>CM065423.1:10106559-11527649 GCA_033060865.1 Dorcus hopei | reverse complement strand
CATATTATGTTACCAAAACTGGTAATTAAGAATACGAGAAGAAGGATGCTTTTAATACTTTTAAGGTTGGATTTTGTTGTAGTGGCCTTTTTTTTTGTAATGTTAACCATGACTTTAAAAGTAAACGCTTTCTTGCAATTATTACTTTTTATATTAATAAATAATTTTATGTTCGTACGTATTAGAAGTCGGGAAAAATAAGTTTCAAATGGTGGAGGTAGAACAGCTTTTTTTGCTCTCCAGATTTTACGCTTCACCTTCCTTGTATGATATAAAAGTTCACATGCGTTAAATCTGGGAAGTGATCTAACCTTCTTCGCATTTTTTAAAGATTAGAAAATGAAAGTGCTTAACTGCTGCTACTACGTTTTAATCCTCCATTGCACGATCTAATTTTTTTTCTCAAAAATATATAGAAAAATGTTAGTAGCTTGTTTTACTCGTATGTAATGAAGTATGAAGTGAAAGTTTAGAAAATTTAAGGGAATGAGCGTTTTTAGGGTGATTTTTTATTAGTGCCCAAATGGGAACAATATGCAATTATGCATACAAATATTTTTAAATAAAGTAATCATGTTCTTTTATGAAATGTAACAAAACAATTGCTCTTTGAATGAAAACACAAATGTACTTTGCACTTCAAACATTTGAGCCTAGACTTTCCTTTACATCCCAAATGTTTGCACCGCTCTCTAGCTTCAGTCCATTCAGGCCAGTGAGAAAATTGATCCATTTTGACAAATTCGTTTGGTCGAGTTTCTTGACATCTTCTTTTTATTGGAGGTTCTGGGGTTCCACTACTGGGCCTTCCTCTTTTAGTAGAATTGACAATATCGGTGTGACATAACTGTTCTGCTAAATTTGTCTTGAATGTGAGTAATAGAACAATTCTGTCTCTCTGTCCTAACTGAACTTTGATTTTTCTGTCAAGTAGCCATGCGTTGACGGTAACCACATCTAACATGTGATAAAAAATGCGATTGTATCATTTTTTGCTTTTGACTCTTATGGGATACAATCCTAGTAAAGAATCTTGTAAGTCAACTCCTTCCATGTGGCGATTATATTCTTTTATTATGTCTGGACAATCAATTTCTTTGCGTTCGTTTGATGACTTGAAGAACCTTTTGACTTTCAAAACTGGAGCAGTACCGCAATAATCGGAAATAAGAGAGACTATTTTGTTGTCAAACCAATGAACTGCATGCATGTCGATATTATCAACTGTTGCAGTTTCTTCTCTATGACTTCCTCTTCCATTTCTTTTCATTTCTTTTTCAGTTACATGTTTGTGGTCAGGCAAACGATTTGTGCGCACAGTAGCTACAGAATGTACTTTTTTCTTTGCTAAATAAGCAACCAAGTATACGCTAGAAAAATAGTTGTCATAATAGAATTTGTGATGCATGTCAGATGGTATTGGTCTACTCATACGAACAACTACATTGCTTGCTGCTCCTAAATCTGGCTCATTATCAACAGTAATGTACTCATCTTTTCCAGCAAACAATTCAAAGTTATAGGAAAAGCCTGAGACTCCAGATAAGACCCACATTTTATATCCCCATTTATGAGGTTTTTTAGGATTGTCAGTCTTCAATCTCGATCGCCCTTTGAATGAGATAATTTGCTCATCACAAGATAAATGTTCTTCAAATGGAATACTCAAACATGCATCTCTAATTCGATTTATGACCGGCAAAATTTTATCGATACTTCGTGTACATTCTAAGTTATTGCTAAAGTGCAAAAAACGTTTGATTTCCTCAAAGCGGTTGACTGGCATTACATCTGCCACTTGTGGAATTCGGGTTTGAGGTGACCAGTACCTCCTGGTTGTGGGTTGCCTGATTAGCGACATCCACAGTAGTATTCCTATGAACTGTTCTACTTCTTGAGTACTTATACATATTGGTCGATTTGGATTTGTTTGCGCACTGTAGATACATGTTTGCTGAACAATTTCTGTAATGAAGTCTTAAGAGAAAAAATAGCTGAATAACTTATAGGGATTATTCAATTGTAAAATGTTGTTGGGCAGTAATTCACTACCAAGGAATTCAATGTCTTTATTATTTCTGGTAGTGATAGTTCTTTTTCACTTGATTGTTTTTCTAGTTTTGGATCTTGATGATACTCTTGCATAATTCGAGAGAAGAATATCATCTTCAGAGTCATATTCATTGTTGGAATCATATACTTGATCTACCTTCGATGTTTGACGATCTGAAGTGGTAGACTGTGCAACACGTTCATCAATTTCATCGTCGGAGAGCTCAGAATCCTCACTTCCAGAAGGAATATCTCTGGGTGTGTGATATTGCAATGCCACCTTTCGTCCGTAAAACGTTTTGCAATCCATATTTCTGAAACATTTACTTCTATAATGAAATTTCTGCTATTTAATCAGTTTAGCGAATCTTGAAGCTACCATGTATAATGTTCCCATAAAGGAACACTCATAATTACCAAAAAAATTTCGAAAATATGCATTCGCAATATAATTTTCAGATCAATACCTCAAATATAATATCACAAAATCTTTTAAGCGGACACTAAATCGCGCACTATAACACTTTACGTTTCACCGTCGTGAAAGTGAAGAATTTTTTCACTTCTGACGAAGCTGTCGAACGACGGTGAAACGTAAAGTGTTATAGTGCGCGATTTAGTGTCCGCTTAAAAGATTTTGTGATACAAATTTCATCGGACAAGAACCAACTGTAAAAAACTGAAATATAATGTTCAATAAGTAATATTATAATTTTTTTAAAGAAGACTCACCTTTATTTTAGAAATGATTAGCACTACAATTCATCTTTACTCATAAACATGACATAGAGCACGACCCCTAATAACAAACGGAAACGTGAAGTTCGTAGCGACACCCATAGGCCAACGCGCGTACCAATACGATTGTGTATGTTTCCAAAAGGGAACATCATGCGTTGCACATGCCTAATACTCTTAGAGAATTTACATGAAAATTTCACAGTTTGAGTTCCCATTTGGGAATAATATGCAATAGAGGCAATTCCAGTAGATCACAAAGAGTGGCCCATTATTGGAAAATGGTAAGACGTACAAAAAAAATTACCGGAAGAATAGTTTTATTTCGTATAGTTCTGAAAACAGGGAAAGTTTACCTTATATCTTAAACACGCAGTTATGTAATGTAATACAGATTAATTTAAATAAAATATTATAACATCATCACCCTTTTCCCTGAATATTGTGTATAACTCAATGGCTAAGCAAGAAATCTATCGAATAGATTACAAAAATTACTATATTGCTATTTAAAAAAAAACTACGTTACTTTGACAACTGGAAGTTGTCAATGTCTGTCAATTGTTTGCTTTTGATCAGAAATTCAGAACGAGTATGAAAATCAGAGAGTTTGTATCTTTAAAAACAAAGAAATCAGCAACGATGAACTGTTACCTAGGGTTTGTCGGTTTTAAAAAACGGTTTTTTGACTAAATATGTAAAATTCGGAATCCGGTTTTTGACCTTTAAAACTGCGTTCTGCCACCAAGGGAAAGGAACTGCGAAATTCTACCTCAGAATAAAAGGGAAATGGGACAAAGAGAACATACAGCTTATCATAACTGCTGCAGTTGTTTATAAAATCGTAATTTGTTTACCTGTTGTTAAAGTCGTGTTTAACAAAAGTCGTGATTAAAATAAGCAAGGAGCGCTACAGCTTTATGTCAATGTAATGTGTAAGAGAGTGACGGAGGGCGTTGCCGTGGGAAATAAATACGTTATTAAATTAAGCACGAGGTAATACGGCCCTACAATTTCTAAAGTTTGAGTTTAATTTGTCCACTTTCTAGAAAAGCATTTAGAAATGTCCACTTTCTGGTACAAAAACTTTTTCCTGTCAAAAATATTAGATGACGGTATTTCTAATTCCTGTTGGCAAAATCGCCAGTTTGCGGTATTTAAAAAAAAATACTAATAAAATGAATCAAGAAGGCAACAGGTGATTTTAATTTCTGCTATGTAGTCCAGGTAAAATTATGCAGTTTGCAGTTTGTTATTTCATCAAAAAAGTTATTTCTCTTTAGCATGTTGATATTGTACACACTTACCCTAAGTATAATTCTTAATTTTTATTTTATTAACATTATTTTTTGTAAATAATCTAAAACCAGTTTTTTTTGAAATGCTAGAATTCGAAAACAGGTTTTTCAAAAGTCGGTTTTTGCATAAACCCTACCATCATCCCATCGTAAGTATACTAAATTTAAAAAAATATTTTCTCTTAAAAGTACAATTTATAAATCAGAAAGGATCATTTTATCGCAAATTCTTAAAAGGTAACTTCATATTAACATAATTTTTCTGCCAAGGTGTTTTACATTTATTATGATACTTTATTTACTTGTAACCGATACATGCACAACTAAAGTTATTTCTTGATAATGATTTTGTGAAAGCAAAGAATTGCAGCAAGATACTACTTCGTTAATAAATATGCTTACGACAACTTTATTACCTGTGTTTCTTCGCTGTGCGTATTTACATCTACTCCATGTTAACGTATCTGTTGATAACAGTTTGCACGGCGTAACTTTTTTTTGTAAATGACTTAACGACTTCCCGAATGAATTCGATAAGGCTTAGGGAATTAACTGGTTCGACATTTAAATTTTACTTTTGCAAATTACCCATTTGAAAACTATATTTTATGTATACCCTGTACCCCAGGAAATCTGAGTTATACGGAATTAACAAGGAATTTCACATAGGTATTGTTAATTTTTATCTTTGTTTTGGAAAATTAATGAATCCAGTTTCGTCTTCCATTGCATCCTCAAACGTATTTTGTAATATCATTAATCATGTACTTAGAAGAAAATAGTAAATACACAAATGTGTGAGTAAAATTCAACACTATTGGGTTAAATGTTTGCGATGAGTTTGTTTGCTACACAAATACTTTTCCAATCAGCCGGTTTAATGTTTGTAACGGGGAAGCAATTGTTTTTAATTTGGTATTAAACTCGATGCAGTTCGATCGAGATCATTTGCCTTAGGTTTGGTTTTAGTATCTCATCCAGACGACGATACGATGAGTTCGCCATATTAACCCTCACCGACAGATCTGTCGTGTTTACCCTTGGCTACATTTAACAACGCTACAAATCTCAAGGATTAGAAATTTATTGAGCTGAAATAATCATCTGATGCGATTGAAATTGCATAAAGATTTTAAATTGAATAACGTTTGGTAAATTTAGGTTTTTAAAATTTGTTAGCTACCAGACGATTGCAAAGTTGCACTCTCAGGGCTTTTATGTTTTATGCTGCCTATCATTTATACAGAATATTTATAATGCTATAAAAGTAAAAAATATTGCAAGCCAGGCATATGACACGGGAAGTGTTATAAAGAACGTTTCACGTAAGTATGACGGAGAGGAGATTATGCAGTCGGACATATGTAAGAGAGAGACATTTCAAAAAATTTTGGGGTACATTTATGCCGAATTGCCCCGCCAGATCGTTAATTCCTTTTTTAGATAATTATGAACTAAATAACTTCAAAATTTTTTTAGCTAGTATAAAACACTTTGTCAGAAATGTTCGCTATCTCATAGACTATAAACTGTAGGTATAAAAGAAAAAGACTGTCAGAGCATCAACAATTAGAGTCTCCATTAAACATGAAATAGACATAACCTATTATGTACTTCTTCTTTCCATGCAGCTGTTTTTGTTTCAATACCTTCTTATGTATTTTAGAAGAGTTTCGCGTGAAATTCAAAAACCACGCCCTACAATAGAAATGAAACAACAGAGCGGCAACGAGAAACGATGTGAAATCAATAATACAGCCTTATCATCGGGTACGTTGGCGTTAAGTAATCTAGCGTTTACCTACGAGAATTCCCCACTATAGCAGCGTATCAATGCGACAGTATCAGCAAGTTGGCGAAAAGTTCTGCAAACGCTCCCGTGTTTGTTAAATATAAGTTGTTTTAGAAATACTACTTGTGCAAATGTTTACTCGATTAAATTTCACTGTGTATCGCCGCCAGCTTATGTAACTCAGAGAAAACGTGTTAGCAAACTTCGTAATTAATTTCTTTGCCTTTTTCCTTAATAAACTCAAAACTGTATTATTATTTAAAATGCAACATCTTCACAATACTAAATTATACTTTCATAGCTTAGCGGTACGGTTGCCTTGTCTCTGGTGGAATGTACTTTAAATTAACATGAAAATTTAACACCAAACGTTGTTGCTAAATTACAACACCCACCTTCATGTTGAAGTTGTGAGTTGACTCATACCTACCAGTATTAAAAATACAGAGGGAGACGACCGAGTGTCCTCATGGCAGTTGTTGCATCGTTCCATGTACTTACGGATACCAACAAAAGCGAAAGACATTATGCAGACTGATGACATTAGATGATATGACCTGCATATGCATCTCAGGCAGTCGGGAATGTGAAATTTCTCAAAACTCGTTCTGTATCTCCATTTAGACGTGAATGCATTAGTATGTTAGAACGGAACAAATGAGTCTCATAAATATGCTTTATGTAGGTTGTTAGAATATTAATTTTAACTTCTGTCCATTGACTTTGAGCAAACAAATTTATGTACACTTTTTTTGCATATATTTACAAATGCAAAATACATGTGTGGTGAAATGATTGCCTACCATGAAATGAACTAAATTTATAATTATAACTGGAATAAGTAAAATCAAGAATTCAAAAATAAACCCTCGTTCGAGCTTTGCATATCGTATATCCATTTAGCTTTTCTTTGTTTCTTAAAATAACTTTTGGTGAGAAATATTTTATGTTACGAATTAAAAATTTTAAGATTGTGTAAATTTGGTATTAGTCATAACGACCGATCATATCACAGTGGTCACGGTCTGCTCCATTAAGGTAAAAAGAATTATTACATTAGTTGAGCAAGCAAATGATAGTCAAGAAATAAGAACTTTGGGGTATTTTGCAAATCAGAATTAAATTTTCTTTATTTTGATTATGAAATTAAAGAAAAATTATTTCTTTTTAACAATTTTTACACCCTTTCAAAAATTGCAATGTTGTGTGATATTTTTACTCTGTTCCGAACAATCATGTCGTTGAAGATGTCGATCACCTATTGCCTTTTCGTACCTTCTATCCAGGCTTTATTGGGCCTCCTTCTATGTTAATCATTTTCAGATGAACAAATGTTTGTCTTAAGCCTGGTCTATACGTAACGTTTTGTCGTCAGTCTTGCATGATTTGGAAAGACTGACCAACAAGACTGACACAAATTGTGCGGCTACACTGCTCAAACTTACCGTCAAACTTTCCCTCAAACTTTCGCTCAGTCGCTCCGAAATCGACATGGATGAAGAACTATTAGTGACGATAATTGCATTTGAGAGCAGAATGGCAGGCGAGCGAAGTTTAACCGATTAGACTGACACACGTCTACATGCACTGACTTATCTGTCGTCTTGCTTGTACACAAAGCTCCAGCCCATCAGTCTTTTGCGAGTTTGTCAAACCTCATTCAGTTCATGCAAAACGTCCAACTTGCCGTCTACACGTAACGATATGTTTGACAAATCTGGTATGATCATGCAAGACTGACGACAAGACGTTACGTATAGACCAGGCTTAATTAGCCCTACTGTATGAGCAGTCTCCTTCGATGTTCTTCCTAGCTATGCCTTCTATTCCTTTTATTCTCTTTCGGTGTACCGTCTCATTTCTTGTATTTGTACTGAAGATCCAACATTTGTAGCTAATGATACAGATGAAGCTAGTTTCACTTGAAATGGGGTTTACATTCATCCTTACGTTTTGTCCAGACGCTTGAATGGTGATGGTTACCTGAAATTTCTGGAAACTATTTCGTTGTTTAAATAAATACCACTGCAGATTCGACTTAACATGTGGTAATGGACCAAGTAAGTGACTTCCTCGATTGCCTGACTTGAATCCATGACGTTTCTTTGTATGAGGTCATATGAAATAAATTGTATATACTACTCCAATTATCACAACTGAAGAACTACGGCGCCGAATTAACAATGCATGATTGCAAACTCATTAAAATCAAGGAGTTTTTGACCATGTTCGAGCTTGTTGAATACGCGTTACTAACGGTGGCCAACCTTTTGAACAATTTCTTTAGTGTTTAGTTTTCAAAAATAAAATACAATAATCGTTTATTACTTTTATTACAAATTAAATTGCCCCCAAACAGGTTCTGTCATTTATTATTCCATCTTCTTCCAAATGATATTATTCATTCAATATTTTATAGAGTGGTGATGAAAACCCGCAACAAGCTCATAATTTGTTTATTAAGGCCCAGTTTTACAATCGTGGAATAAGAACGGAATAACTGTTCGCCACATATCCTTTAACGTTCCTCCATATCTACGTCAAACCTACGTCACGTTATACCAATAATAATGCTTATCCGACGATTGTAAAATCGGGCCTTAATGTTTTTTTCGCAAAATCCTGAAGCAGGTAAATTTTCAGTTTTAAAAATACACCTTTTGTGTAAAAATATTTTCTCGTTCGGCATTTGCTTTTCCGCTGTGACGTCACCATAATTTTTTTTAAATGACAACCCTAACTTTTTCATGCAAATTTTGATAGTCCTTCTTGTCAGAAAAATGGTGATATAAAAAATAGTAATCCCGATGAAGAGCTCCATAATGATGTTAGTAACCAAGAAATTAACTTAATAACAATTTTGGATGTGTCTTAGACATGTTTCGATTACAAGAATGCAATCATCTTCAGAGCGAAGCTATAATGATAACAAGGAAATAGTGCAATTATAAAATAAAATTGTACAAAATCTACCTTAGTTACCAAAGTTATCATCGTCAAAAGATTAAATATTCAATATTAAATATTAATATTAAAATTAATGTAAATAGAGACAACACAAACATTTTAAAAAATTTAAATTCGCCAAAAAAGAGTAGCGATGTAACTTAAAACTTAACGTTTTTAAACCAAAATTAGCAGAAGCTGCACAAAGATAAGGAGTGATAACGACAATGGCGGCAAATTGAAATTATAACAGGGTGTTTAACATTGAGAAAATAAAAGTAAATTGTGTGTTCCATGTTATAAATTTGAAAAATTCCTCCTGTTGACCCAACAACTGATCATTCAAAATATTAAATTGATTATTGTTTTTGTGTAGATAAATTTCTAAATTCTCGGCTATGTTTAATAAAGTTACTGTTGTTAAGTTCGTGTAGAAGATTGACATTGTTAGAAGGATTGAATTCACGAGAAGTAGCAATGAGATGATTAGCAAAATTAGAGTCGTTTTTGAGTTTTTTAAAGGACCTGACATGTTCTGATAACCAAGTTCTAAGTTTCGACCTGTTTGTCCTATATAGATGGAGCTACGAGAGTTACAGGAAAGAGAGTAAACACCACTCTGATCGAAATGATCGATTTTATCTTTAGTGTATGAGATTAAGGTTTTAAGATTAGTCTTGAAAGAAAAAGAAATTGTTAGATTTTGTTTTTGAAAAAATATTGTTTAATTTTATGGGAAACTTGACCGAGATAAGGTATACTGAAGTAACGGGGTAGACGTTAAAGGTAATGTTAGATTAGGGTTATAAATATTTTGATTGATGAGTTTGTTCCTAGTTTTGAAAAATAGTTTTTGAATAGTGTTGAGAAGAAAATGATTGTTGTAAGCTATTTGTAAAATGGTATTGAGTTCGTTTCTGAAAGCAGAAGGTGACATAGGGACAGAAAAGGATCTGTGGAGTAAAGAATTGAAACAAGCTAATTTATGTTGTATAGAGTGATTAGAATTGAAAGGAATACAGATGTCACTGTGAGTGGGTTTCCTGTACATTTTAAAGGTTAAATCGTTATCTTTTTTGGTGATGGTAACGTCTAAAAAATTGATATAATTATTGGTTTCAATCTCACGCGTGAAATGATTTTAGGGTGCAATTCATTAAATTTGTCTAGAAGGGAATCAATGAGTTCTAAAGGACCATTTAAGATCATTAGGATATCGTCAACATACCTGCAATAGAAGGTAATGAATTTAGATAGGTGTTTTTCAAATTTAAAGAATTTTTCCTCTAGTTTATTCATAAACAGGTCGGCAAGAAGGGGGGAAAGGCCGCAAACCATAGCTAAACCATCTGTTTGTTTTTAAACTTTATTTTTGAAACTGAAGAAATTTTGTTGAAGAGTAATATCAAGGATATTGCTTACGCAAGAAACATCCTGATCAGAAAGGTTTGAATTCAAGTGCAAACCTTTAACGATTTCTAGTGATTCAGAAACCGGGACGGAAGTAAAAAGATTGGAATCATCAAATGAAAATAAAATGCTTTTTGGGGTTAATTTGAATATTTTTAAGTTTCTGTAAAGGATCTGAAGTGTTTTTGATGAAATAAATAGTTTTGCAATCTAGTTTTGTTATTTTATCTAAATAGTTTAGAGTATTATTTAAGAAGGTTGAAAGCTTGTCAGCTGGAGAGCCAGAAAGAGAAACAACTGGTCGAATAGTGATATTTTGTTCATTTTGTTTACATCACCATTTTGCTGACAAGAACAACGTCTACGACATTCATGTCTATAAATAATCTTTGTTGTTTGAATCAACTGCAGGTCGGTTGAGACTTCGTCGAGAGTAGGACTCGAGCTTCCTCGCCGAGTCTCGCCTCACCCTGTCTCGCCGAAAGTGTACTGTCGGCATAAAGGTCTACTGGACCGAGAATGTGTAATTAGTGTTGAACAAAAATTATGAAAACTGTTTATGTTTCAATACAACTGCATCCACAATATTTTTCCATTTCTCTTAGGCTTACATTTAAATTTACGTGATCTTATTTTATACATTTTTAATGTATGAAGATAGATCAGTGGGTACTCCAGTAGAAAACACATTTATACTGTAAGCACTATAAGCACGTCGGAGTATGAGAAAATTTTAATAAGCTCTTTAGATCGTAGTAAATTAACTATTGTAAAAAGTTAACGAAAATTATAATTTACCAATTAATTAGTGGCACTTTCACGTTGCTTTCACAAACATTATTTATTGCTGAAAAATTAAAAATATGAATGTCATAATAAGAAAAGTAATCTTTGTAGAAAGTACATGTAATTAATACTGTTATCAAATATGCGTTAGCCCCTAGCTGTAAAAATCAGCACTTCGTCACAAGCAAAGATTTTATCTCTATGTTATTTACTCGATCGAATGTTTGCCTTAAGCGTATATGCACAAAGTTCTGTATGCAGTCTTGAATGGCTCCGTATACAGAATTTACAATGTTTGTACGACCTCCGAACGACGAAAGCTCTATTCCTTACGTTAGTTATGAAGTTGTTTTTATGAACTTTTCACCGATGAAACTTTAATAAAACTGACGACTGTGTTATGAAAACGTTGTTCCGTTGGATGAATGTGTTAATAAATAGTTTGGCTGCAACTTTGCTCGCTGGGATTTTATGCGGCCGTCGTAGCAAGAAATTGCACGGCGCTTTTTGAAGTTTCCTACTTTAGTACCTAATTGACGGCCGTTTAAAAACAATAAAAACGTAATACGTGATCGCCAGGCGAATATATTTTCGGCACTGACCTACGATAACTAAAATATTCTGCAGGAGCTTTGACCAAGTATGTGTGCAGTTGTTTTGACTATATAAAAATCTACGTGCCACGATAAACAAGTTCGTTTTTAAAGGTTTTAAGTGACCAACGAAAATATTTTCTTTGCAAATCGTTGGCTTACATTATACCTATATGTTTTGCTTGCTCGGTTTTTAAATATCGTTCTTCGTTTATATTGGAACCAGACATTACAAATTGATTATTTATTGCTACTCGTATTTACGCTTCTGTTTTATTAGTAGTAAACAAATTCGAGAAACACGGTGCTTTGTTATTATACTTGGTGTTTATTATTGTAATTTTATTACACTAAATAAGACATTACGCATGGAAATTGGATTATTATTATTAGAACTTAGTTTCCTGCGAACAAAATACAAACAAGCTTTCATGTCTGCATTTAATCTTGAATATACTTTTTTTAATTCGATTACAACGCAGTGATTCTCATACATTTTTCTCAATAACAATAGTTATTAATTTATAATTAGATATTGTAATTTATTTTTTATAACTTTTTTGTCTTGGACCCAGTTTTACAATGCCAGTTTAAACGTAAATCAAAGCTTAAACCCTTAACAATAACTGTTGAATTAATCGTCGTTATGGGTTTAAGCTTTGACTTAAAGTTAAGCTGGAATTGTACAAATAGGCCTAAGGATCAGTTTAACAACAATTGTTGAAATAATCGTTGCTTAAGCCTTACCTTAAATTTAAACTGGCGTTGTAAAACTGAGCCTTAGTGGTTTTAATTCAACTCAAGCATATTTAGTTTCTAAATATTTTTTACTAATTGTCATTTTTTGACTATTTTTAATTTAGTCTTTATATTTCTTTAAAGTGCGATGTTTTTAATTAATTCGGTTTTATGTATATTGTGTCTATTGTGATACAGGGATGTGTTTGAAAATAATGCTTTAATAATAAGCCCATGAAAGAATTATTCGTACATCATCCAGAACTGTTCTCAGGAAATTAAATTTTTGCATGATATGGAATTGTGCACCTGCTTCTTACATCTTTACTATAAATGAGGTATTAATCAGAATATTTGAAACAAGGACACGTTTATACTTTAGTAGTTTAGTACCAACGCAACGTCGAATTCAGTTTTACGTCAAGCTCCTAATCAACAAAAATATCATTTATGTACGACTCTGATTTCCGTCAAGCATTGCTCTCTATGTTTGCTACTACTCCCAATTCGTAATTCCGTCAGTCTTCGCCCCCTCTCGAAATTTAAATTGCGGCGAATAATCATTGCAGCAATATAGCAATTATGTTCGAACGTACTCAGCTGCAAAAGAATTTTATTACATGTTGACAGTACCACTTTATGAGATCATAAAATCATTCTGAAGTTACTTGCGTAGGGCCATTGCTGTGTACTAAAGGTTTCATAAATGTTTCATGTTTATGTGTTGTTACAAATTAACTTTAATAAAGCCTTGCTGTATTTTGCTCTTATCTTGTTTTGTAATTTATTTTTAAAAATGAAAGGAAATCGCAGAAACTTTCAAAATATAATATTATTTGTTTGCCTACTATAATTATTATTTGTTTATTCCGTAATATAGATTATATCACATAATTAATCTTATTTAATAAAAGGAAAAAAACGTTTATTTAGTATTGTAAAAAAATTCATTTAATTCAACCAAAACCAAATGTTAATATATGTATGTGATTTAAATAAATATAACGGTACAGTTGAAAATGCCGGCTGTTTTAAAATTCATAACCAGTATTTAAGGTATGAAATAAATAGGAGAATAAACTTGATTTTATTGCGGATCTGTTAATGCTCTTGTTTTCTCCTGCAAACTGTAAAGTTTAATAGAAATGTGAAAATGTGGGTTGGTTTATGAAATGTTTCTACGTAAACTGCATATTTTTCACCGTGTTTCTGTCCACTACGCTAATAGAAATGAAAAATGTTCTTGACAGTACCATTATTTCATTGTATTAGCACACTTTAATTTCATTTATCCCGTATGTAAGTGTTATTCGACGTCAGTATAATTTACATAACGTAATTAGCTGCGGAAAAGCTCGTTAAATATTTTATATTTTTTATTTTATTTAGCTAATAAATTAATTTCTTTTGTGCCAGTAATTGAATCGGTTTCTGTCACGCGATGAAGTTATTATGCGGTGCTTTTTATTTCCGATAGGGATCCTTGGGCGTTCATAGACGACTAATTTTAGTTTGTTGTTAGTTTTATGAAAATGGCTCGATCAGTACGCCGCGAGTGGCTGAACTGCCACCATAAACATTCCCCTTTAGCGCACGCACCCGGACTACATGATATAATTTTCTAGATGAGTCCCCCAACGGCAATCGAGAGCTAACCGACGATTGTCCATAGCGAGCTAAATGGCCTATACAAGAGATAGTGACCATAGTTTGCATAACGGGCTATGGCTGGTTATTTGCCATTCTATGGATCGTTCCGTTTTTATGCTGGCCCCTTCTGTCCGAAAACGCACCCTTCGGTCTCAAGGGACAGACGCTTTGTTAGCTCGGACATGTAGAGGCATCCCAAGGCATCGTTGTAATATAAATGATACGTGATTATCATACTCTCTTACTGTACATTTCTATGCTAATTATGTATCGCTTTAATAAACCTTTAAATATGAAAATACTTTGTTCATGTACTTACCCACACATACAATTATATGCAATTATCTTTATGAAATGTACCTGTACTTCCCTTTCCGTAAATCTCACTTAAATATAACATATAGAATTTATAGAGAACTATTAATTTAATATGTATGAAAATATTTAGTCGGTTGACAAATTATACTAAAATAGCATAATTAAATAATTAAAGTTATTCAGGTTTTTGTTTGTTTAGCCCTTTTGGAGTATAGTATCTATTTGGCAAAATAAATGTGCATCTGTAATCTTTCAAAGAAGAAGAACAAAACCAGAATGTCATTTCACAACCATTTATAAAAAGAAATTAAATCAAAACCTTTTTATTAATTAATACGCCTAAAAACTAAAGAAATAGGTACTCAAAACGTATTGTAACGTTTTTATTAAAAAGTGTAAATTAAAAAAAACGTACGGTTTTAAATAAAAGAATATTTAATAAAGAGTTGCACAGAAATATTAATCTTATAAACTATTAAACAAGCTCAAACACTTAAAACTAACTATAATTTATATGCCTAAAATAATGCAGCGCAATATTTATTTATTTATACGTTAACGTCGACTGCTGTAAATTGTGACTGTTCTTCCCGTTCATCGGGGCGAGCTTTATATCTCCGTAGACATTCTGGAGACAACTCGAATGTAGCGGATTCTTCTTCGAATAGTCTATACTCTGTTTACTGAAGAGATATAGTAATAAAATAAAGTAGGAGAGTTTAATGCGCAGTATCTTATAGCGCAGAAGGTGGTTTTACAAAGTAACACACAATTTCAAGTTGTACCTTCAATATTGGATAAGTATCACCGGAACTCAACTGCACCGGTTGACGCGCGGGCTACTGTAGGAGTGTTTATTACTATATCTCTTCAGTAAACAGAGTATAGCGTCGTCTAGCCAGTGACGTGATTTCGTCTCGCCAGTTTGTCACAGTATTTATTATAGCTACAATCTAATATTTTGTATCATGAATTAAAAATTTGAAAGTTTGTGGAAAATCAAAAAATATCTTTAATTTATTCAAATTTCTTTTAGTCTTCTTCATTAAGAATTTGATTATCTTCAAATTCTTTGGAGAACATGGCAGAGTCAATAACTTATAATATATATAATAAACTATCTGCTGAAACATCGTCAAATCGAACCGTCATTAAAAGAATATTAGGACTATACAATACAAATACAAACATATTAAAACAGAATATACAAGATGATGTCACCGGTAACAGAGAAGTCTTGATACCTATTGAAATCTATTAAAATTAAAAACGCAGTAAATGTAGTAGTAACAAATTGAAAGGAAGCTAGTTTATCGTAACGTCATTTAGGAATTCATTTACTGAATAATAGGGGACTTTAAAAATATTTTTAATTTCTAATTTGAAAATTCGCCTGTTCGTTATATTTCGTATTGATTGTGGGATTTTATTAAAGATTTTTATGCCCATAAAATAAGGACCTCTCTCCAGAGTGGCCGAACTGTGTCTTGGAGTACCTACACAGATAAAAATCTGGAGTTCCCTCGCGTCTGGTGTTTCCTCGCATCCATCCGTTTTTGGTGTTAAAATAAACGGAGTTAGGACGTTTAACTTTAGAAAGTGTTAACGTGGTCTACAAAAGTAGCATTTTAATCCTTGCGGTAGTTATTTCTATATATGCATTATATATATATATAATTTTTTAACACTTATTTTTAGACGCATTTTAATCAGGAAAAGATTTTAATATCACTAAATGAGATGAGCTTTACAACTTTTCAAGTAAAATTCTATCCGTATTTTTTAACACCGATTAGGAGGAGAACATTTTATCCCAAAAATTTTTATGTGTGTAGGCTGAGAGCTTGTCTAGTACAAAAACCGGTACTGAAGTCCTTATTAGTAGGGAACTTAGTAGGATTATCATAAACGAACATTGCTAAATTGTACATGTACATAGAGTAGAACGTCATTACTTGAAGTTTTTCAAATAAGGGTTTACAGGAGTCTCTCCACTGAGCGTTAGCTATAAGCCTAATAATTTTTTTTTGAATAATGAAAAGCCTATTCACATGTACGGATGATCCCCAAGAAATTAAACCGTATTCGAGGTAACTTCGAACACTCGCATTATAATAAATTAGAAGAACTTTCTGACTCACGCATTTTTTTAGCTGTAATAAAGCAAAATGTGCTGAATTTAGCTTTCCAGCTACATATGATATGTGCTGATCGAAATCAAGCGTACAGTCCAACATTACTCCGAGAAATTTCGTACTCAGCAAAACTGGAATTGTAGAATTACCGCAAGGAATGGAAGTTATGTCTGAAGGACTACTTTTAGATTTTTTTGAAAAGAGAAGTGAAACTGATTTTTCAAAATTTAAAAGGAGTTGATTATTGATGCACCAGGTATTCATCGTATCAACACAACACGCACTTGTCTGTTCCAATTTGCATAAGTTATTCGATGTTGTAATCATTGAGGTATCGTCGGCATATTGATACACTTTTACATCCTCACCCACCTTTGTCCTACAGAAACTGTTTAAATCATTACTATAAATCAAAAATAAGAGAGGAGACAATATTCCGCCTTGTGGGACGGCTGATTCTAAAATCAGATTCTGTGATCTGAAGTTTCTGCCTGTAACATTTACTTCTACAAATTGCTTCCGATTTTTAAAATATGACGAGAACCATTTTGAAACCGGGCCAACTAAACCATATAATTCTAATTTTTTGAGCAGGATTTTATGATCTACGACGTCAAAGGCACGTGAAAGATCGAAGAAAATTCCAGCGACTTTCTGTTTGGAGTCCAGAGCATTTAAAATGTTATTAACCACTTCAAAAATAGCAGAGTTCGTGTTCTTTCCTTTTCGGAAGCCATGATGCATATCGGACAAGAGATTGAAGTTTTCTAAGTAGTGTATGACGCGTTCGTACATTAGTTTATCAATAATTTTGGCGAAAATTGAGAGATTTGAGATTGGTCTGTAATTCTCAATTTTTGATTTATCACCTTTTTTGTAAATTGGAGTTATTTTCGCTATTTTTAGGGCTTCCGGGTAAGAACCAGTTGAAAAGGAAGAGTTAATAATGTCTGCTAAAGGAAAAGCAATCAATTCAGCTACTTCGCGAACGATAAAACACGGGATACCATCTAGACCTCGCGCCATTATGACAACTATTATGAAAGAATTCTTTAAGAAACTTTATTTACATTTGTTGCAATACGTTCTGCCAAAAGTGTTAGTAAGTATTACTTTAGAAATACGACAAGGAATAAAAATACTGGAGCAACTTCTCATAATTGTGCTATTGTGTCTGATCACCTATGTTGAGGAAATAAATACATAAACTCCAATAAATCAAGAACGCCTATCGTTAATGCTTTTCTATAGTCTTCCGACAAGTTTTGAAAACTTCAAGTGCGTGATCGAGTCGCACGAAGATCTGCCGCGACAGGTACCTACTACGTGTGAAGATCATTGAAGAATACGCAGCCAGAAACAATGACAGTCTTATCGAAATTCGGTGCCAAATGAGATGGTCGTGGAAAAACACAATAAAAAATTTTTCGGAAAGCAGAGAAACGTGAAACCGAAAGTGTCAAATTGAATAAAGTGAATAGAAGCAAATTCTTACCGAGCGAGTTTAAATCCTGACCAAGTATGGCCCCTTAATAGTGGATGCACGTCACATTTGTGCAACGATGCAGATCGCTTCATACAGTTTTTAGAGACGATTAGGGCAAATTGAAGTTAGCTAATAACTCGATAATGGCAGTCAATGCAAGAGGTACAGTTCAAATGACTATACCAGCGTTAAAGGACGTAAGTACACATTCAGTTTAAAAGACCCGCTTTGTGTACCCGACTTGCGGGCAAATTTGTTTTCCGTCGGAAAGATCGTCGATAAAGGATACAAAGTACTGTTCGAAAAGGAAGCTGCGAAAGCCATTGGCCGTCGATGGAAAGGTGAAACTAATTGCGAAACGAATCAAGTGTATATTCTGCGTCCAAGATTCAAGCAACGACAGACACGGGACTGTCGCTCAATTTGGTGAAGACGAGAAAAGATCAAGTGATGCAAGAACTGATGAAGATGTTCGGAGATCAAATCGATGTCGAACGGTACAGAGACCCAGGGAGAAAAAAAAGGACTTCTTAACGGTGGAGGACTGGTCAAAAGCCGAAAAGGCACCCTAATGGAGTGGCATAAGAAACTTGGCCATCTCAACATGAAAGATTTACATTTGTCATTTCCAAAGAAATTAGAAAGGGTGACAGAACATTGTGGTCCAATGAAAATTTTATCTAATGGAATGGCACACCATTTTGTCGACGATGCTACCGGTTGGTGTAAAGTCCGATTAATTCGTCAGAAGAATGAGGTGGCTTCGAGAATTTGAAAATTACAATAAGCTTGTGGAAACTCAACGTGGGAAAAAGGTCAGAATTTTACAATCAGATAATGGAACTGAGTACGTAAATTGTCAATTTGATCCATTTTTGAAGTGATATGACATGCAGAGACGGTTGACAGCATCGGGTAATCCGAAGCAGAACGGAGTTGCCGAACGAGAAAACCGAGCTCTCATTGAAATGGCAAGGTGCCTCCTTCTCCAGTCGAATCTTCTCCCATCCTTCTGGGCATAAGCTGTTCCGATGGCGAATTATATAAGATATCGGTGCTGCCCTACCAGTAAACTTGGGGTAGAACTTCCTACGAGGCATGGATTGGCTGCTCTCCGAACGTTAGTTATTTCAGAGAATTTGAATCTGCTTGAATCTTCATCAGGATACGGCAAATTTGACGCTCGTTCGAAGAAAGGAAATTTCCTAAGTTATGTTTTCAAAGGCATTCAGGATATGGATTCCAGAAAATCGCATGGGGAAATTACTCGAGATGTAAAGTTTCTTGAGAAAACAGGCAGTAACGAAGATTATCGTATACAACAGAGATTTCAAAACTGTAGCATCAAATGTTTAAATTATTTGATTTATTAGCTTTGTGACAAACTCTGACAGATGAAAACTCTTGCGATTGTGGGAATGAATATTAATATTTTTTATAAGAATCAGATCAGTTCGCACCAAATGGGAGAAATTTTAATTTTAGATTTTTTTTAAGCTTTTGCGCCAATAATTTGTGCATGTTCGATAATCAAATAAATATAAGCTAGTCAGATCTAGTAAGCAATTTTTTAGTGTGGCAGAAAATTACTTTTGTAAAATACAAAAATTGAAGAATTGTAATAATTAGACTTTTTGACGTTTTCGTCAAAATTTTAGTAGGATCTTTTAGGTTTCAGTATATTTTCATATGTCGCTTTCAAGCAATCCATTATTTTCATGGTTATTAAAATAAAATTAAATATTTGCTTAATATTCAATTGTATACTCATTTAGAATTCAATTTTTCCCGTGCAGTGTGTATTTTAATTATATGATGCCTTTTAATTTTTAACTATCGTCGAGATTAGAATATTTTCGACAACTTCGAAAGCTTCCTGTTTTCTTGAAATACTTCAATTATATTGCGTACGTTACAGAGCCAGTCTGTTTTTGTCTGTATGTCTATTTTCGGGTTACGTACGCAATTCCTTATATTTCTAAGCATCTGTGAAATGTCAATCCCACTCCGGAGCTGAAAATATTTATGGTAGATGCACAAAAAACGCTTCATAAATTACCGGTTTGTAATAATATTCGAGCGTTTTCCGCTTTGAAAAAAATTTCAGTAATAAATTTTAATCTCTTTTTAATAGCTGATGTAATCTATTCGAGCATTCTAAATAATAACGGCGGCTCGGTAAGCTGCGATTTATTGTCGACTAACTAATGGTGTTTACGAGTTTTAATTTGAATTGGTTGACGTAGAAGATAATTTATTGTGCCCGGGAACGAAATTCTAATTATAGTGTATTTTGTATTTAGGGCCTAAGAATTTTACGCTGATTATATGTATATTCCTTTTGTGATATTGGGAACTTATAAATTTTATTAGGTTGGCGTGGCTTGAAGTCTTTTTCGCAATTTAGAAAGTGTTTTAGCAACACACCCTTTTAACTCGTTTCCGAGAAGGGTGCAAATTAGAAAGTGGTGTGATCCATCCTCTTATTGTGTAACTTCAGTTAAGGAAGTTTTCGTAGAACTTTGAGCTTTTACTTTATTGTTACAAAACGACTTGCATTCTTGCCCATGGGAAATACGAGTAACGTTATGCTGATTGAATATTTCCCTTTGAAAGATCGTACAACTAAAACGAGAGAGGAGAGGGAATGTTTGTTGTTTCACGTGGGACTCGTCCACTTTTAGGACACCATCACCTAACCACTTCGTTTTATACTGTTCATACGAGCCAACTTGTACTTCCTTGAATTGTCTTGTTGTTTTTACCGTGTCAATATTCTCATAGTTTTATTATTAATTCTGTCATTCATATAAATTGCGCTGCATGCAATTCCCCGAACCCCCAAATTAATTTGACCCTTTGCGCGATGAGTTATGGGCTCGTATCCATTAGGTGGCATATTGCCAGGCGATTGCAGCGCTTTGGCGGCGTAATTAGAAAGCCTCATCGCGCCGGGAGCGCTCGATAGCGGCCGGGAATGTAATTAATAAAGTATTTAGTCACCGCAGCTTCTACTCTCTAATATGCACTTCACTGTTTGCTACATACAAAGTTTCCATAATTTCAAATTTAATTAAATTGCTCCAGGCCGTTTTATGCATATATTATGATAATACTGCAATTTCGATGAAAATTCGGATCATTTTATTATTCGATGATGAGTACTGGAAAGTTAGAAAACAGACTCATAAACAGGCATTTATAGGATGCACTGAATATTGTTCTGTGCGAGGCAAGTTTTTTTTTTTTAAAACAACGAAACATGTGACGGAAATTAATAGAGAAGGAAGGAATTTTTGAGGTAGTACCTACTTATAAGTCAACATATACCTAGACTGAGCTTATAGTACATTGGAAGTGCGACCACAGACAATAACTATCATTTTTTCCGTCATCTCTTGGTTACTTTTTCTCATGCCATCATACATAGTATGTGCACTTGTGTAAAGATTTGCATAATTTAAGTGTCCAAGCTCAAACATACATACCACAAACTCAATATACAGGGATATTCACGGTGAATGACCTATTAGAATATACGCTTTACAGATCGTTGAAAATTTGCACATGGTAATAATCGATAGCGAATTATTTAAATACTATAAAATCAGTCATAGCGTACTTCGGGTTCTACCAGAAGTAGATACTAACTTTCTTGTTTTAAATGGAACACCTCACATATTGTTACATTTTTGGATTCCCCGTTGAATTCTACCTCTTTTATATCCACATACATCGGGGCTAAAATGTATTGTTTTGGCGATATTAAATTTTTTGTAAAAATTTTAACAATTTTGCAGTGATTACAATAAATTGGAATATTTCGAAAACTAAAAAAGATAGAGAATTGTACTTTCCACTGTTTGATCACAAACGTGAAGTAATATTTTTCTGATAGAAGTTAAATCATATACTTTACTTAGAGTTTACAGAGAATCCACAGAAATTTAAAGTTTTCAACAATGAATAACTTGATTTTTTTTAAATGCAGCTATTCTGGACCGTCTGACGCCAAATGGAAATTTTCTTCAATTTTGTATAAACAATGTTTTGTTTGTCTCTAATGTTTTTCGAGATATTTATGCATAATTTATTTCTTATTAAATACTGATTTATAGACTTCCTTTTCGAAATTCTTTTGCATCCAACAGCTCAGATGCATTTCTGACTCTTCTTCATAGATCCTCCCTACTATTTACAAGGGTCTGGTATACTTTTTCTTTTATTTTACTCCATAGATAAAAATCAACTGGAGTCAGATCGGGTCATCTAACAGACCAAACACAATGATCACCGCACGCTAGTCAACTATCTTGAAACATTTCTTCCAGCATTATAAAAGTCTTAAATGGGTAACATTTTGAACAAAACCATGAAAAATCAGCTAAACCAGTTCCGTTTATAATAAAAAATTGCATTTTTATAATGTCAATATTTAACAACAAATAAATTATACATAAATATCTTGAAAATCATTAAAGATAAACATAATATTGCTTAAACAAAATCGTAATAAAATGATATTTCGCGTCAGATCATACAGAAAAAAATCAGTGATTGCATTTAAAAAAATCAAGTTATTCATTGTTGAAAACTATTTATTAACTTCTGTAGATCCTCTGTCAGTTCTATGTAAAGTATGCGATTTATATTTTATCAGAAAAATATTACTTCATCTTTGTGATCAAACAGTGAAAAGTACAATTCTCTATCTTTTTCAGTTTTTGAAATATTCCAATTTATTGTAATCACTGCAATCGTCAAAATTTTTACAAAAATTGAATATCGTCAAAACCATACATTTTAGCCATTGATGTATGTTAATATAAAAGATGTAGAATTGGACGGGGAATCCAAAAATTTAACAATATACGAGGCGTTCCATTTAAGATAAGAAAATTAATTTCGACTTCCGGTATAACCGGAAGTATGCCATGACTTATTTTGTAATATTTAAATTGCTCCTCATCGATTATTACCATGTGCAAATTTTCAATGGTCTGCAAGGCGTAGTTTCCAATATATTCTAATAGGCTACTTACCGTGAGTATCCCTGTATATGTACTATTAAAGCCCGATTTTACAATCGTCGGATAAACTGAGGATAACGCTGTTCTTGGAATAACGTGACGTAGATATGGAGGAAGGTTAAACGATAATCGATAAATAGTTATTCTGTTCTTATCCCACGATTGTAAAACTGGGCCTAATGGCGGATTTACACTCTCAGATAATTTTCACAAATGTGCTTGTGCATGCTAGATCATTTCCAGAAATCGGCTTGTGCAAGCCAGTTTGTGTAAAAAAGTTAGTAAGTGTAAACGAAAAGTGTTAATTTGTGCAGTTCAAATTTGCCTTATATGAAATCTGTCTCGTCCTGAAAATTAACAGGTTGGTACAGACATCTGACGGCGTAAATGTGATTGAGATTAATTGGACAGACGATTTTGACTTTTATTGAGAGCAAATTAACAAGAAACCATACTTTGCTTTGAAATAACCAACATTTCGACCACTTTCTTTTCTTTTTTTCTAATTTTTTCTTCAAAATTATGGACTGTAGCAGAGGATAATAATAATAATTAAGCATCACTTTTCCATTTTTTTAATACTTTATAGTGTCAAATAACTATCTTTGCACTAACTTAACTAAATGTGTAAACGAAAGTTGAGAATTTACTGCTCTGTATAAATTTTGTACAAAATGATTTGGGCAAATTATTTATCTGAGCTTCTAAACCCGCCCTAAGAAGGAAATGAGGCTTTACTTAAGGAATGTTCTAGTAAAGAAATTCTTCCTTCTTAAATCTCAATCAGTTGTACTATCATGACATAGCATGTATTTATCTCGAAGTTTTCAATTTCTTACCGAATGTATACAATATTATGAGAGTTATATCTTATTTAGCAGTTATGTGAGAGTCGATATTTTAATATCCACAAATCATATTTACCATAATTCTTAAAACAAGCTAAGCAACAACATACGTGATTAAAAAATGCACAACAAACTAATACTGGTATTGGTTTTCGTTTTCTTCACCATGTATGAACAAAAATAAAACTCCCATTATGTAAGCAACATTTTTTAAATAAAAAACAAGGACAATTTTTCGTTGTTTTCGTCTTCGCTGGTAAACATCCGAGCAATCTGGTTAGAAAGAATTTAAATTAAACGATAAAAAATTAATTATATAATTTTTTGTCGTTTAATTTAAAGTGAAACACACGCGTTTACTTATTCGTATCAAGATGATATTCCCACACTTTCTTATTTCATCTACTCCACCTCCGCGTCCCAGAGAAATAATTTGTTCAAAATAACATCACATATTCTCGCATTTTGGCATCCATAATTACGTATTTTATTTACCTCATTAATTTAGCAAAATTTGAAATTTCATGAAAATATTTTTATCATATCATTTATATTCATTTATCTGATCGCTTATCCATTATAAGTTCCACATACGAGGCTTTCCAACAAGAGGGTAATGTCAGAACCACTTTTCGTTTACATAACGTCACAATTGCTGGTTTCCGTTATCAAAATATTAATTAATAATCAACATAATTTAGTACAAAGTTTTTAAGAAACATCTTTCAAGTTTTTACTCACTTTTGTTAGAGGGAAGGTAGATTAAGAAAATAAAACTTAATAAATTTATTACATTTTATTTTACTAAGGCATATGGATTTTCAATATGACGCATTTCTAGAAAAAGACAAAAATTAAAATATCTCAGAAATAATGAGCTTTGTATAAAGGATATATTTTCTTTTAATTAATTGCAAATGAGCTCTAGGAATACGTCCTCAAAGGAATCGCCAACTAACCAATCACCCTGTATAGGTGTCATGCAGCAAGGAAACATTTTCAGGTCATTAGTTTTACATATCTTGATAAACTGTGTTTCTTATTAATTCCATCTACCAGACACCTCATTCTCGTTGTATGGTTTTTTCGGTGAAGCCTCCAGTCTTCGGCCTTGTCTAGAACAGGGCATGTCTTCTGATGTTTAAAATGTGTTGCATGAAAATGCTGACTTATTAGTTTTCGTTTTTAGTTAGGAACATGGTTCTATTGCTGTATCACTATCTTCTGGCCAAATCACTTGAAAATCGAGCCACTTGCACTACCTGACGAAACTTTTGGATGACTTTAGGAGGAGTTTCCTCTAGAGAGGGCAAATTCTGAAAAGTTTATAGCTTTATACCAGGATGCTGTAGATTGTATGTTTCGTTTTCTCTCATTAAATCTAATAGGTGCTTTCTAGTGATATCCAAAATATGAGAAGAAAGAAAAAGTGAGCAGGGTTGAACATAGCTTACTGTTTTGAGTCCATGAAATAGAAACGTTTTGGAATGTATGGAATCTTGGTCTAGTGGCGATCATCTGCAGGAATACTGTGTTCCTTCTTCTTCTCGCCAATGATGGAATGTGTGGAATCTTGATCTAGTGCCGGTCATCTACTGTCATACTGCAGGAATACTGTATTCCTTCTTCCTCTCGCCAATGATGTTGACTTTATTGTCTTGTTTATATTTTCGACGTGCCTGATGATGATGAAGATAAGAACTATTATAGAAACCAGTCGCTAGAATAAATTTTGTAACTAATTAGGAAGTACTTTTCATTACCAACATTCTCAATACATTTTTTCAATTTTTCTAAAAGTAGAGCTGTGATAAAGCCGCTGTTGATTTTTTGCATTATATTAATATCCTTCTATAAGGAAATAAAAACACGGTGTCTGTACCATAATTATTTTCACTATATCTAAATAAATTATAGTTAATATATTTGTGTTTTCTCTTTATTAAATATAAAATCATTTTCATTAATGCTTTTGTTAGATTATCAAGAGTAAGTTTCATTCAGTATATTTTGTTTGCCTTAATTAGCGCATAGCCGTAATAATAAATTGTAGAAACCGCCGCCGCAGGGCGACGCAGGAACCCTTTCTATGCCGTCGTTAAACTATATCAGGCGACATTATCGCACACCTCCAACGCACTCGGTTCCTCCTCTAAACTACGGCGAAATGACGATAAAGTTACTCGAAACGGCTCCTTTATGCGTGTTTATGTATCCTTATAACATCGAATGTTCATGTTCTCGAGTTGCCTGGCGAAGTGTCTAACCTACATTACGGTGGCCCATAATCTACACCTATCAAATACCTTAATCAAAATATAATGCCGCATTAGCAGCTCGGCAACGACCACTTTGCTCGCTGTTCGTACGTGATTCGGTCAAAAAAATTTTGGCGCTTTTATCGGAACTTTACCGGCTCTCGCTTAAAATTACGTGATATTTACGGTAATGGTGCCTGGAAGTTTCGATATGGAAATTGTTCTTGATTAGAAAGAACTGCCAGATAAATTAAATGAGTGTTCATTTTTCACGGCACGGTAACGGCGGATTTTTATAAATTAGTTTTCATTTACAGGAGATGGATAAAGAAAATTATTTTCTTTTTCTTAAAATATAGGGTTTTCCAAAAGTGACTTTATAATTTTAAATGAGTATAACTACGCAGTATTTATTTTGTTTCAAGTGAAATTTCATATACTCTAAGCTCAATCATAAGCAAATCTAACTATGGCCCCACTTTCACAAGAGAAGCGTATTGAGATCATAAAAAAATTATGGAAATGCGAAACCCTATATTAATATTACTGTTATGATATTAATAATTGATTTTACACTAATTTTATTTTCACAGTCTTTCTACATAATTGCGCATAAGCTCGAGCTTTCATTAACAAAGTACCCGAGCAAATACTGGACTAAATACCGGGTGTCCCAAAAAATCACCATCAAACTTTTAGGATGTGTTATTTAGACCAAAACAAGAAAACAAGTTCCCATAAATATATGTCCGATAATGTCTAGTTACTGCTGCTTCTCGTTAGTCGTTAAAACTGTCGTCTCTGCAGCAGCATCCCTAAGGAAGTTCGTGTGCAAAGGAGAATGAAACGTCGGCAGAAGAAACCAACGTAACGCAGTTCCAACCGGAAGACAATTCAATCATGGATGATGGCCGCGAAAGCGTTCAAGTTAATCATTAATCTCTAATTCATTCTATCTCAGTAACTAGGCATTGTCGGACATATGTTCATAGGAACTTTTTTTCTTGTTTTGGTCTATATAAGATATCCTAAAAGTTTGGTGGTGATTTTTGAGACACCCGGTATACAGGCTGTTTCAGTAATTACGTTAAATATTTATAAAACTTATTCAAGAAGTGAATGTAATCCATGTAGCTATCAAAACCCATGCTTGATCTCACACTCTATTTGGAAAAACCAGTAAAATAAGGTTTTTTAATGAATAACTTAGAACTTGCGTAAATCACTTCATAATAAATTACTCATATAAATTTATAAATTTAGTAGTGCTCGATTTAACGCTCCCTTATAGCGAACAAAAGTGGCGTCAAATTGTCATACCTACGTATATTCGTTATTAATTAATTATTTGCTTACAACGAACTCGGTTACTGCGACAGCTCTGTTAGAACGTATACTTTTTTTGTCAGGTCGACTCGATTATAGCGAATTATAGAGCAAGTGGCTACAGATCTGTTGCATTTGAGCAAATTTCAAGTTCTGAATTGTTCAAATCATGCGCAGTATGAAATTTATATCCAGTTTTGTACATTGCTCATGCTCAGTACGATTTTGAACTGTTCAGAACTCGAAATCCTGACGAATGGAACGGACCTTATGTCAGCGTCACATACAATGAAAATTCCCAGGGAAAACTTATAACGCATCAAAAATGCTAGTTTTTCATCAGTTTTGCGTAAACGAACAAAACGCTAGGAGCAAAATTGAAACTATATAGGGTGTAAATGTTCAAAGAATAAGCAAAAGATAATGTTTCTAACTAGAGACTCTCCTTGTATGCGTCTTTAAGATAAGCGCTCCACATTACATTTATTTACACTTAACAATATTGACAATACATTGGCGGTATCAATCCAACTCAACCTTAACTCAGCATTAACAGACTTGAGAGTACTATGCAATGTACAGTTGCAATAATAAATCATGACGCTTACAGAACATCGTACCCATCTCCTTAAAAACTATGAACGTCGAATGTATCCAAATCTTACCACTTAAAAGTGAATTCGGGTTGTCGTAAATTATTTTTTGCTTAGAAACCACAAGTAAAGTGTCCACGTTGTGTTTTTCTGTAAAAGTTATGTCATGAATTATTATTCTGGCTGTACAGTGAATTGTCTCCCCAATAAAATGCTAAATCGTGATCTAACATATCCTGACCGACATTACGAGTAGGCGAATAAGAAGTGCATTGCTCCGAAATAAAATTCAATATTTGTTTATATGTGTACCTGTTTACTCGTAACAGCGGTTAGAAGGGATCAGATCGCAATTTAACATTTTGCTTCTCACTGTGTATTCTTGCACACTAGCGCAATAAATAATTGAAATAGTGGAGCGAGTATTTATTAAGCTCGTAGCTAATATAAACCACTAATGAAAATAACAAACTTAAAAAAAAAAACTCAGACCGCATGTGAAGAAAGAAATAGAATTTCTCCAGATTTATCGTGTTTGTGTATTCTATTTGCTGTCAATTAATAATAAACTTTATATAAAACAGAAAATTTATAAGGTATTTATCTTGGAAAAATCTTAATCTAATTGAAATGTCAATAGAACAGCATTGAATTAATTAAGGATATACTTACCGATTAAGACTATGCAAATTGAAATTATGCAGTTTTCTCTTAGTAGGTCTGTTCAGACATTGTTTTCACGTGTGTATTATAGGTTTCAGACGTTCAGACGAAAAAAGATCATAAAATATTACCTTTATTATGATAAGGTTTTTTATTCATCAAATTTGGAGCTTTTTATTTCAAATAAATTTGATTATTTAACTTTTCTTTGCAGGGCAAATTTTCTTGTAAAAGTGGAATAATCAGAGTACATATTTACCTTATTATCTAATTACTACATTCATAACCTTATTTGATCAATTCGGATGATGCCTGAACTACTAGACTTTTTTTAAACCTTTAGCTGGAAAGACGATTTTGTCCGTTCGGTGTTTTAAAAGAGCATTGCCGATTAAACAGATAACTTTAATCAGATGATATTTATCAGCGAAATGTTTTGATTATCCATAAAATCATTTCTGTGGCGTTTTTCTCTTATTTCCCACTCTTTTATGATGTTGTTTCTGTCAATACGCGTAACATGTATGAAGTGCCTAACATCCAGGAAATTCTTAAACTCGTTAAACAACCTCAAATTTCAACAAACTTCACTAGTATGTATCTGTGAGTATTTAAGCTTAATCATGGAAGTGGACGGGGATGTTTAATTTCGGTTAACGAAGGAAATAGGTATTTAGGCATCTACAAATAAAAAAATTTCACATGTTGATAATCTTGGCTCCTAATTTCGAAAACCAACTTCAACTGACAATGTGCCAACGAAAGAAACACATGGATTTCTCGAACATGTACGCATTTCTGTTGCTGACTTAAAGTTCAGAGCAGATCGTTGAATTTTATGATTCTAAGAATACCACCGAAAGCAAGTCTACTACCAGTGTGGAACTGGTCTTGAAATTGAAATTTGATTAATACCAAAATGTTGAATAAAATTCAACTTCCTTGAATAATTGAAAACTTTAATTTTTAAAATGTAAATCGTCCCTGGTTTTGTAAAGTTTAGGGTGAATTATGTTTACTCCATTAAGTCAAGAATTCGATTTCAATTTTTCGTGTCTATGATATCTACAACGGAAGCAATCGTTATTTATACAGAAGCCATCCACTTGGAGAGCTTTTGGTGTAGCATTACGTAACGGCGTTTCCTAACAAAACATGTAATTAAGCACGTTCGGTCGACTCATGCGATATGTAAATGAAAGCTTAAACCGGGATTAAATTCGGTAAGTCACGCGAGCTTTCAAGCGTTAATGATACCATAAAGTACCTGGATTACTGCGGTTACAAAGCTAATGCCATGTAATGGGCCTTGTTATAGAGTGCTGGCCCGCTGAGCCCGCGTGTGATAATTTGATAATATTGAAGCATTATTGAGGCCAATTGACTCTGTATGCGTTTCATAATATGTTATTAATGTCACGCATACTACGAATGTTTACTTAACTTTACCAAGTTGTTCTGTACGGCAGTCATTTTATGGAACAAATTAAGGCAATTACTAATTACAAATTAAATATTTATTTATTAATTATATACTGAAGGTATTTTGTAATTTTTATAACTATTAACAAATTGAAAAGCTTTTCCAATAAATATTTCACGTCTGTGTATTTTATGAATTGCAAACAGTAGGTCAATGTATACATATGATATTTAAATACTTTATAGAATAATTGCAGGATCAATATAAATTTAGAATTGATTGGAACGCTACCATAATGACGATGGTTTATTTTTTAAAATTTTCTTTACATTTTTTTGTCTATTTAACTTCCAATGAGTTTTGAATCTAAGAGGGATTGAAGTTTCATTTTTGTAATCAGTAGTAGGTACTAAGTTTTTAAATTAAATCTGCTTCTTCTAGTTTTCGGTTGTACAGCGTTATAATTTTTCTTTCTTTCCGACGTTTCGTCCTTTCTTACAAAATCATGTTGTCCGATTGACAACAAACATTTTTGAAAACAAAGTTTCTGAATTTGTGTTTCATGTTCAAATTATTGAAAATCTAAATTTCTACTGACTTCTTAGTTTAAAAATTGTTTAAATTTTATTTTCGTATGGGAAACCCTCAGTTTTAGTTACGTTGTCTCTTTTATTATCAACTATAGAACTAAGTGAAATATAATCCTTCAAAAAATAGAATAAATTTTTAAATGTTTGGTTTTAGAACATTTCAAATTATTTGAAGTTCATAATACTGATTGTAAAGTTATTAAGATTATTAAGCGTTACGGATCGCAATTTGTTTATGGCGATTACAGCACGTTAAGCACTTTATGACTCAAATAATGTAATATGTTCTGTTCTATATACTGTTATATTTTGAACAACTATTTTGGATATCTGTTTGTTACAAAAAAATTTAGAGAATTGCTACTTTTTCAAAGAAGCTAAAATTTTCAGAATTATTCCAGTTCCTTACTGGTTTACGGTAGCTTATGAAAACTTCAATGAACATCATAATTATACGATAAAGCCAAATTTTTTTATTTAAACGTTTGCGTCTAATTATTGTGCTCTGCCATATTAGTACCTTCTGCAGGACAGAATAAACTTTAAAAAATGTATAAATGAAGAAGGCAATTTTTTATTACGGAATTCTAGTATGCTTCCAACTTATAAAGTGACATAAATCAGAAAGCATCCGGACAGTATCATAAACGAAAATAATTTCATAAAATTTTATGGCAAAACTACTACAACGACTGCTTCTAAAAATAGCAGTTTTGACCACTTCTATTATTACATTACTGTATTAGTTGTGAACTATGAATTATCGTATTTTTGGGAACGAAATAAGAAATTAGCCAATGCAAATTATTGACAATTTTGCTTTAAGATTAGGAACAGAATGAAATGAAGCTGTGTTTAAATCTTTAAGAACAATGACCTTCAAAGAATGTTAAATATTTATACGTGGAGCTAATTGAACTGAAAACTTTTATAAATTAGAATAAATTTTTACTGAGTTTAGGCTCCCAGTGATATTTTAATCAACGGCTTTGTGTTTCTATGATGAATGTTTAATGAGAATATTTCTTAGACCTTTTTATTACACGTAACAAGTTTTCAAGCGCGCTTGTATTGGGTGAATATTTGATGAATGCAATTTTGTTCGGCTCAACTCCGGGGAACATAGAAATATTTAATGTCCTTTATTAGCATTTTTTGGTTATTTATCACTAACTAGCTGCCTAGGGATGATCTCTTGCCTTGAGAATGGATGCACGCCTCATTGTTTATGCGAAGTTGGAATGGCGTGTGAATTGATACAGAGTAAAAACTCGCATTGTGGTCTTGATTGACCTGGATGACCGGTCCTTGAGAGATGCCGGTTAAACGGCCCGACTTAGTGGATCTTGCTGTGCCGCCTTTGTTCTCCGAATATACACATTAATCAGTATGAGTAGACCCTTGCGGTAAACGGTCGGCCAATCCTAGACGTATTGTTGGATCCAAGACTAATGTGGTGCCCTTCCCACTCGTAAAGAAGCGCTGGAGACAGTGACTCAGGTGCACGTCGGTCCCTCCACAGGGAACCTCGCCCACCCCATACTAAATCACATGCATTATTGAACAATGGGGAGTGCTAAGCTGTCGAACTCGGGCCGTTGCGGACACCATTGCAATTACAACATGGCGCCTTGAAATTACTTTATCCCCTTTCGAAGCACTGATTTACTTCACTCCCATCGCAAAGCCCTGCCGTAGGGGGAGGGAATTTTAATTTTAGAGAACTCTGCGTAACTTCCAGCAAGAGTTGAGAGCAGCTGTATATTTTTCAATTAGTTTAAAATTAAAGTTAAAAGCTGGGGGAGCTGAGTTTTATTGGAACGAACGCGGCGTGTAAATCTTGAAGGGCTGCCTGCCAGTTACGGGTTTTACATTTGATGGTTTGTATAGAGCAATAATTTTCAATGGCTCAATAACGTCGTGCCTGCTGATGCGTAAGTGTTGACACTGAGTTTGGTTTAGGTAGCTACATTTTATTTCCTACGCTAGGGCTTTATTTTACGATCGTGTCTAAGAAGAGTTTTAATGGTTTATTGCACACTACAAAAGTCAAGTAATAAAACGACTATACTTTTGGTGAAAGTAATAAAATTTTTCGCAAATTATCTTAATCGTTTCTCTTATGTTCCTTGTCCATATAAAAAAAAATTAATTAATTTAAATTTAAGACACTTTAAACTTATTGATACAGGAATGTTTTATTAAACATTTAATCCAAATTACATACGCAATTGCTAACAGATAAGGAAAAAAGAACTGCCTTTACTTAGTGATATGAAAAAAACCAAATGGACATCACATTTTTGAAATATGTGCAAATATTTACTCTTTACCATTGCGGATTAAAATGAATGACAAAAAATTTATTGATTATTTGTGTTTCATTATTATACATTTATATACAATTAATTTATCCAATTTTGTGCATATGTACAACAAATGAATAGCATACAGTGAAACCTCGATAATCTTCAAGTCAGAGTAGCCAGAAAAAGAGGAAGTTAAAATTGCACCATTTATTCAGTTTTCAAATACTCAGTTTTAGTTATCGAGTTTGACATCGCCTGTCATTTGAATTAAAGCAGAAAAAATGAAGGATTTTTTTTTACAAAATATGGGAACCCTACACACAGAATACTGGAGGCCAGCGGTCGGACTCCTCTCTGTATTGTGATTGGAACGGTAGAAAAGGGCCCGACCGCTGGCGAATACAGTGACCGCCAAATAAGTCAGGCCATATGGTTTTTTTTTAATAGTAGTAGTAGGAAGATTTTGATATTCTCATCTCAAACTAAAATTACCCTGTGAAAGTTGGAACAATGTCCAAAGATATACGGGCGAGTTGCTAAAAATGAACTTCGGACAAGAGTAAAGTGGCTTTATTTTAAAAGATACAGAAAAAAATTTATTTCGTTTTCAGTGCACCTTCTTTAATGATGGGGTTGTTAAGGGTACCCTACACTTAGGGTGCATTCGACATAACGCTCGGAGCTCTCGGAGTGTTCCTTTGTCACGCTCTTACAGGCACTGAAACGCATTCGCTCTCCCTCACACTTCTGCTCAGAGTGTGCCTCAAGCGTAATGTTGAACGCACTTTTAGATGCCAGGATGCTGAACTCCAGCAGTAAGGGGTCCTCCCTGCATTGTCATTAGAATGGCAGAGAGAAGCGTCCAGCATTCTGACGACTATACAGGTTGAATTTTAAAACTAGGTGGGTATAAGTAAATTCGGACGAAGTCGTGTAGGAGTAGAGGGGGTTCTAGCGTGTATCAGCTCAAGCCTTCAGTTCGAAGCATGCAGTTTTTAGAGCTGTTTTTTAGCTACATTATTATATTGCAAACAATAATAATTGCATAAAATTTAATTTAAGTACTTCCTAATTTTATTTCGAATAATTTAGCGACTGTATATTTTCTTCTTTCCTCCAACCAATATGGTTCTTCAAATTTTACTTTAATTTTGAATTTTGACGATAGTGGCCCGATGATGGTGTAAAATCGAAACGCTAAATTATTCGAAATGAAATTAGGAAGTACTTAAATTAAATTTTATACAATCATTTAAATATTTACCTAATTATGGACAACACACATATTCAATCATAATTGCGGTATGCAAATGTATTGCGGCAATTAGAACAATATTTTATATGAATTATTGAAATCCTAGTTAAAATAAAATCATTAAATACGCGCTCATCGTTTCGCTTCCCAATGCGAGACAAGGCCGTCGGTATCGAATACATCCGAGTCACGCGTCGCCAACCTACTTGCTTCACTCAAGCTGTATATATGGTCTCGTTTACTCATCAATTATTATTTGCGGTATTTGTTCCTTGTGAACCGAATTAACGTTTATCAAAGTCAAAATATTGTTTTACGCTTAACAGGCAGATCATTTCTCTTAGTTATATGGATTGCCTAGTCTGTAGGATGTCATATCATACAGGGTCTCCCAAATAGAGTGGCCTATTAAAATATTATAGGGAAGGAAATGTACAAAAATTCTGAAAGTTGGTACACTGCCCTAAGACATAGTGATCTTTCCGCATAAGATATTTTCATTCTTACATTACTTCCGGTTATACCGGAAATCGCCATTAACTTTCTTATTATAAATGGAATGTTACATTTTTTATTACAAATTCTGATTCTGCACACTATTCTAAATAAAAAATGTCAAGACTTCTCTATGCCTAAATGTAACAAATTTTGAGATATCTTTAAATTTCTTTAAAAAAAATTTTGGGTAACCTTCTCTTTAAAAAATTGTATCTATGACACTTTCAAATTTCAAGATTCAAGTTGCATATCGTTTGAAAGTACAATCTTCAGGCTTTCAAATCATATCATAGTTATCCCAAAAAAGATCACAGGCAGGTTACGATATGGTGTCCAATGTCATAATGTTTAACTGCCCAAAACTCAATTTTCTTAAATGGAACACCCTGTATATTTTTACATCATGAGATACAGAATCAAATTCTACATCTATTGGTATTAGCATTCCCTATACCTATTTCTTTTAGTTTTCTTGTTATCAATGATTGTTTATTTTATTCTGTTAATTAATGGAATGAATGCAGTTATTCGTAGCAAGCTTTGAAAAAAGAAGCAGGTATTGAACTGTTACTTTTTAAGAAATAAATAACTAACATTAATAATAACATTATTTTGACGTACATCATAGAATAAAGCTATTAGTTAAATACCTAACGTAAGTTTAACATTTTCATAAACGAGCGTCTTTAAAAATTAAGCATGCTTTGAGAAACAATTTTCTTTGTCAATTTAACGTTTTTATTAAACAACAAAAGCAAAACTTACAATTGGTAAAGTGGTAAAAATAATAATGAATAGTTTTATTTATTCTAATGAACGATTTATTTTACATTCAAGGAGAGTGCAATAAAATGGTTACGAGAACTGGCAGAAAATTTAATGAAATGTATCCTCAGTTACTGCCAATAACAGGAAAAAAAATATAGAAGATTTGAACGTATTTTTTAAGAAGTGGCACCGTTTGACCAAAGAAAACTTCATCTGCTCCTGTAACTGGCAATGAAGCAAATAAAATTTCTGTATTAGCATTCGTAGAAACTTATTTATTTCTACTTATCTGTTAATGGTATAACTCAATAAATATTATTTTGTGGACACTTACTGAGAAAAATTTCGATAATTCTAGTAAAATATGCCGTTATAACTATTATTGATAACAAGGAAACTAAAAGAAATAAGTGTAGGGAATGCTAGTATCAATCGATGTAGAATTTGATTCTGTATCTCATGATGTAAAAATATACAGGGTGTTCCATTTACGAAAGCTGAGTTTTGGGCAGTTAAACATAATGACCTTCGACACCATATTGTGACCACCCTATGAATTTTTCAGGGATAATTAGGATATGATTTGAAAGTCTGAACATTATACTTTTAAACGACATGTCACTTCAATCTTTAAATTTGAAATTGGCGTAAATAAATTGTCTTAAATGGAAGGTCACCAAAACAATTTTTTAAATAATTTTGAAGATATCTCAAAATCGGCTACATTTAGGTATATGGAAGCCTGGACATTTTGTATTTAGAATAATGCGTAGAATCAGAATTTGTAATAAAAAGTATTGCATTCCATTTAAAATAAGAAAGTTAATGGCATCTTCCGGTAAAACCGGAAGTGATATAAAAGTGAAAATATTTTAATCTGAAAGATCGTTTTCCCTTAGGGCAGTGTACTAATTTTCAGAATTTTTGTATTTTCCCTTCCCCGAAAACTTTTAATAGGCCACTCTATTTGGGAGACCCTGTATAAGGAGTCGCTTAAATGCCTTTAAAGCTTCAGGTAGTCTAAGAGGCCACGCACACTACAGACTTCTTATCGGTCGATAATAATTAATTCTGAATCGAGTTACGAGTTATATGATATGTGACTGTAAATTAATTTGTTTAGCTGGAGACAGTACAGTACAGGGATCACGATGAATAGAATTCTATTCTTGTAACGTCACGAAAAAAAAAATAATCGCCTTGAAAAATGAAATCACAACGAATAGTATTCTATTATCTATTGTACAGGGTGTTAGGAAGTAAGGGGAATAGTAAACTCAATCCATCATGATCCCAAACTCTCACGTGAAGGCGAGCGCTAGGCAACGTGACGTCACCAAAATAGTTTTCTACACATCATGATTCAACTGCAGCATCGTATCTTGATCCACGGCTTACGAAAAATGTACAGTGTGCGCAGGCTTTTATTGTGCACCAAATTTCAATTTCTTATAAATGCTAATTTATAAAACTCCAAACAATTTATTAAATGAACTTCAGTCACTGATATTATACTAAACAACATTTATTTTACACAATGTGTTCAAAATTTCTGCCCCTAACCTCGCGGCATTTGATAACTCCTGGAATAATTGCCTGTTGGACACGTAGGAGCATTTCTTCAGTAGTACTTGCTTCTGCTGTTGACATATGCGAAATACCTATTAAGTCTTATTCACTTTCAATGGAGGTTACCATGTTTTTCAGATAACTCCAAAACAAAAAAGAAATGCAGTTGCAGGGTTAAATGTGGACTTGTTGGAGCGCAGGCAACTCCAACTTCCACTACCGATCCACTTCCGTGGATTATCTTGATTAAGCCAATTTCTGACTGTAGCTGAGATGCTGCATCCACATACTGCGGCGAATCAATAAAGGAATATTTATCATTAAATTCGGAAGATCTTCATTTAAGAAATATATTCACTGAAAACTTGATTACCTTCATGCACGACATGAGGATTTTCATGGCCCCAAATATACAGGTTGTAGTTATTGAAAAAAAAACACTTCCTGTAAAGGTGGTCTCATCTGTCCATAAAATTTTGTTCACAAATCTTGAGCTTCTTCCGTGTTGTCCTAATAACCAGTTCACGGGAGGTAACGCGTTTTTAATAATCGTCCTCCAATAGATGGTGTACTCTAATTTTGTAATAGAGATAAAGTTTGTCGCCCTTTAAGATTTTGTGAACGGTGCTTTTTCATACACCATAGGAGACAGTAATGGTTAGATCTTCCGCTAGCCTATAAGTAATTTCTTCCTTTAAGTTAACGCTTCTAATAACTTTTGGTCATCTCTAAATAATGAACAAAAAATATTCAGACTTTGATTTGTATCTTGAATTACTACATGACTTTGATGTTTACTGTTAGGAAAGCGTTGAGCGCAAATTCTCCCTCCACATTCCCCAAAAATCCAAATCGCCACATATTCATTTACAATGTAATCAATAATTGCATATATTTCAAAAAATCTAAGAGTAATATTAGGTCTGTTCGTTTGTTCTGCACTTTTCTACACTTTTTGCATCAACCGTTCCTGAGAGAGTGAGATATATATAATAAAATGTAAGTAGGAGTGAGAAAAGTAGAGTAAAAGTGTAGAAAGCGCAGAACAAACGAGCAAACCTAATATTAAATTACAACAAAAACGTGAAAAACAGAACGTGGCCAACGCAAAAAAATTAAACAAACCAGATACGGAACTAAAGCGGTAACATTCCCAACTCGATTAAAACTAAAAGACTGCTCTTTATAGCGATACAGGAAAAAATACTCAACTCCGTCAAATCATGTTTAAAGTCGAGCGCAAATATTGACAATTTTAGAAACGACATAAATCCATAAATGTCAAGAATATTCATGTAACCTTTAACAAGAATGAAGTAGGTAGTAATCGCTAGTCCATATCTCAACACTTAAATTTATAACCTGTGATTCAAAAAAACTCTCATCAAAGTGTGCCACGAAAAAAATTATATATGTCTCAATATAAAGTGTGAATATTGGAACTATATCAAATCTTCAAATGCGTTACGTGTTAAATAAATTCACAAACCATCAATTATTTCACTGCTTCTAGAATATATTTCTAAATCACTTTTGGTAATCAGTGAAAGCCATAACGTTGAAATATGAGAAAATAATCAAAACTTAAATCTGACAGAATTGACAAATGTAATTTTGAAATGTTACCATTACCAATTGTGGTATCTCAGACATGCACGTTATAACAGGTGATTAATATCTTTTCTAATCAAGTGACCTATGGAAATAAAATCATGTGTCTTTGATTCGTTTATTATTTCAAATGCCACTTGAATTACATATTTATATTGCATTCCTATATAAAACGATAGGAATGCAATAAAAATAATTGAAATGACATTTGAAATAATGAACCAAACAAAGACATAATTTTTTTCCATAGGTCACTTGATTAGAAAAGATATTGATCACGCGTTATCTATCTTTATTTATCATGGCACACTTCGATCAAAGTTTTTTTGAATCACAGGTTATCTTCATACATACAAGAAAATATAAAATCTTAAGTTCCGCTTTTGCAAGTATCAAACTTCAATGCACGCTGACTCTAAACTCTAAATGAATGGGCAGAAAAATAAAACACATCAGTACGTAGCCCACGTAATCAACTAAACCATAATTTTTTAACTTAATCAACATTTTTAAACAAGACTTTTGGCTTTTAGATACAAGTATCCCACTGTAGATTGCTCAATAGTATGGCACCTTGCAGAGATATTTTTCATTAAAATATGCACAATATCTCACTGGCACGAAAAACGGAGCACTTGCATTTAAAAAAGAACTTAAAATTTTAATATTTGATACTATGTAACTATTATTATAGTTCAAATCTAAACAAAACAACTTATTTTAAGTATTTTATAAAAATATTGAACCATTATTAAAACTAAAGAACTCTTTTTGTACCAAAATTAAAAAAAAATACAAAAATCATCCAAATTCAAGCAACGGAAACTACAAAGCTAGCTACCGGTATTCTTTTGTTTTTATTGTTTTGAGTAAATATATTTGCAAGTCGAGTCGAGTACGTCCGTTTGGTATCAAAAATTATGGTTGTAAACCCTGAAACAGCGTCTGCTATGGTTGCATTACTTCAAGACAGAAGAAGTGAGCGACTTGTTGCCCGCCAATATGGAGTATCCAACAGTACAGTCCTATTACACGCTTTTTGGAAACCGGAAGTAACAATAGACGCCCTGGAACTGGTTCCCAACGCAAAAATAACGCCCATGATGACCGTTTTATCATCTCGCAAAGTTTACGAGATCGTCGTGCTACAGCTGTAGAAATCAGAAATCGACTTCATCACGTCCAGCATGTCAACGTAAGCGAACGACTGTTGGACGAAGACTTTGTGAAGCAAATTTCAAAAGTCGCAGACCTGCAACAGGCCCAGAACTTCTCAGGCTTCATCGTGTAGCGCGACTTCAGTTTGCCAGAAACCACGAATACTGCTGCATGGAAAGAAAACGCATGGGGACGCGTTTTATTTTTAGATGTCTCCTGGTTTTGCCTGCGTTCTCCAGATGGTCGTGAAAGGAGAGCGATTTGATGAATGTACCTTTAGCCCTGGAGTCAGCTACCAAGGGCTTCAGTTATGGTGTGGACTGGAATTTCTCTAGGAAGCACACACAGAGTTGTACATCGTTCCAAGATGTCAGGTACATCGAAGAAGTTCTGCAAGATTTTGTTGTCCCGTATGCTCCTTTTGTTGGAGATAACTTTCTATTGATGCACGACAATTCAAGATCTCATACCGCTGGAATTACTTGACAGTACTTAAATGAAGTTAACATCCCTGTAATGGAATGGCCAACGGCGAGTCCTGATGCAAATTCAATAGAACATGTTTGGGTCATGCTTGGACGCAGAATTCGAAGTCGAGTTCCCACTTCTTTAACTTTGAATGAGTTACAACAAGCTCTTTTAGAGGAATGGCCAAATATTGCTCAAGATGCTATTCGACACTTGATTTTAGGCATGCCAAGAAGAATGCAAGCAATAATTTGGGCATTGTACCGAAATCAGTTTTTTATGTTAAATCAATGTTCAATAAGTTTTTAAAATTACTTAAAAAAACTTAAAATTTTAACATTTTACGAAGTTTTACTTGTACTAAAGTTTTTTTTAAAGAAAATGCAGGTGCTCCGTTTTCCGTGCCGGTGAGTTCTATACACACAGGCTGAATCCAAAAAAACGCCTGTGCGAATAGTGTCGGCGTTTATTGTCGTATTTGAGCAATAAAAGAATCTATAATATGTTTACCATATCTTGCGTCTTTAATACATTTAAGACAGCTGTATGACAGTTGTCAACTTTTATTTTTTAAATACAACTGTATAATTACTGTAATAAATTTCAAAAGAACTTTTTTTTTCTACGTTCAATGACGTGCTGCAATAAACACTTATTTTTGAAAACAATAGGAAAAAATAAAAAGAAAACAATTTATTATTAACATACTTTACACAATAAAGATAATGACAATTGTAAAACAATTTATTTTACACAAATCAGTCAAAAGTTTTATAATCGCTCTCAATCATATAGTTATGTAATACAGAAAGGAACTTCTAAAATTATCCTGAAGACCGTAATTTGAAGAACGGTTTTTCACCAACTCTTGATTTAATCCGAGCAGCTCGAAAGACTATGTAAATCAAGAAGTAGCTACTAACTTTAGCGTTTATGCATGAATGTGCTTCCGTTGCACAACAAATTTATTTGGGCCCTGCATTTGATGCGATTTGGGGAATGGTCTCTTGGCATCTTCTTATTAAGTCGACCAATATAGCTAAGTGATACTCGGCTGAAATTAAATGCAAATGCAGGAAAGCAACAATACGTACGGTTGAGTATTTCGGTTTGTAATGTGCACGAATGTTTTAGATTTTGTAGTTTGTATTCCAGTGGACTGTTTAATGCGGTCGTAAAATTTTACTCTGCGGTCATTTATTTTACACGGTTGTATCGGTGATATTTATAGCTGCTCGTTAGTTCGCAATATAAATTGTAAAATTTGGAAAAATGATTTAATAAATTTTTTTCTAGTTATAATGAAGTTTTCAAAATAAATTTTTGGTTGTACGATATCGACACCTAAATAAAAAGTATGCATATATTATTGCTTATATTTTACATTTAAATCATAATCTGTGATCCAAAAAAAAATTTTTCATCGAAGTATCATAATAAATAAAGATAGATATAACGTGCATGTCTGAGATATCACAACTGGTGACATTTCAAAATTACATTTGTCAGTTCTGTTAGATTTAAGTTTTGATTATTCTCTTACATTTCAACGTTATGGCTTTCACTGATCACCAAAAATGCTGTATGTTATGCCTCATTTAGACCAAGCGAGCGAATGCTCATTCTTTCCCCTTTGACGAATTTATACGTAAAATTTGACAAAGGGGTAGAATGAGCATTCGCTTTCTTGGTCTAAATGCGGCATTCGAAATATATTTTAGAAACAGAACAGTGAAATAATTGATGAATAGTGAATTTATTTAACATGTAACACATTTGAAGATTTGGTACAGTTCCAACATTCAAACTTTTTATTCAGGCATACCTACGTAATTTTTTCGTGGCACCCTTTGATGAAAGATTTTTTGAGTTACAGGTTATAGTTTTCGAGAGAGCAGAAAAAAAAATTTAAGTCTCTTAAAATTTAATTGTATGGTACGAGAATACTGTATTGATAATCAAAACACGTAATATCTCCATTTAATCTTTTTCCTATCCCAAAATACAATCACGTAAGTTTTCGGCAATTGATCGACGAGTTATGCTTCCATTACTTAATTCTGTAAAGTAAAAAAAAACCTTTGAAATCGAGAAAACTGTATTAAAATACTTCATTTGTATAATTTGCTATTCGCAGTACCATCAATATTGAAACTATTGTCAAGAGTGTGTGGCTTTTTTTAACATTCTTATCAACAATATCGTTGAAATTGTTACCAACAGTGTTACTGATACTGTTATCGGCAGTATAAATTAAAATGTTGGTAAATTCCAATGTTTCATAGCACTATTTAGCCGTTGTGTCGTGCGTTTTAGGTGTGTCCTGTCTGAACAAAATAAAGTTGACAGCACATCTAAGGTGCCTATACACCGAAAAAATAACAAAAACATGTTAACATAAGAAGTACCTAGTCACAAGTATGTAAATACATAGCATTAATTTCATTATCACTGAAAACGTAGATAATAATTAGATATTTACATTGCTACTAACAAATAACCATAATTTTGATTTTGAAAATACTAACATTTTATATTACGAGTCTAATATTTTCAAAAGACGTTTTATTGAAATGTGTAAAATAAAAATGTCGTCGAATTCTATTAATAAACGTACTGATTTTGCAAATTTAAACGATACATTTTGTAGTTTTCTCGATTCCTTAAATAGAACATAGATCTGTCAATTTTTTAACATTTGTAATGTTCAAATTATTTTTAGATTAAAAAATAAATATAATATACATAAAAAAAAAAATCAAGTTACTTTTTCAGTTTCCGTTGACAACCTTGTTTATTTTGACAACATAATTTTCACTTCTGACGAAGCAGTCGAACGACTGCGAAACGTAAAGTGTATAGTTGCGCGATTTAGTGTCCGCTTAGAAGATTTTGTGATACAAATTTCATCGGACAAGAACCAACTGTAAATTTAAAAATTTTGTTGCAAATCGATTTCAATATGCTTTGACAGCACGCTAGGCCGCTTTGTATAGGATGACTTATTAAGTAGCAAGCTGGCTGCAATTTGTCAATTCTTTAGTCAAGATTTTCCCGTTTTTTTGGCCAATTTTCAAAATTTTTAAGAACATGGATGTTAACAATGTTTCCTCTAGAGTAAAGCCGGTTTAAGAAGATTTACGTAGACTCCATTCACTCTAAGAAGTAGTTGATGACTCATCAAAATCTGACCGGCAGGCAGGTAATACTTTACATGGTTTCATTGTCAAAATAGGTAAGAATATGTTTCAAATAATTTGTAGGTCACTTAAAAAAGTCATTTATGTTTTAATTTTGAATAGAGTTGGAACGGAGTTACTGCCGGCCACACTTTCGAACACCCAATATTCTGTCGTGGGACAGGACAGCTTATATTATACGAAATACTTATTATAAACTGTAACTTGCAGCGTAGATGGAGGCGTTTTGTGAATGCAATCCGTTGGTTCCATGGTTCGATTCTTATGATTATGACATATTAATGTCTTTTTGCATTTACAATTATTATTGTATGTAAATTATTTTTACCAAGTAATTTTTGTTTACCGCATCTTCGGTGTAAATTTTTCTTAAAAAAACAACTTTTTTGATATACAGGGTGTGACTGAATGACTTGGCCAAACTTTAGTGTCGTATTCTAGTCTTCCAATTAATGATAGAAATCCGTATAAACATTGTCCAGAAACGATTCTTTAAAAAGTTAGTTCTGCATTACTCTATTTATGCGTAATGAAAGATTTTAAAAATAATTGCAAATGTACTGAAGGTAATGTCACTTATTGTTAGTAATGTCACTTATTATTCTATCAAATATTCAAGGCAAACTGCTATTAAAAAATATTTAAAATCCTTTTTCACACTTTACACTCTTTTTCTTTTGCTTTTCGCCTTTTGTCATTTATGTTTCCGAATTTGTCAAATGACTTTCCAATCCGCAGGCCTACTATACTTTGAACGGATTGGAAAGTCATTTGACAAATTCGGAAACATAATTGACAAAAGGGGAAAACCAAAAGAAAAAGACTGTATCATTTTTTAAATTTCAAGTGACATAACTTTTTAAAGAATCATATCCGGACAATATTTATAAGAAATTTTATCATTGATTTGAAGAATAGAATACGACGCTAAAGTTTGGCCAAGTCTTTCAGTGATATCCTGTATGTAAATTATGCACAATAAGTATTGTGTTTTATCAAATCACTAAAATTTATTAGCTTCATCAGAGCATTGAATAGGTTATTTTGGATAAATGAACACATAAGGTTAAATACATAACAGCCACATAACATCATAGGTCAAAAGTTTTGTTAGAACATATTAAAATTAAGTTAACGTTAGTTATTATAAATTGAAACTTAAAAATTATTTTTAAGACTTCAAAATAAGTCTTTTAATTTAGTCTGTGATAACACCGATACACCTGATAAAACACAATATTATTGTCTAAATTCCAAACGGTCGATACTCCTTGTATTATTATCAAGCCGCGGGAAAGTTGTGGGGTTCAAAGCCTCAACTCAACCGTCAATCTCTTCAAAGCCTAAAATACTAAACTTTTGAAGAATTCAATGACAAAACTCATAGAATATGGGGAGTTGGTCACTATTAATAGAACCATGCTTTCTCCAAAAAACAAATTATCGGATCATTTAACAAATCGAATGAAAATCGAATTACCTGTATCTATTTAATTTGTGTTCATGTGTTCAAATTACAAAATTCTTCACAGAAATTGTCAAACATTTTACCAAGTGTTCCTCGCTTCTCTCTTCTGTTAACATTTCTTCTGCGATTTTCCAATGTAATTACATCCAGCAGCCCTGGAATGACGATAAAATGGTTCCAGAACAGATGCTCAGAATTTGTACGAACCTTCAAATTACAAGCTCAAAATTTCCTTCATAGATAATTCCTTTACCTTGAACAATTTTCAACCATCTTAAGGAATATAATTTTTAAAATAGGTAATTGAAAATTGATATATTCTTAAATATTAAATAATGTTACGTATGTATGTATTAGTATTTCCGTTAAGAATTTATTAAGGAAATAAAAGAAGTCTCCCGGTAATATTTTTTTACGTCTCGAATTTTTATAACGCCATAGCACACATATTTATTAGAGTGGTTGGCGTATTTCACCCCTCGATCAAGGATTAAACGCCGGAGTGCATACATATGGGCTGCTCGCGAACTAATTTGAGCGGAAAATGTGTGGCCTCGTAACAACTTTAGAAGTTTTTGAACTCATTAAGCTTGAAAGAAAAGCTAGCCGAGTGTGGCAGTCCGCGAGAAAGTTTTTCTCCGGCGACCGCACTGTTTCGCGTACAAGACAGAAAGGGAAAAATAAAATATAAGTTATGGGTTTTAATCTCGGGCTTCGTAACTGCGGGGAAAAGGCCAAACTATGCTATAAATATCGCAGGGTTGGCGTGTATTGCTGTATATTTTTGTTAGTTAGATAACGGTGCATCGGTGCAAGTACCGTTTCGCTGTTAGGGTAGAACATTTACACGTACAACGTATTATTGGTATTTCGTGATTATCTCAGTGATAAGAACTGGAACACTGTTTTTATTAGTATCGTAAACATCTTACTACCGGACACACAAATTTAATTACCTGTAGGTGTTCGGACTGATTTACTACCACGTGCGTATTTGACGAGATGAGCTAATAATGTTACAAAATGTAATTAAATGCTGTCATTCTTCTAACTAATTGCCTTTTGTTCGCTTTTTAAATAACTAATTCTTCCGGCTTATACACCGTTACGTTATTCATGTTTAAAATTATGGGTTTCTACGTTTTTAATCTCCGTAATTCTTCCGGCTGACATTTACGGTTTAATTTTTTATAGGCCGTAAATATTTACATATTCAAGAGAGCATTTATAACAAGCTGCTAGTGATTCAATGAACCTTTGCTCTCACATAAGTATTTTATGACGTAACATCGCGTGCAGACTATCCGGATCTGGCGATTTGTGTATTTGCAAAATGTAGTCACTTTACTTGGACTGTGGTTTTTGAAAATTAAACTGTTAAATAAAACAAATCTGCATATTGTAAGGTCGGCCGAAATTATCAACATATTTTTACTTGTACTATTAAAATGTGACGCATATACATAAATTTAAGTATCAAAACGCTCACCATTTCCTTTGGCTACTGGGTACCGTTCGCTACCATCACCTCCCATTGACATGGTGTGTTCATGCAACAATAACATGTGTTTAAGAGACAAGTTATTTATTCACCGGGGACCCCAGTCCCCTGGCCCCAACGGTCTGCACCTGTTCAACCCCTTGGTCAATTCACAACTCAACCTAGTGCCTCTATCATCGCTCCTAATGATGTCCAACCTTGGGCCTTTATTATCATATCTGTTGCTCTTTCATAAACTATTACTCTGAAATGTTATTTCCAGAAAAGCAAGCCACATGCAGCACGGAGAGTCTCAATAACATGCAAACATACTCAACCCTACGTCTTTGTCATCTCCGACCCGTGGATTCTCTACCACCAATCCACTCTTCCGCCAGGTGGCACAAATCAACGTCAACGTTACGTCCCCCAGGTTACGTCCCCTCCGCCTGGCACGTAGGGGTGGTGACAATTTAATAACCTTAGGGCTCCCAATCCGCTGCACCGGGTCCATAAGGGGTCACCATGGGACCGTGAACAGTACGTCGTTCACTCTCGGTAGCGCTTGGCACCTTGTTAGTACGATTTCCCTTACGAAGTAACCACTAATCATGCAAATGACATCACAATCCCTACGCCACCGTGGTTACCTCAGTCGACCTACTAGCCAACGGTCAGGTGATGCAGCACCTGCCACGACAACCGAGCCTCACCCGGGGAAATCGCTTCATTCATACACCATGCAGGAAATACTTTAAGCTAATTCTCTACATATCATGCATTAGCTACAATTAATAACTTATCTCTAAGTACCGCCTCCTGCTTCTACCAGCGTAGCGCACAATACTTTCCGAACACACCCTGTATACGCACGCCACGTATATAATACACGCACGCCAGGAATATAATACACGCGTACTATACAATTAACGCGAGTTGCGCGTTGCAAGCGCAAGTTACAAGTTGCAAGTTGGCCAACTTTAAGCGCGTGTATTAATTAATTATTTTCCGCACTTTCTATCATATTAATTAACCGCAAGCTTTTATTAATGCCTATCGATAACGTATACTCAAACTCGACTGTGTCGTTCTACTAAGAAAACCTTTGCTACCCGAAACTGTTTATTGTTTATATAATCTCAAGAGGACCCAGCATACCACAGCGACCGTAAACAAAACTCGATGCATTGCAGGCAAACGTTTATAATTCTTTAATTCTAAACGCATTATATTTTTGCTTAAAAATGAATATCTAACAATATCAAAAATGAATCAGAAAAGAGATACATTTTTTCTAAACTTTTGTAATGAAGTTGCGTTTTTCCTGTATAATTTCATAGGGTGAGAAATTTTCACAACCAAACCAAAATAATGATACTGGTATTTTCCTAAGCAAAATCTCCATACACTTCAGAGCACTATTTTTAATAGTGTCACATTTGTAATGTCGACTCAAGACAGCCATAGCTAGTGATGTGGCTAAAAATGTTGATCTGGATAATTACTCCTTTTAATAACCGCCAAGCCCTTCCCTTTCTAAGATTCATTCACTATGACGACATATTAGTTTACCAAGAACGTAAACTTGGCGTTTTCTAAATCTTATCAAATTCACGGAACTTGAGCTCTGCGTCATCAATCACTGAATTTACAACCGACAATAATTTCAGTATTATTTCTTTGTCAACGTTAAATAAGAAAAAAGGATGGAGTTCCGCTTTATTCTGTTTCAGTTTCAATTTTAAACCTAACAAGCCTAGACAGGAAAAGTAAATTTAATTAACAACGGTTGCTCGGAAGAAAATGCGATCTTTTTAATAATTCAGTTTATCAAATTCAATAATTTCACGAACTCTGACAGCGGCAATAACCCTGATGATGCAACGCCAGACGCGATTTATTTATGACGCAGAACTCTTCTCTTATGAAAACAATATGATGTTGACAATATTACGTTGCTTGCTTTCTTTTAATATGAAATTTTGACGACATTTGTGTTACGTAAATTATTATGCTATTTACTACAGTTAATGGATGATTAACCTATATTTCATTCAGCACCAGAAATTTAACCAAGACTTTTTAGGTTTTGCTTCGTATGGATTTATACAAAAGACGAATCCGTATATATACAACCAGAAGAAACCCTGTCTACTTTCTCCTCATCAAACTAATAATAATAAATTGATTTTAGGTTAAGACAATAGTTTCGTTCTAACTAACCGTAATGTTACATAAATAAATACGTAAATTTTAATATTAATATAAGAAAATTATGTTTTCGTCATAAATATTAAAAATGTAGAACCAAATGTTCATAATTCATTTATAGTTGTTGAAAAAAAAAAACTTATTTCATGTCTTTAGTTTTTCTTTTTATCTTACTTCTAATTCTCGTGTAGACAGAAATTCAATTTGTTGTTCATTTGGGTTGCAATAAATTTATACGTCGATAAAAGTTTTGTAGTATCATACAAAAAGTAACTTAAAGCAGATATTAAACAATAGAATTATCTGAGCGAGCAAGATGGTAATGATCTTTCGGATTCAAAATGACGTTGCCGGGATTTGAACAAATGGTTTGCTAGAATATCCTCAGACCTGAGATATATCTACAGATTTGAAAATTTTCTGTCTTACTGTTTAGAACGTATCGGCACGATGATATGGTTCTTCCATAGGCGGTCACAGTCTAATCGCGAGCACAAATTGTAGAGGTAGCGAATAAGGGATTTGTATCTATGGGTTAGGTTTGAAACAAAGAATCCAGGCATTTACGATGCTCCTGGCGGTCGTTCGGGTAGTGAAACATTTGAAGCTATCTGGCTATCGATTCTGGAAGGGGGTACAGGAAGGGAAAATTACGACACTCGGTTAACGATCTCTCTAGTAGGAGCGATTGGGAAGGAGCTTTTCCCTGCCACGCTGCAGCGCACGTTATTATTATTTTAAGGGTCTTTTTTCTTACCTCGGCCGTAAATGTACGATAGAATTTATGTCTTGATTCATATTTAATTGTAACTTATATTATTTGCCTCTACGAACTACGTTCAATTCTACTGCCAAAGTTATCCAATTATACACCGGTGTTTGCGTGTAATTTGCATCCGCATAATTAAAATAGAAATGCACTCAAAGCAACCCGTTTTAAGATCCTCCTGAAAATAAAACAAAATGTTTTCATTGGTATGTGATGCAATACATAGTTTAACCAGGAGCTGAAGTTTAGTGTTTGCAATTGCTGTCATAAATTTTAGTGCAAAATACTCTTGTAATTAACCTACATTTAAATTGTGTGCGGCAATAATTTTGTCAAATTTCATTGCAATTGGTATTGTATATTTAGCATACAAACTTAGCAAAATTTATGTTCATTCATATATTAGCAACTTTTTTATGTAACGCAAATTTTTTTCAGTTGAAAAACTAGAGATGTTTAATATTTTTATTGATAACTGAAATTGAAAGTATTTATGGTGTAGAGATATTATAAGTTTTAATCGAAATGTTGGGCTTATTATATAAATATTGATAAGGCGTAAATATGAGAAATTTCCGCTGTTTTTAATTAGTATCCATTTTCATATAATTCTTTTGTCTCTACATCGATTTTAAAAAATAAGTATATTTTAAGCCATTTATTGGTGCCTGTAAATTTCTCTTGCCTACGTGACCTGTGGATATAATAAAATAATAAAATAATAAAATAAAGCAATAAACCTACAGAAGTAAATTAATGCTATACACAGTTGGGCAGATTCGACACACAGTCGCTTCTTGCTAAAAAAGAAAACACGGATTCAATTTGCATTTACAGTGTGAATACCGTTATATCCAATTAATTTCATCAGAACCTATGAACGGTGAAATATAACGACACATAAGACTGAATTAGCGGCGACTCTTGACCTAATAGCCTTTGGATTTTCGTGAGTCAGGTCTGATCAATCTTCCATTCCTTTTGTAAAGAAAATCTAGTAATTGAGACGTTAAATGTTTAAGGCCCGGTCTATTCATCTCTTAAGTAAGTGGCCGGATACTGGATAGATATTAAAGATAGGCAAATGCATTGCGCTAATCTGTCAAGTAATAACTTGGCACTTTACTGAGAGATGAATAGACCGGGCCTAAGGGACTTATACTGGTGCTTAAAACTAGTCGGACGACCGGCGCGGCGTGACCGTCTGGCACTATGGAAGTTTACCACAAGGGTCAAATTCGAACGATTTTATTGCTTTTTATTCGAATACTTTTCAGCACCAGTATACCCTTATAGTGTAATAAATTTGAACGGTTAGCCACTGCTAACTTTTTAATTTTTAAAGATAGAAATTCGGTTTAAATTAGCAAAAATTCAATGTTTTTCATACTAGTTCTGAATTTCTAATCAATCAATATGATTGCTGAGTGTAAGTTTAGGATCAAATATACCAAGATTTCGGAAGATACAGATTTAATAAGTGCCGATGCATCTATTTTATATGTTATGTAAAGAGTATTTATCTTTCTTGTAAAAGTCATATTTAATGGAAGATTTTTTTTTCGTACACCATTCATATACTCCAACAAGATTCCTCTGTAGATGAAAAGAGTCCTTCATTTATAGTACGTAGACTTTTAAATCACTAGCAAACAGTAAAAATGATATTTCAAGACCATTCGAAATGTCGTTGATAAAAATGCTAAAGAGCAAAGAACCTAAAATAGATCTGGAGTACCCCAGTTCCTTGTTTACAAAGATTAGTTTTGTGTGCGTTGAGTATAACGAATAGGTAACGATCTTTCAAATGCATTGGTCATTAATTCAATTAAATTATCAGAGAAACCAAAGCGATCAAGTTTATGTAGCAACAGCTCGCGTTCGATTTTGTTAAAGGCCTTTAAAAAATTAGTGTAGATAATATGTATACAGTCTGTGGCATTTAACCGGGTTTCTTCATTAACGCCGTTCCTATTGAATATATGGAAAAATGTTTTGTACAAAAGTATCATCCTTTCAAGCTCCGCATAATTTAAAATTATTTTCAAATATACAGGCTGTCCCAATTTGGCTGTACGATGTGTAACTTCGTTATTTTAAATGGAACACCCTACGTTTTATGATGAATTTGAGCTTGTCAGATTATTTTATGGTAAGTTTGATAAGAGTTCGCTATCCCTAAGTCCTATAGTTTTTAAGATATTAGGCTTTGTTAACGGTTTTCGGAAAAATACAGATGTAAATTTTATAATTAATATCTCATTAACGAAGAAAGTTAGAATGCAAATATTGTGGTACTGTTACAAGCTAAGTGGAAGGTATCTACTGCAGTAACAAAGTTTACTTTTCTTTAAACAGGGATTCTGTAAAACTATTTCCATTTCGACAACAATTGAAGGGCAATAACTTTTGTTTTTTAAATGGAACGGTGTTATTTTTATATCGGCGTTAGATACTCCATAAAATTATCTTTTAATTAGCTATACACTTTTCTATACCAATTACTGACGGTTGAGAAGATATTTAATATTATTTCATAATTTTTGCATTTTAACGTATTAATTAAATCAGAAGTGAGTATTTACTCAAATATTTTACTTGTTTTGAGTAAAAGGTCAATTTTCTTTTCTAAGTTTATTAAGCTGTGTTACATAAAATGTATACATTTTGAACACTTATTGTAAAATTATGAGACATCTTAGAATTATTTTGTTTTCCTAGAGTTTTCAAATGTTTCGTATTTATTTTGGAAAATCAGTATTTAATTTTGTTACTTGTTGTGGTAATGTTCAAATATGATTAATAAATATTTCGTCAATAATGTATAGAGCACACTTCATTATTTAACATAAAAGAAAAGTTAAACTTAAGTATAAGAAGTCTTATGCCCAGCTGCACCAACTTTTTAAGCAGAGCTTAAATTTAAGTTATGTTTAGATTGTGACATTTAAATATGGTCAGTTATTAAGTCAAATACATTCTGATTGACATTTAAACTTCAACTTAAGTATCAATTAGAATGTGACTAACATTTTGTTAAATCTATAATTAATGTCAAAGTCTAAACACCACTTAAATTTAAGCTCTGCTTAAAAAGTTGGTGCAATCGGGCATCAGGGCCAATTGTATGAAAAGTAGTTAACCACACGATCCTGTTAATCGTATGATTAAGCAATATTACTTGAGGAAACTTAACAATACTTAAAAATTCCAATCAAAATTATTTCTCTCGTTACTGTTTAACTTATCACAAGCCTTAACAATGGAATTAAATAATCATATATTTGACAATATTTTATACGACCAGGACTTAAAAACTTAGCAAACTGACCTTTTACTTAAAACAAGTAAAATGTTTGAGTAAATACTCACTCCTGATTTTAATTAATATGTTAAAATGCAGAAATTATGAAATAATATTAAATATCTCCTCAACCGTCAGTAATTGGTATAGGGAAGTGTACAGCTAATTGAAAGATAATTTTATGGAGTATCTAACGTCGATATAAAAAAATGACACCGTTCCATTTAAAAAACAAAACTTATTGCCCTTCAATTGTTGTCGAAATGGAAATAGTTTTACTGATTCCCTGTTTAAAGAAAAATAAACTTTGTTACTGCGGTAGATACTTTCCACTTAGCTTGTAACAGTACCACAATATTTGCATTCTAACTTTCTTCGTTAATGAGATTAATTATAAAATTTACATCTGTATTTTCCGAGAACCGTAAACAAAGCCTAATATCTTAAAAACCATAGGACTTAGGTATAGGGAGGTCTTATCAAACTTACCCTAAAATAACCTGACAAGCTCAAATTCGTCATAAACATAGGGTATTCCACTTAAAATAACGATATTACACATCGTACAGCCAAATTGGGGCAACCTGTATATTTGAAAATAATTTTAAAATATGCAGAACTTGAAAGGATGATACTTTTGTATAAAACATTTTTCCATATATTCAATAGGAACGGCGTTAATGAAGAACCCGGATAAATGCCACACCCTGTATATACCTGCACTTGATCGTCTGAGACTTCACATAAAACGGTAAATTCGTTTCTATTGAATATGCCCTTCTTGAACTCCTGTTGGTTTTTAGTTAGCATATGCGAGACATAATTATAAAAAAAGACATGAAGCAGCACCTCAAAGACTTAGGCAAAATTGCACATAATTGATATTGGTCTGTATTTTACAATATCGGATTTACTATCCTTTTTATGCACAGTGCAGATTCTTGAAATTTTCCACTGTGACGGAAATTGATCAGAGCTAAGGACAAGATTGGATACCCTAGTTAGAGGTTTGCCAAAGGCATAATCTCGGACAACAAAGGCAGGAATTCCATCCGAGCCAGTTGTCATTTTAGGTTTTGTCTCTTAATAGCCTTGATTACATTGTCTTCTGTGATCGAGTTTATATTTAACATGTTTATATGTATTTAAGAAAGGAGAATTATGGTCAAACACGTACATAATTATTATTAATATTAAAAAAACTGAGCAAATTAATCGGCAAAAGCATTAACTATTTCAACAGGACTATGCAAATTCTTATCGTTGTTATTGTATTTGTTTGCTTGCTTTCCGCAGCAATGTCTTTTCGGCCATAGGAGGTTAGACCCAGCTAAAAACCACTTCGTGTCTGCCTGGTATGGGTACCACCTGTAACTCATAACAACATCGTTAGATACCGATATTCATTAGGTGGAATATTTTGACCAATCAGTGCTTAGATGCAAAGCATTTCTATGTACTGATTGGTCAAAATATGTCACTTAACGATTATCGGTATCTAACGATGTATGAGTTATAGTGTAGGGGGGTAAGTCATTTTGAACATCCATGGCCAAGGTAGGATTCTAACCTACGCTTTATAACTCAGTAAATAGGGAGTTTTTGCAATTACGTTCCACGTACCCGTCATCCTTAACGTTAACTTTATTAACCACGGTGTAGGAATTTACGTAATTTACACTTTGAAAGTTTTTGCATCATATTACGTCGACGTAAATGTGAATGTGAATCAAGAAAGTAAATCATAGTATTTTGTCTTGTCAGATTTGGTTGCAGTCATTGTCATTTAATTTATGTACCAAATCTGAGTTGTGTGACTTTCGATAACATATTCCAATGCTTTGAAATGTCAAATTTTATAAATTGACCGGCCCGTCATTGCATACGTGATGAACTTAGGTTTCACGTAGTCCGTCATACAAAAAACGTGAACGTAAACGTTAAAGCTGAATGTAACTAAGCAACTGGTCATTTACGTATACGTTTAATACGAAAACGTAATTGCAAAAAGTCCCTAATATGTTTTTTCGCAATTGACGAGAATATTCTTAAATACTGAAATGTTATTTTCTAATTCGACAGGATTATGTAATGTAATTTTCCTTAATATCTACATATCAAAATTTAACAGTGAAGGTACTATAAATAAACTTGAAATCTTTTAAGTTTGCTTTCGCGTCATTGTTTGGTTTAATGCGATAGTGCGAACCTGTCCGGAATAACTCATTTGTAGCTATCCTTACTGCATACATTAACCCAGTAACAAGGTTCGCAGAATTTGTCAACAGATTATCAACGCGCATGCAACTTAAAGGATTTCAAATATAGTTTCGAGTACTTATTGTAGTAACGTATAAACCTTTTCTCTTCAGATTTTACTTAAAGGCACATATTTTTTAAGTGAATCCTTTGGAATTTCACGTGCATTCTCGTATCTTCGTCTGTATTCTATGGAAAACCTGCACATGACATCCTTCTTTGACGTGATCTATTGTTTGTCACCATCTACGTTACCAAGTCTACGTTCATTGTGCATACTGTGACTTCCTTGAATATTGTTTACCGAAATTAATTCTTTATAGGGATTAATTATTTCAGATAAAGCTATCAAGCTATCTTTATTTGTGTTTCTTTTTCATTCTTACTTTTAACTTGTAAATTTTCTTCTTCTTTGTGACGTACTAAATGTATTCGATAAATAATACAAGGATTATTAATTAATTATTTAATCAGCATAATGAAAATATAGAAACTAAGGAATGCCTTTTAAAACTATGCATTCAGTAAAATGGGAAGCAGTAGTTTAATAATTAAAGTTTCTTGGTCGTTTGGACCTCGTGTTAGCTTTAGAGCTTAACAAATTTCGTAATTAAAAGCGTAGGTCGTATTGGACGAAGTATATTACTTGCCGCATATAAGCAGAAGTTAGGTCGCTAAAAACGGTTTAATAACGAAATGAATATTTGATATAAGCTAGCGTTCGTTAGAGCTTAATATTTATAAAAGTAAAATACGTGCGCCAATATAGGGGTCTGTTGATTTTAAAATGCATCCAGTAGCTTTGTTCATTGTCAGAAATGGCGCATTGCCGCTGCACATTCCAATTATACTGGCTGGGATGAGCAGTTTAGTCTGCAAAACGACCGCTTGCATACAGAGTGCAGTGGGATGTGTCCCAGATGAAGGTCGCTGCACGTAAACTCTATCAGCCGACGTCGGTTCTGAAAATTCTGCCACAGGGTGACAGAGACGCGAATGGGGTGAGTTTGAAATCTTTCTGGACCAAAATATACGTAATGCAGTAAGCAACAACACAGGCGCATTGCCAGGGTAATGCGGCGTTATCTTCATTTGCACTGCTCATGTCGGCCTACTGGGATAGGGTATATTAGTATGTGCCCCATTATTGCATAGGTATGTTCGTTATATTATTGGTTTGCAACGCAATGAAATACTCGATAATTTTACTGTAAATACATAGATACAATGCGGATTTGAATACATTCATTGGCATAGTCATACTCTGCGCTAGTTAAACAAAAGTCTCTAGTATACCATATCACATTAGGTTGAACAGATTTAACTGATATTAAAATTTTATGAAGCTTTGCAGTCATAATTATTAGGTTCAAGGTGAGACAATGTATAGTTTTTTTAATGCATGTAGAAATTAGTTTTCCCTGGATTATTTCGATTTTTCCGCCTAGCAAATATTTTTATTCTGGTTAGCGATTTTGTGTAGTTTGCCTACGCAATTGCATTTTATGTTAGCCTTTTCTATTTTTATTCAATAGTTATTCAAAGTTTTTAGATTTTTGGCAAACCACCACAGGTGAATTTTAATAATAGCTAATATGCAGGTGTTTCATATTAAGACTACTAATTTAAAATCTCCTATCGAAGTATGATGTGAAACACTTAATACACAAATTGTTCTAAGAAGGTTTTGATTGCAACGAAATCCTTGAGCTATTTCGGCTCTAGTTGGGGCCTCATCAGCAGAAGTGTAGTTCGAGACTCCACTGCAATCTCACCAGTCTATATTTACGTATTTTATCCACTATACATATAAACAATCCGTTGAACGTCATTCGTTTTGTTTTCATTTTATTTTGAATAAATTGGCCGGATAAGCCTTAACTACTTCTATTTCCTAGTTTTAAAGACGTACCTCATTTGGCGACCTGAAAACCATAGGCTTCCAAGTGACATTAGCAAATTTTACAGACCATCATAATTAATGTTTGCAGCTTAAGCAATTTTAGTGCTAAAATGCCATTAGAACTAAAAATAAATGTTTCTCCTTACAGAAGGTTAAATATAAATGGGATATATTTATGTTTCATGTATTGATACTGCTAATTCCAATTTTAAATATTTCAATTGTTTTAGCAGAAATGTTACTTAAAACCTTATGGTTCTTAGCTTGCGATTAGTGGTTTGCAAGGTAAGCATTTTGCCCCTCGACCCGATTAATCAATAGACACAACACATAGTTGTGAAAGATTATACTGACAATGGACCGCATTAGTGTGACGTCAGAGGAGGCACGAAATTTGAATCCGAGTCATTCCCAATTTGGTATAAAATTAATTTATCTTTAAGGCATAAGGCAATAAAGGTCACTTTATAAGGATCATTTTTTGAGCCCCTCGTACACAAGCATTACACATATTTAAGACATGAAGTGTCCCAAAATAAATAATTTGACGTTTGAACTAAACTCCTCACTCGAAATCATCCCTCTAAGGCGTAGGTTCTCAAACTAATTTCGTCTACCGCCCACTTTGAGAATCAATTATTTTCTAGCGCCCCCTAATTTTTAACTTTACCACATCTTAAAAATCACAATCGCAATCATTACATTAATAACTTTAGTTAAATATAACGCGTGATCAATATCTTTTGTAATCAAGTGGCCTATGGAAAAAAAATTATGTCTTTGTTTTCTTTGTTTGGTTCATTATTTCAAATGCCATTTGAATTATATTTATTGCATTCCTATCGTTTTGTGTAGGAATGCAATATAAATATGTAATTCAAGTGGCATTTGAAATAATGAACTAATCAAAGACACATAATTCTATTTCCATAGATATTGATCACCTGTTATGAGTCTTATCTTGTTTCCCCCAATTTTCTCTGTGCCCTTTACCGCCCCCCTGTAGGCCTCTAGCGCCCACTTTGAGAAAAACTGCTCTAAGGTATCAAAATATTTATTTATAGCGAAATGAGATTGATGTAACACTGTTTGTTGTTGTACATACCGTAAACTTATGAACACAAGGAATCAGAACAAGCACCAACGAACAAAAATCAGGTAAACAGACAACAGAACAAACACCAACAATCACAAAAACAGTAAACACAGATAACTATCGAACATACGAAACAGAAACAAGTGACAATTAGGTTATGTATTCGATAGCAGTAGCTCGTGCGCATGTCATGTACGAAAATAGCGTTACATAATTTTCAATTCGCGATAAATAAATATTTTTGATATCTTAGGCTGATAATTTGAGTCAGATGTTTAGTTTAAACATCAAATTACTCATTTTGGGACACATGTCTTAAATATTTCTAATCCTTGCATATGAGCCACTCAAAAAGTGACCCTTGTAAAGTGACCTTTATTGCCATATGCCTTAAGGTTCAATTTATTTCACATCAAAATGGGAATGACTCGGATTTGAATTGTCGTGCCTATTTTGTCGTCATCACTAATGCGGTCCATTGCAGAATTTCTTATCCGCTTTATAAGATGTTTATCTGGCAGTTATTCCAAGCTCATGTGTACCGTATAAGAGACTTGTACTGTAATTCTGTAAAAGTCAAACAAAATAATCTAAGGAGGCGATGCTTCTTATCTTCTTATGTATTCTATGTATTAAAGCAGTGGTTCTCAAACTGTGGGGCACGTCCCCTTGGGGGAGGGGGCGTCTAATAAATAAACAACACATCAAAATTAAATTTTTACATTTTTGTTACCAAATTCCAGTCACACAATTTAATGTCTTCATCTGCGAAAAAGTATTTGCTGAAAGTAGTGTTCAAATTTTCCTAAGGATCCTCGACTGTCTTTATATTATGCAGTGGGGCACAGCATTATTCAAAGTAAAAAAGGGGGGCGCGAAATGTGAAAGTTTGAGAGCCGCTGAATAAAAGTGTCACACTGTTAGGTCGATATTTTCGATAAATTACGATCAGGAAGATCGACTAATGTTGGAACAGATGAAACAAAGTTGCGCATCGATGCAATGATTCGTGAAGATCGACGTGTTACGGTTCGAAATATTGTTAATGTTTTGGGATGTACACACAATATTGTGGAGGAAATTATACATGATCTTAGACGTTCTAAGGTATGTACTAGATGGGCTTGACATTAGATAGCCAATGAACTCAAGGAAAAAAGAATGGAGAAACTCTCTCGAAGAATATGGATCATCTTTTTGACACTGCAGTAACTGGAGATGAAACATGGTTATCTACGTATGATCCAGACACCAAAAACTCAATCAAGGGCATGGCGTCACATCACCACCCCTCCCAAAAAAATTTTAAGTGAAAACATTAGTTTGCAAAGACAGTTATGCAAACTGTGTTCTGGAATCGTCAGGGGTTATTCTTGTTGAATAATTTGTACCGGGCGCTAATATAAACAGTCACTGGTATATACTGACGATGAAAAAGCTTAAGAAAGCCATTAGAAAGAAAGTACCAGACAAAATTTTACATAGCATTGTCCTACACTATGACAATGCAAAAACCCCACACTGTGATTACACAGGTGAGACAATTCAGAAAATTGGATAGGCATCCAGCTTTTAGCCCCATCGGATATCCACTTGTTTCGGCCAATGTAAAAAAGTATAAAAGGTATCAGACTTTATTTATTAGAGGACATAAAGCTGGTTGTAAACTAGTGGGTGAATAATACGGATAATCTTTTTTTTTCAAACTGGGTTTGAGCGATGGATTCAAGGATGGCACAGATGTTTAGCAAGGGAAGGGGATTATATTGAAAAATAGTGTCTTGATGTTTGAATAAATGTTGTGCAAGTATTCTTTTAGTTGCTTCTTCATTTAAGAGAATCTTAGACCAATAGGCATTACTTACGGTACAAGCCTCGTACAAGCAGGCGCTCTAAAAGTAAAATTAAGTTCTGTAGCACTGAAGCAGGTTTTCACGACACTAAGAAATTTTAAATAAAGAATTACGAATTTTATGTATTAGATTAAAGCCAAGGTGAAATATTTTATTCCCTAAATTACACATAATCTTATTATACTCTAAAACGTTGTTACTGTGTATTTTTGCTCGAATAAAATAAAAATTTGAAACAAAATACGCTGACCTGAAATATGAATAAAAAGACGTCGATGTTAAGTTTAAATTACCGACGAATTCGTAAGTTATTTCATGTCCGAGATGTATGTATATGTTTCCGTCCGAGAATTAATTTATTTCGGTGGATAGCAATTTGCAGGAATCATCCCGAGGTGTAATCTTTATGACGGCATAGCGACCGTTTTCGTTTTCATGATAAATTTTATCAAATATAGTGTCTCTATAGAGATAGTATAAATTACTGAAATTCTGAACACCCCTTCGTCCATTTCATCTTACACCCTGACAATCTTCCGACTCGTAAACTGCGAAAACGGCTCGTCTAGATGGCGCGCACGACCTTGCTTCCTACCTTTCTTCGCACTTTTCATTTCCGTCCTCCCGTTACTTTTATAGTTATCACTTCCTTCGTCCGCATAGCTTCATGCCCTGTTCCATTGCAAATTCTTTACACGCCTTTAATCTGCCCGAAAAAATATTTTTTATATTTATTTTCGATGATGTAAAAATTTAATAAGTGAATCAAATTTTGTTAGCTGCGTTTTCTTTCGATCGTTAATTCTCTGTTATTCGAATTCTTCACGAACTTTAACAGATTTATACAAAAACCTTTTGGAGCTACATACCAACCAACGTAATATAACATCACACAAGTTAGTCTTCTTTATATCCTCTAAAGCGTCAACGTTCGCATTACTATTACAAAATAAAAATTTGTTAAACGTTTATAGTGACCTTTAACAAATTTATAACAATCCTCTTTACATCTTATTGTAAAAGATCAGGAACATTATAAAGAAAGCTTCAATTTAAATAGACCCTAGATATTTTTTTAATACGTTAGTTTTCCGCCCTAGTTTTTATAATCTTGGGATATTCCTTCTAAATAATAATATGCCGAAAATATTTTTTTTTACTTTGTTTTTTAAAAATTGTTGATAAATTCGTAATTTTAATTTACATCAGTGCAGCACATACAATTAATAAACCGCCGTTACATCCGTAATTTGATAAGTATCTGCAAACTGTCTGGGTCTGACATTCTGGAGTCGTGAACAATAATTTAATCAAGAACTTTATTCATTGCAATGCCGTGCACGATGAGGTAGTTGCAAGGCAGCACCACAAATTATACATTCACGTATGGATGTGTGCATCGCCCCTGCCATTCAGCCTGCCTCTTCGTTTACTTCATTTGTATGCGATAGATGCTGGTGGCCATTTTTAATTTTTAATGCCTCTTTATATGTTTAGATGATGTTACTCGAAAGTGTGAGTTTACTCGAAGACGTTAGGTGTTTGACGGCCTTACGTTACACTGGCGTTCGGGTTTTCCTGGTGAATACTAAATACATTTTCGTCTTTGTGTGCGGCATTATCTTAAAAGCGCTCTTTGTTTTCTACTGTTGTTAGATAAAAGTGATGATGGTGGTAAATTAGATTATTACTGTCATACACCAAAAGCGCATTTCTATGAAAAGTAGTCGAGGTGTCTTTTTTGCAGACCTTTCATCAGTTACGTAAATATATTCACATTTTCCAAGAATATTACCCGACAAATTGTATCCTGAAAATGTCCCGGAAACTTTGCTTGAAAATTTTTGATCAAGGAAACTAAATCAATCATTTAAAAATCAATTAAGTAGAGTTTTAATTCGTTAAGACCAACATTCGCCTTACAAACTGTTCTAAAATTCTAGGCAAGCTTACTGCGACTTTAAGATTAAATAGAAAAGAGGACAGTGTGTTTAATAAAATAACAATGCGTTTGTTACAAAGCACTGTCACAATAAATTCATTAAAATAAAAACTCGGTGTAAAACAATCCAAACATCTGCTACACACCTATATTACAGCCTCGTGTTTGCTGGTCTTCGATTTAGGTCAATGCAACCGTTGTTAATTGTTAAACTGACAAAGAAATCCGCAATTTAAAAGCTAGTTTTCTGGAAGCGAAGTTACATACGTTTTATGTTTTGTAATTTATATATCTTAGTATATAAAGTTGACAGTAAAATTAAAAGAAAACTTGTCTTTATCATAGATTGAACTGTGTTCACGACTTCCACGATTTCCATTACTGGTCTGCCAGAAACCCCAAAGAAATTCATAAGAGACCACTTGACAGTTCTAAAGTCACAGTGTGATTCACGATATCTTCATTTGAAATTAACAGCCCCTTAGCTCATGTGCTTGCTTTTTTGGGTTTTCCAACAAGATGGGGCTAGGTGCCTCATCGTATGAGTGTCAATGCTAGTTGTGAAGAATCTATTTTCTAACCAAGTTATCTCTCTGGAGATACGGAAACGTCATATGACATCCAAGTCGTCCGATCTTTCAGCCTGTGATCTTTCTCTCTGCTACGTCTTCAAAGCTCCAGCAACTCGAGAGAAAAAGAATACATTTCGAATGTTACCGATTCAATATATTTTTTCTGTATTATAACTTTTTATTCATTTACTAAAATTTCGTATTGAATACTGTTCCGTCAGTAACTTGTCCGCTGTGGTAATGTTTTTCTAAATAATTTACAAACGTGCGAATGTGGAATAATCGGATTTGTAGCCCCTAATATTTTAGGGAATGAAGAGGAACGAAAGCACTCTTGCGAATTTTAGAAAAAATTGTTTTGAAATAACACGTTTGAAATAAACCTTTCAACTTATATGAGATATGGAGTAGAAAACTGATTGATAGCGCCGTTGTGCTTGGTAGCATGGAATAAAGTACTTCGTGAGAACATAAATCACGCATTGAATACATGCCAAGATAATTGGATGAATTTATATAACCTTACCCATCCAATATTTCCATCTGAAATTATCCCTCTTCCGTATCTTATTACATACAACAATCATAATGCTGGACAGTTATTATTATAGTTTCTATATCACTTAGGCCCATTTGTAAAATGCCAGTTTAAAGTAAAGCCAAAGTTTAAACCCTTAACAACAATTGTTGAAATAATCGTTGCTATGGGTTTAAGCTTTAGCTTAACTTTAAACTGTCATTGTACAACTGGGCCTTAGTGTATTTTACATAAATAATTTGATTCCCAAAGAAATACCGATTTTTCATTTTTAACGTTTATTTGAAGATTTGGATATTACCTTATATCGGGTCCCCCACTGCAAGTAGACATGCAAGATCATTTGCAAACAGTCAGGGGCCCTATTTTCAACCCATTCGAAAAGATTGTATGCGAAAATGACGTAATTTAAGAACGATTTTTATAGTTTTGTACAGTTTGTTAAATGGATCTTTTTACGCACGTCATTTATTTTTCCGTATGAAACACATAATTACTTTCAAGGCAAGTAATAAATCGTAAGTTTTACTTTACAGGCATTCGTATAAAGACGTTCCTTTTTCAATCCTAAATAGTGATGTACTTAAATACAATAGTTACATATAAAAATTGGTTTTAATAGTGCCATTTGTCAATGATGTGCGTAAAAAGATCCATTTAACAAACTGTACAAGAGCCTACGTCATTTTGTTGTCATTTTTGCATGCGAATCTTTTCGAACGGATTGAGAATAGGATCCCAGATAGGATACTGGAGTTTCAGCATAGGCCGCCAATGTCTATCACGAGATCAGCCGAACAGATATTCAGTCTAATATGCACAATTCATTTCAATAGAGAGGTAATACATTTCAAAATGTGCTGTCGATATACGAGTATATTCGTGTAGGTTGTGTGGCTACTTGGAGTGGCGGACACGGTATACCTATATTACATATTAAATGGCAGGGATTATTTTTTAACGTTTTCATTTTGCAATAATTTATTAGTACTTTTGATCATGTTTTTAATTCTGACCAATAATATCATTATTATTTTGGGAATAATGTACTTATATTAATCTTAAGGCGTGTACAGATTTGAATGTGTATGCGCTGAGTCGAGACGCACCTGCATGTTTATGTGTGTTGACTCGGCTTCTGTGCTCTGAAGGCATGCGTTGGATAATGCTTAAGCCTTAGAGCGCTCCGTTGAATCGTGCATTCAGTTTGGTGTATGGAAATCATGGTTATTCAGCCCTATGATGTATCGCTCCATGTTATCTTAACATGCATGTTACGGACTTTTTCATATTATGTTAACATATCGGAAATATGTATCTTCTTGTCATGTTATATGTTATGTTATTACAACATAATATGTTATTTGGCCATGTTAAAATAATTTCTAGTGTGGAGGTCCTGTTATGCCGTTAACATGGATGTTAAAACGCGTCCTACTGAGGGATTTCGCATTAAGAAGTAATTAATTTGATTGGTGATATCACAGCTTAAATGGAACCAGTTATGGGTGAATTATTACATCTAAACTTATTACAACAACTGGAAATCTTAAATGAAAGGTAAAGATTAATTAAAACAATTACTATAAATTCCCCTGCTTTCCAGGGGCCTGTTCCTCAAAAGTATGGACTTGTAAATTATTAGTCACAAGTTTCTTTTCTTTGTAAAATTGTGCTATAAAATTGTGTTCCTCAAAGAAAAAGACCTTACTAATAATTAAAATTGTAATTAGCTTGCAACAATAATTTACTAGTCCATACTTTTCAGGAATAGCCTCAGAGTTTTTGGCAATCTATGTTTAGATTTCGAGAAAATATTCAAAGGTACACATATTAGGCCCGATTTTACAATCATCGGATAAGCATTATTCTTAGAATAATGTGACGTAGGTGTGGCGTAGATATGGAGGAACGTTAAAGAATATTAAGCGAACAGTTATTCCGTCCTTATTCCACGATTGTAAAACTGGGCCTAAGAGATACAAATAGGTAATCCATTTGAACTTCAAGAGGAAGTATTTATTCGATGCTTCAGGTTTTCAAGCCCAGTCTTCCTGATTATGCTTTTTTTCATTTTAACTGCGCGACACATTCACAATAATAACTAAAAAACGAAATCTTTAGTAATGCGAGGATGCAATATTAACATTTCGTTATTTATTAACACTGATAAAATAGAAATTCGAAATTCAGGCAGATTTTGACGTTTGCCGTCATCTGAAGCGTAGCGCGCGCAGTTGTGCAGGTCGTTCGCCTTCCTTATTGCACTATTAGTTTTCCTCATAAGTCTGTCTCGTTTTAGTCTATACCAAACCTTTTTTCTATTTTAACAGATGAAACGCAGGTTAACATAATAGAGCCTTTAACAGACCAAGCTTTAGGTTTATCAAACATACGAGATTCTACATTTTATGTTATAACGCATGTTATAATTATGTGTTGTTCTCTCATTATATTTTAACATGGAGCGATACATCATAAGGCTGATTATCAGATCATTCAATTTTAATTATTAGTCATAATGATTATTTTTTAAGAAATAAATATGGACTTGTATTTCACAACCTATCAACAAGAATTACGAATGCAGATTGCAATATGTCGCACGTGCATACCAGTTCCGTCCAAACTGAGCGCGAACACATCCATACTTCATTTCCATGTGCCTCGGCTTATGCGCGTTCGCAGTGACTCGCGAGACAGTAAGCATGCGCTGAGTAACTGCGAATGTTCTGTACACATTAGCGCATGCGTATGTGTCTCGACTCAGCGCATACACATTCAAATCTGTACCCGCCCTTATGAAAATAATTTATAGTAATTTGTTTTGTATTTACTATTTACATAACTAACTAACATAACATAACATAACTATTATTATCAATGATACGCCAGATTTAGTAACTTAAAAAAAAACGAATCACAAATGCTTTAATTCCGCTGCAGTGGATGAAATTAATGTAAAATTTAAACCATTAAAAAATAATATTTCGAATACCACTCGAGATTTTGCTAAATTAGAAAATGATGCTTCAGATTCTGTCTCAAGCTTCTTGCTATTTAACAGTAGACACGAGAACCCATAGGGCTCGAGTGACTATTGCCTGGCAACAAGTTTTCGAAATAAAAAAAATCTGTCGAATTTGAAAAGATGTTAATCTGGTCGAGATTAGTCCTATACAGAAATAAATTAACTGGACGATTTGGGCACATAAGCAGGAAACACTTGAATTAAATCCTAAAACTTACAGAAAAGAGAAGAAGAAAAGAAGACCTAGGAGGACATGGGAAATTAGGACAGAAAAAAATGGACAGAAAGGAAAATTGAAAAAAAAATATTAGCATAGAATAGAAAAAAATGAACAAAATAGATACAAAATGTATTAGTCAACGTTAAATCCGTCAATGTTGTAGGGCATAAGTACAGTCGCGAGCAATAAATTTTGGTCGTCTTTGTTTGTACCTGTACAAATATTTTTTAATGTTACAATAATGTGCTTGTACAAATTTTACTAGTACGTAATTATAAAATTACATGATCATATCTATTGGTTATATCGAATTTTAGTATAATGTTTTATCTATCACTAGCATCTTCAATTTTATTTGTTTAAGTAAAACACGTATTTTTGTGTCATTCAGTACTTCTTTTAATTTCAGTTGTAGGGGGTTTCTTGAATAGACCGACCAAAAATACTGACGAAAAAAGGTACTTCCCAGGACATAGGAAAAATATTAAAAAGATTCTATACAATTTATTATTGATTAGAAATTTACCCGAAATACACGTTACGCCCATGGATAAGACGAGAATCAAAAGATTGAATCTATAAAAGCTAGCAATTAACGTTTGTGGTGGTGTTACGCAGAGAATCAAAGTCGTTTAGTCCTAAAACTTGACCGTCAACAAACAGTTACAAAGCTGATGGTGAATGCATCGTACATATATAGAGCAAGTTCGTAAATTAAACAGAAAATCCAGCGATGACTAGCGTGACGTACGTCACAGATGAATTCGATGTTTGTAATGGTTGCCATGAATTTGCGAACTAATCAATGAAGGCATTTGCTAGAATAAATGTACATCATTTAAGGTTATATGATAAATGATAATAAAGAAAATCTTATGGTTAGTTTATACTTTATACAGTCACTAACAATTATATTATTATTATTCTGAAACACGCAAAACACACACATACGTTTGTTGCTAGAGTAACGTAATTATTAAATGACAGCAATGTATTAAAGCGTGTATTTTATTTTGAAACATAGGGTGAGTTCGCGTTTACGCTCGGATCGGTCGAGTTCTTTTTCTCACTCTTAACCTTACATGCAGTGAAACGCAGTCGCTCTCCCTCACGCTTTTGATCAGAGCGGGATTCGAGCGTAAACGCGAACTTGCCCATAGGAGAAATAAAGTAACGAAACAAAATTTAAAAAATCAAACAGTATCCTAAAGGTCCGTTTTCACTCTCATGCAATTTGCGCAAATGTGCTTGTGCGCACAAATTTGCACAAGGAAGTCGTTGCATGTAAACGTAATTTTTTTGTTTGCACAAGCTAGAAAGTTTGGTAATGGTTCGTTTTCACGCTCAAGCAATTTGCGTAATTAGATTTGTTCAAGCATTGGCGCATACAAATTTGCTTGCGCAAATGCATGTGCGAATACATGCAGTTTACCAAGCTTTCTAGCTTGTGCAAACAAAAAAATTATGTTTACATCCAACGACTTCCTTGTGCAAATTTGTGTGCACAAGCACATTTGCGCAAATTGCATGAGCGTGAAAACGGACCTTAAGTTTGGTGCATTTGGCCAAGCAAACTTGTATGCGCCAATGCTTGAACAAATCCATTTGCGCAAATTGCTTGAGCGTGAAAACTTATTTTTGATACATGCCCAAAGAAAGAAATCGTTTGGAAACAGGTCGGATAACCTTGCAGACGAATCTACTGCTCCTCCACCTCCTGTCCAGCGGTTTGGAAATCTTTGGTTTATGGTCTGTTTTCACGCTGAAGCAATTTGCGCAAATGGATTTGTGCAAGCAAACAAATTACGTTTTCATGCAATGACTCCATAGTGCAAATTTGGGTGCATAAGCACGTTTCTGCAAATTGCATGAGCGTGAAAACGGACCTTTAGAAGGTTCGGACTAGCTGAGAATTGTGCGCCGGCGCACCATCATGCTGGTGCCAAACCTCACCATCAATATTTAATTTAAGGCGTTGATGGCCGGCAGAACTCTGTGCTCAAGCAATTCTAAATATCTTTCTCCTGACCATTCTTTCAAAATTTAAACAAGCTGAAGTGAATAATTGTTTTGACAACCTATGTTTCAAAATAAAATACACGCTTTAATACATTGCTATCATTTAATTATTACGTTACTCTAGCAACAAATAGATATGTGTGTTTTGCATGTTTCAGAATAAGATATATTCACGGTATTATCTTTACTTTCAGAGCTGCTCCTTTCCTTTATGATGACTTTACGAACGGTTTCATGAAGATATGATTACACCGAACAGTCAACCGATGAATTTACGAACTTGCTCATATTAACTGCTGTAACATTAATTAAAATCAATTACGCTTTCAAAGGTGTACAAAAGTGAAATACTTAACATCGGAACGAACAATAATTTAGGACAGGTAATTCCATTGCTTTAAAAAATAACACACCGAACGAACGTATTAAATTTTGTTAGACTTTATACAAATTTAACCTTATTTTATTTTATCACAAACTCTTTTAAACGGACACTAAATGGCGCACAAACACTTAACGTTTCGCAGTCGTTCGACAGCTTCGTTTGATTTGCAATCATTTGTCAAGTAAATATGTATTTTGAATTTCGTATTTCAGCTGATCACGTAAATTCCGTTTAAAGATCAATTTCATGTCCGACGCCGCGCCGCGCCGTAACAATCGTAAAACTATATAACACTTTTAAGAATGTATTGACGTCGTTCATCTGCTGCTTTCTTAACCAGAAACATATCGTCATTTTTTAATAATTATTTCTGGAATACTAAAATACATAAAAATTTTCTAACATTTTCCCATGTTCTGTGATGTCTATTCCTTCACCTTTTTTCTTTGTCGCTTATTATGTAATATTTATTACATAATTTTTAAGTGTACGTTGAGTTGGAAACGATATATATTTTACTAATAAAATAAAAAAAGTTGTTCTCAAATTGTGTTGACATTAGTTTTGAATTCATTTTGAATATGATACTCTTTCCATTCAAATTGTTCAGTGCAACGGACTGAATAAAATATTGTAAAACTAAATTTAAAATCATGTTACGACATTGCCTCAGAAATACACCGTGACGTTTTATAAACAAAGCAAAGCTGCATACAATTTTATTTTATAATTATATCTCTCGTCCAAAGCAGCGTGACATTGACCCATTGCTTCGTTATTATATTCTAACTTATGACGTAGATACTAGCTGGTCTCCAAAAAGAAAATCTTTTTTTACTCAATTTAGTATTCACTATTCGTTAAGATGCGTATAAATTAACTGCAGTAGGATCGCCTTAAGTGCGTTAACCATTTGGTATTTGTTGTTTCATTACTAAAACTCCAACTCTCAAGTCCGAATGCATAGGCGCTTCGTTGTCGTGTATGGCACCGATCGAATTACGGCGCTGCAAATATTATTTCTTCGGTATAGCGAGAATATTTTATACGATATAATTTGGGAAAAAAAAAACAAAACATTCCTTTAAATAAAACTCGTTATATCTATGCATCACGCAGCCGTAAAGAGCACTGGATACACAGCCAGTCGACCGATTGAGGGTTTACAGTGCATCGGCGCGAGTAGCGAATAATGTACAACTGGACGGACAAATGGAACTTTCTTTTGGAGTCTTTATTCATTACTATTAGTGAATTTAAATTTTATGAATCTTCTACAGTAAGCTACGCTGTGTTTTTGGTAATACTGGCTTGTGAAATCTGCACGACGTTTTCTCTTTTGCGTTTTGTTTCACCGAAAGTAGATAGGCGTTCTCTCTCTGCCAAAAAAGTTGCTCGTCTAGTTGAAACCGTAAGTGCTGGAAATAAGTATTAAGATAAAGGAAATGCCTCAGTAACCGGCACCGGCTTGCAAATAATACTTGTTTTGTGACCAGCACCGGTTTCTATTTAACCGGCGCCGATTTCTATTAATAGGTGTATTGTAACCGGCACCGGTTTCTTCCCATCATTTGTATTGTTGCCGGCAATTATAAAAAGTGCAGGCAACAGCCAGCAGGTAACCTAATTAATTGAAATTATTAATCGTATATGTAGTGTAGTCATTACGATGTTCATTATGATATCTTTATTTATAAGGAAAAAATTGACCGCATTTTCTTTTAATTATTAAATTGAGTAAAATTATGACAATTTAAACATACATATTATGACATCAGTTTATCTTTACTTATATTTACTTTTCCTAAAGAACTTCTAAATCTCAAGAATAAATAACACTTTCTATTTAAAAAATGTAGCAAAAGTTAATTTCCATTTCAGTCGATATATGTTGAAAATATTTCAAAAGAATAAATTAATAATAAGTTTAATTAATTCCAAAAAACTTATGTAAAAATGTCATAATTTAAGATTTCATATTTCTGACAAAAATACTTGTTCGCACTTAGTTATGCAGTTATGTATACATAAACAGAGTAGACATCGAAGGTTTCCTTAAAATTTGCAAAAAGGAAGGCATCATAAAATAAAGGAGGAAAAACAAAAACTTTCGCTTCTTGACTGAGTCTCATCTGACACGTTTTATTTTCTAGGTTGAAGGGGGTTTAAATTAGTGCTGGCAACCGAAACCGGTTTTTTTGGGTAATCGGTTAACCGGTATTGGATATTTGCGGTTTTGAAGAAAACCGAAAACCGGTTATCCGGATAATCGGTTATTCGAATATCCAGTTATTCGGATAACCGGATACTCGAATATTATCGCTTTTTTGGAAAATCGGATTTTCGAATAACCGGTTATTCGGATAACGGATATTCAGATATCCGAATAACTGGAAATTCGAATAACCAGATATCAGAATGAGTTTTTTTTTTATTTAATGATCTAGTACCTATTAGGAAAAAAGTACGTTACATAGTTACTTATTTATTTAGTTAAATATAGGGCTAGCCACTGAAACCGGTTTTGGAAATTCACGGTTTTGAAGATAACCGAAAACCGGTTATCCGGATAATCGGTTTGTGGATATTCGAATAGACGGTTTTTACCATTATTTGGATAACCGGTTATATCCGAAACCGGTTTTTAAAGAAATCAAATAACCGGTTTCAATTTTTTCCGGTTTTTGCCAGCACTAGTTTAAATGTGCGCGAGATAAGTGCGAATGTTTCGAAATTAAAATGAAACATTGATATAAAAATACTGAAACATTAAGAATTAATTTAATTTAATTATTATTTGGAAAGATATATGGCTAATTTTACCAACATTTTAAACAGTAGTAACACAAAAGACTAGTGCCGGTAACAATACTTGAAACTGGCGTGGTGCCGGAAACAATACTCGTAAGCCGGCTACGGAGGTACTTCCTAAGTTAAACTGCTAATTATACAAAAGACGATGGTGTTTAAATTGCTGGGGATTTTTGGAAATCCTCACAGGACGCAACAATCACATTTCCAAGAAACTTCGTTTTACATGCAACCCATCGCTGAGAATTTTTTTGCTTTAAGTAAAGACCTAGGCGATCGGGCGAACCTAATTCACGCATAACTTTACAAGGAAGCTGTTCGTAAAAACTCCGCATAGATGTGAAGGTCATTGCAATATGAGACATAAAACAATATACTTTATTACAATGCAATAATTTTCATTCAAAAATGCCAGTACCGTTCCGTTATTTTGGGTACAATTTCCAACTGCAATTTTCTCGAAAACTGTTTTAATCTTTGGTTGACCGTTATCATTTTTAATGATATTACAGGTTTAAACTTGTCACAACTATTAAAGTTACCCAGTGCAAAAGTATGGAAGAATTCTTTAAATCTGATTTTAATTTTATGCTCTTTCGACTCTTCTTAGGTAATCTTTCAATTCTATAAAAATCTTATGGCGTACCAAACGGAACTTAAAGCTTGCTGTCATAAAGAAAATTGGTGATTTCTTCCGTAAATAATTAATTCTTTTAAAGCTTCGTTAGATTTCATTGAAAAAAAAATATATATATATTGACTGATAAAACGAAAGACAATCTGAGACAATCGGCTTGTGAGATGAAGTAACGGCGTTCATCCGCAAGGATCTCACGGTAAGCGGAAATAACTTCGGCGGTCAAAGTGAAAGTAACGGTAATGGACCGAATGAGGTATCGCTTCGTTCAAGACCGAGCTGCCTCACACTGATAAAATTTAATCAGGATCGCTTTGTTCTATCAGTTGGGGAAATTGTTATTTTCAAGAAAATAAGTGCAAATGTTTATTTTGTTAATTTAATTTAACTCCTACTATTAGTAGGAGTACATAAATTCCTCCCAATGTTGGTCGTTTGTTATATTTATTTATTTCCGGAATAACACTGATATATGGTGATAAATTTTGAATCCTAAATTATTTCAATTTTAAATCGCAATTTTTTCTATGAAAGTAATTATAAAGCTGGCATAATATAATCATTTTTCAATTCTTTAACAAAAGCTTTTAGGGAGTAAGGGCCGTTTTCATAATAGAACTTTAAATTGAAAGTTACTTTAACTTGAAAAAACACATTTGTTTTGCTGTTCTTAAAGTGACTTTAAATTAAAATCTCCTTTAGATCTATTACGAAAACGGTCATTACCTCTGTATTTTATTTACTTACTTGTTATCGACATACAATTATATACACTATAATTTATAACTTTTAACTTAGCAATCATGTTTTTATAATATTTTGAAATTATTAAGTTTCAAAATATATTATATTTCACCTTGAACAGGGTTCTATCCGTTTCGCATTACGCTACGTGTTGTCAACCAAACCTTATCTTAGACGTCGAATAATTGTAGAACCGTAGTTGCGTAAAAAATTCTTTCGCCTTTTTTTATAAATTGGGAGTCTTATCGTAAAACTTGTAGTTTGCAGACCTCTCGTGCAGATGGCTCAGGGATTCAATTGCTTCTCTTATAGGTTATTGCTGCATCTGTGAAAAGAAACCATTCTGTAAAATTGAATTAGGTCGTTGAAAGGCAAATTTACGATATTGAGTGTATTTTCCTTATGTTTATTGGTGCTGTTTATACATGGGAGTAAGTTATTCGACTTATTTAAATATTCGAGTCGCGCGCATTACAGTTTTATTATAATATTATGTTACCTGATTCTTATCTTTATGTTTATTTATTATGCTAATTGCACTTACCATGCACATAAACATGCTAAACAATCTTTATTTTTATAATTTCTTTAATTGTGAATACATTACTACAGGCGCAAATTAATTTCTATTTTCTATAAGTGGAAAAAATTAATTAATCAAAAAAGAATTTATTCGAAATAGAAAACATTTAAAACTTTTCAGTAATATGTGTATTCAATAAGCGAATAGTGTGCTGTGAGTATTACGTGAAGGCCATTTTACACATATACGTAGTATATTTATAGCTAGGCCAATTATAGAGAGAGAGGTAAGGGTCTCAACATCGGAAAAGGATCACCGATCACGTGATGAATGTCAGAATCCGGATTGGTGCATTTGCTATCGAAACGAATTAGGAAAATAGTTTTGTGTGTTTATTTTGCGACATAATATAAAAAACAACATGAATTGTCAAAATTGTATACAATATTTAATTCCGTTAACGCAGAATATAGGGATATCTTCACTATTCCGGATTTGACTATCATTTTTTGCATGCTGCTAACGCTTTTGTCAGTGCATTTAATATGCAATATTATATCTGTCAGTTATTAAATCTGTGATTTTACATTACACAATATACTGTTCAAGACATTGTACAATTTTTCAGACCGTCTCTATTGTGTAGTTTCAAACAGTGAAGTTACGTGAAATATTGCTTGCTTTAAGGATTCTGTCATTCTGTTCTATTTTTCACACAATTTCGTCTCAATTTGTAACTATGTTATTGCTATTTTTCTTTCTATGCTTTCTTTGCTTCTGTCTACTCCTAGTTCTTTTTGCAACAACTTTTTTACTAATACACAGGCAATAATGGCAATCGTGGCTACTACATCTATTTTAAAATAGAAGACAACATGATGTAGCCAAACGTCTGTCAAATAACAATTAACTGCGCAGAATCTCTTACCATTTCTTAAGCAAGCAAGAATTAGTGCGAATATCAAACAAGAAACTACTTCTATTTAAATGCAAATACACAGTAAATAAAGAACACAATGTAAAACGTATGCCAAGTTGAATGAATTATTTACTTTACGTAGCTATAACAGAGTAGCTGTTATCAACTTTGCGAAGAAGTGATATTCCTGGTTAAAACATGACAACTTTAAAAACCTATTTCTCCATTATGTATCAAAGAATTTTTTAAAAACTTTCACCAGTCAGATACTTTTGGTCTATATTTTACAATTATCTCTTGAGCTTTAGCTTCAATAACGTATTCTAAAGCAGATCTATTAAATAGTAAACAGACATAATTTTTAAATATCAATTTTAATAAATGACAGCCATTAAATAAAAGATTAAACTTAATCAAGATATTGATTTGTTCCATCGATTCCATTAAAAATGTTCAGCATTCATTATTTGTGTCATCAAAAATGTTTAATTCAATACTACAAACTGAGTTTTATCATTAGAAACGTGACATAAGATAAATGCTCCATGTGCCCGCAAAAAGTGAGTTTTCATATTTTGCATAATGGCATTTCTAATTAAATAGCATGGCAATTGTTTGCACGGAAGAAAAGTGATAGAAGTATCGTTCTTTTCAGGTTTGAACTGTGGACACCATCTTTGTTTTTACAATAATCGGCAGTTACTAAAGTGTATGCACAAATAGTTATTTAAGGTATACATAAGAGATTAGGGAAGATATAAAATCTTCACATCCTAGTGCAAATTTATGACAGTAAGTTTACAGATGTTGACAGATTTAATATTGGTATAAAAAGTAACCTGTGAGCAACTAAAAATCAGATTAGAGCAGGCGGTGCAAAGAAAATGTATGTCTGTGATTAAATGAAAAGTCAATAAATTTGACAGTCCATGAATGTATTACATTAATTAATTCAGTTAATCACAGACATGCATTTTCTTTGCACCGCCTACTCTAATCTGATTTTTATTTGCTCACTTTTTATTTACTTTAAAATAACACTTTCCGAAGCTTTAAATCAGAGCGCGCTATTTGCTGCAAGGAACTGTGACCAACAAAACCCAAGAGTTATTACAAAACAAACTACTAAATAAAAGCTTGTTTTCTCTACGTAAAAATTTTAAAAATATTAGAAACACTGTTTTATGTTTAGAAGACAACGCAAAGGGCTTCGGCGACTGCAAATTTCTTCTTGAAACGTTTATTTTGCTACTATATAGAATTATTTTTTCTTCGGTAGGCTTTCAACAATTTCCTAAAACTTTTGGGTCGTTGAAAGAACTACAAATTATGTTATTAAAAAAAAAATAAGAGAAAATATTATAAGTACCATCGTGATCATAAAAGTTGACTACAGCGAAGTGAAATCGACATTTCCATTTTCTATCATTTTTATAGTTGGTTCTTGTCCGATGAAATTTGTATCACAAAATCTTTTAAGCGGACACTAAATCGCGCACTTTACACTTTCAAAAAATTTACTTGTGTAACATTAGGTTTGACACTGTTTGTCAACTTATAAAATCTCATCCAACTCATTTGATTCCAAAGCAATCAATATTCTCTTTGATTAGTAATACTAACAGCTGATTCAATTGCAATTGCTCGATACTGACTCTTGCCTTTAATTGGGGTATTTTTATTTGATTTGTCAAAACAGTATTAATGTCAAAGTGACATTTTGAAGCACACTTCACTTAAGAAAAATTTAAAGTGCAGTCGATTTTTCTGATCACAACAGTTGAAAACCCTTCTTGTTGAACTTTGAAAATTGAAAGAGTTTCCTAGAAATCCGGATTTTCATACATATTTTACTAATGTTTTTATGGTGGCACGTGTATCCACGAAATTTATAATAATATAATAAAAATTTATAATAATTCACACTTTCGGAAATATGGGCATCTGCATAATACGATTCGGAAACCAAAAATCAATCAAGAGAATGTCACACATTATCACTCGTCCAAAGAAGTTTAAAGTGCAAACATTTGCGAAGAAAATTATGACAATTGTGTGCTGGAATCGTCAAGATGTTATTCTGGTCGAATAACTATTGGTCTGACTAAGACTAGGTATACGGTTAATTGTGAGTAAATGAAGGAGAGGCTCATTGAAACTTGTGTGGAAATGAAATAGAGATGTTACAATGTTGCGTACGAAGGTAGGAATGCCGCAGCCGGAGCGTGGCCCGCGTTATCAATCGGCAACGTCGATTGATGTAGCTATTTCGTTTACTCATGCGCTTTCTACTATTCTATCCTTCATTTACTCATGATAAACGCAAAGCCAGTGGTGGTCAGGCCGACCCAGTATACTGATGCTAAAGGAGCTTAAGGAAGACATCAGAAAGAAAAGGCCAAACAAAAATTGGTTAACATTGTCATACACCATCACAACGCAAAACTCCACACTGCGCTTGCCACAGTTGAGACACTCCAAGAACTCGAATGGTCAGTTACGCCCCATCCAGCTTTTAGTCACGATTTAGCCGCGTCAGATTTCCACTTATTTGGCCCAATGAAAAAAAAAAGTTTAAAAGGCAACAGGTTCACTCATTGGAGGACATAGAACTGGCTGTATAACAGTGGGTGATAAAAACGGATAATACTTTTTCAATCCAAAAACTCGAATAGTCAGTTATGTCTGATCCAGTTTTAGTCCCGATCTAGCCCAGTCCCCGCCACCTCACTCATTGGGGGATATAAAACTAGTTTTAAAACAGTGGATGAAAAATAAATCTTTTTCCAAAATGGATTTGAGCGAATGGTTCAACAAAGATGGCACAGACGTTTACTTATAAAGGGAAGGAGATTATATTGAAAAATAGTGTTTTATAGCTTGACGTTTGAATAAATGTTGTACAAGTTTTCTTTTAGTTGAAAGAAGTCCTTTTCCTTGACCTGCACGATCCCGAGACATAACTTCAATTCATTTTTGCATTTGGGGTCATATTAAATCGATCGTTTATGCAACACATGTCAACATAGAAGAGGAATTATTCTTGCTCGTTCACTCATACGTTGTCATAACTTATGCGGCCTTAATTTTAAACATTTCTTAAAATTTTTCAAGTTTTCTTAATAAACTGAAATTAATTTAAATTGTATAGGCACTGAAAATAAACAGAACATCTTACAGATTATTTTCGTTCTCATTTTGTATATTTCGTTTTAACTTGACGCGAAAACATTTCCGGCCACAACTTTATTAGTAAAAGTTGCTTAATTACATGGCCCTCTACTACTTCTGAAAGTTAGTTTTCCTGTAACACCCTGTATAAATTATTGGTTCTAACTTTCATCTGCTGTAGTTCAAATTCTAACATTATTCCGTAAAACCGTGTTTAGAAATTAGGGGACTCGGAGGTCGTAGCGCTGTTCCTTGCATGAGTCTATGAAGAAAATCTTCTTACAAAAATGAATTTTATTTTACTTTTATTTTATTTATTTATTTGTTTTAATTAGTTGAAGACATGTTAAAACAACTTGAAATAAGGACAAACTGCAAGGATAACAAAAACTTCTACATAATTATAATTTGAACAAATTTTGGTCGGTTAAATGCACTTAGAACGCATTTCTCATTTCTCATGACCTCGCATATAAACAAGAGGGCTCGTACAAACTTTTTGTATTAAGATTTTCTTCTTAGAATCATGCAAGGAACAGCGCTACGACCGCCGAGTCCCTTAATTTTTGAACACGGTGTATAGTGATGAAATTCATTAACAATTAATCTTATGAGCTGCTCAATCAAGTCAGAATGCCTTCATGTGATCATTGTTATAATTTAACTAACAATTTTTAGTGTTAGTAAAGTGCGATACAAAGTTTTGATACAAAAATCAAAAAAGTCAGTTTTTTACGATCATGAATAAGAATCTGTTTTAGTTTTACAATGCAGATATGAAGAGATTCCTTGATGAAATTTGAACTTCAACAAATTTTTACAAATTTAGTAGACTTTGAGTTGTTAGAATACAACATATCAAGAAGTATATCCACAATGTCATGCAAATCTAACGAGCCAATAAGTTGTTTTGAAATCATTTTGCCTTAAGTATGTATTCATAAACAGGTCAAAATAATTCTTCGAAAGTTTGCCTTCTTGGTTTCAAATCGAAGTTGTGTAAAAATTGATTTATTTGACTCCTAGGGGGTTCAATTTAACAAATCACTTGATGACTGTTAGAAGATTAGAAATTGCTTGTAAAATGAATGTCATGGAGCCATTTGCCATCATCATTTCGGCTACAACTGCCAGTAGGCAGAAGTTATGGGCGCGGCAAAACGCGTAAGTTATGTCTGTAAACAGACACTTTACATAACGAGATGCTAACCCCAACCGCGTCGGGCAACCACAAGGGACCGGTCGGCTTAAATCAAGAAATGTTCTGCTTTGCTCGGGGAATAATATACTGCTCCAACATTTCTGGATATGTATTGTTTGACTCTGCTTTGTTTCTCCGCGTCTGTTTTGCTTTTGTGTTCATTTTATTTAATTATACGTGGCTGTAAAATTTTATATCTGAGAGAACCACATAAATCGCATTGCGGTATTGCGTGGCGGAAAATACTTGAAGAAACTCAATCGAGCATCAGAGTTAATATCTTTTAAGTCACGATTTGTGCACCGGCTGTTCCCTCGAACGCAGCAGGAATGTGAAGGACTAGGGAGAAAATACGTGCGTAGAATAACCCGTTCTCGCTTTTCAACTCACAGTCTGCAAGTGTGCTCTTTTTGATTTGCATAAAATTATTCATGCACCAGATGGTGCTTTTAACCAATTAAACCCGACGTAACCGCAGGATAAGTACCGATAGAGGTGAATTCCGCGGCAAACTTCCGATGTATCCCTTAATTGCGACTTCACGTGCGTTACATTATCTAAACAGTCGCTTGTATTTTAATTAGACTTGAGGAGAATAGCCGAATAATAAATCATGCTCTTTGGTTCTTCGCATCGTACTCGCAAAGGTCTGCCACTGATTTATGGCATGCTGCTAGGGAGGGGTGCAACCCTGCGGCGAAGGGCTGTTGCCATAGTTACGGCTCCGCCATATTGCCTCTCAGGCCATGTCGGATTCCATTGTACCGTGTCTGGGCTACGTATCTTATCTAAAATGTATATAGCGACAGGCATAAGACATTAATAACCTGATAGTGACTATCTAACGCTTTGTGTGAGTACCTACTAGAATTTCCTATTGTTTATGTTGATGAAACAATGAAGCGGGCAGAGATTTCTTCAAACTCTCTTGATGTCTGCTGTTTTTATAACAAGTTTAATTTTAAGACACACAATGACACAACTAATGACAAGTATATATGTATTTACACAAATTAAATATCCTATAAAATTACTCCCTCTGTTCTGTTTTATAGTTAATAATATACATATGATTTTACTTTGATCCTAAAATTCATATATTTCAATCCTTTTTTACTACATTGGAATTTTCTTTTTATCAGTTAAATCCTAACAAATATACAGGTTCTTTTTTAAAAATATATTGCATCATATACAGGGTGTTTCAAAAGTGGCGACGAAAAATGAAAGAAGTTGTAGTGAATGGAATTTCAAACATTTTTTCTCATATAAACAAGTGCCCGATTTCTACTCAATTAGTAGATACTGATAGTAGTAAACTTTTATTAGGGTACAAATATTGCAAATTAATATTAAACAATAAACTACTATCAATTAGACACTTATGTAATGTAATCAAGTCATCGCCATCTAAGATCTTCAAGCATATCAATTTCTGTCGGAATTCATTCAGAAGAACTGCTTTTGGAATTTAGCTGTGGCTGAAATTTCAATTTAATTACACCGACGAATTAGTTCGTCGATGTGAATCAAGCTTGTCTTGCAACTGGAGTACATGTTTTTGAACATTTGCTTTAAACAACCCAAAAGAATCACAATCAAGTCATAAAAACCTACGTCAATAAAATTTACTTGTAACAAATTTAACCCCTGTATCTAGTAAATTGTAGAAATCGGACACATGTTTATATGAGAAACAATGTTTGAAATTCCATTCCTTTAATTTCTGTTGCAACTTTTGAAGCACCCTGTTTAGGGACTTTATTTTAGGAGCTATAGTAGAACTTACAAGAATTGAATCGGTAATTTTAAAAATGGGTTAACTCCAAATTTTTCATAAATCAACTTTTTCATAAAATCTGATTCCCAAGGCCAAGAATCATTCATTCCACGTGAAAAAGAGCCCTATCCCATCCTCGAAGAGCAACCCTGCGTACCATGGAAGCTCCCAATTAACATAAAAAAATTGAGGACATTGCGAGGACAAGCAAGATTTTTACAATATTATAATCAACTACAGCGGATGAACCGGCTGAAGAATCATAGCTATTATAGATAATACTTTTTTAATTTTTATACTTGACTTGTATTTATAACATTTTTAACATGACACTTGACTCTGCTAATAATAAAAGAGTTTTTGAAATGGAACAAATGTTCATGATTAATGGGAGTGGCTCATGGTTCGGTTTTAGGGCCATTGATTTTCAGCTTGTATATTAATGATATGATCAAGTATGTAACAACAGGGAAATTGATTAACTTTGCTGATGACACATCAGTTGTGGTGACGGCAATGGACCCTTAGTCACTTTAATCTTTAGTAAGACAAACAATACAACAGGTTAAGCATTGGTGATTCAAAAATCGTCTCGTATTGAATGAGGCAAAAACAAAATGTATTTATTTCTATAAAGTGCAAGTACCTACATATATGACTGACAAAGAAACTAAGAAAACAGCTAAATTTTTAGGACTAATAATGGATTCTAGACTTACAAGGCAGGAGTATGTCAGTCATGTATGTAGCAAACTCAACAGAACCTATTATGCACTTTTAAAACTGAAAACCATATTTGAAGTAAATGGATTGTTACAAATTTATTATGCAATGGTGTATTCACACTTGTCCTACAACATAATTATTTGGGGAAGAGCAACAACTGTTCGTAGGTTATTTCTTCTGCAAAAACGTATTATAAGATTGATATTCCGTCTTCGTCCGCGAGACTCATGTTAGCCTATATTTATTAATAATAATATCCTGACACTGCCATGTATCTATTTATACAGATGTGGTATTTTTGCAAGGAATAACCTAAGTCTCTTTCAAAAAAACTCTGATGTTCATGAATATGACACCCGAAACTGTAATGGGCTAAGGAGTATAAATCATAACACAGCGTTCTATGAACGCAGCCCACAATATAATTGTCTGGCCATATATTGTTTATATGGCTGTTGCCTACCTCAAGACATAAAGGAGGCAAAGAGTCTGTTTCAGTTTTAAAATAAACTCAGACATATGTTAGTAGTAAAGCATTTTATAGTCTGTCCGAGTACATGTCAGCAACATAATTAACTGTGTAAACTGTATTGTTATCTTCTTGCAATTGCCATTGCCACAGTTTATATTATTATTACTTATGACTTGTCCAATGTAAACTGTACTTACCTTGCTGGACCAATAAACTATTATTATTATTAAACTATTATTATTATTAAACTATTATTATTATTAAACTATTATTATTATTAAACTATTATTATTATTATTATTGTTAAACCTATGTTCATTTTGAAAAGGGGTAATCTCTCGAATAAAAAAAAAATTTGGGGTCTCCTGTGTGTCCAAAAATCATTGTTTAAGTATTTCTGTATCAGGTTTCATCCCCCGTTAAGGTAAAAAAAAATTGCTGCAATTTACACTGAACAATATCGACTGGGAACGGCTTTTTACTTTTCCTGTAAATTTCGAAAAATTGGAGTTGGTCCGTTTTGAAAATGACCGATTCAATTACAAAAGTCGTAAGGCTTTTTACGAATTATTTTTTAAAATTACCAGAAATTATAAATGCACGCTGAAGGTGGAACGAAAATACAACTTGTGTTTTTTTTAATGGAACATCCTAATTTGTATTACCTAAAATGAATTCAAAAGTATACAACACGTTAGTGAGCCATTACGACAGATTTTAGTTTAAAATATCAATAAATTAATATTTAATAAAGACTTGTTCCACAAAAAAAGACAAAAATTGTATTTTTCTTCAATTTACGATATTTACATATGTTATTTCTGATAACTCTCAAAGACAAATACGTAAAAAAGCCACAAAATTTGTATTTAAAGTTTTCCTCTAGCTCTTAAAATAAAACTGTTACGTAGGGGTGCAGAGTTGATAAGATCTTAGAAAACAATTTGTACATTCAATTTACTATGTGCGTAAGGTTTGACAGATGGAGACAATGAAGATGTATTAGAGGTTTATTGCTTTATGCAGAATTTAAAGACACGTTGATTATTGTGAACGTTTTCTTTTCTAGTGAAACTACTGTCATATAGTCGATTCCATATCAAAGTAGAGCGAATCATGAAATATTGAATCAAAATTATTTTTAGAGAACCTTGTACATTTGTTTTATTTTACTTAATTACATTCATTCAACATCTAGTAAATAACTTATTCAAGGCAAGCTGCCTACTTCTAATATCAAAAACCTAAACCTGATAATTATTAATTAAAAACAAATTAATATTTCAACCTTTATAAACTACTGGCTCGCCAAACTTTTTGTTCTCGTTATTCTACCGAAGTACCTTGAATTTTTTTCTTCCTTAGTTTCAGTATGACCCCTTAGCTTTAAGCCAAAATTTGGATCCGAATACATACAGGTGTTCACGAAAAGCGGCTACATAGCTTAATTTTTTCTTTAAATTCTCACAAAGTGGATTGTTTTAATTTATATGATCTGCTTAATGTCACAGTAACATTAGAAAATTAAATTACTGTTAGGCTTGATTTTATTAAATTGTTATTCTGAATACGATGTTGGAGAAGAAATGTTTCAATTAAAAAATGTTAAAACAGATATAATAGCCATTTTTCTGGTTCGATATTACCATAACACTGATTAGGAAAGATCATAAAACTTATCCAATTTAAATCGTCTAAAGTGAATTCAAAGCAAAATTCGGTTACTGTTGCTATGGACAGCCTGTACGTCCAAGTCTGAAAGTAATTTTGACTTAAAGCTAAGCAGTAATATAAAAATAATATCAAACATATTATACTTTTCTATTTCCAAAAAGGTCTGTTAATAGATAGCCATCTATTTTTTTATGGAATTGTTACAGCTAAACCAAATAAGTGAATAAGATGAATGAACTATTAGTTGCGTGGACGAATTGTAAAATGGTGTAATTTAAAGTCATAAATGTATAACCTAAATAACAGGTACATACAACAAGATAAATGTAATAAACTACAACTAAGGTGTGAGACAAGACATTTTCACGTAAAAAACATCAGGCTTTTAGATTTATATGAAAACGAGACGAGGTCCTCCAGAAGAGCTCTATATCTATATGTAGAATCTAGTCCATGACTACAAATGAAACAGTTGGATGAGAGGAAGGGATTTGAAGTTTACGTGATGTTTTGGCATACCTTTAAATTTTAAAAGTCGCTTTTCTAGTTCTATTAATTTATTGTAGGTTCTTAAGTTAACTGTATTTTGGTAAAAATATTTAATTTTAGTTTTATAATTAAGCTTCTGTATATTATTCCTCTACCTGTATAATTTAAAATATGTGGAACTCTATTACTGAAAACGGGAATATATTTTCTTGTCCGCTAAAATTTTTTGAAATTGTAATAACTGTTCTTCAGACAACTATTTAAAATGCCGAAGGAAATAATTTCAAGGTATTGGGTGTCGAGTTAGTCACTTGCTTTCTTTTATATTTTTAGAGCAATTTATAAGTAATAACATTAATCACCGTCAAGTGATGTTTTAGACTACCCTATTTCTTGTGTGTACAAGATTGGTTCACTTTCTACAGTAACTATTTGGGACAAGAATTTTTTAGGCTGCAAATATGGTTTGGATATAGAACATGTTCTATTTTTTCATATAGTTTCTCATTCACTTTAAGGGCCAGTTGCTCAAACGTCATTCAACTTTGAATTTGGTTCTATGATTACGGCAATATATACCTTTGTAAATGTTGCCATAGTAATAGAACCTAGTTCAGAGCTGAACCATGGTTGAAATGTTTGAACAACTGGTTCTATATAAGTATAATTTAAACTGTTCAAGAAATTGAACCAAGAAATAGGATATTAATATGCTTTTATTTTAGTAAAAGTTGCCACATATGTTATTGTAATAAAACACCGACTAATTGCTAACTGACTGTGAGTTACGCACAAATATTGTCTTCAAACTTCATCGACAGATCTTTGACATTTATACTTTACTAAATTGTAAGAGATTGATGGCCAGTGGTGTTTAAAATGTGACGTTTGAGGTTACACAACACTGTGTAAGTCATAGGACCTGTTTTTTTAATTCGACATTTTGTTGTGATGGATGCGGACAGTAATACTAATGAAAGTGATTGAACAGAAATCCATCTCTGTTAGATTATGATGGATTTATGTTGTGTAGGAATCTAGTAAGCAAGCTTGATGAAAGAGTTGAACGCTTCTCAACCTAAGAATGCCTACAATGCTTGGTACAATGATTTTAGTAAAAAATGTTATTGAGTCATGAAACGAAAGATCATAATCGGATAAAGAATGAATAATATTGCATGAATTAAATAATAAAACATTGAAAAAATTGATTAAGTACGTAACATATTTTTTATTTAACGAGCACAAGTTTGAAATGATATTTCCCCCACCCACAACATCAGGAACCAAGCAAATCCACCAACTAGTAAAATAGATGAAAAAAATTGATTTATACTTGAGTCTATTAAATTTGTGTTGAATTTAAAGACACAATCTGATGCTTCCGTAATCTTCCATAAATCTATCATTAACATAAAAACAAAACGGTGCGCTGCATGTTTGATGTTTGTGATAATCCATCATGAGAACTAAAAAACAGTTGGTGCAAATCGCAACGGGGTAAGAATATCTTATGCAACCTTCTCAGTGTAGAAGCAATTTTCAAATTAGTGGAACGAAATGTAAACCAATTTTTAAAGTAATAAAGTATGAAATAATAAAGTACTACCAAAGGTGAAAGAGAGAACTGAGCACTGTTCACTTTAATTTCAATCACTGGTTATTCAAAAAACCTTTTGAGTATATTTCCATAAAAATTCTAATTTGGAAACTCACAGAGGAATAATTATATTAAAAATAAAATAAAATACAGTAGACATTTATCGCTTTTTATCCAAATGCAAAAAATTAAGCTGCATGATGCCATTTCTTTGCGGAACATTCTGTGTACAATGTACATGTCACAATAATTTTGGAATAAGAGTCTTCAATGGATTGACACTTTCTCCAAAATAAAGGATTTCTCTCTTTCTACACATGAACTATTGAAGAGGGACGCTTAGTGTTCCCGTGTATACTTTTAATTTTGTTCTTAGGTCCTGTAAGCCCAGTTACCGTGAAATAGGACATACCGGTAATTGAGAACTTGAGATCATAGAAATTCAATGAAAACAAACTGATGTGCGAAAGGGTTTAACATTAAACACCACGCCTCCGCAACGGACTAGAACGTACTGGTTGTAACTTACATTGCCTAGGTTCTCACTTTAAAACAATTACCTGTAACTAAAATATAAGATTTATACAAGCTCTATCTGAAACATGTGTTTGATAATTACAAGATTACTTTTAATTATACTGGGTGATCTATGACGTCGGGGAAAACTTCACCGGTTGATTCCTATGAGTAATTCACACAAAAAACTTCTAATAAACATGTGTCCGATAATGCTTTTTAACGGTAACGGTAAGTGTAACCCTTCAAAGTTTATTACTTGTTGAATGTTTACAACTTCAGGACGATGTTAAGATACTAATTTTTGTTTTCATAGGTAACAAATGAAATAAGAAATAAGCCTACTGCTATTGCTTTGATTGATTGACGTTACATGTTATAAACTTTGAAGGGTTACAAAAGGGTTAAAAAGCATTAACGGACACATGTTCATTAGAAGTCATAGATCACCCTGTATATATTAAGTTAAGATTTGGTAACTTTAATAAAGGTTCTGTAAATTTCGCACTTGACACATCCGTGACTGATTGAATGTATTATTTTTAAAATTAGCAGTCGTATATTTATTGTTTGAATCAGTGGTTTTTCATCCGCAAAATTTAAATATTTTGTTCGAATAAGAATTGAATTTTAAGGTTATAGAACACAGATTAGATATCAAAGAGAACGTAATATGAAACTGGTTTGGAAATTCTCGGTCGTAAATTTTGTTGAACATTCCGGTGGGCAAAATGCGTTCTGCCGATTTAAATTAGATATAAAAATGTAATTAAGTTTTTGTGGGAGAACCAGTATTTCACTAGAAAGTAATATTTTGTTTGACTGAGTTAAATGTTTTATTGCTTTTTTTCTTAGGAAATAAACAGGACTTAGAGTCGTAGCGGTTATATTTTACGACCGTGCCAACGTCAACTTTGAGGCACAAATCTGATGGAATGTTTCGAGTTTAGTATTGAACCCTTTAGCTAGGAGAAAGTTAAACTGTTTTTATACGTTTATTTCACAAAAGGGTAGGTAAAATCTGAATAAAAAGGCCCTTTTGAACCCGTTTTTTACTCTATTGTAAAATAGAAAGTTTCTTTTTTATGGGCGATACTGTTACTTTTACGTTCATGAGATAATTTATTGTGTTTGGCAAGGGTTGATGTGTTAGTCTATGCTTTTCTGATCTGTCACTTGCTTAAGGAGTACTGTATAATTCGTTTTCCTTTCTAGGTCCTAATGGATGTCCCAGGCGGCGCGGCAGACAGACGTACACGCGCTTTCAAACGTTGGAACTCGAGAAGGAGTTTCATTTCAATCACTACTTAACTCGGCGGCGACGTATAGAAATAGCTCATGCCCTTTGTTTAACAGAACGCCAAATAAAAATCTGGTTTCAAAACAGACGAATGAAACTGAAAAAAGAATTAAGAGCGGTTAAGGAAATAAACGAACAGGCTCGGAGAGAAAGGGAGGAACAAGAAAGACAAAAACAACAACACCAAGAGAAACAGCAAGCTAAAATAGAACAACAAACACATTCGTCTATCCATCAGCACCATCACGATCCCATGAAGATGAGCATTGAAAAATCTGCAGGATCTGATTTGTTAAAAGCCGTGTCAAAGGTTCCAACATAAGTATAAGGTGATGTGACTGTTAATTAAATGGTTTTTCTGCCGTGTATAAATAAAAACAAGGGTGACCGTTTAAACGACGTGCTTATAAGTGCGTGTTACGTAGAAAAAAAAACCATTAAAACTGAGCGACTTGTTCTACTTAAAATACGATATAGTGACGCTATTTAACGTTTATTAAAAACGAAAACTTTTGTTTCGATAAAAATATTTTGTTAACTTTTGTGTTTTGTTCGTTGTATATATTTTTAATGTGTTCAAGTTATTCACTACTTAAAAGTAAATTAATCGAGTTTTTAAGTTTTAATTTGTTGATCAGTTTTCTGATCTAAACGCATTTACGTTATTGTACGTAGTATTGTTGTGATTGACATTTTTTTATGTTTCTAAAACAAGATGGTTAAGTGCAAATTTATAAGACGGCGCAACTATAATTTTTCTGTCATGTTATATGTCACTGTTTATTTGTTGTTCGGTTTTTACATGCCGGTGTTTGTTTTTGTTATTGTTACAGTTAATCGATATATTGTGCCAACTATATTAGTATGTTTTTCATTTACTCTCGACTTCCTTGTTATAACACTGCTCCGCCCAGTTTTTATAAAGACATTCATTCAACTTCGCATTGCCGTGCTAATTGTATACTATAACTCTTGACCGACATTTAAAACACACAATAGTGGCCAATTAACTTTCAAAATATCAAATAGTCTAATTATAAAAAGATAATAATTACATTAACAACGCTTCACTTTTTTTTTGTTTTTGATAAACACCTGAGTTTATATTTTCTGTGTCTTCAAAAGACATGAAGACAATGATTGTCTCTTGTTTAACGATCGAGTCAGTCAAATTCTGCGTATAGGGGTGACGGGGGATTGAGAGCCACTTAAGGAAAAGTCAATATACATATTTTGAAAAATATAAAGTGTATTCTCTCAACAATTTAATGCTGTTTCGTATAAGGAAAAGCCACTAAAATGACATAACTATATCATTCCTGTCATTAACAGAAATTATGATATATTCATTTAAAATAAAAATGGAATTGGTTATTATTATCCACATGTTAGGGTAATGAGAGCCATGAAAAAAGGCAAACCGACTAGTGGCTAAATAAACTTGTTTTAACTTCTTTCTTAACAGAACATAAAATGCAATACTGAAAAAGATACGAAATCAATAATAAAAGTATTTTACACATATCCAATTAGTTTACAGTGTTGTACTTTTACGAGTCCTCGACATCTTCAACAAAACATACTTTTTTTAATATCAAGGATAATAAGAATCAAATATTTTTTGCGTTTACCTACACATTGAAATGGATCTCCACCACGTATCGGCCAAATCAGTCAAATAATAAGAATCACTTAATCACTCAATTAAAAATTACGAAAAATAACAACACAAGTCTTACTTAGAAACAGGTGCTCACTATTATTACTACGCATTGTTGTTTGCGATATATGGATATTCTATGGGTTCTGGGCGAGAAGGGGTACTGCTTCACCAAATTTCAATTTTTTTCATTTGTTAGTTATACCTAAAGCAGGCTGGCTCTTATTATCCGTGGGCTTTCATTACTTCACTTTCCACTACACTTTATTAAGCAAAAATTAGTATTATTGTATTACAGAAAGAGTTTTCACACTTTTATTAGAAACTACGTTTTATTCTGAAAACTTTAGTTAACGAATTAAGAGAAAATTTATACAACATCACAGTAGTAACAAATTTTAATTGTATATATTTTTCATAAATTAATATAATTGGTTTCTAGTACCAAATGTAATAACTAAACAAATTAGTCATATATTTTTTCAAAATACAATCATATAGGATTAATTGACTAATTAATTTCATGATATTGCTTTAATGATTTGAAGAGATTTAAAAAATTTAATGTTCTTGAGTGCTTGCAAATTTTATTGTCCGTTCGGAAATAAAAAAGAGGAAAAGCTATGTAAGCTTTTTAAAAAAATTTCACGAGCAAGAAATAACTACATTAGTTTTATATTAAGTTATGGTAGTTAAACTTGACGGAGGTTATGTGAAATTATTTGAAAAAAAAAGAGATTTACATTTTTCTATAACGTTGATAAGTTGGTCACATTTGTAACTGTCATTGGCTCGGTTAAATAAGTCTAGAATTGAACATATTGTAAAATGATATTAAAATTTTTGTATGTATTTTTTTATGTATTATTTTATTTTGACTGAATTAAAATTCAATATCTTTTTGTTTTCAGATGCCAAGTCATAAAATACGTACTCGCATTTTTTGAAGGTATACTAATCCAAATATGAATTATTAGATGAAATGCATTTGTTTACATGGTATATTATGCCGCCCTTAGTAACAGAAGCACTTAACTTGAATTTTTATAGGTTTAAAGAACAATGAGAAAAATATTCTATTTCTAAAAAAATTATCTTTTATCCATGATTTGAGACTAATCAAAACTACTTGTATAAACAATTTAAGAATCGGGTCTCTATATTTCTAGTTTAGATATTGATTCTATGATTTTAAAAACTCTATAATATTTAAAGACTCCAAACAATAAGTCTGTTTATCCGCCCAGTTATATATTGCTCACTATTCGGTCTGATGCGTTGCAAATCTCAATCGGTCGACTGCCCAATTATCCAGTGACGTTTACGGTTCTATTATAGTATAACGCGCTTTTTCTAACAATTTTTTTCGTTTAATTTATTAATTATATCATATTGTCAAAAATACAGCGAATAATAAAATATAGTTCGACAAAATTAAGCAAAATATTTACGCTATATCGGAGAAATAAAACTGGTTGGTACGTAGTTCGATAAATGCTCATCCCTTCCATTCGTGCATCTGAACACGTATGCATTTGATACTATTTGTTGGAGTCTTTAATAATAACCCAATTTCAAAGAAAAAGTAAAAAGCCTTTCAGTTACTAAGGTGATAATAATGTGTTTCACTTTTAAAAACTTTTAAAAATAAAAATATACTTTATACGTCTTCGATTTCTTTAGTACAAGGGATAAATTGATATTTCTTATTAATAATATAATATATCTATTTCTCTCTATGACATTGAATATGAAACGACAAGCTTTAAACCTAATGACTCAGGAAATGCTTCATTACTTCCAATGAATTTGAGTTATAAAATTTTACCGAATATATCAACCGTGATTCAAGAATCACATAAATCTACATTGTCCACATTTTATTGCACATCTTTCTTTACAGAAATCTGCGTTCTCTGTGGGGAATAACAGTAAAATAGCGATCTAAAGTTATGTGCGGAACGGCATATTTTTTTTAGAAATTTCTTTTACCCTTTTTATTAGCTCAAGACTATAAGAGTTGCTGATCATGTAGATTCTAATGGAATTAATCCTTTTAAAGTTTTATAAAACTAATCACATTTAAATTTTTGAAACGGCTTCGACTTTTTTTGTATTAATAATTACCTGCCAGTTAAAAAAATATCCGGTAAAAAAATTTGATACTTGTGCAGAAGTAATAATAAAATAAACCTCTTTTCAAATTTTAAATACTTAATTATAACTCAAATTTAATTGACGCATAGACTATTAATGTCAATCTAATTTCATTAATCTTCTTAAAAAAATATTCTTATACAATATTTAAAATTTCTAGAAATAATAAGTTTATACAAAAATAAACCCTGTTATAAGTAATTTATGCAAAAACAACCTTGAAGGGAAATATGCCAAAGTTTGAAAGTAATTGTCAGTATACAATTAGCACCGACAATGTGTTCAATAAATTTTGATTGTGGATGGAGCGATATTCGCGAAATTGTTGTGAAACGTACTCTTTTCAATGCAAATAGTCGACAGATTAAGAATAACTGTTCAGACAGTTGAAAATAAATAAATAAAAAAATAAACAAATAAGAAAACGGCCGAGTATTTAACTCTTAGTACATTATACGTAATTTGGTGTCAGGGTAGAATCCTTAACTTAATATTTTAGTAGTTTTAAAACAAAATTAACCTGTTAGTCTGTATAACAAAGAAAATATAATAATGATAACGATAACACTTCTTTCCTCCTACTTCATAGCTATTGTCGTACCGTCGTTTCTCTCATGTAATATAAAAATTCTTTTAGACTTGATGTTGTATTGTGTAGATCTAGTACGGTGTGTGTGACAGTTTTGCCTAATTCTACAATTAGATACGTAAAATTGTACAATATTTTTTGACCTATGAAAATTGCTAAAACAATACGTGCACAAAATTACGAGAAGGTGATTTATTTTCGACCGTTTCTTCTGATCACTTGGAAGATTTGTGAAAATTTGTATACGCTGTAAATTTTTGATAAAATAGTTCTCATCTTCTTTGGTTGCCTTACATTTTTTATTATTAATTATACTAAACAAAATTTGATTTATATTTATACAAAGGATATATATTTTTTGTGTAGACTAAAAGTTTTATGTATTTATTTTATTTGCACTATATATAATATTCGAGGAGTATTGTACAGAGCAGCTACTTTTTGTACATATATATAATAATATTGATGATGATTAAAAAGAAATTAGCTAAAGCTGTTAGATATAGTTTTAGGTCTCCCTGTAATCGAGCAAACCTTGACTGATATTATTAATGCTTGGTAAGCATTTTTAAGCTAGGAAAAGCTTCATAGATATAGAAACCGCTATTTACTAGTACCAGTTATGTAATAGTACAAGTACCAATTACTTGCCATAATTATTTATTTATAATACTAATAATAATAGTAATGATATCGCAAACGGTGCAACTATGTTTAACGCGTATTTCTGTAAGTTTGTTTTTAAATGTTTCTCGATTCAGTTGCACTTAAGCTCTCTTCTCTATCTCTCCGCCCATTGTTACACATTACTATACTCAAACGCGAATATTTTCCACTCCATTAATTAATAAAATAACTTTTATTAGCCTGTGATAGACTATTTGACTTCCCATGATTAGTTTTATTGTTTTTTTTTGGCAAAACGTGGCTTTCTTTGAACCGGTCCTTGTTTAGTTTACATTGATTCGTTTTACCGTTTCTAAATTTTAAGAGTTTAGTCGGTAAGGAAATATGAAATAGCTCACGAGGCGTAGCTTTTGCGCACCGAACGCATTCTAATTTATTTACACGTCAAATTTTAAGAAAACGCAACGTCTCGTGATTGTTTTTCTATTGTTGTTTTTATTGATAAATATACTACTTGTTTCTTGGATAGATAAACAGCCAAACAAACACACTCTGAAATACTGATATAAATACACTTCGTTTGCCCGGTTTTATCGTTTTGTTAAAATCCTTGCTTTTAGTATATTGTTTTTCAAAACATGCAATATACAGAACATATAAGTTTTACATAAATAAGCATATACCGGGTGTCCATATGACAATGAGACATAGGGATTTAACATGGGAAAACAGAAATTGCTTTATATTCTCTGCCTGATTAAATTTTTCTGAAATTTTAGGCTATAGCCGGGAAGGTTATAACGTTTAAGGTGTTTTTATACTAAATTTGTGCTATTTTAGTTATTAATTATTTAGAAATTAAGAAAAAAGTAATCATTTTTTTCTGTATAAGCTTAATTGCTATTTAATGGAAAGTATAAACGGTTCTCGTGGTCTAAATTATTTGCTCGTGTTGCGCAGCTGTACACTGAGAAAAATAGTACCAAAGAGTACGTTTATATTAAGAAGAATTCCGAACATTTTATTCGGATTCGCGTTAATTTTGCAGTAGTACGCTGAGTCGTTTTTTAACACTATGTGGTTTGCTGTTTAGATAGTTTGCTGTCATGATAAAATTACCGGAGTAATTAACAAAAAGTCAGACATGACATTTTATTACTAAATTTATTCAGCATAATGTATCATTATGGTTTATTATTTTAACAACCTTACGTATTATGTGGAATGATAATTTTACATTCTTAAACTTAAACAGTTTCATTGTGCTAAGAATCATGATTAATTTAGAGTAAGGTGGATCTTATAACATGACAGCATTATACTTTTACATTAGGTATACTTTTATTTTATCGATAGGAGTGATGTTTTATCAAAATCGCAAAATTCCATTTTTCTCAGTGTAGGGTCATGAAATCAAATCCGAGTGAGGACACTATTTTTTTTCTTTTCTTTTAATACTTCTTTAGATTTGAAATACTCTTTTTTAATATTAATTTATATTCTTTCAGCCTTTTCATAGCGCTGCTCTTAAGATACTTTACACTGCACACAGCAGGAATTTGAATATCTTGAAACATTACCATCAATGTTGCATGAATTTGATGATAAATACTTCCTTGAAAGTATAGACGAATAAGTAAAATTTTGTTTTCTAAGCTAAGGGTTTCCATCATTATAATTATCGGGCAAAATGAAAAGATAATAATAATAAATGATGAATTTGATCTCGGTAAGCTGATCTAATATTATTTGAATATCAAAATGCAACTTATGAACATAAAATTAAAAAAAGAAAACTGAAACAAACAAAACAAGGCTGATAGAATATTCTAATATTTTAAGAATTTAAAGTCGGAAAAAAGTGTCAATAGAAAAAAATTGTGATGGGCCGTGCAACCCTACGGTTATGAAATTCGAACAAACACCTTGATTGTGAAACTTATTAATTGTAGTTGCTAAAATATGTTATTAAGAATAAATTTAAAAAAATTATTAATTTTTCCTTAACAATAAATAATAATTAATGCTTAAAATATTATAAGTTTAACATCAAAATGCTTTAAAAATCAAAACCTTTCCGACTGCAACCTTCACATACATATAAATTTACTCAGGCAGATAACATAAAATAATTTCTGTTTCCCATGTTAAATCCCTAGGTCTCATTGTCAAATGGACAACCAGTACTGTGAATACAAAGAAATAATTGTCCGATTTTATTTAATATTTCAATATTTCATGTACGCAAGCACTTCGAAATTTTGTTTACTTTCTTGTACTCGTAAATAACGTCTAGTACTTACGAAACATGCTAAGCGTTTCAGAGGCAACATACTAAATAAGCTTTTGAAGTTTCGAAATATGAATCTACAACAAACAATATATTAATGTTTCTGATAATTTCGGGAGTCGTATAATTTTTATTAAAATTCTAATTTGAAATAAAAATACGGAAAAATGAAAGTAAGGGGACACGAATGATTTTTCATTAATCAGGTTGTATCATCTCCTTCTCTTAAGAATACATATTTCTATTTCTAGTTTTGTTAAAGCACTGGATTTCTTAGAGTAGTGTCCCACTGACTTAATAAAATCCTTAAACTTACAGTCAAAACTTGTTCATTGATAACTTTCACTCGTTTCTCTTTACAATGATCAAATTGCCGATAAGATTTTTCATACTTATATTTTGACTTCACTAGTAACAAATACTCAACAGCCAATGCAACTAATTCTCCAATATTAGAAGATTAAATAGTATCAGATATTTTCACAAAATTTCCCTGAACTTTCTCGAGAAACTTTGTTTTTTTTCACAGACAAAGTAGTTTCTCATAGTAACGAAGAAGAAATCTGGATTCCGTTTCGTTAATTTATAAATGTCAAATATGTATAAATTATGTTAAACATATCTAAATTTAATAAATGTATTTTCCAAACTCTAGTAGAAAGAATCATATGTGCAACAGGTACGGCATGTAAATCGCTACGGAAAAAAAATTCTTCTCCGAACTTTATTGCACAAGTAGCTAATATATGTACAGGGCGGATCAATTTCAATGTCTCTTATGGGAATCTATGTAGCTATAAGAGAAAAAACTAGTGGTCAAATCTTGATCTCTTTCTTAGAGATAAAATCAATAGTGTTTCCGAATTATAAGCAAAAATTGAGATTTTCCATTTAAAAAAATTTCCATTGAAAAAAATATAGGATAACTTTTTGTTATAACTCGAAAATTTAACTAAATATCAAAAATCCAACTACACCACTTAATTATATTTGAGAAAGTGTCCTAACAATGTCAAAATAGTTTTTTAATATCTGTAAAAAATATGAGATAATATGCGCGATTAACGAAAATCAAAAATGGAAGTTTTTGCTTATAACTCGAAAACAAAAGAAGATAGCCAATTTTATTTACACTGTTCACTTTATCTCTAAAAAGAGATCGAGACTTGGTCATTAATTCTTCTCTTATAGCTACAGAGACGCCCATAAGGGTGCGTCCAAACATGTATCGTATCCGCGTATCCGATCATGATCGGAAGATCGGATATGATATGCAAGAATGATGCACCCCCACTTAATTGCGTCTCGTATCCGTTTTGTTACATCCGTGTGTGCATGTACTTTCCAAGTCGATACAACAACATCTGATTTTTTTCCAAAATTTTAGCTTAATATGATATTAAATGACAAGACTTTGATCTTCCAAGATTCAAAATTTTCATTTTTTAAGATAAAATATAAACTTTCTGGCTATCACTACACTTTTGGGGAAAAGCCAAATACAAAAGAAACATCCACCCTTCAGTAACTTCTAACAATGCAAATTACTAAAGTGTGTGAAGACAGTTATTTCGCAGAACCTGTTTTTTTTATTATTATTTTCGACAAGGAAATTTTTAGCGCCTATTGATAGTACCTAAATGTAAAAGTATATACAATAACCATTGAAAGGCGCGTGACAGATTGAAATTCCGCATGCACAATTTTCTATAAATCCAAATTGGTTTTTAAATTATAAAACAAGAGCTTTTAAGAATATGAAGATAAAAGTAAAAAGCTATTAGTACAATTTATTTAGTTATAAATGAGCTTTTTTAAAATTTATCGAAATGTTATTTTTTAACTATTTGATTTCCGTTCTAGTATTATAATACAATATTGTCAAACATATTTTTTATATAAGAAAGGCAAACGAACAGTACAGTTAATTAAAATAAAACCAAATTTTGACTGATAGTTTATCTTTTTTGTATTATCTATCTGAGATAAATAAAGGAAAAGTGCAATAATTACAATACGGTACTAAAATGTTATACGATTACCATATTCCGTGTTAGTTTATAAAAAAAAAAGAGAAACCGTGCAATTTTCTCGTTCTTCAGAACGAGACAGAGCATAAATCTGGTACAACTGATTGTTAAGTTTGTGTAAATTCGTAGTGAGATCAGTGTAAACTAAACGTTTAATAATGGAAGCTTTTCCAAATTAAAATTTGAGTAGAGTGTCTACGATGAGTTCGGTCCGAAGATCCCTAGAAGTTAATTGTATTCATATCATTTATAAACGGAAGCATAGCGAACATTTTAGTTGCGTGAATGAGCTGAGCGTGTATGCGTGTTATTTATAAATTGTAACTAACAACGTAAGGTAGTATAAGTGTATTTGTTTTATATACATGATGTTATTGTTACGTCATGCAGCTCTCAAGCCGAATTAACATGAGTGTATAAACAGTCGACTGTATCATGAATATAGTTGCTACCTACTTTGCTTTGATGCCATGTTTCTTATATTACTGTGTAACCCTATATTTATATATATATACATAAATATATATAAATAATATGTAATGTACAGATTGTCTGAACTGAATAAATATTTCTTTGGAGAAAATGATTTTAAATGCCGCCTCTTTTCTAATACGTTATCCTTGCCTCCATAGGTAGTATACTTATAATCAGTCACCAATTTCTTTTACATAGGGGTGAATATATTAATTTTTAACCGAAAATAACTTTTGTCTTGTTTATTGTTAGCGATGCGATTATTAAGATAAGATTCTGTGACAACATATCGGCCGTAAAAGTTAATTGGAAGCTGAAAATAGGCACTAAAATATATAAAAGTGTCACTTGCAATTAGAATTACATACCAAATTCCTGTCCACCTGCTTATTTTAAAACTTGTTTTTCGCCGTCTTTATTATTTTAAAACACAAAGTAATTCAATAATTATTTTTCTTTGGTGAGTTATTTATGATTTAAAAATTGTGTCTACATAAAACTTTAATATGCTAATTTTTCATTTTAAAGTTTTCTAAAATACTCTCTTTATATAAACAATCATAACACTAACTTGATCCATAAATTCATTATGTATTTGTGTATTATTTTCATGAGTTTCAAAAGTGAATTGGGTGTCATGAACAAAATTCTTCTAAACGAAACAAATGTAAAATGTATTATTCTCAACAGACGTGTACCGTATATTTATTCGTTTCAAATGATTCTCGAAACTCAGACAGTGTTGAACGGACATTACCAATGGAATTTTGAATGTTTACTTCAATATTTAATTCATCAAGTGGACGCCTCCAAGAAACGTACTCGCTGACATTTTGATTAATAATGCATTAGTCTTCTAATATAAAAAAACTGCTGTTAGTTCTTAAATAACACCTTTCTAAATAAAATATGGGAAAGACACTATTGAAACGAGATAAAAAGTTCTAAATCTGAAAACTGACGTAATTCCAAGAAGTGAGAGATCACAAGCGAATTTGTAATTACTGGAAATAAGAAAATATACATACACCGGCACCGTGTTGATTCGTTTTTCAGATATAACAAAATAGCATGTAAAACTAAACATATGCAGTTATTGGCTTTCTCGAGAATTTTAGAGCAAAACGGTAAAGGAAAATATTGTTCAGAATTCTAATATGCACATTATTTAGAATTTTAAATATCGTAGCCATTTTCTTTTAAAATGGCAAAAATCTTCTGGAAAATGCACATAATTTACTAAGTTAGCTATGACTGATAAATATTTATGTAATTGTTGAAAGTAACAACTTCAAAAATTTTGCAATTTTTGCCCTTAGAAAAGTTCGATTTCTCTTTCCGTTTCGTGATTATTGCAATGGAGTATTATACTACCGAAGAAAAAATATTACTTTTTAATTCCAATTATTAGGGAAAATCTTTGCGGGGATTTATACGGAGTGAAAAATACCTTATGCGGATACCATTAGTAGGATTATCTTGAAACAACAGGAAGCGTACACGAATTATGCGAATGTAAAAAAATATCGAACATTTTAAACAGCGACATCTTTTGATCGCTTTTTGACCTGACATTGCAGTAGGATTGACAAATTGAAGCCAATTCGCTACATAATAAGTCATCCCATGCAAAGCGGCCATGCTTGCTGTCAAAGCATATGAGAATTTTAAAAAATTTTGTGCAAATCGGTCTTGATTGCAGCGGATTCCTCGCACAATTTTTTTTAAAATTCTCATATGCTTTGACAGCAAGCATGGCCGCCTTGCATGGGATGACTTATTATGTAGCAAACTGGCTTCAATTTGTCAATCCTACTGCAATGTCAGGTCAAAAAGCGATCAAAAGATGTCGCTATTTAAAATGTTCATACTTTCGCATCGCATTGGCGAATAACCTGGACAGATCGGTTTGGTTTACAGTGGGGTTCTCGAGCTACTGTTCTGCTGACGAAGGCCCAACTAGGCCTGAAACAGCTATACAGAGCCTGCTCGAGGAATCCGCTGCAATCAAGACCGATTTGCACAAAATTTTTAAAAAAAGTATCGTTGAAATAGAAAATGAAAATCACTATATTAGCAATGGTCAATGAAAATTTTAATATAAATTTAAGACACATTAGTCAGAATTTGGGAATTCATCATAGTACAGCTTCTCGTGTACTAAAGAGACAGATACGAAAATTTAAATCGTTTAGATACCACAAACAATAAGAAATCTTTGAAGAAGACAAATTTCAAAGAATGATGTTTTCTGAAACTGTCTAGGAAATATGCAGTAATGTTAGAAATCTTTTAGAGCGAATACTCTCTGGTGATAAAGTACACATGTAACCCCAAATTCTCCAAATTTTATATATTGGAGTACCTACTCAAAATTAACTGTCCCGAACCGAAGTCAGCAACGTAAAATTAATGTATGGGCAGGAATTTTAGGAATCATTGGTCCGTTTTTCATCAAAAGATCCCTCACCGATAACAAGTACCTCCAATTGCTGCATTTAAGAGAGTTTAGCATAGACCATGAAATTTGACTACAGCATGATAGTTACCCTGCACACAATAGTGCAGTTGTGCGAAACGTTTTAAATGAGGCATTTTCTAATCACTGCTAGGGAGAGGAGGTGCCATTAACTGGCAGACACGTTTTCCAGATTTATCACCAAATGACTTTCTGTTCTAGGATAATTTAAAAAATAAATTGTATAACTGACAGAATTTCCATGAAAATGTAGAGACGTTAAAAGAAGCAATAAATGCCGAATGCGACAGAGTATTTCAGTGTCAATTGGCAAACATGAGGCAGAAATGTTATGATCAATAAGGATATTCTTTAGTTGCATATGGAGCCCAGTTTGAACACATTATTTAAAAATGTTAATTTCATGTTTTTTTTTGTGTTGTCTTAGTCATGGCTAAGTGCTAATAAAATGTCAATTTTCCTGAAAACTTTTACTATTTTTGACAATATGAGTACAAAATTGCTTTAATTGCATTTTGGAGTTCTGAACAATAATTTTTTCCTTTACCGTTTTGCTCTAAAATTTACAGGAGAGCCAATATTTGCAAATATTTAATTTCACATTCTGTTTCCCTATTTCTGAAAAACGAATCAACACCGTGTATAAAATATGGCTAGTGAGAATGGGAAGAATCTTTTTTTTTTAAATTCTAAACAATCAATAATTACTTTAAAACTCTGTAATAATCAAAGCTGTAATTTTGAGAAATAAAAAGAAAAAGTTATTTGAATAAGGATAAGAAGATTAAAATGGATATTTTTTAAGAAGAAGAGAGAAACGAAAATATTAATTAGTTATTGAAATTGTAGACTTTCTAGACAAATTATTGTCGCTACATAGAATTATTTTACTGAAATGATAAACAGGAATAAGATGAAATAATAAGTTATAAAATTCTTTCAAAAGTAAATTTTAAATCTGATTGGAGTCTTGTTTGTCTGGATTATATTAATCAGTCTTGAAATTTTTGCTGATATATATATTTCCTGGCAGAATAACTACTTTCCACCAGACGTCTTTCAGTAAGTAAAAGTAAAATTTCAAGTTCTGCCTACAGGGAAAACATTTTACCTGTCTGACCGAAAGTACGATTTAATTAAATAAGTTAAAATCCTTATCAATTACTAGAAGAAAAAAAAACAGCGAAACAAATTTTCTAATCAATAAAAAAATAAAGTTATGAATTTGTTTGTTTTGTCATATTACCAATTTTTACAATAGGCTGTTATTGATATACACGTATCTTTCGTAAGTATAATAATGTAAATGTAAACTAAAATTATATTAGTTTAACAAATATAAGCTATGATTAAGTTCGAATAATAATCATTATTCATCTTTTGAAGTTTCCCATAAAAGAATAATGAATTAATTATAAAAATTTGACTATGAAGTTACCAGTACAATTATGGTTTCATTATTATACATTGTTATTTTATTTTGCTTCATGCTAAGAAGTATGAATTTTAATAAGCATATCCTAGCTTTCCATTTGAATAATTTTTCTCTGCACGCATTGTTTAGAATGCGGCTAGCGTCAAGAGCAATGTTTCATTTGAACATTCATTTTGCACATCCGGCGTTAATTTATGTGAAATCACATGAAGTTTATTTGGGTTGGGTCGGAAGCTTTGTTTTATTATTATGATCGATACTGAATATTAGGTTTTCTCTATGAATTTAAATTTACTATTTTTCTTAATGTTACAATTCTAAAAGTGTTTCTGCACCCAAATAGTATTTAAAATTTAGATAACATTACAAGTGTACTGGACTTCTTTAATCAGTATGTCCGACAGCATAATTGTAATTCAATATATGTACTCTTCACGAGGACAATTTACGAAGCGCAACTTTTGACTCTTTTCCAATTCTGATTATCAGATTAATAAACATTAAATTTTCCTTTCACATCCCAACTTGAAACAAGCAGAAACTAATTAAACGGGTGGTCCACGTACTCTCAACACTGTTTGAATCACGTCCAGGCGAGCATAAGACTCCTTTATATTTTTAAACCGATTATTATGCTAATGATTTTGAGTAAGTATACGTAGTTATTATGTGAGGTGTTATTTATTGCAGTATTTATTAGTGGACAAAACGTTCAGTCCTGACAGTCGAAGGACTACTCGGAACTCATGCGCTTAAAAAATATCCTCTATAAATCATTGCGGCCATTATTTCGCGAGTGTTTATTTTCTATAGCAGCGCTACACTGCGCGGAATCGGCTGAAAAAAGAAGAATCCTTAAATAAAAAAATAAAATAAATAAAGCGTTATTTACCTGCTGGGCTGAAATATCGCATACGCGTCCTGTTTAAATTTTGATGAATTAAAAAAATATTTGTTTTAATGTTTATTATTCGTGCGTATTATGATCAAAGCCTTTTCTCTTGATTATAATAAATCCATAAAGTATTCTGTGGTTGCTTTACTGTTAGGGCGTGATAGATTTAATTCGGCAAAGACGCATTTGTAGCGTGTTGATTTATTAATTTAAAGGGATTCTAAACATTGCATGAGTTTTAATGAAACGAAACAGCAATACCATATTAATTTACAACAGGTAAAAGCTTTACGATCCCATGACGTTTACATCATTTATAATACCTACTGTACATATTTGTAAATTGTCTTGCAGAGCATTGCTTCCTCTAAAGAATAGTTTTACAATTTCACATCTAGTAGCACCTTTTCTATCTCGATGAAATAAGAAATGTTTATTCATTTACTTGGAATATATTCACAAATATACAGCCTGTTCAAACTTAAGTCGGCACTATTACGTTACTAACTTTGTTATTATAAAAGCTAGCAATTCACTTAGCAAACTAATTGTACTTTTCACACTGACTACAATGATGCAGTCAAAAAACGATTGTACGTCGCGTTTATGAGATAAAGTCAAAAAGATACTTCTTGAAATGGAACACCCTGAATATTATTTTACCAATCGATAAAGAATAAAATTCTTAATTAATTCAATTGTTTCGTTGACTACATCATTGCAATCAGCATGGAAAGTACTAATATACTAATTTAATTTAATAGTGCCGACTTAACTTGAAAGACTGTATATGTGGTAAAAAGGATCCTTTTGAGTAGTGCTACTTTACATTTTTTGATATGGTGGAATGCTGTTAACAATTCGAAACTAAACTTTTTCTTAGGTAAACTTGGTTATTAGTTTATCCTCGGTGTTGTGATGTGAAATTAGGCGCTCTATATGTTTCAGTCAACATCTTCTGTTAAGGCAATCTTCAAACAGTAACTTTGTTTTTACAACATGTCACAAAGTCTTTCTTTCCCTTATTCTTAGTTTTTTGTTTTCTTGTTGAAACAAGAAAATTGTTTTAGGAATAAACAATTTATTTTATTCGTTTTTGTTTCGTATACCGTGGTAGTGGTGTCAAAACTGCCATGAATATGTCAAATAGAAATCACATTTGACAAAATAATGGTCTTAAATTGAAACTGACACTACAAATTCAGGATGGCCACTCCGAGTATTACACAGCAAGAATTCTTGGTGTTTCAAGATGCAGTGTGGAAACGGTGTTTGGAGACAGGTGAGAAGAGTGGCCTCAGGGAGAAAGAGGTCCACCACGGCTCAAGATGATCATTATTTGACCTTAAGATCTTTAAGGAATAGGGAGACTACTGCAGCTACTTTGCGAAATAATCCAGAAGAGGTAAGGAACGTGGCCGTAAGTGAGAGGACGGGGAGATGATGTTTGGAGGAAGCTGGATTGAGGGCAAGAAGACCTGCACGTGGGCTAGAGTTAACGCATCGAGAGCATCGAGTAGTCCGACTAAACTTTAGTCGTGAACATCAAAATTGAGGCAATGCGGATTGGGGCCGGATTCATTTTGCAGATGAGTCTCGATTTTGTTTGAGGTATCCCGATGGTCTCCGAAGGGTGTGTGCTCAATGCAACCGCGGCTTAGTTTCTATGGGGGTTCCATTATGATCTGGAGTGGCATTTCCATTGATGCTCGTACTGAGTTAGTGCTCATTAATGGGGGATCCCTTACTGCGGGCAGGTACATTAGGGAAATACTGGAACCCCATGTTGTTCCTTTTGCGCCATTTATTGGAAATGACTGCATACTAATGCATGATAATGCCCGCAGTCACATGTGGGTAGGAAATGAGTACCTGGACGAAGTCGAAATCCCTCGTATGAACTGAAGTTCCGAAGTCCCCACCTCAACCCAATCGAGCATGTCTGGGACATAATAAGCAGACGTGTTTGAATTCGAATTCCAGCTCCAGAGAATTTGGCAGCATTATCTGAGGTGGTGGTTGAAGAGTGGGAGGCAATTGCCCAAAACAACATTCCCACCTGCTTGAGGGTATATCCAGACGCGTGGAAGCTGTTATTAGGGCTAGAGGAGGGAATACCTGCTACTAGAGCCATTACGTAACTCTTAAGAACATTTTTTCACTTAAGAGATTTAGCCTAAATTTTATTATTTTGAAAAATTTAATTAAACTTAATTTAATTTTCACCATTTCGATTCAATGTGACCTAAGTATCTTGTAAAATTACTACAGATCATATTCAATACCATAAAAGCATACATAATATACAGGGATCATAATTACATTCCTAAAACTCAGTGGATCGAATTTTCTGCCGGTGAGTGTATTATAAAGCGTTACATCAAGAAGCTACATTCAATAGGATGTATGAAGGAACAGGATTAATATTATTATTCCAAATCTTGCAGAAGTTGTATGCTTTCCAAGTGCAATTTACTAAATGATTGTAGACAATTAAAAATATTCACCTTCTGATATTTAACATATTTTTGAAAATGACTACGAACAGAACTTTATTCATAATCTACCTCTTGGGTGAAGACATGTAAGAAGTGTCAAAGGGACCATTTTTTCAAGCTGGGAAGATTGTGTCTGTAAGTTTTTACCTGATCCTAGAAAGTAAAGCAACTTTTTATAAACCATAAATAAAAATAAATGCTTGTGTGAGGAAATAATTGCTAAATGTCCTGGAAACAATAACGTGATAGTAATCTGGAAGTGCGATAAAAATTAATTCTCACTTAATGCAGGCATAAATTGTATTTTAATGCACTAATAACGCGTACCGATAAAACATTAGCTTTATGCCGAATGAATTTGCATATTCAGCTTGGCGTACGAGAGAAGCGGGGTACATTCGTTAGGCGGCAACGTAAAGCCTTCCACATCCGAATTGCGCGATTTCAGAGAAAATAACAATTTGAAAACATCGCCACGGTGATAATTTGGCTCATAAAATGTCTAGGTCTGGGCACAGTGTATTACAAGAGAACGGAGATGTCAGAGGACTTAACTCACGCAATTTCATTTCACAGGATGCTGGTTCCCAGACACAACACATACAATTTCATAGTCCGGTTAATATAACCCTTTAACGACCGAAATTTTCACCCAGAACCTTTTTATCTCTGACGTGGAAATAAATATAATATAATGGATGCATTTTAAGGTAAATGGTCCTTACTTACTTAAACTTACTTATTCCAACTGTAAATTAGTATAAATCAGTATTCCGCTTATTTTCTGCTCGTGGTGTGAAGTATCTATTATGCAATTAGCTGAAAACAATCTGAATTATTTTTGTGAAAGTATTTTACGAGCCATAACGTGTACACGTAATACACGCTATACACGCATACGTACATCTATAATACGAATATGAAGAACCCATTATTCATCCGAATTTATGCCCTTCGTGATGCTATTTTTATAATGAGGCTAATAATAGAATGTCGAAATGAAAAAGTTGCTTTTAATTCCGAATGGAATCGTAAAATGTCCTAATAGGTACTTGAGAGCTCCTTTGTTTGATATAAACTAAGATTATGTATTGCGTCTGTCAAACCTTCAGTTAAAAAAATGGGTTTTAATATTTGCCTGATGTATAAGTAACAGATATCAAAATACGAGCGCTAATTTTTTTCACATTTTAAATTCTTGAAGTACTGCAAAAGATATTAAAAAAGAATCAAACAAAAGTCTTCTGCCTTCAATTATTTATTCCCTTTTCAAGAATTTTAGCTGTTTATCTCCTCCTACCAAGTACTCAAGTTTCATGATGTCCGCATCGTGAATGAAACGACACTCTTAAAAGTGTTCACAAAGATGTGGTGAGGAGATCAGATTTTTGTACTCCATAGAAATAGCGTTGCTATTTTCTATTTCTGGAAACTTAAAAAAGCAAAATTTTCGGAAACTAAATATTCATCTTGTAGAATTGATACAATCAACAAATACACTATCATTTTTTATTTTATTTATTTATTTAAACTGAAATTCTTTTACCGTTAGGTGTCGGATTATAACCTATTACAATGCAATATAATATATCTAATAAGACTCAATAAAACTTAATTTTAACTTTTCTTGATTACTTTATTCCATGCCTTTCTATCTCTTGTCAGGTTCTTTATTTCTCTCCACTGTATGTCCCTGGTTTCCGCTGCTTTCTGTGCCTGTTCACTCCATTTCATTCTTGGTCTACCTACTTTGTTCTTTCTATCTGTCCTTGCTTCATACACTCTTTCAGCTATCCTAGTATCATCCATTCGGAGAAGGTGTCCCATCCATCCAAGTTGCCTCTCTTCTATCAGGTTTCACTTTCAGTTGTTGCGTTACACTTTCGTTTCTCACTCTGTCCATTTTGGTGATTCCTTTAATTTTATTAGAAATCTCATCTCCATTGCCGTGATTTTACTCTCATTTTTTTCTGTTGATCGTCCAAGATTCGCTGCCATAGATTAAAGAAGAACTTACCACTTTTTTATATACTTACTTCCGATTTTATTTGATCCGGGATTTCCTTTTTCATGAGGAACCAAGGTTACTAAAGAGAAGGTTGTCTGGTAACTTTCAACGTCATCGCAACGTCACTCAGTAGGCCCATTTAATGCATGTACACAAATAGATGGCCTACTGAATGACGCGTCACTCCACGAGTTACCAGGCAACCTTCTCTCTTTAGTAACCTTGATGAGGAACGTGTTTTTTAGCGTATTGTATATTTTTCCCGCCTTTCCTATTCTTTCCATTACTTCTCTGTCTATTTCCCCTTTGTTTTCTATTGTTGTACCCAAATATTTAAAATTCGTTACTTGTTCTAGTTTTTGTCCTTGTATTTTGAGATTGTGGTGTGAGTCCTTCCTTGAAATAATCATAGTTTTTGTCTTTTCTATGTTTATTTCCATATTTATTTTCCTGAGTTCGTGTTGGTAAATATTAACATTTTTTTGTAATTTTTCCGCTGATTCTGCTATTAACACCATATCGTCTGCAAATCCTGTATTGTTATTTTATTCAATCTCCATTTTCCCACTTCCATATTACTGCATTACTGTTTACAAATTTTCACAATATCGTCTATGAGTACTGAAAATAAAAGTGGACACCCTTGTTTTAAACCTATTTTTGTTTCAAATTGTTCTGACTCATCGTTGTGTGTCCTTACTTTATTTCTGTTATCTCTGTATAATGCTTTAATGACCTCTATCAATTCTTTCTCCACTCCTCTTCTTTCCAGGCTTGCCCAGACATCCTTTCTCTGTACCATGTCAAATGCCTTTTTAAGGTCTATAAAGCAGATATGTATTTCCTTCTTTTTCCTTATCAGTTTTTCTCCTAGCTGTCTGATTATAAAAATTAGATCCTGTGTACTCCTACCTCTACGAAATCCATGTTGTGACTCTTCTAGCGAGTTTTCAATTTTCTTTCTTAGTCTCTTCTCTATTATTCTGGTTAGTACTTTGCCGGGTATGCTTGTTAACATGATTCCTCTGTAGTTTGTACAGTCTTTTGGATCACCTTTATTATATATAGGTAGTATTATTCCTAGATTCCAATCTGAGGGTATTACTTTAAGAGTTATTATTTCATTTAGTAAGTCACAGTTAACATTTCTGCTGTGTTTACGTCTTCCCCTGGTGCTTTTCCTAGTTTAAGTTTGTTAATCGCTTCCGTGACTTCTCTTGATATTTTTTGTACATTTTGGGCTTTTCTGTGAACTGTCTTTGTTTCCTCGATCTCCTGGTCTTCATTACTTCGTGATTCCGTTAATTCTTTGAAGTATTCTTTCCGTCTTTGCATTATTTCTTTATACTCACAATTCCGTTCTTATCATTTATATTTCTTAGTTTTGGTGGTTTCTTTTGGCTTAACTGTTTTAGAGTATTGTAGAATAGTTTTTGTTTTCTAAGTAATTTTCTCTCATCCTTTTTCCAAACTCGTCCCATGATTTTTTTTCGTTTCCTTTATAATCTGCTTTGTTTCTGTTCTTGCTTTTTTGTATATGCTATATTCTTCCTCAATTCTAGTTAGCATAAACTTTTTCCATTTTTCCTTCTTTTCTTTGACTTTTTGTTGTATCTCCGTTGACCACCATCTACTTCTCTTCCTAGATGTATTCACAATTTTATTTACTCCACAACTAATTCTTGCCGCTTCTAGGATGTTTTCTTTAAAATGTCTCCATTTAGTTTCTATACCTTTACTTATCATTTTACTTTGATCAATTTTCTTGTCTAAGATTTCTTGGAAAACTCTTCGAGTTCCACTCTCCTTCAGTCTATAACTTTTGATTTTTTGTGACTATTTTCTTCCTTTTTGTTTCTTGTTTGCCCTTTATGTTTATCCAGAGTTCTATCCTTAGTAAATAATGGTCACTTCCTATTTCTGCATTTCTTTTTATCCTTACATCCTTGACTCTTTTCTAATTTTCTGTATTTATCATTCTTTAATTTGTATTAATTGAGAAAAACACTACCAACATCAAAACATTACCTTAATAGGATTCCTTCACAGAAAATTTCCAAACAGCTTGCGAATGATTGTCATACCCCAGCATACTTGTTCCGTGCGAAAGGAAGAAGGTTAAGGTGCGTCAAAATATGTGTCGTATCCGCGTATCCGATCGTGATCGCGTATCATGATCAGCCAAGTGTGGACATCTTGTCGTGATGTATCCCCGTATCGTGTCTTTGCATCATTTGAAACGCGGATACGATACAACTACGTCACACTTGGAGTCGGAATTTCGTCGAAACACAGGAAATTAGGTGCTCCATAATTTCACAGTAACAAACGTGCAACGTCGAACAGACGATACAGTTGTATCAAGACGCACACACGGATGTAACAAAACGGATATGAGACGCAATTAAGTGTGGGTGCATCATTCTTGCGTATCATATCCGATCTTCCGAACACGATTGGATACGCGGATACGATACATATGTGGATGCAGCCCTAGATGACGCTCTCGTATCATTACTTGTTCTGTTTTAGTTTGTTTAGTTTATTCTAATTTTTTATCTCCTTTAAAATTTACCAATTAACACGACGAAGCAAATAATAAGCATAACAAGTAAAACACATGTTCTCTGAATCACGAGTATCACGACTTGTGTAGTAAGTAATACCTCCCTTATTTTCACCCCGTCACGGAATTCGAATTGAGCTTCAATTTTTTTTTCTATTTCTTTAATTTAAAATAGCATTTTTCCTTCTAGATCTATTACTACCAGGAATGCAAAATATAACCGAAACCCTGTGGAATGGTTTCGGTTACTTTTCCTGCTGCACTCGAAATGGAAAAGAACCGGTTCAAGGAACCGAATCTACATTACATCTTGCATCCCCGGTGATACACCTCACCTGATATGTTAATTCTTTCTCATCACTTCTCCTAACTTTTTCTTCAATGTTAAGCGAATTTTTATCTTTCGATGTACTCTAGGTTTTTTAATACTTGTTCATTTTGACTCTACGTCTCTATTTGTTATGTTGCATGTTTCTCTCAGTTTTTGTTTGAATCTCTTCTCACATCCTGTCTTATTTCTTTTTTTTCAGGAATTTTTGATATATTTGCATTATCTTTCCTAGTTACCCTTTTTATTGTTTTTAGGCATAACATCATTTTAGCCGGTAACTGATTTGAACAGAAGTTACGTTTGAGTCTGGTTAAAACTTCGCTGATATTACAGTATCTTTTTTGTTTATCGTGGTGAGTCTATTTCATTTCTTATAGTTCTTTAGTAGTTATCTGCGATGGCTTTTCATGCTCCTTTTCAGGTTTCTTATTCTTAAACCAAAACTATATGCTATATCACCAGCTTATTTTAATTTGAGCTTAAAGCTTTTATCTTGATCATTTTTATTTTACTTGTTGAATAAAATGTATGCAGGTGTTACCTAGGTGCATTACACTTGCAAGCGATTCTAATAATGGGTAAACGTAACTGATTTTTACAGTGTTTAAAATGTGGAACAAGAAAACAAAAATGAACGAAGTACAGCTCACAAAAAAAAAACATAAAATAGATCTCCACAGAAGAATTTTATAAAATAAAATTTGCTTTGTTCCTGAAAAATTTCTGAAGGATTCTGCATTTTATTATTAGCGTCTAGGAGCCCTGCGGCAAAAGTATTCCCCTAGCTAGTACAGCTGTTTTTGAAAATAAAATCATTATTAGAACTTTTAAATATCAAAGCTTTAATTTCAAAATTTATAATTTCTATTTATTTATTATTATTACTATTCTAGAAAAATAATGTACACTGAGGAACTTATTAACTGTCTCTTTCTTTACCAAAGAGAGGCAGGCGAATATTTTTGATGCGGGGTTCGTATTTTAAATTTGAATTATGAATAATAAACAATATTTTTATCAATTACATTGCCTAGATTTAGCATAAATCAAAAAATTTAATTTGTTCAATTTACACTTTCGCGATTAGAAAAATTTGAATGCAATAAAAAAATCTCAAGTATAATTTTTAATAATAAAATTTATTTTTTTAAATTTATTGTTCATTCAAGTCTTTTTTAAACGGTAATTTTTGTGTATCATGCTTTTTCTTACTCAATATAAAATTCAACTTCCTGGGAGGTTCTTCGTAGACATTACAAGTTCTTATATATTCAGATAAAAGTAATCATTGTTCTTAAATCCAGTAATTTAATTGCGATAATCGATTACTAGGAGTTCATCAATAACCTAATGCATTATCGAAACCGGACACACATATCTAATCATTATCACTTCGTTCTTTTTCGGCAGCACGTTGCGACCATTAAGACTTAATTAACCGGCCAGCAATTTGAATATTTTCGAAGCACATTAACATTTCCGGTAATCCGATTCAATAGGGCCTGCATCTAACTGCATTTCTGCAAAGAGCTGGTTCGTATTTAAAGTGTGCGCTCAATTAATGAAGAAAAGCAGCACATTAAGTTCTGGATTTAATCGACTTTTCAGCATGATATGAGGTTGCGACGTTGGCGGTCTGCGCTACCTAAATGTTTAAATAAACGCAAACGAGATTCAACTTATTAAGCAGCGACAAATATCCTCTATGTTACAATTAATTTCGTCCTGATAGGTTTAATGCTTAATAACAAACATCAGCTTTTGTGTTACCGAACATATATTTTTATAAACTGCTCCTCAGGAATGTTTGAACAAAGTTAACTTAAAATTATATGATTCACTTTGCATAATTAATTTTTGTGCATATTCACAGGAAATATATTCAATGTTGCTTAATTACGAAATGTTTATAATTCTGGATTTTGTTTTATTTTTGTTTATCTTATTATTATCTTTTCACCTTTAACAATTTGCATATATGTAAATATGCATGTGCCTATAAAACGTAGCCGAAGTAAAATATGCAAGCATTCCGTATTAAGTAGCATAGAGTCGAAGAGACCTATAATAGTTGTAACTAACTTGAGATTACTTTTTTTGTCTTTAATGCATTGCTTTTAACATCTCTCACATAAGTAATCGCTTAATAAAATTTTATGCCAATGGAATCCGTTTGGTCGTTTATATTTCGGCGAAGGCGGTTTTAGTAAATTGAAAGTTTGGCTACGTCGGTCCTCCAATTTCTCGGTTGTGCGCTTCTATTTACGAAATTTTTGAATGGGTAATGGAAAACGAAACATAACAATATGTTTGGGACATCAAACACATATTCCTCTGGCTTTCTTTCCCTTTACTACATAATAAGGCCCTTTCAGTGAGCTAGATGGGTCGTACGGATCGTGTCTCGATCAGCACCGGGATACGGCGAGCCACGTTAGGCTGCGCGAAAATAGACCATGCTGGGACTAAATTGATCAATTCAATAACCGCAATGTGCTACTAAGTTTCAGCCTCCGCTGTTATGTTTATAAGCTTGACTATTGCATTTGTTATCCGAGAAAATATGACGTTTGGAATTATATTAAAGTTTATGGCATCGTATATTTATTCACGCACAAAATTTGACGACGCTTTTTTGCAATTTCACATCGTAATTTCTAAACTTGGTTCGCCATGTTTTACAAATTCATGTATTTACGATATAAAAAGTTGCCATATATTTGATCTTTGTTGAAAATATATAACGTTTTTGGGAAAGAAGAAACTGAGTTATGTTTCAGATCCTAAACTAGATCTCAGACCACGCGTGTTAGTCCTTTTCTCTGAATTAATGAAAAGTTGGGAGGAAAAATAATTACAAAAGACTACACAGTACCTACATACATACTCAACCATAAGAGAGACCAACTTTGAAATATCAAACCAGAATATAGATGGAATGAAAATAAAGTAATTATACTTTAAATTGGCCCTTTGTTAAATAAAGAATTAGAATTGGTTCAAGTTGAGACGGAAAAGATAAAAGTAGAAATTCAAAAGTCATAAATAGAACACATTAGTTATAATAGTTCTAATATGCTCTCAAGCAAATGACATTTTCTGCCCTAATCATAAAAGCATTTAAAACCTTTAAGAGGATGGGCGTCTAAGTATCCATCAACGCTTAGAAATTCGCATATAATTATGCAAGTAAATGAGGGCAGGATTTCTTAACACTGCAGTTACTGATGAACACATCGAAATATTTTTATTTTGTTTTATTCGTCCTCTACGACCACTACACCGAAACAGATTACGTCCTTAAAAAAGGAGAGAATGAATTTTATTTATTGATATGGAGTCAATCCACGAGGAGGTATTAATATGGTTGGGAATGGAGTGGCACGATTCTGCAATAAAAATAAATTAAAAATTCCTCAGTATAAAATGTAGTAAATAATTACCACATTATTTTCTAACGAGAAGATGCTATCACTTCAATTAAGACGCTGCTAAGATCTTAATCTAACGCCCTTTTCTTATAGCACTTTACCCATAATCTCACTGAAGTTTTACGTAATTTTATGGAATTCTTGAAAACGACAATTTGTGATATTAAAACGATTAATGCTGAAACTACAGACGACATTGAAAACATTCGAGAATATAAATATATTAGTGTATGAAAAATGTAGTTAATTCTATCTAGTTCATTAAATATGCAATGCCAGAGGTGCCGTGCCTCAAGGCGAGTATAACGTACTTCTGTAAGTACTAACTACTTACATACATATAAAAATCTTGCAGATGTCAAGAACGACTAAAATGTCGAAGCTATCCAAACTTTCAGAAAATTGAAGGAAAATAGGAAACTGATTATAAAATATTATATATGTTTTGAATATAAGCACGAAAAATAACTAAGGACGTAACATATCCATTCGAATTAATCTAAGAAGGCTTCGATTAAAATGTCGTGGAAGTACCTTGAAAAGAGCGAATTATACATAGATGAACACAAAAAAAAAAAAACAGTTTGTACTGGGGATGGACGATATACATCGATGTTTACTCAACATCGATGTTTTACCGTCGATGTTCGATGTATTTGTCATCGATGTTGGTGATTTATTATCATCGATAGAACATCGATGTTATAAAAAAAACATCGAACATCGAATCGGTTCTGAAATTTCTGAATTCACTTTGGACACGTTTAACGAACCCAACATACTGAGTTACTTACAACGCTTTTTCCGCTAAACGACAAACGCTGCAAACGTTCAACCTATCAACAAGAACAAAATAACAGTTGTAGGAACATCAGTGGCCGCTGAACGTTTATTTCCAAAAGCAGGACAAACCCTTACACAACAAAGAAACCGACTTAAGCGAAAAAAATTATCACAAATATTATTCTTACAGTCAGCTAATAAAATATTATGGGATATCTAGCTTAATACTTTTTTAATTAATTTTAATTAATTGTTTTAATATGACACTTAAAATCTCTTTATTTTTTATTGTCTTAAAATTAAAAAAAAAACACCACTTGTTGAAACCTTTAAATTGAATTGTAGTTGTCAATATTCAATTAGGTAATAAGTTACATTTTGGTTTTTCTTTAAATTAAAAAAATGTGATTGTTGATTCTTCATACATTTATTTCTAATTTTAACAACGATGTTAGCTAATATCGATGTTTGGCGGTCGATGTTTTTTCAAACATCGATATGAACTTTCGATGTTAACATCGATGTTGATCGATCGATGTCCCATCCCTAGTTTGTACTTATTACATTCACATCTAATTAACTGCACTTAAATTATTATATTTAGAAACTAAAAACATTTCTGACTTACCTTATCTACATAATCAATTATGTATGCTTTTCATTTATTGTTGACCAAAATACGATGCCCATAATCATCCCTGCTGAAGATTTGATTCTAAATTTGTGAGATTGTGGTGATTCTCGATGTCGCCATTCCTTGCTTTGTAGTTTATACCTACGTTTTATCAACTGTGATGAAACTATCCAGCAAACTTTCGGGATTACGGGAAAACAATGCCAAATTCGCTTCTGAAGTGATTACTTTGTCTGGTTTTTTTTTGCAGTGTTGACATCTTGCTGACATCTTGTACAGTCTCAAATAATCACTTATTATAGTTCAAGTTATACACACACGATTACCATTTGCGTTAAGGGACAGGACACACAGTCTGTAGCCAACCAGCATGTCTACAGGTTATTCTTCCAGATCTAAACTCCGGAGACCAGTCTTTTACTACTTCTTACGAAAGTAATGTCACCATATCTTCATGAATTTCCTTTTTCGTGAAGATACTTAATTACAGTATAAAGCTCGTTTTCCTTCATCCCTTCTAATCTTCGTGAAACTTCTACTTTAAATGAATTTAACTTAGAAACTGTTAAAACTAGAAGATTCAAATCTGGCAATTCGTTTGATAGATAAACTAACAATAAATTGACGTTGTTAGGGAAAATATGTCTCAAGGCTTACTGTCTTAGGGACAATAAATATTGTCCAATCGTCGTAACTTATATTTGTCAGTGTGAAGATACGGATACACGGTCTCTACAAAATCTCACTCTTTTTTCTCATTGGATCAATTGGAGCAACCCACTATATTAGTTCATAGGAAGAAGACTTTCCACCTCGACCAGACTGTAAAGTTCTTCTTCAATTTTTAAATGAAGCACAAGTGGCACGGGTCTAGCCCTAAGAAATTTTGGAACAATTCCTTCTTTAAACCGCAGAGAAGAAGGTCCAACAAAACAGCCCACTCCACATTTGAAAACTTTGTAATTGCTCAGTATTGCGTCTGTATTTATATTGCTGTTATTTCTCACTGCTCCATAAAATAATTTTCTCGGGTCGACTTTGAACTGCCTTGCGAATTGTCCTCGAACCGGTCCAGTTCCAAACATCCTACTAAATGACTAGAAATATGTGAAACTCGCATACTTTGCCCTTAACTTCCCAAAGGATGAATCAACTTAACATCGTAGAATTTTAGAGCAATATTGATGGTTATGGCAATAATTGTTTGAAAAGCAACTTTCATATAATGAGTTAGAGATAACTGACATCAGTCATCGCACAAATACATGTAATTCCCGTTAACTGGTATTTGAATAATAACATTTATCTAGATCTGATTTCCATGTTTTATACATATAGCACAGAAGTCAACGATCTCCAAATCAATCAAGTCTTCTTTCTTGGTTGAGTGACTCCGCACTTGAATCAGTCTATTAGCCTAGGTCCCCTTCTCTTGTCAATATGAAGTAGGTTTCTTTTTCCTGCTCTTTCCAAATAACCCATTGCACTTTTCACAGGCGTATCTAGTTTTACACGGGCACCAATCGACGATCAGAGTTATTGCAACGGAAACACTATTTCTCGTTTTTAATCGTACTTTCCAATGTTGACTTGTTTTCCTGTTGGCTATTTTGCTAGGAGTGTTGCTTGACAATTACGTTTTATTCACAGGTAGAGCTGGCCTGGATTGTTCTAGATCGCAGGCATCCTTCTTAACCGTTTCAAAGCTTTGAACAATATCGATTGGCATATCCGGTGTGAGGAGTTTCTTTAAGAGTGTAGTGTCATTTACTTCGAATACTACCTGATCACAGAGCATGTCATTTAGCTGGTGCTCAAATTTCCAGTTAGTCGATAGTCTTCTTAGATCAACCAAATAATTAGCGAATCTCTCATTTTCCTGTAGAACCCATATCGTGAGTCCTCAATTCGTAGTTGTTATGTTCGGCGTCGGATTAAAGTGTTCCTTTAGAGTAACCTCAAGTTCATTATAGGTCTCGGATTTGGGCACGTCAGGTGTAAGTAGACTACACAGTAAGACATAGGTATCATTACTTGTTATTGCCAATAGAATTGCCTTTTTCTTATCGGGACTTGAAATATCTTTTGCATCCAAGTAATTATCGCCTTTTCTTGTACAATAGCCAGTTGCCATTATTTACATCAAAGGGCTCAACATTTTCCATAATAAAAATCATCGTACCTGCAGCTTTCGATTTACTATCACCCTAGGTCTCAGATTATCCCGGACTATTTCACGGCATCTTAACTTATTCGTCCAACTTATCTCTTCTCCAGTTTTGTATTGTATTAGTATGAATGAAGTTAGTTACTACAGCAAAGCTACCTAATATGTCCCACTGACGACAGAAAAAATGAGGACAAGTCTTTGCAGTGATTTTAGTGTTTTCTTACTAATGTAAATGATACTTCTAATTCAGTTTGTAGTCAGTTTCATAGCAATGTGATCACAGTAAATAAATTTGTTTGATAAATTAACCTCGGTACAAAGCAACAGTTTCCTGAAGCACCCGTTTACATTAGAGCATTATAAGTGTTCTTATTTTTTATGTCGCCCCTGGTACATAAAATTCACGATCCAAAAGCACACCCTTATCCAAAATACGTAACCAGAAACCGGGAATATAAAGATTACTGAAAATGTCGCTGTTTATTTATTCCTGATCTTTAATTTTTATTCCTGACATCTACTGAATCGTTGAACCCTCATTTCTATATTCACGGTGTATATATGTTTTGAACAAATAGAAATTCTTCGCCTGTTTATGCCGCGGTGACGGTGGAAGCTTCTTTTTGTGTTCCCAGCAGAGAAAATAGCAGTTTAGTGCCTTCAGCACGAGCCGAAGTAATCACAGTGATATTGTACTCGGGACGGTCGTGCCATGTATAGCTTGCGGACACTTTTATACGCCTTGCTGAGCGTATTGCATTTTATTTGTACACGGGAACCTGTTTGAAAAAAAAAAGAACCAAAGGAAAACCACCCATAGAACGTCTGATTGTTTGTGTTATGGACGCTTAGGTACAGTTTACCAAAGAAACATAAACGTTAAACAATAATAAGTAAGTAGTAATTGCTCAAATTACTTAATCGCTGTATGGTAAACAGCATGTTTACATTTAAGTTTCCTAAACAATGCAGGCGTGGAGTATTGAAACGTAACAAAGCAATAAATTGTAATTTTAGATAAATTAAGCCAAGACATTTATTTGCTCTTTCTGTAAATATTTCAATGAGCCGAACGCTTAAACATTTAAAACACAGAAAAATATTCAAAGTATTTTATGGGTTCAGAATCGAAAACATAGACAGACGTCTATTTCAATGAAATGTTTGCACCAGTGCAGTTTCAAAATCCAGCATTCGCGTTTAATTATGATAATACTTTAAAATGTATTACTAACATTAAAATTAATGTAATGATGCCATACAATTAAGATTCTTCTTCACTTTCAATTATTTTGAAACTTATTTTATGTTCATTGTTGTTACACTGCGATGTATTCTGGACTCGTATATACATAATTAATTCAGTAAAAAATTCTGCATATTTAAATTCGACGAATTTCATAATTTATCCCAACGGAGTAATTCCCGTTCACGAGCCCAATTAATCCATAAATCAGTATAGACAAGTTGAACACTTTTATAACTTAATAGCAACGTAATGTCGTGTAAAGATTAAAATTCAATAACGTCCTGCTGCGAACAAATCTGTTGAGTAGAGAGCGTTTGATCGTAAAGTATAATCATATGTAAAAAGAAAAAAAAAAGAAAAAAGAAAAACTTCCTACCAACGGATATTTATAACTTAAATTCGTATTCCTTTAATAGTTTGTTAATATTTAAAAATGGAAACGGTTGACTGAAATAATAAATGCGGTTAGCTTTAATATTGTAATATTTTTGTTTTTATTTAATTAATTAAATTTATAACTTTTCGCATAATGCTTAACTATTTCTTTGTTTTGTAGGTTAACAGCAGAAATATCTTCGTTTCTTATTTTATCACATTTCAAACATAACTTCTCTTCATTAATATTAATGATTATTATTCAAATTGAACGCCTTTCTAATTTAGTTTTTATCTTTAACGATTAGAGTATAATGGGTTTTATTTATAATATTATTTTTGGCTTTATGATAATACAATTTCAGAAAACAGAAATGACTTGCCGATTATAGGAGTTTTGTTTTAAATGTACTATTAAGTCCTGCGAATTATCAAACAATAATTTATAATTAGTAATAAATGTGAATTCTAAAAGAATGTTTTTTTTTTCAATCTATTATTGTAGTTTGAATTAGTCTGCTGCTCAACTAATCAACAGATTTGTTGATTTGTTATATATATTTATATATTTTTGCAAGAAATAAAAACAAATAATAAAGTAATTAAAACGATGAATAAATATAAGTAAGATATATGTGATATAAAATTCCAGAAATATATAAAAGTTATATTAATTTTAGATATTCGGTAATTTATCGGTGCTTATCAAAACAGTTTTGACGCGAAGAAATCACAAACCGGCGTTCAATAAATTATGGGATAAACTTTCGAAATTATCTGAATATTATTATTTATCGCGTCCGAAGAAATTGTAACCCCAGGCGGCAACATAAATACACACAAATCTAAAAAAAAAGTACTTTATGCGTTTCGAATTGCTCATTAACACATAAAAGAAGTCGGAAAGTCGTAAACGTTGCATTCGATGTGTCATCTTATGGTATATTGACTGTTCGAAATGCAGTGCGCTATAAATATTTCGATTTTCTGTTGGGCTCTTCGGGGCGCTTCTAATTTCATGGTCCAACACCGACACGTTTTTTTACCCCTCTTTCCAATTTTCGAACCCCCGGTATCTAATTACAGTATTTCTCTTTGAAACTCGAGCGATCCAGACAGGGTATTAGAATGAATTTCAAGGTGTGCACCTTTTCTTTTCAGTTCGTGGCTGGAAAGTGTACGTTGAGCTTTCCTCCTTAATTACAGAATTCATAGCAAGCTGCACGTTATCTGACGTTGCAATGTTCGTTCCTCCCACCTTGAGAAGAAACCTGGAAGAATATTTTACTGGAATGACCACACACAGTGTATGTGTTTTTTGTTGCTCCTGATGGCAACATGGCGATTGTTTCGCTCAAGTTATGGCCTCTCTTTAATTAACTTCCTTAGTGCAGTACAATTAATTTTCTGATAGATACTAGCACACTAGCATCCGTTCATGATAAACACGTATAATAATAAAAAATATTTGATCGTCTATTACTAAAATCTAAAAAGTAAATTACTTACTTTTCATTTAACTTTAAGCCAATTTATTTCGCTAGTTAAATCATTAAGTAAACTAAATTCTCGTTATTCATAACTGACTCATTATTAGCGTGCACACAACAATGAGTTACTGTGAATTAGGTGATACCTCAATTTATACTTCTATAAAAATGTGATGTATCCAAAAATATTATTTTCACTTTTTACTGGTTATAAAGAAAAATTCCAGCAATCAAATTTTGTTAATTTCAGTAGAAACATCAAATACGTCGGAAAAGTATAACGGTAATATATGAATAAATTAAAAAAAATGTAAGCCAGACAAATTTAACCATTCACACCCTTTAAAATTGCCCTTGCGTTTTTCAACTGCCCCTATTATATATCGGATGCCGTATTTTAAGAGGGATTGTGGACAGCGTAAGCTACACAATCCTCCCAAGGCATAACTTTCTTTTATGTTCAGCTAAAAAGAAGTATAAACCAAAATAGAATTTTTAATTCGGCTACTTATCATACAAAAGGAATAGTAGTATTCTTAAGCCGTCACAAAGTAGATAAACGTGCCAGTAAATTTCGGTTAACTTGAAAGCGTAACGTAATTTCGTTCTTATTAAATATTATTTTATCCGAATTAATTGATGGCTTGAGGTGAGTTCCGCTATAACATTGTGAACAGCCATAAATCGAAATTATTACCCAATACGCTACCCTCTGTTTCATTGGCTTATACGAACGAAGTGAGTCGAATTGGTTCTGCTGAAATAAGGACCTGGGACAAAAGATGAAGGACTTTTTTGGCTCGAGACTGTGTTTGACAGGAAAATAGTAATTTGTGAGTCCCAATAGCTGAGGGGCAAACTGAGAGCGTTGTGAGTTGGGAATATGAAAATAGGAATTTATTGTACGGAGTGAAATATTAAAGGATGCAAGTACAGTATCTTCAGTGACGGCGTGAAATTGAATTATAGACGGTCAATGTTATGATATGAATTTCTAAAGTTGTAATTCAATTATTTGGTTTTCAATTTGATAAAGGAAGTGCAAATTAGATTTCAATCTGCAGTGCAATTTATACGTTTAGTAAAAGAATTATCTGTGATTTATGTTCGTGAGATTTCCGACAAGTATTTAATTTATAAGAGAAAGAACAATGTAATTCCATTTTAAGTGTACACACTTATACGTTCCTCCATTTAAAATTTAAAAAAGGTAGCAATATCTGTTCAAATACATTTGTGAACAGAGCGTGCCAATTTTTTGATTTTATAACTTGGCATAATTCAATTTTCTTAATATTTTAGTAGTTTTCATTCCCGAATAGAAAGCTTTCGTCCTCGAATTTTATTTGCGCAATGCAGAAAAAGTAATCAATATCCCAGTTCGCACGTAGGAATTTCGGAAAAATATTATGGTCTTATATTCGTAAATTAATTCTGTAATATAAGAATTCTTAAGTATTCATGCAAAACAAAATTTTTTTTCTGCGACCTCAAAAATCGAATAGTGTCTTTATCTAAAATTTATTTAGATGGCAGTGTACCTATCGCCCTGTATGTAGCCTTAGTTTAAAAAAAAATAAAAACAATTTTTGGCTTTACCTCGTTCGTTAAACTACACATTCTCACGATATTTGGCACTTTCGCGTTTGTTACTCTAATTGAAGATATCTTCTTTTCTTTAAACTTCTTTCAAATAATAATTGAGGAAATTAATGTGGAGAGGAAGAAAAGTGGTGCTATGAATTATACAAAGTTATTTGTTTGGATTCCAGTTATCGATTTGGGATTAAGGGAATAGTTTTGTAAAAGAGCACAATTAGTAATAATGTGCACAGTTAGACGTCGTTAATACATGGTTGCTTTGTTCGTGAAACTTTATATTCGCGCGATAACTGGCACTTCCGACGTTTGCTATTTTGCTAATATTTAATTACATACATTTCACCTCGTCCATTTAAAGAAATCTTTATTCTTTAAAACTTACTTTGAAGAAATGATAATTGGCGAAACTAAGGTGATGGAAGAAGGACTTGATAACCTGAGATACAGTGGACACGATAAATACTTAGTTTCGTGTAAACTTGTTTATACCTTCACTATTTCCAAGATTCAGTTTGTATTAGTGGGTTAGAACAGGATTTGTTTCGTTTCAATTTCTTGAAGGGAAAGATTGTCGAAGGAAAGAATGGCATGAATGATTGCTGGTGTATGCCTAGCTATTGTTAGGCCTTTAAAACTATTTTTAATATGAACAGCAAATTAAAACCAAGAGCTGTGCTAGAGTTTCAGGAAAAAGTTGTTGAGCTTCAAAGATTCATGGAAGACTTTTAAAAGTGTGTGGTGATACGACAATTGGATATTATCAATGAACGTAGATGGATAAACAAATTTGGGACAGGTGAAACAGATATTTTTGATAAACCACGATCAGGAAGACAGATTAACTATGTTGGAACAGATTACTGTTTTAACAGATGAACCAAAGTTGCGCATCGGTGTGTGACGGTTCGGGATATTATTAAACTTTCGGATGTGGACACAACGTTTTGGAGAAGATTATACATGATTTTGGATATTTTAAGGTATCTGATATATCGTCGTTGTTACTGCAATAGGTCGTATGTCAAAAAATAGCCGTCTTGTCTAACTACTGACATAACCTCTTAAAAAGAAGTTTTGTCAGTAGGTAGACTTGATTATTTAGTGTTCGTTTCAAAGAATTTTTGATACAATGTTCATTGGACAAGAACCTACTTTAATTTGATTATTTAAGTTCGAATGGCATCTCAAGTTGAAACGGCTAATTTTTGACATACGACTTATTGCAGTAGTTAACCAATGAACTCAAGGAGAGAAGGATGGAGATCTCATGAACTCTCTCGAGGAACATGGACCTTTTTTCGACAATGTAGTGACTGGAGATTGAAATTTGGGAGTCTACGTATCATTCAAGGGACTGGCGTCACACATCATCATCCCGTCCAAAAAATTTAAAGTGCAAGCGTCCGCGAAGAAAGTTATGGGAACTGCGTTTAGGAATCGTCAGGGCATTCCGACTTTTTTTGAATATCTTGAACTGGACATTATTATAAATAGTCGACTGTACATGCTGACGTTCAAAAGCTTAAGGAAGCCATCAGAATGAAAACAGCAAGCAAATATTTGCATAACATTGTCTTACAAAACCCCACGATGCATTTGCCACAGTTGAGACAATCCAGAGACTCGGATTGTCAGTAATCCAGATTTTAGTCCCGATTTAGTCCCGTCGGATTTCCACTTGTTTAACCCAATGAAAAAATGTTTAAAAGGATCAGTTTTCACTCATTGGAGACGGACGGCATAAAACTGGCAATAAAATCTTGGGTGAAAAATAAGGTTAAATATTTTTTCCAGACTGGATTTAAGCGACGGGTTCAAAAATGGCACAGATGTTTAGAAGTGGAAGAAGATTATGTTGAAAGAGAGTGTTTTGGAGCTTAAGGTTTGAACAAATGTTGTGCAATTAATTAATTAAATGAAGAGATTGTTAGTGAATAATATATAATTAAATTGAAAGAAGCACTAACATAAATTTTTCCGCCAAAAAATTTATGTTAGTGCTTCTTTCAATTTAATTATAAATGTTGTGCAAGTTTTCTTTTAGTTACTTCTTCATTTAAGGGAATTTTGTTACAAACGTTACAAACTTTGTATATAGCAAATGTAATTACTTGTTCATTGCCCTAAAAAACATGGCACTTTGTCTGTGGGTCCCCTAGTTGAAATTTATTTGGATTGTGAGAGAATCGATTTAGTTTAGTAATGATTAGACTATAATAATAAATTTACGTTGCATCCGTGGTATGCAGTACTACCTAGGGTCACTGAATTTGATTGTCATTTACCTTATTTAATAGAGTTCGAGAACAATCTGTTAGATTCTCTGTCCTTTTGACCTCGTGGTCACTTATGAAATAGCAAGATTACGTTTTACTCTTCGTAATTTATCTAAGGAACTTAGCGAGAAAACACAATGACGGCGTTAATTTTGTGTACGTAAAAGCTCATTTCAATTTAACAATTTCTATAAAATTCCATTATCTTTTTCTGTAATTTTGTGTTCTATTTTTTCTGTATCTCTGCATACAAATGTTGTATTTCAAAAATATTTAAATTACAGAATATTTCAAACTTTAAATGCCTATGCGAAACGTTTTCATGTCAAATCAGTTGAGCCAATATAAATTCTGAAATTACTAACAAAAAAGGATGCTGTGATTCCAAACGCTACTACACAAGTTACATTTTACATATTCTTTTTGATTTCTTCGATGTAAAGAAATATTTAAGGCTAATCATTTATCAGTACTTTCTGTTAACTTACATTCTTTTTTTCGGAAAGGAAGTACAATCATTATATCCGTTTCAAGAAGATATCAAACTAATTTACACTCAGTTGTAAGTGATATCTAAAAAGAAACTGGAACTCTGTAAGAAGTTATTAATAAATATTTCAGAGTTGGAGAATACATATCTTGGGAACATATGTTAAACACTGTGCACGTGCCAAGCTTAGCCCTATCTTCATCATCGCGCGATTCTTAGTAGATTGCCCTGCTCGTCTGCTGTAGAATAAAAACGTGACAACTACGTTTAGATTTACGCACGCATACCACGTCCTCACAACTTTATCGCGTGGCAAAATTTATGATTTGATTAAAAAACATTAAATGACATCAAAACTAATGATTTTCAACGACGTGATTTTTCAAGCTTTAGCACAAATTTCATGCCCCATAAATAAACCCATGAACTCTGCGATTGCTGAATTGAACTATTTAAACAAATCTGGAAACCCAAAAGAAGAACGACGACCCGGACTTGCGACAAAATAATTTAATTTTATCCATTTCGAATAACAATGTCATGTCATTTAGTAGTATTATGTATGTAGAAGTAATTTATTACTAATTTAGTGATACTTTGATGTGACGTTATCATTATCTTAAGTTGTTTTTGGCCAACAATAGTTTTGATTCTGTGCTGAACTACATAAAAGAAATTATTCACGAGGTCAATGAGTACAGTTCACCATAACTATTATACGAGTGGTCGTAAAGTTCTTCTTTCTTTTGTAAAATGTAGATAATTGTTCTTTAGTGTTGAGTCTCCGATTTAACATTGCGAGAGGTAATATTTGTAGTTGGACAATGAAGTTATAAATCGCGAAAATACTTCCTTATTATTGGTAGTGGAATATTTGAAGTGATGTTCTGTACTTATTGCACATTGTGTTTAATGCCATCTCTACGAGTGGTTGCAAGGCCTATACATCATAGGAACAATGTTGATTAATGGCCCATTCATTCGGACGGATTTATGGTGGGATGAGTTATGACGCTGTAAATACGGTGCGGTTTAAATGTTGTAATCTCTTGGTAATGTTGTGCTTGTTCCTTTTAAAATAGAAGTGCGATGTTGATGACTTTCCTCTAATATTAGTACACACTTAATGAGCTGTTTTAAATGCTCTAGAGAAGCGATGGTAATTTTAGAAATTTTGTACCCAGTTACACATTTAGATCTTTGCTTACATCCTCCTTTAGATGCATTACTCTTTTTCAAATTTTATTTTGGAAAATTATGTAGATTCCTATAAATTGAAAATTCCTGTTAGTGAAATTATAAAAAAGAAGTCAAATCCAAAATATACTTAAAGCTGATTTAAAATCCCTTTCATAAATTTATTTTTTCTTGTAAAATATCTCCAGCTTTTTATAAATATTGGTTTGGTCGCAAACGGAATGTAACTCGATGGGAGGTGAACCTCTCCAATACGTAAAAAAAACTGTTTAGAGATTTGTTGCCTTCGCTATTAAATTTCGTGGTAACATGGAATTGCATTACAAAATAAATTACCAGTTTGAACAGTATAAATAACATCAGAATTATGTTCCTTACGAGCGACGTTAACGTCGGAACAAAATAAATCCTTGTATATACTTTTACGTTCATAATATATAGAAATACAAGATTTTTATTGGTAACAGGAGTATCTGAAATGAGGATCTAAATTAATTTTATGTAAATAAGATTATAATGCAGGCTGCTGAAATGTTCGTTTGTTTCTGTTTAGCATAAATTATTGCCCATTTTTTCCACGTTACAGCTTTATATTAAGCGATATTGAACACAAATCATCCGAGAAATGCTTTAAATCTAATTTTACAGAATCAGAGTGAGAAAAAGCAAATGCATGTATTTTTATTATTACAATCTGATTTTAACCGATGATAAATTTACTTGTTTATTTCACTTAAAATTATAAGTGCTTGACAAATTTCATTTTTACTCACATCCTTGGCCGTGGTCCGTTTTGATTGGGATTTCCGGTTTGAACCACGTCCTATTTTTTTTGCCGACGATTCATTCTTTGTTCCTCTCTAATGCTGTGGCTTCTTCTTACTTTACAAAGGTAGTCTCTGTGAAGTAGTAGTAGAAGAAAAAAACAAAGACAGCAACAAAGAGAACAGGGGCAACGATCTGAATAATTTCTTCTTCTTTTTCTTCAAAAGTACTTTCATGAATTTCGATATCATATAAATAGTTATGATAAGATAAACAATTTTCCTTACTCTAACATTAACAATAACAACAACAAATAATTTAAGATTTAACATTTTCATTTTGCAAAAACCTCTAAAGAAGTAAAATTTCCCTATTCTAATAAAAATGAAAAGAAGAAAAATCTGAAAAAATGTATTTGCCTTAAAATATATTACGCTTAAAAATTAAAAGCCCCATTAAAAATTCGTTATTTTAACATTATTTTAATAGAAGTAGGTGTTTCCCATTGTATTTATGTGGGCGATAAAGTTTTGGAAGTTGGAAGTTGGAAATTCCTAAAACTTTCAAGCATCGAACAATAAAGAAACAATTTTGTGTTATTGAAAAAAGACTTGAACGGTTTATAAAACAAAATACTTAATTCCATGCATAAAATTTTATTGCCGAAAATTACGGTACCCACCTACCGAAGACACTTTTCAAGGTTAATTATAGGAAACATTCTGGTTTATGTCACAGCTTCTTCTGTCGCCACGATGTTTACTGCCTTATCTGCAGAGGACATCGTTTCAGTTTTCGGCAACTAATAAAATTAACGATCTGTTCTAATTAACGGTCTTATCGAACCGAAGTGGTTCGGTTCTGAAAGCAATATTTTACACATAAGTAGATGTTGCAAAATGTTCTTTTAATGTGAAGTGATGGTAAAATACCTTATTTCATTAGTACAGGCACAACAGCTTCGAGGCATGTAAAAATCGATTAAATTAATCGGTTTGCGATTATTTAATTGATTAATTGGTTAACTGACACATAACATAAATGAAATGTTCTAATAAAAATATTGTAGTTCTGGCGTTAAAACGGCAAACCGTAACGTAATAAGTAAACAATCCTTATCGTTTAACTTTGAGGAGTTTCGCAATAGCGAAACATCGATCGAAAAGTGTGATAAAACGTGTTTGAAGAATAATAATTACAAATCTTCACGACGAAAATAAGTGATAAAGTAGAAAATTGCTTCAAGCATATACTGGGTACACTGAGAAAAATAAACTGTTCAGTCAACCAAAAACACGTTCAGTTAACAATATTTTTCGTTTACCTATTAGCAATCACGTGTGGTCATTGAACCAACAGTCAAAAAATGTTAAATATTTTAGATTGAATCAACTCAATATTTTCTTTGAGGCAAGCATACAATGAAGACATCTTTCTAGTTGCTTTAATGCCCAAGAAGATTGATACAAGAACTTTAGATTGTTAAAATTGCTAAATATTTTATTTGTCTGAACGCTGTTAGGGAATTAAAATTATATTTTTGATATATTTAAAGTAATTTTTCAGTACGGCTAATAAAAGCGTAGAGTCAATTCAATCTAGACTGTGGTTTAGGGAAACATCAATTAAATGTTCACCTCTTTGCGATACTGCCAAAGTAAGATAACCCTTCAACCTTTGTTGAGGTGACAAGAGGAGCTGAATAAACCTCTCAACGAACTTTATAATGTCAGACGCATTCGAAATATGAATGACTTATCCGTTTAAAAAACGATATCGAACAACAAGGTTATGCTGGGACAGGCAGTAAATATACGTGAAGTTTTAGCAGGCGCCATCTGGAACTCGATAGCTTATTAATATGGGAATCAATCCTCGCTTTTACTTGACTTAACATTTATTACGTTAAATAAAAAATCAAAACAGACGCATAAAAGCAACAGCACTTTACGATCATTTTGAAATTTCAACTTTTTGATTTAACATATTAAGCACTTTCGTTTTAAGGAAAACATTTACATCGTTCAGTCAAAAGTAATAGTTTAACATTTTTTTAGTGTTACTTCAACAATTTCCAAGATGTTCAGTCAAGAATATTACCGTTGAAACAAGTACATTTTATTTAAGTCAATGCACAAAAAGTTGACATTCAAAAAGTTGTTGACTTAACTATTTCATTTTTCTCAGTGTATGATCGAAGAATCTGAAACGTATTGAATGTATTTTTGAAAAAGTGATCTGGCACATCGATTTTTAATTGAATTAACCATTTTCTAACTTAGCTGAATTATCTGTACCTATATTGCCATACCGGTGAACTAGTAAATAGCCAAGCCCTGCTTTTACCTGCAAGTTGAAAGAACAGATTTTGTTGCAAATGATAGCATAAAGCTTTTGCAAGGTTGCAAAAGGAAACTTCGAGGTACCACGTGCGACATAAAAAGTGAGGACACTTATAATGCTCTATTGTAAACAAGTATTTCAGAAAACTTGCTTTGGTACCTAAATTAATTTGACAAACAAATTTATTTACTATGATCACATTGCTATGAAATTGACTACAAACTAAATTAGAAATATCATTTAAATTAATAAGAAAAGCGCTAAAATCACTCCTAAGATTTGTCCTCATTTCTTCTGTCGTCAGTGGTACAATAGTAAAGACAGCAGGTTGTATTTTTTGGCTTTTTGAAGTTACTTAATTTAACTAGTAATATTGTGTTGTCCTTGTTTCTTAGTTTTATAATTGATTTTGATAATGAGAATAAGATTTTAAACCAGTTGATTACAGAATTCTTTAAGAAAGCCAAAAACAACTAAGGAATCAAAGTTTATTTCTTGAAAACTTTACATCATTTTCTTGTAGCTAAAATTAATTATCAATTTCTTTTTAATAATTATAATTTCAGAAGGAAAACGTTAATTTAAATCAGAGAATAAATTATCGCAATTTAAATCACCTTAAAGTTATTTGATTCAAAACACATGCAGCTTTTTCTACATCTGTATTAAATGAATATCATTGTAATTACTTGAAAATTATGCAAGATATACCTAAGGTGTGTTTGTTATCCTCCACTTGTTTGCACTAGTGCACAATTTCTTGCAAAATTTGTTTCAGTACAGTCTAAGTTCTGTAATAAATATACATATGTCAGTGCGTTTCATACCCATTCATACTGACACATAGAGATTTCAGACTGCATTAAAGCATATTTTGCGAAGAATTATTAGAAGTATTAGTGTATACCACTGCAAGATGACAAATGCACACATTATTATAAAACAATTGACGAACCCAAAAGCAATAATATAAATATCGCAAATTACTGAAAATACAAAAGAAAATATATATAGCGTGAATGAGGTAAGTAAGGAACATCGAAGGTAGAGGCCGTTATTATAAGTTTTACAGAAAAAAGTTTTAAATAAAAGTTAAATGGCTAATTATTTCCACAAGCTGGCAACTAGTATTTTTCTTTGACGGAACTGATGGAGTATTTTTTTCTCTTTACGACCGTATAAAAATATAATATGGTTGTATAAGGAAAATTTTGATAAAAATAATTTATTGTATGAGACTGCTATGTTTTAATAATTTTAATAAGTTGTTTAATTTGTTAATTTTTTATTATAAAAGGTGAGCGTTTAAACTCCAAATAGTAAGCACAGAAAATAAATGTCATTTTTTTTTTAATTTTCGAGTGAAACCCTCTAAAGTTTTTAGATGGCCGAAAAGAGAAAGTCACAGTTAGAAATTACGACGTCTTAGGAAAAAATGAAAAACGCAAGTTTGTGGCAAATAATTACCCATTTACTTTTAGTTTGAAGCTTTTCTTTGTAAAATAATAATGGTTCTACCTTCAATGTTCCTTACTTATTATTCACACTGCATGTATTTGCTTTCCTATTATTATATTCGTTATATTATAAGCACAATTGAATTGACCAATAATAATAATAATAATAATATGTAATAATAAAACAGTAAAAATATTCTGAAAATTGACAGATTAAAAATTCCCCGTTAATCAAATTGTGATGCTGTGGTGATTACTAGACTGCGAAAGTTTAAGCATTTGCCTCTTTTTGTTTGTTAAACACTATTTTTATTGGACTCAATTATAAAGACGTTTTTATTTGCACCTGAACTCTTATTTTAGAAAAAAAGCCTTAAATATGTCTTTTGGTATTTTTATCTAAAAAAAAGAATTAGAGTAAAAGCAGTCTTTTTTTACTAGAAAATTCAGAATAAAGATCGATGGGAGCCGAAACTGACCCTAAAACGATTTTCATCAATAAGAATTCGTCATGTTTACACAGTAAAAAATTAGTGAAAAATTTAAACACTAAAACCGGTGTGTTTAAGTCCAATCAGTTTAGAGTTAAATATTTACTAGGTCCAATTTATGAAATCGTAGAGTTCGTTTTAATAACCGTAGTGTACAACACTCTGTGTTAGAGAACTTATAGATAAATTAGTTATCTCTATTGGTAAATCTTTCATACAGATTTATAAGAATTGAATACTTTGTAGTAAATATTTAGAGTAATTTTGTAAATAGATTATTTTTTCTACGGCAATTAGAGTAATTTTGAAGGCAGAGAGAAATTAGAGAAAATAATTTTTACATCTTATAGTAGTGTAAAAAATAGTGTTTGCTGTACTCTAGAAATTTCATCTAAAATTTTTACCAGGTACACTACACATTTTACACGACTCATATTTTTTGCTGTGTACAGCCTAAAGTAAGCAAAGAAGAACCTAATATGTATTTGTGCACTGTTTTAGTATTAAGGGCTGTAAGAGAACTTTAATTCTTTCGCTATGTAATTTTGTTGTGTAATTAATATTACACATTTTAGCATTAAGGGCTGTAAGAGAACTTTAATCCTTTCACTATGAAATAGTGAACAATTGTGCACAAATACCTACATATTAAGTTCTTCTAAATTTCTCGTTTCAATTTTATTTACAATTAACATAAATGTTTATATGTATATTTGCATTTGATACATTTTATGTACCTACCTAAATGTTGTGATAAATAAAACATAACTGATGGAAAAATAACTTTCGTTTTCGTTGTTGACATAGACATCTTTATTACCTATTCTTTCTAAAGTGCACACTGGTAGGTATTCGTATAAAAGTATATTGCACAAATGTTTTAATTAAATTCTGCATATACAGTAACCATATGACGTTGAAATGTTTCTTATTATAAGTAATTTGGATTCACAGTAAATAATTGAAATCAGTTCTATATACATCCTTTTATTTATATTTTTTGACATAATAACTTTTAATTTATTTTGCGTTCTTGAAGCTTCAAAAATTACCAGCAGAAAGTATTGTAGGAGGATATGAAAAATAATGTTATACTTATTATGTGAGATGTGAGGAACGGAATAGTTAAAAGAAAAACGAGAGGAAGAGCGAATGTGAGAGAGGAGAAAGGAGAGAAACAGTATTGCTCATAGCCTTTCGCAAGTGCGCAATTTTATTTTTATTGTCGATTCTATTTACTAAAAATTTTTGAGGCTGCAGTATACGAGCCCTTCGAATGAATTTTTAATTTATTTATATATAAATTAGAGAAATTTTCGAAGGTCAAAAGCAAAGATCATAATCAAAACACGACCGCAAGGCAGCTCAAGGAGATTTGCCAGAAGCAGATTATCTTTGGTTAGGCTCAGGTTGAAAGACTGTCTGTCAAAGCGGTGAAAAATGTTATATTGTAATTTTTCCTACAAGCAAGATATATGTAAGACTGAATGGTAGGCTCGTACCATTGGCTCAGGCAGTCTTGCATATTTCTGGCAAACCGCTTGCTTTTAGGGAAAACTACAATATAACATTTACCAATGCTCAGAGAAACACTCCTTCAACCTGAGCCTGACCAAAGATAATCTGCTTCTGACAAGTCTCCTTGAGCTACCTTGCGGTCGTCTTCTGATTAGGACCTTTGGTATTGACCTTCGCAAATTTCCGTAATCGTTTTAAACATAAATTAATAGGTACAGCTGAATTAAAAAAAAAACGGGAAATGATTTTTTTCCAGTTGTAAATTTGGTTCCATTTGTCAGTTAATTGTCTACTTGACAATACATACATATCTTTAAAAAAAATAACCTATTTACCTATGAACTGACATACCGTCAAATAATTCTAACCTATTTTTAATAAATCCATTTTCACACTATGAAAATATTGAAAAAAACGTGTCGATTTATTTTGACATTTCCCGATTTTTTTGAATTCAGCTGTACATAAATTAATTCATTTAATTCATTCGAAGGAGTACGACCTTCACTGACGATGGGCTCGTATTAGTGCCTATCTTGCACATACAGTGGTGGCCAAAAGTATGGAAGAATGATTGAAATACATATTATAATACCTACTTTTAAATGCACAGATGGATAAAGATTTAATACACTTAATTAAATTGAAGTGATACATTTATTTTAAACAAGAGAATTGTAACGAAATTAATAATGGGTGATAAGTAACAAATAAACTATTATGACTATTACACAACATTCGAATAAAATAGACAACATTTGCTTTCATTACTTCATAATATTGTATTCTACTTTTCTGGTTTGAAGTTACCATGATCATGTGCAAATTCTAATTTTGCTTTTCTGTTGCGTTTTGATGTCAAGGGTTTTTTAGTAGGTAGGTACTCTTCCCAATAAATTCGTTTGATTTAAGTGACGACGTACAGTTTTGCATGATACATTTGCTAAATGTGAAATTACATTTCTTATTTGTCTGGCTTGTCTGGCTGTCTTTTTGAGGATTTTGTACACAAATTTCTGATTTGATGTCTTGCGAGGTTTTCCAGATTTATCTCCGTATTCTATACTGTTTCTCTGCTTAAATTTTTTAATTAGGAATCTTTGATATTATTCTTTTATAAATAGATAACTGTCTGGAGATATCACCCTAATGTTTTCTTTCTCTACATGTAGGTACAATTTTATTTTTTTAATTTGAAGAATAACAATTAACTTTGGGTATTTTTAAACATTTCTTGGATAAAATTTGAACAATCCATAGTGTGACGGTGCCCTTTAATAAATCAAATGACAGTTGTTTACAATAGCACATCTCAAATTGTTTTTCATGCCCAGATGTGCTACCTAGATACAGAAAGAAACTGATGTTTCCATACTTTTGTTCATCAAATAATTATACCTAATATTTTTTAACTACATTAAGTATCAACCCTTATTAATTTTTTTCTTTAAAATAAATGCTATTGTTATTTTAATGAAATGCATCTTTTTTTTTCATTTTCTGTAGTTAAAGATATTTTAATTCTCCATACGTTTGACCTTTACCTACTGTATACGAGTCTTTCCTAGGTGTCTAAATATATTTTTTTTTAGTTCCTAAACTTCCTCAATCTAGTGATTACTAAAACATTATTTCCAACCATATTTTTGTTTTTAAATTTGATGTTTATTGTAGGTACTTTCACTGCGTTGTAATTAACATTATAACATGTAATAGATAAAATTTCATCGATTTTTTTATATATTTCTGTATTATTTATTAAACATTTTACCTACCATCCGGTAAATAAGCTTATTGTAAGATCACATCACGAAGTAATTAGTGAAGACCAGCTGACCAGCAAAAAATAGTACTCCTAATAAATAATTATCGAGTTGTGTTCCGTGAACTAAATATTTTTTGTGAAGTTGTCTGAAACTTTTCGTTTTAGGTATTTGTTGAAACTGCATAGTACCTACATCTGTTTTGTGAAAAGCATCTAGGCAACTGTAGTTTCAAAAAATCTAACCAAAGCTGTACAAATTTATATGGTTTCTCTGATTCGGTTACACATCGTCATGTTTTTCGACTGATTACCTTTTTTTCTTTCTTGCTAAGCGATGCACATGTCTTAAATCTCACTTTGCCCAAGGAGATTAACTCGGAACGTATTGAAACACTGTGACCTACATGTAGCAATTGTACTGTCAACGCGGATTAAAAGAGGAACGAGTATTAAAGAAGACTTGATATAAATTTATTTTTAAAATATTGTTTAATTTTTTTATTTGAACTAACATTAGGTAGGCATAATTTGTTATTTAAAATTTTTAAGTAATGGAAATTATTAATGGAAACCAAATATATTTTCATTCACAATGATATAGTAAAATGTTATAATATTAAGACTGAATTATTTTCAAATGGTGTTTGCAAATATGTAGGTACGTAAACAATTAAAAAAGTTCTTCATTTTTATTGGACCGTCAACAAATGTTTTAAATTATTATTTTTAATTCTGTTTACGATAGAAATTCTTGCCGACATGTCGCAAACAAAATCGCAATTACCGTGCAAATTAAAAATATTAAAACGTGCAATCCGACGACAAGTATTCCTGTTTCCAAAATAAAAACGCAGCATAGGAGGGGCGGCCATGAATTGACGTCATAGTTCGGGTCCCGCCTTTCAGGGGCAATGGGCGGGAAATAAATAAAATTTACGACGTGCCATTTAACTGCTATCTGGCGGCAGAGTAACGAAGCGTGCGGAGGCCATTACGAGTCTGCTATTGGCTGGAGGAGATCTCTAGACATACGGGACTCTCTGTGGTAAAGCGCTTGTAATCGTGTATAAAAGAGAAAGGGTACGAAGTGGGCACGTCGTAAGTTGAGGCGAAAACTGGAGGCAGCGTACACCATCAGATCCAGAGCAGACCTACGCTGTTGAATCTATTACTTTTATCGGTGTATAAGAGAAAGTGACGCAGCTATAAAAGCGTTCAGTTTTCGTCGTTGATAGCGTTACACTGCATTTCGCGGGGTATTCAAGATCCCATAACAATTTATGTTATAGTTTCAAATTGGAATACCTCTTGGGCATATGTCTCTTTTAAATGTTCCGGATATTGTTATATTCGAAAACATCCCAGTAGCTGTCTGATGTTACATGTCCCGTGCAAACATTATTTCCTCGGAAAATTGTATCAAAACTGGCATTTTTCTTGGCTATTAAAGGAAAATCACAGAGAGAAATATCTAGGCTAGAAAGAATGGCTCGGTTAACACGGATATAATATAACCGTAATAAATTCTTTTTGGGTGTGGTATGGATATGTTCTAATCAATAAAATTATTACCGTTGTAAACTAGGTGCTACCATCTATTTAACAAATTCGGAACTACTTGCTACATCTTGCTTTTTCAGAGGATCTAAACAATTCTAGGGGCTGTTGCATTGCATCGAATACCCCGTTATGCCTGTCTCTATTGCTTCGGGTGATTTTGTGCTTCAGATATTACATAATAACCACGCGAAGAGAACGCGTATACGTTTCGACGTTTGCGTAAAAGGGTAAACGATCATTCTGGGAACAGTTTATCTGATTTTACCAGAGACAATATTATAGCTTATCGCCGCAATGCAGAATCGCTCGTTTAACATAGATATAATAACATATATTTCAACATAAAAGTTATCGCTGCGTTGGTCGGTTTTAATGCATCCTATTTAGTTAGTAGGTATTTTCTATTTAAATATACATAGGTGTGTGAAAAAGCTTATGAGGAGTTATATTTTCTAAACGGCTCTTTTTGGGTTTTCAAAATACCAAATAGGAACAATTTTATACTATTTTACTAAATTAAACGTAGCCTCTTATTTGTATGCTTATTTAAACCGATTAAAAAATAATTTCAGGTTTTGATATAGTATTTATTTACGTTAAAGAAACTATTTTAAAACAACAGTTAATAGTAAAGGTCAGCATAGTAAGGGGCCCAAGTTTTAATTACATTTTATTCTCTTAGTAAATAGTGTAAATCATGGAATTAATATTATAAATAACTCCGGCGTAGATTACCAATCAATGGAACAAACCGTTCTCTTGGTCAAGATGTCACTAGTGCTGAAAATCATTTGCTTCGAATAGAATGTAGGTAATGTATGAAATTTTTATATGCACAATTTGTTTAATGTTTAATTTAATCTGAAATTGATTCGTGTTAGACACTACTTAACTCAATGTCTACCTGCTTTACTTTAGCTGGTAATTATTAATTTAAATTGTGATTAAATTTAAAATCTATTAAAATTTTAATGGCAATCTTATTAACAGACTATGTAAAAAATATTAAATATCCTATGAAACATGAAAACGTTCGTTTTACTAATTCACATACCCAGTAGGCATATATTTTAACATAAAAAATTATCGCTGCATTGGTCGGTTTAAATGCGGATCATCGATTTCTTTTGTTACAATAAAAACCCGACAATAAAAAGAAGCTTGAATTGATCAATTCGCAACAGTTCTTCCAGACACAAGGAAATGTCGTAAAGTCGTCATTCCAAGTCGGGGTAGGTAGTTGCAATAAAAAGGGTCGTTAAAAGGACTTTTACTGCATTTAAAACTGTAAAAGTGCGTCCTCCGAATAACCGAATAAAATACGAGCTTCTCTAGGCACGTGCCGCTATCATCAACCACTGTTTACGAGATGATAGCAATAATAAAGGCCAGATTAAGCCGATCGTTAAAATAAGTTTAAAGCCGTATAAACGCCACATTTTATACTTGTTGTGTTTTATGGTACGATTCATTGATAATATACCTGCCTTTTTAGATTAACCGTCGTATTCTTTATTTGCCAATAACTTTACTGCGGTTTTGTTATACACTTTTACGATTAATTTATACTTGTTTTACGGCACCGTAAATGTGATTTATACGGTGGTAGAACTGCGCTAAGTCCTGCCACCTACTGGACGGAAGCCGCACTGATTTTATGGGCCCCCGTAGGTAATCGTTCACGACTTCTGACACAAATGCGGACTTCGTCACTTTACGTAAAGATGTCTCTGCCTATGAGATCTCACCGGATTAACGTGTAGATAACTACGGCACATAAACCTTCCTCTAACGGCTTTTATGGCCACTTGTTTCCTAAATTAATTTCCCCAGCTTAACATAACATTTTTATGGACGGGTCATTTCATGGTCCTTCTCATTGATAGCCAAATAAAAGGAATAAAAATGTGAAAATATAAAGCAACTAATCTTACCATTGTTTATACATATTTCTTGTTTCCATTCGAATTTTTATTAGAACACATCCGAAAGGAGCATTTTATGTATTTCACAAAAACGACAACTTTGAGTGTACACTTCAAGGGAGGTTGAACGCCGACTGAAAGCAAACTACGTACTTTCTAAAATAACATAAGGGTTCAGCAACCCTTTATTTTCTACCTCTAACTTTCTTTTTTATTACGTCTTTTTTTTGTTATAATTTTCTTTTACTGGAAATAATGACAACAGACGCTCTTACTACTACAATGAACCAAAAAAATCTTGCTATTTGAATTTTCATTTGTTTGTGGATATTGACTTATTTTCGGAATGTAAATGTTAATAAAAGGTATCGAAATCATTGTTTTCTTTAGTAATAAAGTTTAGCATTTTATAGAGTTAAATGAATTGTGAAGAAGTATGTCTTATATACAGAATGGCTCTTGAATAGATCGACAAAGAGAAAATGTTGAAAGAGTGAGTGGAGATCACAGAACACGGGAAGAATTTTAAAAAAAATTATGGATTTTGGTTTTAGTTTTCCAGAAATAATTAATGAAATATTGTACCCCAAACGACAATACTTCCATGGCGAACAAATAATAGGCGATGATCGAAATAAATACAGTTATAAAAACGTATCATAAAGTTTTATTGTAAAAACGAGTGGATTCAGAAACGTTCTTGTCGATGTGTTCATGACGTAAGGCGTTTATAAATTTAGTGGCCTTGCTCTTGCAGGTTTCGATAATTATTTAGTTAAAAATTTACGTACCGAATCACGTTACTATTCAGAACACTGCAAATGCATTTTAAGCCCAAAATTTATTACGTAGAGTAATACTGGCTTTAAGGATTTATTTTTAAAATTTAGTTTACGTTAGAAAATTTAATTAAATTATTTCTTTGGTTTAAAATTCCGGAAATCTTACAACAGTTCGGTTTTTCCGTACATAAATTGAAGGGTCCAATGCAAAAACCGGTTATCTCCATTTTTTGCCGATATTGAGTTATGCATACAAGCAAGTCCATAACATGATGCCTCATCGTTATCGTCCAGTGAAAGAATTGACACTACCCTATACAGTTCCAGTCTTAATTTTAAACTCTGAAGAACTGTGTAAATGACATGTTTTTTGTTCTCTCGTAAAATTAGTAAAAGTGGAGATAGCCGGTTTTTGCATAGGACCCTTCAATTGCTGTCGATCTTTATCCATAACTCTTTCAATTTGTTTAATGCATCAGTTTGATATTTATTCAGACGGACGTTGGACTTTATTGTCATATCTAATACTTCTATTTGTTTTGTGTGCGGCGCTCTTCAAATGAAACACGAATTTTATTATTATAAGCACAAAGTTATTAACACAAATTTGTATAAAGTCTAACAAAATTCAAGACGTACGTTCGGTGTGTTATTTTTTTAAAGCGACAGAATTACCTCTCGTAAATTATTGTTCGATTCGATGTAAGTATTTTAGTGTTGTATACATTTGGAAACGTAATTGATTTTAATTAATCTCATAGCTGTTAGTACATTTGTATGATGCATTCATCATCGGCTCTGCGACTGTGTGTTATTAATTCACTGTAAAGTTTAACGACTGAACGATTCTGATTCTCTTCGTAGCACCATAAACGTTTATTGCATACTTTTAAAGATGTAGTTTTGGTTCTCATCTAATGCATGGGCAAAACGTACACTTCGGATAAATTTTTAGTTAATTATAAACTGTTGTATAGAATTTTTAAAAACATTTTTCAAAATTTCGTCTAGATAAAGAATTTCTAGGTTTTTATTTGTTATTTGTTATTTGTTACACGAAAAAATATGGCGAAACTTTTACTATGATCTTTAAAGTTAACTATAATTAAAGTTAACATTTAGTGTATGTATTACCCCATTATTTCTTTAAGGGACATAGGGTGGTTATGTATTTTTCCCTTTTTCGTCCATCCTCAATCAGATAAGCCAACTGAGCCATGATTTTCCAGTTTCAATTTTTACAATTCTTCTATATCCTTTCAACCTCTTTATAACTCTATCTAATTCTTTGATATTATCTTTACTTTTAATCTTTAATCTTTATAGTATTTTCAATGTAGAACATTTTATCTTTCCTTAATCGCTTTATTTGCAGCTTTATATTTCTCTTAGAGCTAAATCTTCCTTATTGTATTTTCGTCTAACGTCTTTCTTTCAACATTTCTTCTTCTTCTGATTTAATTGCCATGCGTCTTCATCCTTCACCCTTTATACACTTTACCTTTCTGAAATAAAAGAGGAGCAGATTTAGGACTTGATCCTATTTACTTCTAGCAAAAGTAAGGTTATATTTCAAGGGAAAAAAGTATATGCGTAAGTAAAGAAGGCCTCGATATAAGTTTGATGGTATTCAAGAAAAGTTCTTTTTGGTTTCCGAAGTACCGCGTTAAATTTCTTCTTATTGTCCACGTTTCAACTTTCTCACTAAAGACTTGCTTAGGGTTGCTGCTGCTGCTGATGGTCCTTGTCGTTACTACTGTTGTTTTCGCTGCCACTGTGTGGTGGAAACTGACATAAATATTAATTTTATTTCAGCTTTTTAAATAAATATGTTTTTAAAATTACTGTTTACGTCTTATTTAAAATATTTAAAAAAATTTGTTGCAAATCCATTTTGATTGCAGTGGATTCCTCGAGCATCCTCTGTACAGCTCTTTTGGCCTCGTCAGCAGAAGCGTAGCTCGAGAACTCCACTGCAGAGCAAACCGACCTGCAGTCGAATTGCAATGGAATTTTCGAGCTACGCTTCTGCTGATGAGGCTCCAAATAGGGCTGAAACAGCTGTACAGAGGATGCTCGAGGAATCTACTGCAATCAAAACCGACTTGCAACAAAATTTTCATCATGCTTTGACAGCACGCATGACCGCCTTGTAAGGGATAACTTATTATGTAGCAAACTGGCTTCAATTTGTCAATCCTAATGCAATGTCAGGTGAAAAAGCGATCGCAGGATCGCATAAAATATTTAAGAAACTATTGACAAACAAATTAAGAAATTAACATTGTTTTTTGTTTGTTTCAGATTTCCTGCACTTTTGAGGACATCTAAAAGGTGAGTTTTTTCTTACCGCTTCCTATAAATGTTTATACGTGGATACATCAAGTGTACACAGAGGAAAAAGTGTAGTAAAAAGTTATTATTCACTTGTGGAAAAAATGTATACAGGGATATTCACGGTGAATGGCCTATTAGAGTATATTGGAAACTATGCCTTACAGATCGTTGAAAATTTACGCATGGTAATAATCGATAACGAACTATTTAATTATTACAAAATCAGTAGTGGTACTATCTTTCTTATTTTAAATGGAACACCTCGTATAATCTTACATTTTTGGATTCCCCATTCAATTCTACATCATTTGTATTCACATACATCAAGGCTAAAATATATTCTTTTGACGATATTAAATTTTTTGTAAAAATTTTGACGATTGCAGTGATTGCAATAAACTGGAATATTTCAAAAACTAAAAAAGATAGAGAATTGTACTTTTCACTGTTTGATCACAATATTTTTCTGATAAAAGATAAATCGTATACATTACATAGAGCCACAATAGTTCTTTATCAATTCGCACTGAAGTAGAAAATATATTTCAGAGGTTTCAAATGCTTACATGTTCAAATAAACTACCCCAGAGAACTATGGACACCCAAATTCTAACAGAAAATTCATACAAAACAATTTACATGAAAAGTTGACTAAAGAAAAGAAGAAAAGCACACACCTCAGAACTTAACAGCAAATGAGACTCTCGAAAAGAAAAACAGCATTAAAAAAAAGACAGCCAATAAAGACAACAAGAGAAAACGATGAATAAAATAGGCAAAAAGGCTGAAAACTCGATACGATTTGGGATCATTGATCTTAAATCGTACTTTTTTTTGTGTTTTTGAAAACTTTTGTTTCTTAAGAATTCGTAATTTTTCATTTTTATTTGCTCGTAAAATTGTTGACTTTGTTGACAAAGAGTTCATTATTGCTACTGCGGTTTATTTTTCTTAAAATTTCGACAAATTTACCCTATTGCAATAGGCCATTACCGTGAATATCCTTGTATAAAGAGGTAACCTTATTGTTTGATGAACCATTCATTCTGAAGATATCGGGACCCAATTTTGAATCATCGTGTATAAGTGAATGAATCCAAACATGCTGAATCCTCTCCCGAGATGCTTGTTGTATTATAATTAAGAAATCCTATTTTTAATGTTAATTATAATTTACTTGTTTTCTTACCTTATAATGTTGAACTTTAAGATTCCTTAAACAGATACTTGCTGTGAAGCTTATTCAAGCATTCAAGCATTAGGTTTGTCATTCTATAAAAGTTTAGTAGGATAATTAAGGTAACCGCTAGCACAATTTGTTTTTCATGATCTACCATAACTGCGATTTCTTTAATAACAGAGATCTAATTAATAGAAGACAAAATTTTCAACAAGCGTACAATATATTTTTACAAATACAAATACTTGTTGCATTTGTATACTGAGTGTTAATAAAAAAAAACCTACACACGTTGACAGGTAATAATAGAGACCAAAACAGGAAAAAAATTCTAATAAAGCCAGATCCAATTCTCAATGGTTTTCGAAATATGGGACTTTGAAATCTTGAATTTGAATGAATCTATTAAAGAAGCCTTGTTGGTCGTCTGCTGATGAGGCCCCGATTAGGGCCGAAATAGCTATACAGAGGATGCTCGGGAGCCCCATTGTAATCCAGCCGACTTGCAGCTAAAATTTGAGAATCTATTAGAATTAAAATATTGTAAAACAAAAGTTGTCCTATTGTGACAAATATTGACAATAAAATTACTTAATAGTAAGCAAGTTTAGTTTTTTAATTAAACAATATTTCCTTTTTCTGTGAGCCTACGGTCGACGTCTTGAAAACTTTCATGAGATGGAATATGCCTCAAAGGATATCTTCGCTGGTAAATTCGTCTAGCTTCACGCGAATTTTGACGAGCTTCGCCGTAACAGAAATGCATATCGGCGTATTCCGCTAAAGTAAATGTAACCATTGCGAAACTAAACTTGCTTGCTAATAAGTAATTTTACTGTCAATATTTGTCACAACAGGAAAACTTTTATTTTACCATATATTTTGATTTTAATACATTCATTCAAATTCAAAATTTCAAAATCCCATATTTCGAAAACACTGAGAATTGGATCTGGGTTTATTAGAATTTTTTTCTTGGTTAGGTCTCTACTATCACCTGTCTGCGCGTGTATGGTTTTTTTATTAACACTCTGTATAATAATGACTATTGTTTAATAAAGTGAATTTTCCCTTATTAAAATTATTGGAGATTTAATCTTCATTTACGCTTTACTTTACTTAATGTAGTGCAAATTGCATGCCATAGCGGCATTATGTGCTGCGAGGTCGTAAATTTCCATAAAGGTTCATGCATTTTGTTTGTAATGCAATATCATTGTGGCAGGCAATAACCAGATAAAGCATTATTTACGAGGCTCGCTGATATGTGGAAAATATTAATGGTTGAAATATTACGAAATAAATTAATAAATCTAAATACCGGTGATATTTAAGTAAATAATTTTTCGGAAACAAGTAAATGGTAGGGTGGAACTTATTAATTAATAATGACGCATCTAGTTTGTTTGTCTTTACAAGTATTAGTCAGAAAAACTTTAATACAAAAGTTTTCATAACTTGATAATAACTCAGCAGTAGGTCTGATGTTTGAAAAATTGAGTAGAGAAATACGTATCAATTAAATATACTGAAGGCGGCAAGATCTAGTGGTTACCATGTTGTGTAAGAACCCCCTATGACATTCTTTATAATCTCTTAATAATAATAGCAGCTTCTGTTAGTTTACATTAAAAAAGCACAATTGAAAAAAAAATGTTGTTAATTCAGACTGAATACCATTTGTGACGAATTGTCTTTTCGATGAATTTCTTTCTTTTGCAAGACGATGCGTTTGCCTACAATACATAGGTATGCATAAGTTAATATGAATATATTTTTGACCAAAAATAATACTAGCATACTATTAGGTTGTTCGAAAAAAAAAATGTCGTTTTCTTTTTAATTCAGAATGTTTATATACAGGGTGTTTAAAAAAAACGTTCGGATACTGTAATCATGAATAGTACTCATCAAGAGCAATAAAAAAGTCTTAGTAAGTATAGGTCCGCAAATAATTTTTTTCAAGGATAGAGTTGATTTTGCATTGAAGTTAAAAAACTGTTAAAAAATTGTTATAAAGAAACAAACAGTAAACGTGTGATTATGTAGACAAAAAATATTTAAAGAAAATGTTCTACATGTCCACCTCCCGCTTGCACACAGGCTTCACATCTTCGACGAAAAGAAGCTCGTATTCTTTCGAATAGTCCTTGATTTTCTTGAATGGTTTGGCAGTTATGTTCTATTCGCTGCTGCAGCTCATTTGCGTTATTAACGGATCTTGAATACACCAGAGATTTTAAATATCCCCAAATGCAAAAATCAAGTGGGTTTAAATCAGATCTAGGTGGCCACGGCACTGGGCTCCTCTTTCTATCCAGTTATTGTTGTACGTTGCATTTAAGAAATTTCTTACAACGATAGCGAAATGTGGAGGAGCCCCATCATGTTTTTATTTTTCTTGGAAAACGTGAAGCCATCTAGATCTCCTAATTTAATCCCATTAGACTTCTGCATTTGGGGATTTTTAAAATCTCTGGTGTAATCAAGACCCGTTAATAACGTAAATGAGCTGCAGCAGCGAATAGAACATAACTGCTAAACCTTTCGACAAAATCAAGAATTATTCGAATGAATGATAGCTTCTTTTCTACGAAGCGAGAGAGGTGGACATTTATTTTAATTATTTTTTGTGTCTAGATAATCACATGTTTACTGTTTGCTTCTTCATAATAATACCGGCTGTTTCAAATTGAGTGTGCACTGAAGGGATTTCCTAAACCGTAAGAGGTACAAATTTGGTTAAATGGAAGAAAAGTTGCATGAATCAATGTCTAATTCGTATTCATTCACAGAATGAATTTTTTCTTATTTCTTCTTGAGATATTAATCAACAAGTAAAAATGTCGATTTTCTTTTTTTCTCTGTATCTCTCGTATTACAAATAATTTTGAAATTCTGATTTAACTTTCTACAGGCACTTTTTTATTCTGCTTCGAATAGAGGTGGCAGAATTAAAGTCAAACGTTTCGTCTCTCCACGACCATTATCAGTTTCGATTTTTTAAATACAACGTATATCTTTTAATTGTTTTATTCGATAGCACTTTTTCTGGTGATTGCAGTGATGTACAACACTTAATACTTTCTTTCGAGTAAAATTAAAATATGATAAAAAAAAAACTTGATACAGTTTCGTCATGATTTACTTAATAAGTAAATTTATTTAATCTAATATCCCCTTTCTTAGTTCTTCTTTATTATTTATCCCAACTGAACTTGTCTTTCAAGTAGCCCCAAAGAAAAAAATCCAAAGGGCTAAGATCTGGTGATCTTGGAGGCCACGCGACAGGTCCATTTGTACCTATCCATCTATCAGGAAAAGTTTGGTTCAAATAATTTGTTGTTACTCCAGCATTATGTGCTGGTGCTCCACCATTTTGAAACCACAATTCCCTAATATGATTTAGAAGAATGTTATCTAAAATGTTTTCCAATGCTGTCTTTAAAAAATGGATGTAACGTTCAGCTGAAAAATGCCGTCAGATTTGGTCTAACAGGTCTAATTCTATTATGCCAAATACCACACCAAACATTTAAGCTGAATTGTATCTGTGGCCGCACTTGTCGAAATCTTTGATTCTACCTGGACCAATATCTATGTATATTATTATTAAATATTCTCTTGTTTGTAAAATTAGCCTCGTCAACAACTAACTCGTATAACAAATTCTTTTAACGGACACTGCAAATGCGCACTATTAGTGACCGTTAAAAGAATTCGTTATAGTTACAATAGCTACAGAGACAAATACTAAATACATAATTTATTGTAATTTACATTATAGCTAAGAAAATGAAGTGAATATTTGAAATTATGTATTAAATAAAACTTTTATATAAAAATCTGTATTATTTAAGCTTCAAATTAAGATCAACAATTAAGTGTGATATATCATTACAATCAGGAGAAAAAATGCCATCAAGTACGATAATAAAAAGGTGTACGTTATATTTAAAAAATCTAAACTGAAGATGGTCGCGGAAAAACGAAACGTGTGACCACAATTCTACTACCCCTATTTGAAGCAGAATCCAAAAGTGCCTGTACAAAGTTAAGATAGAATTTCTAAATTATTTTTAATAAGGGAGATATAGAGGAAAGAAGAAAATCGATATTTTTACATTTTCACCAATATCTCAAGAACAATTCAGAGAAAATTGATTCTGTTAATGGATATGAATTAGGCAATGACTGGTGCAACTTCCATTTAACCGAATCTGTAACTCTCACGGTTTAGGAGATCCCTTCAGTGCACACCCAATTTGAGACAGCCGGTATAATTTTTTAACTTCAATGCAAAATCAACTCTATCCTTGAAAAAAATTATTTGCGGACCTATACTTACTAAGACTTTTTTGTTTCTCTTGGCGAGTACTATTCATGGTTACAGTATCCGAACGTTTTTTTTTAAACACCCTGTATATAAGTACATAAATTTTGATTAAACTATATAGGTAATCACCATTTGCATCGGTGATCTTTCGCCATCTTTCTGCTAGCAGTTGTATTCCACGATGATATCACTCAATTTTTCTGGAATCAAACAATTCTAGAAATAATACGACATTTTTTTCCGAACAACCTAATATTATGAAAAAGAGAAACCAAACTATACACATTCTTCTTTATAAATTGAACATCTGACGATAAGGGTGATTTTGACAACAGACTAGTTTTAGCCATGGCAGCGGTTAAGTTCAAAGAATTAATTTCGTAAAGGAACCTTAAAATTCTACAAAAGAGAAAATGACTGGGCTTGAATTATCAAAAAAAAACGAAGACCAGGGAGTGGTGAATGAATTAGAATAATGTCACGTGTGAATTCATCAACGTAGAGTTGTCCTCAGCCTTCTTTCTTGCGAACAAAATGATAATATGTATCTAAACCTCGATGTTCCGCAATCCTATCATTATATATCTGATTAGGATGCGTCCGACATTGGGACGATTTGCTACGAGTGTCGATGAGTAGATTGCCAGAAATGCAAGGATAACTTCTCAGTCAATTTCATAAAAGTGAATGGCATAAGATCTGTGGTACCGAATAACTTTCATAAATAAAACCACCTACTCATGACAAAAATTATGAACATTTTTTGGAGTCATTCTGTATCCCATGAGGGTCAAAATGATGATTTAGGTACTTTCAATACAGTTCTAACTGATCAGAATTAGGACTAAATCCATGAAATGTAACAATACTGGCTTTGAAGAGTGTAAGGTCATTTCACTTCTCATAGCTGCAGACCTTAGCCAATAGTTCCATGAGCTCAATTTAACGCTGCATTTGCCGAATGGCTGCTTCGAAGTCTTGACGATGATCTTTACTTTAAAAATATTCTGTTCATCCTGAATCCACGTCGCTACTAATGTGTTGTTAGTATGGGTCGGTCGCTTGTTTGCCTGTCAAATTAAAAATATTTTCGTACCATGAAACTCTTTGTAATATAAAAATTTACTTTGAAAATTAATGGGTTGATTCTGCTCAAATCTGTAATGATAGCTCTGTAAGCCTATAACTCAATTATTAAAAAGTGGAATTCTGAAATTGTCAGTAAAATACGATTTCTTGTAAGTTTCTAAGATAGTATCGCAGAGAGTTACGAGTAATCCTAGAGACCTAGTAGAAATCATGTTTTACAGACTTACAGATTTCACGATACTTACAGATATGAACAGAATCGACCCATAATGCATTTTAAGTTTGCAAAATGTCAAGTCAGAAACATCCTTGATTTTTTCATTTGCATATCAAAATATACAGCAAAGAGTTAAAATTTTTTAATAGTAATATAGGTATTAATTATACTTTTCTTAGTAACTCGTGTCTAAATAAAAACCTGGTCAAGTAGGCTACATTTAGTAATTCTGCTATGTAAATGCAATGGAAAAAGTTTCGATCACAACCCACTTGACCAGATTTTTATTTAGACGCTCGTTACTTTCATCATTTCAAATTTATTACTATAAAATATAATTTCTTTTTAAAAAATATGAGAGTATACATAAATAAAATGTCAAACATAATTAGTCCTTATGTTCTACACACTTGCATATAAAAGTCGAGACGAAGTAATATTTATAAGGAAAAAGTTTTATCACCAGACATAACTGTATTCTTTTCTAAATAAAATTAATTAGTTTCTATTCTTAATTAATGGCGTGTGAATAATTTTATGAAATGTTTATAAAAATATGTCATAGGTATCCTTAAGTATGTCAGTTTATTAGTTGAAATTTGATAAAAAAATGTCGGCTAATTACACCAAAAGAAAAGTTTTCCAAAACTGTAAACAACCAATTAAAATTAATTTATTCATAGAGCATTAAAAATTACACTATTATTCAAAATGGCAGTGCCCGGTGTCAGATGAGTCTAAAGATATCTCGTCGGCGACCAGAATAGGTATTCACGTGCTGCTGTTAGTATCTCATTATCTTAACTCATAAATTTAGTGAGCTAACGTCAAGGTGGGGCAAGTCCTTAATAAAAAAATCTACATTATATGTCCTTTCAGGAATCTTAATAACACGGTCGCCTTCGAGCACGCCTATCTTTCCTTAATTTGAACCCAAAAAGGAACCGACGGCGTCGACGTGTACGTAAAACAATTCGTGCTGTAATTAGGCAGGATATCAAAACGTTACGATTGTGTGTTTAGTCATCCGTGATTAAAGGAAACTTTACCGTATAATTAGGCAAACGTTCGGTCGATAATGAACTTGTTTTATTGGGCCAGTGGCTTGTAATTATAACTGAAATGAATTATTTAAATGGAACGATAAATACGTCACTGTCTGTCATAATTTGCTTTAATATTACTATTTATTAAATGTGTTCATCTGTAACGTATATTTATCAATATACCTATTGTTCACATTCTGTATATTCTCGGTAACTCTAAATCAGTAACTATAATAAGTATAATTCGAAAGTAATACAGGTTTTCATTTAGAGCTTTTGAAAGTTTTAATTATTTTGGCCATTTTTTAAATTTTATTACAGGAAACAGGTAAATCATAGATGAGGATAAGATTAAAAGAAGTGTAGATAATGATTAAGACATAATTTTTATTCCGTATTTTTGTACATTCATTTTTGCACTCATAACTGTACTTCTCAGAAACGGAAATGAGGGTCGTTATTTTCTAATTTTTGTACGATGATCTTTTTTTATGTCTGCAAATAAAAGGTTTCCGTTAATTTATGAGTTACTTGAAACATATTTGCTCCACACTTGATTTTGTCCCCTTCTTGATGGAATCTTATTTACTTTTAACTTGTCATATAGAATATACGATTTTCCCTTAGCATTCTTGCTTACTTGCTCTTAAATAACTTTTGTCAATTCCGGGATAAAATGATCATGAAGCTCAATAATAACTGTAAAAGATTGTCAAGTATCTTATAGAAACATGAAGAGATTTCTTTTACATTGCTCATGCGATATAAAATTCAGAAAAAATGCGTTAATATAAATTTGAAGAATGCATTCTGTCAGATCGCAATACCGGGCTATTAGATAAATAATAGTTCAACAGCAAATGAAAGTCTTCCTTAGACGTCAAACAATTTGAATTTATATTCTCGGTTTGAAGCTTTTGAATGAATCCGTTAACAAGTCATATGTGACATTTTGGAAATCTCCCCAAAACATTTCAATTAATCCTTCAATATTTGAGAATCAAAACACGAATCAGAATGTTTTATTTGATTTCATTGTCAATGAATGTTCGAAAAAAAACTAAAAGTTTCAAGATTTAAGTAATTATTCGAATTATAACAGTTTCAGTTGAAAATGAGACATTGAAATTTTTAAGACTGTACTTAAAAAATACGAATCACTTGAGAGGTTCGTTCAATGATTCCACAGCAAATACCTCATTTTGTACCGTTTTTAAAAAGTTAACATATTTGGACGCTAAGGATAACAAGTTACAAAAATTCAGAATTTTTAATTAATCTCAAAATGTGAAGGTAAATTTTGAATATTTAACGCAACACATTAAGGAATCCAACAAGAAAGTGTATGAATGAAGACTTAATTCTTCTTTAAATTTCAGCAATAGTTATATGAGAATATTGAAAAGACAACTTTGAATTATATTTTATGATATATCAAAAAATTCTGCCACATTCTGTATGTATGTCCGTTATACTTCTTTTTACTTATTTGCCTACGAATTTATCTTCCCTTTTGATAAAATTACATTTAAGTAGATAAACTTCTTTGCAGTGTATGCATAAGCATGAAGACAGAATTATTTAATCAAAATTTTCTGAGTAATAATGGAATGTATAATGACATCTTTATAAAGTTGATTTAACTTGGGGATGCAGTCAATTAAGGGTGGTAAGTCAACAATTCAATCAGCTAATTTTATTAAATTATTTTCAAAAGTATAAGTACCTACTTATGATAGTCCTGAGATCTTACAGATTTAAGCTTTAATTAGGTAGACGCAAAATTGAAAACGTGAATATACACTACCGCTCACCGAAATATGGACGCTTGATTAAATTTCACAAAACTGTTATGATTCATCTTAACATTTATTATTATTATTATTATTATTAAATTGCTCTTTGATAATTTTTAAACTGTGGAACGAGAAGATTTTTCCTAATAAATTGATGAAAGAAAAATTAACAATGCACCGTACACTCCGACCAACAACAGTCTTGAAGATCGTAATCGTCCTGGACCGTTGTTGAAACAAGGTCTTCACGAAGCCTATACGGCTGAATAGCAACAAGAAAACCGATGAGGATGAGGCAATTATTAAAGATGCTCACAATGTGCAAAAAGTCATCGTAATTGAACAGTCAACGATTGGAACGCTCTGTGGAGTGACGATTCGCAATTTGAAGTCTTTGGTCAAAGACAAAGAGTTTCTGTCAGGCGATCAAAAGATGAAAAAATATTACCAATTGCATAGTACCCACAGTAAAGCACAGAGGAGGATCGGTACTTGTCTGGGGTTGCTTCTCCTACAATGGAACAAGAAGTCCAGTTAAAACTTTTGAAACTGTGAGAAAGGAAAACTGTAAAGAAGTACTATGTCACAAAGTCGTTCTATCTGGTGATGGGGTATTCGAATACCAAGATTCGAAAAGTAGTCGGTTCTTAAAAGTACTCATTTTCTTTGAATACTCGAGTTTATACTCGAATATGTACTCAAGTACTCATATCGATGGAGGGAGAACGTGCAATATATTCGATTCTGATCGAATTCTGAATTTTACCTCCCGCTGCCGCTCTCGCTTCTCCCTACTAGTTATACATCTTCATTGCCATGGGTGGTCGTTTGTAACAATGAGAGGCAAAGTGGCAATAAAGCCGCCCTGGATGAGTCGGATGTTACAAGCAGTGTAACCGTACCGTATTAACGGTAATAGTTCGAGTCGTTCGAGATCGAAGACGTATCCTCATCCTACTCAGAATTTGTACTCGAGTACTCGTACTCGGATCAGTATTCGATTCTTGAAAGTACTCAAATACCGAGTATTCGATTCTTAAAAGATCTCGATTCTGCCCAACACTAGTTCCATCTGGACTTGGCAGATCGGAAATAATGTTGAATTTATGCACGACAATGACCCCAAATACACGGCATTGAGTAAAAGCTATCTAGAAAAGCAAGTAGAAAGTAATATTTTAAAAATCCTGTCCTGGCCACACCGAAGTCCCGACCTCAGCCTTATTGAGAAGCTAGAGATGGATTGGATAAGAGAATTGGAAGAGATTGTCCTTTGTCAAAAGACGAACTTTAGATAATGTTGAAACGTGAATGGAATAATATCACTAAAGAAGTAATCCAAAAATTAAAAGAAAGGTTGGTCAAAGTAGTGCAAACGGTAATAACGCCAATGGTGGTTTCTTAAACGAAAAGTAGTCTTATTAATTGCGACTATTTACTATGTTTGCATTGAATATTTCAGTTAGTTTGTATTCATAGAATACCTAATAAATATTGATTTTATTCTGAAATTTCTTCGTATTATTTAACTTATAGTAAGTTATTATTAAAATAAGCAAGTGTCCATACTTCCGTGAGCGGTAGTGTATGTACTATATGCAAATCGGTCTCTCATAAATTATGTCCGTTGATGTAGCTGTTATTTGGTACACATAACATACCTTGCCTTGAAATATTTTTTGGAATTTGTTAGTTTTCCTTTATTTATCGTTCGAGTCTAGAAAACAAGTGTAGGACTAGTATAATAACTTTCAACTCCAACGAAGAAGTCGACTTAAAAACAACAAACAAAGCCTTTTATAATCGTGAAATACGATCTGGAAGAATATGAATCCACTGAAATATTTCAAATCGTTAATTTGAATAAAAGCAACATTAAGGCATCTCAAGGTGGCGATGAATCAGCTTGGTGCAGCCGAAGGACTCCAACTTGTTCCTCCTCGTTGCCGTGGAAACGAACTTTCCTCCGCCAATCCGCGAGCTGCAGGCGGCGGCCGCGGATGCTTTAGGACCCAGATACGCATTCTTCTTATTTCCAGCATTCCCATTACTGAGGAATCCCCTGCGATGCATCGCTCCTGCTCGAGATATTGTTCTTGTTTCCTTAATGGCTTTTCGGACAGTGACGCATGAGCGCCTTTACACCAGTCTGAGACTGCAACTCTCTCCCGAGCGAGTCTCCGGAGATTAATTTTCAACATTCTTTATGTAGGTCATCTGAAATAGTATAAATTATAAATTTTTATACATATTTAAATATGACAAGTTGCTCTTGTCACGTTATTTTATAAATGACTTATTTATTACTATTTACTTTGAACGTCAACCTTCATACATGTTTTCTTTATATTATTCCAATAATTTATTTAAACAACGAAAAGGTATGGGCTACAATCTTTAGAACTCCTATGACCTCGATCTTCAATTGTTTCAAAGTGGCCACGTCTTCAGTTTTCAACTTTCTAATTTTTAGAAATATTTAGAAAAAGGACTTGTTGTTAGACTATTGGATAACATAACATGTATATTACAAAGAACTGCATTTTTGAAGTAGAAGTAGAACTTGCTCTTATTGTTAGTTATATCCACAAAAGTCTCTACAGTAAAATATCGATAAGCATTCTATATGTTCCGTGTAACAGCATTTTATGCAAAATATGAAATTATTACCAAATAAATCTATGTTGCTTAGTGTTGTACTATCATCAAAAAATAATAATAAACGTCGTAAGTACACTACTTATTTAAAAGTATTAAACGTAGTTGGTTTACTTAAAAACCTGTACGATACTTTACGTGCAACTACCTAAGCTCATGTTTTTTTATTTTACAGTATGTATTGTAATTGATATTTTTTTCTCATATGTGTAATATGATAATTTGATGAGTTTGATCAAATTCTCAGTAACATGCATACACCCTATGGAGTACACTTGAACGGTTATAAAAGGTCAACACATCTCATTCCCATGTATTTAAAAAACTACAACAGACACATTCTTTATTTCAAGCGTTAATCTATAAAACCAGTTCTTTCTAAATAGAGATACCTCTCGGTGGCCATGACGGTTACCTTTTAGATATCTTAATCTTGCGCTTTGTTCGTGTGTCGGACAACATCATCCGTCATTTCGGGGGGTCGAACGAGTCCGCCGCCGGGAAAAATTCCAAACCTGAAAACGCCATCCATCATTTCTCTTTCCTTTTATTTCTGCCTCGCAGTTATTTAGGTGTTCCTTGTTTAAGGAGGTGGGGAAATTTAAAAGCAATACTGTTTCGGACAAGCCGTGCTCGGCCTTAGAATAGACAGCACATTCGCGCAAATAAACTCTTCGAAAGCGATTTTAAATTGTCCTATACTCACAGTCTAAACGCGGAGAAAAACACTCCGGTTGTTATAAGCGCGCCGTTATAAATCAAATTGAGCTCAATTTACTGTGAAAGAAAGTTTGTGAGTTTTTCAGATCATGAGGTCCATTGCTTTAACTTTACTTAGACTGTGAACGTAAGGTTTAGAATGTGAAACTTCTACAAATATTCTCATCTGAGATTGTTATTCGGCATTGGTACCGATTACAAGAAGAACATCAAAACAAAATGTTTTAAATGCACTTCCTTAATATTTTTATCCATATTAGAATGTTTTACAAAATGACATTTTATTTTGTTTTTTATTGTTTCTTTCTTAACAATGATTTCAGATGTTTCAAGTTTTTCAAAATGGATTTTTAAAATTAATTTTCAAAACAGCTGCTAACTTGCAGCAAAACGTAGATATTTTAATTGCTATAAGTTGTAATTGTAATTGTATCTATCACATACATAACATTGTACACTGTACAAAAAAGAAATAATAAAAAAATTCTAATTGCTATAAATTTTACTAATGAAAAAGTTTAAGTAGCGACATCCTGCGATCGCCTTTTGACCTGACATTGCATTAGGATTGACAAATTGAAGCCAGTTTGCTACATAATAAGTCATCCCATACAAGGCGGCCATTTTTTTTTTAATGTTTGTTAAAGAAAGTCACATTATTTTCTGAAGTTCTATCAAATTCTGAAGTTATTAAGATTAAACCTGAATCACCATGTATTTCTGAACGTATTAAAAAAATTAAAATCGAATTGTTTCTATAAAGATAATCTATCCAACAGAAAACATATTTTAAATGTAATCGATGATCTCGATCTGTATTAGCAAATTAGATTTTGGCTTCAAATGGTCCAAAATTTTGTCAAAACCAAGCATAGTGGATACTTTGAATTTTAATGGTAACAAATGCAATATAATTAGAAAACAAAACATTATAAAAAATACAAATTTCAGCAAAGAAATTGTCTATGAAACTGAAATCGTTTGGTGAATACCGCTTTTTTTAAAATTTTATGAATGTTTTTTGTTCATTTGATGATACTGTATGAGACATGCAACATTGCGACATTTATCATCTTATGTTACTTTTAGTGCAATATTGTTAGGCCATGACATATGTATGTAGGTATATTGGAATAAGGTCCTGTCTGTTTTATGCGCAACACAGACGCAAGATATAACCGTCCTAAGGTGATTTAAAACTTCGTTATTAAATTCCCTCTCTCCACGCCTCGGTTTAAAGCATAATCCATCGCAAATACGTAATATTCTCCAGACGCCTGAGATCGCTCTAAACGGCCAATAACAATAGACCTAATTTAAAAAGGGTACATAAAACTTAAGTATAGCTTTCGGCGCGTACAGTACGCGCGTACCGCCCGCCTGAACTGCCGAGAACTTCCATTAAAATCAGAAATTTAGTGGTGAGATAAGCGCCCGGCTAAAACGAAAAGAAACGCCTTAACTCACACATATAACTGTCTGGCGAAATGAGTTCACTTGCCCGTTTACGGAAAATATTCGCAACTCGGGTATTATACGGTCGTTTTTTCTTCGGTTTTTCCGGGGCGCCTGACGACTTGTGCAAACTGCAACGAATAACGAAAACAAAACGATAAACTATCTGATATATTGGTTCTCAGTTCATTGTCTTACTTACTTTTGTGATTTGGTACTCTGCGCCGTTGTTATTACGATTATTGAACCAGGTTTTACTGTTCAAACACATATGTATTTCTACAGTCACCAATTTCACAAAAAATATGTGTTGTTGTTTTAACTAATTTAATTTGCATCAGTTTATTTGTGTTTTTAATTTATCACGTACGTGACAAATATATGTACATAGGTTCTTACACAAGAAATAAATACTTTTAAGAACAGTCATATGGTCATCTGAGAGAAAAATAATTCCAAAATGACTGCATCAAGTGGCCAGAAAGTTGAAACTTCTTGGACAAATAGGTACTTATTCGGTCATGTTAAAAGATAATAACAGAACAGAACAGTTAATCTAATTGCTCAATTAAGTAAAAAAATTAATTCTTTTCTTGAGACTTGGCTTCAATAAACTTTAGTGACAACCGACGTTTTGCTGAAATACAAAATTTTAACTGATAAACTGTTGATTTTAGTCGTTGCTTTTACTGTTAGTGTAAAGACAAGGAACGGACGTCATTACGTTAAGAATACATTTTGCGTTATATTTTTGCTGAAAATTATTTTTAAAAATACCTAAAATATTTAAGTAAGTATTTCTCCAGACCTATTTTGTTTGTTACATGTATCACTAGGTGTAAAGTATTAATTAGCTCCCTGTAAATTTCAGCCATTTGATTCAGGTGATATAAATGTACAAAAATTAATATATATTTTTTTTTAATATAATAATTATCTAGCAACGTGTGCTAATTAAGTGAAACCAATTGAATAAAATTAATGGGTTGTTCGAGCTCCTGAGTGGCAGAAAAACCAGTGAAATAGGTCTCAAGGGAGAAAGTGCAACACGACGAGTAAATAAAAAGTGGTGGTTGCCATAAACGGCTGCGTCAACCCTGACTTTTACTGATCGTAAAAGAGTCGTAACCATTAATAACTATCTGTCGTAAAATTGATTGTTGTTGACACATTTTTCAAAAGACTGGAGGCGTGATATTTTACATCACTCACACGGGCCGTAACGTGTCTTTTATTGCGCGAAATTAGTTTTACTGATCGTAATTTTTAATATCTTTACTGCTTCGTAAGTGGTTTCGGTAGCTGGAAAGGATTTTATTATGGTATCGTTTTACTGCCATACCGTAGTTAACATAAATATAAAACAGTTTTGTAATTCTAATATACTTTTATGTACAGTTTTTTTGTTTTATGATGCACTTTGCTTAAATATTTAAAATATATAAGTGCAAACATCGAAACATATCTTTTTTTAATGTTTAATTTATTCAGAAGAACGAATTAATTCTAAATGTATGAAAAATAACCTAATAAATTTTTTTTGGAATTAGTTAAAATCCAAAATGTACAATAAACTAACTTCTGTAATTGTTTCACGTTTTAATGAATTTTGGAATTAAGAGTTAAACTTTTTTTTCTTAATAACACTATATTTTGTTGTGTAAAATTGCAGTTTTATATTTAGTTTACGTTTAGATATTACATTACATTAGAGTTATAGAACAATGACAATCCAGTTAATTCTATTCTAGTCGCGTGAATTTCCCGTAAATTTAAATTTCGTCTCATTGTTGCACGCGTTCAATAAATTCAGTCACATACTCACCCTGTAAATTAAAATTCAAATTGGGTTTAGTCCTCCCCTAGTAATCCAACGTCCAATCTTCAGCGATATATGATTATATGCGAGGTTCCGGTCGATCTCTCACCCTGGCCCTCTGGATGTGTGGTTATGTGCGGACATATCAGTCCATCACCCTTTATCGCTTGAACAAATACAACCCTCGCATAACTGTCGGTCGATCTAGTTGTCCGATTCCGCCCTCATCAGGGCCCCTATGATCGTCCGGCTTTTCGGTCCACGGACTTCATTCCTGAAAATATGCAAATCTGATGCGATTTCAATGAAATATAAATTTAACGAAAGGCAAGGCCATACATAATTTTCACTATTTATGACATCTGAATAGAGTGAATCTTCTGACTATGAGAACACGTACAGTCGCAATCATAATTCATGACATAACCTTTACAGAAAAACTCTTGGTGGACTTTTTTTTGTTTCCTAGCAAAAAATAATTTAGGACACCCCAGATACACTTTTAAGTAGCAAGATTTGGATGCATTCGACGTTCATAGTTTTGAAGGAGATATAATATACGATGTTCTGTAAATATTTTGTAAGCGTCATGAATTATGATTGCGACAGTACATACATATTGTAGTTTTACTACTGATGTGGCCCCACGTTGGGCGCCATTTTTATATGTAGTGGTTTGTTACTTATAAAAACTCCACTTCAACATTATTGAATTAGTATGCAATGTTTTTCTGAGGCTTATCACAGGGTTATAGATTCTTTTTAAGAAAGCCTATTCTTTTTATTTGTGTACGTGTACTATATTTTTTTTTAATGAAAATACCAATAGATTTAAATAAGTTGTTTACGATCTTTGCGATTCGTCTACAATTTACTCGTTAATTGAATAATTTCTAATTAATTTTAAAATTTTCTTCAGTCAGTTTAAATACCTCAACTTCAATCTTTGCGAATCGTCATCAAAATATTCTTTGATTGAATTAAATTTTTCCTATTTTTACAAAAATCTGTTCAATAGGTTTGAATGCCTTAACCACGATCTTTGCGAATCGTTTTTAAATAAGCATTTATTAATTGATACAGTTTTTTTCATTGAGTGTCAGGTGTTGTTGTCAATTACTTGTCACAATTTCAATTTAATATACCTAGTCTTTCTACAAGATTATCTGTTCTTTTACTTACTGTGACATCCTTGACATTAGATCAAGTTGGGATATTCTTGAAATTTCTTGAAAACTATAACTGTTATATTAAGAAAAAAATGTATAACGTAATGAAGAGCAACTATTAATAAAAACAAAAATCTTATTTGAGTAATGAATGAATGAAAGTAAAGGAAATATTAAATGAATTCAAATTAAATAAGATGCTAAAGTTCAAATATTTAAATTAGGTTTGTGATGTTGTCGATATGAGAGGCAAATGTGTAATGAATTTTCTAATCGTGAAAGGTTTATTTACAACTCTGATAAATATTTTTCAAATGTGTAATGAATTTTATAATCGTGAAAGGTTTATTTACAACTCTGATAAATATTTTTCACTATGTCAACCAGCATCTTTATGGCAACTATCACTTTTTCTTAACATTTTCCACCATACAACTGTTATTACTCAAATGTCATAATTTTGAGTTTTACATCTGACATATGCATCTTTTTGTGTAAAACAATAATTTCCTTATAATCTAAACATTTCATAAATATAATAGATAATTTAAAAGACAATTTTACATAATAATATTCAAAATTTGATTACAACGAATCTAATAAATCCTAAAATTTTTTATTTGACAATTATAATTTTAAATGTTCTTTCAGAAGCTCTATGTAGTTCACCTGGACGTCCTCTGCCTTTGACATCTTTTACTCTTACCCGCCTCCCGTCTGCCAAGTATATGAGTCATCTCTTTCTACTATTCTTGGGAGGTTTCACCGGCCAGTTTCTTGCTGTCAAGGGATGGTTTATTTTCCCTTGAACCCTGTCCAGGAATTCAGAAAATTCCATCCAATTCATTCAAATTTTTCTAATTGTTTAACTAATTTTGCCCTCTGAATTTTACTTCAGTACTCTCTTTCAATTTTCAACTTTGAGTTTTACTTTCTATGATTTTTGTAATATATTTTTATTTTCAGATAATGTTTTTGGTGTTTGTATTGTTGGCTGGTTTATCGAATATGATTTGAAATTAAATAAATTTTTGAAAAATGGATTCTTCTCTTTATTGCTCTTTCCTTTGTTCTTTAAAAATACTGGAACCATATGGTCATTCAGGTAATATCACAACAATGTGTACGTCAATAACATACATACATTTTTTTTTCATATTTCTTTTTAGATAGTTCAACATAAAAAATTTCTTATCTATTATTACAATGTTTTATCACTGTTAAATAGTAATAGCTATTTTACCAAAATGCAATAGATAAAAAATTTTCTCAAATTTACCTAGGTTACGATGTCCACTAAGCGTTAAAAGCAATGTCCCCCCAATAAAATTCGTCGTCTAAACGGTAAATGTTGGATTTTATTTCATGTTTTAATTTAGAATTTAGTGCTTGTTTAGCTGCTTGCCCGTTTACTTATTACTAGGCATGGAAAATTCCAGGTGTATCTAAGCGCAAAAGAACCGGTCCAAGGAACTGAATTCACTTTGCGCTTTTTGTCCCTGCTTATTACAGTGGTTAAAAGGGATTATGCCGCAATGTAATAATTACAGGAGAGAAATTACTTCTGATTCTCTGTGTGCAATATTTTGGTCACCCTATAAAGTGATGAATTAAAAAAAAATTAAAGTGCAATATACCTTCTAGGAACCATTTCTTAATGTCTTTTATCAAATCGCAGTATAAGATTTGCTAGATATTTTTCCTTAATTTATATAATTTTCCTTAAAGATCACGGTAGTAATGATATACTGACTAATAACTTATTAGTAATAAGCTGTGATTTTCACTTTTTTCAGTTAGTTTTAGTATTAAAAGTTAAGACCATCATCAAGCAAGAATAAAGATATACATATGGCATAAAATTGTCCCCTGTTGATGTAGCTAAGAATTTAGGTTTATATGTTGATTCAGATTTACGCTTCTCTAAACACGTATCCGTTTGCATTGAAAAAGCATTTGCGAATTTGAAATCGATTTATTCTAATCGGGCATTTTTAAACAAACGTATGAAATGTATTCTTGTAGAGGCTCTAGTACTTTCACACTTTAATTTTACAGATGTAGTCTATGGTCCATGCTTAAATTATGCGGATTCAATGATAATTCAGAAGGTCCAAAATTCATGCATTAGGCTGATATTTGGTTTACGAAGAAGAAATCATGTATCATATAAATTAAAAGAACTGAATTGGTTGAATATGAAAGCGAGAAGGCTCTTACATTCTGCATGCTTCTTTCATAAAGTGATTCAGACTAACTTATCGGTCGGACGTTCATAATATTAATCTTCGTTTTAAAGGGTTAATAACGCCTCCGTATCATAAAACTGCTATATTTGCCACATATGCAAAGTCTTTAATACCTTACCATCCGAATTTAAATCATGTCCGGCCCCAATTTTCAAGAGACGCCTGCGAAACTTTCTTCTAAGCGTGTGAAATATAATAATTATGCAAGTCTATCGGAGAGTGTAACGCTAATTCAAATAGGTTTTGTTAAGATGAATTAATATTTAATACTTAGTTGCTACATTTATTTTTTCACCTTATTCATGGTTGATTTGTAAATCAGATGACTTTCAGTCGATCTGAAATCAACCCTGTGATTCAACTTACATTGTCACATGTCATTTGTACTGTATTATTAAATTGTACGTATTAAGTTGAATAAATATTATTATTGTTATTATTATTATTAATATTATTATATGTAATAATAATTGCGAATGAAAAAGAATCGAGATTCCAAGTGTAGAACAACTTTTTTCAGTACTAATAATACAGGATCATAAGTATAATGACATGATAGAATACTGTGAAAATCAACTTCATTACCCGTCTATTTAAGTGTATAAAATACCACTAAATGCGATCACTTGGTTACACTAAATCGTGCATTAAAACTTTTTTCTTTGAAACGGTCACAGTATTATCAAAAAATGATCCGCTGGCAACGGGTGTGACGCTTGGCCGGTACAACTATAGGTGTGGGTTCGATTCCCCTTCTGTGCATACGGGTTCTATACCGTATGATTTTTAAAATTTTAGATAAAGGGAGGCCGTGAAGAGGAAAAAATACAGCTTAAATTAACTCATACGTACGTTTTGGTTAACATCACTGCGAAAATATGGTTCAATGATGAATGGCTTTTGAAGTTTTGTAAATATTATTTTGAATAAATTGTTGTATTTGCTAATTTTACGCCAAACGTTTTTCACGGCCTCCCTTTATTTAAAATTTTAAAAACCATACGGTATAAAAGATAAAGGTATTTATGTGTCGGATTGTGTTCGGATTCACACCGGCTCCTTTGAAGCGTTTCCCCAATCGGCGTATGCCGAAGGAAAAATAATAAAAATACGTTGGTCGCAGCCGCGATATGATCATTAGCCAACATGCCTCCTCGACAAGCTTTAAGAAGCTTGGAGCTATAATATATGTGATAAAAAATAAATAGAAATTTGTAAATCGGGTGTTCAATTTTGAAGCTTTCACTATTACTAACTCTTTTTATTTTTAGCAACTAGTAGTGCAATTGGTTTTTTTGATTAGAAATTAGAAATCAGCATGAAAATCTTTTCCAATTTAATCAAATTTTTACCTTTAACAATAAAAAAGGTAGCAATGAAGAACGGTCGGAATTGAACCGCCTATACACGAGTAGATATACATCGATAAGGAAGTCTTATTGATCTTCTACCTGTTATAATAGAAAACTTTGTATTATAACTTCCGGCATTTTAATATTACGTAGTTTTATGTTAAAAACTGTACAGAAAATTATAATACCAGTTTCCTATTAACTCTCTGGTTATGAAGTTATTGAGAGTTGAAAATTGGTTTTTGATTTAGTAAGATGCGACAAATAGTATTTAATATCATCGAAAAGCACTTAAAACATGCAATAGATTAATTAACTAATTCGCCATTGTTTTTTCGGTTTATTTATAATTCATATTTTATAATTTGAGAGGATATTTCAACCGTGTAAATGCGTCATTACTCATTAGTATAAGATTTGAAGTTTTGCAATGCCGTTAGTGTCAGATTAGAAGTTTAGAGTCTACACCTTTTTCCAATTGTACAGTAGCGGACAATAAAATCCGGGCATATCATTTGTACAATGTAAACCTCATTCTAACATTTTTGACGTTTAAACACATATTATACAAAACGTCACTAGCAATTCTGACGTTTAATCTAAATTTTGACAGAAATATAACCTCAATGAAAGCCTGATTTATCAAATTTGTCTAAATACGAACAGCTTGTCAAATTCTTGCCCGGATTTTATTGTCCGCTACTGTACACTGTACAGAAAATTTCAAATGTATTTCAGATTAGTAAATTATATTTCAGAAAGTGTCATATGAAATTTAGAAATTACAATTTGTAAATCAGAAAGTATCATTTGTAAATCAGAAAACATTATTTGTAAATCAGGAATCATTTGTAATTAAGTCTTTTTTTTGTAAGTTTGTGATAATAACCGAAGAACTGTATTTCTTAGCATGGACACCATACAAATTCTACAATTATCCGTTAAATTCATCCTTCGTTTTATTTCAATGCAGTCGTGACAGTAACTATTCCACGTAAATCTGTTGCCGGCTCCTAAGATATTGTAAAACTTTATTTACTGGTATGCTGATAAAATATGTATAATTATTATTTTCTGAAATACAAATGATATTTTCTGAAATACAATTCACCTTTTCTGAAATTTAATTTGCTTTTCTGAACTACAATTAACACATTCTGAAATACATTTTACGTTTCTGAAATACAATTGATATTTTCTAAAATTCATGCTTTGCATCTGAAAAACATTTGACACTGTCTGAAATTAATCTGTTACCTTCTAAACTACATTTGGAAAAGGTGTAGTTTACGAAATTAAAAAAATTGCAAATTTAGAGCAACACATTCAGCTTACGCGTAATACAGCTACATTAATTAAGTCCCGGTTTTTTCATCTCTGAGTAAGTGGCCAGTAAAATACTTGATGATTAAAGATAGGGAAACGCATTGCGCTAATCGTCAAGTAGTAACTTGGCACTTACTCAGAGATGAAAAAACCGGGCCTAAAAATAATAAACGTTTGAAACTTTCTAATAATTTTATGTAAAAGCATAAGCCTACGGAGCAATTATAGATATAACCACAACGTCCGAAATGACCGCTATAATGATCAATAACATATTATAATTTTACAAAATAACAATGATGAAATACACAAACAGGTACGCATAAAAGCGGAAGGCACTGAATTTTAGATCAGAAATAAAGTTTGATTAACACATATCGAAGATAAGATAAAACGTTGAAGCTTCTTTATTAATATTAGTGTTGATATGAATCTAATTAGGTACTGAATGGCTCATTTGCATATTTGTACAAAACATAGTCCAATTAAGTCGCGTAAGATATTTAGCCATGTTAATTTGATTGAGAATGAGTTATTTACGATAAACATCTTCAAATTTATGATATCACAATTTGCAATATCGATTTCAGGGACGAACAAGTATGTTATCTGATAATTTAAAGACAGGGCCGGTTATTACTTCAGATTTAAGAGCCTTAATTATTTCTCTTATCTTGAGATTAGCAAATGCAATTGGGGAAATAATTTTAGGCAGTACCATTAAACTTTAAATAAACATCACCGCCAAGAAAAGACATTCCTGGTTACGCTAAAACTTTAATCTGCCATTAACATTAAACCAGAAGCTAAACCTAAACGACTTTAGTCGTTGTTTTGTTGTTTTGATCTTCATTATCGCCGGCTAAATTCGCACGCACTCTGCGATCAACATTTCGCGTGACAATTGCCTTCCGTGCGGGGGCCGGGTGGACCCGTTATCTGTGTTAAATGAAGTGTACGAGCGAGGTGTATCCGCGGGCTAAGCCTTTTGCTAGAGCTGCAATTCCCAACTCACGCGGATAAGGCCCAGGATTGGGAAGTGAAGCGAAACTGGGATCCTCCAAGAGATATTGTCTGTGCCTGCGAGATAGCATTTGTACAGATCCGTATGTAGCGTTTTCGCAGCTCTTCCCCTGACATTCAAATATCATATTACTATGCTTCACACTTTTATACTTTTATTGTTACTCGATACACACATTTCAAATTAGTGTATCTTGCGACGTTATTTATACAGTAGGTAACATTCAGAAAACATATTTTTTTAATAACGTACTAATTCACATTATCCCCTGGAAAGAAAGATCTCGAAGATATATTAATGCACATATAACGAGCAGCTCCATAGCTTTAGTTAATCTGGAAGGAAAACAATTATAAGTTCCAGATAAATAATGTAGACATTTATAATGTTCAAATTATTTTTAGATTAAAAAAAAAATCAAGTTACTTTTTCAGTTTCCAGACAATTTCCTTAGTTGTTGGGAGAACAGCTAGAAATATCGCCATATCTTATAATATGAATAACAGATTGTCATAATACAGAATCTGTAAGAACAGATTTCTGCCTGTACATCTATCCGAAAGTGCAGCGAAATGATCTTCCGTTACGATTAGAATTTAGTAAATGGTTTTATAATATAGGAAATTTGGAAGATTTATTCGGAAATTGTTTTTCAAGCACGTTAAAAATTCTATTAAGTCAGTTGCACATAATGTGTAGAACAAAGCCATTATCATATTCTAAAACAGTAATTATTAATGTATATCACTGACAGCAGCAGTATTTAGTTTTTCTCATTTAAGTTAGGAATGTTGGTTATTTATGTTCATGTAGCAGCGTTGTAGCAAAACCCTTAAGTTGGGAGCCAACAAATATGCACTGTTTTTTCTTTTTTGTGGCTTTAGGGGTGAACTGATTTTTGAATATATTTTTGTATTTTTCCCCTTCGTCGGTTTTTACCTTTCTTTTTTCGTCTTCTTGGACTAGTTTTGCAGTAAGTATTTTGCTGTGCTATGCTTTTTATATAATACTTTTCTCTAGTCAGCCGTGTGCCTATTTTGTATTTTCCAAATAATATATCCTTTGCTTAATTATGCTTTAATACGGTTTAATAAACTATTCTTCGTTTGAAGCTATTTCCAACAAATTAACATTTTCTTTTTCTTCTCCATTATCTCATTGATACATTCCTTTATCTATATTTTCCAAGAATGCCACTGAATATAGGGTCAGTCGTTCAGTAAGTGAACACAACCCAGTGAATGAATAGTCCGAACAGAGACGTATATATCTGTGAAAACAACGAAAACTCATTTAAAGAATTGGCCTGTTCATTCACTGGGTTTTTGAGCCCTTTTCGAAAAAACTGTTAAAAGTAAGAAAAATTACATTGTTAAGATGATTTCTTCTGGCTCATTACAATTTTCAATGTTAAAACATTCTTATTTTATATTCTTTAACTATCGCAGGAATAATGTGACGTCTTGCAGCGGCCAAAAAATAAAAAATTGTCTTAATTGTTCATGGTATTTGACCCTATTCGTTCATTGCCTTAAAATTTTGGTAATGATCTCTTATTCCACAGAAAATTTGAAAATTCTGCTGGAGAGGTTTGTGCATTTATTTTCATATTCTGTTTCAATTTTACAAATTTTTGTTCTTGGTTTCGTCCATGTTCTCCAAATATCTCTTTATTTCTTGCAAATCTTGATAATCATTTATCCTTCCGATGAATTGGACATGTCTCACATAGTCTTCGATTTTATGGTTGCCAACTTTAGTCGATTTTTCTTTCTTTGATTCATTCGTTATCTTCTCTTCAATGTAAGATTTCGTCTCTAAATATAAATAAACCAAATAAATTTAAAATTTCTCTCTTGTTCTCATCTTATTGTTCATCGCGTTGGTTCCCTGTACTTTTTCTTTTCTGCATTCTTCTAATTTTTTAAAAATTTTACATTGGTTTTCTTTATCTTTGTGTTAGTTTTGTTTTTCATTTCTGCTTTTATCTCTCTTTTATTTTCCTCTAAGTTTATATTTGCTCCTTTTCTGTTTTCTTCTGAGTTTTCCATCATCTTGGCTAACATTATTTTTTTATCTTCTCCTGGAAGATACAGCCTCAATCAAAAAACTAATGAAACGTTCAAAACCGAAACGATGTAATCAGAGAGAGAAGATACCGAGTGAGATGAAGCCTTATGGCGAACGAATGTTTCCGAAGTCCGAAGACCCACCCACAATACGTTGCGCTCTCTCTGACTCGGCCCCGTTGCACTCTGACTACAGCGTTTCGGTTTTTAACGTTTCATTACTTTTGATTGAGGCTGTACATAGTCTTTTATTTGTGGTATTCCTCCATTCTTCCCATTTTCATTTCTATCCGTATCTGTTTTTTGTACTTCTGTCTCTATATATATATATTTTCCTCTTTCTTTTCCGTCGTGTCTCCTTTTATTTTCTCTTTGGCTTTCCTGTCTGCCATTATTTATTGTCGTTTTTAATTATTTTCTTTTTGAATTATTTGTGATTTATCGAGTCTCTAACGTTGGTTGCTAAAATATGCGGTGTTGTTTGTGCATTACTGGTTATGGGGTGGACTAGTTTTAGAATGTATTTGTATATTTTTTCCTTTCGTCAATTTTTACCTTACCTTTTTCGTCTCAGAGTTGATGATCTCGGGACTGCTAGTCAACAGGTAAGTTGATGTAGCCAAACTCTTTCTTTTTGTTTTCGTGCCCTCTTTATATCGTTTTCTCCTTTTTTTAACTTTATTTTTTTTTATTGACTATTGAACGTCGAAGAGAACCCAGTCGAGTTTGTATAATGACAGTGTCCTTTCCACCCTTACTTCGATATAATTCGTAAATTTTTTGTTTAATTTTTTTACACAATCGGAGATAATTGTTATTAAATAATCAGAATCAAATGATTTGCACAACGCCCAATTACTTTGAATTTAATATTGATTTTAGTTGCATTTACTTAAATTTGTTTGAATTTGTAACCAAAAAAATTAATTATGGGTACTCACTGTTAGACCACTGTTTAGTCCTTTCTTTCCATTTTCCATTTAAAGGCACAAAATTAGTTTTTAACATTTCCCTTTTTAATTACCTTTTAAAGGATTCGCGGCAATTGCTTTCTAAACAATTTGTCTTCTTCGTAATGGCAGGCGATAAGTTCTATTCACTTTTTACAAAAAAAAAAGTTTTGTTGCCTATGAGGGTTGATGAACTATTTCAGAATGAAATCAAAGCTGAACAAGAAATTAATTGACGCGGCAAAAGCTCGTGCTTTTATATTAAAAACAAATGAATGTACTTACATACGTGGATCATGGACGAACTCAACACCACCAATGAATTACCGCCCTCTATTCCGTATTATGCATTTAAATTTCTGCAAAAGTTTAAGTTTTGTTTTGTGCGTTTGCTATCAAATCTTTTTGCACAGGAATAAGTAAACATTTTGTTTTTACTAGCTTTTTCTCCAAGTTTAAACTCAATACATGTATGGGACATGATAAATCGCCATCAAAATATTTTCTCAAGTCGGCATACAACATAGAAGAGCTGCGTCGTCATTTGAGTCGTCAGTGAGTCTTATGGTATACCATACATAAGAGGCCACCGATCATCTCATTCGAAGCTTCCAGTTAGAGAGTGTATTATTAACAGTGGTAACGTGACACGTTACTAAAGTTCTTCTTTACTTGTTGATAAGAAGTGATCAAATGAAAAATGAATTAGAGTTGGCGATACAACTAAACACGCATGTGTGCGTTTAGTTCATCGAACGTTTCTTCAGTCACTTTGACGTCTCTACAAAGCAAGAAAGCCGTTTTATTTTAATAAAATTAAAGCAGATGTGTAAAATGACCACTGCCTGCTGCATCAAGACACATTTGAACTCTACGAATAACTGCGGGAGTAACGTTAAACAACATTTCTGGCGTGTTATTTTTGTTACAATTGATTGACAATTAGTATTAATATTAATTATCCAAGGCATACATTTAAATTCCAACGCCTACCCTAATTCATTTTTATATCGATCGCTTGTTATTTTTTTTCAGATTGATAATTTTTAGTAGTTTTCTAAAACGAAATTGTCTTTCATTATAATTATGTCATAAATAGAATGAACATAAAAAATACAAGAGTATTAGGTGCAATTCACAATTTTGTTTTAACTTTTTACAAATACATATATAATCCATTCCATATCCATTTACCATCGTAGTATGTCGCGAAAGTCTAGCGAGAATGTGGTAGTCATGTATATAACTAAATTTCGACAATGAATGTCATGTTGATTTAGATTTTAAGGTTATCCCGAATTACGAAATGCTGTGATATTTTCCTTCCATCACGAGGTGTATGCACGTCCAAATTCACATACATAAATTGCAAAACGTTTTTCTTCACTTTTAATTTTGGCTGGGTTACTTTTCAAACATGTTTCGTTGGTCTATCTGATTTGAATTGTCACAATTTGGCGTATGTTAAAATTACATCAAATTAAGGGTCGGTACTTTCATCACCGATTAACTTTAATCTTTGGTTTATTCCCAAAGAAACAATTGTGTTTACAATTGTAGGCATGGGAATAAACCAAAGGTTAAAGTTAACCAGTGATGAAAGTACCGGCCCTAAGTCTGTCTAATTTTACTATGATAGCCAACCTACTAACATAATAAAAAGTGAGCAAATAAAAATCAGATTAGAGTAGGCGGTGCAAAGAAAATGTATGTCTGTGATTAACTGAATTAATGAATGTAATACATTCATGGACTGTCAAATTTATTGAATTTTTATTTAATCACAGACATACATTTTCTTTGCAGCGCCTGCTCTAATCAGATTTTTATTTGCTCACAGGTTATAACGGCTTATTACGATGATAAATAGATAATGAATGGATTATACATAAAATTAATAACGTTTGTTACCAATTGAAACTTAAATTTTGTTTCAAAAATTATTCTGTTTTGGCTCTTGTACAATGATTATAATTTAAGCCCAGAAATTTTCTTATGAAATACGTTCCTGGTGGAAAAACTACGAGACTTACAATGTGGAAAAGGAGAAGGAAAACTAGTCTGCTCAGCTATGCGAACCCGGAGTTAGGTTAATGGCCAACTGGAATTGCGCTTTCCATCTTGTCCCATCCCGCCTATTCCTTGCACGTAAGGAACTCAACTCATGCGACTTGTAATATTTGTTCTCGACTGCTCGCCATTCATATGAGTTTTATCTGCCGTTCCAAGACGCCGCAAGCACGTGGGGATTAGAGCCCGCGTTATGAGCTACATGATTGTGGGAAAATTCTTTAGGAACTGTAAAATGAACAAAGAGAATAGCTGGCGGTATTCGCAATAAAACTCTATAGCATAATCATTAACTATTTAACAGCGATAAATGAGTTTTCTTCCCCTGCAATTTATAAACGCTAAATATTAGAGTGAAATTTTCTTTGTCTCATTTATCATGTCTAATTATTTTTGTTTATTTGTTGAATAAATTTTCGTCAGATTTGGGAGGTTTGTAACAAATATGGCTCAGGTGGTTATAAACTGTTGTCCTTCTAATAGTTGGCCAGCTTAAACCAATGAATGCATCTAGTGCTGGAATGGAGTGCTAATCCTACTGAAGCCACGCATTTAAATAGGATTTTCCAACTAATAAATTTACAGCTTTATTTAAGCTTTCAAAACGTGAGTTGCTAACTATGGAAATGTATTCATGCATTTACATTTTAAGTGTACGCAATAATATTTGTTCTGTGTACAGTTACTTACGTAAGACATAAGCACATTTAAGTAACGAAGTACTCATCCGGTAAGATAAGTTAATGTATTTAATGTGTTGTTAGGAGGAAACTATTTATTTCCGTATTAGCACATTAATTAGAAAAAGAGGTTTGAACATTTAGTTGCGGGAGGTGCTTGTTATAGTATAAAAATTAAGAAGCTATTGCATGAAGTCTAACTGGATATTACTAACATTCTCTATTTTAAACTGAAGGTAAATGTTACGAAGTAGTTAGTTAGAAAACAAATCATGTACAAAGGAGGCGCGTCCCGCATCTTACTAGACATTTTTAAAATCCTACCCCTATATAAGTAATTAAATAAAATATATATTTCGGGCTATAACAAAATATTTACTTATTACTTACTTATTGCTTTTATGGTACTAAATAAATAAATTTGCGATTTAATTCTCATCACTGCAAAATATATCAAATTTGTTTTGAATGGGTGGATTAAATCACTGAATGCCGCGAAAGAATTTGGTAAGGACAAGGTTGATTTTGAAAGTATAACACGGTGATTCAAAATTGTCTCTGGATGGTTTGAGGGTGCGTAGAACATAAAAAATAAGGTCATCTTCTTATGTAATTTTTTTTCCAAAAGTCAATAATAAGGGAGTTATAATCCCCTGAAAGAGGGGTGAAACATAATTTTTTTGGCAATATCTTCTGAATTCTTTAAGTTATCAAACTAATTTTTGAAACTCAGACATTAGGCACCTATTTCAGGCCTTATAACTCTTGTTATTATTCCTTTTTGTAAAACATTTGGCGGCAAATTGTTGTTAAAAACAGAAAAATATTCACAGAGAAAACATGACAAATACTAAGAGAGAAATTAGTTACTAATAATAATAATAAATAGTAATAGTTACTAATAATAAGTAAATAATAAATAAATCTCACTACAAAGAACAAAAACGCCGCCATGAGCCATGATAGTTCGAAGTGAATAATTTTTACAGTTTATTATTATTATAGTTATTAAGTTAATTTAAAACAAACTCCATTGGAAGAAAATTAGATAATGAGGGAAAAAAAAATAATTTTGTACACTATTGCAATCTGAAAATTAAAAAAATTAATTCTTTTTATTTGTATAACGCATTTTCCATAAAGGAAAGAATACGACTAAAACACAAAGAAAAAGACGTGTATGGGGAGAATGCTTTAGATAAAAATTTGCCAAAAGTTACTTTTCCAATTTTTTACAAGGATACCAGATACCGCTGATTGTGATCATGTGAATTTTATATAGGTAATTTATTGCAGCCAACACATTACAAGTGAAGAAATCGAAAGAAGCTTTTATAATGCTCGATTGCACGAGGACTATGGATATCCAGTTAACAGGTCATTTCCCGTTTGAACAAATTAAAGCTCGTGTTACCACGGCAGAAAACAATAACTTATTAGAAATGCCTCTGTGAAATATTGCTTCAAGAAGTTGAAGCATTGCTGCACAATAAAACATCAAAAAAACCTTGTCGACCGCAATTGTGAAACTCGATAATTTGAAGTATCGAGCCATCATTAAGAAATTGTATTTGAAGCGATTAAGGGAAAAGCATATGCTTGGTGATAAGTGCCCTTTATACGCGTCTGTGAAAAATTGGATTGTGTTATTCAAAAGAGGAAAACTTTCCGTTGAAGATGAGGAGAGACCATGATGACCGGTTTCGGTGTCTACACCCCGTAATATGGATGTGGTTCATGACATTATTATCAGACCGTCGAACTGGGCTTAAACATACCTATAGCTGAGACACTAAGGATTTCGTATGAAATCGTATCGATTTAGGTATGAAAAAGTTTTTGCAAAATGGATACCAAAATGTTTGAATGCTGATTTAAAGCGAGCAAAACTAAAAGCATCGTGCTCAATCCGTACCCATTTCGGAAAAGATGCCAACTTTTTGAGCCATTTTGTGACCATAAATGAAACTTGGGTCCATTTTTACGATCCAGAAATGAAACAGCAGACGATGGAGTGGTTCTCCAAGCCCTAAGAAATTTAGAGTTAAAAATCTTGCTTTCGTTTTTTGTGATATCGATGGTGGAAATTCAATACCACTTATCTGCAAGCAGTCAAAATGTACAGGAGGAATAAAAAAACGTTTAGCATGCCTAATTTGCAAGATGCATTAAATTTCTCAGTTTGTGAAACATATAAAATGCATGTTGTTAGTATTGTTTGCAAAAACAAAAATAATTAAATTATTTTTTATTCATTACTGCACTAACAGGGTATTGCATCCAAATTTCTGGAAATAATGCAGTAAATAACATGCAAGTAAAAACAATAGAGATTAAATTATAAAAACATTACTTTCAAACTCACCTAACCTGTGAACGTGTAGCCAATATAACGAATTTTTTATTCGTTGTATTGCATTCGGTTGTTTGAATTTAACGAGGTTTTGGAGACTTTGAAATACCAAAGCCGGAAATGTAAATGCGCGTCATAATTCGAACTAACTAATGGTGCCAAAATCATATATTATGAAAATATTGTAGATACGAGGTATTGAATTTCCACCATCGATATCCGAGTAGTAGATATTATCGATTATCTGGAAAAGGACCAAATAAAACTAAAGACTATTATTCTAAATTACTAACCACCCTAAAGGTACTGTCTATCTTCAGCGATTAATTAATCGCTGCGCTTATTCGCATCAATTAATCGCGTTAGTTGCTCATATGCATTATGCATGTAGTTTGTTGATCTTCAGCGACAAGTCGCAGATAGACGACGCGTTTAATAATCGCATTGCTTTGAAGGCAACTTTCACGTGCGCGTTTTGTCGACTGCAGTAGCCGCAGTACCAAATTTTGCAAGTTACTGTGAATATGGCCAAAAGTAATAGCGAGGCAGGTTAAGATTTTCAAAGGAGGAGGATGAGAAGCTACTAAATGAAGTGTCTCTATATCCAGCACTGTACCTAGGACCCTAAAAATAAAGTGTAGAATTTGCTGATGATTGTTAATAAAGTTTCTTCGTCCCCTTCTTCTTCCATATAATTAATGTTACTGTGGCTAACACTTTTTCCATTATTTATTACATTAATTTAAAATAGAAACACTGCATCAAACAACATATGAATGGCTTCCGTTAATCCTCGAAGACAGACCTAAGTGACTAGTCAACGCGTTTTGTCACAACTTTTATTCGCGTTGATTAATCGTTGAAGATAGACCGTACCTATACGTACGTATCGAAGAAGTAATGGAGGCTGTGGTGGGCTGGTTTGTAGAGCAAGAAGAAAAAAAATATTTTTGAAGGAGTTACAAGTGCTGCAAGTTCGCTGTATGTATTATATGTATTCATTTAAGAGGAGACTAGGTTGAATATTTTGAGTTCTAAATTTTAGTTGCTTCAATAGTATTCTAGGAATATATCAATACCCTCGTATGTAGTACTTTAAAAAGCTCTATATGATCGTGATTTGCCTTAAAAGGAACAGTTTCGTAAGCGGCGAAACTTGAATTGTAACAACGTTGAACAAAAAAGGTCGTGATAAAAATTGAGGTGACTTGTTGATAAGTGCTGTTGAACGAATTCAAGGCAGGAATTAATTGGATACATCTGGAATTGTCAAATTGCAAAGGTGATATTTTCCATCACAACACCAGGTCTCTTCTTGCCAAAAATTGATGGAATTTGATGGTACATTTTGTTTCTTCCGATATTACGAATTTAAATTTTCACATACTACAAAATTCCTTTAGCGGCATGAACTTTGAATTCCTAGACCTTCACAAAAACCACCTGGACTACTTTATTTGTGGATTATCCTCAAGAATTCTATGAGAAGAGAACGTAAGATATAAAAAAAATGCAGTTATGAACGGTGCATACCTTATTGCTGGATAAGTCTTTATTCTAAGATTATACAGTATGATTCAAAAGGATTGCATCACCGATTAGGTAGCAAAAGAGAACGTTATTAGGAGCACAAATACAGGGATATCCACATAAACCGTTCGTTAAAAGTTTTCAAGGTTGCAGTTCATGTAGATATTTGAAATTTAAGGAGCAAGGGTTTTCCGTAGAGACCTCTTTAAATAAAATAAAATTGTCTTTGTACCACTTCCGGTTGTACCGGAAGTCGCTATCAACTCGCTTATTTTAAATGGAATGCTATATTTTTTATCACGTTTTTGAATTCTACATGTAAAAATATGTTAAGTTTCAATACATTTCCCTATCTCTAAAATGCATCATTTTTGAGATATTTTGAAATTTCTTAAAAATTTGGATTCTGCAATCTGATTTTCAAAAAATTATAACACAGCTATGATTGAAGCAATTTTATTTGTAATAGCTGATATAGTAGTTGAAGCTTTAAGGTTCTTAAAAATTCCCTAAGCATAATCTATTAAGCTACAGGGTGTCTAAAACGCACCGCTCCACTCGAAGATATTCAAACACAGAAAAATACTTTTTTTCAAATGGAACGACCAATATTTTAATACACCATCGTATGTGGAATTAAATGCTGTGTCGAACTATACTAGCATTCCCTATACCTAACTTTAACAGTTTTTCAGTTATAAGATATTTTTGGTTTAATACATAAAAATTTACATTTATTGGGTTAAATATTTCTAATTTTGTTGATATAGTTATGAAAACAACAAACAATTGCATTTAACGTTTCCTGTTACTACAAATTTTAAGCAAAAGCAAAAAAAAGTTGAGAATCAAAATTAAAATTATTCAAACGCTGATATTTTAAATCAATTTTTTAAATTCATGAAGAATGATCTAAAATTGTTCAGAGCAGAGAATGTGTGTTCAATAAAATGTACCCCTCTTGTCTCCTATGAATAAAACACAGTTTGGAAAGTTTGAACCTAACTTTATACAATTTGGAAAAATAAAATGTATGAAGATCAGTAACAAATAACGAAGATAATTAGACAATGGTTTTAAAATCTTTCACGTTAATCCAGAGAATTGCAAACTAGCAGCTATTTTATTCTTCAATTTAAAGTAATGAAATTCATACTTTTTCGTTTTATAAAATCACAAGCGTTCTAAGAGAAGGATGATTAAAGAACTATTAAAATTTGTGAATTTCCACTTGCCAAATTCTATTTTCTTTGGTTGACTACAAAATTTGTAGTAACAGTAATCATTGTTATATTTCCATGCTATCTCAATGAAATTAAAAATATTTGACCTATTAAAATTGTAATTTTCTATGAATTAAATCGAAAATGTTTCATAACTCAAAAACTGTTAAAGTTAGGTATAGGGAATGCTAGTACAGTTCGACGCAGCATTTGATTCCACATACAATGGTGCATTAAAATGTCGGTCATTCCATTTGAAAAAAAGTATTTTTCTGTGTTTGAATATCTTCGAGTGGAGCGGTGCGTTTTAAACACCCTGTAGCTTAATAGATTGTGCTGTTGGAATTTTTAGGAACCTTAAAGCTTCAACTATAATATCAGCTATTACAAATAAAATTGCTTCAATAACAGCTGTGTTATAATTTTTTGAAAATCAGATTGCAGAATCCAAATTTCTAAGAAAATTCAAAATATCTCAAAAATGATGCACTTTAGAGATAGTGAAATGTATTGCAATTTAACATATTTTTACATGTAGAATTCAAAAACGTGATAAAAAATATAGCATTCTATTTAAAATAAGCGAGTTGATAGCGACTTCCGGTACAACCGGAAGTGATACAAAGACAATTTTATTTTATTTAAAGAGATCTCTACGGAAAACCCTTGCTCCTTAAATTTCAAATATCTACGTGATCTACAACCTTGAAAACTTTTAACGAACGGTTTATGTGGATATCCCTTTTAGAATGTTTTTACGGTGCATAGTTTTGTAGACATAAATGTTTAACGATATCACAAATAGGCAACGCTGCACTTTGTAGATGCACTTACTAATTTGAAACCATAGATCATAGGTAGATCGTTTTTGCTGACAACTGAATTTGCACTGAATTGTTTGTAAATCAAATTTGACACAATAATAATTGTCACTTCTTAATACCGTACTTTATTTAGCTATCCTTAAGTTTCTTAAGTGAAAATTTGATGAAGGAGTAGGTCGAGACGTGCTTGCCAAAAATACGGTAAACTTTCAAAGAATTTAGAAAAATCAGAAATTAAAAGAAGCAAACGCTAATTTAAGGTCACATGTCAGACTATGGTAACCATAGTGTCACCCAATTTTTGCTGCACCGTTACCGACTTAACGTCTAAAATAATGATAATATTTCCAAAGAGTTTTTCCTGCTTTATTACTTAATATTAATTATATTTAATAATAAGGAGAATTTTATTACATGCCTGTATCGACCGCTCTCATTTATTAATGTTTTTATTAAAACATAAAATTACATTATCTGATTAATACAAAATAAACATCAAATTCGTATCTTTTAAGGCGTATATCTTCTCTATCTTCTTAAAGAAAGCTCGCAGAAAAGTTTTCTTTGCATTTTTGGGAACAAATAATTGGTTCTAAAGGACGCCCAAGTGATAGTGTGGTCCTTTTGAATCATACTGTATATTTTTGTTTTAAAATTCGCAGAAACTTTTTTCAATCTAATATTTATTGGTTTCGGCCTACTTTTTTGAAAGAAAAGGTTTTTCAATGTTTATTAATAAAACAGTAAACAGTGGGCAGAAATTAATTGAAAAAATACTCCATTACATTCGTTCTGTAGTTTTAATTAAGGGTGCCTATGAGTTTTAATTTTCTTGGTACTTGGCATCTACACGGAGAGAATTACGTTGTAAAAGTAAATATAAATATAGTAATTTTTACAAAAATTTATATTACTATATGTGACAGCAAAATCATTTTATTAACTTAAAAACATAATTGTATTAACTGTTATATATTTAAATTTATAAAAAGATATTCTAAAATGGCTAAAATATAAAATTTAATATCGTTTAATATATTTATATTTTAACATTTATATCTACGCACAGATAAGAAGCTACGGGATTCACACGATCACCAACCTTTGCAGCTGCACCAAAAAAATAAGTTTCTCGATTTAAAAAAAAACGAATATTAAATTACAAATCTTATAAAAAAAAAATTGTGCAAATCGGTTTTGATTACAGCGGATTCCTCGAGCATGCTCTGTACAGCTGTTTAAGGCCTCATTGGGCCTTCATCAACAGAACCGTAGCTCCAGAACTCCACCATAGAAAACATAAATATATTATGTTATGTTGTGTTGTCTATGAACTCCACTGCAAACCAAACCGATCTCTCCTAGTTTATATGCCATTGCGATGTGAAAGTAATGAACAATTTAAGTAGTGACATCTTTCGATCGCTTTTTGACCTACAAATTTTATGTTGTAAACATCATATCTGCAGGCCGAACTCATAAATGTTACAAAATCATATGCTTAATGTAATATAATAGCATTGTCATTTCTTTTAAGAGAAAAATTTACTTGCTTTACTTAAACAATTTTGCTACTTTTAAAACAATTTATTTTATTATTAATGATACTTTTTTTACAACACGGTTTTTAATATACATTTTTCTCAGTGTAGTTTCGTCTAAAAGTATAGGCAGTTGCGTTGGTAAAGAAATGATGAATATCTTGAAATATTTTAGTTTTTTTAACAAGAAATAAATAGAATACTAGTTATAATTTTTAGAAAAATTATAATTTTCAGAAGCCACTAATTACAACATTTTATATATGTACATTTAAAAAATATTAAATCTTCAAGATAAACTTATTATTTTAATCCTACGGGTTTGCTTAAAGGGGTGATTTAGTGTATCAAGAACTTTTGGAAATAATATCGTCGAGTAGTATTTGTTGTTTCAAAGTTTGTACCTACTCTAAATGCAAATTCAACTCCCAGCAGTGCAAACAAAACAAAGACAAGAGACGCCTACGAAACTTTAGACGAACAAGTTTTAATGGCCTTCACGGAATTCACGCTAATCAACAATTTACACACAAGAAATTAATTAAATATATTCATTCGACTGACAGTTGAGGAAACCGGATGATGGTGGAGTTGTGTCATTAGTAGGGCGGCGTTGAAAGATGCAAACACATCTGCGATTTGCGTCCCCCACGTTTGTTCCCGAATTTAATTCTATTTAAGAGCATGATATACTGACGCGCAAAGCGTTTCTTTAAAGTTTTTTCTCGATCGAAATTCCGGCACTAATATCATCTTGATGGGTTCAAGGGAGAGTTCTGAGCATCGAGTGGCGCAACACATGTAGAAGAGGGTCATAGAAAAACAAACGTAAATTCGATGGAAGAAACACTCGTTACGTGCATCCTTTCCTTATGGGGGAGAAAGAAAATCACTTTTGCCAACTGTGAAATTAAATCCGGAATTGTCTTTTTATAATATGAAGAAACTTGTTAACTTGTATTAAATTAATTAGAGAAAACTTAATTCGTAAGTAAGAACACTGCTCGTCGTGTAATAATTATTAAGTTGAGTAAAAAGTGAGTTACGTGAATCTCTATCTGATTTAAATGTGTGCGGAAATGGACTGAGTTTTATGGAACACGAGAGTGCACTTGGTGCATATTATGAGATCGTTAAAGTTGTCCGTTCACTTTTTGCTTTATACATAGTAATTTATTACTGCTTTCTAGAGTGTGAAACAGAAGTGCTTCAGTTTTAAAAGCCTGTAGCAAATAATTTTGTTCTTCATGTTTGCAGTTTATTAAGTACATCCAAAAGCGGCGAAATACGACGAAACAACTAAAATATTTCACAGTGGATTTATTAGAACTAGGCAGATATTTTTATCCACTCTTACCATGAAATTTGGATGGCATGTCTTACTTTAATTGAAAAATAAGTCATTGCATTCCTTGAGCCTTGAGGTCATGTCAATTTTTAACGTAGACCGTATGGTTGTTAAACTTAAAATTATGTATCAGAGGTTTTAAATAAGGTTCAAAAATAAACCGAAACTGGTCAGCTGAATGATACTTTAGTTTTTCTATAGTCCTAAATAGCCGATCATCTTTACCATATTAATCATCGTATTACCAGGACACCAACTCACTTACTAAATTATACATTTGTAAAAAAATGAATTAAAAATGAAACTTTAATATCAACTTACAGAAATTTCACAGTTCATAATTTAAGAATTCGTTGGGTCTGTTATTTTGGTATCAAATCAATTATCTGTTATTTAGATTTACTGTATTTAATTTTCTTTGCAAAATAACGTTTCTACAAGTAAAATGGAATGAACACGTTTGGTACCTCTGGTTTAATAATAACCGTACGAAAGATAACTTCACCCTCCAAAACCGCATTCTGTTCATCTCTAATTACATTAACACTGCATGGAATGGATACAATTATTTTATGTCCTGATTTGAAATAGTTAACGGCGTCTTGTAACACGGAGAGAATGCAATTTACCCCTAGTGCGCGCCACTACATAATTTAATTTAGAAAATTTTAATTAGTAATATCTTACGCAAAGCAAACGTTCGCGTCCACATTCTCTCGTCCTGAAATTAAAAAAATATCAAGGCGATAAATAACGACACAATCTTTTTGGAATCTCGGCCGGTTCTCCGCCGAAAGTGGTCTTTTTTATGTTAATTAAAATGCCATAGTCCTGACGGTCAGTGTTTTTTGGCGTACGTTTTCGGCTGCATTTAAATTCATGTTAACGGCGACTTTTATTGCGGACTAAATTAACTCTACATCGAATTTAATATTTTGTTGAAATCATATATGTAATATTATAGCCGATTTTATTGTCGTTGTTATTCATGCACGAGGCTAAAATTTTATTGGTTGTTAACTATATTTTAATATTAAAACACAAATGCAAATGCATATAGCGTTTAATAATTGTTTTTTATCATCAAATAACGCCATAACTTAGTAAATATTTTGAAACTATAATTTACAGTTACTACTTATTTACACAATTTTAAAGTATGATGAGTGTCATTAACGTTTAAAAAATTATTTACTTTATGACGATGTCGTCACAAATTCAGAAATTATGATACATTTAAATATATGCACAACTTTCAGATAACACGTGTACATGCATTAAGAGCTCATATTTCAAGAAGTATATTAAAATTTGGTTGAATGATCGCAATTGTAAGCATTTTTTTATGAAAATTAATTTTAATTTTGACATAGTTTGTATATTTACACAAAAACAAGAAACTTAAGGCTCGGTCAGAATTGAAATAGTGCAGAAAATTAGTGCAGATGGATACTGACAAATGTTTGACAGATGTACCTATTTTGATGTCTATTCACAATCCATAGACATTTTGCACTGAGTTGATTGTTAATAGATACATCAAAATACTTTTGTTAAACATTTGTCAGTATCAATTTGCACTAATTTTCTGCACTAATTGTAAGTCAATTCTGAATGATACTTTTAAACCATATCACATATCGTAAATAAAATATTCTTATTCTAGTATTGCAGGTGTACTATCTATATGAGGTTAGGTTAACAAAATAGGGCAATCGCATATGTGAAATAGAATAATTTATGATATTACATTTTGTTTTTGAATGCAATCAATTTAACTTTAATGCATTTGGTCACGTCTTTTATGCTTTCACAGAAGTGACTTTTTTGAAGGACCCACAGTTGATTCCAGCTCCTCTTTAGTGACGAATTTCTTATTACTAAGAAATATGTATTTTCAATTTCGGAAATAGATGAAAATCTGACGGTGCTTAATCTAATAAATTGGGAGGTTGCAGCAACAGTTCTGACTTTTGAAGCAGCACTTTCTTCTTTCTGGACTTACTTGGGCGTTTCTCAACGACTAAATGTTCTACATAATATGTCCAGTTTATTTGGCCAAGTTAGTGTATCAACAAGAGACACTTCACATCCTAGAATAGGCATGGCGAACCAATGGCACGCGTGCCCGAAAAAAATGTTTACAAGCACGCGAACGACTTATGCCCGGTAACATTAAGGTTACTTACCAATTTGTCAGATTTAATTAATGGATAACAGCAAAAATCAGTAACATAAAGGTTTGTTAGGAGATAATCATTTGTTAAATCATTTGCTAACTTAACCAACGCTGCTCCGGTGGTTACACATTATTTTGTTACGATTTATCCAAGGGCAAAATATGCTGAATGCCATTTAACAAATGGTTAGATTTATGTTACCCAATTTTTACTTAACAATTGATTAGTGCTAACAAATGAGTAACTAATCGCTTGCTTACACAAGCTTTATGTTACCGGGCATTAGAGTAATATAATTTTATGCAGTGATCGGCAGAAAGTTGGACACAAATATGGGATTTTTTTTTATTATTGATTTCTCAGAAAAATTTATTCTTCATGAGAGCTCCTTTATCTTCCCAAACTCAAAATGCACATATCAAAATTTGAATACCTCTAGCCATATACCGAGGAAATAAAAATATTTGAAATCGACATAAGAGTAAAGTTCCTTTATTTTTCAAAATACGCGATAATATTATTAGGAAAAGTTATTTCGATTTTTTTTTTACTTCGCACATCATTAACTGCACAAATATAATTTGCAAATTGTTGGCACGTGAACAAAGAAAGGTTCGTTATCCTAAAACCATGACTTTTCAGACCGACAAAATAGTTCTTGCTTTCTCCATATTATTTTAAATCGTTGTCCGGATTGTTGAGTGTAATTATCCAGGCATCATTATAGGTCAGAAATATACAGGGTGTCTCAGGAAAACTGTTCCAAACATTCAGAAGTAGTACAGGGCAAGTAATTAAGCAACTTTTACTAATAAAGTTGTGGCCGGAAATGTTTCCGCGTCAAGTTAAAACGAAATAAAAAAATCTCAATGCAAGAAGTGACTTTTCTATTTATTTGTAGTAGTTACATAATTTTAATTAATTTCAATTTATTAAGAAATCTTGAAAAATTAAAATGAAGTGTTTAAAATTAAGCCATTCTGGACACACAAGTTATGACTACGTGTGATTGAACGACAAATTCTTTGAAATATCTGAAGACGGCTACGAATGGTATCAAGAGCAAAAAATTTTGAACCACTAGTTCCTCTTCTGCGTTGGCAGGTGTTGCATAGACGTGCGATTTAATATTGTAACATATTAAAGGTTCTATTAATTTTTATTTTAAAACAAAACACGAAACAGTTAATAACTAATTTATTTAAAAGCAACTAATTAATACTGACTTAAACAATAATTTATTTACAAACTTAATCCGAATTTATTTTAACAGCCGAGCGAAAGTTTATCAGGCGACTTTTATTCCGAACTATCTAACGTTGAATTGTTCTTCATTCACCGGCCGCGTGCTTTATACGCCGGGGTTGTTTTTCTCGCACATTCGAGTATGCGACGGAATGTCTGGGGCTGATTCCACCGCTGACCTGATATCGGTGCGCCTGAAGTTTCTGGTCTAAGGCGCGTCGGCGATGACGCAAGAGACAGACTGACGCCGCGCCGGCTGCTGTCGGCGAATCATTACAATATGATACCAAATACAAAAATGAATTGGAGTCATATCTCGCGATCGTGCAGGCCAAGGAATAGGACCATCTTTAAAAGTACAATCGCTGGATTGGGAGAAATGGTCCTTTTCCATTCCTTGGTGAGTTAGTATTTGCGTTAACCTCTTATTTATTTCGTTGTTATTTGAAGTTATTTAACTCAATTTCTTTTAGGTATGCTTCTATTGCTACTTATTTATATAAACAGATTGCCTCGTACATTTTCCGCTTCGATATCCCAAGAAAAATCTTGAATTTTTCAATTGGTGACGGACAAGGAGAAACTTATTTCTGAATATTTCAATAAGATTTTAACACTTTCTATGTTTCCACTGGAAATAATAAATTTTCTTCGCACGTTGGTCTTTGTGTTAGGGATATCAATCAATAAAAATAATCCATGTCTTTGATTTTTTGAACCTGAAGAAACGTTAGTTTTTCTCGCCGATATGCGACAAACAATCAACTCTACGTAAAATATGATCAAAAATTTTAATCTTTGGAAAAGATTTAAATTTAAAGTTTTACCTTTATCATTAAGTACTGTATTTCTCTTCAGAAATTTTATATTTCTAATTTTTTTAAAACACTGGATTTCTTATAGTAATGCTTCACCGACTTTCGTTTAATAAAAGCTATTAAACTTAAAAACTTCTTTAGGTCGATATCTTTCCTTATGGTTAACTTTATCTTTAGCATCGAGTAAATGTTCCATAATGTGGAACTCTTATAAACTATGAATTTTTGTTCAAACTATGCCAGCAAAACCTCTTTATTAATCATTTTCACTGGTTTTTCTTTACACTAATTATCAATTCGCCTGTTGAGTTCGAGAGTTTAGTGGCTGTTCAAGATACTTTAAAAAAAAACACCATAAATGTTCACATATAAAACAACTTGTATTTATTTTCTGAATGACTTCATAGCTATCTACATTTTTAACTAAATGAATACATAACATAGAGAGCGTGATTAATACAGGCCCCAACACCTCCCCTACGAAGATGAATCTTTCGGAGTGTAAGTCTTTGACTTCCAATCCACAGTAAATCGTTTCGGAGATCTACGGTTACGTGATGATCTTTGACATGGCGTTTCAGGAGCTGATGGCAAAGGATCTTGCGCTTGTGGACTGGAGCAGGGTGACGTCAATCTTGTTGGTTCGACGGTTTGTGTTATGGTCGGACCTGGACTATCGTCACAGCTATTTCTAAATTGAAAATCTAAACCAGAACTGCCTTTCCATATGTGGTTTCGGTGTCGTTGAATCATTTGTCCTGACGGTAAACTTACTGTACACTGATTTCCGGATTCTGCGACAAAGCGAGCAACTGATTTTAGTCCGCGACGAATCAAGACAATAATATTTTCTCCTTTTTCGAAATTTCTGCTGCGAGCACCGTGATGGCCATCGAACTGATGTTTCATGTTTTGCTGATATTGCGAACTGTTAGTCCTAACATGCTTGCTTGGTGAAAGCGTAGACAATGGTGTACCTATCGGTCGACCTAAGAAAATTTCAGCTGGTGTTTTACCTTCAGGTGCTGCAGAACAAGGTGTATACCGATAGCTGTACAAATAATTCCAAATTGTCTCTCGCCAATGATCTCCAACTTTCTTGATAAATTGTTTAATCGTGTCCACAGTTTTCTCTGCTTGACCATTTGACTGGGGATGATTAACAGGAGAGAAAATATGATAAATACCAATTTCTTCACAAAAATTCTTAAATAACTCCGAAGTAAATTGGGTACCGTGGTCGGTTACAAAAACTTCTGGAAGACCATATCGACTGAAAAATTCATGACACAGTTGAGCAGTTTGACGTGCATTTATTACAGATGTGATGCTCATGTCAATGAATTTTGAATATGCATCAACTATGACGAGAATGTATTTGCCGTCAATGGGTCCAGCAAAATCCATATGTACTCGTTCCATCGGTTTTGTTGCGCTTGGCCAAGGTTCTAATGGTTGCTTAGCCGGCAACTTTTGACGCAGACTACACTTGTCACTTTTACATACATATTCTTCGATATATTTTCCCATGTTTGGCCAAAATACCCATTGGCGTGCTAGTTACTTCATTCTTCGCATACCTGGATGGCCGTTATGGAGTTGACGCAGTGTAACGGGAACAAGTTTTTGTGGGATAACAACTCCTTCACCAAAAAGAATATAGTTTTATCCACTATTGATAAATCGTTGCGACGGTTGAAGAACGGTCGAATCTTCTCATCACTTGGTGTTTTGGTCCAACCTTCCTTCATCGCTTTAAAAATGTTCTGGAAAATGAGGTCGCTAGAGGATTCTATCAACAAACGTTCACGTAATTTATTTCCTAATTGACCAAGAGCTTCATCGCAAATTTGTTTGACTTCGAGTTCGACATTGGCAACTTGAAGTTCATCTTTATTATCAACTTTAAATTGTTTGATGAGTTGAGAGAGAGCATCAGCTTGACCAAATTGGACGGTATTAACATATTCTATGTTAAAATCATAACCCAAGAGACGAAGAACCCAGCGCTTATGGGGAGCAGCACTCATTGGTTTCAGTCCTTTCGTATCTTCTGTACGTAAAAGAGCAAGCAATGATTTGTGATCGGAATGAAATGACGACCATAAACAAACTTGTGAAATCTCTCGACAGCTGTGATTAGAGCTAAAGCTTCTTTCTCCAGTCGTGAATAGTTCCTCTGCGTTTCGGTGAGGCTTAGGGACATGTGATAAACAGCTCTTTCACGGCCGTTGGAATCTCTTTGAAGTAAAACGCCTCCTATGCCTGTTGAACAAGCGTCAGCAGCGACGATAAGTTTCTTGCTAGGATCGTAGTGTATTAGAAGAAGAGGGCTAATCATTACTTCTTTAATCCTTTTCGTTGCGTTTTCTTGTGCAGACGTCCACTCGAACGGTATACCTTTCTTCGTGAGCTTTTCCAATGGATGTTTGAGCTCGTGTAAACGTGGAACAAATTTTCCGTAGTGATTTATCATGCTCAAAAGACTGCGAATCTCTGAGACGTTTGTTGGATTTAGCATTTCGGCGATGGCTCTTGTGCGCTCAGGGTCGGCACGAATTCTATCAGAGTTAACAAGTAATCCTAAGAATTTGACTTCCCGTAAACCAAATTTACACTTGTCTAGATTTAGCCGAAATCCACGTTGCTGAAGTCGATCTAACACCTGATACAGACGCTGGTCGTGTTCCTGGTGGTTACGACCCATAACCAAAATATCATCAAGGTAAGCTACAGTTTCTGGAATTCCACTGAGCGTTTGATCCATGCATCGCTGAAAAATAGCAGGTGCAGTTTTAATTCCAAATGGCAAACGAAGATATCGATATATTCCATTAGGAGTAACAATCGTAGTTAATTTAGTGGAATCTTCAGACAGTCGAAGCTGGTGATAAGCAGCAGAAAGATCCAGCTGACTGAAAATATGGTTACCGTTGAGAATGCTGAATGCACTTTCCACATTCGGGAGGGGGTACTTGTCGTCTTCCAATGCTGCATTTAAGCCCGTTGAAAAATTCCCACAGATGCGAATATGTCCATCTCCTCGTTTGGCGACGACGATCGGAGTGGTCCAACGTGATTCGTTGACATATTGAAGCACTCCGACCTGTTGTAGGCGATTAAGTTCTGTGGTCAGAGGTTCTTCCATGGAAAATGCAATTGGACGACAAGAAGTTTGGACATATTTAGCACTTGGTTTGAGGTGAAGCTTAGCCTCGAATGACTTACAGTGTCCTAATTCTTGTTTAAATAATTCGGGGAATCGTGTTGCGAGCTTATCTTTTATTGAAGATGCTCTAATTGCGGCACACGTATTGGATGAAAATTTTTGAAATTCTGCTAAAGTGTGATTCCATAAATCGAGTGCGTCGATAGCGTCCAAACCTAACAAATTTATTCCATTTCGGTTAGTTACAAAGGCATTCAAAAAGGCATTCTTTTCAAATAATGTGATTTGACAACTGAATTGTCCAAGAACATTTAGTGGTTGTCCGCCAGCATGCTTAATATCTTGTGATTGTTGCAACGGAGGTCTTCCCAAGCGAATCCACGCATCTTTGCCTATTATGGTGACGTCGGAACAAGTATCGTGTTGCATCTTCAACTTTTTGTCATTAATTAGTACATGAGTAATGATGCGACAATGATGAAGAGACGTGATACTTGCGATGACTAATTGATTGTTTCTTGGTGTCTGATTTTGTTTAGAGCGACAAACTTTCGCCAAATGCCCTTTTTTATGACATTTGTAACATTCAGCTTTTGCAAATGGACAATTAACACAAGTATGCGAATCACCACATCCTCCACATTTGCGATCCATAGGTGCAGAAAATTTGCTTCCTTGTTGGTCGTTTATCAGACCTGTGATTGGCAGATTCTTGTTATCTTTCCTTCCCTTCCGGTGTCGATTAAAAACGGGTTTCGAATGAACAGCCTGAACGTGAGTTTCATTCTTGACGGGATTCTCAAGCCCTTTAAGATCATTTTCTACAGCAATTTCAGATTCAATTTCAGTCACGAGAGTAGAAAATTTTCCGTTCGGGTTCTTTTCCAGCCATCGGAGAGCGAATTTTTTAATCCGTTCGTGTCAAGTAGAGCGGGCAAAACTCAAACCCAAAATCAAAAGTTAAATTCGTAGTTGATCGTCATTGAGTGTTAACAGTCCAAATTTAGCTGCACTGCAATTAATCAAAGTAGTCATTTCACTAAATGAGACAGTTTCATCGAAACAGTTCAGCACGTCGACGAATTAATGATTTCCTTTCTTGAAAACGTTCGCTCAGTACGCCTACCAAATCTGACTGTAGTTTGACTTCTGGATTTTCTGGGGCAACAGCATTAGCTAACTCGTTGTACTCGTAACGTCCTAGCCGATCCAGGAGAAGTCGGGTTTTTAGCTTATCGGGTAGCTTTGTTGCTTCCTCCTCTAAGACATATTTGTATCGAGAGAACCATTTTTCAAATTCAACATTTTTTCCATCAGATTCAAACTCATACTTTTCAATACGCGCGAGAAATTGAGCGTAAATGTCTGATGACGATGGTGCTGGCTGTGTAGATGAGACAGCACTATAGGAATTAATTCACTAACCGTAGTCGTTAGAGCTTGTTGCTGTTGAGCTAGTTGAGCGATCAAAGCAGACAATTCTTCCATATTGACCATAGTTATGTAGTTCGCAGCGCCAGTTGTTGAGTCCGAGAGTGTGGATTGAGTTTAGTGGCTGTTCAAGATACTTAAAAAAAAACACCATAAATGTTCACATGTAAAATAACTTGTATCTATTTTCTGAATGACTTCATAGCTATCTACATTTTTAACTAAATGAATACATAACATAGATAGCGTAATTAATACAGGCCCCAACATCGCCGATAATCATTTTCATGCTTTCCTTTTGATTTCACTGGTAACAAACACCCAACAGCAACTGATTCTCCGATATCAGAAGATTCACTTGTATTACACATTTCCACCAACTTTGTTTTTTTACAAACAAAATCGTTTCTTACAGTAACGAAAGCAGAGTTTTCCAAACTCTGGAAAAAATAAGGTGTGCAATAGGTACATAGGAAAACTTTCATTTCGTATGCAGCATATTTTGATCTCGGCTATCGCCTCGATCAAAAATCACATGCCTAATATAGAGAACAAATTTCTTATCCTAACTTATTACACAAATAACTTTTGCTGTCTAAACACATTTCTAGAATTTTTAATTTTAATTTTCCGTTTTGTTTTCATTAAATTTCCAGTTGGTCTAATTGTAAGTTAGCAGAATTCATTGTGATATTCACTTTCTATTGTTACCAGCATTAATTACTGCAAAAAGTAGCTTATTGGTACCAAGAACTGCATAAATATGGTGTAAAGATAGTAGTGGGGGTTTACTATTTAGTGAAATCGAAATTTGACGTCATTTAGTTACATGAGTCGTTTAAGACCATTTGTTTTATAAACATATGTATTCGTAGATACATAATAGTTAATAAGCAACTCTAGAATAGCTTCTTTATACCCCTACAAAAATATAAACACACGTATCTTTTAATGACTAATTCTGAAGTATCTTGTATCATCAAGCTTATGTGTATACAGAAATAAAACATAAGTAACCTTAAAAATCATTTGTCGAAAGAACCTGCACCTATCATATAAATTTTAAAAAGTAATTCAAATTTACATCGTTCCTCTGCAACATCAAATATTCCGTAACAAATGCATTGTTACATTTTACCACGATGCCACCGCTACACAAAACTAAAGTACGTGTAAAGTTCAGCAAAATAAAAAATTAAAGACGGTTACGCTGAATAAATAGTATAAGCGCATTGAAATATTTGACTGCGGTTTCTCGGACGTGTATAATAAATTCATATATTTTCTTGCATGATGACATTTTTCTAGAGCACCTATGGGAACTTTTTTAACATTTATGAATGCAACCTGGGGTCGCATGTGGAGAGATGTGACACCAATGGGGTCTGGAATGGGGCAATAAAAACCAATGGCTCATTCGAATCGCTGCTAGGGATCGATATAATCGATATAACCAGATATCAGAATGTATTTTATACGCGTTTGCGGCCAGATCTAATATTGATAATAGTGTTAATATGCTTGCTGATACAGTAAATTTTTGAACGAGTGAGAAAAATTACATTTACCGTTTGAATTCACAACATATCAAGGCAATCAAATTTGTAAGTATTAACTGTTACGCTCGTCTGTGAGGAATTCTGACTAGTGTATTTTTCAAGGCGGTGTCTTATGATTACTTCTTGCTAGCTTAGACCCCGCCTGAAACAACAAGGGGTTGAAAACCTCTCCGTCTCTGTAGGACTACTGAATTAATATTTATATATTCTATTCAAGGAAGAAATGCAAATGACGCAATTGTACTACGTTATGGAATTACGTGATGATCCTTTTTATTGTTTGTTTTCCACTTAGATTTACTGGGAGAATTCCAACGCCACAGACTTAGAAAGAAAAATGAAACCAAGCAGACATCCGCATACATTATTGCAGGTAATTTTAATTGCCCAAGTGTGATTTTATTTAACTATTAACTATTTAAATTCAAATTTATGCCAGGTATTCCAACTAGAAGCGGGCAAATGTAAGAGCATATTCTATAAGCAAAATGTAATAAGCTAATCCGAAAATAATCCTCTAAAATTGCTTACTTAAATCTTTAAAATCAAAAAAGCACAAAGATTATCTGAACTGTTAATTTTTTTGGGCAAAATGTGTTTACTAAAATATGTACGTGCATCATTTCGATCTTTACTGTTTCCTTTAAATACTAGTTATTGATTATTTTTCTAAAGAAGTTAGAAAAACAAATTCGATTAAGCCAAAAATAGCGTGTAGCTGCCAAAAAAATTAAAATCAATTCTTTTTAAATTTTTAAATTTAGGCAATACCATTTCAATTTCCTGCTCATTTTATATGTACTACATTTTATGAAGTTATACTTGGCCCACATACAAAATTTTCAGTTATTACTAGCGTTCAATCAAGAGAATTTTAACACAGGTGTTTTTTATTTGTTAACAAACATTTTAGAGATTATTTACACAAACTAAAACCTAAAGTTATAAATATAAATTGTAACTTGTAATCGAACAGAAGAACGAAAGCAATATCAGGATGTTGTTTAGAAAATTAAGGGTTTTAGAACAAGCAAAAACTTTTATAAAGAATAACATTTTTCTCTAAAGTTGAAAATAAAAGAGTTTTTCCTCTTTTTCAGTCCATCTGGGGACCCACTGTATGTATATGTAATTAAAAAAGGTTTAAAATAACAGAAAGTTGCAGTTAGTTTTACATATTATCAATTTTTCAAAGAAATTGAAATTTCAGTAGGTGCGCCAACTGAAGCAGGACTGGGCTCTTAATAGGTAGGAGCTTAGGGCCGTTTTCATAACAGAACTTTAAATTTAAAGTGACTTTAACCTATAAAAACACATTAATTTTCCTATGCTTAAAGTGACTTTAAATTAAAGTCTCCTTTAGCACTATTATGAAAACGGCCTTGGATCCTGTTGTGAAATGAGAGATAATCCAGATGTCTTGAAGAAAAAATGAGGAGAGCTCTTACATTCTTGTTTAGTGGTCGGTCACTCCCACACTCTAAACGAACTTTGTGCATGTCATGAGTTAATGATTGAGAATATGATTTACTCCGGAAGAAGAAAAAATTAGTTCTTGAAAGAAGATGGTGTAGTCTAAGCTAAAAATTCAAAGCATTTTCGGATAATGGGTTTGAAAGTATTAACGATGACCTGTCAAATAATTAGGAAGCCGGTACCATCATATTCAAAGCATTACAACAATATGTTCTTATTGGAACCCATTACTTTTATTGTATTGATAGAGAGCGATAGGTTTATACAAATTTGAATTAGAACCAATACACAATTGAATAGAATATTCGATGAATTTCAAGTAAGTGAAATAAAAGGCACATTATCGAATAACATTTAAAAGAACATGATAATAGATATTTATTAGTGCTCACGCTGAATAATGAACTAATATTAACTCGGAACGTGAGAACGACCTCTCTCGTATTCTCGGAAATGAAATCCAATAACTTAGATTCCGTGCAACATTTTTCATTGAAGTCGTAACTGAGGTACGTGCGAAATGCATTTCAGGATTTGCAACTAGTAAAAAGGAGCGGCGGGCTCTTTTCTTCTTTGGTTTTTGTTTCTTTGAGTTCCCGTGGGGAGAAATTTTGAGGAAGGCGGGCGAAACTGGGAAGTCGCGAGAACGAAGATAAACGATAACGGAATTTCATTTACGATATAATTTACGGTGTTAATTAAAACGGTTGTTTAATTAGAGTCGGCTGGCTGAAACATGGTGCGGGTACGCCTGCATGCAGCTGATATAAGTTCGCAAAGTTTGGTTAACGCAAGGATCTTGTTCCGACGATATTGCTCTCTGGTAGACGTGGTTTATAAAATCTGCGATAACGGTGCGGCGGCTTCGAGTTACGTTTACTTTAGCGTGCACAGTATACAAAATCTTCTTCAACATGAAGCCCTGCTTTTGAATAAACAATTTTCACTTTGTCTAATTAAATTCAGAATTCATTCTTATTCTTATACATGGCAACATTATAATTTGCTCTGCATCACAGGTACTTGTTAAAGAGACTAAATATTCTTGAAAATATTGAAATAAAAAAGGCATTATGAAGAGAAGATGACGATCGAGGAACCCAAAGATTAAGACAAATTAAAAAAAAAATGCTGACATTATTACTTTAGCTGGAAATATACCTTATTTAGTTTTGTAAGTTTTTTTGTTTCATAGCAAACATTACATTTTTATTTAACTTACAACAGAATGTTTATTAATGTTATTAAAAAGAAGATAATTTGTATTTGATTTGCTTGATATTAATGTTGGTTTGTACTTTTATCTGTATACATATACGAGGATGGGGAGAGCAATTCTCGGCCTGACATATAGACGGCGCGGCGCACTATGGGACCAAAAGCACTTTCGTGTGTCAAAAACTGTAACTTTTTATTTACTGACTTACGTTAATGAAATTTGGTACATAGATTAAGAAGACTATAGGCTTTATGGCCGTGATGTGATTTTTGTAACATTTTTATTTACTTCTTCATTATATGTGTTGTAACACCGAAAAGTGAAAATTGCTTAAGAGTAAAGTGCCCTTATTTTAAAAGATACAGAAAAATGTTATAAGAAAAAGTTGTTTAGAATTAAAAGTTATAGTCGAATACAAAATTAAAGCGATTAGTTTGAAGGTTGAGAAATTTAGAGTTTGATGCGAATCAAATAGCGGCTGCTCTGAAGCTCATTTTAAATGAACGATTACGTACATAAGACACAATGTACTTGTAAAGTATTATACATCATTGGAAAAAAAGGCACATCTTCTAGTTTTAAAATAACTGCATAAACATGTAAATTGCTTATTGCTTTGTTTAATAAAAAACATAAACATAGGTATGTTTAATTTGCCATTTTAAAACTAAGCTTAAAGATTTAACTGTCATCGGGATTTGCCGGTGTCGAGTTATTGGTAGGATATGATAGCAAAAATAGTCCTCTAAATGATAGCGGAAATAACTTTTGCACATATTTGCACCTAACGTCAAAAAAAAGGTTAAAAGATGGTGGCCTACGTTTAGTGTAAGTAGCTGTCGTATTTTGCTTTTAACCACAAAAGACGAACATAATCACTGAAAAGGTAACAATACTTATTCATTGTCAAAAGCCTTAAATTTTTTTTCCACCATATCACCAGCAGAAAATACGAGTAGCTACTTACACTAAACGTAGGTCACCATCTTTCAACCTGTTTTTTGACGTTAGGTGCAAATATGTGCAAAAGTTATTTCCGCTATCATTTAGAGGACTATTTTCGCTATTATATCCTACCAATAACTCCACACCGGCAAATCCCGATGACCGTTAAATCTTTAAGCTAAGTTTTAAAATGGCAAATTAAACATACCTATGTTTATGTTTTTTTATTAAATAAAGCAGTGAGCAATTTACATGTTTATGCAGTTATTTTAAAACTAGAAGATGTGCCCTTTGTAATGATGTATAATACTTTACAAGTATATTGTGTCTTATGTACGTAATCGTTCATTTAAAATGAGTTTCAGAGTAGCCGCTATTTGATTCGCATCAAACTCTAAATTTCTCAAGCTTCAAACTAATCGCTCTAATTTGGTATTTGATCTAATGAAGAAGTAAATAAAAATTTCACAAAAATCACATCACGGCCATAAAGCCTATAGTCTTTTTAATCTATGTACCAAATTTCATTAACGTAAGTCAGTAAATAAAAAAGTTACAGATTTTTGACACACGAAAGTGCTTTTGGCCCCATAGTGCGGCGGTCAGAGCATCAATAGAATTTTTTTCTTGAAGCAATATGATACCATACGATCTGCCAACTGTCATTCATGAATTATTATACCTTCAACAAGTTTTTATCCGAGTGTGAAGTAAACAACTTTGGAACATTTGTTAAAAGGGAAAAAAATTGAATATCGTGCGATAATTATACACTTGAAAAGTTTAACACCAACTGAAATAAAAATTGAGATGGAAGCACGGATGTTCCTTCGTGCGCAGTAAGAAAAAGTAGAATTTAAACGTGGTCGTAGATCGGTACAAGATGATGAGCGTCCTGGAAGGGCAAAATCCGCCACAGTCGATGATATTGAAAAAATTAACATTGCTATGCTGAATGGTCGTCGTATCAAGATTTGGGGCTAACAATTATTGTAGTCTTGGGTGGCTGCAGAGTCAAACATTGTGTGATACCACAGCCACCCAGGACTATAATAATTGTTGGACTCATGATCATTGCCAAATGAACGAATAAGATACATTTTACATGAGAAAAGGAAAGCTCTCAGACAGATGGATGCCGCGATTGCTAACAATCGACCAAAGACGTTAAAGGCTAAACATTTCAAAGTAGTGTTTGGAGCTTTGAAGCTTTTCCAACGTAATCCCTCGGAATTTTTGCACCGACTCATAACTTTTGAAGAGTCCTAGATTCATCATTATACATTCGAGATACAACGACAGTCTAGACAATTGATAGAAGTTGGCTCAAGTGCTCCGAACAAGCCAAAAACTGTTCCATCGGCTAGGGAAGGTAATGGCTATTGTTTTCCGGATGCACATGGTATAGCACGCGTCGACTATCTTGAGAAAGGGAAAACTATCAACTATTATGCATTTATGTAACACCACTGGACAAGTTGGAAATTAAAAAAGCCAATGACCACATTGGACAAAGAAAAAAGTAGGTACTTTTTTTATCACGACAATTCACCAGCTCATTCATCGTTAGTTGCATAAGCAAATCTGTATGATCTCTCTCCCACACGTCCCTTACTCACCGAACTTAGCCCATAGTGATTTATTCTTGTTCAGCAATTTGAAAAAATGTCTAGCTGGAAAGAAATTTGGATCAAATGATGAGGTAGTGTCTGAAACAGGTGCTTACGTATTTTGAGGGCCTCGAGCAATCTTGCTATACGGAGGGTATAAAGTTTGAATACCGCTGGATTAAGTGTGGGGGCCTATATTTGAGGAGCTCGGGAGAAAAACCTGTTAAGTGCGGAGAAACAAATTTTACAGGGCACGGTTTTTTAGAAATGCTAACGTATATACTTTACGTATTGTAACACGTTTTACATCATTTGATTTGATGTCATCTATTGATGAAACCGTGACAATATTTTCATAAAAAGATTCCTGAAGTAATAAATATTATTTATATGCAAAAAATTGAAAATTATGATTTTTGTCACTTAACATGTTTTTCTCCAGAGCTCCTCATTTGAAAAATTTACTTTGGAATTAAAACTGCTTTCTTGGTCGAAAACTATTAATTCTACCCGCGTACGAGGGTGTTAAGGAGAGAAGAAAATATTCTGGAAAATGATAGCATTGGTCAGCATAAAAGAAACAAATTTATATATGAGCAAGGCTACAAATATAATTACTTTCGTAAGCATAGCTGTACATAATCGTTCTCTTTCTCTCTCTTTGAAAGGTTAGTTTTTGAATGACACTTGTCTGCTTTTTTTTATAAACACCACATTATTGTACCTCAAAATTTTTCCCTTTCCTCCTGACTCACTCTACAAAAAACGATATCGTTTAATTGAAGACGTTGCTTATAGGATGATGAATGAATTTCATGTTTTGTATATTCCAGATATATAAGTGATTAAATTTAACAATATCTTTCAATTTCCTATACCTACCTCTTGTGTTAAAAAGAGATAAAATTCTAGAAAAATGTGTTACTTATATTTTTAACATTTATTTCGTTTATTTCAACTTTTATATTTTATACTCAAAACGTCATATATTATTAAGCTTTTTTTCTCTTAAATAATCTAAATTTGAGTGTCATATATTATGAGGTTTAAAGATTATTTTGTACCATTAATCGTGAAAATATTTTTTTTAAGAGAGTTATCATTAAATTAGTTTTTTTATTTTGAATAAAATTTAATTGATTGAACAGATTAAACAGATTGAATTTTGGACAGATTAGTCTGTCCAAATGTATATCGTCAGTTAGGATTAGGATTATTAAGATTTTATACTTTGCTTAAAAAAATATTTCCTTGTTGCATTGAAAATTTGGATAACCAGTCACAAGAGATATAGAGATTTGTAGATGAGAACCACTATTTTATTATACAGGATAATTCACGCAAGCCATTAATAATAATTAAGTTTTCAAGGAAGAAGTTTAGATAGAAATTTGAAGTTTACGGAGGAGAGATACTTCGAAACGATCTGTCCAAATAAAATAAATCTGACTTCCAGTCACTTCCGGTTATACCGGAAGTCGCTTTCAACGCGCTGATTTTAAATGGGATGCTATATTTTTATCACATTTTTAAATTCTACATGTAAAAATTTGTAAAATTGTAATGCATTTCCCTATCTCTAAATTGCATTTTTGAGATATTTTAAGTTTTCTTAGAAATCTGGATTCTGCAATCTGATTTTCAAAAAATCATATCACAGCTATTATTGAAGCAATTTTATTTGTAACAGCCAAATTTGTAGTAGAGGTTCTAAGATTCTTAAAAATTTCATAAACATAATCTATTAAGCTGCAGGGTGTTTAAAATATACCTACCACTCCATTAGAAGATATTCAAACACAGAAAAATACTTTTTTTCAAATGGAACGACCAATATTTTAATACACCATTGAATGTAGAATAAAATGCTGCGTCGAACTGTATTCGCTATACCTACCTAACTTTAACAGTTTTTGAGTTATGAAACATTTTTGATTTAATTCATAAAAATTTACAATTTTAATAGGTCAAATTTTAATTTTGTTAATATAGCATGGAAATGATAACAAGTTGCATTTTGATATTTACTGTTACTACAAATTTTGTAGTAATGCAAAGAAAATAGAGTTTGCAAATGTAAATTCAGAAACTTTAATTGTTCTTTGATTAACCTTGTTTTGGAATGCTTGTAATCTTATAAAAGGTTAAAGGATGAATTTCATTACTTTGAATTGAAGAAAATAGCCTGTAGATTGCAACTCTCCGAGTTAGCGTCAAAGTGTTTTATTTATGTTTTACTGAACTTCGTTTCATTTTCTTACATCTTTTCAAGTTCCAAGAAATTAGATTCAAACCTTCCAAACTTTGTTTTATTGATAGGAGACAACAGGGGGCAATGACAGGGGATACATTTTATTGAACACACTTTCCCTTCTCTCAACAATTTAGGATCATTCTTCATGAATTTAAAAAAAGGTTTAAAATATCAAAGTTTGAATAATTTCGATTTTGATTCTCAACTTTTTTTGCAACTATCTGTTGCGTTAACAAAGTTAAAAATATTTAACGTAATAGAATTGTAAATATTTATGAATGAAATCAAAAATATCTCATAACTCAAAAAACTGTTGAAGGTAGATATATTGAATGCTAATACAGATGGATGCAAAGATATTGGTCATTCCATTTGAAAAAAAGTACTTCTCCGTGTGAATTTCTTGGAGTAGAGTGGCATATTTTAGACAGCCTGTAAACTTAATAGATTATGCTTATGGAATTTTTAAGAATCTTAAAGCCTCAACTACAATATCAGTTATTACAAATGAAACTGCTTCAATAATAGCTGTGATATAATCTTTTGAAAATCAGATAGAAGAAACCAGATTTTTAAAAAAATTCAAAATATCTCAAAAATTATGTAATTTAGAGATAGGGAAATGTATTGCAATTTTACATATTTTTACACGTAGAATTCAAGGATGTAACCACCATTTAAAATAAGCGAGTTGGTAGCAACTTCCGGTATAACCGGAAGTGACTGGAAAAGTTCCCTTTGAAATATGTCTGGCCCGTAAATTTCAAATTTCTCTCTAAACCTCTTTTAATGAACGAGTTGCGTGAATAACCCTGTATTCATTAAAATGACATATGTGTAATTTCTTTTGTTATATTTCATCAAAGTTTTATTTATTGTAATTACCAAGCTTTATGACCTCAAAGCAGTTAACTTTAACTCTAAATTTCATATTACTTGAAAATTAATAAAAGTGTCGTTCAGAGGGTTATTTTCTCGTATACTCGTAGATAATGTAAATAGATACAAAAAAAATTATTAAATCTATAAAGGAAGCCAACGTATTTTTTTGTGTTGAACAACAGTGTGAAATCGCTCGATATGACGATTTCCTAAAAATTTAGAGAAGAGTTTACAAAGAAAATTGACCGAGTAAACTTTTTTGTTTTTCGAGTTTTGCTTAAAGCAGTTTTCCCCGAGAAAGTGTAGAAGAAGAAAAACAGTTTCATAAATAACACATGATGAGGAAATGGCAAAACATACATGCGTAAATGGTTAACATGAATTACAAATTTTTGTTAGAGAATGTACTGAACAGCAGGAAGGAGTTGGAGTTGGAGCTAACATGAACCAGCAGAGCCCCGCAGTGTAGCAGGACGTAGCAGGAGGGAAATTGCTATCATAAATCACTTCCCGCGTAACTAAGTCGTAGCTCTATATTTGTATCCGCCCTTGCACGAAAGTAAGAACCTCGTCTGAGACTTTTGACTATAAAAAATCAATACTGAAAAAGTTTATTTATAAAAATTCCCGATTTTCCGGCCGTACCCGCTTTTCCGACAAAAGATGAGAATAATTCCACCACTAAAATTATCATAATGCTCACAATTACGTGCCATCTAAAAGTGTCTATGCTAATGTTATTAGTTTTGCAAAGACTGCAAGAATCCTTAGCGAAGCAAGATGAATGTAAATGAGGGTCTAGAACAGAAACGGCGAGATGGAAATAAATTGTGAATAACTTTCAGAGCGGATTTCGGAGATGTATCGAAATAAGGCGATAAAGAAGGGTTATGTGGAACCATCCTGAAATTTAGATGTTACATTGCCCAGTTAGGGCGTAACATAAATATAACTTTGAAGGTTTAAAAACTTTCGAGTTATGAATATTGCCGTCTCATTTTAAATTTATTATAATTGCAAAACCAGAAGATAAAACAAAAACTCCGTCGCATAGAAACTCTCACCACGATGTCGCAGGATTAATTCATTTAAAAATAATAATTACATTCCGCTTTATTGCGCTAATCATTATTCTGATGTAACCTATCGCATAACTCAAAAAAATATCTCTTCTGTTCTTGTATATAAATAAAGATGTCTGAGGATTAATGCGACATTCACATGAAACAACTGTGAAACATGTCCACTTGTATGTTTATGAATATCGGTTGCCGCTTTTTCTCGGCACGGCGCATCAGGAAACAAGAAAAAGTCTAACTTATCACGGTCTTAACAATGGCCGATTATGGCCATTATTTGTAATCTAAATTATCTTTTAACGTCTTTTGTAACAGCGCCGAGGATACTAATATGCAATAACTCTTTCCAGGTAGATGTCTGGGTAAATCCTCTCTAGATAATGTTATTATGTTCACTGACTTTATTTATGTCTGAAGTAAGTTATAATTAATGCTTATACATGTTTCTTATTTGTATTATAGTATTCTAGTCTTCAGTACGAATAAAACAGAAATAATAATTAATTAAAGATTACATTACTTAAATTACTAATGTCCTGTATCTTTTGAAATATTAACTTTTTTATTTTAAGAAACATATCCTAATTATTAATATTGTGGCGATTGCGGCGTCAGCCTATCGCGTGCGTCATCGCCGACGCGTCTTACACGAGAAAGTTCGGCAGACAAGCGAGACTGTCCGTCTAGAATGTTCCCGAAAAACAACCCCGATATATAAAAATGCACGCGGCCGAGAGTGACACAGTTCGATTAGAATTCAGCGTCAGGGTTCGACACAAAAGTCCGCGTAATAAACTTTCGCTCGGCTGTTATAAATAAATTAGATTTAAGGTTGTAAATAAATTATTGTTAAATGTTAGTGTTAAATTAGTTTGCTTGTAAATAAATTAGTTATTAACTATTTCGTGTTTTGTTTTAAAATAAAAATTAATGAACCTTTAAAAAACGTTATAATATTAATTGTACTTTTAGGAACATTATGTAATAAACTAGATATTATTTATTCGATTTTTTCTTATAAAATTCAGGAAATCCAAAAATAGAATTTCAGATTTCATAAAATAAGATTATGTACATGAAACTTTTTTGACTAACAGCGCCGAGATAAGATTGAGATAGTCAGCTTTGATTGCACTGGAATCCTCGAGCATCCTCTGATTAGCCATTTCATCAGCAAAATAGTTGTTCGAAAACTCCACCGCCATCTCACTGACCAGACTTATATACTGATATAGTCGCAACTTTATCTGGCCAATTGTTGGTCTAAACTGTACAATCGTAAAGACATACAGCAACCAAATCATTACAAACAAGGCGGTTAACTTGGTCAAGAATTCTAAAATTTACTTTAAATTGGCCTTGAGTGTGGAGAAAATTCTTCAGCTAATGAGGCTCCATTTAAGCCCGTATTGCTATCCGAAGAAATGTGCTTTCAAAAATCTCTTGTTAGTTTTTACACCAATTTTCGTATACTTGGCAATTTGACTACAAGTCAAAAGTCATAAAATATTTTGATCTACCTAGCCATGAAATAAAAGAGCGACGATGTCAAACTAATTATTAAGAAGAGCCGCAACATTTAGAAGTACATGTGGTAAGGTGTGTTTAATTTGTGCGGTTTTTAAAGATTTTGGGAAGGTTTGCCAGTTAATAAATGAGTGAAATTAAGGTGGACATCGCAGTGTCATAAAGTTCCTAACAAAAGAAGACAATGCCCAAAAAATTATTTGGACATGAAGAAGCTGTCTGTATCGTACCGGGGATTCTCATATTGCTTATACCTGCAAAAACTAGTCAAGAAAGTTCGACCTCGTTAGAAAAAGATATTCTCTTTCTGGAATTATCACCGGAGGTGAAACTTGAGTGACTGGAATCCTCCCATTAAACAGGAATCCATGCTGTAGGTTCATGAAGGCTCTCCACCACAAAAAAAAACAAAACACAATTTTTTGGAAAAAGAAACTGTTGGCAACAGTTTTCTGGGATGCTGAAGGAGTCTTGCTTATTGAGTATATGCCAAAGGGGTCTAACATGAATGGAAAGGCTTATGGAAACATAATTCAAAATTTCAAAACTGCTCTGGAAGAACGCTTACATTCTTATTCGCAAAAAAACTTGTTGCTGCACGACGCGACGGTTGTCGGGTTTATAAGGCAAAGAAAGTCCAGCAGATAATCAATGTTCGTGGATTCATAGAGTTAAGGCATCAAACTTTATAATCTAAACCTAGCGCTCCCACTTCTTTGTATTCAACATTTTTTTAAAGTATCTCAAGCGAAAGCGTTGTGCGCCTGATGAATCTTTTGAACTATATTTTGCAGAGTTGTCGAAGGAATTGTTTTCTGAGAGTATGGGACAACTGGCAAAAAAATGAAATAAGCGTTGATGGGAGTTACGTAAACAAGTATGGATTGTTAATGTGATTCGTGATTCTTTGATGGGTAGGTAGGCAATATAAAAATAGGCCCTTGCATTTAATTATTATGCCAGAAGTTAAAAAAAATTGCAGTATTTCGTAATCTATTTGAAGAGTTAAGTGTTATTAAATATTGACAGATATTTATTTTATGCTCTAATTATTATGACTATTCTATTCACCTGTCATTTTTTAAATATTTACCACTAAAATAGCAGATATTTATTTTCGTAGCCTAGCAACAGCAAATTCCAGCGAGTATTTCACTAGTGAAAATATAACTGGGCATTCCACTAGTGGTTGCAGTGAGTATTTTAAACAAAAATTTATTTACCGGTTGCTATGAAAATGAAATCATGTGTAACGCAGATTTGCGAACTAGCTTTTGAAATATTTTATTTTAATCATTGATTTGGTTCATTGAATAGTCCCTCGAATACCAATCGTAGTCAAAGTTAAGTAGAATATTTTTGTGGTGATCTCTCATGTTTCTCATGCTTGCGAATACTACTCAAATGCAAGCGTGAGAGACATTCGTGAGAGCACCACAAAAATATTCAACATAACTTTGACTACTCATGGTATTATAAGTGAGAATTGTAATTATAATATACCGCCTGTTTCAAATTGTTTTGGAAATATATGTACACGCTGATCTAGCGCTTGTTAAGTTCCCCGCGACTCCCTCCTGTCTACAAACTTAAACGTACCTCTCGAAACTTAACAAATCAGCATTAGTTTATGTCTTACATAATTTATTTTACAATACAGTCATTTCTGTTCCGCTGCTACCGTTTTACATTTTTTTTAAACCACTTTACTTTCCAAATAATATTAAATATATTTCGAAAATATGGAAACATATTGAGAATAAAGAGATACACGATAAATTTATCATAAAAATTAAATTTACAGTTGGTTCTTGTCCGATGAAATTTGTATCACAAAATCTTTTAAGCGGACACTAAATCGCGCACTATACACTTTACGTTTCACCGTCGTTCGACAGCTTCGTCAAATATATAAAATATATGACGAATTTAACTCGGGAGTGCTACATACAATGTGATCAATAAAGAACGTCTGAAAACAACTACTTTCCAAGAACGATATCAATATTTAGGTCCGAGTTACGTCAACAGTAACCTGAAGTTACAACTTGGGGAATTGTGTGGAAATTTAGTGAATTTTGTTTGCTCTATTTCACTTTTTGTTCATTGACATTCGCTACTGATATTTTTTATATTTATTTATTTACTTCGATGCTGTGCAAAGTTATTTTAAACAAATCAGCTGTTTTAAAAGCTGTTTTACATGAAAAACATATTTTGTGATTTAAAATAAATCTGATCTAATGCAGTCCTCCATTATTAGAAGGTGGCAAATTGTAGCCGGTACCTGTAAATTAAGTAGAGGCACGGACAGTTATTATTGATTACACTGTATATCGAAACATCGATATTCTAAACGTTTTAAACTCTTCAAAAAGTAATTATCACAAATTTGTTTAAAAAAATTATTTTATTTTAAACACACTGAAGATTTTTTACGACTGGTTTTCTAAGACTGAAAAAATAATTTCTTCTTGATGTAAAAGTTTCATGTTTGCCTAGAAGTATTTCTTTTTCAGTTATAAATATTATTTCTGACAAAAGTATTATAAGCGGTAGTAATCCATCTACCAATAAGGCAGTAATTTTCAAAGCTGCAACAAAATTCAATGCCCACTTTAATAACAATAAGAGTTAAGAGTATAAATAAGTCCGAAACAGAGAGACACGTCACTATTTTATACGTACGTATTAAGTTTCGAACACGGGCTGAAGCAGTAAAACACTCCATTACTTTGACGTTTCAATGAGTCGCACCTTCCGAGCCGTCAGCTTTACGATCGTACAAACATCAAGTAGCCTCCAGTCATGATAATAAACCACTCTATAGGATAACAAACCTGAGATACCGACTTTTTACATTTACTAGTCGTATTGGTGGCTATTTAATTGTGTAAGTAAATACCATCCAGTAATGATAATTATAACAACTTCTTTCTAAAATTGTAATATAAAGGTAAATATACCTACAGAAGTCTGTTTCGTTGTTAAGTGGAATAAATTTTAATATGAGTAATTGGAGTAGCTCTTGAAATTTTGTATTTAGGACAAACTAAAAAAAATTGTATTTACTTTAAAAAGATATAAAAGTACTCATATGGTAACAGAAAGAATATGGTGCGGTAGAAGCTTTTGTGCTTGCTTTTTTTTGTAAAACTTTAACATCAACTAAACTTGAAGTTAAGAGCACTTCGCCGCATTAAATCTAGAATTTAATTACGAAAAGGCCACTTTAAAAACACTTCCAAGAGCCGTTATCGTATCTAACCTCCTTCCCCGTCTCATTTTAATAAAACACACTTCCTTCAGAAAGTGCAATTTCGAAATTTAAATCGTAAGTAATTTCTTTTTCAATTTATTGTAGCCACCCTCCGCGACTTTTAATATCTTCATTTTATTGCAGGAAGTGCGGCGTTACCCTTAGGATGTATTAATAGAAGTTGGGCGGCTATATCATGTTTAATCTTTGCATGCAATTTTTTTCTTAAGAAAGAAAGTAATAAAATAACGATGGCGCAATCTAATGCACTCAATCAAATAAACACTTAAAAAATTAAAAAATAATTTGATTCTAAATTTCAGAGTAATAGCCGGATTTTATTCATTTATTAAATATAACAATTTTTCTATTTTCATGTTGAGTGCAAGTCAATCTCGTGAAAATATTATTTTTGTCTCAAGTGTACTTATTTAGAAAGTGTGCCTGTTGTACTTCAAAAATATATAGGGTTTGTTACAACGATTGTGAAACATACGCACTCTCCACTTGACCGGCTAGCATAACACATAGACTCTCTAGTTATAACTACTTCTAAATATTCTTTATTAAAAACTCTATCGACAGCATACAGATTGAACGTGAACAGGAGTAATAAGGGGATTTGCTGGAATAAAATGTTTAGGATCTATCATTTTCCCCAAAACGTAGTTTTTCAAAATACGGTCGATGTGAAAGTAACTCATATTAACCCTATAAATGTGACGGAAAGTAATGTTTATCTGCCCTTGGGCTGCTAAACTCATAACAACACTAGGGTTTTTGACCCGGGAATTCTCGATCTCAATTGCCCGGGAAATTTGCTAAATTTGATCCCGGAAAGAGATAGTCGAGAAATCGAGAAATTTCCGAATTCTGCGCCTCCCTTCTCCGTTCAAGAAAAATGTCTCCTGCTCCGCACATCTTATTATTCTCTACGGGCGAATTCATACAGATTGAACACTTTCACTTTAGCCAATAGTGGTTTCATGAAAAGCAACAAAGCGCATGCGACTCGCATGTACCTACAGCTGTGCTCAGCTTAAGTGCTACAATTTGACAATTCTATAAGCCTTGTACCACAAGGTTTTAAGGATGAGGTTTGCGTGCAGGTGGTGCATTTTAGTTGCTCATGACTGTACAGCCTTTGCTTTCTTAACGCGAGTAGTGGGACTGGGCAAAATGTAATGGAGATTACGTGTTACAGCGAATACTTCAAATATACGAATAGCAATCAGTGGATTGTAATATTTTCAAAGGCAGCAACAAATAAATTAATTGTTGCTTGCACAGAATTTCGACTGTAACATCATTTAAGAATTTGAATCTTTCCGATGATATTAAGCAAAGATAGTTTATTGTTAATACAGAGTGCTGATAAAGTCCCGCAACAAGCTCATAATTTGTTTATTTAATGTTTTTTCGCAAAATCCTGAAACAGGTAAATTTTTAATTTTAAAAAGACACCTTTTAGTGCAAAAATCTTTTCTCGATCGACATTTGTTTTTCTGCTGTGACGTCATCATTAATTTTTTTAAATGACAACCCTAATTTTTTTATGCTGATTTTGATAGACCTTCTTATCAGCAAAACAATAATATAAAAACGTTAGTACTTTCCACAACAAATTTTTCGAAAAAAATAGACGTTACAATTCAAAAATACAATGTCACTTTATTTTATTTTATGATTATCTTCAAATTGAAAACAAAAACAAGTAGAAATTAACGAACATATTGAAGCTGTTCTTCAGGAATCAATTGTTGAGATTTTCATTGCAGTAAAACATAAATTTTTCAAAAAAATTCCAGACGATGATCTGGAATATGACTACTTTTTTTCGAAAAAATTGTTGCGTAAGGTACTATTTTTTATCACCATTTTGCTGACGAGAAGGACTATCAAAATCTGCATAAAAAAGTTAGGGTTGCTATTTAAAAAAATTAATGATGACGTCACAGCGGAGAAACAAATGTCGATCGAGAAAAGATTTTTACACTAAAAGGTGTCTTTTTAAAATTAAAAATTTACCTGTTTCAGGATTTTGGGAAAAAACATTAAATAAACAAATTATGAGCTTGTTGCGGGACTTTATCCGCACCCTACATATATTATTCTGTGGCTTAGATGCAACTGCATCAATGTTAATGCATTTGTGAAATCTGATTAGCGCCTTCCTACCTACATCGAAGAAAACACGCTACGCACACTATATCCATCTCTTTCAACCAATCGCCTACACATGCTTTTTGTTACTATTCTTGAAACCACTTTTGGCTAAAGTGAAAGTCTTCAAACGGTATACTGTCTGTCTTATGAAAAACGCACGACGCTATAACTCTGTTATTAATGATCCGATTTCAATAATTCAAGAAGCACATAAGACTAGTTTAAAAGTACTACAAAAGGATAGCATTTTAGATTTTTTTAAATATGACGTTTTTGTCAGGCGATAGTCAACTTTTTTTTTTCAAATGGGGGCAGATATTTTTTTTTACTCAGTTTGATAGAGATTTATTTTCTGAATTCAATTATTTAAAAGTCGATTTCGAGATATCAAATTTGGGGGGGATAATCGAAAAACTTTCGGAAAAGTGAAACTCACCGTGCGGGAAATAATTTCGCTTTTTAAACAAAAGTGTGCGATGGAAAAAAAATGGAGTTTTTAAAATTTTATAATTATTATAAATATTGCTCAAAATGTCCCCCGCCTTGTTGAATACATAGCTGACACCTTCTATTTACTCCCTGTATTGCATTTAAGATTCAGTTGAGAGGTATCTCGTGACAAGTGCGGATAATTCTCTGCTTTAAAATAGCTGCTTTCTCTCGCTGAAAAGTTTGAATCATGATTCGAAGAATTTTTCGTTACCCGCTCTGGATCTGAATGCATTTCAATCCAAACGGATCGTAAAATTGGAAGATTGAAAGGGGAAATGGGATTACCGATCGGAATTGAAATTTCGCGAAGATCCAGTTACAAGAGAGCATCCATCTTTGAATCGAAACGCGTTATGTTGCGTTTGGATCAAACGAAAGAAAGCAGCTAATATCCTCATTTTCGGGTAGTGTTAAATAAACATGGACATAGCTCCATAACCAAAAGTCGAGCGGCGTAATATCAGGTGAACGCGCAGGCCACCGAACTGGTGGCCCATATGTCAGTACAGACTAAGATTCATTTATGCCAGATTTCACCAAAGCGATTTGACACTACCACTCGGATTAATTCTGAGTCATTTATAAGAAAGTAATAGGGTAAACTAGAGTTAAACCGACTGCTATTCTCAATCCGCGTTAGTGAAACCGAACATTCGATTTTTCGATTATCTGATTTTTCTCTTTGAGACCTTTAATTTGAGTACCCGCATGGTGAGTTTCACTTTTCCAAAAGTTTATCGATTATCCCCCCCTCCCCCAAATTTGATATTTCGAAATCGACTTTTAAATAATTGAATTCAGAAAATATCTGTCGCCATTTGAAAAAAAAAAGTTGACTATCGCCTGACAAAAATGTCATATTTAAAAGAATCTAAAATGCTATCCTTTTGTAGTATTTTTAAACTAGTCTTATGCGCTTTTTGAATTATTGAAATCGAATCATTAATAACAGAGTTATAGTGTCGTGCGTTTTTCATAATATATAATATATATAATATTGTTTCCAAAGTCGAAAATCAATTGTCTGATAAAGCATTAATTTAATGCTCTCATTTTTCGAACTATTATTTTAAGAAATTAAAAAATTTGTTGCAAGTCGGTTTTGATTACAATGAAATTTTAGGCCAAAAATTGGCCATGCGTTATCTCGACTAAAACTGTTACTATTTTAAGAATACTTAATTTTATTTTGTACATTAGCCACTGCTTTTCAAAAGAGACTTGTTTTTTTGTTTTTATATTATAAAAGAAATGGATTTTTGCTTTTCTTAAATTATTTTGTTAGTTTTCTAATGTTTATTATTAGAATTATTATTTTGTTGAATTGCCAAAAATGTTTCTACTTAAAAGATAAAACTAAGAAGCTTTTAAAAGTAAATTTCATCTTAACCAAATTCATAAGCAAAGAGAGTGTTAAGTATGAATTCGAGGCTGCTTTCTGTATACTTAAAGGTTGAATTCTAAATATTAAAGTTGATTTAAATGAAATTTTTGTGTACTAATTGATTATTTTACCCTTAATTAACGACTTTTGAATTTTTTTATATTTCTCGATTCCCCGGGAATTCCCGGGAACAGACAGACGAGAATTCTCGAGTCCCGAGAAATCGAGAAAGTCGAGAAATCAGAAACCCTACTAAAGACAGATTGACTTTCATTTGCGCGCTTTGACATTTCACAGAATTTTTCATTAAATGTCAGTTTTAAATAAAGTTTGAATTTGGTTTAGTGCTAGGCGAAAAACACACATGCAGAAACGCATTAGCAGCCCTTAGCTATGAGCTGCCCTCGCTTCGCTTCGCTCGCTCGTGCAGCTCATAGCCGCGGGCTGCTAATGCTCACTTTCTGCCCTTGTGACACAATATAACTCGTGTCTAAATAAAAACCTGGTCAAGTAGGCTACATTTAGTAATTCTGCTATGTAAATGCAATGGAGAAATTCTCGATCACAACCCACTTGACCAGGTTTTTATTTAGACGCTCGTTACTATTTTAAATATGGCATCGCTGCTCCTGCAAATTTTCGAAATTTTGTAGCTCAACGAGCGATATCTTTTAAAGGTTTTGTAAAATGTTATAATTTTTAATCATTGCAGCTACATTGCGTATTCGTTGAATGAATTGCTTTTTATTGCTTCTTATTTGTAAACTTAACTGCAAGACTTCAAATCTGACAGTAATAACACCGAGTGATTTTTTAAATTTTTTATTAGCTCTTGCCATGAAATCCGGACGGCATGTCTTAGCTTAAGTGACAAGTACGTCATTGCACTCCTTTATGCTGTTTTACAGCAAAGCTACGACATGCAGTCCAAATTCCATGGCAAGAGTTAATAAAAAATTTTAAAAATCACGCGGTATTATACGCAGATTTTACAAATTTATGTATTTACAGAGTTGCACATTAACACAATCGTAAATTATAAAATGCAAAGAAGTGGCTTTAATAAAATATAAATTATGAATAAACCGGGAAATGAGAAGGCACAAACTTTATAGTCAATTAATCTGCTGCCTGTTATGTACTTTCGTCGATACCGGGTAATATTTGTCACAATTTATGAAATCCAACCAATAACCTCATAACCTGAGAGTTAAGAGGATAGTGGTACTACAATTTTCTAAACAGTTTTAACGTAGTCAAATTGTGTCAAATCTGACACAAATTTTTAAGTTATCTGGAAACCTGGATACATATTTACCCAGTTACAATATCCTCTCAAATTATAAAATGCAAAGCTTTTGCGGTGAGAATACTATTTGGTCAAGTAATATATTGAATGTTTTATGACCTTTTTGACGATATCAGGTAGAATTTCCACACCTTATTAAATAAAAAATCTATTTCAACTTTCAATATCTTCGTAACCAGCGAGTTAAGAGGAAAGTGATATTACAATTTTCTGTACAGTTTTTAACATAGAACCGAGTGGTGTAAATATTTGCTGGGTGTTGTAATACACCTTCTATAATATCTTCTCTAAAATAGGAGAACACTCAACCTATAAAAATAGAGTCGCGCATAATGTTTAAAAAATATGAAGATCAGAAAACCAAATGACACATTCATATGTGTCGTATAGGGGTGCGCGATATCATATTTTCAATATCGGTTATCGGTAACTTAAAAATATCGATATTTATCGATATATCGATATTATCGATAATATCGATGATATCGATGATATCGATAATATCGATCATATCGATAATATCGATAAATCGGTCACTGAAAATGGAAATATCGTTATTCGATAATTATCCATAAATTATGTATCGATAAATTTTCGCAGCCCCAATAAAGACAATTATTTGCCGTAAAAATAAAATCATTTCACTAGTATTTCAATGAAATTCATTTTCGGACAGTTTTAGTGCGAATCGGACGAATTCATTTCACTATCCAATGTAAGACATATGTATTGATGTTATTGTATTGTGATAGTATCACAAAATCTTTTAAACGGACATTACCAGCTTTAATTATCGATATTAACGATAATATCGACATATCGATAAATTTTCGCAGCCCTAGTGTCGTATAGTGGCGATGTAAAATTCGTTTAATCCAGAATACACTTTTGCAATTTTTATAGGATAGTTCGTAATTTTCGTATTCAAAATTAAGCCCAGAATCGTTCGCCTGGTCTGTGTACAAGTCGATACATCAAATTATCTGCTCAGCCCTTCGCTATTGCCTTTGATCGCTTTATCAATAAATAGACAACATTTCTTAGTGAAAGTCTTCTGGTTTTCAAAAATAGTGTTTGGTATTCTTTTATCTTTTTATTAATGCTATTAATACTCTAAAATCCATTTGATATGGAAATTATAACAAACTACTTACTTAGAAATACTGACAAGGTACCATGATGTTATCTACAGCGTCACGTAAAATCGTGTTACTGACGGAACATTTAAATATATTTTTTTTGTTTTACTTACACTTATAAACATCAGCTAGCACTAAGATTAAGGAAATGGTACAGTCGCGATCATATAAATTGAGACCGTTCGAGAATTTTGTGACCCTTACTAAGAGCAGATTGTCATTTCGGGGGTCTCGATTTCAGAGGTGTACACCGTAATCGTGAAAAACCTAAAACCCATTTAAAAACAGAAATTTTTCTCTAACCTTAATCGTAACCCGAACCGAAATTAACGTATCAGAAGTAACCCTAATCGAAATCGAAACCTTTATTAATTTTTAGGTTAATTTCGAAATACTATCCTCACGATATCTTTTATTATTTGTCATGAATATGTGATGTGTATTAAGAAATTTTAGTTGAGATGGTTAGGTTAGGATTCGTAAACTTTGAAAAACTAAAATGGGAAGAACAAGAAGAACCAAAGTCCATCAATAGTTTACTTATGACAAAGAAACGAAAAAATCATGTTGCAACCTATGCAAGTTGCAATTAATGGTAAGATTTGTTTTGTTAAAATGGTGCAATCCATACAATTAGTGATAGATGGTGATATTTGCTGCCTGTTTTTCTTTTATGTGGGCCCTACATAATTGCAAAAATTCTAACAAAATATGCCATTATAATAAACAATTATTGATAACAAAGAAACTAAAAGAAATAGGTATAGGGAATATCAATCGATGCAGAATTTGATTCTGCATCTGATACATACAGGGTGTTCCATTTAAGAAAATTGAGTTTTGGGCAGTTAAACATAATGACATTGGACACCATATTGTAACCAACCTGTGATTGTTTTTGGATAACTACGATATGATTTGAAAGCTGAAAGATTGTACTTTCAAACGATATACAACTTGAATCTTGAAATTTGAAAGTGTCATAGATACAATTTTTTAAAAGGAAAGTTACCAAAACTTTTTTTAAAGAAATTTAAAGATATCTCAAAATCTATTACATTTAGGCATAAAGAAGTCAATATTTTTTATTTAGAATAATGTGCAGAATCAGAATTTGTAATAAAAAATGTAACATTCCATTTAAAATAAGAAAGTTAATGGCGATTTCCGGTATGACCGGAAGTAATGTAAGAGTGAAAATATTTTACGCGGAAGGATCACTATGTCTTAGGGCAGTGTACTAACTTTCAGAATTTTTGTATATTTCTGTTGCAAGTCAAATTTCATAATTGGAAAACTTAAAATTATCGACTTATTGGGTAACAAACATTTTAGTTGAGCATGTAAATTCCGATCATTCTTTGCAGTACGACAACCGCGTTTATTCGGTCACTTGGTAATATGTTTGATCATAGTTCAATTAAGTGATGCGACTTGCAATAATTAGCGTAAGTGGGGACCCGATGTTTTAAGCTTTTACCTGGAAAAGGGGGCAATTTTTGTGATCTGCACGAGAAGTCGCGGTTAGGCATCAGTGCCATTATTTTAAGTTAAATTTAGTGTTAAGTATGATTAGTGTAATTATGAGTAAGTAACTTTAATATATTTTATTAATTTTACTAGACATTTCTCTGTTCCCGTCGCGATTTCCCTAGAACCCTTTTCAGCTCTTTTAGGACCGTTTGCCTGATTTGGGAAGCTCGACCAATCAGGATAATTCAGGCATACGGATTCGATCTTAGCATCTAATCAATTAATTAATTGTTTAAGTGTAATTATACGAGTTCCGCTTGCTCGGGTGACATGTTTGACGATTTAAACGAGGCTCGTATAACATTTCCTTCCCTATAATATTTTAATAAGCCACTCTATTTGGGAGACCCTGTATTTCCTAATGTTTTCATCTTTTTAAAGAGTGCAGCCCGAGAAAACCTAAAAAAACCTAAAAGACCCTAATCTAAACTTACAGAAAACCCTAACTGAAACCTTAACCGAAATCAGCTTAAAATTAAAACCGAAACCTTAACCCTAACCTTTTATGACATGCGTGTACATCCCTGCTCGATTTACATAATCGCGACTGTACATGAGCGTACTTTTTAGCGGCTCGCTGTTAAGATTTTGTGAGAACATTTCATTCCCCCGCGCCGATCAAATGCAGAGTTAGGTTAGAATGCACGCATATACAGGGTGTTTACGGTCTTCTCTGTATCTTTTTAGGCGCCGATAGTACACCTCAGAAGGAGTCGATAAACCTTAAAACACCTTGGTAAAAGTCGTCTCATAAGCGAGATAATACACAAATCTTTTAATTTTTAAATTTAACGGTTAATTTATTTAAAACTCTAGCAATCTACTACTTAATCGGCACTGTCCACTACTAAAGAAGTTCGAAGTTAACAGAAATAGTTAACAGAAATATTAGCGCAAAAATTCCACATTTATCAAATTATGGTATATGACACTTAAATTTTGAGTATCGGTTTTTAAATTTACGGAGTTCTTAGATTTGTTGGTAAAAATCATTTCAGAAATAAGTCTTTTTGGTAAACTCTTTTCACAGTCAAGAATACGTACATTTTCAAAGTCAAAATTATGTAAGGCTAATGCAGTTTTTCCAGACTTATCTTTATTAGACGGTTTACAATCGTAAATATGATTTTTTATTCTATTGATCATTTTCTGCTTGGTCTGGCCTATATAAGAAGAATTACAATCCAAGAAATTTATTTTATAAACTATTGAAGACAATTCTTGTGTTGAAGTTTTACATTTTTGTTTTGAAAATAAATTATTCAAAGTTTTTAACGGGTAAAAAGTGATATTACATTTCAAGTTATTTAGAATTCTGCTCAAATTATGAAATAAATTGGGAACGAAAGGTATTTTGAAGAATTTCTTATTTTCAGCAACTATTGTACTTAATAAACAATTTAAGTAGCGACATCTTACAATCGCTTTTTGACCTAACATCGCAGTAGAATTGACAAATTGAAGCTAGTTCGCCACATAATAAGTCATCCCAGCAACCATGGCCGCCTCGCATGGGATGACTTATTATGTGGCGAACTAGCTTCAATTTGTCAATCCTACTGCGATGTTAGATCAAAAAGCGATTGTAAGATGTCGCTACTTAAATTGTTTGTTAATAAAAATGTTTTTAGGTAAATTAGTATGTGACTCAACGCACTCCCAATCTTCATCTAAGATTTCCAAAACAAGCTGTTTAGAAATATTAGTAAACAGTGAAGTAACATCAAGTGAAATCAAAACATAATCATTAGGAATGACAGTGTCTTTAATTTTTTCGACAAAACTAAAAGAATTTTTTATGTTATAACTAAATTGGGGGACTAGTTTAGACAAGATATCTGTTATAAATTTGGAAAGTTGATAAGTAGGCGAATCAATACATGACACTATGGGTCGAAGTGGGACCTGAGAACACAAATGTGTTCGAAACTTATCAGTTGATTGAACAATAAATCAATTCGTTCAATTCAATTTCTTGTCCTTATACCGACCAACTACTCCTAAATTCATTTATTATCTCCCTTATGAGACGACTTTTACTAAGTCATTTTAAGGTTTATGGACTCCTTCAGAGGTGTACTATCGCCCCCTAAAAGGATACAGAGAAGACCGTAAGCAGCCTGTATAATGGCTGAATGTCTAATTTGATTTTTGCCGGATTGAGTCGAAATAACTTGTTTTTTTAGGAAATCTTATCTCACTTATGATACTTCCTGATCTGAATCGAATCTAAAACGAACACATTTATTTTCGTGACAAATTTCAAGGACAATTTCTATAGCAACAATACCAGGATTGCAATTTCTTTAGCAATATATTTAAATCGCATTATCCAAATTTCCGCCTCGCCGATCCCCAGACTAAACACTTTTGGATTTTTACTTTTGGAGCCATATAAAAAGAGTTTACCAAGCTGAAATAAATACAGAACACAAACTCCGGGAACGAATACCAATGCTGTATTCTATATACACATAAAAATTGGTATTGATTTCTCAAATGTGCATAAATGCTAACGGAAAGCACTTTGAACGTTTATTATAAATTAATTCAAGATCTGACTGATTTTAAAGATACTATTCAGCGGTTCTCAAATATATGACTATATTTAGTTTTTTCTTAAATTGAAGGTTGGATCCAAAAGTTGTACTAGACTTTTCCACTCGTTTTGACGAGGTTTATTACCAGTCGGAGTTTGGCGCATTATACCAGGATCAACCTGTATAAATGATTCGTTCGTTCAGAGTCCTTTTTTTTAATATAGTTGATCTAAAGACAATTTACAAGTACTCATGTCTGTCGTTGGTAATGCAATTTGTTTACTTTATAGACCCGGTCATTTGAAATGTCCATCACGACTATTTCGTTCCTCATTAAAGGCTTTGTAAATCGTTATCTCCCTCCTTGTTTATAGTGTTGCCGCAAAGAATACCTAACTCTTTCCTACTCGTTAACTTGTTCTGCGATGTTTTCAGTGTTTTGCTTCCTTTTCCCCGTATCTTTTCGGTTGAGTTGTAATCACAGTACCGACCGTACAGAGTCTTATCCTGCGTACGTGTTCAAGATCACAGGATAGAAAGAGACACAGCTATTCGCTCAGGTCGCTTCGGATTCGCGCAAGATTTTGTATTTACGACCGCGTCGGAATTACTATCAGTAAATGGGCCATGCCTAATGATTAAAAAAGAGAAAAACATTATCCTCCGGCTGAACAAACCGGTCTGAGAAAAAGAAAACTCGGAAAATTAAAGTACACAGAGTGAAACGATAACACACTGGCGGAGACGAAAGTCGTTTGGCAAAGCTGGGAGACAACATTACATCTTATCTTCTCGCTAAATAAAAGTAAAATTTAGATAAATATAGAGATAAGGGAATGGGGCAGATCACTTCGAGTGTTTCAGAATTGATTAAAATGGTACTCCAAATAGAGGGGTTAAGCTCCTTTACGACGTTAAACTTTTATTAAATGGGAAGGACTTTCAAACTTAAAAAAAAAGTTTTTATGCTTTCGTAAACAAGTGAAAGTTTTTATGCAATTTATTTTCATCGTAAAAAAAATTCTTTATATTCGGACTGAAACCTTTCGGAAAATGATGAATACAAAATTTAAAGTAATTATTCTCGTAGAATAAATCTTATTCAACATACAGATAAAATCAAAAGCTACTTAATACACTTAGTACAGTCGCGATCATAATTCATGACATAACCTTTACAGAAAAACTCATCATGGACATTTTATTTGTGGTTTCCAAGCAAAAAATAATTTACGATATCCCAGATTCACTTTCAAGAAGTAAAATTTGATTGCATTCGACGTTCATAGTCGCAAAGGAGATGGGTACAATGTTCTGTAAGCTTTCTGTGAGCGTCATGAATTATGATCGCAACTGTACCTTCAAACCGTTTTATTTGCTTCCAGATAATCAAATTTCAATGATAATATGAAGCAAACGTAACGAATTTGTTACTTCAACAAATAAATGTCTGTTTTTCTATTAACTTCAGGCTTAAAAGAAAGATGCTCAGCAATTGTTAAATTCTTTTCATAGAAGTGTATGTCTGCCTGCTCGAAAATTATTCTGCTTTCAGAATAATGATTAAAAGGTCATGTTTTGGAAAGTTACAAATCCGTTTATGTGAAAAGTTTGTTCATAGAAATTCAATTTTGTATGTGAAAGAGGATGCATATACATTTTATCGATATTTTTCGAGAAACTCTTAAAAATATGTTCAAAGTAAAAAAAAATATTTCAAATAAAGAATTTAAGTTTAAAGTGTCGAAAATAGAGAGTATGCTTTTTAAATTCACTTGTCCATCGAGTTTTCTGCAACTTAAGTATAAAGTTGCTTCAAGATTTTCAGGTGGTGTAGATTATTTGACAAATCTATTGAATATAATTCTAAGTAAATTAGTTATTAGTAATCAGATGATTCGTTTTTAACAACAATCCTTAATGAAGACATGTTTATCGAAAATCTTTTGAAACTCATTTTGAACTTTTAGGTATGAAAGGCACTTGCTAGTCCGAAAACTCAAGTAATCTGAAAATATATTACCAAAAATAGTTATAATTTTCTACATTTGTGATTTGTAAGATTAGAGTCTCTTGTTTATTTCCTGTTTATCTTCGCAATTTCCTTCATTTAATATAACACATCATATGTTGACTACATGTATTATACAGGGTCATTCACGTAAAAAGTAAGAGTTAATTTCTCAATAAGTACAAGTGCTCTCTGTTCGACTGTTATATACTTTCATTATAGAATTATTGGCTTTATTAAATGACAATATCTGTTACTGTGATTTCAATTTTTATTTTTTAAATGGAATGATGTATACATATATTTAGGAATGAAGTAGACATATAATTAGGTGCCTAAGGTGCAGTAAATTTAACCATTTCGTAAACCAATGTAAAAATAAAGAAAAGTGTACCAATTGCTGTTTATAACATAGAGAAAAAGGATGTAAAAACCACTCACCAAAATGCCCCGCTTGCTCAGATGCCAAGGAAAACTTTGAATTGCTACTAGAACCAAATCATTCGGGAAGAGATTTCAAATGCCCGACATACCTCCGACAAGTAGATATCTTGCGTCAGAAAACTAAATACAAAAGCGACGACGATCCTCAGGACATAAAACAATCAATACCAGAACAATGTCACAACAAAATTAAATAACTTGGGTTTACATCCTTTCAATTAATCTACTGTTGTTTTTTTTGCTCTGTTATTGGTTCTTTGTTACTGTTGGGCAAATACATGCACATTATTATTATCATTATTAAGATTCAGTGTACTAAAAATAAAATAGAGTCGCTGGTATATCTAGCGCGATCTGAAAATGTTGATATAATTTGTTTAAGCGAGCACTTGCTAAGACCAGAAAACTGTCTTCTGCGTAACACGGAGGAATATATGCCTTCATTAGCATTTTCGTTCGAAAGAGAAATATACTGGGTGGAGTTTCCATATCCACTGTGTTGATTGGTTTTTTCAGACATAGGGAAATGGCATGTAAAATTAAACATTTGCAAATATTGGCTCTCCTGTAAATTTTAGAGCAAAACGGTAAAGGAAAAATTGTTTAGAATTCTAAAATGTACTTAAAGCCTTGTCTTACTTATTTTTTTTAATTTTGTACTCCTATTCTCAAAAATAGTAAAGTTTTCAGGAAAATTAACATTTCATTAGCAGTTAGCCATGACTGACAACACAAAAAACATCAAATTAACATTTTTAAATAATATGTTCACACTGGTCTCCATATGCAGCTTAACAATATCCTTATTGATCATGTTTGCCAATTGATACTGAAATACTCTGACGCATTCGGCATTTATTGGTTCTTTTAACGTCTCTACGTTTTCATGGGAATTCTGTCAATTATAGTATTTTTAAATGATCCCAGAAGAAAAAGTCTTTGGTGATAAATCTGGAAAACGTGCCGGCCAGTTAATAGTAACTCCTCTCCCTAGTAGTGATTAGGAAATGCCTCATTTAAAAAGTTTCGCACAACTGCACTATTGTGAGCAGGACGACCATCATGCTGTAGCCAAATTTCATGGTCTATGCCAAGATCTCCTAAAGTGGATTCTACTGAATTCTGAAGCAATTGGAGGTACTTGTTACCGGTGAGGGATCTTTCGATAAAAAACGGACCAATGATTCCTGTCCATACGTTAATTTGACAGTGTTGACTTCGGTTAGGGACAGTTAATGTCAATTTTGAGTAGGTAGGTACTCCGATATAGAAAATTTTGGAGTTCCATGTGTACCTTATCACTAGACTGCGGAAGTTTAGGCATTTCAGGTACCTAAGGTCCGATTTTACAATCGTCGGATAAGCATTATTCTTAGAATAACGTGACATAGGAACATTAAGAGATATTCTGCGAACAGTTATTCCGTCCTTATTCCACGATTGTAAAACTGGGCCTAAATGTAAATTCTTCCACAGTCTACTTATCACTAAAGAATATTTGCTGTTAAAGATTTCTAACATTATTCCATATTTCCTAGATAGTTTTAAAAAACATCATTCTTTGAAATTTGTCCTCTTCAAAGACTTCTCATTGTTTATGGTATTTAAATGATTTAAATTTTCGTATGTATCTCTTTAGTACACGAGAAGCTGTAATATAATGAATTCGCAAATTCTGACTAATGTGTCTTAAACTTAAATTTTAATTGACCATTGCTAATATATTAAAGTGATTTTCGTTTTCTATTTCAACGATATTTTTTTACATTCGCATAATTCATCTGCGCTTCTTGTTGTTTCGAGATGTTTAATAATCCTACTAACGGTATCCGCATAAAGTATTTTTCGCCCCATATAAATCCCCGCAAAGAGTTTCAGGAATAATAGGATTTTAAAAGTAATATTTTTTCGTCGGTAGTATAATACTCTATTACAAAACGGAAAGAGAAATCAAACTTTTCCAAGTGTAACAATTTCAAATTTTTGAAGTTGTCACTTTCAACAATTACATAAATATTAATCAGGCATAGCAAACTTAGTAAATTATATGCATTTTTCAGAAGATTTTTATCATTTTTCAAGAAAATGGCTACGAAATTTAAAGTTTTAAATAATGTATTGTAATGATTCGTCGACACCAGTCGGCGTCAGTCTGTCTCTTGCGTCACAGCCGACGCGCCTTAGACTAGAGGTTTCTGCAGACAACCTGGAGAATTCCGGTGGTGAAATAGAATAGGCACTCTGGAACCTTTCGGGAAAGTTCACGTACAACCAACCCTGGCTTATAAAAGCCAACAGCCGTAGAATGTAACCAGTTCGGCATTACAATTCGGCATTGGACAGTTCCGCATTAAAGTTCGCGTTAGACTTTCGCTCGGCTGTTAAAATAAATTAGACATAAGCTTGTAAATAAATTATTGTTATAGTGTGTTTTTTTTTATCTGTGGTAGTTGCCCAACGGGGCAAGTTATAAATAAATTAGTATTGCTTTTAAATAAATTAGTTTATTAACTACATCATGTTTTGTTTTAAAATAAAAATTAGTAGAACCCTTAAAATCGCAACAGTATTAAGTGCATTTTAGAATTCTGAACACTATTTTCCTTTACCGTTTTGCTCTAAAATTTAAGAAGAAACCAATATTTGCAAATATTTAATTTTACATGCCATTTCCCTGTGTCTGAAAAAAGAATCCACACAGTGTATGTTAAAAACATATTGATGCACAAGCGGAGAGAGATATAAATAATATTTCCATAGAGAAGCAATGTGAAATCACAACGGTTTACAGCTCGGAATTTAACCTGCTCACTATCTGCATAGATAGGTCGCTATTTGGAGATCGAGATACTTTCTTAAAAGTTCTCGACGGAGCATTATCTTTTGCTTTTACGAAATTCGATACCACTATAAATATTACGATAACCGAGGACTTTAATATAAATTTTAACGCTTCTGCATGGAAATTATCAGAAATTTTTAAAAGTTATGGTTTGAAGTAAACTATGTTTGATTCCTCGAGATTTTGACTAGACACACACGCATGCATAGACAACATTTTCACAAACATAGGAAATCATAAGGCGTATAACATCAGTCCCACAATATCCAACCACTTAGCTCAAATCCTAGAACTTCCTTTTCACAAAGTCATCAAACAAAATTTTCGGTACCGCAGAATATATTCTCTTGAAAATAAACAACATTTCTGTGGCTGTCCAACTAGTGAAGATTTTTATGGTATTCTTCGCATCTACTGCTAATAGAATTGTTGCAAGCCTACCTCAAAAAGTTACATCCACACAAAATATTATTCATAATATGAAGAGTGTAAATGATTCTGTCTTCTTGTGGCCAATTACACCGTCTGAAATTGAAAAGGTTATATGTATCTTGTATTAAATTAAAAAAAAACACTGAAGGTTGCTATCACTCTCCTGAAAGAAATATCACCGTTAATATTACCCCATATCCCTAATAGTCGACTCCTGTTTTATTACAGGCACTTACCCAGAAACTAAAAATTGCTAAAATTGTTCCAATCTACAAAAAGATCCATCTAACTGCCGTCCTATGTTTGTACTTCCGTTTTTATCTGTAGTCATTGGAGAAGCAGTCACCAAAAAAATTTCACATTTCGTCACCACGCATAAACTCCTTCACGAAAATTAGTATGGCTTTCGAAAAGGATTAAATATTACAGCAGCAATCCAGAAATTAATCAGTGTCATATTTGAAGCCCTAGGGAATCATGAACATTGTAAAGCACTTTAGATTTAACAAAGGTCTTTGATTGCATGCCACAGGATTTATTTGTTGCAAAGATGGAGTAATACGGATTCAGAGGAGTAGTGTCCAAACTAATGTCAACGTTGAACAACTCAGTGATGGAAGCACAGCGACGTCGAAGCATAGCTCAGGACTCGATACTTGGTCCACTATTTGTCACCTTACTTATGAACGACCTCTCCTCGTATATCGAACATTTTACTATACTTTATGCGGATGGTGCCGCGGTATTGAGCAGAGATAAGGACCTTGATATAATTGAGGAGGAGTCCACAGATGCTTTACATAACTTATTGAAATGGCTTACTGCCAACGAACTTTGTTTGAATAATGAAAAAAAAGAAAAAGTGCTGTTTACATCATCCAAAAGAATAGAATCTAACAACATAAAGACCGTTAAATATATTGGAATATGTTTAGATTCACGCAGGCGTCACACCGAAAAACTTTGCAAACAATTAACAAGTAGCATTTATGCGACAAGAAGAATCGCCCAAATCATAGACAAGGCTATAGGCGTCAGCACATATCATGCTCTATTCCACTCCAGGATGTGCTACGGCATCCTTCTATGGGGCAGATCTGCAGGAAGTACAGAGATTTGTATATGTACTTAAAAAAAGCCTTATAAGCCATAGATTCAGTCCTGCAAATTACTCATTGCAAGCCAATTTATTCACCAATTCAAGGAAGTCGACATTATTATCACACTACACAGATAAAAATTGTGCGAGTTTCAGTAGTAAGTAGTTAAATGTTTCTACAGAAAAGTTAAATTTTCATCTAATGTAATAAAAGCTATTCCTTTATTTCTTCAAAGTAACTCTCTTCGATGTATATTTAACAATCAGTACAGTAGTTAAAAATTTTGAATATACGAAACGGAGAAATATTACAATTTCACGTTATTAAAAATGAATTTAACTTATCTGTGTGTTTAAATGTTTCCGAACCGATGAACATGTTACAGATTGGAGGAGGTAAATATTATTTCAACAACAAAACTGTGTTAAAAAGTTAGAGTCAACATATTTTTAATGTTACTTCAACTCTACAAAAAAGTGATTGTAACAAACACGTGGATTCCAATTAACATGCTTTTATATCTTTTGCAGAGGAAATTTGTTTCCTTTTTGGAGTTACTTTTATTTCTTAAATTTTGAACATCATCGTGTTTAACTACTTGTGGACGTGAGGGAACAACCAAAAAGAGTAAAAACCTTGAATCTAAGGACAATATTACACTATAAAAGATCTTTGACAAAGATCTTTGACAAAGATCTTTTACAAAGACCTTTTACAAAAGATATTTTATAAAAAAATATGACAGTGTAATCTTTTATAAAATATTTCTATTTTATAAAATATTTTATAAAAGATTGCCTATTACATTGTCATATGCTTTATAAAATACCTTTTATAAAAGATCTTTGTCAAAGATCTTTTTTCTACTTTGCGTTCACAATGAACTCATTGTGACACCAAAAACAGTTTCACAATGAAGCTCATTGTGAAACTGTTTTTGGGGAAATTTTAGTCAATTTTTAATTGAAAATATTTATTAGATTCTACAAAATAACTCATTATTTATTTGTTACTTAACAGAATACTCACAATGAAGCTGGATAAGAAAAATTAATAACTTGTTAAAGTGACTTTTGATTAAAACGAAAGGTTTTCAGTGTTGCCACGCATTACAACTAAAATTCCCCATATACCAAGGAGATCAAATTTTTGACAATATTTTTCATTTTTTTGTTCAATAAGTGACGCAAAGTAGAAAAAATACTATATTTTACACGTTTCACAAGAGGCATTGTAACACTCGTTCCGTTGGGGCACTCCGAGCTTGCTACGCTTCGCTCGTCGTACCCCAACCCCACTCGTGTTACAATAACCCTTCTTGTGAAACTCGTAAAATAATATACTATTATAGTTTAATATTGGCCTAACTCCGCATTTTTATCGGTGCAGAGAAGTGGAAAACTATGAATCCACAAGATATTGCTTAAAATTTTCCTAAATATAGGAACTGACTATGATTACGGGCCGTAGATAGGTTTTAAGAAAATCTTAAGATTTTGTTTGAAGTCTTAACTTACGTAAGACGATCTTATTTAAAAATGTTTCACAGTAGTCACTTAAAAACTTCATTATTCTAATAATAACGAAGAATTCTTTGCAGTCACCAACAATTTTAATTTCTATTGCAGAATATAGGAGATATTGACGAGATAGGTATTGAAAATATTGGCACTGACTTATCCAAGTTCATCTCTATAAATACATAGCAACTTAAGACAATCTTAAACACAGTATAAAGAATACAGTAGCGCAACTCGCTTGTCGGCACTTTGATCTCTTTACAGGATTTTCATTGACCTTGAGTAGATTAAAGGGGTGTGTCGAACTGTTTGTTCTGCTTTACGTGTGAACGATTTTGTTGTAAATTGTAAATTTACACGTGCCCACACACCAGGGCCGGATTGTAGTGTTTAGTGGACGTGGTAAAAAAAAAACAAGGCATAAATAATGTGTATTAACATAATTATAAAGATCCATTCGGTACCAGAGCCGTGAATGAATGAGCTCTGCATCCCGAGATTGTGACTCAGACCTTGCGCGGGATGTTATGCGCGAACTGAATATTTTCATGAGAGTCGCGCTACTGTGTAATCTTTATACTGTGATCTTAAACGTATAAGACATAAGACGAACTTACGAAAGACGATCTTAAGCACTTGCTTAAGCCACGACTATAAATACTGCCCTGGACTTTTTGAACAGCGATAAACTGAATGACGACAATTAAATTATTTGCTGTAAGTGCATTCATAGATGATATTTCCCATCCCTCCCACATGTTTCGTTTTCTATAAACTGATTAAATTCAAACTACCATTTTCTTTACAATACACAAACATGAACATTTTTTTCATTGATTTGCAACTTTGTGCTTCTCGCAGCAATCTTTGCCGTTTTGTTACTTACCCATTCATTACTTACATATGAAAAATGGAATTCTTAGCAACATCTCTACAATTAAGACTCTGAGAGAATAATAAAGATTTTTTACGCCTCGAATAAATAGTATTGATTTTTGAATTTTAGTTTAAACTTTGATACGAAACCATATTAATCTTGAAATACAGGTAAAACAAGGTTTGGTTTTTATAATATAGAAATACAGCATTGTCATTCAAATATATAAAATATTTGGGCACATTAATAAAATACAGGTAGAAGTTACAAAGAATAATTACACTTTTTATAAATAGCCTCTACGTTTAGAATAAGACTAGTAGGCCGTGAGTATGAAATTTTATAAGACACGACGAAAAAACTAAGATGAAAATGTCTTGACGTCACCCAAGAGGGTCGTTCCGACGGCGAACGACAATGCGTCTTTGAAATGACTTCCCAGCGTTGTAACTCTATGAATACATTTTCTTTGTTCGCTCCCTGGTGTGGACTAGGTGATGTGAACTGTTTTACATGCATTGAATTTTATAATTCAAACTGTACTCGATTTAATCAAATAAAAATTAATTATTCTTTACATATTCTTTTCTTTTTTAGTATGTACAGGTAACAATCGGTAATTAATTCGTGCTTTCTGTTTTTTTGTTTTGAAGACCATTACATTATTTTTACTTACATTGGTAAATACGTTTCTTGGCACGATTAGGTATCTCACATTTGATGATAAATGCAAATTTATATATTTGTATGTAATCCAGACAACTTTTAATTTGCTCTGTAATGTACGTTTCGCTGAACGTTCTCAAGATACAGTATACAACGAAACGTACATTACAGAGGGAATTTAATGGTCTCTGGAGAATAATACTAGACATTTGTTTTCGTGTAAATTTTCGACGAATGGGAAACTACTTTAATGGTAAATGTATGCACACCGAACAAAAAATTAGACCCCGTTGGCAAAGCGAAATAGATAAAAAAAATTAAATCAAATGAGATCAATCCATTGCGTTGACAAGTACATACATGACCTGTAGTTTCGGTATCAGCTGTTTTTAGGAATTTGGTATGGTCATGGCGTGCAGTTTATGTCGAAATCAAGACATGAATCATTGGCAAAAAGGAGTAATTGCATTTGGGTGATCCAAGGGTCATAGTGTGGCCGTAATTGCCCATGTGTCATGCAATACAGTCAGCTGAGCTTGCAGTCCATGTCAAACCGACGAAAAACCGTGGTCGAAAGAATTTTCTGACTGATGGGGATCGCCACTACCAGGATCTAATTTTTTGCCCAGTCTGTTTCTATTTAAATTTGGTTGGTTATAGTAAAGTGAAAATGGAGGAACTCATTAATAATTTATGTTTAAAAATTACATTTGCAGAAACATTGGTAAATATTTTATTTTATCACTTCTTACAGTTATAATCGCTAAAAGACGATGTGACATACTTAGATTTAGAATCCGAATGTTATTTAGTCCATTAGCTTTGTTTCTTCAAACAGGCGGCTTCTTTCTAATAACACCCAAACATTTTCTTTGAGGTACCTATCTTATTGTTAGTTAACTGTTGTCAATTTTATGACCACATAATTAGATTAACTTCTTAAAGGCAATAAGTTACGTGAGTAATATTGAACATAAATTAGGTGATGCGATAATTATGTTAATCACAACATTTAGAAATAGTGAGATTGCTTGCTCTTCAGATATCTCTTAATTAATTTATGTGTCGATCTCGTTTTGGTATATATTTTTTTGTAAACAGCAGTGTTTTTCTGTTAATATAAAAAGGAAACTTATCCAAGCTTCTTACATCTTAGTCAAGGCTGCCTGTTTTCATTATCAGAAAACCGGCTTCCCAAGTTCTTCGAGCCCCCCTTCAAAGCACCCGGGGCCATGTACCACCCACCTATCACCCCACGCGGCTTCATCCGAGGCGGCCATTTCATCTCCCCACACCATTCCGGTGGAATGAATATGACTTTCATTATTTAAACAAGCAGACAACCATCACCGTCTAAGCGCGGACCCAGTTATACGCTACTGAAATCAATAAAAGCGTTTCCTACCTTCTTATTTTTTCCTAAACGTTCAATTCGGTATTCCGTTTTGACGGTTGTCCGTGCAGGACGGACAGTGATGGTGAGAATTTTCGTTGAGGCACAAAAAAGGGCATAAAACACATACAATGATGTGCTCATGCGCTATTTTATATAAGATCATGATATAATAAAAATAAGTGCAAAAAATCTGAAATGTTTGTTTTATGGATCGTAAAAAATTAAAATGTCTTCAAATACCGCGTAAATGTACGCTTATTGTTGATATAATTAGCTTTGTTTTATTAATACCAGCATAAAACGAGAAATGATTTCGGTACCTTCTATAATTTTTGTTTTATCTGGCAAGTAATTTGTGTTGTAATAGCATGAACAACAAAAGTAAAGAATACTTAGTATAAAATGATAAGCAAAGTTAGCCTTTTCTTTGCTTTTTAATGATATTCAAAACTGAAACCTGAAATCTCTGAATACATACAGTGCTAGTTTAAAGTCCCTTCTACTGTTCGGAACCAAATAAGTTAAAAAAAATCAAAGTGTATAAAAAATATTAGTTCTTTAGATATAATTACTTTAGGTCATCGGTTAGGTGGGGCTGTGCACACTATGAAATTAAGCAGAGTAGCCTAAGTCACACATCATCTTAAAGGAATTTTAATTCTTTATTCAACGTCATCATTAGTTTTAAGTTTTTAAGCATTTGTTTTTAAATTTGTAAAATTATAAGATAGCAATCATCGTATTTCTCTGCTAAAATTACGAGGGGGTATTGATATACCGTCTGTCTTACGAAAAACGCACCACGCAAGAGTTTCATTTTTGATTTTTTTTAGTTTGACATTTTTGTCAAGCGATAGTCAACTTTTTTTTTCAAATAGCAGCACATATTTTTTTCATTCGGTTGATAGAGATTTTCTTTCTGAATTCAACGATCTATTTGAGCTTGAATTTTTAGAATATTTTAGGGAAATAATTTCCCTTTTTAAATAGAAATGAATGGTACGCTGGAATACAAAACAATGAAAATTTTTATGAAATACTAAAATAAAACAGTATAACAAAACGCAAAAGTTACCCAATTATAAATATATATGGAAAAATATTGTATACAAAAGTATAGCTCTGCATAATTTAAAATTATTTTCGAATATACAGGTTACCCCAATTTGGTTGTACGATGTCTAACTTCGTTATTTTAAATGGAACACCCTATGTTTTATAACGAATTTTAACTTGTTGGATTATTTTAGGTTAAGCGTGATAAGGGTTCCCAGTACCCAAGTCCTATGGTTTTTAAGATATTAGGCTTTGTTTATGGTTTTCGGAAAATACAGATGTAACTTTTATAATTAGTATCTTGCAATTTTCGGTCTGCTTAGGCTAAATTGGGGTTGCTAGAATTGTATTATCAAGAAATCAGAAATGAAAACGCAAAATTTTCTGTAAAAAGATCCTTGCACCAGAAACGTGAAAAATGATCTCAAAATTTCTTGTGCATGCAACAGTTAAGAACCCAAGAGTAAATTTAATTCTTTTAAATATTTTTATGGATATATATGAGTAAGCTAACTACTCGTGACAGATAAAAACCAAATGCCCATTTAATGCTTCACATGTTGAACAAAACTGAGAAAATGAAATATCTTCTTGAAATATTTTGTCCGAGTACCAAGCGACACATTTTTCTATAACTTATAGGATCCTTCTAAAATTTTGTCTGATATGTCGAACAATTGAAGATTATAACATTTTTTTTAATTTTCGTGTTCTAAATAGGTACCATTTTTAGCCATACTTAGAATTTAGAAAAATTCCTTCAGGGTTGTTCGGCTAATTGGGCAGGATTTTATAAGGACACTGTTTAGTGTTATGCCTTATATTTCGAAACAGTTTGGTTTCTTCATCAGAGGCTTTGAATGTACAAAATACTTAAGTTAGAATTTAAATAGACAAAGCTAAACAGCACCTACAACAATTTGCGTCACTGCATAAAAACAGCAATTTACAACAGTAGTTCATCAATTTAAACAATCACTTGTACTAGAATTAGTTGAAAAAACACATTAAAATTGAAAATAAAACGGACGAAACACTGTTTAGTATTGTTTAGCTTTGTCTATCTAAATTCTAACTTAAGTATTTTGTATATTCAGAGCCTCTGATGAAGAAACCAAACCGTTTCGAAATATAAGGCATAACACTAAACAGTGTCTTTATAAAATACTGCCCAATTAGCCGAACAACCCTGAAAGAATTTTTCTAAATTTTGTTTTTCAACAAGTACGGCATACTTTTCAATTGCTTTCTCAAAATACTTAGAATAATTGTTCTCCGGATCTGTCCTGTTTATATTTGGTTATTGAACATACACAAGCTATTGGCGCAAAAAGTTTTTGAAAAAAATCAATAATAAAAAATTTTCCCATGTGGTGCGAACTTTTTGGCGGTCACTGTATACAGGATTTATGACAAATGCCTTTCGGATCCGACACGTATCTCTTTCACCCGTTCGATAGTCTCTTTCTCGCTTGAAGCGTTAAGCTATCTGTGAATGCTGTATTATTTTCCTATGCCATTAGAAAGAAACGCAATTGTACATATACTTTTTTATTATTTGCCCTCTATCTAGATACTATATTTTAGAGAAAAGGTTTAAATATAAAAGTTGTAGAATTTTTTTTTACATACTTCTGACATCAGAAAAAACTAAGGCGCATCCCAAATGGAGAAAAAAAAATTCATTAATATGAAAGATCTCTTTCCGTGATTTTAAAGATATATTATATGTTGATATTTGAACATACTGTTTGTGATATACAGAGTGTGGCATTTAACCGGGTTTCTTCAATAACGCTGTTCATGCTGAATAAAGGGTTATTCACGCAAACCGTTCATTCAGAGTTTTCAAGGAAGAGGTTTAGATGGAAATTTGAAATTTACGGAAGAGATATACTTCCGGTTATACCGGAAATTCCCTATCAACTCGCTTATTTTAAATGGGATGTTCATGTTGAATACAGGGCTATTCACGCAAGCCGTTCATTGAAAGTTTTCAAGGAAGAAGTTCAGATAGAAATTTGAAATTTACGGAGGAAAGATACTTCCGGTTATACCGGAAATCCCCTATCAACTCGCTTATTTTAAATGGGATGCTACAATTTTTATTGCGCTTTTGAGTTTTACATGTAAAAATATGTAAAATTGCAATACATTTCCCTATCTCTAAATTGCATTATTCTTGAGATATTTTGTGTTTTCTTAGAAATGTGAATTCCGCAATCTGATTTTCAAAAAATCGTATCACAGCTATTATTAGAGCAATTTTATTTATAATAGCTAATATTCTAGTTAAGGCTTTAAAGTTCTTAAAAATTTCATAAGCAAAATCCATTAAACTACAAGGTGTCTAAAATTTTTCAAATAGAACAAGCAGCTCAATAGATTATGCTTGTGGAATTTTTAAGAACCTCTAAGCCTCAGTTACAATATCAGGCATTACAAATAAAATTGCTTCAATAACAGCTGTGATATATATTTTTTGAAAATCAGATAGCAGAATCCAGATTTCTAAGACAAGTCTAAATATGTATATCAAAAATGATGCAATTTAGAGATAGGGAAATGTATTGAAATTTTACATATTTTAGATGTAGAAATCAAAAACGTAATAAAAATATAGCATCCTATTTAAAATAAGCGTGTTGATAGTGACTTCCGGTATAACCGGAAGTGACGGGAAGTCTATTTTATTTGAAAAGTTCTCTTTGAAATACTGTGCGGGACAAAATTATAACCGCACTAAAATTCTTGTCACAATTCGTCTTATGTTGGGAGAATTTAGCTGGAAAGTTTTTGTTGAAATTTTTTTTTTAAGAGAGCTTATCATTCCCATATTAACAAACACAACTACAAAAATAAGTGAAAAATGAAGAGAAAATTTGAAAAATGCGGTTATAATTTTGTTCCGCACTGTATATCTGATCTGTAAATTTCAAATTTCTATCTAAACCTCTTCCTTAAAAACTTTTAATGAACGGGTTGGGTGAATAACCCTGTATATGTAAAAAAAATTATTCTTTCAAGCTTTGCATAATTTAAAGTTATTTTGAAATACACAGGGTGTCTAAATTTGGCTGTACGATGTGTAACTTCATTATTTTAAAAGAAACAGCCTATGTTTTATAACGAATTTGAGTTTGTTCGTTTATTTTAGGGTAAGTTAGATAAGGATTTCCTGTACCTAAGTCCCATGGTTTTTAAGATATTAGGCTTTATTTATGGTTTTCGGAAAATACAGATGTTGCTTTTGCAATTATTATCTCATTAACGAAGAAAGTTAGAAAACAGATATTATGGTACTGTTACAAACTAAGTATCTACGGCAGTAACAAAAATTACTTTTCGGGATCCAGTAAAACCATTTCCATTTAGACAACAATTAAAGTGCAATAACTTTTATCTTTCAAATGGACTTACTTACTTAGTCCAAGGCCTTTCTACCTTTGTAAGGCTGGGGGAGTTGAGTTTTGCATTTTTGTCTCCATTGTTGTCTATCTTGGGTTAAAGTTCGTATTTCGCTCTATGCCATTCCTCTCCTCTCTACTTCTTCTCTTATTCTGTCTAACCATCTTGCTCTTGGTCTTCCTCGCCTATTTCTCCTCGGCACTCGCGTTTCGAACACTATTTTGGTGAGTCTATCATCACTGCGTTGGTGCGGGATTCTTGTCTTTTAGTTAGTGTCCATGATTTACTGCTGTACATAAGTGTTTGGTCTAACCACTTTTGTCACAACCTCCGTTTTGATCTTTTTCAGTATTTCTCTTTTTCCTAGAAATGTTGTCTTCATTGTATTGAATATTCCTCCTGCTCTTCCTACTCTTTCGTTCATTTCCCTGTCCATTTTCTCGTTCTCTTCTATAATCGCACCCAGGTACTTAAAATGGTCTACTTGTTTAATTGGTTTTCTATCCAGCTTTATCTCGTGTGTTTCTTTGGTATTTGATATTATCATGGTTTTTGTTTTTGTACATTGATTTTCATGTTTATCTTCTCCAGTTCTTCTTTTATTACTACAAGGTTATATTGTAGGTTTTCCCCCGTATCTGCTATCAAGGCCATGTCGTCTGCGAAGATCAGTTCATTTAGTTGTATAGGTCTCATTCGCCGGTATCCTAATATCAACTTTTTCATCTTTTTCTTGGCCTTCTTTATTGCATCATCTAGTACTGTTATGTACAACAGTTTAACTCCCTGTCTTGTTTAGAATTCTTTTGATTTTTCGTTGTTTGTTCTAACTATGTTCTTAATTCCCCTGTACATGTATTTTATTACTTCTATGATCTTTCTGCTTACCCCTCTTACTCTCAGCACCTCCCACATGTCCTCTCTTTGCACTCTATCGAAGGCTTTCTCCATGTCTATGAAGCATACGTGTGCTTGTCTGTTCTTGTTTATTATCTTTTCATTCATTTGTCTAAATGTAAATATGTCTTGTGTACTTCTGTTCTTTCTAAATCCGTATTGCGTATCTTCTAACGTTGTCTTTATTTTGTTTCTTATTCTCTTTTTTACTATTCTTGCGAATACCTTCCCTGGGACACTATAAAGTGTTATTCCTCTATATTTTTTATAGTCTCCTTTGTCGCCCTTTTTATATATTAAATTTTTTATCAACTCTTGCCATGAGATCTGGATGACATGTCTTAGCTTAAGTGAAAAGTCCGTCATTGCACTCCTTTTCGCTATTTTATAGTAAAGCTACGACATGCCGTCCAAATTCCATGGCAAGAGTTGATAAAAAATTTAGAAAATCACGCGTTATAATGTCTGTTTTCTAATCCTTGGGTATTCTTGCTTTCATCAGATTGTCATTCATTAACTCCACTAGCTTGTTTACTCTTTCTCCTCCCATATATTTTATCATTTCCGGTGTGATATTATCTTTTCCGGGAGCTTTGCCTAGTTTTATCCTTCTTATTGCTTCCTCCATTTCCTCCTCACTTATGGTTTCCATTTCCTCTTCATCTATCGCTACCTCCTCATCCTGATGTCTCGAGATGTCAATGGCTGATAGCTCTTCAAAATACTCTCTCTATCGTTCCATTATTTTGTCTTCATTTGTTATTATGTTGCCCTCTTTATCCTTTATATTCGGCATGCTATATTCTTTTCTCTGTCTGAGCTGTTTTAATGTACCATAGAATAATTTTTGGTCCTCTCTGTAGTTTTCTGTCATTTTGCTCCCGAATTCTTCCCATGATTTGTTTTTTTGCCTTCTTTATTGCGGCTTTAACCTCTTTTTTTTCTCTCTATACTTCCTAGTCTTCGGTTCTTCTTGTCCTCAGATATTTTTTCCATTTTTCTTTTTTCTTTTTTACCTGTCTTCGTATATCATCCGTCCACCATTTAGTTCTTCTTGTGTTGCTATTTGATAATTTCGTTTTGCAGCAGCTCCATTCCGCTGCACATAATATGCTGTCCCTGATATATTCCCACATTTCCTCTATATTTGCGCTGTTTGTCCAACCTTTCAGTTTCTTTTCGAGGATTAATTGGTCTTCTTTTGGTATTTTTCCTCCCTTAGTTTGGTGCTCTTAATTTTTTCATTTACTTTCTTCCTTCTCTTATCCTTTTCATCCTCTTTCATTCTTTTCATTTTCATTATTACTAGGTAGTGATCACTTCCGATCTCTGCTCCTCTTGTTACTTTTACGTCTTTTATTCTTTACCATCTTTTAAATTTAAATGGAACGGTGTTATTTTTATGTCGTCGTTAGATGCCCCTTAAAATTATCTTTCAATTCGCTATATCTATTCCCCATACCAATTATTGACGGTTGAGGAGATATTTAATATTATTTCATAATTTCTGCATTTTAACATATTAATTAAAATCAGAATTGAGTATTTGCTCAAACATTTTACTTGTTTTAATTGCCTTAGTAAGGTGTACATTTCTCTCATGAAATAAAAGATTCTTACCTCACTCGTTACGCCAAGTGTACTTTTTGTACCGTCACTGCTCACAAAGGAACAATGACCGAACATTAAATTGAATTTTTCTTTATTCTATTTGGTTTTACAGTAAAACTAAAAACGAAATGGTACCCTTATGGTTTTTTTTTCTGAGGTATGAGCGAGAATTAACGAAAAATTGTTGTATTTTCGTTAATTTTTTGGCAAACTTTTCTTATCAAAATAATTTGTTCGCGAAGATGTATCATCCTTAAATCAAAAACGCATTAATTAGCTTTGCAAAACTGCTTTGCTGATTTAAATTGACCGAATAGTTTATGAATTATGTGCTAATTTTGAATCAACAAAATTTTCTTTGGGAATAAATTCATAGGCCTGGCAAAGGAAAGCCGTTCCGACCCTGACATTATAGGTTTCTTATCGATAAAATCTCCTCCACATTCTACCATTTTCCTTTAAACACTTATTTTTGGGACACGTTGTATAAAAATCTTCATACTATAACATTAAAAATTACATTGTTTTAATTAGGTAATTTAGGTATGGTTATAATTTTTTAGTTACCGATTACATCTTAGTGGTTGCATTCGAATGTGTTATTAATTATGTATAAAGTTTTAAAATATAAAATGAAATTATTTCTTCTTTTATGCTAATTTACTTTCCAATTTTTATTGATGATTTCATGTCATCGAATATATTTGATAGATTTACAGATTATGTAAAAAATATGTTTGTAAGAAATGTTAAATATGAAAGGTTCATAAAAAATTTGATTACAATAAATGTGTTAATAGGGATTATGTAGACAATTAATGCAATTTGTACAGCAGTAGTTCATATATAATCCAGAACTATAACACTAAATTCGTTTCCAATCGTATGCCATTGACTCGGGCATTAGGCTGATCGATAGTGTTGCAAATGTATGACGTCATGAACTAGACAACAATGAGCAGAATAGGCGTTCATAAATACAAAAATAATCTAGATCTCTCGAATAGCAGCAGTCTGAGAGAAAACAAGTGCCGTATTTCTGCTGGAATTGCACATAAGAATAAAAATATATAGAAAAGGAATAAAAAGTTGTTATTTGACTACAGTTCTGAAAGGGTTTTCTCAGAACAATCTACCAAGTTTTTTTTCTCCTTTTTTTTGCAGTTTTTGAATACAGCTCCGGAGTTCTCTCGCCGACTTTTATCGCCCATTTCGGAGAATTATGTAGATTAAAAGTTGCAACTGTAATTGCGATTTAAAGCTCGAACGCGAATTCAGCTGCAGGTATAGGAAAATTCATGAATATTTTAGAATTGTACTTCTGGCGATTGTTAGTTGCAAAAATTAAAGTTTATATCTGTATGTTGTAATTATCGTTTCGTTTAATTACTACTTTCCGTAAAGCAAACATGGTAAAAGCACGTTGATATGTAGTAGGTATACTGTTTGTACATTGTACTAGTTTACGATGATTTTGTTGTGTTTGTATTATTGTTCAAATAATATCGAAAAAGTCACAATCTATCTTATGGTAATAAAAGTGTACCAACATAATTAAAGTAAGTTAAAGTTTGATACGGACACTTCTAGAACTTTCTTTAGCTTAAATTAACTCTAGTTGTATAGTTATTAATTTTTTAAACATTAATTTGAAAATATTAATCTCGAAAAAGAAATTAAACGTCATGTCTATTAGAAAGCATTCTAAAAACAAGTCGAACCATAATATCAAGCATATGCCCTGCAGAGAGTGCCATATATCTGTTATCATTTTTAAAACGTGAAAAAAAAACGCTAATTAAAAGAGAATGTTATTCCGTTTAAATAACACAGGACTTTAGAATGTATTTAAAAAAGAGTACTTTGATAGTAGAAACGAATTTATATGCTGTTGAAAAGTGAATGTATTGTATTGCAAGTTATATCAAAATTCAGTCAATCCTTTAATATTTATAACTACACGGAGAGAATTACTTTGTAAAAGTAAATATAAATATAGTAATTTTTACAAAAATTTATATTACTATATGTGACAGCAAAATCATTTTATTAACTTAAAAACATATTTGTATTAACTGTTATATATTTAAATTTATAAAAAGATATTCTAAAATGGCTAAAATATAAAATATAATATCGTTTAATATATTTATATTTTAACATTTATATCTACGCACAGATAAGAAGCTACGGGATTCACACGATCGCCAACCTTTGCAGCTGCACCAAAAAAAATAAGTACTCGATTTAAGAAAAAACGTATATTAAATTACAAATTTTATAAAAAAAAAATTGTGCAAATCGGTTTTGATTACAGCGGATTCCTCGAGCTTGCTCTGTACAGTTGTTTAAGGCCTCATTGGGCCTTCATCAACAGAACCGTAGCTCCAGAACTCCACCATAGAAAACATAAATATATTATGTTATGTTGTGTTGTCTATGAACTCCACTGCAAACCAAACCGATTTCTCCTAGGTTATATGCCATTGCGATGTGAAAGTAATGAACAATTTAAGTAGTGACATCTTTCGATCGCTTTTTGACCTACAAATTTTATGTTGTAAACATCATATCTGCAGGACGAACTCATAAATGTTACAAAATCATATGCTTAATGTAATATAATCGCATTGTCATTTCTTTTAAGAGAAAAATTTACTTGCTTTACTTAAACAATTTTGCTACTTTTAAAACAATTTATTTTATTATTAATGATACTTTTTTTACAACACGGTTTTTAATATACATTTTTCTCAGTGTAGAAACAATAACTTAGAAACAAATTATTTAGAGTTGGTTATGTTTTATGAATTCCCTTCTCAAAGTACATTTAAACAAAACTTCAAAGCGTAATTTATTACTTAACTGTAATAACTTGATTCTCCTTTTCTTATTTTTTGGAGGTTTAGAAGAAACAATAACATACTAAATAATAAAATAATAACATACTAGATAATAAAATAAATTAACAAAAACTATGGTTGACAGTAGACAATTGCAATGTCTTGTTTGAAATAAAATACATTAATGAAATTTAAAAGCTTTCACTTCAAAAATAAAACAGAATAATGGTTCAGTTTTTTACATATTTATAAAATGTGTACAGGGTGTGGCATTTAACTGAGATTCTGCAGTAACGCTGTTCCAGTTAAATATATAAAACATATAAAGTACTCAATTGTCTGTAAGACATACATATAACTTCGTTATTTTAAATGTGATACCCTATATTTTATAACGAATTTGGGTTTATCAGATTATCTTAAGGTAAATTTGATGACGATTTCCTACACCTAAGTCCAATAGTTTTTAAGATAGGCTTTGTTTATGGTAATTATTACTCCATTGTTAAGGCTTAATAGGTTAAACAGTAACGAGTAAAATAATTTTGACTGGTATTCTTAAGTATATTTTTATGTTTCCTTCAATGACATTGCTTGACTTAACTTGATGGTGTGATTAGCTACGTTTTATAAAATTGGCCATAAGATTTCTTGTACTTAAGGTTCTAAAACTTTTCTTTTATGTCAAATAATAAAGTAGCTACGCTATACAAATTCTCAACGAAATATTTATTGAAAAGTTTTAGTATTTATTAATCATATTTGAATATAATAACTAACAAATTAAATGTTTCATTTATTTTTATTATACATGGTCATTCACGTACCATGTAACTGTTAATATCTCAGTAAATATAAGTGTAATCTGTTCGGTTGACATTATACAGCGTGTCCACCGAGTGCCGAGGTCTTCTCTACCGTCTATAGTATATAAGATAGAAAAAAAAAGTTAAGCGAGCTAAGATATAACTCAGTCAGCTCTACTTCATAAAATTATTTTTGGCTATACAGAGTGTTCAGTAACTGAGAGCCATACCAAACTTATATTTTCTTAAATGGAACACCCAGTATATTTTTACATATATCCAAAATTTAGGAAGTTTTACTTAAGAGTTTATAAGATATTGATGTTTAAGTGTAAAAAATTGCGATAATATGAGTGCTTATATCTTTGTTATTTATTTACATTTCGTCTTGAATTTTTATAGGTACTCAACACAATATCTTTTCTACAGAAATTTCTAATTTTTACGTTCAAAAATAGATTAAGAGAATTATTAATTCAAAAATCTTATTATACCACGTGTCCACCGAGTGTGGTTTTCTTTTGTGGCTTTTAAACCACTTAATATAGAAAAAAAATTCAAACGCTATCATCCTCTAACAAAAAAAAACTCTATACGTTAAATTTATTTGCAATTACACAGGGTGTTCATTTTACAAGTGTCAACAAGTACCTTTAATATTCCAAATGGAATGTCCTATATATTATTACGAATTTTGATAGATCTCTCAATTTGGAAAATATTTTATTAATATAAGTCTATACCTAAACCTAGTATTTTCCGAGATAAATGCCGTCAACGAAGAAACATCTTAAATCCAGGCCCTTATTAAATTGCTTTTAATTTGCTTAATTGAGGAGTCTTCATTATCAGTTATAAGCGTGTAATTACATATACTGCAAGCTAAGTAATACTGTATTAAACAGACCTGAAGACTACGTAGATTGTTGGTGGCTGGCAGTTCTTCCTGGTGAATTTAGAAGTGAAATATTTCATGTTTTTCTTATGGAAGACCCCGTACCTATAATCATCAACCGATATAGAATTAAATTTGCCAAACAAAGTCCTATACCTGAAACCTATGGTTTGTGAGATATTTCTGGTTTTCATTTTGCTTCAAGATTTTTGTCATTTTTAGGGTCCTATGAATGTCAACAAAATTGTCTTTTGGCTTCTAAAATTTATATCCAATGATTTCCTGATGAGAAGGCAGCCGTATGCAAAGGCTTTTCGTAAATTAATGGAAAGATTTGAAAGAACAGGCAGTGTTGCAAATGTTATTTCTAATAATACAATGAGCCTCTAAAGTCTGGAATAAAATTAGTAATTTCTTTACTTTTGACGTTTCGTATATTTTTTTTTAAATCAATTCTTGACAGCCATTAGTTTCCGAATAATAACGTCATCGACATTTCTTTTAAATAGCAACTCCCAATTTTTTTTCTTGATTCTGATAGCTGATTGAATTCTCTATCCAACCACATCAAAAACTTATGATGTTTTATGGGAAAAATTTTGAGAAAAAAATTATTAAAAATGACGTATAGGCCGCATCTCATTATCTAATAATAACTGCAAGTTCTTTGTAATCTTTCCATTAATTTACGAAAAATTTTTGCATATGGCCGTCTTCTATCAGGAAATCGTTGAATATAAATTTTAGAAGCCAAAAGACAATTTTATTGACATTCATAGCACCCTAAAAATGATAAAACTCATAAAGCAAAATGAAAACAAGATTTATCTCACAAACCGTAGGTTTTAGGTATAGGACTTTGTTTGGCGAAAAGATAGCAAATTCTACATCGGTTGATGATTATAGGTACGGGGTGTTCCATAAGAAAAACTTGAAATATTTCACTTCTAAATTCACCAGAAAGAACTGCAAGCCACCAACAACCTACATAGGTACATAGTCTTCAGGTTTGTTTAATACAGCATTACTTAGCTTGAAGTATGTGTAATTACACGCTAATAACTGATAATGAAGACTCTTCAATTAAGCAAGTTAAAAGCAATTTAATAAGGGCCTGCATTTAAGATATTTCTTCGTTGACGGCATTTATCTCGGTAAATACTAGGTTTAGGTATAGATATATGTTAATAAAATATTTTCCAAATTGATAGATCTATCAAAATTCGTAATAATATATTCCATTTGAAATATTAAAGTTACTTGTTGACACTTGTAAAATGAACACCCTGTGTAATTGCAAATAAATTTAACGTATAGAGTTTTTTCATTAGAGGATGATAGCGTTTCAATTTTTTTTCTATATTAAATGGTTTAAAAGTCACAAAAGAAAACCACACTCGTTGGACACGTGGTAGTATAAACGAATATCTATACAATATAATATATAGAATGTAATGTAGTTGCAGTTCTAGTTTTAGTTTCTCTTTCTCTTTTATTTGCTGTTTTTTCTTTTTAATATGACGTACCATATATACATTTTGCTATATCGTTTTGGTTTCTGATTTGATTTGATTTGATAAACCGGCAGTGGCTTCAGTTTTTGCTTTTCAAATGGAATGATGTACATTTTTAATTTCTGATGTAAAAACAAATTTCTTTGTGTTATATAAGATATTGAAGTTTGCAGCTAAGCATTCGCCACCTGGTGTCAACTAAAAAAACCCTTGTATGCTACATAACAAATCGTGTTTTTGCGTCGATCCTGAGTGTATGATGTATCAGGATTGTGTTATATGTGACATTCACATTAAATCAACTTGTGTATTTGCATTAGTACACACTTAAACACGTGCATTACAAAAATTCCGTGTAGCTTACAGAGGTTCAGATTTATCCACGGTAGCGCTGCGATCTTAAAATCAAACGCCTATAACTGTATGAATTTATATTGAAGAATATGCCACTAAAGCTCAACAACTAATTTAAAAAAAAACACTAATCTAATTATGAAAACTATGAAAACAATAAAATTGTAACATTTAAATAATAAATAAGATAAGTTTATTTGGTAAATTTAATTGCAATACCTGTTCAAATTGTTGCCCTTTTTTGGTGACACATGTACACTCGTCGTAAAAGTGCCGCTCCAGTGGTCGCAGACATGCAGTTCTTATTTTGCCTTTTTGTTCTTCTAAGTTTTGTAACAGTCTCTGATATTAAATATTATTTAGAAATAGTCTGTAGGCGTCAAATCCGGAGATCTGTCTATGTGATAAAAGTGACAATAATGATTTATTCGTTACTTAAATCATTTCTGTTATTTTCATGACATACTAGGTATAAACCTGTTAAACCGGAAGTGAAAGAACATATTTGATACCGTGAGTATTATGCTCTATTAAGAGCTTTTGATTCCATATAAAAATATGTAGCAACCGAACAACTTGCGCTTGTACTTACTGAGATATTAACTGTTACATGTTACGTGAATGACCCTGTATATTTTAAATAGTTTGACGAAAAATGCACCGCTTAAAAGTTTCTTTCTGTGAAATTCACTTTAAAACATCTTTTTTATTGCGATTTTATTTTTTCAGTAATACTAATTATTCCAAGTATAACGGGGTGTTTGGATATTTTTTGTATATTTAAAAAAAATCGATTCAGTATTGTTACTACATCAGATCACAAACATGAAGGGAAAGATGTTTTACGACGTCATCAACGTCTTCCTTCAGTGTATGAATTACATTTGCGAGCATCATGTTTTCAATAACGAGACTAAATATTCAATGGGGTACTCGGAGCGCTACTTGCGAGAAGATGGGCCATTCTCGAGCGCATTGCCCATTCCGGTCTCGAGAAGGCCCATTTCGACGCTTACAATGGTCGTTGCGTTGAGTACTATGGTATTCCATGAGCGGCGAACGCGGGCTTTGGGCAGAAATACGGTCTCTTTATTCAAATTATGCTTTAAAATGTAGGTAAAAGGAAATATATTTTGAATATTAACTGTTTATTCCTGCGTTTGATACTATCTATCGAAATTATTTGGCGTCGTGCGTTGCGTCGTTTTTATCGGGCGCCTTCTCGAGGTGGCTTTACCTAGCGTGCCCGCCGTTCTGGTGATTTCCAGATTATGTTATGAGTTGATCATAAAGACTAAGCGGTTATTTGATCGTGATTGAAGTAATTATATGAGATTTTTATTTTACTTGTTGAGGGGTAAATTAGTGCTTTTAAGAATTTCTGAGCAACCTGTTAGTGTCATTCCAAATTGAATTATTTAGCTATAAATGTATCACAAATTTCCCGAATTATATTAGCGACACATAAAATTATCACGCATTTTAATATATTAACAATTTTAAAGGTCGACAAGTATATACTAATTAATTATTAACGAATGTGTCATAATCACCTAATTTAGGAATATTAAAATTAATTAATGAAAATTAGGTATATATAAATCTTTAAAGTATTAGTATTAACACTAAATATATTATTATTATTATTTATTATTCAGCATTTTATAAATTATTGTCTTTCAACATTTAGGCAGAAAATTCGCTTGTCTGAAAACTACTAGCTTTACAAGTAACACAAGAACTTCTCAAATATGTATTTGAAATAATTACTTATTTGTTGTCACTCATTTTTTGTGGAGGCTTAGGAGAATTAAAATAAAGTCCAAATGATAATACATATTTTATAAGTAAATTATTTATAGGAAAAATTAGATTTATTTTATTACACTTGAAAACATCAAAAATTGAGATACGAAGTTTTTACTTTACGAAGACAGAAAGCTCCTTTAGAGATTTACAAAATTCTGTAATTATTAAAAATATCATGCGTTCCAAAACTCCAACGTTTGGAGTTGGCGCTGGTTGGGTAAACGTATGTCTTTACTATAGTCATAACCAGCTTATTTTACTTCACTTACTTTATTTCATGTTCTAATATAAGTAAAGACATGTCGCATTTCTTACTATCTCAAGTCATGGCGAAATCAAACATGAGAGTTTTTGAATGCATGATTTAACCACAATGAAGATGTACAATGTTAATTCATAACATCTATTCTCTTATGCAATTCATAACTGAGTCACAGCGTCAATGTTGTAGGTATGTATAATATTTACAATTGGTTCTTGTCCGATGAAATTTGTATCACAAAATCTTTTAAGCGGACACTAAATCGCGCACTATACACTTTACGTTTCACGGTCGACGAAGCTGTCGAACGACGGTGAAACGTAAAGTGTATAGTGCGCGATTTAGTGTCCGCTTAAAAGATTTTGTGGTATGTATAATAGTTCGTATAGTTCGTGTGTTGTGGATAAAGAAAATGTTACGACAAATCTTATTCATTTGAACTACTTTCTCTAAATAACTCAGTTCAATTTTTTCAACCTGAATCATTTATCTTTATCTTTGGTTTCCTAGTTTCATAGAAAAGGAAAAACGTGCAATCGTTTTAAGTTTATCATGTTCTTCTTACCTGGATAGCGTTCAGGTTTTGTTCAGGACAGAATTTTAAAAGTTCAAATGTGACAATATCACATTTCACAATTACGGTATATTAGTTGTCAAGTTGAGCTTCCTTTTATGTAGTGGAAATAGTTGTAGGTAATAGTCCGAGGGTGCCAGACCTGGACTATGTGGGGATGATTTAATAAAGCTACTGTTCGTTTTTCCAATATATGCAAATCGATAAGTCAAAGAACTTTAATATAGCTATCTCCTTATAACTTTCGTGAAACAGCTTTGCGGCTTTTGTCATGTTGTTATGGTTGAAAAATTCATTTAGTTATTCCATAATAATTGGCAGCCACCCTGTATGTATAACTTCTGTATGCGTAAAACATTTCACAATATTGCATCGGCTAGACCATATGCTGTTATTTAGTGTTACAGTATTCATTTCACTCTGTCGTCTGGCTAAATCTGAGTTCATTCGTAACGACTTCCGTCTCAGTGCATAGTGGGAGAGAAGCCGCACTCGTCTTCGCGATCAGACTTGCATCCGCACTTGAGCCGTGTGTAACGTTTATTTGTGTCTTCAATCTTTATGTTTCTTTCATGGAGTTTTGTGATTGAAACCTGAAACGGAATCTTCTCTGAGATTTGTTAAAGCACGCCGAGTGATTTTCAAGCTTGTTAAAAGCTATTCGAAAGCCTGCCGTTGAAATAAGGAACAGGTATGTTTTGTTGGCAATTGTGTGAGTAAAGCGTACTTCTCTCTTCTATTAGGCTTCCAGTGGTAGTTTTACCCATCTACTAAAACCCTAACAACTCTTGGGGCCGTAAGAAAAGGCTAGTTTTCAGCTTTTGAATCGATTCCCCGCAAGACGGCCTTCCCCCACCTGTGAAAGTGAACTCGTTCTGCAAGGCGACGCTACTTTGGTGACGCTACTTCACCGACTTACGGCGCTAACCACCGTGACACTGTTGACAGCTGACTGTCATTGACGGTGGGTGTTCAAATTACCAGGTCGGAATAACTTGAATTATTCTTATTGATTTATTTTGTCGACTCAACTTTCCGCGGCGTTATTATTAATTGTTAAATTTCTTTCTCTTGTTAATCACTTTCGTGTTCGTTTCATTGGACCCCTTCTGGGTCGCACTTGATACTTGTAAATTTATTTTTCTTATTCGTTATTTATTTTTGAGCATTTTAAATAAAAACACGTGTGCTCGGCTGGTGATTTTTATTTTATTCACTTTGCCCACCTTTTGCTTTGGGGTTTCGTCGAACCTCCCATCTTCAAGAGCTTAGCCGAGCGGTGCTGGAGAAACGTCAGTCAATCGCACAATTTGCTGGCCTCCAGGTAGGTAGCAGTGTCATGTCATTCCGTCGTATATTTTCTTAACTCAGATCTATACGATCGACATACAGTGTGATATTGATAGTTGTACAAATATTTTAATTGACGATAATATTCTTTAAATAGATGCTAAATACCTGAACTTCTTTTATACAAAAATTACTGGTTTCAGAGATACACAATTTATTGTCGTCCCACCCTTTTTCGGGAGTCCGGTACTGTAGCGGCGCTCCGGATGGTCAGATCTTCAAACGTGTGGCGGCATCGCGTTCCTCGTCATTTTCTGCGTATAATGACGTGCAGCTCAATTCGATCCGAACCCGCCCAGATACTGTAAAAAATTCCGAAAAAATGCTTACAAATTTCATACTTTTCAAAAAATCGTATCTCGAAAAAACGCATTTTCCTGGGATATAGGCCCCATAGGTTGGTACCTGGGGGGCTTAACTTACGTATGAGAAAGTTTGGTTCGAATCGGTCAGTAAATAAGGGCCGTGGAATTTTTTGCTTACGATTTATTGTGGCTCTCAAACAAAAACAATAAATTGTGTATCTCTGAAACCAGATACTTTTGTATAGAGGAAGTTTAGGTATTTAGCATCTATTTAAAGAGTACTATCGTCAATTAAAATATCTGTACAACTGTCAATAACACCCAGTATTGTAAAAAAATGATCTGTACAGTTTATTTTTCCAATATATGCCGATCGTATAAATCTGAATTAGCAAAATATACGACGAAACGATATGACATGACAGATGCCGCAAGGCTGTTCCACGAAAGGTAGGCTTATCGATCGATCGGCATATATTGGACAAACGAACTGTAGTTGCGTCGATAAATTCCTTAACTTTTCTTTTCGTGCAAGAGAGATATTTCAGATCTTATGAGGAGGTTTTTTTACCATTTCTCTATTTCGAATTTCTAAGGACAGTCCACCTCTTGGATTGTGCTGAATAATTCTAATTCTGACTCCTTTCTTCAGTCAAACATCTTATTACACTTTGATGTTCTAACTATAAATCACTCATTTTCCACTTTTAAGGAGGAGTTGCATTTTGCACAGCCGACTTGCATGGGTCTCTGGCAATGAATTTGACGCTTCGCCGGGCAGATATGTGTTGGAATCCCCTCATGATTGGGATAGTGTTCCGATTTATACCGGCTCAGTCAAGCTGAGTTTTCTGCGTTTCTCCAGTTCGTAAGCGATTGTCGAAGCAAAAAAAAACAAATAAACGGCAATACATAATCACCAGCCAATACGACTCCTCGACAAGCTTTGGAAAACTTGGGGTTTATTGGGATGGTACTGCTAGCTATTGGTCATTTATTTATTCTTACTTTTAAAACCATATTTCCGTTGCTTACACTTTATTCTGCTTAATGCTGCAAAATTTACCTATATCATTCTAATGGTACATATATTCGTACATGTAAATCATACTCATCTACTCACTAGACTACCAAATTTTAATAATTTACTTACAAAATAAGAGGATAGATTAAACTATTGTAATTATTTTGTAAATTTTTTGTAGAATAGAATGTTTTCAGCACTCTTATTTTAAGATTGTTAAAATTAACTTTTGAACAATTTTTACTAGCTACCATATTTTATAGAAGTCCTTAATAAAAACGGTAAGAAATAAATGTAAAATATAACACTGATATCTAAAAATTGCAGCGTGCGGCGATATAAAACAATAGGTAATCCATGTAGATTCATGACCAATCCGATGTTAGCGGATAGAACAACTCTGTCGGCACTCTGCCATAACTCAGGTGATAATAGCCGTTTGAATTGCCTGGATACCCTGGCCGCATTGCGATATGCCCGCACTTCGCCAAATGAACAACTCATCATTACACGCTCTCTCTCGCACCTGTATTAATAGAGGGCGCCTCTCTTTATTCGCTAGATCGTGGATTGTTTTCGGACCGCCAAGTAAAATATACGAGCATCATTTCCGCGGATGCTGTTTTAGAATGAAACCGTTTTAATAACAATGCGCCCTATTAATTTGGCGGAGGTGCCGGCGGGTCACATTCTATCCGGTTTTCATAGTGCCGCCGGGTTAGTTATCTAGCTGACTTGATCCGAGGCTTTGCAGCGATCCAATTATCTGGATATACGGAGCGTTTCGATTCAAATCCCGTTTGGGATCCATTCCGGTTTAAAATGCCGTCGAATGTTTTGTCATTATAAAAACGTCACGTCTTATTTAATATAAAACACTTTTTTAAACTACATCAACTAAACTTTACATTTTGTTTTCCAAAACTTCGCTTCCAAGCTCAATATGTGTTATTATTTTTATTCTTTTTACTTACATTTCGTATTGTTTTGAATGATTTGGTTTCTAGGTTACTTTATAAAATCACGAAGTTATTAATTAAGTATAATTGATCGGATAGTTTGTAAAATCAATCTAAATGTCGACGTCTCGTTATGTGTTCTTGCTAACTTCTTCAGGTTAAATAAATACTAAAATAACTTCTTTCATATTTTAAATAAGTGTACCCAAGCATTATAACATAATATATAAAAATTTTCGAAAGCAATTTGATTGAGCGAGTTTGTTGACCTTTCTTCCTACTGCTTCATGAATTTCCCCTGTTACTATTCACCCCAATTTATTTATCGCGCCATGTCTTTCTGTTTGTTTGATATAATACCTTTTAGTAAGAATTATTGCCTGTAAATATTCTATATCTGATCGGAACGCGAAATTAGCCGCTTAATTTGCACGAAACTAATTTTTTTATCAAATCGTCAATAACTTACTAGCAAACACAAAAAATTTAACGATGATTTAATCATCTGTGGGGGAAAAATGGCACAGAGAACGAAAACTTTAATGCATAAACTGCACGTAAACTTCTACCTTAATAAATTCATGACCGTCTTCGTCAGATCACGTTCAATTAAATTTTCATAAGGGCCTCGAGTGGAAGCGGGCATTTGAAGTCAAGTCACTATAACCTATAATTACTTTTTAAGAGATTAAGATGCCCTTCACGGTTCACGGGTGTTTTAAAAAGCAGTCACACAAAGGGACCCGGCTGAGATTAATGGCTAATGGCCGCAGCGCATTGTAAGAAAGTGCACATTGAGATGTTAGGGAGGGTCTACTCTTATATTATGTGATGTCATCTGGAGGAGAAAGGCTTTGAAAATTCCCAAGGATACGAGTTGTTGCTGGATTTCTTTAGAAACCCAGCTTGCAAGCATTAACGCAAATAACATGTAAAAGGTAAAACTGTGAACTAAAATCTTCTAAATTACAAATCACACGTATGCGGAACGTACGTATTAATTTTCTTTCTCGTATTGATAAGCGATATTATTAACGGAAGTAAAGTACCCAAATGCAAATGTGCAAATCCAGATAAATACTTTAAAACAATAGCATGATTAAATGTCATGCTCGTACATACTTCTCTTTTTAAATACGTATTATGCAAATCTCGAATGAAGCAGCTTTAATTTTACAAACGCAATGAAATATTAAATTAACTCCAGCTATTGGATTAGTGTTGGGCAACTGTATTGGAAACCTTCTGATAATATTTATTGGTGTCAACCAATAGGTAGAGATAGACAACGGTTGCCGAAGCTTTCAAGTTAATCTAAATGAATAATAATTTTTAAAAAAATCTGTGAAAGGTTTAAAAACGTATTCATTGAAAGTCTTTCAAATTCTTTTTGTTATAACCAGATTCTCATTCTAAAATTACTTGCATTTGTAATTTTTATTTATAAAATATAGAAGAGAACTCCGGAAACAGGAAAAATATTCAATTACGTTGATTTTTAGCTTCAAATTTTTCATTCTTTGAAATGAGTGAAACTTACGATGTACGGTACCATTGTCATCTAAATATTTATTGCAATGACAGTGTTAATTTGCCATTTGCACCGAGCAAATGAACTCAGTTTAACTTTTAAATTTAAGCTCAGTTAATTTATTCGGTGCATACGGCAATAAAACAGAGAGTATGAATTTATTTTTCGTTTCTCAAAAGAGCAAAGTTGAGAGCGAATTTATGTTGAGAAATACTTCAGCGCGGCATCCGTATTTAGTCCAGGACAAGGAACAATATATTTTTTCTTATTTTTTGATCTTCTTCTATATGTCTCAAAGTGGTAAAGTTTGACTTCATCAAGGTATTTCACTCTATTCTTTCTATCTGTGCACTGAGAAAAATGGAATTTTGCGATTTTGATAAAACATCACTCCACATCGATAAAATAAAAGTATAATGTAAAAGTATAATGCTGTCATGTTATAAGATCCATTTTACTCTAAATTAATCATGATTCTTAGCACAATGAAACTGTTTAAGTTTAAGAATGTAAAATTATCATTCTCCATAATACGTAGTGTTAAAATATAATAAATCATAATGAAATATTATGCTGAATAAATTAGTAATAAAATGTCATGTCTGACTTTTTGTTAATTACTCCGGTAATTTTATCATGACAGGAAATGATACTCTAAACAACAAAACACATAGTGTTAATTTTGCAGTAATACGCTGGGTCGCTTTTTAACGCGAATCCGAATAAAATGTTCGGAATTCTTCATAATATAAACGTACTCTTTGGTACCATTTTTCTCAGTGTGTCGACTTACATAATTTCTTCTGCCCATTTTCTCTTTTTTTCCTAATTCTACTCTGCCCTTTGAATATCTTTTTTGATCTTCCTACTTAGCGTTTTCTTTTCTCCCTTGTTATTCGCTTTGTTATCCTTTTCTCATTCATTCTACTTTACCATACCACTTTAACTTTCTTGCTTCCAGTTCCCATTATTTCTTTCTTTCTTTCCTTCTTAACTCGTTAATTCCTTCATTTATCCATTCTTTTCTCCAGATATTTTTAGGTATTTAATTTCTGTCACTGTTATTTTCATGTTTCTAATACGTGCTATCGCGGCCTTAAAATTTCTGACGTTTCAATTTCTGTAGATATGGCTTTTTTTAACGGCTTGTCAAAAATAATCATTTTAAACTTCAGATTTCAACTGTAATGTTAAATTGTACTATTACACTGCCAAATCACGTGTTTTCTGAAGGAGACAAGGGTTTTGCGATCGCAAAATTAGAAGATGGTTCGTCGCTACTTTTATTCTGTTATTTCAGTTCTAATACTTTACAACCTTGCGGTTCTTAAAATATAACCAAACAATCTGACTTTTGGTTAAACTGAGCAAAAAAGCCTGTTCTACAAAAGAATAACTTAGAGAAATCCTGGCTATCACCACCGTGTATAATTTTATCTTCTACTTGCTTCCGAAATTCCTGTTATATTTACTTATTGACTTGCTTCCGCTTAAATTTATTTATTTTTTAGTCTCGTGTGCATGTGTATCAGTCTTTCCAGTCAATGAATTTCTAAAGTAGTTTCTGTAATTCTGGAATTAATCTCACGGTTGTGCTGCAATTGAGGTATAAAAATATTCTAGTATGGCGATAACTTTAGAAATTTCTGGAACATTTTCATAATTAAACTTTTTGAAATACGTAACATTGAATAGATATGAAAATGAAAATGTTTTCTTCCTAGAAATTTTAAGTTAAAATATTTAAAAGTTTTTGGTAACCCTAGGTGTTTTCGTTATTTAATAATATACCTGTCCACTTTATAATTTTTATTTATTTTTAAATTTGGGGTCGTAGGAATGGTTATTTTCAGTGTAACAATATCCTTCATAAATATAGATCTATGAAATTTATTGAAAGGCACCGATCGACCTTAAAATAAATTAAGCCGTCAGTAAACAAAACAGCACACCGTATGAAGCCATTATAAAGGGCAATCTCCATAGATCTCGGCATGTCATGTTTCGTAGTTTCCAATGCGCGTTCCCGACAACGCCACCTGAGCCCGTAATCAATTTCGCCGAGTCTAAATCTTAGCGCGCCCCCATTGGCCGCTTCTTCAGTAATTTAGTTAATGGTTCCCTGCTGCGCGCTCCCCTGCCATAAGTCTTCTGTTACAAGAAGTAATGGCCGGCTGTCACGCTTTTAACCCCATACAATGCTTATTGCACCCTTCACTCCGCACTTTCTAACCGGCCCGTGCTAGAACAAAAAGATGCCCGCTGAAGGAAAATTGGCCTGTAGAAAAAGTCGAACCCTATCCTTTTTGACCTACTTATTTTTTGTTGCATATCTGCATCAGGCTTGGATGAAGCTTCGGCTCAGAGAGATTTACTGAATTAATCTGTTTCATGGATAAAATGAATTACCAATTTAAAAAGAATATATACATTTGCATTTGTATAATATTTTAATATTTGAACGCAGTTTTTAATTGAAAATTTTGAAACAGTTTTTAATATATCTAAATGTTTTTATTGATTTCGCATCATATAATGATCTATTGATAAATAATACACATGAGTAAATACATTTGTATGATTTTAATTTTTGTAATATAATTTAGCATTATGGCTTCAGAGTAACATATTCATAGCATTACACATAGCTTGCATTTAACATTTTAACAGGACACATACACAATGAAAATAAGTACCTATACGTAAGTGTTTGGTGAAGAAATACAAGTTGAGAGTAAATATCGGTTACGATAATGACGTAAAAAAGGGCAAGCTTAACAAGTCATCGCCTTGAGGGGAAGTTATAACTAGTCGCCTAAATGTATTTGGTTAAAAATATTTTTTGACTGGTAATTAGGGGTTATGCTCTTAAATATAGTTTTTTTTTTTGTTTTTTTTTTTTATTTATAAAACTCTAAGAGTGAATACAGTGCAACGAGGCGAAAATGCCTCAGGGGGCCATTCTAATCAGATTTGCAACCTAGTAACGGTGGTACCTCCTTAGCAACTGGTAAGATACTGCAATCTCGGGAATGTTCGATGATAACAGGATACAATGTTGTGCGGTCTCGATAATGCTCGGAAGTAGGATCATACCAAGTTATAACTTGCAACCCCGTTTACAATGACCCCCTAAGAGTACAAATCAGTCGCACAAGAGTGGATCATTTAATTTGTAAGATCAAATAAAAGCATAGGCGTAACATTCAAGATATTCAGAATCAATTTTCTTGGAGAATTCAGAAAAAATAAAAAAAGGCAAGACCAAGACAAATGATCGCAAAAAGGGAGGACGCAGAAGCACTAGCTAATGGAAAGGCGATAGCTATCGGTATTTTCTAGTAAACAACATTATATACAGGGATATTCACCGTGAGTGGCCTATTAGAATATATTGGAAACTATACCTTACAGATAGTTAAAAATTTGTACATGGTAATAATCGATGTCGAACTATTTAAGTAATACAAAACCAATCATGGCGTTCTTGCGGTGCTACCGAAAGTTGATACCAACTTTCTTATTTTAATTAAAGCTGGTTCTTGTCCGATGAAAATTGTATCACAAACTCTTTTAAACGGACACTAAATGGCGCACAAACACTTAACGTTTCGCAGTCGTTAGAAGCCATTTATTCCTAATATTTTCATGATACACGTCAGTTCTAAATGATATTTTGTTATACAGATATTTTGGACATGCTCTTTGTACAATTTTGTGAAACAGACAACCAGAATGCAAAGTTCTTCTATACTTCATATTTAGCCAGTTTACATCTGGCAATTTATGCATAATTCTTTGTCCTCTACGAACACCAAAAATGAGCCTTAAGCAATCCTCAAAATTTTTCCAAAAAAATGAATATCGTCAAAACAATGCATTTTAGCCCTGATGAGAGTGAATACACAAGATATATAGAATTGAGTGGGGAATCCAAAAATGTAACAATATACGGGGTGTTCCATTTAAAATAAGAAAGTTGACTTCGACTTCCGGTAGAACCAAAAGTACACCATGTGCAAATTTTCAAGGATCTGTAAAGCTTAATTTCCAATAAATTCTAATAAGTCACTCACCGTGAATGTCCCTGTAAAACATTAATGCCCGGTTGCACCAACTTTTTAAGAAGAGCTTAAATTTAAGTGGTGTTTAGACTATGACATTATTTATAGATTTAACAAAATGTTAATCACAGTCTAACTGATACTTAAGTTGAAGTTTAAATGTCAATCAGAATGTATTTGACATTATACTGACCAATACGTAAACAACTTTGGAACATTTATTGAAAAGAAAAAAAGTGAATATCGGGCGCTAATTAAATATTTCGTTCTGAAAGATTTAACACCAACTGAAATGAAAACTGAGATGGAATCAACTCTCGGCAATGATGCTCCTTCGTTCTCAACAATAAAAACGTATGCAGCAGAATTTAAACTTGTTTGTAGATCGATTCAAGATGATGAGCGTCCTGGAAGGTCAAAATCAGCTGCGACCGGTGATATTAGCTTTGTTCCTACACAGTTCTAAATCAGTTCGGAACTGTACTGCTCCTGCGCTCTTGCTGCAGCTCATGCGCTCTTACTAAAAATGCTGTATATTTAGCAAGAGCGCATGAGCAGTACAGTTTCGAACTGATTTAGTACAGTGTAGGAACAAAGCTATTATTGAAGTTCACAATGCAGTGCGAAAGGGTCGTAATAAAAAGACGCGGGAGCTAGTAGACATTGTAAAGATCTCAGATGAACTGGTAAGATATATTTTACATGAGCAATTTCATAGGAAAATAGTCTCTGTCAGCAATCGCGGCACCCAAAAAAGCGGAACAGAACATTTCAAAGTAGTGTTTGCAGCTTTTTCAATGTAATCCTTCTGAATTTTTTCATAATTGTTGAAGCCTGAACCATCACTATACACCCGAGACAAAACAACACTCTAGCCAATGAGTAGAAGCTGGTTCAAGTGCTCGGAACAAGGCAAAAATAGTTCCATCGGCTGGGGAAGGTAATGGCTACTGTTTTCTGGGCTCCACATTGTGTAGTACTCGTAGACTACCTTTTGAAAGAGAGAACTGTCACGGAAGAGTATTATGCAGTGTTACTGGACAAGTTGGACACTGAAATCAAATGCCGGTGACCACATTTGCCAAAGAAGGCAGGCTTTTTCAGTACGACAATGCTCCAGCTCATTCATCACCAGTTTTACAAACAAAACTGGTGATCTACTTACGATTTGCTCCCACACGCCCTTAGCTCGCCAGACGTAGCTCCTAGTGACGTCTTCTTGTTCCCCAATTTGAAAAAATGGCTGACTGGAAAGAGATTTGGCTCAAACGAGGAGGTTATATGAAACTGACGTCTATTTTGAAGGTCTCGAGCAATCTCGAGAATATAAAGAAGCTTGAGCACCACTGGATTAAGTGTGTAGAGGGTACTACGTTGAAAAATAAATCCTTACTTTGGAAATAAAAATGTGTTTTGTTGGTCAGGCCGGGAATTATTCACTCTACACTTGTAGTTATCAAGCTTCGACGTAAAACGCTCGCTTGTGAGGCGTAGAGAAACGCAACAAAAAAAATTAAATGACAAAAATTTTAGATTATCTTTACTTTATACACAAATAACCCTTACATCACACTTATGCGGAAAGTCACAATTAATTTTGGAAAAATATCAGAGTTCTAAAGAAGAGTTAGTGTAATTCTGACGAAGCATTTCCTAAATAAATTAGATCAACTAATATGTTATCAGCGTTGAAAGATTTTAAAAGAAAAATCTCATTTATTAAAAAGATTTTAACCTGCAAGGTAATTGAAAAATAATGGAAAGGCTTAAGGTAGCCATTAGAAAGAAAAAATCCAAATAAAAATTTACTTAATAACGATGCAAAACCCCACACTGCGTTTGTCACAGTTGAAACAATAAAAAATGTTTAAAAGGGATCAGATTTCACTTACTGGAGGGCATAAAACTAACTGTAAAACAATGGGTGAAAAATACGGATAATTCTTTTTTCCAGACTGGATTTGAGCGATGGTCTCAAACATGGCACAGATGTATAGAAAGGGAAGCAGATTATGCTGAAAAATAGTGTTTTGTAGCTTAAGGTTTGAATAAATGTGGAAGTTTTCTTTTAGTTACTTCTTTATTTAAGGGAATTTTAGACCAGCAGACATTACCTACCGTACAAACCTCGTATATTACCAATTTCCCTAATTTTTTGCAAATGCTTAAAGTTACATCAATTTTTCTATGTAAGAAGTAGTATGATTTTAAATGTTTTATTTGATTCTTTTGATAACTGAAATTTTTATACTATTCATACATACGTTAATTTTATCTATTATATTATTTACTATAAATTTTTCGAATAATTTTTCATAGGATCTTAGCGGTAATGTTCTTTAATATAATATCTTGTTCAGTTTGTTTGCAGCTGCCTTATGTTTGTATACATCCGTCGAGTTATGTGAAGTTGACATATTAATATGTTATTGGTTTACGTACACTACACCATTTCAATTCTTACTAAATCGGCGCTCATTAATTTACTTCTAATTTTTCTAAAACAAATAGAAAAGAATTGTAATTAACAGAATAAGGAATGATATGCCTAATTACTAGAGTTGGGACAATTTTAGGTTCCGATATGTGAAGGCCTAAGAAAGCTTACTGGAGCAGTATGTTCGTTTATACTGGCAAAAGTCTTAAACTTATTTAATATGGCTCTTTGCAGTAGAACTATAAGTCTTTGTACTTAACTTTGCGAGATCTTTTATAGTACAGCATTGGTCCACTGCATTAAAATCGTTCACACACATGTGTACAACTCATTTAAAATACTCGTGTATACATTTTATGCAAATTTAGCCTGTGCAATTCAAAACCTAAATTTATCTGGTAATTATTCAATTTCATATTCAAATATGTATTGTAAAGTTAAAACTAATTTAAAATAGGGTAAACTGGAACAAATGTAACAAATATAAAGAATCTGAATTTATTGCTATGGAATTCTCTAACAGTTCAATATTTACAAAAGATGATCGTTAAGTGTTGCTCAGTACTGCACAAAATGCCTCATTTGTTTATTTCTTTATATGTTTCTTCATTGTATTATTACCTTAACTGTCAAACTGAAACAATAAAATATATACATTATAAAGGTTAAGATTATATTAACAAAATACAAAACTTAATATAGACATATCAAAGTATCTTAGACTGTTTTATAATTTATATTTATTATTTATATGTCAAATTTATATTAATTTGATTGACTGAGTTACAGCAACATCGTTGTTAACTAATCCTAGATTAAACATAGGACTTTATTCACTTTTTATTCGAGATTAACTTGCAACTCAGCCTAAGATATTTATTTATTTAAAACAAGTGTGCCGAAAATAAGCGCATACATTTTCAACTATAAACGAAACACACGATATTTTATAAGTTAAGTTAAACTTAACAGGGTTTTACAAAGAGACTTTTTAACTGGAAAAAAGGACGAGTAAAGTAAATTTACAAAATTGTGGACTACATTCAGTTTTATTAATTTTAAAATTCAAAAGATAAAAGATGACTAGCACTTATATTTTAAATAGATAAACTTAATTTCTCGAAGGAATAGACTATTGTGCAATTAAAAAATGTCGATCCTGTAATAATATTGTATGTATGTACATATACGCCCCCAAGCACGTTATGAAGTGATAATGGACAGTTTCAGGTCCACCAGAGATCGAGGGGCGATGTAGAAGATCCTGGACCACCTACGAGATTCAGGACGTATAAAATAAGTCAACCAGTTTATTAAGACTGATTTATCATTATCACTATACATGTTAATAGCCAGAATGTGCATCTGGGGAATTTAAAGCTAATTTTTATAATTTCCTTTCGTGCATGTTACGCATGGTTATACATTTAAAACAAAAACATACCAGAAGATAATTTTTAGATATTAAATAATTATATTTCAAAACACTTAAAATAACCACCGTTTCACTTTTAGATACCAATACGTGTTTCCTCGAATTAAGCACTGTCACGAGATACACAAGCTTCTTGCCCAAAATTGAATCAGAAACTAAATATTTCAGGTAACGTTTTTAGAATCCTGTCATTCAGAGTAAGGATGTTAAAAAAACCCATAGATATTTAAGATGTAAGGACATAACCCCTTTGTTAAAAAAAAACCGAGGACGTTCATTGACAAGGGCTGTAAATTAGGGTTGTCCGACGTTGGTCAGTACAGTTAGGTTTTGCTAGTAAATGTCATTGAAACGCACCTTTTTACTGAGATCGTTCACATTTATGACCTCAAAGTAATAAAAGTACAGCAGCGGGTTTAACTATTTACCAGATCTACTCGATTTATTTTAATACAGATCTTGCTACGCAAAACAAGACATAAAGTCAATCCATAATGATACATGTTATCTTTTTGCTGGCTGCTGGTCGGTTGGTTACGATATAAGATTTTATTGAGTCATAAAACAAACGTAATGTTAAGTACCCCGATTAGTTCCTGCCTACGTGTGACATTATAGCGGCAATTTATTTCTAATGTCAAAGTACCAATCTGCTTGTAAATGTTACATACAAAATATTGTTAATTTTTTAGCAAAAATTTACTTATTTAGTCTTCGTAACTTCTGTTTGTTTCGTCTAAACTCTCAAGTGATTTTTAAAATAATGTTTACGACGTCATTGTTCAAGCTGTTTGTATACTTGAAATTTTACGTCAACATCATGCAAGCACGTATGTCATTAAGTAATACACTTTTGCATTTGTTATTTATGTGTTTACCTGTACATGTAAAGAACTTTTTGGGAAAGTTTTATCACGAAGATTATGAGGTCGACTGTAAATCGTTGTTAAATTTCGCATCGTAATCGTTAGACGCAAAGTTTCGTTAAATTAACAAACTTCTGGAGATTATCGGATACAATGTGAGTGGAATGCAAGATAAACATAATCCTGACGTGTGTGCTGCGTGCGTGATACGTGAACCGAGCAAGTGATGCTAGGTCGGGGGCGCGCAAAAGGGGTAAGTTGCAGCAGTGATGGCTGACTCGGGATTTACCTCGTGTGTTCTCATTACGTTCATTAAGTTTACACGTAAATGCGCTTATGTTCCATGCGTGCGTTACAATACCTCCCTTTGTTAATTACTATTGCCGCGTATTTTCAATTACCTAATCAAATTTATGAATCATATCATAAATGTATAGGTATATGAAGTTGATGTTATAGCAATTTTGAATAATTTAAATTGCAAAGTCAACATACATATGAAGTTTTATTAGTATTCTTTTTGTTGTTATTAAAAAATCCAAAGTAATTAACGGAAAAGCGGTAAAGGTGCCTGAGCATCAAATTAAATTAATTAAATTGAAAAGATACCTACCCACCCATTCAACGGCAGTTGAGGTAAAGGAAGCTTTCTTCGTTACTTTCTGAAATCGAAAGTAGTAGAAGCTACAATTTTATTCAAGTACATTATACAGATCATATATTTTATAACGTAAATGAAGGAACTCCATAGGTAACGGTTTGCAGTGAGTGTTCTTTTCATTTTATTTTACTCTTTTCATTTATTCTTAATGAAAAAATAAGGTTTTTAGTATTTATTGAATAGGTTGACGCTTCCTCAGAATTTTTACTGGCGTAAAACATTTCACAATATTTGAAACTCATAAAATATTAACGTCTCTGATGATCATAAACAGAAGTTTCAAATTATTTGAAACGCCTAATATAGCGAAATGATTTTAAAGCTTGTTAGGATAAGTTGTTGTTGCTACGAAAAAAAGAGTTCCTGGACATAGTTTACTTTAAAAGAAAGTTCAATTATTTTAAGAAGTTCTACTGATTCTTAAAGTTATCAAGGTTAAACCAGAATCATCCTGTATATCCAACTTTTTGCCGGTCACTGTATTGTCTTTTTTAATAAATACATAGGTGTGAATTGAATTATTAAAGGAAATTCAATGTGTTTTCAGATGTGTAAACGTAGGAAAATAATTTTATTATAATTTGTTTCTAAAGCACTAACGATATGAGTTTTATTCATACAATTTCACACAAATATTTTCATGTCTTAGCATTATTGTAATAATTATTAAAATATTATATCAATTTGTAAATAATGCATATATTAACATGTCTTTTGAACGTAATATAACGAGGGCAAATCCAAAAATTAAATTTAAACATTTCGATTTTTCAATATATTCTTCATTTAAGTCCATACACCTGTGCCACCTTCTTTCCAGATGTTCTAACCCACTTGAAAAAAATTCTTTTGGAAGCTCCTCAAAATAATTATCTACAGCAACTTTTAGAGCCTGCTCTGAAGAAAATCGCCTTCCTCGCAGGTTCTTTTTATTTTGTCAAAATAGGTAATAAACGGAGCGTGCTAAATTTAGATTATATGGAGGATGGTCCAGTTCAATAAAGTCAGTGGCGTCGATAAATTCCTTAACTTTTTTTGCTTTATGCACCTTGCAATTGTCGTGCAAGAGAAAGATTTCTTTACAGAGCTTATGAGGTCGTTTTGTTCAAGAGTTTATTTTTTAAGTTTTGATGTGTCTTCGGTAAGCTTCTGCATTAATTGTTGAGGCTTTTTGGCATATATTCAATTTAAATGATACTCTCACTATCACAAAAAATCATAGCCATTAATTATCTTGCAGAACTTTGTGATCCTGCCTTTTTCGGGTGTGGATGAATTCATTGCATAGATTGTATTGCCAGTGATAATGTGTCTAAATAGGTTTGAATTCGCCTCTCAAATTTTCTTGCTGCAAAATTTTTATTCTGGCATCAATAGCCGAGGCTCTCAGTGTGCAAACACTTCCCTAAAGCTATGTACACACGGAGACACTTAGAGCGGACACTTGTGTCTAGAGCAGTGTCATTACTAAAGGTTGGAATATATGCAAAAAGCATATTAAGTGCATGAATGCATATTTTGACAATTTTTCATAAATGCATATGCAAAATAACTTTTTGCATATTTCAGCGATTTTTGCTTCTTTCTTCTGAAATACCGGAAATGCGGGACTTACTTAATCTTCTTTGCCTGGTTGCGAGAACAAATAAAATGATAGTGTTGCACCTGTGAAAGGGATTATTAGTTACCGAGAAGGTGATACTTTTATGGTAAACATGTTTTCCCAATAGTATTTAGAATTCTGCGATTAGAGGATTTATTAGTTACTGAGAATGTGATAATTTTATGTTAAACATATTTTCCTAATTGTAGAATATAGAATTTTGCGATTGGTTGCTAAATATTAACAGGGATGTATTTTAACCCTCTCCATTTATTTTTGTCTATTTCGTAAACAGAAAATTTAGTATTTGTTCAGTTGTTACTGTTTATTTAAACGCGTTAGTTTTCCAAGTGTGCTAAAATGCCTAAGGAAGTAACAGACAAAAGTATTCTACTAAAGAGATGGATTGCCGACAAAAAGGACTTGCAAATAATTGACTCGTGTCATATTTTTTGCACCGTCTGCGAAAAGAGGGTAAGTTTAGTATTATTTGTTTTATTATTTATTTAACAAAAATGCGTCTTTAAATAAGTATCTGTATTTTTGTCAGAATATATATATAACATGTGTTTTTTTAAAAATGCCATAAAGGTTGGCCATGAAAATTAAAACTCATGTCGTAGCTTGGCATTTAACACATGCCAAATCTGAAAATTTAAAGTAAATGAATGGAGCTAAGACATGAATTTTCTTTTCCACAGCCACCCCTTATGGCATTTTTAAAAAAACACATAGTATATATTTATGCAAATTTTGTATATTTTTCGCAGATTAGTTGTGATAAAAAATTTCAAGTGGATCAACACTTGGGAACTAAAATTCATAAGGAAAAGAAGCAAACCCCTCCCGCTATGGTGCAACAGTTGCTTACAAACAATCAACAAGTGAAAAATTCCGCTCAGGAGAATTTTTCTAAGGATTTGAGTAACCTCTTGCTAAGTTTAAATATTCCTCTGCAAAAAATCGACCATCCTTTATTCCAAAAATTTTTTAAGACTTATTCTCCAGATTTTAAAATTGCCAGTTCTTCAACATTACGTAAGAAATTTGTCGACTCAAATTATGTATCTGTAATGGCGGCCATTAAGGAGCGAATTGGTAGTAAATCGATCTGGTTTTCAGTTGATGTCAAAGGACGGTATATTGCAAATTTTGTTTTGGGGAGCTTGAATGAAAATGAACCAAGTAATAGTTATTTGATCAATGTAAAAGAACTCGACAAAACAAATAATCTGACAGTCACTCGGTTTATCAATGAATGCTTAAGCAGTTTTTATTTACCTGAGAAAATACCAATAGACAACATATTATTAATGGTAACAGACGCTGCCCCATATATGTTCAAAGCAGCACAAAATTTCAAAATATTTTATCCCAAATTAATTCATTGTACCTGTCTAGCTCATGGTTTAAACAGAGTTGCCGAAACTGTCAGATTAGAGTTTCTCGTGTAAACACTTTGATAACAAACATTAAAAAAGTATTTATTAAAGCCCCCCTACGTGTTCAAGTTATACAAAGAAAAATTGCCAGGAATTTCACTGCCCCCAGAACCTGTGCTAACTAGGTGGGGTACCAGGCTAAAAGCTGTAGATTTTGTTTCAACAAATTATAATGGAATAAAAGAGGTAATATGCAATTTTAGTTCCGACAGTTCAGTAGCTATAGAAAAATGTGTAAACCTTTTTAGCGATCCATTATTAAAAAATCAATTGGCATATATTCAAAGTCATTTTGTTTGTATTGCAAATGCAATAACAAATTTAGAAACTGAAGGACTCCCATTGCATGAATCTGTTTCTATTGTGAATAAAATAAAAGATAAAATTTGCAAATTAAAGGGATCAGTTAATGTAAAAAACAAGTTCTGTTCAGTTATAGAAAAAAATGTAGGCTTTAAAAAAACTAAACGAAATTAATGAGGTTTTCAATGGTAACTTTTCAGTTGAGTTAGATTTGGAACCACATTTCATCAGCAAATTTAAATTTGCTCCTATAACGTCTTGCGACGTTGAAAGAGTATTTTCAGCTTATAAATTTATTTTAAGTGACCGCAGACAATCTCTAACAGTTGACAATATAGAGAAATATTTAGTGATTTATTCTTTCAATAGGAATTGCGACTAATTTTATTAATTAGAATTTATAATAATAATTATATGATTTATATGTACATATGTAAGTATTAATTATTTTAGTACTAAAGTAATAATAAGAACTAATAAAACTGTTGCTAGATTATGTATGTATATTAATTACGATTAAGATTATAAATAAATATATACAAACAGCAAGAAAATGGGTTTTATTCAGAGAAAAAGTCCAGATAACTACATATTTAAATGCATATTTTATTACTTTTTAGGGCATATTTGCATGCATATTTTGAGCATTTTTTAGTGCATATATTCCGACCTTTAGTCGTTACTGTCCACACGTACTGCAATTTTTTAAGATAGAGTAGTGTCGGACACTAGTTTCGGATTCAAGTGTCGGCAAGAAGTGTCGCGTTTGTCTACACCTCTCTACGATTTCGCTAGATTAGGAATTTCGCGGGTAGTGTTTTACTGTGCAATTTTCCTGAATCAAACGATTGATGAAAAGATATTTGCTGCTGTGGTAGGTACTTGTATCGCAATAAAAATAAAAAATGGTAGAAGACGAAAAAGGAAGTTGTGGATAAAGGAGAGGATGAAAAATAAATAAATTTTCGGTTGCTATAACACGTTATTCGTGAATTAAGACCTGGTGACGAAAAATTGTACAAGAATTTTCTTCGTACGTCAGTTACAGATTTTGACAATTTATTGGAAGAAATTACATCTAAAATACAGAAAAGGGACACAGCATACCGACTGGAGAAAGATTAGCATTATCACAAAAATTTCTGGCAACAGGCCAGATATTTAAAAATATTTTTCCTAAAATTGTATTAAATTTTTGAGGCAGTTCTTCAATTTATTGAAGCTGTCCTCTTTGACCGGGAGCCCTTCCAAAAGGGATATCAAATTCTTTGCTTTTTCCTTGGTCCACTCGAACTTCGACACGTTGCGACACTGATTAAAAATTTCCGAAAGATTTGAAACATGCTAGACCTCTTTTCGATACTCAATTTAACTTGTCCACACGACACTAGCGACACTGCAATTCGCTCTAGCGCCCCCCTTCTCAGATGCTGTACACACGCCGACACTCGGTGTATACACTCGATCTAGACACAAAAGTGTCGCCGTGTGTACAGCATCTGAGATCGGTGTCGTATTTAAATTTTTAATCCTCAAGTAAACTAATTAGACTATAAAAGTAGATCAACATATTATTACTAAGAAGCAACAGAATTGTCGAGTAATTATTACTTATTAGCATAACGAATTTTTGCAATACTTCTCAAATTACTGGGTGAGCCTCTTTTTTTCTAAGTGATCTATTATTTTATCTAATACGTCGTTTAATATTCATTCATAATAAATACATTTTTGCCGATATTAAAACAACAGCGTAAATACTATTTGAGCCATTCAAAATCTTTTCGATACAAGATATTACTGAAAATTCAATATTTTTGGTTGCGCAGGATACGTGCCGTTAGGTTAAATAAATAGATAAATTAGAACAAACTACGAACAAAAAAGTTCAGAACTCTATATTAGAGGACATTGACTATTTACAATCGGCTACTTCCCCGGAAACTTTTGATTCTGCATCACAGCTTTTTTTGAAAAAATGGGGAAAAGAATAGTATATTGATTTATAAGTTTAGAAAAGTGATAGTTTTCCAGTGAGTGTAAATGTTTGAATTCACGAGTGAGCGTAGCTCACAAGTCGATCAAATTTACACGAACATGGAAATTCACTTTTCTAACGTGTAGATCATGCTATTTTTTCGTGTAGTTGACGAAAATAATTATGAGAGTGCCGAAGGATAATAATATATCAAGCTACGGCAAGCATTTGTTGACATAGTAACAAAACATCAATCAATCAATCTTCGATCTATCAAACGTCACCATAATAAATAAAATGAATGAAAAAAAGTGTTGCTAACTGAAATCGTGAAGAAAAGTGTTACTAACGAGACAAGTCCCACTTTTCTTCACGATTTTTGATTAAACATTGTGTCACTTTTCTGTTAACTACTCGAAAAAATGTTTTTATTAATTACTTTAAACAAGAATGGTTAGTCAAAAACCGTTATTGGTATTTGTATTGGAGGCTACAAATAAAGTAATTAAAGACAGCAACGTATTACGCTTACGCGAACGATTACCACTATCAAGATTTTTGGTTGGCCTGAAACATTTTGAATGAATAGTTTCGAAACAAAAAAATAGATGCTATAGATAAACTATTATAAAATGAGAATAACATTTGAAAAAATGAATTAATCAAAAACATACGATTTTTTTTTATAGGTCACTTGATTAGAAAAGATATTGATCACGCGTTATTAATCGTTGCTCAAAAAAGAAAAATGTATTGATTGTCTGGATTTTATTCACTGCTCACCTAGAATAGCTCAGTCAGTATTTCAGTATTTCTTTAAATTTTTTGCATACTAAAATCGTAATATTTAGATGTTCGATTAAACATGCCTTTCTTTTTCATAGAATGCATTTTTCTATCACGTAATATATTTTTCAGCTGAGCAAATTATTTTTAGGTTGTTCATTGTATTTTACTGCCGTTGAAAGAACCTTTTTAGTCGTTTGCTTTTTTCTGTTGGGCCGATAAATGTCACCAGTTACTTTTTGGGGATGCATTACTTTCTCGAAAACCTCTGTAGGATATTCCAATACCCCGACGCGACGCAGCAGTTTTGCTTGTTTACGGAACTATTAAGGTGGAAATGGGCTTTGTCCGTAAACATGATTTTCTTTGAAAAATCAAGCATCACTTTTGTAAACACGCATTTTTCGATTGTTACTAATTTTGCACACTTTTCTAGATTACAAACCTCACTTAATATCTGATATACAGGCTGTTCAGAAATTAGGGGACCTGGAGGTCGTAGCGCTGTTCCTTGCATGATTCTAAGAAGAAAATCTTAATACAAAAATGTTTTTTATCTTACTTTTATTTTATTTACTTTAGTAGTTTTAATTCCTTGAAGACATGTTAAAACAGCTTAAAATGAGGACAAATTGCAAGGATAACAAGAACTTCTACATAATTATAATTTGAACAAATTTTGGTCGGTTAAATGCACTTAAAACGCATTTTTCATTCCTCATACCTTCAACTTTGATGACTTCGTATATAAACAGGAGGGCTCGGACAAAGTTTTTGTATTAAGATTTTCTTCTTAGAATCATGCAAGGAACAGCGCTACGACCACCAAGTCCCCTAATTTCTAAACAGGGTGTATAGGTAAATTGACGTGACAAAAATATTCGAATTTATCATGCAGAAACTCTACCTGAATCGTACTTAAAATATTAAAATAATATGATAAATGTTCATCTTTAAAAAGAAAAAGATAAAAATAAAAATAAAAACAAATTTATGACGTTACCAAACGTGTTGCTAAGATTTGTTGATTGCTTCATAGCACTTGAACACCATTTCTAAATTTATCAAAAATTTCGAAGTTGTAAAGATTATTGGTAATTACCGGTTGACATAAAAAAAAATAAATGTAAGTGTAATGGATAGTACTTATCATAAGAAACCTTAATACTAAGCTTAATAAATAAAAAATTGTAAGTATGAAATGTTTTATTTAAAGAGTCGTAGATAGAATGTCGTACCTCTTTGACTCGTATATAGTGGTTATAATTGATGAGGATGACGTTTATACACGAAAAATCAACAATCATCCGAGTAAATTATGTCCTTGTTACGTAATATACTATTATTTTACAAGTAAAAATATTTATTTACTGCGAATTTGGTACTCAAATGTCATGCAAACTATCGGAAAGGAAAAATAATTTAATATCGGGACCAGCCGTTAATTTAAAACAAAAATTCAAAAATAATGTAGTGTTTATAGTTACTCTAAGGGCGAGTACTTCAGTCACTGATTAACTTCAACATTTGGTTTATTCCCATGACCAATTACCATGTCTTCAAATCAATTCCTGATTAAAGTAAGCTGTGATTTGTTTATGAAGTTGGCGACCCGCAATACAAGATTGAGAAGACAGTTGTCAATAACTGTCAGTGTCATATAATCTGATCATCACATAAAAAATGTATAAAGTAATTTTTGTGTTGTAATTCTAATATTTTATAAGTTGAAAATACAAAGTGTCACAAATTTCTTTAATTTAAATAATTAGATAGCTGTCAGTGCTAAAAAGCTTTACATTCACATCATAGCCTACTTTAATTAGAAATTTAATTGAATGCATCACTACCTACTAAATTTCACGAGGCAGAGTTCTTAACCGGCCTGGACAATATTTTATAATCTATTCACTCTTTTTCCTCGTCCCAGTAGGCGAGTTGGGGTGACTTTTTGTTGGTAGCACAATGAAACATAGACGTCAGATGAGACGGTTATGTTCATTTTTAATTTCATGGTCATAATTTGAGTCCACTGACGGAGACGTTGTTGCCAGCTCGACTGTAGTGCATATTTCACGGTGCCATAGTGGGTGCTCCTTCGTATAATATTTGGCAACATAGTCAGATTAGTGGTGTGGAATTGTCATTAATATTTTTCATGTCAGATTCTGGCATCATCAAACTTCAGGGCAGCAACTTAACGAAACGAGAACACGGCCTACTGAGACGAGGATAAAGAGTGAATAGATATTATTTAATGCAAATTTTCCTCGCTTTGGTGCTAGTTACCTAAATAAAGAAAGAAAGAAGCATAAGGTAACTATATTTGAGCAGGAGAATACAACTGCCACAAACTGCGTGAGCTTGACATTAATTGCAAATGACGCTGTGAGATGACGTTCCGGATAAAATTCGCTTCCGACTTTTTAGGTAAGTGGCGTCAGCGGGGAAACACTGGAACTAATAAATTGGGAAGACCGGATAAAGACACGCTATCTCGTAAAATCTAGTAGGTCATGGAATGCATGGTATAAAAGCAATTGTTTCTGCGAGGATAAAACAAAGGTTAGAATTAACCAGTGACTAAAATACCGGCTCGTCTGACAAAAATTATATTCATCTGGTTGTTAAATTTAAACATACTTTCCGATTATTTGAATCTAAATTCTTTTTAGTGTGTTTTATTAATAAATAGTCGGAATAATCTTTTCCCGAGCAAGATCTCGTGTAATAATGCAAACGTGAAGAAAGTCAAATGTCTTAGTGAGAGCTTTAGAGCCATGTTGGGGTGCGTATAACCATCACGTGTATTACCTCATAACGGTCTTATTGCTGGCTGAAGACGGATCCATTTGCTGTGCGTGCCATCGCTGTCTTGACGGTTCATGGAACAGTAAGCGAGATTTTACAGCATCGCGGTGTTTACATGCGGCACGCGACACGATTTGAATTTGTGCGTGGAAACCTGCAACATGAACGAAAATTATTATTATTGTGGTACCATGAGTCGTAAAGTTGTGTGTTTATTTCTTTACTTTCCCTGACGAAATTTGAGGAATTTGTTAACTGTCAACTACTAACACGCTATTTAAGACACCTTTCGTTTACAGTAACGAATTTTCATTTTTTTTTGTTTCTGAAATTTGAACTTAGCTCTGAAAGTAAGGGGTAACAATGAACAAAAGCAACTGACGTCGACATTAATTCGAAGAGTAAGGTTTACCTGCGACAGCGATAAATGGGTTAGAAATAAAGCCCTTGATTGTGAGGGTCCGAAATACATTCTTTATACAGGAGCACATCTACCTGAAAAGGTTACACGGAGGAAGCAATCTTTATTTCTTTAATTAAGACCTTGTGATCAATAAGCCGAAAGGTCGCTATAATTTCCATACGGACAGCTGGATTCTAAATGTGACTTCATTTTTCCTTTAACAGAAGTGTACAACAGACAGGTAATTACTGTTATCAATAAGTATACATTATTAAGAGTTATTGTTCAACAGAATTTTAGTAATGAACAATACAATAAGAACTTTATCGTTTACTCTTGTAATTACTCACATTATCTTTGGAAAAAAGAAGTACACTAAAAATAGAAAAGTTCTGTGCCAAAATATAACAGTCAAATTTCTAAAAACAGTTCAATTTTCTCTAACAATTACCATATTATTTAAATAATAACTCAATTAACTCACTATTTTTATTAAATTTGCTTCACAGTGTTAACTATCCTTTATAAGCCATTATATGCGTACACTTGTTAATTAATTTATCTTTCAGTAGAAAGTATCGAAGTTTTCTATAATTTTCAGTTTTATCAGAAACGAATTGCAAATAACAAATTTACAGTAAAACTCGGTTTATTAATGTAAATAATGTATAAATTAAATTAGATTTTAATAATGAAATAATTCAAAAACGAAATTAGATTTTAATAACTTAAATAATTTATAAATAAAATTTTTAATAGTTAGTAATAAAATTACATTTTATTTTTAATTCTTTATTTATCAATTTTTAAATTCATTTTTTAACTGCGCACATATTTCCTTTTGTTATTTTTTAAGTTCCAGTTTCTTAATTTTATGATTTTTTGTCGTTTTTTACTAAAATATATCAGTATATTATCTACGCCATTTTTGGAGTATGTTATTTATCTCGCAGTAAAGAAATTCACAATGGCTGTTAATATATCTATAATACTCTTTTATTTAGGAGAAATATAAAATAAAATTAGACACAGTATAAAATTAAAATTACAGAAATACTTGCCATCATATTTTAATGAAATATACATTTAAGAGGCCGTGTGAACGATAATTTTATTTGTAAAGAAAAAGCGTAAACATAAAAGTGACCATTACCTGTCTCAACAGCAATTTAAACTGCGAACTGTTAACATTTTTACTAGATTAATTTAGAATTACTTTCCTACGCGATCGTGACTTGCGTTAAGATACTCCTGTTGAAAATTTATTGCATTTGATTCGCGTTGTTTATTTTAATTACTGTTTTTATAATTCCTCCATATTTTTCACATGACACATTTCTTTGCCAGTTTGTCACTAACCATTATGGAAGAAAAAAAATAAATTTCCTTCTTTGTGTGCTGTAATTTATTTTAAATAATTTCCAATTTTATTAAGTAGAAACGAATACTTAAAGGAATTTAATTTTATATAATGTCCCCAAAGTTTGTAATTTTTCTTTCTTAAATCCTCGTTTCTTTTCGAAATTTTTCTAGTACCCCTATAATCGCGTAAATTCGTGATAAAATAGCTTAAAATATCCTGCAACAACAGTCTTCAAAGACTTCCAGTCTCTTCTGTGAAGCTTTTGTGATAATCAGTAGGTATGAGAACCTTGTATGTACGTAAAGTAGAAAAGGTAATATCTTAACAGATTTACAAAAGAAAAGTTTCTTGTGGTCTGCTATTCTTTGTAGGAATGATACTGTTGGCCAGCATGTGACAACAGTTCTAAACATGCAGTGAAAATATTGAAACTACTTTTAGTGGTAAAATATTAAGTTAGGTGCTACCCAAAGTACAGATTACAACTTAACGGGAATACATTAAACAAAACTATTGAAAACTGGACTGAAATCAGAATGAGTGTTTGAAACTAAAAATAAACGCTTCTGTTTTGATATTTACAAGATTAAGAAAATTTATTGAGTAATAGCAGTAACTATTGTTACTCTAAAATTAGACGTACTGGGATTGTAAAGTACAAGAAGCAAAGGGGACGTTTGTGATTTATGGTAATGAAGCGGTGAAGAAAATTAAACGCCCTTTCAAAGTCCAACTTATCATATCTATTCAAATTTAGCAAAATATTAGAAATTTTAAAATTCCTATAGTCTCGTGTAGAAGATGAGAAGATATACCAAAAGTCAGGGCAAAAATATGCTGTGCTATGATATATTAAAAATCATGTATCTCGTATAAATGCTAGAGCTCATTTCGTCGTTGCTTTGGCTAGTTGTAAAAATCTAATAATTGGAAATATACCTTTGTACAAATCCTGCAAAAATCTGCATTTTTATGAAAAGTTCAAAAGAGAGCAATTATTCAAGAAATACATACTCTTAGTGTTGTGTGAGAGTGCATAATCTAAGATTGGCAACACTGTTAGGGATCGCGAGGGTCCGGGGAGTACCTAATAAGACGAGCAAGAGGTTACACGCTCTGAACACAAGTTCCTCCATTTTAAGCACATATCGTTATTATTATTTGTTGACCCGACTCCCACAACACTTAGCTGCAATTTGTCAATTCTAGTGCAATGTTAGGTCAAAAAGTGATCGCAGGATGTCGGGATTTAAATATTTCGTTACTACCTAGTTATTACATCGCATTTGCGAATAACCTTGGACAGGTCGGTTTGGTTTCCAGTGGAATTTTCGAACTACACTGCTGCTGACGAGGCCCCGAATAGAATGGAAACAGCTGTACAGAGGATACTCGAGAAGTCCACTGCAATCAAAATCGGCTTATAACAAAATTTTTACAAAATTATTGGTAAATAAAAAATGAAACACGTGTAAATGTTGAATATATGCTGTTGGTGCTGGATGGGCTCAAGAATTGTATTGTTACTGCTTAGCCAGTAATGACAGATTGATAAGCTACCTAGTGAGAGATAGGGAAACATTCGGCTATCGTCTTAAAAATTCTGCTGAGTTCTCGAAATTGTTTTCTCTTTTTAATATCATGTCTTTATATTCTTAAAAGATATAATAATCTTAATGAAACTAACGTGGATGAGGATTGTATCACAAACATAAATAAATCAGTGTGTTTGTATTTCACAGTTACATCTAATTCATTTAAATAGACTAAAAAAAAAAGTGCTCCAAAGGTCTTCAAACGAAATTAAACATGATTATATAAAACGATTGCATTTTGAATGCCGATTGTTTACATGGTAATGGTCAAATAAAAGTATAATTAATATTTTGTGAGTTAAAATAAACTTAATCAGATACTTGAAATATTAATAATTCTAGCAATCCGAATAAACTTCCTGGCTGTGGTTTATGTATCATTTTTGAATTTTATTGTGGCCATGTGCAACAGTAAAAGTGATGAAAATGTTAATGTCACAGCAATTCTGAAGTTTTCAGCAATATACAAAATCGCCGAATCTCGGAATTAATAGAGCAATATACGAAGTATACAGCCAGTTGCTTGCCTTCCGAACAAGTATAATTCAGTTTACAACCCTTCAGAGTGTCGTATACGGTTTGCCCTTTGGGAATCGACCTGGTCGTGTGTGGAAGGAACGAAGTGGAGGACCGGGAGTATGTAAAAAAAATTCAAAGTACCCAGGACGACTTACTTTTTTTTATTATTTAGCTAGGTTCGCAAATATCACATAAAAAGAGATGTGTTTAATGTAGTAATAGTTAAAATGCAAAATATTAATTTATTTTTTTTACAAAAGAAATTGAAATCTCTTAATTTAATGGAGTTTGTAACTGCATTTTCTAGAGTATACGACGTAATAAAAGCTATTACATGAATCACTTACATAAAATGTTTGTATTAAATTTTATAATTACATTAAATTATGAATGCGTATAAGTGTTAAGCTCCAAGTATTCAAAAATTCAATAGCCTTATGAAGTTCAACCGCGTCCTCACAGATGGCTATAGGATTTTAAAACAAAGCTACCTTGGATACCTGTTCCAATCAAACCGCCAGAGATGATTATTGCCACCACCACTAGAGTGAACTGTAATGACTGCGTAAAGCAATCCTCATTTCGGTGCTTTCTGAGCGTCCTCCTTTAAGATAATATCACGGCTTGTATAAGTTAAATCGCCGCACATAAATAGGAATTAAGTAGATGTGCGGAGTGGACGTGATACGGGTACCAGGTTAAGTTTACTTACATGAATCTCCGCGTTATTGTCTAAAGCCCCCACTGTAACAATTCTGATCATTAGGACATAGATAATGCTTCCATCGTGCTGGCCATTAGGCTCTCCCCAATGATGGGGTGCGAACGTGTGTGTGTGATTAATAGTTGGCAGTAATGTGATTAAGTAATTATATTGTAATTTTCTACCGTTGTTTATGGAATTAGTTAATAAAAAAAGAATTAAAAAAGATTGCATTTATGACCAAAATAGAAATTCATAAAGATAAAAAAGCCGAGTATCATTTACATATTATTTTGTCAAAATTCATCTTTCAAATTTTCTATATGGCATGTTTTAAATATAATAGGATGTAATGATACGTTAATATTGTATAATAAAACAAACTATACAGGATGCGTAAATACTATTGCACCAAATGGGATTATATATTAGAAACGGTTTGACATTTAGATTCGACGTTTGGTGGGGTTAAATTACACATAAATACCCATATTTTGATATGAGTTTTATTTGATTGTGCGACTGGTGTTTGTCAGAGGCAGCCATCTTGAATTTTTTTAAATGGCAACCTAAGTGTTTAGTTATTATTAGCTTTGTTCGCGGAACACATTTCGAACCAATTCAGAACGAGTACGGAACTAATTCAGGATTGTCGTAGTGCGCATGCTCGATTATGAACCGGTTCGGGATGTTTATTTACCGCGAACGATTTCGGAACCAAGAATGAGAACTCTGAATTGTTAACTCTATAAATGACGATAAATGATCTGACATTATGGCCGTACTCTAAAAATATATGTTTTATTAAGTGAAAAGCAAAAACATTTTTTAATTTACTTAACAATTACAATTCTAATCAATATAAAATTAAACCTAAATTAAACTATCACAAAAAAACTGCAAGAGAAACCCAGAATAAAAACAAAAACAATCGTGAATATAGCCCCGCTAGCTGCGAATATAGCCACACTGTCGCTATACATAAAATTGCGCATGTCTCGAACTTACGGTTCTTGTTGAATCCCTAGAACCAGTAGAACTAGTTAAGAATCGATCTCGAACCGAATCTGGCTGACCCGCGAACACAGAACTGTAACTAGAAGTTCGGAATTTTGTGATCCGCGAACGTCATTATTTCAACTGCGCATGCGAATAGTTCCGAATCAGTTTTGAATCCTTACCGCGAACAAACCTATTAGATATTATCATAAGTTTGTTTTTCTCATGTAGAGTCACATGTAAAATACGGTTTGGTTTCTGTGGAAACAAGTGTGTTTATACTGTCTGTCAAAAATTTATAATAAAAATGTCTGTCATAAGTTAAGATAGGTAAACGAAAATGAATTTGTCCGAGATTAAGCGCATTGAATTATTAATAATTGTTGGATTCGGTGATCGCATCCTGAAGCTTGTCATACGTTTAACGACAGTCATCCAAACAGACCTCCAATCAGCAGATCTACAGTATCGCGAACAGTGCAACGATTTGATGAACTAAAAAATGTAAAAAATCGTCCAGCACTCGGAAGACCGAAAACAGCAACAAATGATGACATTACATTACAAGTTTTACTGGATGTTCGTGAAACACCACAAACCTCAATCAGACAACTTGCAGCAGATCATGTTGTGTTTGTAGGATCAATAAGAAAAATGTTAAAGCGGTCTAAGACCCAGTTGTACAATGTTAGTTTAAATTTAAGCTGAAGCTTAAACCCATGACAACGATTATTTCAACAATTGTTGTTAACTGACGGCCACTTACCTTTCCTTGATATCTTAGTAAACTGCCTCCCTAACGGTAGATTAGGACACTCTGTGTATCGCAAACCAACCCATACTGATCGCTATCTGAATGCACATTCACACCATCATCCGTCTCATCCGTCAGTCATTAACTCACTAGTCAGCCGTGCCTTTTCCCTATCAGAACCCTCTTCACTTCAAACTGAACTAAACCACGTAACAAAAATCCTTCTCAATAACAACTACAAAAGGCACGACATCCAAAGATCCATTTCTCGTCATCTCACACCAATTCCTCCACGTTCTAACCTGATACACCTCCAGTCGCTACAGCTTACCTACCTTACATTCACACCATAACTGATCGAATCGGCAAAATACTCAAACAACAAAACATCAAATCAATTTACTTACCCATGACGAAACTTTCAGACTGCCTACCCTCCACAAAAGATCACATCCCCTTACAATCCGAAGGTGTGTACCGAATTCCTTGTTCCTGTGGGCGTGTATACATACATCGGTGAAACAAAACGGTCTGTTACTACTCGTGTTTTTGAACATGAACGCTGTACTGGACTACTACAAACAACTGGCTCGGCCCTAGCTGAACACAAACTAGAAACCGGTCACCAAATCCTATTCTCCGACACAAAACTTCTAGCCCGCTCATCTCATTTTTTTCAATCGTAAAATCCATGAATCCATAGAAATTCTCAAACATCCCAATAACCTGAACCATGACACTGGCTTTTACCTCCACAATGCCTGGAAACATCTCATTAACGATCCGTCACGCCCCAACAGTACAATCCCCGGTCACCGTTCCGACCCACTACCCCCACCGATCACTATAAATACCACGACAACAGACATACCCACTCAGTCTCAACGACTAACGAGAAGCAGCAGCAACACCACCAGCAGCAGCAGCCCTGAGGAAGTTCTTCTGCAATGAAGAACGAAACGTCGGCAGTAGAAGAAGTCAACGTAACGCGGTTCCAACCGGAAGCCAATTCAAACAATTGTTGTTAAGGGTTTAAGCTTTGGCTTAAAGTTAAGCTGGAATTGTATAACTGGGCCTTAGAAGACGATCGCAGGATTCAATTTGCAGAAATTGTATCGGAAAGAACTGAAGCTGATCAAAATTTTGTAAGAAACATTGTTTTTTCAGACGAAGCTACATTGGTGCTGTAAACAGGCATAACCGTAGATACTGGCATCCTGCTAATCCCCATGTCAACTTGGAAACTCACACATGTAATTTCCAGAAAAACTTAACGTTTGGTATGGAATATTGGTCAGAAATGTCATCGGCCAGTTCTTTATACATGGTACATTATCATCTGTGGGTTACTTGGAACTATTACAAAATCAAATTGTACCAAAAATAAAAGAGATTAAACAAAATCCAATAAATCCGCAAGCCTTGCACCCAGATGTCTGGTGGTATCAACAAGATGGTGCTCCACTGCATTTCGGTCAGCAAGTTCGTGCATTCTTAAGTCACAATTTCCCAGGGCAATGGATTGGACGAAGGGGTCCGATTGAATGGCCTCCTAGGTCTCCAAACATGACTCCCATGGACTTTTTCTTCTGGGGATATTTGGGGGATCTTCTGGGGATGTGTGTTTTGTAATAGGCCAACAACATTAGATGAATTAGAAACTCGAATTAGAATTGCGATCACAAACATTCCTCCAGCACATCTGCAGAATGCACTGGGCGCTTTTCTTGATAGACTTAGAAGATATAGCAGTTATTGTGATTGTCTTCATTTAAGTAACTCAATTTTCTTGTTAAATGTTTTTTGTTCTATGCACTTGTAGTATTCACTTGAAGCATTTGTTTAATTTTTTAATTTTCTTCGTTATTTTAGAATAAACAAGCTTATGATATACCGTATTGTATTTCTAAATCAATTACCTGCCAAATGACACCAAACTAAATCTAAGTTGCCATTTAAAAACATTCAAGATGGCTGCCTCTGACAAACACCAGTCGCACAAAATAAATGAAACTCATATCAACTCATATCAAAATATGTGTTTATGTATAATTTAATAATAATAATAAAGCCCACCAAACGTCAAATCTAAATGTCAAACCGTTTCTACATAATTCCATTTGGTGCAATACTATTTACGCACCCTGTATAAATACTTGCACGTTAAGCAGTTTTTTTTAGACTGCTACACTGATGTACACCAGTATGTACACTTTTCCGCAATATGCTTTAATGCAGTCTGAAATCTCTGTGTGGTATGTAAGTAAGTATGAATGAGTACGAATCGTATTTTATCAAGGAATTTAGGGTGCAGTAAAGCAAATTTTGCAAAAAAAAGTTTGCACTAGTATACACCAGTACAGAATAACAAACACACCTATAAATTGCTTCAAGTATTTGTTTCTAGTAGAGATATTAATTATTTAAAGTGTGGAATACTTATCGAAGACCTCATCATCCGAAAGATTCGAGTAAGAATATCATGTCCGAAGAGCTACAGAATTTTTTCATTGGTCAGTTGAACTTACTTTTCTTCGTATGAAAGATTTCCTTTATATAAAAATATTTTATTTAATCCCTGACTTTTATAGCGCAATTTTTGTTACTTATCTGTTTGTTACTTATCTGTTGTGCTGGGCCAATAAAACCCCATAACCCCATTTCAAAATGTTCATAATTAGTTGTCGAAATATACCGGCTGTTTCAAATTGAGTGTGCACTGAAGGGATCTTCTAAACCGTAAGAGATACAAATTTGGTTAAATGGAAGAAAAGTTGCACAAATCAATACCTAATTCGTATTCATTCACAGAATAAATTTTTTCTTATTTCTTCTTGAGATATTGATCAAAATGTAAAAATGTCGATTTTCTTTTCTCCTCTGTATCTCTCGTATTATAAATAATTTTGCAATTCTGATTTAACTTTCTACAGGCACTTTCTTATTCTGCTTCGAATAGAGGTGGCAGAATTGAAGTCAAACGTTTCGTCTCTCCACGACCATCTTCAGTTTCGATTTTTTAAATACAACGTATATTTTTTAATTATTCTATTCGATAGCATTTTTTCTGCTGATTACAGTGATGTATAACAATTAATACTTTTTTCAAGTAAAGTTAAAATTTGATAAAAAAAGCTTGATACAGTTTCGTCATGATTTATTTAATAAGTAAATTTATTCCTTAGTATTTTTTTTACTTACTAAATATTAATAACTAACATTCAAATGTCGGAAGAGGAAAAATCAATAAAATCAATCAATCAACAAAAAATCAAAGGGCTAATATTTGGTGATTTTAGAGGCCACGCGACAGGTCCATTTGTACCTATCAGGAAAAGTTTGATTCAAAAAATTTGTTGTTATTTCAGCATTATGTGCTGGTGCTCCATCATTTTGAAATTACAATTCCATAATATGATTTAGAGGAATGTAATCTAAAATGTTTTCCAATGCTGTCCTTAAAAAATCGATGTAACGTTCAGCTGTTACATGATTTTCGTAAATGATCGGACCATTAATTCTATTATGCCAAATACCACACCAAACATTTAAGCTGAATTGTATCTGTGGTCACACTTGTTGAAATCTTTTTTGATTCTCCCTGGACCAATATCCTATGTACATTTCTATTAAATATTCCCTTGTTTGTAAAATTAGCCTCGTCAACAACTATCTCGTATAACAAATTCTTTCAACGGATACTACAAATGTGCACCATCAGTGTCCGTTAAAAGAATTTATTATACAATAACTAAAGAGACAGATATTAAATAATTCATTGAAATTTACACTATACCTAAGAAAATGAACTAAATATTTTGAAATTATGTATTAAATAAAATTTTCATATAAAAATCTGTATTATTTAAGCTTCAAATTAATATCAACAATTAAGTGTGATATACCATTACAATCAGGAGAAAAAATGGCAACAAATACGATAATAAAAAGATATACGTTATATTTAAAAAATGTAAACTGAGGATGGTCGCGGAGAGACGAAACGTGTGACCACAATTCTACTGCCCCTATTTAAAGTAGAATCCAAAAGTACCTGTAGAAAGTTAAGACAGAATTTCTAAATTATTTTTAATAAGGGAGTTACAGAGGAAAAAAGAAAATCGATATTTTTACATTTTCACCAATACTTCAAGAACAATTAAGAGAAAATTGATTCTGTTAATGGATACGAATTAAGCAATGACTGGTGCAACTTTTCTTCCATTTAACCGAATCTCTAACTCTCATGGTTTAGGAGATCCCTTCAGTGCACACCCAATTTGAAACAGCCGGTATAGTAAGGGGGACAATAAACAAGAAGAATTTCATTATATTGGTTAATTAGCCAGGAAAGCCACAATTTTACAACATAAGGCATATTTCATATTGACCCAAAAAATATTGAACTTATATTCAACTTATAAAAAAATGTCTTGTTCTGTTTTGTTAAAAAAAAATTAAATAAACTATTGATCATTAAAATAACTTGAACTTAATATAGATACGATGAAAAAAAAACGCAGCCAAAGAGATTAATTCCTTTTGCAAAATTTCCACAAAATAACATCGGTTCACAAATTACTTTCGCGAGTTTTCCTCACACTGGCAACCGACAACTAGCGAAATCTCGTCAATTTTCCTGTCTTTTGTACGTTGACCTTTTATAAATTGATTTTAGGTATTTTGGAAACACCCTTTTGCAAAAGGGAGGGAATATTTTGCCTAAGTGTCCTTGAAAGACATTTATTTATTATTCTGTTTTCCAGTTTAACAGTGTAACAAATTGTATGCTAATGTTTTGATAAAATTATATCGAGTCATCTTGGTATTCTTACGTAAACGACAACAAATTACAAAGGCAATATCCGAAAAAATATTCCAAATAAAGGATCCAAATAAATGATCATGTTCTGGAACACTCAATACAACTATAAGTGCTCAATTTCTCGTCTAATGCATCAATTCCTAGTGCTGTTGTAAAATTCTATTATTTCTAGTTTCTTTGTTCAATAATTTACGGTAGCACTGTGGTGCACTGAAGAGATAAGAAGAACAAGTGTTTTAGAACTAGGTACGTAAGAAGTAAGTGTTACATTTTTTCACAAGAGGAAACCCTCTTTCTCAATTCCTTGAGAAGTTCAGTTGAGGAATACCAGTTGTCTGCAGAAACATTTCTACTTGATTCCTGAATAGATTTTACCAGCCAAGAACAGATGGACTACTGATCATTATTTTTGCCTGAATAAATATGCCTATTAGAGAAATAAAGTGTCTCATTTATGATAGCAATTTTTATTCCATATTCCCGAGGTTCCTTGTTTACGATAGGCTAAAGCGGTTTTTATATACATATTAGTTACAAAATATTTGTCTTCATAGATGAACTTAGATTTCATACTCTCGCAATTTCTCATTTATTCTCAATGCAGCTTCCTCTAGAATTTCGTGTGTGATAATGAATTCCCATGCACTTACCTCGGAGCATGTGTTTCTTAGAGGTTTCGCATGTCCTATCACTCCGCAGGAAGATGAAAGACAATGCCTTATGCCCTTGTTCGTATGTTACTTTGATTATTTATGAATAATATAACAAAATTATGTGAGGTTAAATTTGTGCTTATTACTTTTAAAAACCAAATCTTCAGATTTTTGTGAATTCTCGATCAGGAAGCAGAAATATTCAGTTTTATTGATTCTAGCACTGACTTTATTTTCAGTAAAGTTTGTAAGTTCTCCTGACCTGAATATTTATTCAATATCTTAATTGGATCTTTCAACTGAACCCTCACTTTAGGGGAGCCTGAGTTGGTTGTAAGCAATCTGATCATAAACAAACAGCTCTTGCAATAAATACCCATCCATTGCCTAGGTACTTTGAGATACAACTTGAAACAAAACAAATAATTTGGTGGCAACTCCATAGTCAATACATAAGCTCATAATTTTATTACGTGGAAAACAAAATTCTATTGCCCAACAACGGTTCAGTCAAATCCTATTTGCCTAGGAAAATAGTGTTTAAATAGGTATAAGCGATTGTTAAAAAGTTGTTTGCCCAGGCAAACAATATTTTCCTAGGAAAATGCTATTTGCCTAAAATAATTATTTGCCTGCAATATACACTGTGTTCCATTTCTCATCTACACACCCCTGTAATTTTTTTAATTTAATAATGGATCGATTTTAAATTATCGTCAATTGTACATCCTTTTAAAACAGACATTTTTCAATTTTGAAACCTTTTGTATTGCAAGCCATGGCTTATTACGATTGAAAATAAATTCCAAAAAATTTACAACATTGACATAGTAGGCCTTATTTGGTCAAAAAAGCTATTAAGAAAAGTTGTTTAGAATTACGAAATAATCCCATTTCAAAAATTTGGGTAAAAAAAAATTAACTTTTAATTTAATTATTTACAAGAATTAAAAATTAAAATTTCTCTCCAAAAAGAAGCCTACTTACAATATACCGAGTAATTTACTATACAAAGCAAAAAATGAAAATTAATTTTAGTTTTCTGGCTATCGAGATTTCGTTGTTGAAGCAGGAAGTATTGAGATTAATAATTTTTGGAGCAATCCTAAAATAAACGCGATTTTAAAGCATTACTACAAGAACTGTAAACAGAATTCTAATATCTACACTTTCTTCACAATCATTAACTTGAACTTGTATCCCTTGTTCACACAATGTTTCCCTGCTATACTGTTATTTTCATTTAAAATTTAAATCTGTTGTGGAAACTTTTTGTCGGTATCTCAAAAACAGCATGATATCCAAAGAAAATTATTTCATATTTTCTATCTGAAATTTATTGTGTGGGATCCTGTTTAATTCAATTGTAAATCATTTTTAAATTTTTTAGTTCTTTAATACTCGCTTAAAAATTAACGTGTGTAAGTTAAACCTCTTTAATTTGCATGTTTCTTAACGATAATGTTGATTAACTTAAATTTTTATGTGGTATTAATTTATTTATTTACGTTTTGAATTATTCAGGATTTGATTTAGGGTGCGTCCACCTTCAAATCAGCGTGCACTTGTAGGTTATATACCCTCCAGTATTAAACTGTAATGCATACTGGTCTGTTTATATTTCGGCACTTCAAACAATCGTAAATTACATAATATAATTTACTACGATTTAGTAACAATTATTTATTTCCGAAAGTTACAAATTTGAATAGAGAATGTACCATTCTGAAAGCTGTAAATTGATGAGTTTTAAAGAGTGATATTCAACTAGTCTGTATTCCTTTTAGTTTCGACAAAAAAACCTCTAAAGCTTATCTACAATGCATGCCAATGATGTAGATACATAACCTACACGATGTGCCTAACGTCTGCTTTTGTCAAGTCAAGCTGAGCAATATGCAATAAATTAATTCAGAATGTAATGATTCCGGTAGCTGTGCTATTATTATCTTTTCTCGTTCATTATTATTAAATGTGCAACCTTGTAAACTATGCCGTCTTATGCTATGTGCACGACATTTCACGAACAATCTGTATATTGATTCTTTCTAAATTACAAACAACAAACTTCATCAATTGAATCGATGAGATTATGAACAGTTCAAGTGCAAATTAGTTTCTCGAGAATTTATAAAAAATACATGAACTAACAAAAATTTGATTTTTAGTTTAAAGGACGTCAAAATGATACACTAATGCCCGGTTGCACCAACTTTTTAGGGAGAGCTTAAATTTAAGTTATGTTTAGAATGTGACATTTGCGTATGGTCAGTATAATGTTGAATACATTCTGATTGACATTTAAACTTCAACTTAAATATCAATTAGAATGTTACTAACATTTTGTTAAATCTGCAAATAATGTCCTAGTCTAAACACCACTTATATTTAAGCTCTGCTTAAAAAGTTGGTGCAACCGGGCATTAAACCTGCTTGTAGGAACATACTAAACCTGTAAGAAACAAAATAAACATGTTTCTTCTTTTATTTTTCCAAAATTCAAACATTTGAACTTGTACTATTCTTAATTTCACCGATTCGATTATTTTTAATATTATTGCAAACAGTGATGTATAGACGAAGCATATTAGCGAATACATGATGAACCACAAAATAAGTGCTATTTATTTGCTTTGTCCTATTGGATTTCATTTGGATGTTTAAACACATGAATAATTGTTCGAACATAATTTGTTGTTTGTAAATGGTGACGTAAATATTTGTTAAAATATAATAATCGTAAAGATATTGTACGTTTTAAGGGATTTGTCTTGAAAAACAAGATTCGTCTTTTAAGCTGAATAAACTCTTTCAATTGTAAAGAAATCCCCTCATATGAATAAATAATCTACTCCCACATTCTAACTGGGAAAAGATCACCCTTCTAACAGCCGGAACTAACAAAAACATATAAATATCTTCCAGCGGAATGACCTCTTTGACATCCGGTTGTCTTCCATTGGCTACGGCGGCGTCTCTTTCCGCTTCCGTCGGGTTGTTTGTTCTGAACGAGATAGAAGTCGCGCAGAGAATTCGGGTGAATCCTGGAGCCCCTATTGCTTTGTCTGCAGATGAATGATAACGAGAGGTTATGTCTGTATTGTCACAGAGCGAGCGTACTGCCCTATCTGCACGAAAGTCCATTGTCGGAATGGCGCAGTAAATATGAAGAGTAGATTTGAATGTGGCCTCGGGAAATATGGAATTGCCGCATTAATAGAAGATGTAATGGACTTTTATACATTCGGAAATAACCTCAAGACATTTTTAAACGCGTTCACTATTACACCGTATCTGTCTACGTATTCTAGAAACGTTTACTTCTTTTTTTAAATCTGACTCCAACATGTTAAATAAAACATAAAGAAATATTTATTCAGGAGAACGTCGGAATTATATGATAAAAACTAGAACTCGTTTATATTGCAGCAAAAACTAGATCCAATGCCTTCTCAAATGGCAAAGGCAAATGAATTATTTATAATATTTTAAATGTAAGAATGAGAATCGTTTTCATTTTTTTGTAAGAGCCTTCACAATAAATAAGTACCTTCCGATATGAGAAAATTTTAAATTGAAAGAAAACATAAATAATTGAAATTAACTGTAAACTATAAATAAAAGTGTTTCCGCACATTTATTAGAGAATAAACTAGCAAAAATTCTTCTTATAAATAATAACGTATTTGTTCGTTAGAGAGAAAGGGCTTGCTTACAGTTGTCCGCTTTTTGACATACTAATCAATGCATCTCTATTTCAATTTCCCTTCGATTCGGGCTATATCATCATTTAAGCAAAACTTATTAGATTGTTACAATTTAATGTATGTAGAAAATTGCCAATATCAAGAAAACCTATTATTTTTTAAATTGCAGACAAGTCGTGTATCACAACTTTCTGCGCCATTAGACTTTTGCTTGTTTTATCTGGGAGCGACGCCAGTATAGCGACGTCAGCGACGGCCCCGTTGGCAACCCACCATGACGCAGAATGGCCGGGACACGAAATAGAACTTCCGGTTTATCTATATCCGTTCGTCTCATCTCCAATAAAGGAGCTTTTATTTTCTACCAAACTGGGGTCTAGCAGCACGTGTTTGAGTAAATGTTGAAATAACCTATTGGTTTTATTGCGTAATATTATTTCACTGATTTTATTGGACCGACGAATGTATAAAATTATTTATAATCCCTCTGAATTGTGATAGTTATAAGAATTATTATTATATTTTTTACCGAGAAAAGTTATTTTCGCATTTGGAACATTCATAGTTTTCACTCTTTTTATGTGTCTTTAGCTTTATATTCTTCACATCTTAAAATTGTCTGTTCTTTGTGATAATGCAAAATGTACTTCTTTCATAAACCATGCCAAAATTATATCCAAACGACAAGACATTCATTTAATAGAAATTTAATATCAGTTTTATAATTAAGTGGTCATTGTAATAGCAATTGCTGCGAGAAGTTTTCTGAAAAATATAACATACTACATAACCCTCACTAATATTATGAAATGTAAATCAATTTATTGAAATGTGATATTATTAAAAAAATATTCCGAAAGATTTCTTCTAAATACGATGGATATAGTTAAGCAAATTATTTTAAGAACAGTGATTGGAGAAACAAGCATCAGTTACTCTTAGCCCCAATTTTACAATCGTCGGATAAGCATTATTCTTAGAATAACGTGACGTAGATATGGAGGAACATTAAAGGATATTCGACGAACTGTTATCCCGTAATTATTCCACGATTGTAGAACTTGGCCTTAAAAGTATTGACTTAGGTTACAAATATTCATAGATTTTATTCACTATTTCAGAAAAGCATTGTTAAACAGTTTATATCTAGATATATCTCGTAACATCTCATTGGAAAATACCTTTTTAAAACTTTCTGTTTTAATTATAACGAGCGATAAAAAAAAAACCTGGTCAAGTAGGTTGTGATCGAGAATTTATCCATTGCATTTACATAACAGAATTACTAAATGTAGCCTACTTGACAAGGTTTTTATTTAGACAGTTGTTAGAACTATCCCATTACAATTTTTCGGTTGTTTCGTGTTGATATAAAATTATTACTCCCGAATTATTAGAGAAAAACAGAATAACTTTGGTAAATCCGATTTATTTTTCTTTGGTTGGTTCCTGGTATCTACTGACCATGATTGCCCGAAAATTGCCAGGATCTGAGCGATTCGATTAGTCGGTGCTGACCCCGTTTTAATGTAATAGAAATTTCACAAAAAAATCTTGAAAACAATTCTAATAAAAACTAATTGTAAAATACCACGAAAATGAAAATTCTATTCTCAGAAAGGAAATGCGGAAAGAGGCATCATTTTCGGTCATGTCCCTTTAGCATTAGGTATACTGTTGTCATAAAACATGAATTTAGGCATTAGGTATTTATTATCTTTTTAAAAAATTATAATTTTTTTATCGGCTGTTTTCTAATATTTTTATATTTTATTCATATGCCGTCAAATTTCATATGTAAGCTCGATTTTTATAATTTTTAATAGAATCACGCAATACATTTTGTCCCACTCCACTATTCTCAATTAAACTGTTATTAATGTTGTAAAATGCGTTTATTTGACGTATATAAACTATATGATGAATTGGTCTGACAGATTTGGGGACAGTGGAAAAGCGCTAGCTAAGAATCTTCACTATGAGCGACTCTTTTACGGACTTAATCATTAATTATGTGTGTGACTAGCTAATGAAGCTAGAAATACTCATGTACCTAAAACCGTTTTGATAATAATAAATATGTAATTGTATATCATGAATTCATCATGTAATGCAATCCATTAGGCGGAGCTAAATGACGGTCAGTTCCATCGCCTGGCGATTTCAATCCGATATCATGTCAGGCCAAACAATCAAAAATTTGACGGGCTATGAAAATAATGCTTTCGATCTGATTGCTATTAACCCTGCCCACTAACGAGACAATCGATTGACGTAAAGAAAATTGAAAAAGTAGTGCAATATAAGCAAAACTGCGTATTAAATCGAAAGTAATTAAATCCTTTTGTAAATATTAAAAAAAAACTCTCAAATTGAAGTTGTTATTTTTTTAGAGAGAAGTTTATTAGGGCAAAAAGAATGACAGTAAGACAAATTTTTGACATCTTTTTTGAGAAGAAAAGTGATTAGCGATCATCCCCAAATCATTCACCTGGTAGAAACTCCGAGTGATTTATATGAAATAAAAGAAGATGAAGAGGCTCTGCAAGAACTCAAACAAAATTCCGAAACGAAGAAGAAGAAGAAAGCTAAAAACTGTAGAAGAAGAAGAAAGAGAAGAAAAAGTACGATAAACTTGCCTAATTCGTACTACCCCTTGAGAACATGTCTATAACTTTTCGAAATTTAAAGAAAACAACCGCAATAGCAATAGTAAACGCTTTTTTTTAATAAAATCAATAATTTTACAAGCAGACAAAAATGAAAAATTACGAATTCTTAAGAAACAAAAGTTTTTCAAAAACAAGAAAAAAGTACGATTTAAGATCAATGTTCCAAAATCGTACCGTACCAGTTTTCGGCCTTTTTGCTTATTTTTTCTTCGTTTTCTCTTTATTGGCTGTCTTTTTTAACGCTGTTTTTTTTATAATAATAATATAATAATATATCTGCTTTTGCCCAACAGTTCACAAAACCAATCACAGAGCAAATGTAATAATATAAAGAGAAACTTACTAGAGTAATACTAAAACTAAAACTAAGACTAAACTCTAGGAAAAAGAAAGGGAAACAGGTAGCACAGTGAAGGCGTGAAGCATAATCATGGCAAAAGTTGAGAAAGAAGTTAATTGTTGCTGTAGAAATGCATTAGTTTTTTTCTGAAGTTGGAAAATTTTTAATGGAAGATGTCAACGCTAGTACTAAGATTGTTATAGAGAGTTGAGGTAACATGTATCGGAGAACGGACTAGGGCATTAGTACGCGGAACTGCCATGTATAAAGAAAAAGAATTTCTTCCGACCAAGCGCAAATAAATTCTAGTCAAAAGGTCCATAGCATCAACCATGTTGTGAATCAACTTGTAAAGGAAAAGAAGGCTATAGATACATCTTCGCTGAACGAGCGGTAAGACCTCAAATTCAGATAGCAGAGCCTCGTGAGGAAAACCTCTTGGATGATAAACGCCATAGACTTTAAACCACTTGAACTTCAGAAACCTGCGCTGAATTTGTTCAATTATAAAGCAATTATAAATAGGATACCAGATTAGAAAAGCGTATTGAAGCCGAGAAAGGACGAAAGCGTTGAAGAGGATATTTAAAGCGGTAGAATCAGTAAAGTCGCGTGCATTCCAAAGGATAAATCCCAAGAGCCTCAGAGAGCTTGCAACAATATCACTAATATGGTGGATAAATAAAAGACGGTCGTCAAAGAGAACCCCAAGATCTTTAACAATAGTAAGATGTTCTAAGCGCTGACCATTTAACTGATAATGAAATAAAAATTTATGTTTCCTGCGAGAGAAGGAAATAGTTTTACATTTATTGACATTTAAAGTAAGTCGGTTGGAGGTGCACCAGACAGAGAGAGAACCTAAATCTTTTTGAAGAAGTAGAACATCATCAGGGGCGTTCACAACCCGATATAGTTTAGCGTCGTCAGCATACAATAGGATCTTGGTGTGACCGGAGAGAGAAGCAGGAAGATCGTTTACGAATAGTATAAAGAGAAGAGGTCCGAGGTTAGCTCCTTGAGGTACTCCAGAAAAAGCAGTGTAGATGCGAGAAGAAAAGCCATTATAACATACTTGCTGATGCCTGCCTAAAAGATAAGACTGTAACAGAAATATTAAAGAATCACTGAGACCATAGTTTGTGATCGATACGATCAAACGCCTTGGCGAAGTCTGTACAAATGACATCTACTTGAAAACCTTTGTCGAGAGATTTTTTTGATAGTTTTATTTTCTGCTAAGTTCTTAGGCGTGCTTTTTCTCTTTTCATCTAAATTGTTTCGTATGAATTTTCTGTTAGAATTTGGGTGTCCATACTTCACTGGGATAGTTTATTTGAACATGTAAGCATTTGAAACCTCGAAGATATGTTTTCTATTTCAGTGCGAATTGATAAAGAACTATTGTGAGCTGTTGGTACAAAATAGGCGCAAACGCCACCGTGAGTTTAAGTTTGCCAAGGAAAATTTTAATAACTGGCCAGCGGTAACAGAACAAAAGATAATATTGGAGATAGATGTACTTTTGCACAAAAACTTACTTGATTCTTTATCTTCACTAGAATTGATGCAAAATCATTTTGAATGACGTAAAAGTCTTACTGAAAACTAGTCCAAAAACTTATTTTTTCAATAATTTTCTATAGAGTGCTTACCACAATAACATGAGTAGGTTAAACCATGTAGTTCACTGTTATTCACAGTTTCTGCTATTACAAGCGCTTATCACCATTACTCCAAAAATTGTGGAGGTACGATTTAGGCGCTGCGCTGGTACGAATCAGGCAAGTTTACTCTAGTAGAAGAAGTATATTTCCTATCAGTTTTGAGAAAATTAGTTTTTGACCAAGAAATTAAAATTTCCTTCCACTCTGCGATCGAAAGCACTACGTGAGGCGAACAAAATATCGCCTGAATATCGACTCGTCAATGGATACCTTAACGTAAATCATCAGATTATCACTAATCTATTCATAGATCCTATTACACAAGAATTTTTCAATCGTTGTATTGCTAACCTTCAGCGACTCAAATAACCGTAATCTTTCCAGGCGTTATTTCATGCAAATAAGTCCCAATTAGTGAGTGCGTTCACTTCTATCTTCATTTAAATAATAATTAACGGCTATTATTTAAATTTCAATTTTGCTTGCCTACATAGTTTTATTATTATTAATTAAAAACTATATCAGATAAAATTAATTTATCCCAAATTGTTTTGAGCTAATAATAGTGTTGCTGCTTAGATTTCGTGAAAGGAAGATCAGTTAGTAATTACAAATTGGGTAGGTTCTTATTACAAAGATTTTACTCTAGAATTTTCAGTACATTTATAATTAACATGTTATAAAAAATTTAGATTTTATTGTGTTTTTGTGGTATTTGGCTGTTGTTTACAGAAGAAAAAAAGTTGAAAAGCTCAACATCACGTTGTACGTATAAAGTTCGTGTTCCACTTAAACTTGAGATGAATTTGCAACAATGCACATATATTTTTTAATGTCAACGTGACTAAGTTATCTAAATACAAAATGAAACACATTATATATGTTACACAACGTATCTTATAAAGTGCGTGCCTGATTTAAAACATCATGCATACCTCGCACAATTTATTTGCGTTGGAGAGCACGAAAATTGGCCGGCGATCTTCTTGTTGTAGCCCGTAACTTCATGCAAATTTGTGCCTTTGTCTTTCCACGCAACGACCGCATACGTCGGCAGTGCTGATCTTTCTCAATCGTGCAAAAAACCCGACCAGAAACAAACGGAATGGAGGACAGCGTGCCATGAAACGTATTCAATTCATGATCTCATATACATGTCGGGAATGCAAAAGTGTGCGATTTATGGCCGCGTTCAAAAAAAGAGCAAACGCAAGAGTCCTCTCGGAGGGAAGTGAGTGCCGTTTGGGCTGCCGAAAAAAACGAAAGGGTATCTGTATTTAAGGGTCGGGTAAATGATGTTTTCCGAGTCATTTCTTTTCAATCAGATTTGGCTATAAGTACGGGCTAATGGAACTGTCGCAACCACAAGACAATTAGGTATACAAACTGCACTATCCCTAAACCACATTACAATGAATTGCCTGGTTTCCTTTTGATTGTTGTCTTTTTTTAAGAGGTCGATCCTGAATTTTATCTTTTTTCGTGGTAAACGTCAGGTAATATTTTATACTTTCTTGAAGAAACATACACATAAAATATTACAAACAAACCGTAAGAACTAAAAATAAATCGATTTAAAATTAAAGCAAAAGCGAGAAAATTTTACAGCTTAGGTATTCCAGTCAAACATTTACGAAATTTAGGATTTACACAAAAAAAATTATTAGTCTTTTTATGACGTGTAATAACCTATTTTTTATTTATTCGTTATAGGTTACATAGTTATTTATTTACTTTTAGAAATGTAGTAGTCATCTAAAAATCAAGATTACTCGTCAAATATAGAATTAATTGGATTCTCAATCAGTACTTTTAAAAGACAAATTTTATGAATAAAGAAGAGAAAAATGGGTAATTTATGATTGTTTAATGATTAATGTATACAGCCTGCTTCAATTATTAAAACAACAGTTTTAAATAGTCAACTCCTCAAAATAAAAATTATAGTAACAAGCTCATCCTTTCTTCGCATATTTATGTAGGGAAAAGCCTAACTGTTATAAGATTGTCGGGATCTTAAACTAAAATAAATTAAAGAAAAAGTGAGCAAATAAAAATCAGATTAGAGTAGGCGGTGCAAAGAAAATGTATGTCTGTGATTGACTGAATTAATTAATATAATACATTCATGAACTGTCAGATCAGCCTAACGCCGCGTTAGTAACAGACATACTTTTTCTTTGCACCGCCGACTCTAATCTGATTTTTAGTTGCTCACAGGCTATATTTCCTAGCATAAGCTTCAGTTTAAATTAAATTCTTAAAATCTATATGAGTCTGCGTGTTTGTGTTTAAAAAGCTTTTCCAGCGTCCTGAACAGTAACGCTATGCGCTACGTAAACTTTTAACTAATTATTGAAACCTGCTAAACAATGCCACTACACTGATAAAAATTATTCTGTAAAATTACTAAGAAAAACGTTGGTTTTTTGTTACCTATGATTTTCCTAGTAAATTTACAGTTGTTAGAAGTAAAGTGTAAAATACCATTTCATATGTTTTATTCAGTACTTTTACATATTCTTGGTAATCTTCCGTGGTATTCACCAGGGGAACTACGTAAATTTACAGAATGCATTTTATTTTACCTATATTTTCCAGTAATTTCTAGTAATTTTACCACAACACTTATAACCATTAAAAAAATGTACACGTGTTCTCTGTAAATACACATACTTCAATAGTTTAGTGTAAATAATTCAATATTTTCAAATTAAATTACATATTATTGTAATTTTAAGTTACAGTTTACTATTAATACGTAAAATGTACAACATTTTACAAGAATTAAGGAAAAGTAAATGTAATTTTATGTAAAATTCAAATCGTTAGTCAATCTATATAAAATCACATCAATATTCTATGTAAAAACATGTGTAATTTTAATGCCATTTTTATCAGTGTAGGCGATCTTAATTGTAGAGATTTTGCCCCATATATCATAAAATTTATAAACGCCTTACGGTATATAAATTTCGACAAAGATGTCTGTGAATCTACTTGTTTTTCACAATGCAGTTATGAAACTTTGTACTACACTTTTATAGTTGTACTTATTTCGTTCGTCGACTATATCGCATAAGTATCGTCGCATGGAGTACATTATTTCATTAATTATTACATTTTCCCATATTTTACGAACATTTTTTCCTTGTCGCAATATTCAAGAATCACCCTGTTTATAAATTGAATATTAAATAAATGTTTCATTTTGTTCAAATTTTATTTCAATTCCACTCCTTAAATTTACGAATTAAATTATTTTGTCTTTTTTCTCTCATTTTACTATAATTATCTTTTTATAATAAATCCATAATATCTCTACAAAATAAATGTTATGTAATTGCTTCACTGAATAATAAAATTACTATTAAATAATTCAATATTTTATAGGTTATTTGAATTTTGTCTCTATTTAACATTTTCTAATGAAATGTTCAAAAGTTTCGGCAAATTAAAAAGGAAATAAATTTCAAAATGTCCATTTTTTAATTCAAATCAAATTCAGAGAGGATAAATTAAACAAAAAAAAAATAATTTTTTGACATAATATTGAGCACCGTAGAACTTCCGGTATCGCCACAAGTGATGCCATGTTTCTTATTTTAAACGGAACACCCTATGTATTTTTATATATCGGAAATTTGCAAATCATTGCGAGTGATATGTATGATTTGGTAATTTTGGCTTTCATGATAACGAAAAAAAAAAACTCTACATGACGGTCAGGGACATTAAATTTAATTATTTTCATTAAAAATTCTTTAGAAATTTACCTGCATTACGCGGGACACTTGCAAAAAGTAAGATATCTTTTCAATTTATTTTGAAATTCTTCTTTAAACTCGAATACGACTTATACCCGAAATAGCCCCTAAATAAGAGAAAAAAAACTATGTGGGTTCCTTTGATGTTTTGAGTTCCATTTCGATGATCTTCGACTTTGACCTTCGGCAGCCAGAATCCTGAGATATACAGGGTGGATCAATTTCAGTGTCTCTTATGGACAACTCTGTAACTATAAGAGATAGGAAAAAACTAGTGGCCAAGCTTCAATCTCTTTTGTAGAGATAAAGTCAATAGAGTAAACAAAAATTGGCTATCTTCTCTTGTTTTCGAGTTATAAGCAAAAATTGACTTTTTTGACTTTCCGTCGAAGGCGCATATCTCGTTTATTTTTACAAATATTAGAAAACTATTTTAACACTATTAGGACACTTTTTCGAATACAATTCAGTTGTTTTCTTGATATTTAGTTAAATTTTTGAGGTATAACATAAAGTTATATTTTTTAATGGAAATCATAGTAGGCAATATCTTCATTAAATAGAGATTTTTTTTCTGTTTTCAACAATATTTTTGTTGGATTTATTTCTTACAACTAATAGAATAAAATTCCTTTCTTATTATTCTGGGGTGCATTTTATTCTTACTAGGATGGTTTCTACAAAGGCCGCCAATTTTTTTTTGTTTTTATTAAATATCAACGCTTCAAATATGTATTTTGATAGTTGCAGCCAGAGAGAAAGATATAACGAGCATCCTCTAAGAGTGACAAAGATTACACAAAACTGAGGCCCAGTTTCATAAAACGTAGTTAACCACTCGATCAAGTTAATCGTGTGATTAAGCAATATCATTGGAGGAAAGTTTAAATTTCCTCCAATGATATTGCTTGATCACACGATTAACTTGATCGAGTGGTTAACTACCTTTTAGGAAACTGGACCTGATACCACGTGGTTTGGGTCAAATTCGAAATTCTTTAACATCATTTAATATTTAAGTTTAAAATGCATTGTTTTCGATCAAATATGTATTTCAAAGGATAATTATAAATTATATGTGTAAATTAAAACGATCTTAAAAATAAGAAATTTATTGTAGAAATGAAAATTACAAAATTTTAAAAATATTGAAATGTAAGTAGATAATAAACACAACCCCTGATAAATCACAATAAGTAACTTAAAACCGAGAAAATAATACCACAGCAAAATCACAATTTAAGCACTGCCGCGTTAGAAATCGCAACCAACCCATGTGACCCAACCTAGCTTTATCAATGCAAGCTTTCTCTCTCTTATATTCGTCGCAATTCTTCTCACTCTTGTGCATATCTACGTAATCATCAAATCTTTGTTGATATTTAATAAAAACCAAAAAAAATTGTCGATCTTTGTTGAAACCAGCCTACTAAGAATAGAATGAACCCAAGAATAATAAGAAAACGTTTTATTTTATTAATTGTAAGAAATAAACTCAACAAAGTATATATTTTTGAAAATAGAGAAAAATTCTCTGTTTAATAATGGCATTGCCTACTATGATTTCCATTTAAAAAATTATAACTTTATGTTATAACTCGAAAATTTTATTAAGTATCAAGAAACCAACTACACCACTGAATTGTATTTAAGAAAGTGTCCCAACAATGTAAAAACAGTTTTTTAATATCTGTAAAAATAAACGAGATATGAGTGATTGACGAAAAGTCGAAAATGTAAATTTTTGCTTATAACTCGAAAACAAAAGAAGATAGCCAGTTTTTCTTTACACTATTGACTTTATCTCTAAAAAAGAAATCGATACTTGGTGACTAGTTTTTTTCTATCTCTTATAGCTGCAGAGATGCCCATAAGAGACATCGAAATTGATCCACCCTACACAGGACATATTATGAAAATCACGGAAACTGAGTGCTGCGTAATCAATCGCCGAATCAAGAACCGACAATTATTTCAGTATTATTTCTTTGTTAACGGTGAATGAGAAAAAAGGACGGAGTTATGATTCATAAGTCTGTTGATGCAACACCAGACAATGACGCAACGGTCTTCTCTTGTGAATAATATAGTAGCAAATTGTGAATGTCGACTAGCGCATTTCAGAAAAACACCCTGCGAGTAAATGTTCGTCTAGTAGGCAGCAGAAATAAAGCCAATGAAATGTTAAAGGACATAGAAACATATTTTGTTCATGCAAATGATTTTGTTGCCACTGAAAAAATCAAATAACTTAATAAAGTTATTAAGTTTCATATTTCCACATAAGTATGTGGAATCCCAAACTGCAAATACAAAATTCAGTTGGATATAAACTAAGATTTGAGAATTCTTTCCATAATATTTTGAATTTAGCAATTACTTCCAAAGTATGTAAGTATAGTAGATTATATTATAAGTGCGAGAAATGCAAAATTATACATGAGTGAGATAATTCTCACGAGTGTATAATTGCATTTCGTTCACGTGTGATATACGACCTATTGTCCAACAGTTGCATTTTTTAACAACAAAGAATCTTGAAAAGATATTTTTGAAGTGACATTACTTAAAACGTCAAGCAGTCATGGTCGGTCGTCAAGGACAGTTTTTGATTTTGCACATTTTACGCTAGTGATTGAAATTTGATTTTAGTCACTCAAAACGAACGTATAAGACACCTAAAAACATGCAACTGTTGGACAAAAATTGTTAAGCATTAATTTTTAAATCCTCTGTTAGGCGGACACCTCCAATAGCCGGACAGTTTGCTTGGCACGGTAGGTGTCCGCCTAAGAGAGGTTTCACTGTACTTCCAAAACGAAGATATAACCATGTCATTGTAACTTATGTCATATATTACGTAGGATACAAGATTATATGAAGACAAAATACAAACTACTATAATTAATTCATCGTTGGATGGCATTATTAGATATTAGATACGAAAAAATTTGGAAAAAAATTAAATATTTTGGCTTGATCAAGCACAATCTAATGTAGACGAACAAATCTTTTAACACTAATGAGATATTACGAATTTTCGAAACTTTTCCATTTCAACTACTCATATCACGAAAACAGCTAACTTTAAATATAGACATAACTTAAGAAATGAGACAATCTATCCAAATGTGTAATGGTATGCAGGATGTTCCATTAGAAACAAGAATATGGTGTTCTGTACTCAAGAAATTGAACACTCTGTAGAGCGGAAAATAATTTAGTCTTGTAGAACTTTAAATTAAATAAAAACAACGTTTGAGTTATTTGCCTTTGTCGAGTACTTTAGACGCTAGAGAAGAAAACCACACTCATGGACACCGGTACATATAATTTTTTTTAAATGATCAAAATTTACTACGCGGTAAAATCGCCTTAAACTGGCTCTTAGAATGGATAGGTATGGAAAATAAATGGTAATAATTAAATTTTATAGGAAAAGTTACGGGTATTTATAAAATGTATGTTATTTTATTATTTAAAATCATGGTTGATTTATTATTTCTTCTAGACAAGTAATTTTTCATACTTCTATTTGTCCTTGAATTGTAACAGAATAATTTTATAGAAGTTATAAATTTTATTGACTTCTGATATGGTAAAATTTAATTCAAAGTACCAGTAAAAGGTATTTTGGTCATAGTTTGTTGGGTTATTAATAAAATTTATTGTTATTTTCTCCACGCATATTCTGGAGTTGTTTATTAGCGGAAGCCTCCGTTTAGAATTATTTAATTTCGACGATACGTTGATACCGAATATGGAATAATAAATATTTGTTGGAATGGCATGAACTCGCGGAGATGTTGTCTAGGTCACATTTTAAACTGCTGCATGTTTTATTTATATATTCCTCGGTTGGAGTAAGTTATTTTTAATGTTTCTATTGAGTATGCAGTTCACATGCTTCCATCTTCTTGTTTTAAGAACACCAACCGAGGGAGCGCATCAAAAATCGGTTAGAATGTGATGGCATGTAGTTAATGCGATGATAGTTTGCCATCAAATCGCCACATTCTAAACGCTTCATTCGCTCTCGCCTTAAGGCCGAATAAATTTCGGTCCCAATTAACTAAAGCCCTGAGGCACCGATGCAACGAGGGTTAAGTTAGACATTACTACTTTATATAATCCGTAAATATGATATCTCGTCGGCGTTATCAAATTTGGATTGTTCATTATCGCAATTTAACAAATGGCGCATGTGATAATGGGATTATAACTGAAGTAGGTATGAGATAACGTCGAGGATTTTTGGCCCAGAGGTTTGGTTAAAATTTATAATTATCGCTCAGATATTATGAATGATTATTTTTACATTTATGAATCACAAAATTTGGCGAGTTGAGATATTGCAGTGCACAACATAAAAACCGCTCACGGTTCGACGTTTCCTGTGCATGATGTGTTTGATGTATCGTCCGCCTTTTTTTTACACAACGCCGGATAAAGCGTTTCTAAGCAAAACGTTCGATAAATCAGGAATATCTGTGCGCCGATATTTACGTTACGCTGAAGACTAATGTAAATATTTGAAACACAATAAAGTTGCATTACTTTAATACTTTCTTTGAACTCTAACAAAAACATTTCAGATTTACTGAAATCAATTAAGGTCTGCGCCATAAGTTTTGCAGATTTTATTATGCCGTAAGTTTCGCTGAGTTGTCTGACGAATTTACAAAATTTTACAAAAACGAAATGTAAACAAATCATCTCTCTACAAATACACAGACAATTTACATTCCTCGCGAATGTGACAAAAACTTTTACATTTATTGAAATTCACTTTGTACTTAAATAAAACATGTCCGTGTATGAGCTGAAAGCGATTTTAAGACTGAAAAATATTTTACATTTGTATTCATTGAGTATTCACGTGAGACTAGAAGCTTCCGTTTCATTTCATTTTATTCAAAAGCGCATATGATTATGGGCTTGATATATTTGTATTTTGAGTTGATCCTACACAATGCTCTCTTTTTATTCAGCTACTTTCATATTTTTCCTCTGTATTATCTTCCAGGCCGTTTCCACCTGAAATGGACGCTCTTATGGGCATTCGTGACATTTTATCATGGCAATTCAAAACACATCATCCGTACATAGATACTGGCTGGCTCTATGATACGATATTTCTTCTACTCTGTCGACATTTCATTCCGTGATGTTTTTTTCTTCCGCAACCTCTTAAAATATTTTCGGAAGTCCGCGAATTTTTTAAAAATAAAAGCCGTCTTTGCCGCCAATATATCTTTCAGCGTACCATAATATTAACATTTTACCTCCGACTTTGATTGATAGGTTGAAATTCCTAATACAAAGTGTTTTCTAAGTTATGAAACGACTCACACTTGATGATAGGAGTGTTTACGCCGTTGTTTAAATATATAAGGAAAAGTAAAAGGATCGTTAAAAGTGCAGAAAAAACAGCTAGTTATCTACTTGAAGGACTGTGAGGAATTTCAAGAGATCTTAAAGACGCCCTTTTCTCGATGAAGGTATTTTTAGTGTCATACAGTAATTTGGGATGAGAACGAATTTATTATTTAATTTGAAAGCATATGATGGCATTTGATGCAAGAAAAACTTATTATTTAATATGTCAAATAGTAATAAATTAAAATAAGTTTTATCATATTCATATAACAAATAAAAAAATCAACTAAGTATAGATTTCAAAACTATTGTTTTACTCTCGTCTTATCTAGTTCTTTAAACTTCAAAAAATTTTATACCAGTTTGCTAGTCGGCAGTAATCATGAAATAATCATATGACATAATTAATAGTATATTACGCGACAAATTTAGAAAAGTGAAGTTTTACTAAACGAGTTTGGCTTGTTTAATTAGTTAGAAATAGGGTTCGTAACACACAAATTTGGTATCCTTATTTGTAGTTATTTTAGTCAATTTTCAATATCTTTACGTAATTTCAATTCGCGCATTGAATTACTATTAAAATTAGCTTTCTTACGATATGTCACACTTTGGATTATGTAACAATTTTTCCTCGAGAGAGGGCGCTAAAATCAAATTTTCGGATATTCATATTCACATTATTGAATTATCTATAAAATTACCTTTTCAATGATATGCCATTCATAGTACATTCCCTATTTGAATTCTATTGGTTAGAGAGCTGGAAGGGAGGAGGATGACGATGACAGTTGGGTATAGGATAGAAAAGTGTCCCCCTGGGATTATAAATCGACCTATTTTGGCATTTTTTCAAACAAAAATTTTCTTTTGAGATATTCAGTCTGTTTCGTTTTCGTTAGGCCACCCTGTATGTATTTTGTTCATCACCTGCTCTTTCTTAACCAGGGATATGTTGTCGTTTTGGGTATATTTTTTGATTAATTATTTCTTGACAGCTATAGGGTAATTCCGGGGGAGATGGCCATACGGGAGAGATAGCCAGCGAATTTTTTTTGTTACCTAAATTTGTTAAGTGGCACACTTTTAAATTTTATTTTTCCGAAATTTCACACGTCCACCTATTCCTATCCTTGGTGCGAAAGGAATTAGTCCATCGGCTGCGCCACCTGCTAAATTTAAATTAAAAAAAATTCGTTGGTCATCTCTCCCGTATGGCCATCTCCCCCGGAATTACCCTACATATATTTTTTTTTAATTTTCCGTACTATCGGATATGGCTTCTTTTCCAGTTTTTTTTTGCGGAACAATTGGCAGTCACTCGATATATCCATATAAATATGTAAGTCATAATCAGACTTTGGCGTTTTCTAGGACATTTCAGAGCCGGACTTGTTCTATCTCTTACGCACAAGTTTATAAAATACAATAAAAAGGTGACGTATATACATTTTAGAATATTCCCCGACTTCCAAGAAATTGTTATACTTCGTGACGTGTGTTATTAATTTAATATTATATTAAGAACTCGATCCGCTTGTGAGCCATATAATTTATGATATTTATGATACGGCGACGGCGGACAATCACGTAGCGTTGATGTCGGGGAAGAGGAGGCATTCCACAATATAGAACTCGAGAAGAATGCATTATTGATTTTTTTTGTGTATGAATAACTGACTAAATTAAAAAGTTTAATTTTCTAAGTCTATTAATACGTGTTATATTAATGATAACGATTAATATTTTTTTTTAAATTAAATTCATTTAGCTATACTTCTTTAATTTAGATAAAAACCTATTTACAACATACACTTTTTGTATAGTAATCTAATAAATAGTCAGTATAAACAATTAACTACAATTCTTATTCACAGGTCTCTGTCATGATGTCATCTTGATCGATTTACGAGTTATTAGCAGGTCGGCCGGCGCTTTTAATTAATAAACAATGTTTTTTGTGGGTGTAATAAAAACCGTCTGGAACTCATAACCTTTTATTTTATAAACTTAAATGTGCGCATAATATAAAACAAGTCCGGCTATGAAATGTCCTAAAAACGCCGAGGTCTGATCATAATTATAGCTTTGTTTTAAAAGGAAAAATATATTATTCTTATATAAGTAAAAAAAAAATGATTACGTAAATATGTATAGCTTTTGTTTTCCTTAATATTTTTATAGGATTAAATTGATTTACAACTAAGCGTCTCGATCAGGAATTTATAGACGGCGTCTTGTCTAGCCGAAATGTGTGAATACAAATTTCGCTATTTCCTGATAAATTTGTTTTCCAGACGAGTATATCTTGTGTGCTTGCGGTTCTCGTAATAATTCATATTAAAACTATGGATGAGTATGCATGTTTATTTAGTTTCGTCGTATGCATTTGTATTCAAATAACATAACACAGACTATCCGCTCACGATTAGGGTGTTGCTTTATGTTTTGATAAATAGACTGACCTAAACGAGGCCCGGAACCGCTTCTACATTCATGTGTGCGCGTGTGATCTGAGTGGTGTTATTAACACGTCTACATACTAAACACAGTGCTGGTACCGCGACGAGAATAATTATAAATAAAATAAAACAAAATACTAAGGAGTTATGGGCGTAGACTTTGTGGAGAAAATGTTTAGTTTCTAAATATATCCAAGCGTACTCGTATAATGAATGGACCACTCTAAATAAATAAAGAATTCCTTCTGAAAATAAACCAACCGATGAAAAGCACAACCCGACGATGTATGTATAGATCTAAATAACTCTTAGTGTAATAATATTGATAATAAACGGCCGACTTTAATTCCGTAACGACTTTGATCTTCTGTTATAACTTTACGAGCAAAATCAGAACAAAGTGTTCGCTAAAAACAATGTAAATAAACATCGTAGAAACACGATCTAACGACAACTTAATACCATGTTAAAATATGTGAACACGTTTTAATTACAAAATTACACAGTTAGTAGATAGTTACTCCACTTTTAACACCCTTTGTATATTTTATTTATTTTATTTTATGTCAGTGTCAATGACGCGAGACTTTTAATACATATTTTATGTGCCGTATAAATTTCAACCTCTAATAATAATATAACGTTTACTTGTGTACGACGAGTACTTGTTGATAGATGTTTTTACTCAATGGAACTCTGTGTTTAGATTTTTTGTTACCGAAGTGAATTAAATATAACAGTTTAAACACATCGTAAAATATGTATTTAGAACACGATCTGCAGTATTACACATATCAACTTTAGTTTGCCAAAATTTAAAGAAATTTACGAAAAGAAATCTTTGCTTCAGTTTAACCGGATACATTTAGTAGTGGCGAGAGAAATAAATTTTCTGCGAATATTTTGGACATGCACTAATTACTTTTTGTAAAGGGTCTGTCACTGGTAGGGGCTCCTTTAACAGCTTCTTAAGTAACTAATTACGATAAAGCAAAAGCAAAATATATATCAAATATTCGATTTGGACAGCCTTTACTTTATTGTTTTTTTTTTGTAATTACTTACTTAAGGGAGTTGTCGAAGAAAACTCTATCAAGATAGGCCCTATATGCTCAACACCTTCGAAGGGTTGCACTTGACTATATTAGATCAGGCTCTTGAAGGTAGACACAAACAACGCAGCTAATTAGAGCCTGTACCGAAAATTATGACAATAAGAACAGATTTGATATTAGAAACATTTAATAAAACTCATTATTTAATTTAGTTAGTATAAAAATAAATCAAATTAAAATCTTTAACTTCTGTCGACTAAACTCCCTGACTTTTCGTTTAATTCTTCTCATTAGAATTTGCATAACTTCTTTGGACACTATATTGTATATGTCATATTTTCGTTGGAAATTTTTCACACTTTCGGCGGTTTCTGCTTCTATCTTGATGGGCGCTCAATATTTTTCTATTAGGCATTCTGGGTTTTCCTCCCTTGAAGTAAAAACGTTTTCCTGTTGAAACCATTCCCGAACGTCTTTTGCATAATGAGTACTGACAAGTTTTGACCAAAACATTACAGAATTTTTGTGTTGACGAATAAGTGGAAGCAAACGTTATTTGTGAAATTTTGTGCATTTATTTTTCCTTTAGTAAAAAAGCGACGACTGCGAAAGCCGCAGGACAAATGGCTTGCCTCACTAAAATTTTTCGATGGAGATACATTTGCCTTCATCGCTCAAATCATCTTTACCTTTGACAGTAACAAAATTAATCACCCGGTAAATTTTTTCTTTGTATAGGGTCCGGCAGTCAAACCTGACGGTTTTAGTTTGTGTGTCACTCAAGGTAGGAGCGAGAAATTCGGAAGAAAACGATGTAATTCGATTCCACAAGTTTGGAAGTTTTGTATTCATGGAGCAGTGTGGCCATGAGCATCGCGCTTTCGTCACAGAGACGTATTTTAAAAACAGCGATTCCGTTACGATCACGCAACGAAAGTTCCGCCAGCATTTCAATGTTCCTCCCTGCGGAAGGATTCCCACACGGAATTCTTGTGTGTGTAAAACTTTCACACTACGTCTTCAGCTATGCCAAGGTGTCAGTTCGAACCGTCAGAACCCCGGAAAACATTGAAGTCGTGCGTAATGCGATGGAACAAGGTCCCCGTCGATCTGATATAATTTTTCACACGTGATGGTTTTTTAAGAATTCTTTTTTATATTAAAAATTTCTGGACATCTTCTATCTTTCTAAAAAAAGAAGTATTTTCTTTGTCGAAAATTGTCCGTGATATCCCCTCTCAAGTAACGTCAGGTCTGACTGCCGGACCCTGTATAAGTTTCGTCATCCATCAAGATGAACGTGTTTTTGAGGCTGCACAGCAAGTTGTAGCTCTGGATCGTCGAATTGCCTGTTAATTTATTCTCCTGTTTTCTTTGCGTTCTTAATATTTTTATAGGTCTTAGGCCCGATCTTTCCACCTCCTAATAAAGTTCCCGAAAACGTTAGGTATTTGGCAAATAACTTGATTTTTGTGAATTGTTTCTATGGAGATTCGTAAAGTTATCAGCCGAATAAATTTAGGAGGTGGAAAGACCGGGCCTTAAAAGAATTTCTTACCTTCATTCTTTGTATCATTGAAGCTGTAGTTCCAATTTGTTTTGCCAAACCACGTTCAGAAATGGTTGGATTTTTTTATCAATCCCTTAACAAGATTTTTCTCCAGATTTTTTTTTATCAAAAAGTCCTTTTGGTCATCCATATTTTGGCATATTAGTTATTCTTTGGTCTTCTACGAATCTTTTAATAACATTTCCTACCGTGTTTCTGTTCGCAATGCTTGCTTATAACAAACATCAATTTACTCTCACTCCAGACACGCAAAATATAAAGACCAAAATTTCGATCGTTCGCATTCTATACTGTCCATATGTGATAAAACTGTTGGAAAAAAATGAATTCATAAGAAGACAGCATTTTGTTTGCTGGTAGTTTTTACTCGAGCATAGATTTAACAAGAAACCTGTATGAAATTAAAATGTTGTGGGACATTACGTAGTAATAGAAAAGAAATTCTAAAACATTTTGGTAAGGAAGCAATAAAACAAGTTATAGGATTGGCGGACAATAAGATGACAATAATTAAGTGGGTAGATAAACATTCTGTTTTGTCAGTAGTGTTCTCTCAGATGATGCAACATTGGTGAATATTGAAAGTAACAATAGAAGAGGCGAGCAAGTACTTAAACTCTAACGTATAAAAGATTATAATAAATTTAAAAGGGGGTCGGCTACAGACATCATCATCAGGATTCGCAAAAAGCTAATATTTGAACTTTTACTTGGAACAAAAGTTGTTAATGCTTCGTTGATGTGTAATAACATAAGATATCCGCAACTAAATTTGGAATTTGTGAATTTCGAAAAGAATTAGCAGAAGAATTAGTTCAAAAATGCCGCCCCAAACACTGCCTATCATAAATGAAGTAGAAAAGCGAAGAGTCCATGCTTTCATTAAACCTTCAGGGTCAGGATGTAAAAAACGTAAATATTGCAAAGGCTGTTATGAATAACTATGAATAAATTTTTCTTCCGCCTTTGACCGTCATTCAAAGTTAAAATTTCCGCCTCTTCGGGAAACATGTCTCTTTTAATGCTTCTACCCTCCGTTATCTTCACTGGCGGTTTTTTTAACCTCATCTGTTTACTGGGTATGGCAGCTTGCAGAAATGAATTTAAAAATCGTAGCCCTAAACGAAATCACTGGAATTCTGGATTATCCTCGTCACCGTCGTTTGCATCGCCTTGTCCTGATCCTTTTTTTGTTTTATCTTCTGAGGAGGATAAGGGAAGACTAAGCGCGAAATGTTGGGGGAAAAACTAGTGTACTTTAATAACGAACTTCTAAGTGATTTTGTATACCGTAAGTGTAATTCGAAGTCGAAGTGTAGTTAGTGAAAGCCAACCGTTCCAGTAAAAACAGCGCTGCCCCACTCTACCCAAGCATGAAGTTAAATACGTTGCACTACAGAGCGGCACGTCTAATTTACTTTTGACTGACTGCAATAAAAGTTACTCGATCTGTATTTATAGACTTGATGACGTAAATTAATAAAGAGGTCTTATTATATATTGTGGAACAAAAGTATGGAAACCTATAAATATCTCAACAACGGCTTAGGACTATCGAAGCGAAATTTGGAACAGTTAACTTAGGTGATAGCACGGATGTCAAGATGATGTCGGTGGTGTTGTCGATATTTCAGATTTTTCGCCAGTGCTGCCAACTTTGTAATTGTAAATGAGACACCCAGTATTTTTTTATTTGTTTAAGTTGCTTAAATAATTATTAACATACAATGTGTACATGTCCTATACCTAATGTTCACTGTTTTAGAATTATTTCAACATTTGTAACTTCGTAACATTAAAACGCGCAAGTTTTTTTAAAAAGCAAAGTTGGCGTTTGCTAAGAATTATGTAAATGTCAATTTTAAGTTCTGACTTATAACAATTTTGTTGAGATATTTAAAGGTTTCCATATTTTTGTTCCACAGTGTATATGTATTACACGTGATGACTCTGAATTAAAAAGTACTTATTGCGGAGATCTTGTATCATATATCAAAAAAAGTTACTTACAATACGCCGGGGGAATGTATGAAGTTAAAGACATAGTATTGATTTTAAAAGCAGCAATTATCGTGTTAAAATTAAAACACGTTGCTGAACGCATGTAAAGAATATTCAAGATCTTTAGTGTAAACTTGTGAAGACATGAAAATAAACGACATCTTGAAATCCAGGAAAGTATAAGTGACTTTTTTCAAATGAGCAAGACGACTTAGGGCCAGTTGTACAATTCCAGCTTAAGTTTAAGCCAAAAGCTTAAATCTTTAATAACAATTGTTGAAATAATCGTTGTTAAGGGTTTAAGCTTCAGCTTAAATTTAAATTGGCTTTGTACAATTGGTCCTTAGGAAGTGAAAACTGGATTTACACTCTTCAACTACATCTTACACAAATAAATTCACACCCGACTACGCCCTTGTTTTTTGTTTAAAAATCTTGCGCTTCTCATTCCTCTAAAAATGTCCAAAATTTTCTCTTATCAATCGTGGGTAAAATATAAAAATATTTCTATTCCTACTTATAACTTACTTTAACTTAACGGAAAAACTTCACAGTTTTAAAATTAAATTTCTGTGTTAAATTGTAATGAACACTATTTTTGTACATTTTACTGATAAATAAATAATATACTTTTTCCATTATAAACTTGGCAAATTTAAAATTTAATTATGTATGGGTGTAACAAAATAAGGCCTTAGCAGGACTGAAGAACATCCCCAACGTTTACTGAGAATGTTCAAGAGAGAAAATTTTAATTTAAGCGGCAGTTTAGTGTTGGCATAAAATCTGGAAACTTTAAAATTCAAAGCAATCGGATGCTTCAGCAGCCCAGGACGGAATTTAAGTTATTCAATTACTTTTCTGGCAAGAGAGGAGGTCCGAAGCAATTGGAATTCATGCGATTCTGCAGCGCAAACTAATTTCCATACTAATCTTCAATAAATCTTGGCCCTGTGCGAGATCCAATTTTCTTACGCGAGGAAGTTTTTATGCGCTTTGATGTATTTTACTATTTTCTTGTAAACGCTCGGGATTTGCATAGTTATTAATCTGAAGCGAACTGCTTATAAAGCTGCAATAATCCTTTTTTGTTGTGTTTTTTAGCGTTTACATTTTAAAACGTCTGCGATCTTAAGTTAGAATTATATTAGAACATGACCTTTGTTTGCTAAATAAAGAAATTTATTCAATAAAAAGTAACCAAGTTAAAAGTAAACAATCCTAATAAATTATCGTTTTGATGAGCCCCTTTTCTTTTTCATGACTTCTTCGTCAAACTTAAATTGATTCATCACTTCAAACTTGTGAAAGTTCATGGTTCTAAACATTCATATTGCCAATGGATGAGAGTTTCTTCAAAAATTATTGGATGTTTATTGAAATTATATGGAACATTTTCAATGGAACACGACAAGCAAGTACAAATTTCAAACAAATAATAACTTCTCAGGACCTGAAAATTATAGCCGAGGTAAAAACTTTAATTGTGATTTGTAACGTGTACCGGCGCACTGACAGATAGTTAAAGGTTTCATAGTTAAGCAGCCGACGTTTGCTTACTATTTACGAGCTTTAATTTGATGCAGTTATGTAATAGGTTGGTTTCCTCGAAAGGAATCCGCGTAAATCATCTGCGGGTCAGATATATCTCTGAACAATGACATAGGTTAAGTTGGAAGTTTAGATTATGCTAGGTGGGGTATGCATACATATATTACTGCTAAGACATGTCGCATACTAAATACTTGCGCGCGATACCGATTCACCTTTGCTCTGAACTTCGTTGTTACTAACTCTTAGAATACATTAGAATTAACAAGACGAAAGTTATTTTTTATGAAAATGCATAGTTCTTACATTTATCAACAAAATACTGGGTGTGTCATAACGTACGTAGGAGATTGAAATGGTAGCTGGGGGAGATCAAACTAAAGCTTTTTTGTTGGGAAAATTTGGATAAAAACTCAATAATAAGAAAATTACAGCAAGTTAAAGTTAAATTAATTAACGAGCCATCGTTACTTACTGTAGTAATAAATTACGTTTTAAATTCAAATTTGCGGTATCTAAGAGTTAGTTTAATAATGTTTACTTAAAAAGAATAACAAAAGATTAGTAACATAAAAGATTTCGGTATTTATTTTTTTCTTTTGCCCCCCTATTCTGTAACTCATAACGACATCGTTAGATACCGATAATCTTAAGTGACATGTTTTGACCAATCAGTACGTAGAAATGCTTTGTATCTAAGCACTGATTGGTCAAAATATGCTACCTAACGAATATCGGTGTCTAACGATGTCATTATGAGTTACAGAATAGGGGGGTTAATACCCAAAAGCTGCTCTTCATGTTGTTGAGAGCCGCTGACTAATTAAAATAAAACTATAAATTAGAAATTTACTGAAATGTCAGTTTTTTTAAGTAGTGTCAAAATTAATATTTGCGTTTAAATTTACTGTTAAACGAATTAAAATAAAAAGATATACTACAGTAACGAGGAATACATGGACATGATACTTGTTTATGGAGCTGTTGGACAAAATGCTAGGCTTGCAAGTATTTAGAACGATTCCCAGATCGAAGGACGCCTTCCGAAAACACTTTCATCCGTGTAATTCAACGAGGAAGAGAAACCGGAAAATTGCAACCTAGGAAAGGTGATGGTAGTGGCAGATCGAATCAGCATCATCATGTTGATGTAGAAGAACAAATTTTAGATAAGACAAATGCTGAACCTACTATAAGTACACGCCAAATTTCTCGTCAAGTTTTTATTTCTCGGTCCTCTATTTGGCGCACGTTAAAAATTAATGGACCCGTACCACTTCCTAAAAGTGTAAGGACTGACTCCCAATGATTATCCATTGCGGCAACAGTTTTGCGAGTGGCTACTCCATCGTGCTAACAGGGAAGCAGAATTTCCAAGAAATGTACTGGTGACGGATGAATGTTGTTTCACTAGTAATGGGAGTCTCAACTTCCATAATTTTCACATATGGGCTGATGAAAATTCACACGCGGTCCGCCAGGATAATTTTCAGATCGTTTCAGTTTGAATCTGAGGGCTGGGATTGTAAACAACACCTTAATATGGCCTTTCGAATTACCAGCACGCCTTAATGGCGATTCCTACTTACATTTTCTACAGGAAGTTCTGCCGGAACTCCTCGAAGATGTTCCTTTGAACGTGCGCCGCAATATGTAGTTTATGCACAATGGCTGTCCTACGCACTTTAGTCATGCTGTTCGAAATTATCTTGGCACTACTTTCCCGCAAAGATGGATCGGTCGGGGTGAATTTATTCCAGAGCCACCACGTAGTCCTGACCTGAGTCCACTTGACTTTTTCTTATGGGGGTACATGAAAGGACGTGTTTACGCCACTGAAGTTGATACCATCGAAGAGTTACGCCATCGCATCAACGTTATTAAAGAACACTTGCGCGAACAATTTCTACAAGTATCCGGAAATTGGATTCGTCGTGCAGAAATGTGCGTTGAAATGTAGGGTCAGCATTTTGAACAAAATATTTTGTGAAATTTTTGGTTTCGATAATTTTAAATTTTTATTGAAATTTCATTTATTTAATAATTAAGTTGTACTTTGTGAAATAAGTTTTATTAATTGAAGACGGTCTAATACCGTTATATACTATTTATCTAAAGTATTGTATTATTAAACAAAAGTATGCTAATAAAGATAGGCTTGGAAATCAATGAAAGCAAAAATACATGCATATGAGAATAACATGTAGCAGGAATCAACTTAGAAAAATCTTTGCGTAAGTTTTATAGGTCGTCAGGATTGCGATGTAGTTCTCGAGCTACTCTTCTGCTGATGAGGCTCCAATTAGGGCCGAAATAACTATACAGGGGATTCTTGGGGCCCCACTGCAATCCAGTTAACTTGTAGCCAAAATTTTTCGAGTTTGCGATGACACGCTGACACTGGCCATCTCGTGCGTGGTAGCTTATTGACGCAGCAGTATAGCTGCGAATTTGCTAATCACAGCAGAATTATAGGTCAGAAAACCGACGCGGCTATGTGGCAATTATAAAATATTTCCGCATTTAGCTTCCTCTTCAATAGGGTTAAATTTTTATTAAAATTTTGCTAGAAGAAAATGTTATTGCATCATTGTTTCTTATTTTGATATTTCATTTCATATTGCGAAATTGCACAAATTTTCAAATTTTTACTTCACTTCTTCGCTATTTATTATTTATAAAATAAATAATCAATGAAATAACATTGAAGTAATGAAAAATTACAAACGTAAAATGTGCGATACTGGTTAAGGACTTTCTGTAAATGCACAATTGTTGTTAATTTAAACGTAAGAAAAAATAACTTACCTTCCCTGACGCCCACCAACTTATCTTTATTATTCGTTTTATCTAAATATGGAGGTGTTACTTGACAATACAAAAGCGAGCTCGCTGACATAAATATTAACTACTTAACATATCTTTAAACCTCCCTGCCTGTCCTCCACAAATCATATTAAAGTGCGTGCACGCTGGCATCGTATGTAGTTCATGGAGTATTGTTAACAATGTAAGCCAAAAGAATCCTGGAACGTAGGTGAGGAGAAAACGTATTTAAATCCAATCTCGAACGAACTTAACAATACGGTTTTACCTTACCGCGTTGTTATTTACACATGGACTGTGATTTGTAAATAAAATCAAATTGTATTAACAAAAGCTCGTATACCTGTCTTCCTGACTGATTTAATACGTTTTCTTGATGCATTATTTAATTAGTATTCATAGAGTGTTGATTACCCCGCCTGCAGTATCGCAGTGGGTGTAGATGCCGTAGAATTTTGTTCCGAAATAATTACATGTAGAACCAAACACTTTATCTCTAGCGTGCGTGCTCTTACTCTCAATGCAGGAAATTGTTGGTTTATTTTCTTGGTTGTCCATATCAAGTCATAAAACAATACGGCAAACAATATCTTCGTGAGAATCTCCACTTTTTCTCTTGCAGTAAGTAGCTGTTTTCCATGTTTCGCTCGCTGCGTACCCCAGGATGTCCCGCCGTGTATCCGTAAAGTCACGATATCATTTTTATTTCAGGCATACAAAGATGATATATTTTCATACTTAGCTTGTTTCGAAATACGTGCTAGCTAAGCAGTATATCGATAATTCACATAAACGTTCATTATACTTTGGCTCGCAAATATGAAGCAAGTTACTACATTAAGAAAGAATCAGTATTTTACTGTTTTGTAAATAACAATTTATGTTTCAGTATCTCTTAATATATTTCCAATATACATAAATTTTCTAATTTTTCCCACTGTACGATAGATATAATTCATTTTCAGAATACCAAACAAACCGAAAAATCTATTTTTTAATTTTGTAAATAATAATGTCGTGGGCTACAATCAAAAGGCACGAGTCAACAATTTGCAATTTGCTACTTTTGGTTTTTTAACATACATAAACAATCAGGTTGTTAAATTTAAAATTGCTTTTCTTCAATTAAATATTTAAAAATGAAAATACATTTTGTTTTAATTTGAACATACCTACATATGAACGTTAAAATGCAAATGACTCAAAATACAATTTTTTGACTTGCCCTTTCCTTGTAAGCCTAGGATATAATGTCTTTAATTTCTTTTAATACGTAGGCCAGTCTAAAACTTTTTAGAATCAATTGTCTGCTAAATAAATTATAGTCAACTAACGACTAAAGTTTGACATTTTGTCTGTCAAATGTAATTTACCCGACAAAACTAACTCAAATTGATCAAAAGTTATAAGCGTTCAAATGGCTAGCTTGCAAAGAAAAATGGAAATAACTCGGGAACATTTTCGGACAACGATTTATTATGATCTTAAATCGTTATCAATGGCATTTGGAGATGTAGCCCCTTCAAGAGCGAGTGTCTGGAATTGGTTTAGCGAGTTTAAACGTGGACCTAATTTTTTGGGCGAAGAGTTGCGAGAAGGAATACGATCTACTACTGTAACTGAAGAAAACATCGCCGCTGTACAACTTCTAATACAAGAAGACATACATTGTACATATATGTTGTCATTCAGGAAACTTTAAGTATTGGTCAGAGTCATACTGAAAAGATCTCTCACAAACATCTCAACTCGACAGTAGAAAAAATTGTCGCTGGGTACCCCACATTTTAATTATTTCTCAGAAAGAGGCTCGCGTGTAATGGTATACAGAAACACTAAAGAAATTTCAAGATGGTACTTCAAATCACTTGTATGATATTGTGGTGAAACGTGGATAGACATGCACGAATCTGAAACCAAAGTTGAGTTGGCTCGGTGAATATTTGAAGACTAAGGTAAGTAAAAAAAAACACTAACAGCTGCTTTTTTGATAGAGCAGGATATACTGCAACAGTTGTATTTGAGGAGCGTAAAATAGTTACTGCTGATTGGTGCACAACTGTTTGTTTGCCAAAAATTTTTGAAAAAAGAACGGCCAAGAGGAGACAATAAGTTGCATCATCCTACAAAGCCAATGTAACAATTTATTTTTTGAATAGGAACCACAATCAAATGAATGGACCGGACCAGGCACCCTGCACATAATAAGTATTTTTGAGAAAAAATTCAAAGGAAATTTATTGAAAACGCGACAATTCGCAATACAGTACAAAAGAACTCAGTAAATAAATATCCTGTATTATTAAAACATAATGTGTGTTGCTTAATTAAACAAAAACTAATTTTGGGAGTTAGCTTTATAAAAGCCTAATTAAAATAAAGAGATTCACAAATACGTTTTCTTCTCTCAAAATTTTGAAGAAATGGTTTAAGTTAGGTGAATGTAAGAATTACTTTTTATTTATCACACTTTATATACTGCGAAACATAGAAATTAAGTATTGCACGCCTATGGTTTGTCGAGAAATTCGAGGGCGCTGCACTCGGACGGGTTGTATCTATGTTTTATGTAAAGAAGGGCCATAAATAAGGCCTACTTTAAATCATGCTCGCCTCTCGGCAAGCAACATCTCTGAACACGGCACCTCACTCAGGTGGTCGCAGGAGGTTGGCCTGCGCCATGATGGAGTCCATCGCCACTACATTATGCTTATTGCAATACCTTTGTTTTAATGTCTTTATTCCGATTTTTATTTATAGGTCCTATTATGAGCATAATTTGTCCGCTAAATGATAGTTCTTGAACATAAACCTGACATTATGTTCGATTCACGGATTTTTATAATTGTTATAATCGCTTGTTGTTGCCACAACACTTAATAAAATATGTTTGGCAAATAAACATCTATCTAATTAATTTATGTCTTGTGCTTACAACTGCCGCGTTGTTTGTAGTAAACAACACAAACTAATACATCTATTTTTACATTTTAGGCATAACTGGCGCATTCAAAATATTTAAATTAAATTTTTTTATTTATTGTATGAGAGATTCCTTACTTTTGTGAGTTTACAGATTGTAATAAATTTTATAGAATTTTAATTTGCCACCAATATAAATATTTTATTTTCGGATTAAATTTTAAAATAAACAGTACTTTTGTATCATTTCAACACTTTCATATCCTAAATGAAAGTTAAAACAGGAAAATATACCAAATTTCTCAACAAACGACCATATTAAGAATAGCAGAATGCTAATTAAAGATATGGTACTTTTTTTTCAAAGATCGTAGGACTTAGTGACGAGAAAGTAAAAATTTTTGACCTCCGGTATTTCAAGGCTCAAATCTCTATTTGATTCAATCGTCTTAAATACCCTACTCAAGTATGATTTAAGAAGACAGAACTCCCGAAATTTCGTCTTCCAAGGTTCCTTCCTCTTCTTGCTTGTCTTTTAATATTATCCAAATTCTTAAGCAAAGAAAGTAGATGTGAAAGGAAAAGTTAAGGACATATTGCAGTCTAAATTATAGTTTTTCATCCATCTTCTTAGATGTCTCATCGGGGTTCCATTTTCTCAGTGAGCCTCAGACAGACCTTTTGAAACTTAGAAGACCAAGATTCTAATGATTTCATGAATTGTTTTACTTCGACTTCCTTTCAATTTCCAAACAAATCTTTAGAAAATAACCTGGAATAATTGGGAATGTGATAGCAACATTTTGTTTGATGACGTACGACACTGCATTCGTCACTGTTTTAGTAAGGCGAATAAGCTAATAAAGGTACGTCCACAATAAATATGAATCTTTATTTGTGTACCAATAACATTCGGATCAAGCCGAGGTTGCGCACCACAGCCAAAATAACCTGACGTTTGCACATCTTTCTTTGTGCACTGAGAAAAATGGAATTTCGCGATTTTGATAAAACATCATTCCTATCGATAAAATAAAAGTATAATGTAAAAGTATAATGCTGTCATGTTATAAGATCCATGTTAATCTAAATTAATCGTGATTCTTAGCACAATGAAACTGTTTAAGTTTAAGAATGTAAAATTATCATTCTACATAATACGTATTGTTAAAATAGTAAACCGTAATGAAACATTATGCTGAATAAATTTGTAATAAAATGTGATGTCTGACTTTTTGTTAATTACTCCAGTAATTTTATCATGACAGGAAATGATACTCTAAACAACAAACCACATAGTGTTAATTTTGCAGTAGTACGCTGAGTCGGTTTTTAACGCAAATCCGAATAAAATGTTCGGAATTCTTGTTAATATAAACGTACTCTTTGGTCCTATTTTTCTCAGTGTGCGACGTCGATTTGCTTCATTCGCGTTCGTGCTCAAGTTTGTACTTCACTCTAGGTTTTGATCATTTTAATTTTGTCGGAAATCCATATCACTTAAAATATAATAAGTACCGAAAAATATCTAGGTAAGGCCCACGGGATAAGCACTGCCTAATTTCTAAGCTCCGTCCGATATCATACCGTTCAACATTGCTTTTGTTTATACCTAATTTTTGAACTATAAATCACAGCTTTCTAAAAATTAAATTTTGTTGAAAGAAACACTTATTTTTTGCTGTAAGGAAAATTATTTTGTTTATTAAAGGAGGTATTAGAATATTAAATACTGTTCTACTTATAGATTTTTTTAAGATGTTATTTTTCTTAATATGGTATTCAAATAGTATTCTGATTTAAATACAAGTTCTAACATCATAAATGATCCCAGCCTGAGCACATAAACACTAGTGGAAGTACGAAAACTATGGCTCTTGCATACAGCGAAATCCTTACTTCTATTGTGAAATATACCTTCACACAGAGTGGAAGTATTTTTACAGACTGGAACATTTTCCACTTTATTAATTGCTGATATATGAGGCAGATCTGCCGTAAATCGGAATCGAGTTTCTTGTAAGTGTCATAACTACGGTATTTATTGCTTTATAATAGATATTTATTATGATAGGTGCTTTAGCAGTTTACTTATGCTTTGTACGTGTTCAGAATTATTTATGTACGCTTGATCGGTTATGTTCTAGGTGAATACTGTGTTTGCAGATCGTTTGCGAAATTATCAAATTGTAATTATCTGTTGAAGTCATTGAGTAGATCCCTTACTTTTAGATTAAGGTAATTTAATAAATTGTTTTACTAAAATTAATTTTAAAAATTACGATTTGGTTGGCTAATAACGGTCAGTGATTCAAGGACACAGATTTTACATTCGGACTTTATTTCCTACGTTTTATACACTGAAGCTACTTTGCATAGGTTATATCTTACCCCATGCCATAAGTCTTTGGAAGAAATAAATAAAATGTACCTACAGGAGGTGCTGCCAAATTTATTATTTTTTTTATAAAAACGATAAACGACTTTAACATGTTTTTGTAATACTAGTGAAACATTGTAATTAAACTTTGAATTTCAAATCAATAATTTCAAATTGAACGCCTGAACGGTCCAAGTGGTAAGGGACCGGCCTTGCAATCGCATGGTCGTCGGTTCGAACCGCACTCGGGATTTTTCTCGGGGGTGGTCGGTATCGACTTCAGGCACCCTTCAGTGTTGGGGAGAAAATTCGACACTGCTTCCCCTTAAACAGCGAAGAGGTTGGAAGTAACAAAGCCATGGAACACTTTACACACACTCAAATACACTCCCGCTCCTGAGGTCCTGACAAGTCTTTGACTTAGGACCCCGTTGGGCAACCACCACAGATAAAAAAAAAATCATTCGCTTGACTTTAATACGATTACCAAAATAAAAATAGGGTAGTCAAATATAGGATTATAAAATGAATTACAATAATATATTACACTATATTATAAGATAAGTAATAGATCGTTTTCTTGAGACCATATATTCCCTTTTTTTTCAAATATTCAAAATCAATTCATGCGGTCAACACCGGTTCGACAAACATAACAATGCAAAACATTCTTTACAAACAATTGATTAATATCCTCTTGCAATTTTTCAATTGTGTAGTCCACTGGCGTATACACAATTTCTGAGGTGTCGAAACAGACACTAGTCTAACGGAATTCAATTTGATAACGATAAGTTGCACATTTTTCGGTTATCGAAGAATTCTTGTAAATATTTCAAGTGTTGTTATGTTATAAGCAATTTTTAACATTGCCTCGTTGAAAAATTTTCTTGTCTCTTCTCGTGACGTAATTTCCTTAAATACATTACTCGAGAATTATCTGTTTTCCTTGTTCTACGGTTTTGAGAATTCACATATCTACTTACTAACAGGAGCATTTTCAAAGTCTTATTATGGTTTGAGGTATCATTAAACCACCACACAGTATTGCCGTCGTTTGTGAAAGTCACTACCGATAATTATTGGTACATTATGGAAACTTTATGTAGTTGCATGTAAATGCTCTCTTGACAGCTTTGTGATAAAGTAGATACGACTTGAATACTTAAATAAATTAACGTTGGTCGGAAATTTATTCTTAAAAAATATCTGTATCTTCGAATTATTTCTTTCACTCTGAAAAAAATAGCATTGTCCTACATATTAAAAATAATTCCTTGCTTTCTCTTAGCAAATTCGGGAGAAACAATAAAAGATTAAAAAAAAAAAACATTTTAGTTCTTAGAATTAAAGTATCTAATCTATCTGAAAAATTGCACAGAGATGTGAATATAAAATTGACATATGTCATTAGACAGATGTCTACATTATTTTGTTAGCAAGTCATGAAGAAATTAATAATGGCATTAATTGGAAGGTGTTTATTGTATAAAAGCTTATAACTGAGCAAATCATTTGTTTTAAGTTATAAATATGACATTAGCACCGATTCGAGAAATTTATTATTAATAAAGGCTGGTATTCTGTAACCAATATTGTGTATACAGCGTGTTTTCGGAAGTATGGCTGAAAACAGAACCTTGGTATTTACAAATACTGGGTATATGATTGAACACTTAGTTTTTGCTCAAAAACAAATTAATGTGTAAATTTTTTTTTGTATTCTACCCCGATCCCGACGGCTCTGGTGAATAATGAAATTTCTTTGAATAAATTATTGAGAACAAACATATAATAATTCTTAGAAAACCTCGTTGTTACGGTTTTAATTATTAAATTTGAAACAAAAAACGAATGTCAACGCTTAAAAGTAAACTGTCACAATTGTCAAAGTATGAAAAAAAATAGTAAAAATTTAAAATCAGTACTGTGTACCAGTTACAGTAATTTATGAAAATTTTATGAAATTACTTTAATTTAAAGATGAACACAGAAAAAAGAAAAATAAATTTGCATTTTTTTAGATTTGCTTCATATTGTATCGGGATTCTTTTTCAGTCACACTTCCAAAACCACCCAGTAGGGGAAAGTCGGCTATATTGGACCGCCTCCAAAACTGAACCGCTTTTGAACAATTGAAAATTAACTACAAACTTCAATAACAGTGAACACTACAAATACCTCATATGATACTGTACTAAGCAACGTTTCTGCAAGTAGTTTTTTTCTATACCGATAGATAGTTCTAGTTGATTTTAATTTAAATTGAATTGAAGTGGTCCAATTTTGGAGCTGGACCAATATACCCGACTCTCCCCTATATTGAGTACCTAGCCACTTAGGCTCAGTTTCATAAAACGTAGTTAACCACTCAATCAAGTTAATCATGTGATTAAGCAATATTATTGGAAGGAAATTTAAACTTTCCCACTCGATCAAGTTAATCATGTGATTAAGCAATATTATTGGAGGAAATTTAAACTTTCCTCCAATGATATTGCTTAATCACACGATTAACTTGATCGAGTGGTTAACTACGTTTTATGAAACTGGGCCTTAGCTTTCCGAATCTGACGCCATTTGATTACTTTCTCTAGGGATATACGAAAAGTACCGATACCCGATAATTTTATTACCCGGGTACCCGCTATTGGTACCCGGGTATTATCCGTTACCCGATAAGTACCCGGGACCCGATAACTATCTGTATATTCGATAAGTATTGAATAACAATTTGAAAATCTTTCCGGGCAATATCCCAAGTAACTAATGCTGCAAATAAATTATTTCTTCGTAGTAAAAAAAAACAAGAATAACGCCCCAAACATTTGTTTTATGGTCATTTAAATTTAAATGAAAATTCTTGGTTATCGGGCACTTACCGAGTATCGGGTAATTACTGGGTATCCGGGTACTTATCGGGTAACGGGTATTCATAAAGGGAAACCGGTTTCATTTGGATAAACGGGTACCTGGGTACCCAGGCATCCGTCGTCATCCCTAGTGAAAAGCAAGGTTTAAGTAAAAAGACCAAAAGAACACAATAAGACAAGAAATCCGCTTGAATACTTCAAACATAAATCCTCAATTAGAAAACGACAGACAGTGTGAACATTTATTATGAGATGCTTGATTTTCTTGTTCCTTCATATCGATAAGCTTCATTATCTTTCCTCAATTTTCATTTACTCTATTTAAAGTGTCATTCTTAGCTTTTGCCAGCATTTTCGCTTTTTTTAATGCGATTTACATGCGCAGTAAAAACGTATTCCTTGGCTTCACAGGTGACCAAGATTAAATTCTTCACGTGGCCATTTTTTAAAATTTAAATGTCAAAAAGTAGTAGGGGAACGTGGGGTAAGTTGACGATGTTAATAGTTTATAATGATTTTACTTTAGGAATGAATATCGAAGATTTATGAAAAATACTGTAAGTATATGTTAACTAACTAATAAAGCAAATGTTGCATGTAAGGTTTACTGAAAGATTGAACGAAATTATACACTTTTTTTTCAAAAATATAAAATTCGTCATCGTAGCCAACGGACGGGGTAAGTTGATTAACCTATTGAGATTAAATTGCGACTGACAGAAGTATAATATTCGAACAAATTAGCATTTATTCGATAAATAACGCAAGCAATTTTTTTTTTCTATTAACAATGTAAAAAGAACGTAATCTTGAAATTAAAAATTAAGAACAAAAGTCACAAATGAAAATATTTCTTTCATAGTTTGAACACTGTTCATGCCACCATTGCCTACATATTGAACATTTGATCCAATCCTCATTCAGAGCATCTTCAAAAGATTCTTGACAACCTGGGCAAACGACATCGTCTTCGTCTTATGAACGTCTGATGAACGTTTTACTGGTTTCACTGTTTTCTTCGCTTTGCCACTAATCTTTTTGTATGCTTTTACTCTCTTTAATGTTGTATTCTTCCTTTTAATTGTTTACGCTGTTCTGCTTCTTCTTTCTCTTCTAGTTCCTTTTTCATTAGTGATCCCGTTATAAAAGATGAAGTCTTGTTTCTTTTCGTTTGCTCTCATTTCTCGCTTGGCTTTAGAAAGAGATCTTATATGCTAAAGACTCACGTTATGAAACAAGTTTCTTCGCTATATTCATATTCCCTTTTTCCAAGATCTTCTGTCAGTTTTTTTAATATAGGTTCTAGTCATCTAAAAAACCAAACTAACTCACTACTTAAATGCAAAATGGCAGGGGATAAGTTGGTGAGTTCGCCATCTTTCCTCCCCCAACTTGCCCCGTAAAATTTTGGACAAACAAAATATCTATAAAATACATAATCAACAGAGATTAAGTTCCCTCTTACCATTTATTATCACTTATCTTATCACCAAGAATGAAAAGTTATAGATGAGTTATACGTTACGAAAGATACGAGAATAACCAACGATTACAACAGAATTCGACACTGACTATGTTTAAATTCATACCGCTGGATGCTGTATAATTAGAAAAAACAACCATTATTTCACAACTGTTTACAGAGAAACTAATTTTGCCGCTTCGCCATCTTACACCGTTGGTCAACTTACCCCAAGCTCCCCTATACTGTCAAAAAGAGTAACCTTCTAATGAAATGAATAAAATGTGATCATTTTTAAAAAAATTTCAATGACGTTACTAATGACAAATGACAATCGAAATAGAAACTTTACCTTAGACCATCAGATCCGAAATATAAACCAAAAATTGAACTATCTCGGCTTTTTCTTGTACATTGAGCGTTAAGGAAACAATGAATTTACCTATTCCTTACTTTATCACCTCACTGTATATTTGAAATACCTGAATGTATATTGTTGAATCACACTTTAGATAATCGAAGCGCTGACTTACCAATATATTGTCGCATCGATTCGTTCAAACTGTCGGTTTTCATTGGTTCGGTTCAAGTTCAGGATTCAAAAAGCTGTCGGTATGATTCGGTCTCATGTTCATGTTTTGGTTCAGTTCGCAAATTTGGATTCTTGTATTTACTTTTGTTTAGTACTATTATGTATAATTAAATTATCGAATGGCAAATAAAAATAATTGTCATATTTTGAAGTTTTATTGCTTGTATGAAGTTTGGCTTTTTGTAACTATTTTCTTGTATCTTAATAAGATGAGTAATAAGTACCACATTCGTTTTATATATGCTTCTTTACTAAATTAGAGTATTAAAAAACCAAGGCGTTATACTACTGCTTCATTCTGAAAATAGATGTGGTTTTGTGCATTAAGTGGAAATATTTGGAAACAAGAATGTATCACATATTTCATATTATAACGAAACTGGTATATCTGGAATGAACACAGATATTTCCATAACGTATTAAATATCCAAACAAAAATTTTTAGAACTGCTGATGCCTAGCATGTAATATTAAGTTCTATGCCGTTTTGCGTTTCATTGCTGCAGATACACGATATGAAATACAGGCGTTATAACCAAAAGCTCGGCAATTTATACGTATTTTGTAATTTGTAACAGAGAAAACCGCAACGAAATTGCAGTTCGAAATTTACGAGCGTGTGCTGCATGTTTTAATATGTTAAAACGTAAAGTACACGTTACATAAATAAGCAGTTTCTCGTAATTAAAACTAGGAAACCAGGATGTCGCTGGTGTAAATTGTAAACGATACCGCGTTTATCTTTGCTGGCTTTTGATTTGGATTTATTACCATCAGATATGAGAATAAATCACTGCGTTCTTACGCCGGCTGAACTCTGGAAATTTAGTTAATTTTGTTGATGATACCTGACCATAAAATTTACCACAGAAACGCGTAAAATATTTGTATTCATCAAAAAATAGAAAGAAATTATCTCCTATATCACTATAAATATGTATTGGTGTTTTATTATTTACACGGACAGATATTTATTCATAACAATTGATTCTCTGAAGAGATATTACTTGCAATACATGGAAAATTTACGTTAGTTGATATATTGATATTTAATATTATTAAGGGGAGGTGTTTATTGACAACCATAAAATAAAGCTACCGTAATAGGCTTCTAACGATTTTATCGGGTTTTATGGCACAAACCACCTCGTAATACTGGTCGTGACGTTCTTGAAAGATAAGCTTTTGTTTGGAGATTTACATTTAAATACAGGCGTTAATATGCTATGTAGTTAAATTAAATATGGTGAGAAAAATCAACTAAAAAACGAAAATTCCGGATGTGTTCATATCAAAACAGAGTTTAATTTACAGCCGATTACAATTATTATTAAACCGTTTATGCTTTATGGCTGCAATTTCCATGCTTCATGGTGCATTGATTAACAGGTTTAAGTTGTTTTGTTTTCGCCTGGTCTGGTTTTAAATCGAACTCAGTGTGTGCAGAATGTGTTATGTTCTTAATACCTGAGTATCAAAAACGGTTCCTTAAATTTAATTGGGATTCTTAGTCAATATTAAACTTAGTTTTATTTTTTTAGAACTTAAAGCAAAAAAGTCGCTTGATTCATTTTAATATCAAGATTACGTACAGAATGTTTTTTAATAAGTAAATTTTTGCTATAATTACTTAGAAAAGTTAAAGTTTTCAGTGCGGTAGTTCTTGTACAAAAAAATTCAAATAAATAATGCATTAATTGAAAAAAAAAAAAATTTAATGAAAAGAAAAAAATACTGTACAGGAACACAAGCAGTTACAAATAATTTTCAACGAATAGCGGAAACTGAAATAAAAATTTACTTGTAAAAATACTTAACAGTATTTGCTGAGATAAACACTGCTACTATATAAAAGCAGAGTTTGATGATATATATCAATTGATGATATATATCACGATATATATCAAGATATACATCAGGATTTTTATGTTTGATATATATCAGGATATTTATTATTCACATTTTAAAATTGACAGAGTAAGTACAAGACAGCTATTATGAAATATTATAAAAAAGCAAAATAAATTAGCTTTAATGTTCAAATACAGTCGAACCTCCACAACTCGAATCTCAAGGGACCGGAAAATTACTTCGAGTTATAGAAATTTCGAGTTAAAGAAAGAGATTTCAGTTATACACAATGTGCAGGGACATCAGTAAATTTCGACTTACAGAAAGTTTCGAGTTGTGGAGGTTCGAGTTATAGAGGTGCGACTGTACATGAATTCAGAAGCTCCAAAAAAGCGAAATTTAAACTGGATGTGGGAAGATGGCAAACATTTTGGCGACGACCAAGACAATGCTTCTGAATTTAAGTTAATTTCGCTTGTTTATTAATTTTGTTTGAGCCTGATACTGTTTTATCATGATAAAAATATGTAATAAGACGAACGGACAACTTTATTTGTAAACAAATACAAATTGAAAAATCGACTTATTGATTTATATTTTGATATACAGTGACTTTCAAAAAGTGTGCTACAAATGGGATTTTTTTTTATTATCGGTTTATATAAAAATTTATTGACGCAGAACGCCTCTGCATCCCTTAAAGTCAAATTGGAAAATGTCAGATGAAATTTATCTTGACCGGTATACAGCGTGGACACCGAGAAATAAAGACAGCTTAAGAATAAAGTACCCTTATTTTACAAGATACAGCAAAGTGTCATAAGAAGAAGTTGTTCAGAATTAAAAGTTATAGTTAAATATGAAATTACAACCTTCTATCTCAAAAATAAAAAAATCACAATTTATTGTGAACCACTCTTTATACACACTACATTAGGAAGTACTGGTTGGATTCAAGTGTCCGCCAAAGTAATATGAATAGGATAACACGAAATTTGTTCTTATTTCTCAATTATTTCGTTTGGTTCTGAGTAATTATTTCAGAACGTTCCGAAACTTTGTGCTTTCTTGTAGCACACTTTTTGAAAGGCACTGTATATCATGATATATATCATAAAAATCCGATTTTTTGATTTTTATATAAAAATCGTGATTTTTGTATAAAAATAAGGATAATGAAGTTTTATAAAATGTACGTATATTTTGGTGAAATGAGATCGAAACTGATAATAATAGAACTAACATTGCATAGAAATTAAAAAACGTCAAATTTGAAAAACTAAGACTAGACATGAAGGAAGTCTTAAAAATAATACATGCGTAAACCTGTATAAACAATGAAAGGAAAATGAGAGATAGTCACAAATTACTTCTTTGGTATTTAAAATAAAGGCTCCTTTTGAAGAAATAAGAAACGCAGAAAGCTATAGTGGAGAAATAATTAAAAGATGAGGTAAAACATTAGAGAGATGTAAAGAAAAGTAAAGAAAAGGGTTATCAGTAACGGTTGATAGTTTAGTATTTCGTAAAGAGGATTCTTGAAAAGATTTAACAATTAAATAAATTACGTTTATTCGTTTTTACATTTATTCAGATGAACTGAAAAAGATTCTTATACGCGGTGATTTAAAACTGTTTCCCTTCAGGGTGAATAGAACTAAAAAAAATGTATTTTTTTTTTTAAGTGAGAAATAAACCCTGAAAGAGAAGTTGAAAATATTGTTTTTTTGACAATATCTTCTGAATCTTTTAAGTTATCTTACTAATATTTTAAATTCAGGTATAAGGCACCTAATTGCGCATTCACAACATATTTGTTAGATCCTCCATCCTTTTCAAAGAGTAGTTTGAGGGAGTAAATTTTTATCCCCTAATTTTTTATTTTTTACGTATTTCATCAAAAATTTGTGAAGGCAATATTCTTTAGATTACTTAGCACAAAAAGGCACCCTTGTTGCATTTCGATAAACCGAACCGTTTTGGAGTAATAGAGGTTTAAAAAGTGACTCACTCAATTGACTCCTTAAAAGAGCGGAAGGATCTGACAAGTGCATTGTAAATGTTCAGTTATATTCGAGTAACAAATATTAGTTTGATGACTTAAAGGATTCAGAAGATGTTGCCAAAAAACAATACGTTTCATCCCTCTTTCAGGAGAATAGAACTCCCTTATTATTCACTTTTGGAAAAAATCTCTTTTAAAAATGTAACTATTTTTTTATTTACCCTGAAATTATTGGGAGACAACTTTGAATCTTCGTGTATAACGGAACTTTTTGCAAGGAACTTTATTTTTAGTCTTTTATTCAGTAAGCCACTTACCTCTCTGAGCAATTAAATTATTTGATATGTGTATAGTTTGTAATGTAATTTACATCTCTTTCAAACAACATGGAAAAAATGATAATGAATAGATTTTAAATTAAAGTAAGTAAGCAAGGTTTTCGAGCGCTTCTCCTAAATGCTATCTTCAAGAAGTTATCTAAAATATGATATTATAATTTAGAATAAGTGCTGCTTTACATAAATTCAGTGGATGTGAAAATTTCCTGATAGGAATAATGGATGCACACGAATACTTGAATATTAATTGGGCTCTCTAATATTATCCTTGACATAAAGTTCAACAAACTGTAACATTTTTCGAGATCAGCGCCAGTATATTTCACAGTGTGCTATCTAGGCAAAGGGAAAACCTGATAGGATACAGAGATGCACATGCACGGAGTTGATGGAGAAGAACGTGGGTTAGATACCATGCATCTTTACATTACATCTCAGCGAAGTTTATCTCTAGTAATAATTCAGGTTGTCAAGTCAGTACTAGGCACGGACCGTATCGCGTACACAAGGACAACGTTTATATGCACAACGAAAAACATTTAATATCAAACACGTTAACAATGTAGCTGTTCGTAAAACACCTACTTTTGTTGTCACTTCGTACTTATTTATTATTATTAAATGCTTGTAGTCGTACACCTAGCAAATCGGTACAACTTTTCTTCCTTGTTAATGGCTTGCCGTAAATCACTGCTTTATGAGATGTATTTTTATAAAGCTTGCAGTTAGATTTACAAATATAATGAGGATGAACAACGTGACTGTATCCCTTATAAGATATATTCATACAATCGTTAAATAAATCATCTGGAACATGATAGCACAGTTGCTAGTATGTAAATGTTAATATAATTTAAACGTAATATTATAATTTCTCGTAGATTTACAACCACATTTATTGGTTGTTCAACTAGGTACTCTCATAAATCAAACGTGGTAAATTGCTTACTCTAGTGCATGCGTGGGACGTAATATTTTGAACAGTAATGTAAAAATCATAGAAGGCAAATTTAACATTTAAAAATTTTTCTGTTTCGTATTTACCTTATTAATTTTTATTCGGTTAATTATCACGAATATATAGCTTTAGTTTCCTGATGCTTCCATTTAGAAACAAACAATGATGACGTATATGACAAGTAAATAAAAAATTTCTTTTGTCTTCGTATAGTTTAATTTTCGTTTCGATACACCATTCGTTTCCTGCTATCTCAAATTTTATACGTATGTTTATTTACTCCCCTCGGTTTCTGACTTATCAGTTTTTTTCTTGGACATGTATCGTACTAAATAAGCCGGAATGAAGTATGCGCTTTTTACGTTTTTCATGGAAACGAGGCAAGGAAGCAAAAACAAGAAAATATAATTTCAGCGCATATCTAAATTAGGTTCGGGAGCCGTACTCAAATGAAGCCATTTTGAATTTTATTTATGGAGTGACCAAATTTGGTGTCGTTGTTTGTAAAATATCCCGTGGGTTGATGCGAACAATAGCTCGTATTTCAGCAAAATGGCGAATATAAATCTGGAGTCGGGCGTTTGCTTGCTAATGTAGCTACACTTCGCAGAAATGTATATGCATCGGCGAGGCTGTCCCTTGCCGATACACGATAAGCCCGGCAGAAGATGATTATGCAAGAGTGGAAAGGTGGGTTTCATTCAGATATTTGCACACACTGAGAAATGTCCTTTTTTATACAATGCTATCACATAAAAGTTAATGTGTATTACTTATCAAATGATTTTTCTCACCGTTTATATTGCAGTAAAGGTAATTCAAAAATGCATTCCTTAGAAGGTAAATTCTATTAAAAGTTTTGGGAACATTTTCTTTAACTAATAATTTTGTCAAAACGATGCTTTTATTAATATTTTTTATGACCATGTAATTTGTTCTGAACGTAATAACCAAGCGGCGGAGACTTGGTGAGATTGTACGGTGAATGACCTAATTAGAGCGCTAAAACTGTACAATATACGTAAAGTACGTCAGTGGCGGATGTCGCTTGGCGCTCGCTAACTGAAATAAAATAAATATCCACACGTAACTTTACGTACGATCGAGCGCGCGCCGCACCTAACTAAGCAATCGAACTTTGGACCCCACCGCTGTCCCTCGGCATAGTAATAACACAGAAATCGACATAAAAAATAAGCTTATCAAAATTTAATTAATGAATTTGTAACTTTGTCACAATTCTCTTTTATTTTTTCAACGCAAAGTCGAATAATAATAATTTCATTGCTGACGCTTAATATCAACAACAACAAAAAATTGTGTCATGTATATGTAGAGTAAACCGTTTGGATAATGGCAAATTAAGCATTGTATGATTTTAAAAGTTGTATAACTCAACCAAAAAAACTAAATTTAAAAACGGTGCAGCCATCAATTGCATTTCTATAAGCCTTTTAATGCTTACCCATTTAAATTAGAAATCTCATCTGCTTAACAGGAAGTAACCCAAAATAAAAAAGTAAAATTTCAGTTACTGGGCATTTTTAAATAGTATTTGGCCTTTTTTGTAACAGTAACCGGCCAGGTTATTATTATTTATTTTGATTAAATAAAAATGTCATGATAACAAAATAAATTTATAGAAATTATTTATGCCACAGGTTTCTGTATATGGATAATTGCTTATTATATATGTCCTAATAAAAACATATAGTATGGCCCGGGAGGAAAGGTCAGTACTTCGTGGGGGTCTAGATGGGTTATTATAAGTCAAAAAGTTTATATAAAAAGTTAGTATTTCATTAATGGTTTCATTTATTTGAAATTAAAAATATGAAGTTGCTAAATAACTTTTATTTTAAAGTATTAACATTAAATTTGTCAAAAACAGTGTTATATTACGGTGAAGATTAAAATCAACATGAAGCGCCAAATTTAAATTATTCCGGAACGGCCCGGTAGTAAAATTGTTCAATATTTATCTCATAATCCATTAATAAAAGACTACCTGTTTATACCGTGAATTTATTTTAACATAAAACATTGCTGTTACGTAGGAATTTGAGAATCCATAGCAACATTTACAATTTGTAAATTAAACTGCCCTTTTTAAAATAGAACATGAGATGACAGCTGTAATGAGTCTGTTCTGTTATTAGTGGTTTCGATATACTTGTATTACAAAATAATAGCGACTCTTTCAATTACATTAGATAAGTTTATTCTTGTTTAAAATAAGTAAACTTAAAACATAAGGAAAACAGAAATTCTTTAATTCAAAACAAACACCAAAACAAGTTTTCAAAAATGTCTTCATTCTTCATTTACCTCCATGCAATATCCTCAACGATTATAAAAGTTATTAATTGCATTAGTTACTTGTCTAGGGGTAATTCTTCCTGATATATTTACACTAACTTTCTTCGCCTGACAGATGTTCCAAATTAAAATGAACAAATTTTATTTGATATGACATTAGAAACCCCAACGACGAGGATCGTGCAACGACATTTTTAAAAATTGGAATTAGTTTGCATAGTTATATGAATGTTTCATATTAAAATAAAATCACGGTATAAATTTTTTGACTTATAATAATCCACTCTAGATCCCCCACGAAGTATTGACCTTTCCTCCCGGGACACACTGTATGGTTAATTTTTTTTTTTTCATTTACTACATCAGTTTCTTCATCGTACTCTTTTGTTCTACGATAAACAGTTTTCCTTAATTTCTATGTTTTTTACTCTTTTCTCAAGTTTTTTTTTTTAATCTGTGGTGGTTGCCCAACGTTGACAAGTTATTGTCACTTTCTTGTAAATTATAGTTCACATTCATACTACAGTTTTCAAAATCTTCTAAAATAAGAGCCCTGTAAATTTTCTCAATCTCAAAAAACAAATAAATAGCTATTCATGCAATAAGTTAAGAAAATGATTTTTTTCGCTATATAGAAAAAAAATAGTGACATGATTTTTTTTCTACTAAAGTTTGGAAAATAACTATTAAATTTAGATATTTCTTCTCTCTATGAGAAACGATTTTGTTTGTAAAAAACAAAGTTTGTAAATAGGTACCTTTAAGTTTTTTGTTCGAAAAAATTGATGGAAATTTTGTGAAAATGTCTGATAGAAGTGAATCTTCTGATATTGGAGAATCAGTTGCGTTACCAGTGAAATCAAATGAAAAATATGAAAATGCTTATCGGCATAACATCTGTTAGAGTTCCACATTGTTGAGCATTTAATCAACCCGAGAAAATATTAACCATGATGAAAAATATCCACATAAAGAAATTTGTAAGTTTAATACCTAGTTTTATTAAACGAAAGTCAATGGGGCATTACTCTAAAAAATCGAGTGTTTTAACAAAATTAGAAATAGAGAAGAATTCTTAAGAGAAACAGACGATACAACCTACTTAATGGTTGGTAAAATTTTAAAATTGAATCTTATCCAAATACTACAATTATTACAGCAAAATTTTTAAAAATTACAATTATTGTTCAAATTTTAAGTAGTGTTGATTGTTGGTATTAGTGGAGCATGTAGACGAAAAGGACTAACTTCTCTTCAAGTTCAAAACAGCAAAGACATGAGATTATTTACATTGATTGAGATTTAACCTTTCTAGTGGAAACATGGAAAATGTGAATCTTGAAATATACTTCCCTTCGTCCATCGCCAATTGAAAATTCAAGATTTTCCTTTGGATATCGAAGCAGAAAATACATCAGGGAATCTGTTGGTATAAGTATCATTGGAAGCATACCTAAAAAAATTACAGAGTTTTTGAAGTTGCCGAATCCTTTGCTTTAGAAGGACGTCTGCGACGATACTGACTGATGCAGGAGTACACATTACCACTCTGAAAAGGCATGGTGGATGGAAAACATTGAAAATGGCAGAACGATATATTATGAACTCTGTTGGATATAAACTTCAAGTAGCAACGAGAATATTGGGCAATAAATAAGAGGTTAACTTAAATACTGACTCTTTTTCTACTTACAGTAAGAGCTGTTCTGGAGATTCATGAATTTGAAAATATTACTGTTGCCATTTACAACAATGACAAAAAATAGTACGTACATTTAAATAAATAGATTGATAACTTTTAATGTCAAGACATTTTTGCTCTTGTTGTGAAAAGTCGACTTTTCCTAACTCCAAGTAGTATTAAAATATCTACATTTTTCAAAATCTACTAGAAAATAGTTATTTATTGTATAAGTGTTTTAGATAGCATTTTCTTAAGTGGATAAAATGCATCTAAAACACGCATGCAATACAACGTTTTATCCACAATCACCACATTTATGGAATCAGAATGAGTGAAATTTAATTAAAAAATATTCGTATTCGTAAAATAAAAAGTGACAGGCTTTGTCATACCTACTGGTTGCTATGGTACGTTGTTTATTATTATCCACTAGTGGAATAAAGTAACTTTATTTCACTAGTGGATAATAGGTCACTTTAAATGCTTCATAAGTGTAGATAAAAGCCCAATTATAATGTGATAGTGGATAAAATATATTAACTTCATTATTAGTCCTTTTTTCTTATATGCACTTTTATAGGACGCAAAACATTGAAAAATGTTTTGATTATTTAGGCTTATCGATGCATCTGAATGAAATGAAAAAAAATTATTAACAAATCAACTAACTGTATCACGAACTCTTTTAAACGTTTAAAAGAATTTGTGATACAATTTTCATCGGACAAGAACCAGCTTTAATTAAATCAACTAACATCAAAAATTAGTTACGTGTTATTGATATGTTGTAAAACTGAAGTTCATCCTGTTATTATATTAAATGTTAAGTAAAATTAGTTTTGATTTTTTAAAGTCTGGTTGTAAATAATGTCACATAATAACTGTGAAATATTTCATTTCAAGTTTTTTAAGGAAAAGTTTCTGTTGGAATTGATTCTCGTCTGTTCTTATTTAAACATTGCCTTCTTTGAAAATTAGGAATGTAATATATGTGACCAAGGATGGCACATATTTCAGACTTTCAAATACAATAGACTGTTAAATGGTACCTTCTTGGAAAAATGTGAAAGTATGGAGAGATAAGCTCTCACAACCTCGACGTTATGAAATATGAAGTAATTTTCGAGTTATGTGAAGTGTGATATTAAAGGCCGTTTAAGATAATTAATCATTTTTATGAGTATGTATCATACCCAGCAGATGAACTGTATTTCACTGACCTGATTACTTTTTCGGCTTCCTCTCTTTCCCTTACACTCGAAAAGGAAATTAACCGCCTGAAGCCTTTCGCCGCACCGCTCCACATGCGTTGATTTTTTCAATTAATTCGTTAAGCGTGTGCAGGATTTAATCTCCCGAAACACACAAACGAAGATAGGCAATTGGTAAATAGATAAACTTAAAAAAAAGCTGTAATTTTCAGTAGCTGTTTACGTTGATTCGAAATTTATACGTATATGCACGAAACGTATTGTCAGGAATGGTAGTAATTTAGCGATAAAACCTGGACTTTCCGGGTATAAATTTAATCTTGACGAGCTGAAAAAGTATAGTTCCATAAACATTACAAGATTAAAACATTCCAAACAACGAAAGATAACCGCACGTCCGTATAAGAAATGTTGGAGTCGAGTAACGAGACACAGCCTCATTAATTGTAGTTTCAGCGCGAAACTTAATCTTCTACTTAAATCCTCATGTTAGAATTATTTGGTACAAGGAATTTCTTTCTTTTCAGTCGATTTATTATGCAAATTTGAATACAGCCGCTGATCACAATTAGCTGGGCGCGTCTACAAATCTTTTCGCAGGCGATATTTATACAACCACATAATAAATAATATACATGTGCATGGAACTTGTACTTAGCTACCAGGTAATGTATGTACACAAGGCATGTAAAATATTGAGAGTAATATATAAACGATTCGAGGCAATCATTTATTCCTTAGCACGCAATCTTGAGACGCTTACAAGCAAATGAATAAGAGACCATAAAACTTATTTCTTGTTTCTATTTATCGCTTCGTCTCGCGCACAAAAAAAAACATTTCTCTCTGTAATCGATCAGTGAAAGAATAAAAAATATCAGTTCAGTTTTCAATCCTTTTTTCTGGGCAGGAGCCTGTAAGACTGGTTTGTTTCCCTCGGCTGATCCAGGCTTGGCTGGTTGGTCAGGTTCACCGGCCGCAGTAAATATTTCAGACATCCCGCGGACTTCAATGGAACACCACACATGCATTACTGATTATACCAATCAATTTTTATAGGTTTAATTTGAAATCACCTCAGCTTTTGCTATTACACGTCATTATATAAAAGAAAAACACTTTCGTAATCCACAGCAGTTACTTCTCTTATGGAACGGTTTATTTAATATTATTTTGCCAAAATACTGCCATGAAAATTTTTTAATAAATTTCTTAACCTAAAAATGCATATTTCATTAAAGAGAGTCGAAAAAGTTAAATTCCATCAGTTCATTGGATTATCAGATTCAAGTTCCATTCGCAGTTTCAATTAAGAAATCTGATAACACGGATAGTACAAATACTTCATTTCTTTATTTCGTTGATAATTGAATTATAAAATGAAAATATGGAAATTATATACACTGAAGAGATCAATTACTGAAGAAGCTGACAGTAAGCACAGCGAAATGTCTAACAAAAATTATTCCACACATGTTAAACTGCTGCTTAAAAGTATTCGAATGAAAAGCAATATGGTAAATATGGCAATTATGTCAATTATTATTAACGCCTGAACGGTTCAGTGGTAAGAGGACCGGCCTTGCAATCGCATGGTCGTCGGTTCGAACCGCACTCCGGATTTTCTCGGGGGTGGTCGGTGTCGACTCAAGCACACTTCAGTGTTGGGGATAAAATTCGACACTGCTTCCCCTTAAATGGCGAGAAGGTTGGAATTAACAAAGCGATGGAACACTTTACACACACTCAAATACACTCTCGCTCCTGAGGTCCTGACAAGTCTTTGACTTAGGGCACCGTTGGGCAACCACCACAGATAAAAAAAAATGGTAAAGTTTCAGAGTGCCAGGCAGTCACACCGGTCATCCAGATACTTTTAAGCAGAGTATACAATCTGAAAGAAATCAATGCAAAAATCTGTGGAGTCATATTTATCATAATGATATCGTTTTTCTAGAATTAGATCATGTTTCGCTCCAGAAAAGTACTGATGTTTAAACTTATGTTGTAGTTTCAAATATGATACCTTGTAAAATGTAATTTTAGAATCACTCGTAAATATTATTATTATAAAGGTTCATTTAGAGAATGGAGAGAAAGTAATCAGTACTGGTTATCAAAAAGAATATTGATATTCCAATTTATCAAGATAAGATCTATAACGAAGTTCTTAAACGAATCGGTTGATCATAAAACATTACTTATGTTTAGGTCAATCCTGCATCACATATTAAGTATCCCCTAAATGAAATTTAAAGCAATGTTAATTGAACACGATGCCGAAATGAAGTAGTAATTACAACACGTAGAAAATTTCAGGTATCCCATAGACAAGCGTGACATACATTGTGCGCGGCGATCAGAAGTTTAATTAACCCGAGGGAAAATGGAAACGCAGATGGGTGTATCAGTTCTGCGGTTAGGCGAAAGAGATAAGGCGATCGGTATGAAATGTGGCACAAGGCGGTGGGGAAACATTAGTCGAATTTACTGCCGCAATTTGATGGCGCTGCCCGAAGATCCAAGGATACGACTGGGAGATGCGCACTGTGAAGTAAGCCGTTTCCAAGACGTATGGGCCAAGAAATGGTAAACAGTAGAAAATTGCCGACGTTATACGTTATGAACTCATTATGCCATCATATTCAAATTTCTTATACGTAGGGTTGTTACATAATTTTCAAAAAATTATAGTGAGTGACGTGACAACATCTTAGATAAATTTTTATAGAACGTAGAAGCCGAGCTTTGGCCAACATTTCACTGAATGACAAACAAAGTGAAATGTAGAATTGATTATTTCTTTACACCCCAACGATTCTTCGTGCCATAAGGTGAACGTTGTTGGACACAAGTACCTATTTACATTTAGAACGCTTATCCTGAATATTACATTACGGGTAGTAGATAAATTTAAATCCTTTTTTGCCCTTTTAGCCATTTGCAACAAACACTAGAGCCGAGCTTAAATTTAAGTGACGATTGTAATGTCACATGTGCGCACCATATTCACATGATAATGTCAAGTATGGCTTTTTAATGTTATTATACTAGGTGTGTCAGAAATACGTGTGTTAATTTTAAGCCATAGAAGAACTCGGCAAGTAGAACAATGTTAATTATGGAATTTTGAAAAAATCGTCAATTTTTTACATATTTTCTTACCCCTGTTTTTGAACTAACGAGTCGTTTGGTGTTTCGAAAAACCATGGCAATTTTCATATTTCGTTTGCAATTATGTACATTGTGTCAAGGCAGTTGTCAATCTTAAAAATGCACAACTTTTCTAATCAAGAATTAACCGATATTGTCATGGTGTATGGTAAAACTTGTGGAAGTGCTGCAGAAGCACGAAGACTGTATGCAGTTCGTTTCCCTAATCGTATCTAACAGGCATACATTTCAATCAACTGTCCAACATCTTCGGGATCATGGCTCATTTCAACCTCAAGCTCAAGATCGTGGCAGACTTCGTCCTCGTCGTGTACTGAATGTTGAGGAGAATATTTTGGATGCTGTTGCAGCTCGACCAGGTACAAGTACCCGGAGATTTGTACTTCAACATGGTGTATCGCATTCTACAGTTTGGCGAATTTTAAAAGTGCAACAGCTAATTATATCCCTACCATGTGCAACGCGTTCAGTTTTTGCAACCTGGTGATCATGGTCATAGGCGCACATTTTGCCAATGGATGGTTGAAGAAATTAATAGGCAACCGAATTTTTTAAATTATTTGTTGACAAGTGACGAAGCAGGATTTACCAGAGAAGGGATATTTAATGTTCTCAACACTCATGTATGGGCTGATGAAAACCCACAAGCCATAAGAGTACATAATTTTTAGCAAGAATTTTCCGTAAACGTGTGGGTTGGTATTTTAATTGGATCCCATGTTTTACCACCTCGTCTCATGCCCGATTTCTTCATCGCCTTATCTTGAGGTTAAATTTATCCATCAGGTAGAATTAGGTTAAACGTGGTGAAGAAATCGGCCATCAATGGTGAACAATATTTAAAACATTTTTAGAATTACTGTTTTCCTTTGTTGTGTTTAAGGCTTATTGAAACATATAATGATAAACAATCATTTGTCTCCGGCATGTTATAAACGCAATTTCTGTTAAATTTTAATGAATGTGACATTACAACAATTGACTTTTTTATATCAATGTGACTTTTTTGGCAATGTTTCGTTTCTATCACAACAGAAAATTTTCGGTCTTAACCATAGACGGGTGCAGATTTTAATATGTAATATGAATTTAGAAAGCTTTAAATAAAAAAAGTCAAATAGAAAAAATATTTCATTTAGCCAACTGCACTCCGTGTTAAAATTAACACGCGTATGTTCGATACAGCCTGTATACACCAAATGTAGAATATACTTAGAATGACAGACCGAAATAGAAAAATCGTAAAAAGGTTTCGTTTTACAGCGTGTAAATTATGTAGCGGATAAAATCCATAACCCTGTTAATGTTTGTGATAAACATATTTAAAGTTGGTTCTTGTCCTATGAAAATTGTATCACAAAGTAAAGGAAAAAAATCTAAAAGGGGTATAGCGATTCAAATTGCAGCGCATGTGAAGAGATCATTTTCACATAATTCCATAAATTTTTTCAAAAGTTATGACGTCATCAAGATTTTTCTTAAACGACAGCCTATATTTTTTACTTACTATTTTGGTAGGATTTCTTATTCTGTTATCAACCGCATAGAATTTTGGATCGATTACATAACAAAAAGTTCAAAAAAAGAGCCTCAAAGTTTTAATAGCAATTGAAATGAACAAAATATCTAATTTCCCAGGTGAAAAACAAACAAAATTGGTCTGATTGACAACAATTTGTCACAATAACCAAGAACCTATCACAATAAAGTAAGTGCGCATTTTGCGGATTCGGTGAGCTGTCTGACAATTTTAAAAGTTGCAGTCGGCTATATTAAAAACGCAAAAAAATAATCACTCAAAACCATTTAGGTGGCTTGATGAGGGAATTATGATAGAACAATGTAGAGGACGATATTTCCGACCTACCCCGTCGGTTCCAGCTAGCCCAAAATTGAAATTTCAAATAGCATCCATATACTTGAGACACATTCATGGAAAGCTCTTGAAATAAGCTTTCCTATGATACTAAAAAGAAGCTTTTCATTGATGTATCACAAGTAGGGGAATGCTATTTAAAATTTTTAAGTTGATGTGCTTGTGCCGGCAAGTGGGGTGCGTTATTTATTAATGCCATTTGGATTCCGCTTTATAGCCACCCAAACGGCTTTGAGTGATTGTTACTATTTTCTTCAATTTTTAAGATATAGCCGATTGCAACTTTTAAAATTGTGACCTTGGTTTTTTTGTCACCTTTCTAACGGAAACGCAATTCTCTTAAAACAAAATAGTTCCTATCGTTCTTTTTAATAAATCAATTTCTCCTTTGCTTCATTTTACCAACGCAATCTCTTAAAACCAAATTATAAACAGAACATAATATTGTTTTTCGAAAACAGGAATTAACTTTTAACGAAATGTGCAGAAATGTAATTTATCCTCGTCTTTCGTGTGAACTAATTTTGAAATTTCCTTAATGATATCGATACAAAGGCATGTTTGGTAAAATTTTATTATTGAGTGTGGGGTGTCGAAATAGCTGTTATATTAAATTCCTACAGATTAATAACAATAAAGATAAGAATCTGTACGAACCTAAAGTGGCAACCATTATACGTAACGGATACAAACTCTTTCTAAATTGCCACGAATATGCGAAGAAAACAACGTTTTGCGTGAACATCGAACCGGTAGGCGGTTAAGCTCTTATCTCTTCCATCTCAGTAAACAAATTGATGAATTAATATTACACCGATCTGTAATCTTCTGCATAACTCTTTTATTAGTACCTTATCTAAAATTAGAAATTAGAACGATTGCAGGTATTTAATAGTACGGGGCATTAAGTTATTTGCCTTATTTAAAGTTGTAATACACGCTTATCTAAGATGTAGAGAATATCAAGAATCGATTTACATGATTTACGGTAAATAATTTTAAATTAAATTTTAAATACGAGACTAAATTTAAACAAATCGTACAAGAATTTTAATTACATTACATTAATTAAATTTCACTCAATTTTATTGAGATCAGATCATGTTGTCTAAAAGGTAAAGATAAGATCAATGAAATTAAAACTGTTGCTCAAAACATTTTTATAATAAAAAATAAGTGTTTAATGTTTTAATCGATTGATTGCCATTTCTATGGAACAATAACATTTTATTCTGAATTTTATATTTTCCGACTCTGGATTCTTTTTAAAGAGACTCTATTTTTAAAAGACAATGATTTGTTTATGAATTGTAGAACTGAATAGAAATTAGTAAAAAACGACTAAAATATTGTTTATGTCGCCTCAGGAACTCTTAGAAAACGATGAAGAAAATAAAATTGTACTTTCCATACTCTGCATTTAAGCAACGCTCATGTTTTAAAACATTTTAAAAGCCCGACGAATTATAAATGACCTGACAGGCATGATAAAAATCTTAAACAACGTCGTTCCTATACAATGATCTTGGCCTTCTAAATCTAAACTTAATTTTCATTTAATGTTTCCAAGCATTAAAGAATGTATACGCCGATTAAACTAATTGTTAATGTCAGTTATAAATTTTGAATGTTGCTCCATTTTAACTCAATTAATTACGAATCTTTATTATTGTATAGTGGTTAATTTCGAAATTATAAATAATTTTAACAAAATTTAAATTATAAAGCAAGTACCTCAAATGTTGTCGAAAATGAAAAAAGCGAAATGCTGCGGTAGTAAAAGCCGGAGAAGTTAATGAGGGATTGTTAGCGCACTCCAAATAACACACGATAATTTACAGGATTGGGGTAATGGCACTGAACCTCCTAAACAACACTTAACCCTTGCGTTGACATCACTTACCATTAAATATTAACCCTGATACAAGCCAATATGTGTTCGCTTCAATTAACAACGGTTGTTTAGTTTAATTGAAGTCGTATTTCAATTGGTTAGTCGCACTATTTACATAGCTTACAATTTCGCGCCTGGATTTTATCGTATATAGCATACCCTAAGTTATGGCGGAAAACTAGCCGTAATTTATTTGTCTCTTAAAAGGCATGCCGCATTTCATTCTCCTCTAGACTGATTCATTTATCTATTGATAATGATCATCGATGCGTATCGAGTCTAAAAAAGAAGTAAAACTTGGACTATTTAGTAAAATACCCATTCGTGTGCAAAGTATATTAACAAAACATTGTATTCGTTATGTTTCTGGCATTTTATTAGTTCTAGTTCTTGTTAACATTCACGAAGTGTGTGTAAAACCATTAACTGTTTCATGAGTACGTTTTTACAGTCGAGTAGAGCAAGTACGTGACAAAAACTCTTAGACAATTATCTGCACTCAACTTCAACTGTAATTATGTGACTTACAGATACTATCAGGGCAGAGAAACGTTTATGTAAAATAATTTGTATGTTCCGTTGTACGTAATCGAATTTTAATAGATACTTAACGCTTATAAATTTCAGCAAATAATTCAACGGATTTAAAAACAAATCGCTAATGTTTGAAGGTATACTTACCGAATCTGAAGAAAATTGAATTGCTTTTAGTCTGAACTATGAAAGATTTACACTAATCCATTCATCTCTCCATGTTAGCAAAGTAAGTAATAAATTACAAACAATTTGCAACACTTTAATCTAAAATATTTACGTTTGCAGATTTCACCGCTCTATTTTTCTTGAAATTGTGTACTTTGTGGTTCATAAATTATTTGTGGTATTTTCTATTAGTAACTCATTGCCTGCCAAGAACATTTAAAAATCTAGTGACATAAATGTAATGTAGGTACTACAAAATATTTTAGTACATTAGTTTATTAGATTCACTAGATATACAGGAGTCCCAACAGTGTGTTCTCGGGCAATATCTCGATAACTACTGAAGATACAAAAAAATCTTCAACACAATTTCTTTTTTAATTTTAGAGGTATACAACATAAAATTATTTCTATCTATACAGAGTGAATCAAAACAGTGGTGCAGGACACAACTTTTTTATTTCAAATGGCATAACCTATACCTATATGAAACCAAATTTGGATTTCCCATCAAATTCTACATATTTTCTGTATAGCATTGCCTCTACCTAAACCTAACTGTTCTTAAGATATTTATCATATTGTCTAAAAACTGCCATTTGCAGCCACTATTTTATTTATTCATATTTTATTTCTTTTTAACTTTAAGAAAAAGATTTTTGGTACAGATGTAGTTGATACATAAGCTTATTATAAGCCATTATTAAATGTACTTTTATCGCTACAGGGTGGTCATGGTGATAAACAAAATATCAGAAATTTCAAAATGATAGAACTCAATTTTCTTAAATAACATGCGCTATATTTTTCTCTCCTAAATTCTTCGTTTAATAAAGTACTTTCATATTTCTTAAGTGTGTCTTATACCTATCGGCGATATCTTTTGAGATTTTTAGATTTATTCGAATTACATATTGCTCTTAAAACGAACACTTGCCTAAGGTGGCTGTGGAAAACCGGCAAACAATGAACTGGTTGACATTAAAGACAGAAACATTAAAGAAATTACAAGATAGTACTTCAAATCACGTGTATGACATTTTGATGAAACGTGAATATACATGTACAGTAGCGGACAATAAAATCCGGGCACGTCATTTGCACAGTGTAATCCTCATTTTAATATATTTGACCTTTACTGCATGTCACTAGTACTTCTGACGTTTAATTTAAACTTTATTTATTTATTTTGACAGAAATATAACCTCAATAAAAGCCTGATTTACCAAATTTGTCGAAATATGCACGACATGTCAAATTCTTGCCCAGATTTTATTGTCCCCTACTGTACGAGGCTGAAACCAAAGTTGAGTCGGCTTAGTGGATATTTGAAGACAAAGCATAACCAAGGCAAGTAAAAAACACGAATAGCGGGAAAAAATGATTGGTGCATTTTTTTGGTAAATCAGATTATCTCAGGAGAAAAATTCGGGAGAAATGGCCAAGAGGAGACATTATCCAGCACAATGCTTCGTCCCACAAAGCCAATGTAACAATTGACTTTTTGAAAAATGTTATGTATTAGATATAATATGTTCTAAATAAGTAGGCCTGTGTTATACAGAAAAACAATATGTGTTTACTATGTATTAGTTTTTGATTACTATAAAACAGAAAGCTTATTTAATTAATAATTTGGAAGAGCATTTTATTAGAATACATTACATATTGGCGACGAGGAAAAAGCAACATTTATATTTTGGAAAAAGATGTCAAAAAAGGCGAATGCTGACTTCAACCAAGGCGGAAATGTAGGGAGTGCAGTATATGGAAATATTGGAACATTGCATGAATTTAAGATTTCTGATGACTGGGAAATCTATCAAGAGCAACTTGAACAGTATTTTATTGCAAATTTTGTCAGTGATGATCGCAAAGTTAGTGTGCTTTTAACAGTTATTGGGAAGCAGCCATATAAGGTTTTGCGAGACTTATGTGATCCGGTCGTCCATCACAAAAAACGTATGCTGAATTATGTACAATAATGAGGAAACAATTTTCTCCAAAAGTGTCAATTTTTCGGAAGCGTATTGAATATTACAATTTACGTCAAAAGTCAGGCGAACGAATAAAATATTGGTTTGTCCGCATAAAGAATGTAGCGATGCTGTGTAAATTTGGTAATCAACTGAATGACGTATTAAAAGATAGATTTGTGGCGCGATTACAACCAGGAAAGGTTCTTGATCGCTTGTGTGAAGAGGAACCGGATCGGACGCCGGAGCAATTGTTGGACACCGCTTGGAGCAAGGAAGCCAGTGTTGAAGAAGCTGTACATATTAATGCTGTTAATTGTAAAAACAAAGGCGAAAAGGTCAGCAGAAGCAAAGAAGTTCCTGCGGCAGTAATCAATGGCGGCCAAGGTGGACAGTTCCGGAAGCCGACGTCAGTAGCTGGGAAAAATTCGTGTTTAGCAGTCTTTTGAGAAAAGGAGCATTAGTGAAACAATGGACTAGACAAGGCTTTTGAGGAACCGAAAAAAGCAGTTTCATCAGATGAAATATTAGTTCACTACGATCAAAGTTTACCAATCAGATTGTATACTGATTCATCAGAATATGGAACTGGAGCTGTTCTGGTACATGTTTTCAATGGAAATGTTGACAAGCCTATTCATTTCCCGTCGAGGACTCTTTCAAAGTCGGAAAGAGGATATTCAGTTATTCACAAAGAAGAGTTAGCAGTACATTGGGGTGTACAGAAATTTCATCATTACTTAATGGGAAAGATATTTACTATAGTCTGCGACCACAAACCTTTGATAGCGCTATTTGGAAAAAATAAGGGAATTTCAATCGTGACTGCTGGGAGATTTCAACGATGGTCTGTTTATCTTTCAGGATTTGATTTTGATATCAAATATATCAACGGCGAGCAAAATGTTATAGCTGATGGTTTGTCAAGAGTACCCATCAAGGCAAATAATGTGGAAAGTTATGAAACGGAATACTTTCATTTCATGGATTCTGTTCCGATTAATTTCAGGCAGATTAGGTCAGCAACTCGTCGTGACCTTCTTTTGATGAAAGCTAGCAAATATGTTATACATGGTTGGCCGAAAAATGTCAATGAAGAAGATCTAAAACCATATGCCAGAATTAAAAATGAATTAAGTATTGGGAATGGAGTACTTGTTTGGGGTTATCGAGTGGTGATACCTAAAATATTACAAGGAGAATTACTTAAAGAATTGCACAATGCTCACATGGGTAAAGTCAAGATGAAAAATTGGGCTCGTTCATATTTCTGGTGGTCTAAATTAGATTCAGATATTGAGTATCAAGTTCGTTCTTGTAATGTTTATTTGTCTTTTAGGCAAGATCCAGCAAAGGCGAAGCTTATACCTTATGAAGAAGTAAGTCGACCTTATGAAAGAATTCACATAGGTTTTTGGGTCCTGTTGAAGGAAAAATGTTTCTTATAATTATTGATGCTTTCAGCAAGTGGCCAGAAGGTTTTATTTGTTCTCAAATAAGTGCCGAAATTACAATTAATAAACTAAGAGAAACATTTGCACAGTTTGGTTTGCCAGATAAAATAATACTCCTAAGTGATAATGGTACTCAGTTCGTGTCATCTGAATTTTTAACTTTCTGTGAGTTAAATGGTATTGAACAGAGGACAACACCAGTGGCTCATCCTGCTATCAATGGAGCTGCGGAGAATGCTGTTAAGACATTTAAAAATGCTTTATTTAAAGCCTTAAAAGATCCATTAAATGCTAAAGTACCACTGCTAGTAGTAATGCACCACATTGTACTACTAAGGTGACTCCTGCAATGCGAATGTTCAAGAGAAATTTAAAGAGCAGATTAGATTTTGTAATATCTCAAGAGAAAAAAATAACGGAAAAAAGGAGAGTTAAAGGAAGCAGAGAAGTTAATTTTGAGGAAGGACAAATTGTTATGGTAAGGGATTATAGGAATCCAAACAAAAAAATCCGGACTAAAGCAGTTGAAGTTTTTGGGAAAAGAAATTACTTTGTTAAAACAGTTGAGGGAAATTTGATTTGGAAACGGCATACTCAAATTTTGGCTGTTCATGAAGATTAGAAGAAAATGGAATTATGTATGGCACACAAAAAGCAGTAAATTCTACAGATAATGGTCAAACAGAAAGCGAGGAGAATGTTTCACTTGATGTAATAAATTCAGATAAATCTCTATTGGAAACAAAGGATTCTAATAAAAATGACAGCGTATCGGGTATTGAAGGTCAAGACGGTTCTGATAATTCCTTTGAAAATAATTTGGACAATTTTTTTTTTTTTAAATCTGTGGTGGTTGTCCAACGGGGTCCTAAGTCAAAGACTTAGGACTTTACAATCGTGGAATAAGAACGGAATAACTGTTCGCCAAATATCCTTTAATGTTCCTCCATATCTACGTCACACCTACGTCACATTATACCAAAAATAATGCTTATCTGACGATTGTAAAATCGGGCCTTACAGTATAGTCATTTCTGTACCGTCTCTGCCTTTTTCGAATAACATATTCATAAAATCTTATGAAAATGAAAATATAAATACTAAACAAATTATCTATTTTTATTCTGGGTTAATAACTATACCTCAAAATTTTCCTCTTAATATCTGCGGTAATAATTTACGAAAGGCATTATTTTATGTCTTTCTTTGAAGCTTTAAATTTTAGGAATTATGCTTTAGGTACAAAATCTTACAATGTTTTTCGCCGGTTTTCCCTAAACACTCAACAGTTCAAATTATGTATCTAGTGCTTATTAAATTTCCTGCGGAAAGGTTGAAAAATTTTGTTATTCTGTGTTTTTATACGTTAACCATATAAATTTATTCGATATATACTTGTAAGTATAATTAATGTGTTATGAGGCGGAATATTGGGTCTTTACAATTTGACGGCTTTGGCTTTGCCTAAGGAGTTCCTAATAGAACTTACCTATTCGTAAGTTCCTGTTTATTGATATCAAAAAGAGATTTCCTATATTCCATAGTACATAACAAGTGGAGTTTTTCTGAATAATTTTGAATTGTTTGCTGTACATTCCTGGAACAGATTTTATTTTCGCATTCACCTTTAAAAGCACATTTGCCAGGTAATAACCCTAAACTAATAAATATCTCTATTTTTACCTGGAGGTCAACTGTAAAAATACATTTCCAAAAAAATTCGAAAGGTATCTAGCTAAAGAAATTCTTAATGGCTTTACAAGTACGTTACATTTTATTATTTTATCATTCCCACTACATCCCATAAAAATAATGATGCTATTGATATAAATGTAACTATTTAAATCTGTTTTAGGTGTACCTATACTGCTCGCACTTATAAAAAATGAATAAATTCAAAAAATAAAAAAAAAAATGATGACACTAGCTGTATTTCCCTTTTCACCCTAGGGAATTGTAAAGTCAATAAAGCGAATCAGGGGTTTTACTGTTATTTTACAACTACCCTAAAAAAATAGTGCTACACTTTGATTGATCCACAATAAAACTAACAAAAAGGCTTAAAATTCTCCGAACATTGCGGTTTATCTTACCCTTCTATTGTTCGGGTATATCCTTTATATTCCTTTCCTGAAAAAAAAAACAGCTCGAAAAAAACTTGACCTTGTTCTAGATTGCTGCCTTCTTCTTAACTATCGGCATACGGTCGCCACGGCGACCTCTAAACGGCTATTTAGAAACGCTGTAAACTCGATATTAGGGTTGTGTGCTTAATGTTTTGACAAGCCAAGGGGGTGGGGAACACTGGTCATCGTTTTCTTATGGATCTTTTTAGTTACGAAATTTCCGAGTGCCGTGTTAACAGGAAATTGCTGCAGCGATTAAAGACGGTGCGGTCGGCTTCGTTTTGACGCGGAATTTGTTGAATTTGTGCGGCTGAAAGTTTATTTGTGAAGAGGATGTGATGACGCCTCGAATAGTTCGAACGTGATTCCCGAACTACTTAATGGCCTCCATCGCTACTAAAATTTAGCATTAAATGAATTTTATTGTAAACAGGATATCGAAAATTGATAGTGAGAGGTGAGATTGTTGCCGTTAAGTATACAAATTAACTTCGTCTCTTCTTACTATGTAAACGATAAACACGTAGACTGATTTTTTACATTAATTTAGTAGCATTACTTTCAGTATTCGTCATTTGAGGGACGGTATCGCAAATTTTTATTTCCGTTAATTGTAATACCATTATTTAAATAAAATGTTAAACAAAGTTAACTAATTAATTAAATTAATTGATTTTCGCTTCCAGCTAAAAAATACACGTATATAAATAATTTAAACAAACGTAACCTGATTTTTTAAGTTTTAATTTAATAGTATTACTAAAGCCTTAGATAAAGCGAGTATAATTATATTTTTAAAAAATTCGTTTGCATATAAATGAAGATTTCGTAAATCAGATTAAAAATATCCATTAGAATAAGGAATTTTAATTTAAAAATATTTAATAATGAATATTGGAAAGTTGTTTATTTTTTATTTTTGCTTAATTATTGTCTTTAAAATAACCAATTAAAATTATAATTATTTCAAACTTGTTACAGCGTTATTTTAATTATGCCTTTGTAAAATGAAAAAGTACATTCTGCCATTGATAGCCACACATTTCTGCATTTGCCGAACTATATAAAAACTAAAATATGAGTAAAGTTCAAGACGTCCTGTAAACTCTGAATCTACCGAAACATTTGCCTTAATATATTGAAAATCGTTATCTTGTCCTAAAGCCAAATGTGTTCATTCTAGTGTTTACTGGATAGACTTGCGTAATTTTTAACGTAATTTTGAAAATTGGTCAGTTATGATTTGAACAAAATCCTCAAGTACCATTTACCACATTTCGCATGAATTCCATTAACTACATAAGACACTATATTATAATCTCCAACCATTTACTCTCAGTTAAACTTAATTTATCACTTTATCAGTGTGACGATAACAATAAGCATTAATTCAGTTACTTAACTGTGTTTTATAGTTGGAACAAGATTAAATATTCCAAGTATTTATTAATTTATGAGATGAGTATTTTCTACAGTGGATTGTAAATTTGCGGACAAAGAAACTGACTCATTCCTTATTTGTATTTTAAAATGGCTTTTGATCTGTGTTCGTTCTGTCAAAGTAGTAAATTATTGGAGCTGTCATATTGTGACATTTAATTTGCTGCTTTGAATAATGGTCTACTTAAATGAAATGCAACGTATGCGCGTTGCCACTAATACAGAAGGTACAGGAAAGACTAGAATAGAAATGTAACACGACGTTTAGTATAACCTCCAATACTGTACGTAAACATAATTAAAACGTCATTAAATTTCAATGTGACAGATCACTTTTTTTAATCCGCAAGTTTACATTGTGATCAACAATGAATGAAGGTTTACGTCTACAATATTTCCGACGTTTTATTAATTTTTCTTAATCTTACATACTACGGTATCTATAACAACACATAACTTAGTGTGTAATAGTAAAAATAGTATATTATACATGTATATTATAATCCAGGGAGAGAAATGTGCCATTTCTCCAGAGGTATTTGTTTATTGTTCCAAAATTACCGAGGGAAAAATGACATTCTCTCCTGAGGTGTACATCCACGACCGAGAATAGAAGAATGATAAGAATCCAAAGCTTTAAGAATAAAAAAATGTAATAAATCTGAGTGTCACTTTTGACAATCAATTAATTTCGGACAATAGTAGTCCTTGATATTCATTATTTGACAACACAAACTTATATGTTTAAGGCCCAGTTGTAACATGTGTTTTTTTAAAAATGCCATAAGGGGTGGCTGTGGAAAAGAAAATTCATGTCTTAGCTCCATTCATTTACTTTAAATTTTCAGATTTGGCATGTGTTAGATGCCAAGCTACGACGTGAGTTTTAATTTTCATGGCCAACCTTTATGACATTTAAAAAAAAACACATAGTATAATGCCAGTTTAAATTTAAGCTGAAGCTTAAACCTATAACAACGATTATTTCAATAATTGTCGTCAAGGTTTTAAGCTTTGGCTTGGAATTGTACAACTGGGCCTTAAGTTTATTCTTTGATAGAAACATTAGCGAAAATGAAAGAACAAGTACTGCAAGAAATGCTGAACGCAGTGAGTGAAGCGATGTTAAATTTACTGTCTTCAAAAACTCTACACTAAACATTTCTCCGAAGGGAGTAAATATGTTATTTCTATCACAATTTTGGTATCATTGAAACTGCTCTCTACTCCCGGTCGTGAATGAAATACTTTAGAGTTGCAAATTCAATCATTCTTAACATTCACATGATTCTTATTCCATATTGTACAAATGACTTGGTTACGATCTGTGAAAATGCGAATCAGCGATCATGGAGAATAAATTACAGATATTCTCTACGTCACATGTGTGTACAGCATTATATCCTATCAATAATATTATTTTCGGCATTATTGTCAAAGTGTTAAAATTTCCTTCTTTCCTAACTCATATCATTTAATTCGCTCACACATAACTAATTATTAAAAACAAAAACAAAAAATCTGTGAAACATGTATGTGAAGAATATCTCTATCAAAATGCACAAATATTCTTTTTTTAAACTAATATTTCTAATCTTTCGTCAGTGAAAGTAATGAATAGCAATGAATATTATGGGGGTCATTTGATATCTAAGGTACCTAACTATGAAGGGGATGGAATAGGAAAAAAAAAACATTTTCATTTATTTGTTAATATAATCTCCTGCGATCTCAATACACTTTTTACATTCCGAAATAAAATAAAATAAACCATCAAAAAGATTTTTTTTCTTGTGGTGCAAAAAATAATTATACGTTCGAATTTTTTTTTCTTCGAAAGATATAGAAAAAATCGCAGGGAGCCAAATCTGGGCCATAGGGAAGGTGGTACAACTCATAGAGATCTAAATCTTTCAGGAAACAAACAATGGCCGCCTTGTGCATAGGACCGTTGTCGTGCAAAAGAAAAAGTTTTTTCCCCGCTCTTTAGGTCGATTTTATGTAAACTCCTGCAATTTTCTTAGGGCTGTAATAAGTCCCTTTTACTGTAGTTTTGTGGAGAAGACAAAATTTCTTTGAAATCCCAAAAAATCGCAGTCATCACTTCGTCAGTCGATGGTTGAACTTTAAATTTCTTTGCTGATGGATTGATTCTTGTTTACTCTCAGGGTCAAAATAATGGTTCCACGTTTCGTTCTCTGTCACAATTTTCAATAAATTTCTCTTTTTGTCCTTCACAGGCAGCCAAAAATTGCCATGACAACCCTCCGTTGTCTCTCTAAGGCCCATATTGCATTCAGCTTTGACATCCCTAGATGTTCATGATTTATGGGGAAATTTATTTTCCCACTACTCTCAGCTATTTGATGAAGCCTAAGTTGTCGATCTTCAAGAATTAATTTTTCGATTTTTTGAATGTTTTCTGGTATTGCCACAGAGTTCGGGCGTCCACTGCGAGAGTCGTCTTCTGAAGATTCTCTACCCCATTTAAATTATTTAGACCAAAATTTTACAATCTTACAAGATGGTTAAGCTTCACTGTAAACCGTAGACACCCTATCATGTATTTGCTGTGGAGTATTCCCTTCTTTTGTGAGAAGTTTTATTACTGCTCGATGTTAGATTTGGTCCATGATCGTAATTTACCACGCACCGGTAGTTTTAAAAAATTATAACTTCATGTAATGCGAGCGAAACTTCGCACAAAATCTACTGACACTTCAAACTATAAACAAGAAAAAATGTTTGAGATTTCATATTCAAGTGTCTTAGATATTAAATGGCCCGCGAACATTTAAAGGTATACTTTGAGCTTTTACAATGTTAACTGATGTTGTCATGAAGAAATCGATCCTGCAATCATATAGTCGGAATCAGTCATGATTTTATTGTATTTATTTTCAATTTATTCGTTTTGAAAAGCAGAAAAACTTTCAACGAACTTTTTATAAAATTTTAAAATAGATTTTGCAAAATGTAACAAAAATGCATTCTTTATCATTTTAACAAATACCACAGAGAAGTCATAAAGCAAATATTTGCTACTTAGATGCAATTCAACAGTGAATCATGAATACCTGCACTGAGAAAACAAGATGTGTTAATCCAACCAAAAAACTGTTTGTCCAACAAAAGATTTCGTTTCAATACGTTCAAACAATTTTTTTTTTTATAATTTAACATTTATATAAATGTCATTAATTTTATTTTGTACTAATCAGATTACCATGTCAAAACAAATAAATCAAATAGCTTACTGTTATGTTACACAAATACTTTGTTTACAATAAACCAAATATTTAGTTGTAAATTTCTGTAATAATAAATTTTATTTAAAGTAAACACACAAAATTAAAATGATATTTTTGTTACAGTAACATGTGTATGTATACCTATTTAACAAAAATTTTAGTGTAATCAACATTTTTATTCACAACAAAAAGAAAACTGTTATATCAATGCATTTTGTTTTCTCAGTGTGGAATTCGTATTAAGGCATTTACATTTAGTACTGCATCACTTGCTTGATGCTGATGAATGAAAATTATCCTTACTTTAAAGGTTCCTTGACTCTCTCAATGGTCGTTGCAATTTTACCCGTACGGTTTCGAAGCATATGGGTAAAAGTAAGTGTGTAAACGCTATCAAACCATACAGGTGTGTCAAGGAGTCTTAAAGACTCCTTCTCACACTCTTGGTTCAGAACCATACGCGTAAAATTGGAACGAAGGAACCTTTAGATTTAGACGAATTTAAAATTATAGTTTTGACCAGAATTAATCAGTGGAATATCTATGTATTTTAATATTTCGTAAGCAAAATTCCATAATTACATTTTACTATTCTTATGGAAAAATTGTTTTCTTATTCAACTGAGAATTCTTAACTTATACAGCGAATTTTTCAAATGCCTTACACAAGTAATCTTACAAAGGTGTGTGGGAACTAAATCGTATTTTCAACGTTAAGAGTAGATAGGCGTGCTGAGATTTATACATTTCTCTGTCTGAAAGTGCGCAGAACATACGTTAAAACTTCACGCTACGACCGGCGTTTACCTTGTTTTGATTTATCGTTATCACTTACTCCGATACACTTTAAAGCGCATATCGTAAATTTGCCGAGAATAATTTAAGTTTCCAGTGCTGGAACGAATAAGTTCTGCGTAGTCCAGCGCAAAAATTTGCTAGATTTGCATGTTAGTTATCACGCGAGCACATAATTTTCAAAGTTCATTCATACCATAGCAAGAGAGAGTTTTAAATAAATTCGAATTTACGACCAAGACTACTAAATAAGTTTGATAAAATTAAAACAAAAGTTCAAGCGAATTTTTGAAAAGAATGTGGGACGAGGATAAATAACAGAAAAAAATGTAATAAATATCCGGGATTTATTATGATCTTTTTTTCTGTCTGGCTTTCGCATTATCCGATAACGGGAACGACGAGTCATTCTCCGCCATTTACTCGACGCCAACTCGTTACTCTGAAACGATGTTTGTAGATTTACCATATTTAGACAATTTTTACTTTATATCTTCCACACACACGCTTTAAAAGCGTCATGCAACAAATTGAAACATCAAATGCAATTAATAAACATTAAAATGACATTTTAATTCCGGACGGTGCTGCAAACGACTCTGGCAGCGAGCTTAAATATACCGTTAAATAAACAACGTCATATAAAATAATAAAATAACCATAAAGTAATAATCCCGTACAATTTACAAGGTAGAATAATAAACAGGCCATCAAAAGCGTCAATAAAACTGACATTGATGCGAGCGAGGTTCGCGAGCAACTCAAATCAAGTTGGCATAGGTCTGGGGCGCATTGTAACTAAATCCTACATTTATTACCACTAAACAGTAGTAAACATAAACAAGCCATAACTTAGATTTTTACGGCCACTAAAATGATCGTAAAATCAATGGGAGCAAATGCTTTCTCAACAACTTGGGCTCTTCAACTCTATAACGCCTGTGTTTAAGGTTGGCTTTCTTTGTTTTTAACATTCGCAAGTTCCGCATTATATCGTGACTTGATTTCAATCTGATTCAATTATCACGATTTGCCCCCTAATAAATTATTTAATAATCCAGACCTTTGGCCTATTTGCTTGATAACGTCTGTTTACTTAATGCAACTTTAAATAGACATACGGATTTAAATATTCACTTCTAAAAAATTAAGAAAGCAAATTTTGTGAAAGCACTATTTTACTGCGACATTATAAATTAAATTAAAATTTACATCTACAAAGTTTATCCTTCGCTAAGCGTTTTAGTACTCGAAAGACAATAAAATATAGAACAAGTTCGAGGGACATTTCTTTATTTAATTTAAAGTGAATAAAGGTAAGAGGTCATTTATAAATTTGACATATAATTTTATCTTGGGTGACTTTAATAGTCAAGCTTGAATTTTGTAATATATCACCACAAATGGTAACGATCGAACTAATATATCCTTGACGAAATGTTAAAGTTTTCGAGAAAATTGCAATTGCAAATTGTACCCCAAAATCACTGCACGACACTTGTCGAATGAAAATTCATGCATTCCACAGTTGCATCTAATAAAGTTTTATTGCTTTATGTCTCAGATTGTGACCTTCACATCGGTGCGGAAGTTTTTACGATCAGCTCTTTTATAAAGTTCTGCGTAAACTAGATTCATCCGATCATTTACCCCTTTAACTAATGTAAAAAAAAATTCATTTTTGGAAGAAAATTTGCTTAGGCGAGTATTTGGAAATGCTCGATTTAAACAATTCGTCACTACGAGCCTTAACAACATTTAACATTTAAGCCTTAACAACATTTAACACTTAACATTTGGGCGAGAACTGATTCTATAATAATTGTTGTCTAACTCATAAGAAAATGTTTAGAACTTTTAATATAAAAAAAAATAAACAGAAAAATTGATTAACGGCAACTAATAATTTATTCACAACAACTTTTACTCTAATAATGAAAATAGAAATCAGATTTAAAAAAAAAAACTATAACGTATGCCGATAATTTAATATTCGAAAAAATCTAACATTTAATAAATTAATACAAGTTACATCACTTTTGGTTTTTATTGGCACCCTGGATTTGTTCTGGCATAATGTCCACTAAGGGCTCATAATATTGTGGGGTGAAAGAATTTCATATTTCCTATATTTTAGTCTTTAGTCCTGGAATTGTTCGTTGGGGTCATTTTCATGTTGCAGAGTTTTGATGACATTTAAGTCTGAGCTATTTGAGGGCCAAGCCAACACTAATATCATTGTCCCCGAACAATTTTTTGTAGTTTTGGCTGTGTAACACGAAGTCCTGTTGACAAATGAAATTTTCTATTTCGAACTGCAACCTTGCAATCCGCAGGAGGTTTCTTTCTACAATATCTTAATATTTTTCTGCGTTTACGTTACCATCAGTAAACTCCAGTTTGCCTAAACCTTTGCTGGACATGCATCTCCAAATCATAACTCCTTGTCGGATTTTTTTCGTTAAATCGGTTTTTATGGAAAGCCCGAATTTTGTTCTGATGACTCTCTTCCGACAATCACCAATACAGATATCAAACCCTGATTCATCATAAAAAATTATTTGGCTTCACATTTCTTCGGTCCATATAACTTTAGATTTTGCCTAGTCCAGACGTTTTTTCTCTTGTGCTTCGGTCAGTAGTTGTTTTTATTTCGCCTTTTTAAAAATAAAATGTGTTAAAATTTAGGTTCTCAAATTTAAATGAGTATTGAGTGCAATAAATGATATTTACTTTATAAGAATCATAGCCGGATTTGTGTAACCATTGTTGGCAACATTCCCTAAATACAAATAGACCACTTTCTTCATTCCATTGGGACTGAATTTCTCTTAAAGAACCCTGTCTTCTCGTTTGCAAATTTTAGTGAGAATTCTTCGTTGTCTTTCTGTTACAGTACTTGGTTTTCTAAGATTTATGATATCAATGTTCGCCTTGCCTCCATACTTTTTTTTATTATATCGTCAAATGTCAATTTTGATAAGTTAAATTCATTCGCAATTTTTTATAGTTTTACCCCCGGCATATTATCGAATTACAGGGTGTTTCGTAATTGCACGGCACTAGTTTAGGGATGTCATCTGTAGCCCGAAACAAACAAAAAAGTTCATATAAACATTTGCCTCAAACTAATTTATTACTCAGATACTGAGGTATAAATGTGGAAGATTTAACAACAAAACATTCAGAGTAACTGTTCAAAGTGGCGTCCGTTTTGTTGAATGCAGCATTCAGCCTTAAGTCACTGTGGTACCATAGTGACTTAAGACACCATCCTTTACCTAGACAGTCACCCTATTTATCTTTAACCTTCAATATCTCGATAATAAATTAGTTTGAGACAAATGTTTATATGAACCTTTTTGTTTATTTCGGGCTATACATGACATTCCTAAACCAGTGCCGTGCAATTACGAAACACCCAGTATAATTTCATGTACTTTTTTATGAGTTGGTAGGCCACGGGCCATATTTTTCATAAACATTTTGTTCTTATTATCAAAATCAACAATTAACGATTTATGGTTTTTGTTTTCAAGATTTGGGTACTTTGTTTCTAAAGCGTAAAAAGGTAGACGCCCGAACAATTAGTTGCCAGGAAATTTTATGAATCAATCAAATTAGTTGTATTAAGCAGACACAACATAAACAATTTAAAAATTAATAGAATATTAATTAGGAATTATATGTCTTCAAATAAATCTATACACTCAAAATACTCATAAAATTTATTTTAATATATTAATATTTTTTCATAATTCCTTGTAAAAGTAATTTCTAAACAGTTTTGATATCAGTTTAATCAATTTGGTATCATATTTCGTAGGAAAGTACCTTTGAAATTTATTCAATTAAAAAGGCAAGAAAACAAAGATAGCAATGTTGGATTTTGAGGTGGTAAAGAAATCCCTGCAACGAATGACAGATCAGAATATGAAGGGTTAAAAATAAAATTTTGCAGGCACTTACTCGATTAATATACGTAGACTTAAATCCCAAACACCATAGAAAATATACAGATAAGGAATAATTTATTCAATTATCTAGTATAGAGTTTATTTAAATATAAAAATATTTAGTTTATTATGGGGTACCCTGTATGTATTAAATAGGAAAATAACTGGGAAACTGTAAATCTAGTACAACGAAATCATGATAATTCATTAACTGAATAATTTGCAGTCACTTTTCCTGTCCTTAGAAATACATTAAATTGTTTGTAATTACGATCTATAACATAAAAACACCATGTCTCTATTCAGTAGATCTAAAACAAATATTATCTCACATTAAAAGAAATTATGGAACTGACGAGGATCCATATAGGGCTGAAACAGCTGTCCAGAGGATGCTCGAGGAGTCTATTGAAATCAAAATCGACTTGCAACAAATTTTTAAATTTAACGGTTAAGGAATTTTAGAAACATTTTGGCATATTTGAATTCGATTTGGCGCAAATATAAAAATACGCGTTACGCATAAAAATAAACATAAAAGTAAGGCCCTTCGTTACCATTAAACGGTATATTTTGGATAACGTCACGCGCGTGAAAAATATAAGGGCGTTTCACCAGACGAAATATATGTATATATTTTTACCCCGAGGAGAGGTGCGTGTGATAAATACGGAACACGGAATCGTAAATTTGTATTTAAGAAAATACAATATACAACGTTAACGTCTAACGCATATAACAGCACATATCTCTTCATCTCGTAGAAAAGAAGCATTTATTTGGTTTTATGGTTGAAAGAGCAATTTAAGATGCCAAGTGAAGTACGTTACATTAAAATACGAATACGTATTTATTTTAAGCCTGGAATTAACTGAACAAATGCCGACAGAAGTGCTTGTCATTCATACGTGCATAACAAATATGCCCGTATTTGAAAAAATGTTTGCCACAAAATTCCTGCGAAAAGATTTAATGAGTTCTCTTATTGTCTTATTTGAAAACTACATGAATGCCTGGCAGCATCTATGACTAAATTTGAAATACGTCCATTTACGTTGTTAATGACTACATCCTTCTATGAGCGTGCTCTTCTATTTGTACCATTTTGAGGTTATTGTGTATTGTTACACAACGTATCAAGCTTTTTAATCTCAAGTACGTATATTACAAGAAGGATGAAACAATTGTAAAATTTTCATGAATAGTTATTTTTAATCAATGTCGCTGCTTTACGTATTCGTTGGAATAAGTTGCATTCATTTTCATTTTCTTCTGCATAAACTAAAGTGCAAAACTGTCTTGAAAATCAGTTGCTAAGAAATGACGCTATGGTAGTTCCACATATTTACTCCTGAAAATTCGGATCAATTAAACTAAAAGTGAAGAATGTTCTTGAAGACCCATTGTATACACACTGAGAAAAATAAACTGTTCAGTCAATCAAAAACACGTTCAGTTAACAGTATTTTTCGTTTACCTATTAGCAATCACGCGTGGTCATTGAACCAACAGTCAAAAAATGTTAAATATTTTAGATTGAATCAACTCAATATTTTCTTTGAGGCAAGCATACAATGAAGACATCTTTCTAGTTGCTTTAATGCCCAAGAAGATTGATACAAGAACTTCAGATTGTTAAAATTGCTAAATATTTTATTTGACTGAACGCCGTTAGGGAATTAAAATTATATTTTTGATATATTTAAAGTAACTTTTCAGTACAGCTAATAAAAGCGCAGAGTCAATTCAATCTAGACTATCGTTTAGGGAAACATCAATTAAATGTTCACCTCTTTGCGATACTGCCAAAGTAAGATAACCCTTCAAGCTTTGTTGAGGTGCAAGAGAAGCTGAATAAACCTCTCAACGAACTTTATAATGTCGGACGCATTCGAAATATGAATGACTTATCCGTTTAAGAAACGATGTCGAACAACGAGGTTATGCTGACACAGGCAGTAAATATACGTGAAGTTTTAGTAGGCGCCATCTGGAACTCGATAGCTTATTAATATGGGAATTAATCCTCGCTTTTACTTGACTTAACATTTATTACGTTAAATAAAAAATCAAAACAGGCACATAAAAGCAACAGCACTTTACGATCATTCTGAAATTTCAACTTTTTGATTCAACATATTAAGCACTTTCGTTTTAAGGAAAACATTTACATCGTTCAGTCAAACGTAATAGTTTAACATTTTTTTAGTGTTACTTCAACAATTTCCAAGATGTTCAGTTAAGAATATTACCGTTGAAACAAGTACATTTTATTTAAGTCAATGCACAAAAAGTTGACATTCAAAAAGTTGTTGACTTAACTATTCATAATTCATAATTTGGCCAGAAGACGGTGCATTAGCAAGAGTACCTTTGACTAATTAAAATCCTAATTAAAATCAGAAACGAATAAGTCATCATTTCCTTGTAATATATTGCAAACATCAGAAGATGTACCCAGTTCTAAACAAGATCGAAGGCAGAAAGTCCGGAAAGACATTCAGCGACTGCACCCAAAAAGCCAGGCGACCAAAATGAGGTATCTGGTAGATGAAACTGATGAGAAAGATGAATCCTCGTGAGACACCAGTTGGTAATGAGTATTTATAATGGAAAGAGTAATGTCTTTTCCTCAACTACATCCCAGTAAGTCTATTACATCTGCGGACATACTCGTAAAGAAATGAATAAATAATCTTACGCATTATCCAGAAATATCATCGATCTTAATACCCATAAATTTGGACTTATTTACCTTCCACGTGAAGATTGCTTTCTTTGAGTACCTCCTTCATATCGACCGGAGATATATAAATCACAGTCTCTAAAACACAGTCTCTATAAAAACGAGAAAGGAATCAACAAAAGAAAACAAATTTTTAACAAATTTCGATCGAAGTTACGATTCTTGATCGAACAACCAAAATCTGGAGGAAGTGGGAATACCGCTCGTTTGCTCAAAGATCAGGAGAGCTTCTAGAATTCGATCCGGTGCTGATAGAACGATTCATCAACGTTCTTGAAACAATTGCAAGTGGCTTCGCTTTCGAGCTTTCCACGAAAAGCGGTCAAATTCTTTCCACGGTACTGAAGCTGAAGATGCGAAGGATTACGAACTGAAGAAATTCCGCGAAACTTATACAAGGAAATTATCGCGCCTGGAAACGAATAAAGATTTCGTTAATTAATTCATATTTCAAACCCAGTTATCTCTAGACCACTTTCACGGAAAAAAAGGAATGAGTGAGATCCGTGAGATTTAAATTTATCCATATTAAAGGCATTTTGTAGTGGCGTTCTTAGTACTTACTACTAGGGATACCGACACCCGATAATTTTGTTACCCGGGTATCCGCTATTGGTACCTGGGTATTATCCATTACCCGATAAGTACCCGAGTATCCGATAACTATCTGTATATCCGATAAATATTGAATAAAAATTTGAAAATCTTTCGTAGCAATATCCCAAGTAACTAATGCTGCAAATAAATTATTTCTTCATAGTAAAAAAACAAGAATAACACCCTAAACATTTGTTTTATGGTCATTTAAATTTAAACGTAAGTTCTTGGTTATCGGGCACTTACCGAGTAACGGGTATCCGGGTACTTATCGGGTAACGGGTATTCATAAAGGGGAACCGGTTCCATTTAAATAAACGGGTACCCGGGTACCCGTCGTCATCCCTACTTACTATTAAAAGTGAACGAAAAGGGCTTGACTTTGACTTGATTTTTGTCCACCTGTAAATTCAATCTGGTCCACTGGGCAATGATCAGCCATGATTATTTACGACCACATAGGGATTAGTAACCAATTGTTCGGCTACAACGCATTTTAAGAAATTTTACACTACGGCTGATTTGCATTATTTACAGAAACGACATGTTCGGTTTAAAAAATTATTATACAGTTCTAAAAGAAAGGAAACAAATTTTTTAAAGACCTAAAGCTGGATTTATACCGAAGGTAACATTGTTAATAACCAATTCTTAAATTATTTTTATTAACGGGGATTAACGGCTATTGTAAATAAAATATATTTTTGTTGGTCAATATTTCGTAATGTTTTTATTACTTCATCAGGACCAAAAATTGCTAATAACATGTTAAAAGCAATGCTTTTAACAAATCTTAAAAACTGGGCCAAGAAATGTTAGAAACATCTATTATTAACATTGTTGACAACATTTGCGATTAAAGCTGGCTTTACACCGGTGGTAACAATATTAATAACAGTGTTAATAGCCAATGCTTTTAACAAATCTTAAAACCTGGGCTAAAAAATATTAGAAACATCTGTTATTAACATTGTTATCAACATTTGCGATTAACATATGAAGAAATACCGAAGAAATGTTACTAACATGTTGAAAATAATTTATGTTAATAACATTTGCTATTAACATTTATTATTTTTTCCATTAACTTGTTAATAACATTCTTCATAACTTTGTCAATAGCAAATATTTTGCGATCGGTCTGGAGGCGGTCTAGAGCTAGCAAAATGTTATTGAAACGGTATACAGTCGCAGCTCTATAACTCGAACCTCCATAACTCGAAATTTTCTGTAAGTCGAAATTTACTGATGTCCCTGCACATTGGGTATAACTGAAATCTCGTCCTTTAACTCGAAATTTCTATAACTCAAAGTAATTTTCCGATCGTTTGAAATTCGAGTTATTGAGCTTCGACTGTATTTGGAAATAAAATGTTAGTAACACGTGGAAAACATTTCGTTACTTTCCGAGAGACTAAATGCGCGTCAACTTTATTGTGATTTATAGTTTTGAATGCATCTACCTAATTTGTTAGCCTTGTTTTTCTCAGTTCAATATTTGCGCTTTTCAAAGCTCCAAAATGGAATGGTCTAAGGAAAAGAGTATTAAATTATAGAAGAGTAGGTACCGTAAGCATTCATGTTTATGAAATCATCAGGTTTCAGTTTACAAGGACAGATAAATTTACCGACATGTTCATAACTGTCAGTAATAATATTGTTGATAACACTGCCAATAACTTTGTTGTCAACAATGTTATAGACATTGTTACACATCCTTAAAATTCATTACATCTTTTGTTAGCAACAATGTTAATATTAATGTTAAAAGCTATGTTAATATCAAATTGCTACCTATGTTTCCAGTGCCAATCAAATGAATGTTATTCACATATTTGTTACTCGCATTTTTGCTATTAACATGTTTTTGTTATTGTTTCGGTGTACAGGCACCTTAAGACAGACGAATTTATTATTTTAAGCTCATAAGTTTTCTGATGTCACTAATGACATAAATATAGTAAATTAAACCCTCGACCTTTTCCTTAATTGCATAAATGCAGTATGCCGTGTGGTTAAAATTTAAAATGAAAAAAGTCAACAATCATTATACAATTACTTTTTTAAATTACGTATATTGTTTTTAATAATTCATAGATGTACTGTAGTACTGTAGTGTACTGTATTAGAAATTTGATAATAACGTTAATTGTATTCTAATTTAAATTCTCTTTCTATTGGTATGGAAATAGTAAACAAATAATATTTTTTCGTATATTTTAAACCTTCAATTAAATTATTATAACGCGTGATCAATATATTTTCTAATCAAGTGACCTATGAAAAAAAATTATATCTTTGTTTGGTTCATTATTTCAAATTCCATTTGAATTATTTTTATTCCTATCGTTTTGTATAGGAATGCAATATAAATATGTAATTCAAGTGGCATTTGAAATAATGAACTAATCAAAGACACATGATTTTATTTCCAGAGGTCACCTGATTAGAAAAGTTATTGATCACCTGTTATTTAAATTAGTAATGTTTACGATTTAGCAAAAGAAGTTTATTTACTTTACCTTTAGTGTTCATAATTTTCATACAACACGCTATAAAAGAATATTTTCGTACGCTTCTATATTGCACGTATCGTCGGATCGAAGGGTGCCGGGCCACGAGGGACCGGTTGGGCGCCATTTTAGCGTTGCACCACTCCATGTTATGTTCCGTTTATAGACCAGAATAGCGCGTTTATAAACCTGTGCGAGGCGCAAAGGGCACCGTTTTCATTCCGGGGATTATTATTACTCCGTTTCTTACAAACTTGGTGGCGAATTTATATAAACTATTTACAGGAGCGAATACTGTGTATATTTGTTTGTTACAATTTTTTCTTCTTTCTCCCCGCACTTTGCGTAATACGCCGCTAATTTACGACGCCCGCTGATGTTTACGTAGTTATTTGTTTAGTGGTATTTTGTAACCGCTTCTTAAACGATAATTGCTGTAATAAATGTTGTTTTTAATTAATAATATATTCGTTTAATTGGATATGAAATCAGTCATATATTATTAATGCAGTGTGCGATAAAGAATAGGCCAGCTAGATTTACGAGCTATAAATCCTGATAATTATTATGTACGCCTGTAATTAAAACACTGATTTTTACAGCTAGTATAAGCGGACCCGCTTGTTTTATTTAACAACTTTAAACTTGGATAAATTTACTTGATTTAAAGTTTAGTATAATTGAGAATAATTCTGAGCTGACGTGCAACGTTTATCTAAATTTAACCGGCACATTAGCAGAAAAAATTGTGGGTATATTGCATGAAATATAAATGCACTTTCGAACACGAAATATTTTGTGCATCTTTTGGTAGTGTACCCGGCCGTCGGATGGTTTCTATACTCCGTAGCTTTGTTTAATTTAGAATTAAATCAGAATTCATTATACAATTTCCTAAACAAGTTTTATTCCTGATAGAAAAGAAATAGTTAAATGCTATGGCAATAGAAAACTGTGGTCAATATTTTCAATTTAAGATAATCTTTAAGTCTGATGTCATTTCTGCGAAAACTATAAACTGGTTTAATATCCGCCCAAATATGTAAGAACCTTCGAATTGGATGGTAGCCAAGTTATATTTATTCCGTTACATTTAATACGTAAATATAACACTTCAATACATCAATGTAATATGTGTTTTATCAACGAATTCGCATGGTGTAATTCCTAGCTTATTTAAATACAAATATGTGATCCTTTTTATGTTTGAACAACTTCAGAGACATTATAAAGAAAAGTATGTTTAGAGTTTTTCTGGTTCAGTGTCCAATCAACGCATCGATTTTAATTTATCCAGCTCTCCGAGCTGTCAGAATTATCGGCATGAGATACACCAGAAATTATGTATGGTGTTCAAGTATTTCATATCTGGGGTTAATGTGGTAAATATAGATTACGTGGGATCGACACAGAGAGTTGCTTGTTCACGCTGAGGCCAGATACTTCTGGAGAAACTTAAAAATTCACACCGTATAAACGGCGCGTCTTGTTTCTAAATTAAGACTTGGCCAACTTAATGGGTCTGTTTTATTGTCTCGCTTCCAAGCATTATAAATCTCTATAAGCTCCAAAAGTTTTGATGAAATATTTACGGCCTGACTGTATACAAACTTACTTTGTGATTTATATTCAACCTGGTAATTTTTAAGTGGCCAGCGATTTTATATTTATAAATATTGAGCCGGCTTTTTACGTTACTATGTTAAAACGGTTGATTTTTGGTTGGCTGAAATAAGGAGTACATTAAAAACTTCATTTTCTTTCAGAGTTTTTTTACTTGAATGGAAAGGTAAACCATGAAAATAATTTAATGGTATTTATTAAATTATTTATATTTTTCACTTCTGACGAAGCTGTCGAACGACGGCGAAACGTTAAGTGTTTGTGCGCTATTTAGTGTCCGGTTAAAAGATTTTGTGATACAATTTTCATCGGACAAGTACCAACTTTAAATATGGGTATTTATTAACTAAGTAAATGGTATGACATACACTGTCTTTCAAAAAGTGTGCTACAAATTGGATTTCTTTTTATTATCGACTTTTATAAAAGTTTATTGACGCAGTGCGCTTCTGTATCACTTTTAAGGTCAAATTGGCAAATGTCAGATGAAATGTATCTTAACTATCTTGAATGATATACAGAGTGGACACCGAGAAATGAAGATGGTGTAAGAGTAAAGTGCCCTTATTTGACAAGATACATAAAATGTCATAAGGATAAGTCGTTCAGAATTAAAAGTTATAGCCTAAATATGAAATTACAGCTTCCTATCTCAAAAATAGAAAAAATCACAATTTATTGTGAATCATTCTTTATACACACTGGTGGGATTAAAGCGTCCGGCAAAATAATATGAAAAGGAAAATACGAAATTTGTTCTTATTTCTCAATTATTTCAATTGGTTCTTAGTGATTATTTCAATGCGATACAAAACTTTGTGCTTTCTTGTAGCACACTTTTTGAAAGACACTGTATATACCGTTCTGTGCAATAAAATTAAGCACAGTAATTATTTTATAGTTTATACATCTCAAAAATAATATTTTTACCAACTTGTAAGACAAGATTTCGTTAGGCACAGTTTTTAGGGAACTTTTAAAGTTGGTATTTTATTCTGACAAGCTTATCTTTGTTCTTTACATCCGTTTTAATGTGTAATAGTTCAGTGTGATTAATTTTATTGCACAGAAGTGTACATTAATTTGATACAACATTTAATTTTCAATTTCTTTCCAAATTTTAAATTATTTTCCAGATTTATTATGCATTTATTACAAATATTAATACATACACCAATTCGTGTACAACTTAGACTATTTACATGTAATTTAATCTAAGGCAGAAAAGACTTTTTACCCACGAACAGTACTATCGTGAGAGCAATAAAAACCCAAAGATATACCCATGGAATTTCGAATTCTTGTCTTAGATTAAATAACGATGTAAACAACATTAAAGTTTTACACATGTGACAAATGTTACACATTTTAACTTACATACATCACATAAAACGCTATTGCTTTTTAATTTTTGAAGTTAACATAGGTAATAGATTCAAATTACAAGGGTATCTTTGCAACATATTTACTAACTCATTTCTTAACTAAGAATGCTCGTAAAAAATAATTTAATACTTATGTGATGTACAGTCAGAATTAAAAGTAATGTCTTCTCAATAAAATGTTAAATTGCAACCTAATGAACGAGTAGGCGGGCAAGCGAACAGGCAGGCATCAAATTCTTGTCGTTATTTGCTTGCCCGCTTGCTTCTTATGGTGATCAGAATAAATAAGACCGCGCATTTACATTTTATTGGGGAGTCATTACTTATAATTCTGACTGTACTTAATCAAAAAGTAACAATAATGAAAGCAATAGTAGAAAGCATAATTTTTGGACAATTGAAATAAGTATATTCATCATAATTATTCATTGATTTTAATATATGCAAATCACACGGTTAGTATTAGATACTTTATCAACTTTGCAATTGTTTATTTATGATAATAGGTTTGACCGATAGTTCAGTATTTATTTATAAAAAGCGGAAACTACTTTGATAAAAAATACAGCATGTTACTCATTTAGTTATTTCTATCAACTCTGATGTATTAATATACAAAACCAAAATTTACGTCAGTGCAAAAAAAACACCTAATTAATTATTAATGATCTAAAAAATTGAGATAAAAATATCAGTTAGATACATTCGCAAGAAGTCATTTTTAGTTTATCTTATGTGTTGCGCGCGCATATTTTAAGATCCATTCGAGCAAAGGCGTGGTCAAAAGTCATGGGATCATACTTTAAAAATGTGATAATGGATGCTTGTATGCATGAATTTGCGCAGATACGTAAAATGGAAATTAAAGTTGCTTGTATAATGAAAATTGATCTTTGCATTTTCTATAAATATATGGAATAGAAAAAATACGATTACTTTTCTTATCACTCTCTTCACTAACAATGTCATTATCAAACTATTCTCTACAACAAAAAGCGATCAAATATTTAAAAAAAAATCTCATGAAAATGTCCGTGAAAAATAAGAATTTTCAAGATGTAGAGCGTAGTTTGCAATTCAATTTAGAATACTCCTATTAAGTTGTGAGAAAAATGCTCATTATGTGTCGAAATATCTATCAGTTTAAAAATGAATGTACCAAATGACTAATGAGTAAAATTAAAAGAACATTTGATTGTTTTAAAGTTTATGGGTTTACATTCTGATCGCACAGTAGTTATTTGTATACCAAGTCCGTAAAATCATTCTTAACGTTCCGAGAGAAAAATTATCGCCGGGACCGCTTGCGGCCGTGGCAGGATAATCTCGACGATGTTAAAGGATTTCGCGGGAAAGGTGTACACAACATTTTTTGGACAACCGTATAAAATCTTCAATTTTTGGAAATAGAAAACCCGGACTTTTAATTTTCGTCGTAAATAGAATGATGGCTTTCATATTTTTTTGGTCCTCCCTATTCAATATGTGGAAATGTTCCATTTAGTTTAACGGCCGTTACCAAAAGTAAGAAATTCGATTTCGCGGGCTGCGTTGAGTACACGAAATGATCACTTCATTTACGGTTGCCCAAAAATATGGTATATTGGAAACACAAAAAGCCGTTAATTTTCAAGCACTGTGAGTGTTAATGGCCAGGAAGACCAACATTTGTTTCTCAGATCAATATAACTTTTATGCAATCGGTTGCATAAAAGTTATATTGATGGCCAAAAGTAGTTTACACAGCTTACAGCCGTGTACTATCGGTAGTACACGGCTGTAAGCTGTGTAAACTACTTTTGGCCTGGACCTGATTGAATCGACATATGATTCTTACAGCCATTAGTGCAAACTTTAGCTATATCAGCCGCGTGAATCATATGATGCTTCTCAGCTCAAAAACATTGAAAAATATGTTTTTGGGAAAAATATAATCATATACGCTTAAAACAATCTCATTGCTGTCATATTCAAGGATAAAATAGTTTTGGCCAGAAGAGACAAGATATTTCTAACTATTACGGCAGTCAACGTGTTACTTTTTTCCAACGGTTTCTGTGACGTAGGTACTATCTTTTTGAAACAGACAGTATTACTTGTAAATTAAACTTCTGGACTTCTGAACAGAACTAATCCTCATAGAACTTAAAATAAAATTCATGTCATAGACAGATGATTTCTTCATATGAGTCAAACACAAAGTTTTGAGTTGTGTTGACTTAGTAAAGTGTGGCGATCTGGGGAAAAAAGTGCAAAAAGTTGTAGTCTCAACCCTTCCTAAAATATGCTTAGGCGTCATCTTGTAGTCGAAGGAGTAGCTCAGATTATCAATTTACTTCGCGAAATACTTTCGGAGAGGGAAGTTGCTCGAATTCTACACACAAACAAATCTGTGGTGCAAAGAGCTGCTGCAAGGCATAGAATCACTGGTAGTTTTACCAGAAGAAGAACACAAGTTGCTAAAAGCAAAACAGTTGCCAGGGAAAATCGCTACAAATAGCTTCAAGCTCTAAGGAAGCGTTTTGTAACGTCTCTGGAGTTAAAAAGTGATCTGAGCTTGGGTACCAGAAAAGAAATAACGACCAAAAGCTGTATGACGAATGTTGGAAGAAGTTAATTTTACTGCCAGGCAATCTGCAACCGATCCAATTCTTACGGCGTTGCATAAAGAAAATCGTTTGACCTTTTGTTTAAACTACCAGGATTGAGGTGAAAGGCAGTGGGGCTCGGTTTTATTCTCTAAGGAGTCCCGATTCTACCTTTCCCATAACGATCGTCGTGTTCTCGTTTTGCGAAGATCTGTGCAACGCAACGTACGGGGAGATGAGAAATTTGACAGAGAATCTTTGATGGCATAGGGTGAAATAGTTGAATGGTCGTACAGAGTTAGTTATTGTGCGGAATGGATCACTGAAGGCAGCAAGATATAGAGACGATATTATTACATTATCATATGCTGAAAATGTTGGTCCAGGCTTTATTTTAATGTACGTTAATATAAGACCACACATGTAGCAACAACTGCCTTAGCAGAAGCAAATATTGAGTCAAGAATGGCCAGCAAAAAGCCTACTGGTCCACTGTGGTAAGTTGGGCCGACGAGTTAGAAGTGTTTCTGGGTTTCCAATGAGTCTTCAACAGCCGCCTAACTTGCTTACAGAAGAACGGCACCAGATACCAAAGAAAACATTCGAGATCACATTAGGAGTAGCCAAGAAGGATGGAAGCGCGTATAGCTGGGAGATGAGAAAACATGCGTTTTTAGTTCCTAGTAATGAGTTCTTTTTAATTTACTGTTCTTCGAAATTTTATATTTAATGTATTAATTTTGTATGTTTCCAGTAAACCCACTGAGGCACGATATTTCAGTCATAGTTTAACATGGTTTTTACAATTGTAAAAATAATTGTTCCTATGGAAATAAACTAAAGGTTAAAGTTAAACCATGATTGAAATACCGGGCCTTAATGTAAAATTTCGTTACGTTGCAAAGGAATGCCATTAACCGTGTCGACTCTAAAGGCAAACGATCGATTACAGTCGATGTACGTTTATAATTTATGGACTCTTTAAAACCAATACTATGGAGGCTAATAATTTGTTCTTTGTGTCACATGAAAAAAGTTTCGACTGTACGTACATACACAATCGTTGCGTTTATAAGAAAGAAATTGGAAATAAAGTGCTGTTCGATATTGAAAAAATATTGCCAGATGAAATTCTCCATAGGATTTCTTAATGGTATTTATGTGTGACAAATGACTTATGGAAATGTTCACTTCCTTGTTCATAAATTGTTGCATAATTGCGATTTAAATGTGGCGTTGAATTCAGCTACCAACGGTAAAATATTTTTGGGTGGATTTGTAATCGTGCGCGGTATGAGTATGTAAATAAACAAGAAAATTACAGGAGGAATTTAAAGCGCGAAGTGCGCATATATTAACAGGTAAATTTATTCCGGTGTGATTTACGCCGGCGTATTTAAATAAATGAAGAAATACGATTACCATAATTTCTAATTCTAATGTCTCCGAAGCTGTAATTTACAGCGACTTAGACATAAATTAACAAAAGGCCGACAATCTCACACGTATACGTGGCCAACTAAATTATTAAGTAGTCTTCAATTATCCTGTATATTCAAAAACTGGACGCAGCCATATTTTGAAATTATCTTCCCAGGATCACTGACCCATAATTGGGTTTCAAAACATCCACGACTTAACAAATTACAGTGTTCACGCTGGGGATTACAGTCTTAAACGTTAGGTGATGTAATTTTGCTTAAAGACTTTTCTTAAACTTTCAGTGACGTAAATTGCACATTTTAAAAGAAATTATCATTGTAAGTAATTTATTTTTTAATAATTCAGCGATAAAAATTACAAAGCGAAAAGCAATTTGAGCTTTGTGATTAAAAAGGAAGTTGTTTGGCATATTTTTTATTTAATTTGATTATCTATAAAAAAATAATGCAAGTAAGATTATAATACAAATAAAGACAAATTGGACATATTATATACAGTTAGTTTTATGTAGATTTAATTCATGTAATGTCTTCATTATTTTTGAAATTACCGTACAAGGTTTGCATAATGCAAAGTTTCTTTAGATTACTATTAAGGAAATCGGTAAATTCTTTGCTTACTTGTACTGATCCTAACCATTGGTTAGAAATAAAATCGTGCATTTAATGAGACTACTCTGTAACGGAATCGTTATTAATATTATACCATTTCGTTCAGAGCATTTATCAAGTGTAGGGATATAGAATGGGTTCTATCCTCTCTGAAAATTAGTTTTTTAATTAGACGATCATACGAGATGTATGTAGCCGAAAGCATTACAGAAAGAATGATTAAAAATTTAATTTATTTCAGCACGGCTAACCCAATTAATTAAAAACAGAACACAAACTTTGTTACGCATATGAAAAAAAAAATTATTTTCATGTACTTGTGCATACAAAAATGTATTTGTGTAAAATATTTGTGTAATGTGCGAGATGATCCGCTCGTGATTAAATTATGTTTGCCCCTCTGATTACCAAACAAGTGCGCTGGTGAAACAAATGGGATGTTCGGATCAGTTTCGTTATTGTTCGACAAAAAAATGAATTTGATTAATACTCATTCCCGATCAAGAATATTTATTAGTTTACTTTTTACGTATTTATTTGACTTGAGTCGTTATATATTCCGGTTACAAAAATTACACAAGGCTTTAAGGACGTTAGCTCCAGCTTAGGCGTTTCGGTCGTAATTCCTCCTCAGATAATCTATGTTTCGTATGTGCCTTCGAGCTAACCCGCGTTTAAAACACGTAATGATAATGTGGAAGAAATACTTACGTAATCCTTTAATTTTGATGAATGTCTGTCTGCACATATGCTGTTCATGGTTAATTTTATCTCAGTTCGCATAGGTATTTTTAGTTTCAGGTAAAAAAAGCACAAGACAGTTTTTTTTAATAATATCTATTTTTTCAATTTCTGCAACTGTAGGGTCATTAAAAGCGTAATATTAAAAAATAAAAATTTTAACTGGATCCACAATATAAACTTTTCGAATGTTACTTACGTTAGACGTACAATTGTTAGAAGACTGTACCAAAAGAAACTGTTTAGAAACAAAAGAAAATAGTTGCTTTACATTAGCAGCATCGTCATAAATAAGTAATAACGCAGGGTAGAATCACTATACATATTGCTATATTTCTTGACTAGAAAATAGTTTTCGCTATTGTATTCACCATTATCTGCGTAGTTTATCTGCTTTATGTTAAAATTCGTTTTCAGAGAGCCCCGCAGTCAGTTACAAAGGCTGCGTATTTTTTCAGTTGCCTTTCGTGCAAAAGTTATTCCACACAAGTGTATTGGCAGGTTTCCGATGGCCTTAAACGGCCGCGGTCAGTACATAAATTTCAGAACTTCGCTACGAAGCCCTAGATTGATGTAATTAAGTCAGCGGGCACAAACATGCTATAATTGGCAAAACTTACTTGTACGTTGAAGAACGACACCCCAGTGTGCAATAAATATTGCTTTATTCTTTTCTTTTAGTGGAAAGAAACTTTTATTAAATATGTAACTCGTCGACTTGTTAGTTTCTTGAAGTTCACAAACAGTGAACCTTTTCACAGTGTTTTGGCAGTGTTACTTAATATAATTTATTATATTCTATTACAATATTTAAAATATACTATTCAATTTCCTGCAAGCAGTTTAAAAAAAAAATTATTTTAAGAATCGCAGACTTTAATTAATCACGTCCACCGTAATCTTTTCTGTAATCTAATTATGTACCTAAATTCGGAAAGGGTAAACGGGATAGTAATAAATAGAACATTCTTGGGATATAACGTACACTACTCAAAAAGACCGGTGTTAAGGCCGGTTCAGACGCAACGACTTATCCAACGACTTGTCGCATCAGACAAAACGTATCAAAATGAAACGTGTGGACCGCAAAACGTCGTTGGATAAGTCGTTGCGTCTGGACCGGCCTTTATATGCGGTTGACAACGTCTTTTGTGTGAAAATTAAGTTAATTTTCACAGCATAATCGATTGTGATCCCAAGTAGCACAGGTTTTTCAACAGTCTCCTCCATCCGAATCTCTGATTCTTACAACATCGAGTGTTAAACTTCGATATGAAATTTAAAAGAGAAGGCAGACCCTAATTGTTAATTTCTTCGGCTTACATCAGCTATATGTAATTATAATGTATTCACACGTGTGTATTTTCTCGCTTTCCCGCAGGGGGAATTTCGTAGTTTCATAGTTTTTTATTAGCACCATCAAGTATAAAATTCAGATCAATGTACGATTTTGATGGTTCCGGACTGCTGTTGAAACAAACAGACTATTATTTCAGCAGATCAAAATTCAGATATTTATTAATTACACCGCCCAATGGTTCAATTTTGAAAAAGATGTGACCAGATTTAAGAAAGAGTATACAGAGTATTTCACTTAAAGTGTGCTAGACGTAAAGAGGCCGTACAGAAAATTATTCTATGCAAAAAAGTTCATGTAAACATATGTCCGATTCGTTATCGTTATAATAAATACGAAAGAACAGTGTCAAAGTAAATCTTCAAATTGTCGCCGAGATTCATGGTAGGCTTCTCTAGTATTTCCAACACAAAAACCATAAACATACCACACATATCCACGTATTCTGAAGTACTGAACTTCATTATTATTATCAACCGTTGAACTAAGTGTTTTATTATTAACTGTCAAATAATATATGTTTCATGTCATGGGATTCTCTAATTATTAAACTGAATAATCGAACACATGTTTACATGAACATTTTTGCTTAGAATAATTTTATGTACGACCTCTTCTCGTTTGGCATACTTTAAGTGAAATACCCTGTATAGATAATAGAGGTGTGACACTTTTAGTATAAATAAAACGGGATAAAACTCTCCTCCGATTATACGTTAAAATTTAAAGAAGAAAATTGTATTGATCAGACGACATTATTGTGCGTTAGAATTCAGTTTCTGTTAAAACTAGGTATACCTATACCCGATAATTTTGTTACCCGGGTACCCACTATTGGTACCCGGGTATTACCCGTGACCCGATAAGTACCCGGGTACCCGATAACTATCTGTATATCCGATAAGTATTGAATAACAATTTGAAAATCTTTCGTAGCAATATCCCAAGTAACTAATGCTGCAAATAAATTATTTCTTCATAGTAAAAAAAAACAAGAATAACGCCCCAACCATTTGTTTTATGGTCATTTAAATTTAAATGAAAGTTCTTGGTTATCGGGCACTTACCGAGTATCGGGTAATTACCGGGTACCCGGGTACTTATCGGGTAACGGGTATTCATAAAGGGGAACCGGTTCCATTTAAATAAACGGGTACCTGGGTCATCCCTAGTTAAAACCATTCTTTCTACGATATGTAATTATTATTCTCGTATTATTCTAAGGACTGATCTATTCATCTCTTAATAAGTGGCCAGTAAGATACTGGATAGATTAAAGATAGGCAATCGCGTTGCGCTAATCTGTCAAGTAATAACTTGGCACTTTAGTGAGGGATTAATAGACCGGGCCTAAATCTAGTACATACTACAATCAATAGCGATTAAAAGGTTCCCTCGAATTTAATGTACCGAAACTGGAATTCATTGGATAGGCTAAGACAAAATTATTAATATTTTTTAGACGATAATATAGATTATCAAGCTTACTTCACAAATTTTGATAAGCTTGGAGCTCAGAATTAAAACAGGCGTTAGCCAAAGGTTGTAAAAAATTTTCAATAACGATGAAACAATATTAACAAAAAGGTTTCATCAAAGGAATGTCGTCAGAACTCTCCGAAAGTCCGTTAAGTCAAAAAAACAGGAAATATAAATTTATGATCATATACATATTTAAAAGGCCACTACGGACTTAACGCATACATAAACATCATACTCGTAGGGCAAAAGAAACTTCTCGCAGCTTTTGCCATGAGGTAGGACAGGTTTTCTGAGTCTCTACTTAGAACTATCAAAAATAAGGTTTCTTATACCTAGTGAGAAAATGTCAAGAGAGCGCAGATATTTAGAAGAGTAAGAGTCGTTTTTATAATAGAACATCAAATTTAAAGTGACTTTAACCTATAAGTTTTCCTATTCTTAAAGTGACTTTAAAGTCTCCTTTAGTTCTATTATGAATACGGCCTTAGGGACAATGTGTACTAAAAATAAATGGGCGGAATAGTGTGCTTTAAAGCTTGTTTTACAGAACTTGATCTTTCATTTATATATTCAGTTTTAAATCGAATTTTTCCGGTAGGAAAAGCGACATATGCTGAGAAGAACCAAAACTAAATTCAAAAGAATTTTAAATATTAGTTCACTACTTTATAACCGTTTTAGAGTTCAGAACTAAAGTGTTCACTCTTAATGTCCAATTGATTTACCAAAATTTCTAAAAACAAATAATTATTATAAAAAGTACTTAGCGTACATCATCAGTACTGATGGGAAAATTAATGCTATTGCTAAAATTGAAGGGTCGCAGTGGCTTAGTCATAAAGTGAGGCGATATTGAAAAATCCTGGAACCCCAAACTCGTTGCCTCTAAGAAATTTTTCCTGCAAAACTAAAAAATAATTTGTGCTTGATATTTCGGTAATAAAAACATAAAAGCGGGTAGTACAGTTGAAGTGAAATTTCGAACCGACTTTTTTAAATATACAAATTATATTTAGTGAACAATTGCATACCTTGAGTGTGCTGGAAGCGGAAGGTGCAAACGAACATAGACGAGTGACGAAAGCTTGTTTCAGATTTACAAAACTTACAATACCTTGAAAATGCGCTCAAATGCTTACTGTCGAATTAGTGAAGTAGTCCCATGGTATGCATAGGTGCTTTGTTGGTATGCAAACTTTAAAAGTGAATCTATATATTATCATTTGGATGCGTTTCATTTTCATACATCTTCAAGTATGTCACTAGTTCCAGGATTGGATTCAAACAAATAAATAATGGTATTGCAATTTTGAAACGAGCATAAAATACTTAAAACAAACGCAAACGCTTATACTTAGATCTATAGCACTATCTCTATTTCTTAATGTATGTGCCGCTTTAATTTCTGAATTTCAGCAGGTTGTCGCGTTGCTCATAAAGAATAGATACACATATTGTCAATAAATAAATTTCATAGAAACAAATAAAATATGGTAATATAAATACTGACAATGAGTATCGGAATCTGTACCTTAAACTAAATATTACTTAAACGGCCATACTTCAGACTTAGTAAAAAAATGGTCTTAAGTCTAGACACAACGCAATTCCCTTAAAACAGAAAGGCCGCTAATTCCATTTTAATCTGAACAAACTCAGTTACAATTGTTTAATAGAACGTATACGTTTCCATTGCAGTAATTTCCGTCAGGGTAATAAATCCGAATTTAGCAAGAGCTTTCGGGCTTTAATTACAAAATTAAATTTGACCAACAACGAAAGATAAATTGAGAAATACTTAGATCTGATGTTGTTCAAGATATAGGTACTTTAGTTTGAAATCATAAAACATTGATGAAATTTGTATTGTTTTTGTGTTGTCTTGATCCCTCTATTGTTAACAGAAGCTTAACCGAAATAAAGAAATTTATTATATTTTTTTAAACTGCTCTGAAATTTTATTTTTACATGTCCTTTCGGTGCTGAGGGTTACTTTAAAAATTAAACTTGAAATAATTTCATGCACGACGCCATGTTGCCTGTGTGGAGACTACCCATTTAAAATCATCAATCAGCTACGTCACAAGTTCACAACTAATTTATCTACCATTCCAGCGAAAGTTTACGTTTACACTTACCAAAATGAAACGAAAATAAAACCAATACGCAACGAAACTTGGTAAATATGACTAAAATTATTAAAGAAAACATCTGCGGCGCTTAGGACTATGGAATTTCAGCTTGTCCGTTTTAGTTTGGGTAGGGGTAGCCGGGCAATATGGCTGCCGTCGCGTTGTGATGATTGCATCACATCTTGACCAAAAACGCGATTTTTATAAATAAACTGGGTGCTTTCTGTTTGCAGAAAAGTGAGCGTTCCGTGCTGCGGCCGTTCTGCTTCGGATGATGCGACTGAAACTTAACGGGTGAGTAGGAAAATGTTAAGTTTTCCGAGTGCGTGCCCGAAGTAGTGACCCTGAATGAGAGTAGAGTTCGCCACGCCCAAACCGCATGTTTCCGCTCTGACAAAAGACATGCGGCGGCCATTAAACCTGGACCCATTGCATGCTGGGTACGGGATAGATCAATGTTAGAGCGAGATGAAACATCTTTGAGATGGGCGACGAACTTAGAAATTTCTTTGTTTCCTAAATAAGTTTTTAAAATTATTTTTGACTGAGATTCTTGTTTTCTTTTCATTAAGGCCTGAAGGCATGCGATAAGCCAACCCGCTTGACAGCTGACGAGATAGTCATTTTAATTATGTGAATTAAACGCTTGGCTACTCGAATTAATTAAATTATTACGTTTCCGTCCACCGTTGTTTATCATGTGCATCTGTCTTTGTCCCGTGAAACTTATCTTGTTGGAGAAGTAAATTTAGTTTTACTGCTTTTGATTTGTATGCTTTACTAGGCTATAAGTACACTTTCAAAATACACGTTCTGATTATAATGAACACCTACTGCTTGCGATTCACATTAAGATATCCTAATTGCTTATTTTGCCGTGCTTTTAGTACAAAATGAATGTTGTTTTGAATGGAATAAATATAGATATAATTGCTATGAGCGGTATTATTTTTTATTTGTACGTTTATTGAGAAATGTTATCCTTTTGTTAAGTCTTTTTCTCATGTGTACCTATGTATTTACACAGTCACTTTTATGAACACACTAAACTAGTTTATTTCTTGATGTTTTCCAGACTGTTTTTCTTTCTAGAAATGAACAGATTAAGACAACGTAATAGAGCATATCTACTTATCCCATTAATTAATGCATTTCATCACTTCATTATTTAATACGAGGGTGGTTAGATAACTAACTTGATTGGCATACTAACATAGGGCGCTAGCGACTGCAGTATAGGTGGTCATTAAGCTTCCTTCCCATGGATGAATGAACTGTTATTTGAACACTTTCCAGTGAAAGTGAATAATGAATAAAATTGGAATTCGTGGGGTAATTCAGTTCTTTTTCTGGAAGAGAAAAGAGCGAAGGAAATTCATGAAGGAATTGCACCTAGACTGAGCCCTTCCGTGGGACTTTGGATAATTCAAGCGCACAAAATACGCGTCAAAGACGCGAACCTTGAAAACATCAACGACGTCAGGAACATCGAGAAAATCTACGATATGGTTTTGAGTGAAATTGCGCGATTTAGGAGAGACTACAGGCTACAGACTACCAGGTATATTTTATTTTATATAATAATTTACATATGGATAAACTTTGCGCAAGATGGGTGCTGCGTTTGCTCAATCGGCTATGTACAACTGTTTAAGATTTTCTCTGGCGTTTTGTAACAATGGGTGAAACTTGGATCCACCACTATACGCTAGATATACATAGCTGGCCTGACTAAGATTAGGGATACGCTTAATTGTGAGTAAATGAAGGAGAGGCTCATTGAAACTTGTGTGGAAGTGAAATAGAGATATTACAATGTTGCGTAAGAAGGTAGGAATTCGACCGGCGCCAGCGGCCGGAGTGTAGCCCGTGTTATCAATCGGCAACGTCGATTGATGTAGCTATTTCGTTTACTCATGCGGTTTCTACTATTCCATCCTTCATTTACTCATAAGAAACGCATTCCTAGTCTTTGTTAGACCAGCTGTGTATAATAAAAGCTATCTAAACAATCTAAACAATGGACCGTACGAGGCGAATCGGTTCCGAAAAAGCAATATGCGCCCTATCCTCTGGGAAGGTGATGGCATCAGTCTTTTGAGACGCGAAAGGATTGACTACCTCGAGAAAGGGTGAACGCTACGCATCCTTTTTGAACAGAAGCATCCGGGAATGACCAAGAAAAATATAAGTGCGTTGAATTATGTCGAAAAATAAACTACGTTACGAAATTCAGATTACTGTCTTTCATAATGAACCAAGTTATTTGTTGAACCGCCTTGGTACATACGAAAAAAATTTTGAATTTAAAGCGAAAAAAATATTTTTTAAATTTTTTGCAAGTTAACGCATCGTAATCATAAAAATTTCAATGTAAAATATAACTTGTGCAGTGTTAAAATTATTAACATATTTTTGCACAGGGCATAAAACTTTAAAAAACATGATTTTTTTGCCTAAATCCTTAAAATTTGGAGAGAATAATTCCAAGAGAGTATTTTGAAAATGAAAGTTTATCAATCATCCTGGGAATATGTTTACAAAAAGAAAATCCATAACGGAATAAGCAAAATAAGTATTTATTGCCTTTAACTTCACAACTATTTTGTAAACATTATAAAACTAAAACAATCTTTAAATTTGTTCCTACCTTTTTAGTTATTTAAATGAATAGAAACGAGTTTGACGTCTGAATCGAGTATGATGTCTGATACCCAACTGTCTTTTAGATTTTTCTATTTTTTGATATTGATGGCAATAAAAATAAATCACTGTATTAGTAAATGGAGCTCAGGAAAATAATAAAATTACCAGTTAATATAACATGCTTTATTTAATACATAGCAGGTTCTGACAGCTTCTTAAGGATAGAAAAATAAACAACTAATAGGAAAACGTAGAAAAATTCTAGTTTAATTAATAAAATAATGTTGATAGGTTTATAACCAACTGTTCCAAGAAAATAATACTTCAAAGTAAGAGTCACAACACAATCAATTTTCAGCTTTTTATCAAATTTTTACATAGAAATTTCAGAAAAAGAAACCTCAACATATAAAACCAAAAATCTGGTCGATTTTATCTCCCTGAAAAATCTCATATTACTCCCGAATTTCTCAGTTTAAACTGGCTGAATATGTCTAATAGAAAATAGAAGATTGTTTCATATAGTACATAAAATAGTACTTACTGGTAGACCACCATTTATTTAACAAATTAGAGCCACGTAGTCGATTGTAAATATACGTAATCCGATTGCCTTTCATTTGCTTCAATTTTGAATTGCAATCTATTTAAGATATTTTACTTATAACGCTATTTATTTGTAAATTATTTCTCAAACAAATTGAGAAACATATTGTTAAGTAAACACAGATGGACAGTAAATTAATTTAAAGTTGCATTTAATAATTGCAATTTATTTATTTTTTGTGTAGTCACGATAATTACTAATAGATATAGGTTTATTTTGGTACTTTTATATTTACATTGTGATATACTGATTTCCATATATTTTAGGTTAAGTGTAAGACTAGCAATTGTGCTAAACTTCGCCTAATAAAAATTATTTGTTATTATTATTATTTGGTGTTATTCTTAACTCTCGCCGAATTCAGCAAAATAAGCAATCTCTTGACAGACTTTAAGTTAGCTTTTTTGAACGTCCCAGAATGTTAACACAGTTTATAAGTAGAGGTGGGCGATACGGGAAATTGTGTATCGAATTTCGATACGATTTCTGTATCGATACGTATCGATATATCGAATATCGATACGTATCGAGTATCGAGTATCGGCTACCGATACGTATCGATATGTATCGAATATCGGATCGATATGTATCGATATATCGATACGTTTCGAAATATGGAATAGAGGTTTAAAGCTTTGGTGCAAAAATCGGGTAAGACCAGTTTTTCAAGTCTCGAGAAAATTGAAATAAACTAAATATCTTCTAAAGGGTAAAATAAAATGAATTTAGTTTAACGTTATTGCTTAAACTTATGATAAGAAAGCCGATATTTCGATACGTATCGATATTCGATATCCGATATTTGGATTCGTATCGATATTTCGATACGTATCGATATTCGATATCCGATATTTCGATACGTATCGATATGCGATACGTCGATACAGCTGAAAATGTGTATCGATACAGCTGGCGTATCGATACGTATCGATATATCGATACATCGACCCAGCCCTATTTATAAGCTCCGACATACATATATTTTTTCAAGTACTTTTTCCTTTCATTCAGTAAAATATTCAACAATTTCAAGATCTACGTTTATTTATGTGAATCAAAACCTGATCATTTAATTACAACACGATCTTTTGTTTCTTCTATTTCCTCTTCCGTTTTTTCTTTCTTTGCTTGCATCTTCATCTTTTCTTCCGTCATATTCATTTGATTTATTTTAATTTCAATGCTATTCTCATCCTGTACCAGCTCGAACTTCTGCTTCAACTTCTACAGCAAAAGCATCTTCGATTCTTCAGTCTGTTAGAAGTGAAATGGTCTACTTAATATTTTGTGTCACGTCACTTATTACATATGTATATTTGTGATGCACAGAGAATTGAATGGCAAAATAAAATTTATTGTTTTTCATATTTCTAAATTGCATGAAATTTTTTTTGCTGATATTTTTTAACCGACATTTATAACTGAGGATTGTTGGCTGAGTACAAAGTTTTTAGTTCGTCTGAATCAAAATATATTAAATTTTTGCAGGTACTTTTGAAGAATTTCAAAATATGTTCGTCATTGAAGTACCGGGTTATGATGTACTTCGCCAAACGTGCTATAACTAGGAATATGTCTGTGAAATGCCCACCTGTCGTGCAGCTAACACCATGCGTTTTGTTTTGATGGCCCTATATAAAAAAGATCATTATTCAGGACCGACAATTATTCATTCCGAGCTGTTCGATAAAGTTAAATCAACCAAAGAAACCAAAATGATTAAACTTACGATTAGAAATAATTTGGAATCTGAATCTAGGAAGCCAAACTTATACACACATCATATTCACATGAACGTGAGGATATTTTGTATTTATAAAAAGCTTCAGGACAAATGCCATAGACAAGTATTTACAGGAAGAGTCAATCAAAACACGAAGTATTTTTTTTATTAAGTTTGTTCAATTGTGAGCTTATGCCTACATTCATTCGTAAATTTCAGCAGTTTATATTATTTCTGCAAATAGAAATTTGGTAATTTTTAAATAATGCAGCAGGTAAAATATAGTGTTCTTTGTACTAAGAAAAATATACCTTTCAGATTGAATACGTTGTAATAAATTCTTTGCACGTCCTTATTTGAAAGAAGACGACCTTTACTTTTTTAAGTTATTTTATCTCAAGGCTGCGTTAGAGGTACCTACTTATATACCTCTTCCAAATAAATGTCAAAAATGCTTCACCGGCAATAAACGCTGAACTTTAAGTGCACATTTAACCGTAAACATCAAGGATGAACTCTTTACATTACCGTAATCTTTAGCTTTTTGTGTCGCTTGAATGCATCCTAATTTGACAAATAGTTTTTGGAAAATGGTTAATAATGATGATTATTGAGCACTTCTAGTGTACATAAAATGCAGTTTTTCGGTGTAAAGGCAGTAATTTGACGGTAAAGTTCAGTGCATAATTCACCTCGCTTATAATACTTATGAATTAGATTACCAATTTTCACAACTTTCCTGGACTGGTTATTATTAGCAACAATGTATGCTCCAAATTTAAAACTTGCGTCAAACAAAAAAATCTTGCTTGTAAACTGGTTTAGTATTCCAGGGAAGCCAAATAATTAATAATGTTAAAATTGGCTTTAATTTCGTTTCCACGGTGTTAGAACGAGCACACGCACGAAGAAACTTAATTGCCGTAATTTTCCTGGACGTGCTTTGGAAGGAAGTTGATAAAAATAAACTACACCCAGATTGCTCGACTAGCGTGTATAAACTGAAAGTGAACTAACCACACAAACCGGCGCGGCTTCGAGAACGAACTTTTGTTTTTAATGAATAGAATAAATATCTTCTAAATTGACCATCTCATATGAATTATAAGCGCGCTGCGATGAAAAAATGTTCCTTTTAAATATTACCTTGAAATATTGCTCACATGAATTATTGATGTGCGAACCTATAAAGAAAATTCTTCGACTCTCTTCGTGTGAGGCTGCTTCCAATGACCCTCCGTACTTAAATGGTGGAAGTGTCGCTAAACCGCGAGGAGTTAAATTTAAAACGTGATGAACGCAAGAAATTTCAATAAAGTGCTCATATCTCTGACCTCACATTCAAAGAGTGAAGATTCCTATTAGTGTTATCGTAAATCTTTAAAGCATGAATTATTGTTATCACGTAGATAATAATTTTATTTTGAACCAACGCTTCTTACACGGTTCATGTTTTGATAACATTTTAATAACTGTTTTTGTAATGTTTTGGTGTATTCTAGGGCAAGTTTTGGCGCCCTCGATGATAGATTTATACTTTTTGCGAAATGCGAACCTATTAAAATTAAAATAAATATCGCTATCATTAAGCAAACGCGAGAGTGTTTTGTATTCATGTTATAAAAACAAATATAGATTATTACAGGAGCAGGCGTCAAAATGTATATTATTCTAGACGAAGAAGTACCTATTACACTTGCAATAGAGCAAGTGATGTTTAATTAAGTCAAATTTATAAAATTTATATCACGAATCTAATATTTTAAAGAGAAGTTTTGTAGGAGAATGTGTGCATGATTCTTTCAATCACTTCTCTTTTTTATCTTATTTTTGTCTCATTAACGCTCTCGTTATTTCGTTGTGATATCACAGGGAATCACCACCTACGGTTGGGAAACGCTGCTATTTACTTACATACAACAAGTCTTTAACAGAATTTAACAAGAATTGGGAATCTTATACAAAATAAAATGAAGCTTTCCAAGTCCATTATATTTTATTTCAAGGTTTTGCATTTGATAGATATTCATTTATAAATACATATATTTTACCAATAATACTTTAAGCTGTACTTGGGTTATTCCTCAATTTTATATTTAACCAATTACTCTGTTAAAAAGAAACTGCTACAGCTAAGAATTTAACGAAAGGGAATCTTATACAAAATAAAATAAATTCCAGTATATTTAGTTTCTACACTGAGAAAAATAAATCTTCGTAGTTAATAAATAAGCTTTAATTTAAAGAAACTGTTTCTTTCCATAGTAGCAAAGATATATTTCTTTCGGGTTAAAATATTTTCTTTGGGGATAAAATATTATTTTCATGTGAATAAGTAGCTTCTTTAACACAAATAAGATATATTTTAATGAAGCAATATTTATTTCACTGAAATACAAAATGTCAAATATACAAATTTCTTAACTTCAAAGATTCCTTTTTCTCATTGTAGGATTTGCATTTGATAATTTGAAACCGCCACTGTTACTGATGATCTTGCAGGTTGCATTACTTGCAGCAGTTAAATATCCAGATATAGCATCTGAGGAACTTCTCAACTAGTGCTACAAACGAGACTTACAAAAGCAAATAATGTTTAAAGTGATCACGTCCTGCTTTCGACGAAACTATCGCTTCCAGAGTGTACGTTCTTCTAAATCAGGGATGGCGAACCTTTTTTTACCAATGGGTCAATTTTAAGTTAAAGATTTTGTAGTAATGGACCGCGGGTCAGGTATTTTAAGTCATTACAAAGTACATCATTTTTCTTCTCTGATTCTACCATATTATATGTACTTATACACAAGACACAGTTTATAAATATGTACAAGGGTCACTCTAAATATTCTGACGGGTCATGGGTTCGCCATCCCTGTTCTAAACCAAATAATTCTACCCAGTTTTGCTTTGTGGCTAAAAATGTCAACTGTATCACTCCTATTCTTCTTCATCACAAGAACTTTGGTTATTTTAGCAATATAAATTTTGTACAAATCACTAAACTTTAACCACAGAATGTGGCTATAAATAGAAATCTCACATGCAATCATTTTGACGAGAAGTAGAAGCAAGAATTAATATGCTTTCCTTTTATGATAGCCAACGTTGATTCGAATACTGTTGGAACACACATCTTACACTTCATGGAATTTTTAGTATACTTAAGTTGAGTTGTATGCAGTTATAATATTTGAAACGACCAATCAGTAAAATATTGTTTTTTAATCAAAATGTTTATCTGAAAAATTAATATCACATCCCAATAAAACAAATACGAGGGGAAATTCAAAAATTTTCTACCTATTATCCATTCACCCGGTTTCCTCGTCGGAGTAGGCGAGTTGGTTTCACAATGAAATATAGACGTCAGATGAAACGGTTATGTCTATTTTTAATTTCATGGTTATGACTTTAATACACTGATGGAGATATTGTTGCCAGCTCGAATGTTTATAACGCATAGAGGTAAAATAAACAGATCGAAACAGACTTCTTCGTGTTTGGCAACAGATTAGTGGTGTGGAATTGTCATAATAATATTTTTCATGTCAGATGTGGCACCTATCAAAATTCATGCCAGCAAATTAACGAAACGAGAACACGGCCTGCTCTGACGAGGAAACCGAGTGAACGGATTATATTTATGAAGAAAAAGAACGGCATAATTTAAAATTTTGTATTTTTCAATAAATTCCCCACACACTTGTGCCACTTTGTACCAGTAGTTCTAACCCGTTTGAAAAAAATTCTTTTAGAAGTTCCGCAAAAAAATTGTCTTCAGCGTCTTTTAGATCCTGATCTGAAGAAAATCACCATCCGCGTAGGTTCTTTTTAAGTTGTCGAATAGGTAATAGTTGGAGGGCGCCAGATCTGGACTCTACAGAGGATGGTTCAGTTTGATAAAGCCAATGGCATCGATAAATTCCTTAACTTTTCTTGCTTTGTGCACCTTAAAATTGTTGCGCAAGAGAAAGATTTCTTTACAGAGGTTATGAGGTTGTTTTTGCTCAAGAGCCTTCTTTAATTTTTGAAGTGTCCTTCGGTAAGCTTCTGTATTAATTGTTGAGCACACGTTCAATCTATCCCAAAAATCATAGCCATCAATTCTCCTGCAGAACTTTGTGTCCGTGGTTTTTTTGGGGGTGGAGAAATTTTATGCATCCATTGCATAGATTCTCGTTTAGTATGTGGGAACTAAAATTTTACTCAAGTTTCATTGCCAGTGATATTTTGTGAAAATAGGTTTGGATTTGCTTGCCTCTGAGGAGGCTAAATTTTGCGCTGAAATTTTCTCGTGATTCAATATTTGTACTGTCGTCAACAACCTAGGAAACCAGCGTGCAGACACTTTGCTACGGCCTGAATCTAAGTGCAATAATCTTAAAACTGAAGTTGCAAATATACCAACATCTGTAGGAATTGATGGCACTTACAGGTCTCGGTCCTTCATCACTAAATCCTCAAGTTTTTTTTATTACTTCTGTATTTCGAACTTCTAAGGGCCTTCCACCTCTTGAATCGTCCTGAATGATTCTGATAATCCGCCTCAAACGAAACAGCTTTGACCAATATTTGACTTGGACTTGGGCAAACATGGTTATACACTGCCGTCCTTCTTTCATGAACATTTTTAGATCACACATTTTCCACTTTTAAAAGTTTAATTTTTTTTTCCACTTTTAAAACTTTAATTTTTTTCCACTTTTAAAAGTTTAATTTTTTTTTCCACCATATCCACAAACTCAGAGCTTGTCAGGGAGGGGTGGCGGCTGCGACCGACTTAGATGTTAATTCATCCTTCGGCATTCGCCTTACAAACTGGGGAAACGCAGAAAATCCAGTTCGAAGGAGCCGGTATGAATCCGAAACACAATCCGACAAATAAGTACTCTATCTCTCACATAGAGCCATATGCATCAGGAGGGGATTTGAACCCACACCTAATAGTTGCCCGGCCAAGCGTCAAGCCCGTCGCCAGCGGACTCAACCACTCGGCTAACAACTACCTAATGACTCCTGTTTTTTGTTTTGTGTCAAAAACGTGTCAATTCATAACTTTAAAAATCATGTCTTCTATTTCATGGTATAGTTCTAAGTAAATAATTATTGAATCTCTCCTCTTTTTATTTGTGTAAAACATACTATTTTTGAAATCTATCAGGTGTTCAATTGAAAAGTTCATCAAGTATCCTTTGGATTTTTCTTGACATTGTGAAACCTGTCTTGAATTAGATCAACGCGAAATATTATTTTACGATCAATGCCTTCGTCTTCTCGACTAAATATTCTTTCATCAAAAAATCAAAACCAGCTTGATGAACTTTTCAATTGATCACATGTTAGTAAAAGTCAATTAAACGGTATTTAAATTGATGTATTTAATTTAATTTTTTGCTAGGAAACTGGTATAACAACTTTGATGAAATATATTTTCGGTTTAACAATTAGAAAAATTATGTCATGAATAATAACATAAAATCTACCACAAATGTGGACTTTTTACACCTATTAATAACAAGGAATATATTAAGATTAAAAAACTCTTGATAAATTACCATGTTTAGTTTGCATAACTAATATATAATTTACGTCACAAGTATATTTTGAATATAAATAAATCACTGATTTTTGTTTAGATGGCAAATATCTAAACAGTAAAAGCCTGATTTAACATTTCAGATTATAGAAGTTTTTCATGTAGGTTATCTTGTTTAACCATCTATGCTTGTTTACATAATTTCTTTGATGTTTGTAAATGTGATCAAGGATTTATGAATTTATGCTAAGTTGAAAAATAAATTCCAAAATTGTATTCATTTTTAAATTTAAAATGCACGTTGTAATTAAAAAAGAAACATTGTGTCATTATTTTGTAACGATTTTTTCATGCCACAGCAAAAATTTAACGTGACAAAAGCAAATTGATAATCGTTTCAAACATTACATGAAATAAAAAATTAATACAGCAACTACTCCACGGTGAATTGAAACGTCATTTCATGATTAAATCGTAATACTTAAGGTAAATTGAGCACGTAAAAGGCAGTTAATAAGTAGCTGGCGATAATGTTGAATGAAGCTTCTTATGTTTATTTGCTTGTTGTTGTTTATACAGATACCTGTAAATTATGAGGCCTGCGGGTTAGTATTCAGCGTAATTGGTGACGGACGTGACTGCATAGTGAGTTAAAAGGTGCGTAACAGCTGAAACAAGTCTAGATTAGAGGTTATTATTGGCGAGAAATGATAAAAGATTACGCTAATGTATCTGCAATTTTCCTATTCAGCGCCTACGGTTAAGATTACGTAATATACGACCACACATTACTTTTATTGTAAACGGTAGAACTGACTTTTGATGATTATTCCTTGAACGTTGGAAGATTGAAATCATCTACCACAAAAAGAAAAATTCTTCTACTTAACCTCAAGCGAATCAATCAATCAAGTTCACTTCTTATTGATTGATGATATCTTGATAGATCTATAATTATATTTAATAAGTATTGGAGTACTTGCTTATATACATTTAAAACCGACCTTGAAAGAGGGTTTATTGTGGTAGTATCTATTTTAATATCTCAGATAGGTTGGTTTCAAGAGACTAAAATAATGCTCATCATAATAAAGAAACTGAAATGATATTGCATTTGCCCACACGTTTCAAAATAAAAACGTTTATAATAGTTGCTATGCTAATGAACAACATCAACTGAAGTTTTTAGCAATTTTTAGGTATATGTAATACTGTTCAACTCCCTATTCTATTGTTCTGAAACGGTATCTATGAAATTTTAATGTCTTTATTAAGGTCTGACAATCGCTGTAGTCTATAATTATTATTTTATCTTCCTTGATAAAATGCGGTTTGGATCTCACTTTAATTTCTACGACATATAGTTAATAAAACAACATAATATTTAGATTTTTGTTCAGGAAATGAATTCATTAAAAGGAAGCCTGATTTGGTTCATCGAGTACCTACTTGGCGAGTGTAAATGAATCGTATCAATTAATGATCTGTGAATAGACTTGAGTTCTGAGCCCTCTAATCTTTTATATTGCAGAATCTTTCTTCTAAGGATTAAAATTGTATTCTGATAAACCTTCTGAAAAAAGTCTTTTCTCTGATCTTAACGCTTTGTGACGCTAAACGTAAGAAAGCATAAATACAGCGGTTTTAAATCCTAAATGAGTGTTTAGATAAAAAAAGGAATAATTGTTTACGTGCCGTACTACCAACTTAGACATCTGCACGAGCCAACCGAGGCTATAAGAACCTCTCGACCTTACAGGAACTTTACGGCTAATAAAAAGCCGCTTTACGACATTTTAACGCGCCGTTACCACTTTTACTAACTACTAACAAGGCTCATTACGATACTGCGATGGGTGCTTTACGTAGTAGATATTATACCAACCCTATAGATAGGATTTTATTTCTGTGTGCATATAAAATGTTTATTGTTTTGCGGCACAAATTTTACTGTGTTGACGTTTCGTAAATGACGCCTTCGTGGGTATACATATAAATAACAAAATTTTCAAAGCCGTGCAAATATTAATAATAATATTCAATTTATGAATCTACTTAATTTATTTTGAAACTTTATACGTCATTAGTCATCTTATATTATCTTTAACCCATTCAATTTAATTTAAAACTAAAATATTCATTAACTGTGATTTAATTTTCCAAATATTTATAAGCCTCTCCTCCTATCTCACTTGAAAACAAATTAAGTATGATTGTATTTGCGTGTTAATCAAAATCAGATTTGTAATAAATAATGTACTTTGATTTTAAAATAACCAGCTTTTTTTAATTTGTTTATGTTAAATTTTTCCGAAAATTTTTAAAACATATAGTACACTGAAAAACCTGAAAAAAATTTCTGTTTTTAATAACCGAAGAAAGAACGTAAGTTACGCCGCTGTCTGTTGTAATGTGTCCCATTATCTTTTACAATAAAAGTTGACTCATTTTTCGATATTTAAAAACTTCAAGACAATATAAATTTGTTATATCGAGCAGTAGCCGATAAAGGGTCACGACTTTTGTTTATTAAAGAACAATTATTATGAATTATTTATACGGCATAAAACAATTACGTATAAATATAATTATAAGAGGACAGGATTGTATTCATAAAGGGTATCTTGTCCATTTATGGTGGGGATCAAATGTTATCACTCTTTATTTATTGCAGAAAAACAAATACGTACTGCATGCAGAATGCAATATAATTGCATGACATAATTTCTCTAAACGTGATGTCCTGCAATTTAGAATCATGCGGAAATGTTTCTTCAGCTACCTAAATATTAAACACTATGCGATAGAATAATTCACATTTCATTACTTATACTTTAACCATGTAAGTATCATTACTATGTGTAAGTTTTTGATATAGTATCTTAATAAAATGATGCTTCAAAAAGAAATTGTAAATTGTACCTATGTGAAAAGTTCTCGATTTCTAATCCCAAGTTTATATATTCACCATATTTTACAAAATTATCTCCTATTAAGATAAACCATGGAAATTTATTTTATAGAATTTACGCTCTTAAATTCCAATGGCAGTTTTATTATAATTAGGATATACCTCATAGATTGAATTTGCCTTGGCAAAAAAATACTTTATATAGTAGGATGATTATAAGAAGACTTCAAGTTCTTCATGATAGGACCTGTATTCCCTTATATACTTCTCATTCCTCAAATATGTAGCTTACTTACTCGCTTCATCTTCACGTATTTTAAAGTTTTGGATATCTAGTTTAGGAGATAGTTCCTGAAAGGCTTCCCTAATTGAATTCCTCCTAGTTTTTTTCTCCTTTTTTCCCCTTACAGTTTGCCTCTTAATACTCGAAAAAGTTATCGTTAGTTGTTGTTCCACGATCTTTTCTTCTAGATCTTCTCCCATAAATTCTCACCTCATATACCCTTCACCACAATAATGTTCAACATCCGTGCTATTGTTCTGCTGTGTGTCTATGTTCTGATAGATACAATGATTCGTATACTTCGAATTTTGTGATCTTTAAAGTGACTCATTTATCATAGCATTTACCAAAACTTTTACTTATCTCTTTTCCGGTAACTTCCGTTTCTGCGTTATTCTACAAGAGTCTCTTGAACCACATCGTCAAATTTTTTGAAGTTGTGCTTCGTCCTCTACTAAAAGTTCAAAAACATCAGAGTATAGGGTCAGTCGACCAGTGAGTGAACACAATCCAGTGAATGAATAGTCCGAACAGAGACGTACATTTCTGTGAAAATAAGGAAAGCTCATTTAAAGAATTGGCCTGTTCATTTGACTGGCTTTTTGAGCACTTTTCGAAAGAACTGTTAAAAGTAAGAAAAGTTACATTGTTAAGATGATTTATTCTGGCTCATTACAATTTTTAACGTCAAAACATTCTTATTTTATATTCTTTAACTATCGCAGGAATGTTTGAATTGGCTTCCGGCAACACCACCAGCAGCAGCAGCCCTGAGGAAGTTCTTCTGCAATGGAGAACGAAACGTCGGCAGTAGAAGAAGTCAACGTGACGTGGTTCCAACCGGAAGCCAATTCAAACATGGACGACGGCCGCGGAAGCCTTCAAGTTAAATTATCGCAGGAATAATGTGATGACTTGCAGCGGCCAGAAAATGAAAAATTGTCTTAATAGTTCACTGGGTATTTGACCTATCAACTTCCTTAATTTATTACAGTCTTCTGCTCACGTACACCATCTTTTGGTCTACTGTTATTTTCAATAACTCCAAAGTTTTTTGAACTTATCTTGTTTGTTCTTCTAGTTTTAACATTGTCACTTTGTGGCTAAATTTCCATTTCTAGTCCTAATGTGCCTCACTGCTGATTCTGTTTCTGATTCTATTCTTCAGGATTGAAAAACAATTTCTGGCCTTATAATTCGACTCTATCTTCCTTCCAAGTTTTCTGATAGTTTTCAAGACATTTTTTCACAATACAGGCTGTTTTCGGAAGTGTGGCTGAAAACAGAATCTTTGTATTTACATGTACTGGATATGTGATTAGGGGTGCGCGATATCATATTTTCAATATCGGTTATCGATAACTTAAAAATATCGATTAATAATATCGATATTATCGATAATATCGATATTATCGACAATATCGATATATCGATAACTGAAAATGGAAATATCGTTATTCGATAATTATCGATAAATTTCCGCAGCCCCAATAAGGACAATTATTTGCCGTAAAATTAAAATCATTTCACTAGTATTTCAATGAAATTCATTTTCGGACAGTTTTAGTGCGAATTGGAAGAATTCATTTCAATGCCACGGTCACTATCCAATGTAAGACATTTGTATTGATATTATCAAATCGTTTAAACGGACACTAAATAGCGCTATTTAGTGTCCGTTTAAAAGATTTTGTGCTACAATTTTCATCGGACATTACCAGCTTTAATTATTTATCGATAATATCCATGATATCGATATTATCGATGTTACCGATATTATCGATGTTACCGATATTATCGGCGTTATCGATATGATCGATAATATCGATATTATCGATAATATCGATATATCGATAACTGAAAATGGAAATATCGTTATTCGATAATTATCGATATTATCGGTAATATCGATATATCGATAAATTTTCGCAGCCCTATATGTGATTGAACATTCTGTTCTCGCTTAAGAACAAATTTAATGTGTAATTTTTTTTTGTATTCTACCCGACCCCAGCGGCGCTGGTGAATAAAGAAATTTCTTTAAATAAATTATTAAGAACAATAACATAATTATTCTTAGCCCCGGTCTTTTCATCTCTAATTAACTTTATCTGACGATTAATTCCCATAGTAACAATTGTGATCACAATCGTTACTATGGGAATTAATCGCCAAATAAAGTTAATTGGAGATGAAAAGACCGGGCCTAAAAGAAACTTGTCGTTACGGTTTTAATTATTAAATTTGAAACAAAAGACTAATGTCAACATCTAAGGGTAAATGTCACAGTTGTTAAAATACGAAAAAATTAGTAAAAATTCAAAATCAGTACCGTGTACGTCGCTCTCGGGTCGATCGTCTTGAAGCTGTAGGTATTAAATTGTTTTTATTTCGCATAGGTGAATCAACCTAATTCGTTTCCGGTGTGTGTCTGAAACTTTTCTTGCTTCTTAGTCATGGTGTTTTCCAATTCATAATCATCGTCTTCAATGTCCTCAATGTACTGGCGAATTTGGTTCATATGCCGTCTATGTGTTCCCTTCTTAGTTTGAATGAGGTACATGATGCGGCCTATCGGTCTTATGATTACACCCTTGATCCAGTGCTCCTTACGGCGATAGAGTCAAATCAGAACTTGGTCATTGATTTTAAATTTCATAGTTACCATTGCTTGTTTTGGCTTATTCTTAACTGGTGCTAATAACGAAAGAGGAGCTTTGGTTGACGACCATGTCCAAATAAATTTTTGATAAAGGTAGATCATGGAGTGTAAAAATCTACAACACCAAGCAGTTTTTGAAGTTAGTGACATATCAAGCTGCCAATTAAACTTAAATTTTACTTAACTACTCAAGAACTGGACAATATTTTAATGTAAATAATGTAATAATTTATCTTCCATGGTCTACCTTTATCAGACATTTATTTGGACATGTTAGTAATTCAGCTGGAGATTTATCCATGGCAGAAAGTGGTATGATTCGATATGTGAATAACATCTGTGACAGTGCTCTCATCCTGCTTTTCCCTTCCCATATAAGTTTTTTCATTGAATTCTTAAATGTTCGTACAAACCTTTCTGCTTGTCCATTTGATGCAGGATGGAAAGGTGCTATTAAAAAATGTTTGATACCGTTTTCTGTGCAGAATTGTTGAAATTCACCAGCAGTGAATTGCGTTCCATTGTCCGTTACGATCGTGTTTGGTAGGCCTTCTTGCAGAAATACATTCTTTAATGCATTTATTGTAGTACTTTCTACTGTCGTTTTTCCCATTTTTATTACAAACGGGTATCTTGAATATGCGTCCACAACGATCATCCACATTGTGTTAAGGAAAGGCCCAGCAAAATCGATATGTATTCGATCCCATGGAGCTGTTGCATCACTCCACTTCTCATATTCTTTTGCTACATTAGTTTGGTGATAATGACACGCTGGACATGTTTTACTAATTTTTCTATATCATTTTCAATACCTGGCCACCAACAATGTCTTCTGGTGAATTGTTTCATGCGTACAACTCCCCAGTGTCCAATGTGTAACAAATGAAGAACTTGTTTCCGCAATTTCATAGGCACGACTACTCTAGAATGTTCTCCTGCCTGAAACAAAATAACATTTTGTTCAACTGTGATTGCAAAACGTTGTGCAAAATACGGCTTCAGCTGTTCTTCTGTACAATTGTTCGGCCAACATTATGGATGATTGTTTTAAGGTCAGACAATAATGGATCTGCTTTCAGCGTTGGTTCAGCGTTGACTGGGAAGCTATCTAGAACCTCAGAGAATTTTTTATTATTTATTACAAGCTTCTTCATTTTTTTATCGAACCAAAGGTCTGGTCCACAGGGTAATCTTGATAGTGTGTCGGCATTAGCATGCGCTTTTGTTGCACGATATTTGATCGAATAATTATAGGCGATTAGGAAGATGGCCCAACGCTGTAACCTTTGAATTGATGTTTTCGGAAGTTTTTTGCTCAGGTTAAATATTGCAACAAGTAGTTTGTGGTCCGTCTGAAGTTCAAAAGCACGACCATAAACATATTGATGAAACCGCTTGATTCCGAAAACAATGGCTAAAGCTTCTTTTTCGATCTGGCTATAGCGTTTTTCATGGTCGTTCATCGTCTTTGACGCGAATGCAATGGGATGTTCATTTCCACCTGTGTCTCTATGTGATAATACAGCTCCATTTCCATATGAGGATGCGTCTGTAGCCAATATAAGTGGTGGCTCGGGTTTGTAGTGGACCAGGGTTGTCGCTTAAATAATACTCTGCTTTAGAGCTTAAAAAGCAGTTTCTTCCTTACTACCCCATTTGAACTGCGCACCTTTTTTCTTAGAGCATTGAGAGGTCCTGCAATTTCTGAAAAATTTTATATTTGCAGTAGTAATTTACTTTACTAATGAATGACTGAAGCTCGTCAATATTCTTTGGCCTAGGAAGTTTCTTAACAGCACTGATGCTTGAATCTGATGGTCGAATACCTTGCTTTGAACATAAATGTGACCCAAGTATTCAACTTCGGTCTTGAAAAACTCGCATTTTTCCCGACGGCAGTGAAGACCATTGGCTTCCAATCGATTGAACAATTCATTTAAGGAATTCAAATGGTCCATGTCCGTGATTCCAGTGACAATAATGTCATCTAAATAGCTTGCGCAACCTGGCAATCCAGTAATAATTCTTTCAATCAAGCGTTGAAATATTGCCGGGGCACTGGCAATTCCAAACGCAAGACATTGATAATGGAATAAGCCGTGAGGTGTTTTAATCACAGCTAACCGTTTTGCATCTTCTTCTAATTCCACTTGCAGATAGGCGTCTGCCAAATCAATTTTGGTAAAATGTTGACCACCTTGAAGTTGTTGATAAAGATCTTCGGCTCGTGGTATTGGAAATTGCTCAATGTGTAATTGCGGATTGATAGTTATTTTAAAATCACCGCAAAATTCTGAGTGATACATTTGGCTTGGCACGATTGGTGATGCCCATTCGCTATAATTTACTGCAGTTCTTCTTTAAGCTTGTCTTTTAGGGCGAATGGTATCGCCTTGGTTTGTAAAATTTTGGAACAGCGTCCCTCTTGAGATACAGCTTAGCCTTCATACTGGTGCATTTTTGCAACTCATCTTTGAACAGATTTGAGCGTTGTGTTACAAACTTCTTCCACTTTGGCTTGATGTTCCGTTGACTCGGTGTTTGGCAGTTCCAAGGCATTAATCCACTGAATACCTATTGATTCGCTGTGAATCTTCATCGCAAATGCTTTGAACCATGATGTGCCAAAACTATTTTCTGCATCTCTAGACTCCGCGACCAACAGACGCAATTGGTTGACATGTGTTCCAATTCTAGCTTCGCATGTAAACCAGCCTTTGATAGGAATGGTGTTTTTACAGTAAGCTTTAACTTGGGTGCTAGTAGGCTTTAATTTTGGTGATCCAATTGCTTCGTAACCCTGCAGTCCAATAATTGATGTAGTCGCATCAGAATCTAACAGGAATTTTAGTGGACGCCCGTTGATCTGGACTTTAACATAATATTTTGAGTCCTTCTCCCGATTTTCTTTCGTCGTGTCGTTAAAATTTGCTTGACAGCTTCATTTCTCGTGTTTTTCGACGTTTTAAACTTTGATTGATACACTGTTGCGAGGTGACCAATCTTGCTACAGTGGTTGCACTTACTTTTTAAATATCGGCATTCGGACTTCTGGTTTTTCCAGCAGTTCGGACAAGCTTTCCATTCCATACGACTATCATTAAAATTTTTAAAATTACCTGGGTGATTTGATTTCCAGAGGGATTTTGATTTTGTTTTGTTTTTGTAATCTGTGTCCATGCGATTGATTTCATCTTGAATCACTTCTTTCTTCCCACTGATTAGCTGATTGGCTGCTTGTGTCGCTTCGTAAGTTTGAGCAATTTTGATTACATCGTCCAATGGTGGATTTGGTTGCTGCAACACTGCAGTTCTAATTTTTTCATGCGGTGTGTAGAATCAACATGTCCCTGATATGCTCATCCACTAACGATTATCCATATTCATCTTTTGTACAAATAAAATGGCAATCCTTTGCTTGGAAATCCTTTGCTTGGCCTCTTAGGTCAGCGATCCACCGGGCATACCTTTGATTTGATTTCATAAGGCATTTATTGAATTTGTACCTTCCCATAAGTACATGAATAGATGCCTTAAAATGGTCCGTGAGAGCTTTGGTCAATTCTTGGTACTTTAATGCTCTGAGGTCTCGGCCGTCTGTAAGTTTTTGGAGCAATTTAATAATAATAATATATTTATTCCAATAAAGTACAAAGTACAGAAAAAATAAATGTGTACATTGTACAAGAAATACGTCAAAGAAAATATGCTTAATTAAGGTATTGTTTTACAATAATCACAGAATTCTGAAACAGAGTAACAGTTTAAAGTTTGGTAAGAATCTCCATAAGATGTTAGTAACCAGTACGTAATATAAGAGAAATTTAGGGATTTGTCTTTTTTTTATCTGTGGTGGTTGCCCAACGGGGTCTTAAGTCAAAGACTTGTCAGGACCTCAGGAGCGGGAGTGTATTTAAGTGTGTGTAAAGTGTTCCATGGATTTGTTACTTCCAAACTTCTCGCCGTTTAAGGGGAAGCAGTGTCGAATTTTATCCCCAACACTGAAGAGTGCCTGAAGTCGATACCGACCACCCCCGAGAAAAATCCCGAGTGCGATTCGAACCGACGACCATGCGATTGCAAGGCCGGTCCTCTTACCACTGGACCGTTCAGGTGTTTTAAAGCAATGCTTTTAGTAACCTAAGACAAATCCCTAAATTTCTCTAATATTAACAGTTTAAAGTTAACAAAATATCTCTTATTAGTTTTTTATATTTATTATAATTAGATTCTTTTTTAATGTGCTGTGGTAGGCTATTAAAAAGTTTACAGCCCATATAATGAAGAATTTGAATGTGTCATTTCCCACCCATGAAAGAAAATAACCTCGACGTTGATCTGGGTCAGTAACTCGATGGGCTCCAAAATGTTGGTCAATACGACTCTGATACGTCTCCCAATCTTCAGTTAGTACAAATGACGGGAAAGCAGGTACATATATTATTCGTCAACTGTCAGTATGAGTGTCATTACTATTATGTTGTACAGTTAACTCAGTTATGCGAGTCATGAATTCATTTCGCTCTTTACGTTCTTGTTCTTCTCAGGCAGCACGTTCCTGGCGTTCACGTTCATCCCTGGCCAGTAGGAACATGCACCAATTTTTCAGTTGCATCTATTTTGGCAACTGCAAGTTCTACTTCTGCTTTCGGCATTGACTACGCCAATGAAGCGTTTTGTACGCTTAAAATTAATAATTAATTTTCAATAAACGACAATACAAAATTTGCACGTTTTTATTCTCTTCACCATAATAATAACAACTTTTAATTTTTTGTCTACTTCATATACCGTGAATTTATTTTAACATAAAACATTGCTGTTACGTAGCTGTTACGTACGAATCTGAGTATCCGTAGAAACACTTACAATTTGTAAATTAAAAATTAAACTATCCTTTTTAAAATAAAACATGAGATTGTTATTAGTGATTTCGATATACTTGTACTACAAAATAATAGCGACTCTTTCAATTACATTAGATAAGTATATTCTTGTTTAAAATAAGTAAACTTAAAACAGAAATTCTTTATTTCAAAATAAACACCACAACAAGTTTCCAAAAATTTCTTCATTTACCTCCATGCAATATCCTAAACGATTAAAAAAAGTCGTTAATTGTATTAGTTACTTGTCCAGGGATAATTCTTCCTGATACATTTCACTAACTTTCTTCGCCTGACAGATGTTCCAAATTAAAATGGACAAATTTTATTTGATATGACATTAGAAACCCTAACGACGACGATCATGCAACGACATTTTTAAAAATTGGAATTAGTCTCCATGATAATACGAACAGCAATGTTTCATATTAAAATAAAATCACGGTACAATTATTTTAAACACGTACAAATACAAACATTACAATTGTTTTTGTTCAAGAACAAAAAACTTAAATTTTTCGCTGTAATTTTTGTTCTGGCGTCAACAGAGTAGAAACCTAACGAGCAGACACTTTGCTAAAACCTCAATCTAAGTGTAATATTCTGAAAATTGAAGTTTCAGACAATCTAATATCTGTAGCAATTGTTGACACTTTCAGACGTCGGTCCTTCATCTCTATACATTTTTTTAAAATCATTTCTGTATTTCAAACCTCTAAGGGCCTTCTACCACTTGGATCTTTTTGAATGTATTATCTACCCCAACGAAACTGCTTTGACCAAAATTTGATTTGGAGATATGATGGGCAATCATCATTCTCTCATGGATATTTTTAGGCGTATTCCCTTTTTTAATCAAAATTTCCCACTTCTATTTTTTATCAAATGAACTGAATTTTTGCACAGATGTGTCAAAAATTTGTCAGTTCATAACTGCAAGAAATCAACAACGTAATACTTTAGTTTCATAGCTAGGTAGGTAACTATTGAATCTCCCCTCGTATAATACAATTTTGTATAACTTTTCACGGTCTTCAATATTACGAAATTGTTGTATAGAAAATATAGATCACAATAATTTAAAAAAAGCAATTAACATTTGTAAAAATGGAAAAAAAAATTTGTTCCAATTTATTGAAGGTCATGGAAGCGATTGATTAATGCTGCTCTATAGCGTATAGCTATTTTTTGATTTTTTGAAAGAATGGTGTAAAACTTACAGTTGAGGCATCTCTTAAATGAATATCTCATTGTATTTTGAGTATTTGTAATCGATTTATTCTTGTAGAGTTTATTTACATAAAATATAAATGAATATAATTGTTTCCAAATAATTCAACTTTTATCTTACACTTGATAGCTGGTAGTTTTGTTTACGTTGTTTAACATGTACTATTTTTAATTATAAATCATTTATTAAGCTATAAATGTTGCGTTACTAAACGATATTCCCAGTTGATATTTAACGCTCCTTAATGATATGTTTCACAGTTGCATGAATGGATAGTAGCCTATCATTTTATGGTATGGTGATTGTATTTGTTCTACCTTTCTTTAATTATTTATGCACCAGTGTTGATTTAATTTCTGCATTATAGGTTTTCATTTTATATTAGCATTTATATCTTGTTAAAAGACTTGAAACGTACTTTTGTGTTGTTTTCGTTTCACACTACCGTGTAACAGTAATACTAATCAACGAAACTGGTCTAAATGAGTAAAGTGATTAATGGTAATGACAACATTTTTTATGAAGCTTTACTTGAATCCATAGTATAAAATATTTATTAACACAAAAAAAATGTGTTAGTATATATTTTTTGTTGTACATCATAAACAAAAAGTAAAAATGAAAACTGTAATACATGCAAATGTAAGCAAATAAATCTACACTATTCTAAATACCGGTTCACCAAGCGATGATAATTAAATATGGTCACCATTCACATAAAAAAAAGTGAAGGAATTTTGAATAAATAAGCAGCTGAAACCATAGACTTAATAAAACCTGTTCTCTTATAGCGCAAATAATTAATTAAACATATTATCATAATTATCCATAAATTATGCTGAAAGGCGTAGAAATAAAAACACAATAGCTGAAATTGCAACTCGTCGGATTCAGATGAAACATTGCATTAGCTTAATAGCATAACGTCGGTTAATAACGTCAAGAAACTCCTTCAGAACTAATAAAATATACATCTTAAAGTTATTTCGTAACCTTATCGCAAGTGGAAGCATTTGAGCCTCATTCTACAAGCCGTTCCGTGCTGCAATGACTTCTTATTGACCATAAAACTCCCATTGTATTGATTGTAAATGTTTTCGGAATACGGTAACTGCAGCAACATAGCAGGTTTTGCTACTGACCGCCAGAGAGCGACTTTCTCCTGTTCTCACTGTGTCCAAAGTTCTACTTGTGGGGTCCTAGTTTAATTCAGGATTTATCCTCCTTCGAGAGATACTGAGATAGACATTAGTTCGGTACTCTTGCGTTTTTGTTCATCTTTTAGTCTGAAAAAAATTTGTCTGTATTGGTTTTAAATTAAAATTTTATTAAAAAGCGTAAACATATGAATAATAGGCATGTGCATATGCGTACATATCGCTATTAATTAAAATTAACCTTTGCCATCGTTTATTGAAAGCAGAACATTTTATTTCTTTAAAAAGTTTAGTAAAAATAGGATACTGAACAAAGTTCATCAATTAATTTCATTTCCGTTAAAATAAGCACTACTTTGCCAGGTATTCGTCGTTTTAACTTATGTATCAATAATTGATTTTATAAATTATCTTATATTTTCTGTAACTCGTCAAAAGGCTTCTTAGTCATTATCAGAGATGCCAAGTGATAAAAGAAAGTTATTAAATACCATATACATAGTGGTGATAAAGTCCTGCACCAAGCTCACAATTTATTTAATGTTTTTTTTGCAGAATTCTGAAAAAGGTAAATTTTTAATTTTAAAAAGCCACTTTTTAGTGCAAAAGCCTTTTCTCGATTTAGCATTTCTTCTTCTTCTGTGTCATCATCATTAATTGTTTTAAGTGGCAACCCTAACTATTTCATGCAGATTTTGATAGTCCTTCTTGTCAGCAAAATGGTGATATAAGAAATAATACCTTACATAACTTTTTCGGAAGAAAAAAAATGGACATGATCCAGACCACTGTCTGGAATTTTTTTGAAAAATTTATGTTTTGCTGCAATGAAAATTGATTCCTGGGGAGCAGCTTCAATATCTTCGTTAATTTTTACTTGTTTTTGTTTTCATTTTCAAGATTATCATTAAAATAAAATAAAACTGTTATGTATCGAGTGAGCATATGTATGTACTTACATAAGGTTGTTAGGGTGATATATAAAAAAGATAACAAATAGCGACTGTCAACGGAACATAAAAACAGAAGTTAATTTGAGTTATATTAATTATATTCTGCTGTAATTATAAAAGTAAATAAAGGATTTAACATTGGCGACGAGGATTTAAAAAATGAGTACGATTGGACATATAGAAGAATTTGTTGTTAGCAAACTTTTGTTGTGGTCAAATGACGCAGACAGATTAGAGTTTTACAAATATCGGATGATGGAAGAAAACGTGCGATATTTTTAAGTGTATATGGAGCATAAACTTATGCCATAATTAAATCATTAATCTCGCTAAACACACCCAGCGAAAAAACATTTGAAGAGATTTTAAGCTTGTTAAGTAGTCACTTTAATCCACGTCCTTCGGTCATAAAACGGACAATGGACCAGGATTCACTTCTGATGAATTTAAGAAATTTTGTAATAATAATCTTATCCGTTCATTACTGTGTCAGCATACCACCCATCGTCAAATGGGCAAGCAGAACGAATGGTACGTTCTACCAAAGAAACTTAAAAAAAATGAAAGGTGAGTGGAATATACAAATTAGCAGATTCCTATTAAAACAACACATTACACCAAATTCAGCTACCAACAAAAGTCCAGCGGAACTACTTTTACATCGTAAAATTAAAACATTGCTAGATAAATTAAATCCAGATCTAGCACCAGAAAAAGAAAAAAATATAGATGGTGTGCCAAGAACATTTGAAAAAGGTGATGCTGTGATGTTCCACTATAGTGGAACACAAAAGGGGCTACCAGAAGTAATTACAGACGTAACAGGTCCAGTTTCTTACAAGACAAGAATTGAAGATGGACGCATTCAACGACGACATGTGGATCAATTACGCACTAGGAGGAGTACTGCAGAAATGCCGATTGAGGTGCCGAGTGAGGAGAAAGATACACAAGAAGAATCGTTACCATCTTCGACTATTGAGGTTGCACCAACTCAGCTAGAACCAACGCCCACGAAGGAATCTTATGAATCCAAAGAATGCTTACTTCCGTCCGAAGATAAAAAGAATTCAATATCGTCATCTACATCGAGAACACCACGACAGAGAAAACTTCCAGGTTATCTCAAAGATTATGAAGTTATCTGGGGGTGAGGGGTGTTATGTATCAAGTGAGCATATGTACTTACATAAGGTTGTTAGGGTGATATATAAAAAAGATAACAAGTAGGACTGTCAACGGGTAATAAAAATAGAAGTAATTTGAGTTATATTAATTGATTTTTTAAAATTGACCTGTTTCAGGATTTTGCAAAAAAACATTAAATAAACAAATTGTGAGCTTGGTGCCGGGACTTTATCACCACCGTGCATAAAATAGGACATTTACAAATTCGAATCATTTCTCATTCAAAGATGTGTTTGAAATATCATATCCTTTGCTTGAGTTATTAAAATTCTGGGTGATTCTTGAATAGACCGACAAGAAAAGTACTGACGGAAGAAGAGATTGGGAAAACGTATAAAAACGATTCATAGTTAATTAAAAATGTACCCGAAATACACGTTATGCCCATACATAAAAGCGTAAAGTAAACCTTTATGGTGGTGTTACGCAGAGAATCACAACCGTTTAGTTGTAAAATTTGACCGTGAACAAATAACACAGTTGCACCGCTGATGATGGATACGTTGTGTAATCGTATTAACTGATAAGAAATTAATTAAAATCGATTGCGTTTTCAAAGGTGCGCAAAAGTGAAGTACTTACATCAAAGCAAACAATAATTAATGAGAGGTAATTCCGCCACTTTAAAAAATAACATACCGAACGCGTGTATTGAATTTTGTTAGTCTTTGTACAAATTTGTATTAATAATTTGTCTTTTATAGTAACAGAAAATTTTTTCTCATTGAACGGCGCATACAAAACGAAATAAAAATTAACAAGGCAAATAGATTACGAAGATGTTTACTGATTATAATGTTTGAAATTCTGCTTATCATCACTATTCCTTTGTAATTAGCCAAGTCTATTAATATTCAAACGTAAATGATAAACCGAATAAACGACGTAAATAAAACCTAATGATTAAAATGCATGGGAAGGGTAACGCGTAATATTGAGCAATAAGGGGATGTCGAAATGTTTATGACGGATACGGTGCTTGTGGGAATAAACCTTATTTACAATATAATTTAAATAAAAATTAAAGAAGAATACTTAGAATTCTTAAAATGGAGCTTTGATTCATTTTCGTATTGTAGTGATTTATTTGTTTACCTGTCCAAAGCAGATGTTCAAAGTGGGACCGTTGTTATGATTATTTTATAGAATTTGTACGGAATAATTTACTTGAGATGATTTACATGCACGTGTACAGTAAATATTTTGGAGTTTGTATTTCAGCTGATCACGTCAATTCCGTTTAAATCTATAAAACTTTTATTTATTTCGTTCATCTACTGCTCTTTCTTAACAGGGACGTATCGTCGTTTTGGGGATAGTTTTTCACTAATTATTTCTGGGAAACAAAAATAGATAAAATGTTTCCAATGTTCTGTGATGTCTATTCTTTCTCAATTTTTTCTTGGTCGGTCTATTCAAGAATCACCCTGTATGTTAAAAATAGGATACTGAAAATACTTTATAATATTCAAATTTGATATGTAAACTATAATATTAATAATAATATTAGGAGAATAAAGAATTAGAATCCACTGAAAGTATCCAAACGTGCCATTAGGAAGACCTGTTTTCTCAACTATTTACTTTGTGGTTACCGATGATCTCTTCTTTATCATGTCAGTCTCATATGTACCTACTCTCAATTAATAAATATATTAAAATTTGGTAGGAGGAAGCATTACTTACTATCAAGCACGTCATGCACCTTCTCTTCTGTGTATTTATTTATTTATTTATTTTTAATCACCGCTTTAAACTAACTTTTCTCGTTACTTAGACTAAGAAAGTTACGACAGCTTGGTTTGACATCCAGCTGACTAATGCTGAAGTATAGTTTTCCAAGTCTATTCCATGTTTACGACAGGTGACTTCATTCATGCGGTTCAAGTTTATTGTTAGACGGTCTTAATATGATAAACGATTCTTAAATACGAATCATCTCTCACCTTTAGTAATAATACACAATTTGCATTTATACGCAAAGGCAATTTGGATCCTTCTTCCACTGACGTTGCGTTTATGGTTGAACTAAATATTTTTAGGGTCCATTGCTGATTCTTTCTTATGACAAGGTTCAGTTTCGCCTGGAAAAGAAAATGACGAAATAAAATATACTCGGTAAGTTGCTCCGTATTGATATTAATAACCAAATGATTAATATAATTAATTTAATTAGGATATGTCAAAGGTTACGAAGAAGAACGATGTTCAGTTCGAAAGGCTTTTATTCAGGCCGACATGTTTGTATCACATGGGTGATCATTTTCAAAAGGCGAGGCGACTACAAAGTAGAGGGCGAAAATCAAAATATTGTAATTAGGAAATTAGTAATAACCTACCTTAATTTAGAACATAGTTGATAATAAATTGAATGTAACAAGGTTACATGGGTCAACAAAATATTCTGAATTGATCAGACATTTCAAAAAACCAGTATATGTAAATAAAAGTCTTGCGAGGACTCCATGAAAATTTTGTCAGGTCTTGACAGCTTATTTAGTTTTGAAGAACTTTATATTAAACAAACTTTTCAAGCGTATTATTTCATTCTTCCCTTACAGGTTCTTCCAGAGGTTGCATAGGAATCCCATAGGAATTTTTGCATAGGAATCCCATGTTCTCTCAACTGACCTATGATGTAGTCCCATTCTATGTCATTCATGTCACGTCAGATCACAGGTCAAATCATTTAATCTTTTAGTATCCACTTGATTGTTGAGCAGTATACAGTGTAAGTCATGGTTCTGTATTTTCAAAATAACTTTCTTATTTAGAGAGATAGCTTGGTGTATTTTTATGACGGATTTTTATAAGATATTTAAAATCTGTACCTGCGTAAAAAGTGTATTCCCATAGATATTAAAAATTTTGAGGAAAATGCGAAAAAATGTTGCGTTACGGTACGGAAAATGCTTACGCATCTATAATACTTTTCAGCAAATAATAAATATTTTAAGTAATATGGTCATTAGTTGTTAGCAGAAATATGTAAACATTTTGCGTGACGATAATTATGATCTACCACGACGTAGGTAACAGTATTTTGCATTTTTTCCAAAATTTTTGCCATTTGTGGAGATAACGTTTTTACAAAGGTAAACACAGATTTAAATATCTATTAAAATCCATCATAAAAGTACATCATGCCATTTAAAAAAAACTGAAGAAGGTGTCGCCTCAATTGAAGAATGAGTTCTTAGGAATAATGAGGATTGTAACATCCAATGAAACTTTTCTGAAAGGTTTCTTGCTCTATCTCCCAAATAATAAGGTTATTTTGAAAATACAGAATCGTGACTCACCCTATACATGAAAAATAAAATATGTAAAATTTTAACTTTTGTGACAATACCTGTAAATCACCAAAAATAATTTTTGCCTTTCTATTAAAAATTTGATTTAAAAAATTGGAATTATAGTTATAATCGCACATGCATCTTTCCAAGAAAAAAAACCAACGTGGAGTAAAACGTGGGGTTTGAGCTGGAGATTTGAAATAAAACATTCACGTCGCTGAGAATTATTGCTATGGCTCTTACTCCGATTCAACATATATACGCATCTATTTCTCTGAAACTTCTCGGAATATAAAACGTTATTTGATGTTTCTTTTATACGAGAGTTCGCTCAAGTTTATGTGTGACGCGAAAACTTTAATTAAACGGGACTACGTGTGATATAAAATATTCATTTGGACGGTTTTTTTTATAAAATGAATAAATTTTATTTCTTTTAGTATCTGATATATCAGCAATATATCTCACTTTCCTTCATTTCAATAAGCTATTTTGATAACAAATATATAATATAGAATGAGTTCTTAGCTTTTTGGTTTTTATTAATAAGCCGTTTGTATCTATCTAACGATTTTAAAACGTTTAATTTGATCGATTTCCAGGTTTTTGCCAGAACTGCACCTTATTGACACCACATTTTTGATGACAGGCTTATAAAACATAGGCCATTACCATGGGTTGTAGCTTTTTGCCGAAATTTAAAACTAAACAGTTGCATAAAAATTGCGATCATAAAATAAATAAGTGGGCACAAGAACACCTTAATGTCTACAACACAAGCTACACACTTGTCTAACAAATAACACTTCTATAACTTAATCGTTCTACTAACTCGCTTGCTACACACTTCGCTTTCTAAATAAAACTGATTTAAATATACCGCCGTTCCTGGCTTATATACTAAGTCCCTCTTTCGAGAATAGCGTGAGAAATGTAACGAATGTTCCATAAATTCTCTGACTGGCTTCATAGACGGCGTAATCAGCCTAAAAATAGCACTTTTTTTTATAATTCATGGCTTCAACTGTTGAGGTCATTAGCCATATTTTGATAAGCCGCAAACAGAAATCATAAAGGCAGAACAAGAGGTCACAGAAGAAAGGAAGTAAATGTTCCGATCCACGAAATGGGTAATATGGAGGAATATCACAGATGTTAGTATATAACTTTATATATATATTTTTTTTATCTTAGATATATATAAATATATATACAGGCTGTTACAAATTCGAGGCTCACCACTGGGATCTCGGAAACGGTAAGAGATACGAAGTCGGTTAAATTGGGGCAAAGTTGCGTATTTTGGTGCTGAATAATAATCCGTTCTGAAAAATCTTCTACGTTTTGTAGTTTTTGAAATATTTCAAAAAAACCAGAAAACGTAATTTTCTTTTTTATTTTTTCCTGAAGTTATTATTGCAGGGATCATAACAAAATTAATACATTCTACAGGCACTTTTTTAAGCTCTTTACGATGATATCATTAGATTTTACTTAAAACGTTTCGTCTCGTCCTGACCATCATCAACTTCATTTTTTCTTATGGGCGCTACATTGGGTTTTAATACCGTTGAATAGATCTATTTTTTCTGATGCTTTTCCATGTATCACACATCCCTATTTAATAATTTGAAACAGCTGGAAATGCAAGAAATTGTTGAAAATAACACTGCAAAGAAAAACATGGTATGCCGTGAAAACAAAAACCAAAAAATTTGATATACCTTCGGAGTTTTATTTCGTGTATCACAAGAGCTGATTTCAGTAAAATTTTTAGATCTAAAAATTAATGTTTTTGAACCCAAGATTGGACGTAAATTTAAAAATTTATTCTGGTCTTAACAACAATTTAGTAATAACGAGCGAAATTTCCTTCCAACAATATCCAGAAAGACAACTACAAAACAATAGTTGATTAGATTTGTAATTAAATTATACATTATTATTATTATTAAAGCAAGAAAATATCAAATTAAATTATGTATGTCTTTAGAAAACTCAGCTTAAGCTCTTAAAAGATATTACTGCTCGAGGAAACATTCTTTCTTGTAGTCTCATAATTTTATACATTTTATAAGTAACTATTTAACTACCTCTACTAATAAAATTCTTCATTCTCATCATCATTAAGGCGATCTCGATACGTCCTTCGAGCTTCATGAAAATATCCATAAAGTGCAATGTTTCTATCTAACTTAATAACATTGTTCTGTGTGGATGGCATCTTTCTGGGTATTATTGGATGTAAATTTCTCTTGCTATTACTAAATTGTTGTTAGCACAATACCTTTTTAAATTTACAAGAATGAGAGATTTTTAAAGACATAATTTCTTGTGATACTTTCTTGCTTTAATCATAAAAATGTATAATGTAATTACGAAACTAATTAAATACTGCGTCATCGTCATTGTTGGAAGTAAATTTCTCTTGTTATTACTAAATTGTTGTTGTTAGCACAAAACGTTTTAAAAATGTACGTCTTTCTTGGATTCACATCATTCATTTTTATATCTAAAAATTTTTCATAAATCTGCTTTTGTGACAGACGAAATAAAACTCCGAAGATATATCAAACTTTTTTGGTTTTTGTTTTCACTGCATACATGTTTTTCTTTGCAGTGTTATTTTTCAACAATTTCTTGCATTTCCAGCTGTTTCAAATTAATAAATAGGGATGTGTGATATATGGAAAAGCATCAGAAAAAATAGATCTATTCATTGGTATTAAAACTCAATGTAGCGCCCATAAGAAAAAATGAAGTTGATGATGGTCAGGACGAGACGAAACGTTTTAAGTAAAATCTAATGATATCATCGTAAAGAGCTTAAAAAAGTGCCTGTAGAATGTATTAATTTTGTTATGATCCCTGCAACAATAACTTCAGAAAAAAATAAAAAGGAAAATTACGTTTTCTTGTTTTTTGGAAATATTTCAAAAACTACAAAACGTAGAAGATTTTTCAGAACAGATTATTGTTCAGCACCAAAATACGCAACTTTGCCCCAATTTAACCGACTTCGTATCTCTTACCGTTTCCGAGATCCCAATGGTGAGCCTCGAATTTGTAACAGCCTGTATTGTAGATATCACAAATAGAAGAATATCATAAATAGGGAATATCATTCAATGATTACACTAGGCACTGGGGAACAAAAAAAAATATTTTCATGTTGCCAAGGATTTAAGGGTAGTTTTATGTTATTTGACATTTCTGATTTTATACTAAATTTTTGTTTCAGCTGAATTGGCTCCAATTTGCAAAATAATCGAAATTCATAAAATTGAATTTTTTTGATTTAATTTACATTATTAGTAATTTAAACCATTTTACTTCTGAAATAATGATCTATTTTTGCTTTTTCTTCAAGTGCTCTGTTCTAATCAATGACATCAAGCTTTTGTTTCATTTATAACAGATCTTAGCTAGTGGTTTCGATTGCGTGATGGGTAATGGTAAGTAGAAGATATTGTGTATATAGAAGTGGTGTGAAGAAGATGTGAAAGTACTGCACAGCTACACTCGGTCAAAAAGACTGGCTGCCCTAACGAAGTAGAGGACCGAGTTCACCCGAGAACCGGTGTTGCTGAGAATATGAGACAGGGTACCACTAATACCATGGAGTAAACGAAGAGGGGCGAACCGAGGACAAGGTAGGAGAACGCGCGACACCGTAAACGGAGTACTACACTCGGGGCAGAGTGCTTGATCATCCCCCGACAGTAAATGGGCTGAGGAGAAGTATGTATGACCAATTCTGAGGCGAGTAAGGACCACAGTCTCTCTTCTTGTCAATGTGATTGGAAGTTTCCAAGGTCTGACTTGGGGTTTTACAGAATGTAGAAACCCAGCACAAGCGTCCCACTTCTCCTGCCACCTGCTTAAGATCTTTGTTCTCAGATGGACTTTGAGGTCGAAATGACGGACCGGGACATTATCTGCAGGCGAGGAGGACGCCAGACGGGTCGCAGCATCCGCAACCTCATTACCTCGAATACCTTTGTGGCCCGGCGTCCAAAGAAACACACAGGCACGTGAAAAGATTCTGAGCCTGAGCTGTATTAGTGGATCTCTGTAAACTGATCAGAGAGCGCCTGTAACGCATTAAGAGAATCCGAGCAGATGATCTGGCCGTGATCAGAGTGCGGATCACTTAAGGGCTTCTAAGATGGCGTATAGCTCAGCGTAAAAATTGATGCAGAAGTAGGGAAGCAAAAAAAAAGGATTCATCCCCAATCACGAAAGGACATCCCACTCCATCGGGTGATTTGGACCAATCTGTATAGGCAACAACTGACCTAGGGTATTGATCGAGAAGGTTCAAGAAATGGGTACGAACGATATTGTGATTAACTAAAAAGGGGCCCAAATTGAGAAGGTCGAAACGGCATTCCATAGCCTGAAATCGCCAAGGTGGAATGGGAGAAGGCTATACAGGAATGATCGCTGGATAGCACTTGAATCATGGAACGTAACAATACGCTCGACATTGAATAATGTTTAGAAATATACTTAAACATTGTTTCTACGGAATTAGAGAAATCACAAAATAGTTATTTATGTACCAAGGTAGAAAGTGACACTTTGTCGAACGAGTTTGCAAATTGCGAGTCAAGGCGAAGCTGCGGCGAGCAAGCAAACGAGTTCAATAAAGACACCTTGCTGCCGCGGTGCATACAACATTATTTTTTCGACTACCACTTACTCAACCATTTTCAAGTTCAAAACTTTCTTATAACTTTTTTATAACTTCATAAATTTCTTAAAAATGTATTTAATTTACCTCATAATGCATTATAGACGACACTGGTATTTCATTGAAATCAAAAGAAGCAATGCGAACGCAAAAATTTTGTTATTTGAATGACAAATTATTTCAAATTTAATTGGATTCGACGATAATGCAGGCAACGCTTTTTACAAATTAGATTAAATTAATTATAAAAATATAAAGATTTTAACAGCATTATTGAAAAATAATCAAATATAAAACAATTAATTGATCATCATTTATAGATAAATAATAATATTAATGAGAGACGATTAATGTCACTTCAGAATAGGTCTAAGTAAGCTTCGTCACAGTCAGGTAAAATATTTTACCTGCCTAGGCAGGTAAAGTACCGCTTTCTCTCCTTGAATGAGTATGATAAAATTGTACTTTCGAATGTGGTAGTCCAAAAAATAAAGTATTATCGACTTCCAAAGATCCCAGTTTTCATTATTTTAAGAAACAAATCTTTCATGATATTTCAATTTACTTAATAGATTATTCTCTAGATTTTTCGAGAAGTTCGACGTGAGTTCCATATTATTACTGGAATTGTATGTAGCAGAATGTCCGTGATAGAAGGAGCCTCTAGAAAAGCAGAATTGAGCTCGGGATTTTATCATTTTTATACTGGTCGGCGAAGGGTACGGTTAGTGAAACACAGAACGATAAACTAATAAGTGTTAGTTCGTAGAATGAGTGTTAGGACAGGCGCGGAAATTAAATGAAGTTTTCCGAGTTAAAAATAAAGGAGCGGTGAGAGAAGTTGGATAAGAGGGGCCTGCATCCTTCTGAAAAGAAGACAGTTTTGCGGTCTTCCACAACTACTAAATTGTTGTAATTGCTAAATCGTAAATCAAAACTGTTGAAACTGAAACAAATTAAAAGACAAATGGAATTTTTTTCAAAAATTCAAAGGAATCTTCGCCTGTAATGATGATGACCTGATCTGTATGAGCATTGTAGAGCATATGATGACCGTCACTCGTCCCCAATTCGACAACCTGAGCGACGACTGTCGTTAGCAAAAAGAAAAGAAGCCGGTAAATTTATCAAAAGGATGCAAGATCAAGGTATCGTACAACTGTCGCCAAGTTCATGGGCTTCTGCTGTTTGTACTTATAATTAAGAAGAGTATTTTATAGGGCCAAATAATAATGTCTTGAAAAATGATGGTTATTCTTTTCCCTGAATCGATGACGAAATAGATACTTTAATCCCGTGCAAAATAGATTTCTTAAAAAGTTGTTATTGACGTATCCTGAAGACTAGGAAAACACTGTCTTTACTAAATTCAAGACAATACAATGCCCCAGCCATTTTCGAACTCATGGAGTTGGTATTGGGAGGACTTAGCTGGAAGACCTGTCTCATATAATTATGTAATGCGATTGTTGTAGGAAATTTTAAAGAACATGACAAATTTAAGGATATTTATCGCCAAAAAACGCGAAATTGAAGCTAAGTCCAATCAAATGAAGCAGTAAACTAGTGACTTCAGCATACGGCATTGGTGACCTACTGTCAAAAGTGCAGGATGGAGAAGAACGTGTTACTGGTTACAGTAAAGTCTCGACCAAAGCGAAGAGGAACTATTGTGTGACCAGAAGGTAGCTCTTTGCTTTGATGAAGAAGTTCGAATATTTTCGCAAATACCTATATGGTCGACAGTTTCGTTTTGGATCAATCAAGCAATGTTGAAATGATTTCTTCAGTTTTGAAAATCCTAGAAGGCAAGCTTGCCTGGTGGGTAGAAAGATTCCAAGAGTACGATTTTACTATTGAACTTGTGTCCACAATAACACTTATGCCAGGTTGCACCAACTTTTTAAGCAGAGCTTGAATTGAAGTTATGTTTAGAATGTGACATTTACGTATGATCAGTATAATGTCAGATACATTCTGATTGACATTTAAACTTCAACTTATGTATCAATTAGAATGTGACTAACATTTTGTTAAATCTATAAATAATGTCATAGTCTAAACACCACTTAAATTTCAGCTCTGCTTAAAAAGTTGGTGCAACCGGGCATAAGTGTTTAAATAGGTGGGTCAGACTCAAGGTTACTAAAGAGAGAAGGTTGCCTGGTAAGTCGTGGAGTGACATCTATTTGTGTACATGCATTAAATGGGCCTACTGAGTGACGTTGCGATGACGTTGAAAGTTACCAGGAAACCTTGTCTCTTTAGTAACCTTGGGTCAGACTAACCTTAACCTACAGTCGTGGCCAAAAAAAGTGAACACTTTTATATAAAATTTTATATACTAAAACTTTGCTGTGTGGTTGTAACTATGAGCTGATACTTACGGATGACAAAGAATAAATATTACTGTTTGTCATCTGTAACCTATCAGCTTATAATTACAAACACCCAGCAAAAATTTTAGTGTATAAAATTGACGTCAGAAAAAGGGTCCACCTTTTTTGTCCGCGACTGTAAGTAAGAGCATCGTCGATTAAGGGCGAGTTAAGTGAACGGTCGAACTACACAAAATCGTCAAGTCAACGGTCAGATCACACTACCTGACCAATCAGCGACTGAGAAAGTTGAACACGTTGTTTTAGTCTGACCAGTTTGACTGTTCACTTACCGCATCTTGAAGCTACTGTCACTTGAGGCGATTTCTCGCCGCTACTACGAGCTGCTACTAGTAGGAGCAACTAATCGCTACATGAAGTAGCTGCTACTAGCTTGTCGCACAGTATAAGTAGTAGCAAATTCAGCATTAGAAAACAGAAATGTCGTCTATCAGGGCTCGTCCTGTTATTGTGAAACGCTTAATTAAATTGACAATTGGCTGAGCAAATAATCTGCAAGATGCGAAATTCTCATAAAAGGAGAGCTTATAAGAGAATTAGCCATTTCAGCGCTTCTTTGGTCTTAATTTCCAATTGCTTTCCCATCATGCTACACAAATTACTTCAATACAGATAATCAGAATGTCAGAAAAGTTCCGAGCAGTGGTGATAACATAAAAGTGAACTATTTTCTTCCAGTTATTGTGATTTAGTAGCTAAGTAAACGAATTATTTTCTTCTTATTGTTTATATAATGGCGCATGCTAAAAACATAACAGTCTTAAGTCTCGTTAAAGGTTCTACAATTAATTTACTCAAGTGTGTAGTAACCGCCTCATATACTTGAAGCCATAATAATTTATCATCAGTTCCGCCTAATAATTCACAACGTGCATGCGAATGCTTGACTGCAGTGAATGATTTAGAAATATTTACACAGTTGCTTCAAGTGTTTTAAGAAATCAGCGTCCATTTCCTTGGAAGTAGGCGTATTAAGATACATGTGTGTTATTATTAAAGTTTCATACTGCCGATACATAATGTTTTTATTGGTTTAGTAGTAACATTTCCCTCTTGCGCATACACAATTACTGGCGCCTGCATACGTGAAGTAGGCGCGGCTATTACATCTCGCCTTTCATAATTTTAATTCGTAATTTGCATTTTAATTCGGCGGAAGATCGAGAGTATTTATGAATTATTTGCTTTAATTATAAAAGAAGAGTTTTCGGTTCGCTGTGCCCGGCGAGCCCCTGCGTTGAAATTACTTTTTCCGAATTAGCCTGATGTGTATCCATTGATAATTTCATAATTCATTCTTGAAATTTATGGCGTGAATAAAACTTTCAAAATTTTAATTTCTTTCTCGCTGTAGTGGTCAAATGAAAATTTAATAAAATTATGTTGTGCGTGCAGTATGTATGTATATCTGATGTTACCGATTAGTTTCCGAAATTTAGATTAGAGAGCCTAAATTAGAAAATAATTTATTTCATTTTGTGTAAGCGTTTATATGTTAGCTCTAAATACTTTAACATTATCTATATGACTCGAACATTATATACACTAGTAGTATGTCTTGGAGGATAGTGAATTTTTAAAGTAAAATATCGAATATAATAATATCGTTACTTGTACAAATTGTCAATGAAAAAGTTTATTACTGAATTAACATATGAAAAGTATTTACATTACATATTTGATTATTTGTTAACAGACATCTTTAACTAATTATCGTTTCAAATTGCAATAAAACATTAAATACGTAAACAAGAATTTATATGTTATTTAACAGTCAATATTTGAAACGTCAATTCAGCGATACGAGGTAATAATCGACGATTATGTTTGATTCCTCAGCCACCCAGAACTACAATAATTGTTGGACACATATTAATATGCTTTGAAATAAAAGAACTTCTCAGGCAGGTGATAACTTTCTTTTGCTCCATTAAAATTACATTGCTTCAAGTGTTTTCATGGCCTGCCTGAGAAGTTTTTTATTTGACAATCCTTTACTATGGCGGCCTTAAAATTTCGCACGATTCAATTTCCCGCTGTAAATATGGCTTTCTTTAACGGCTTTATCAAAAACGATCATTTTAAACGTCAGATTTCAAACGTAATGCTAAAGTTGTAGCATCACAATGCCAAATCACGTGTTTTCAGAAGGGTTTTGCAATCGCAAAATTAAAAGATGGTTGATGGCTACTTTTATTCTGTTATTTCAGTTCTAAGGGCCAGTTGTACAAAGGAGGTTTAAACTGACGCTCAACTGAACTAGGTTCAAAGTGAACAATATCGCATCAAATTTTATTTATGAATGCATTAATTGCGATATGTCATTAAGATCCTATGCGAATTTGTTTACTTTGAACCTGGTTCAGTTGAGCGTCAGTTTAAACCTACTTTGTACAACTGGCCCTTATACTTTACTCTCTTGCTGTTCTTAAAATATAACCAAACAATCTGACTTTTGGTTAAATGTCTTTAATGTCAAAGTTGAGGAAAGAGCCTGTTCTATAAAATTATAATTTATAGAAATTCTGGCTACTTGATAAAAAAATCGTGCGAAATTTTAAAGCCCCGATAGTATGTGTTATAATAAGAAAGTCGCGTAAATTATATCTCTTACACTCTCCCTTAATTAAACCGCTTCTATTCTGCTACTGCTAACACTTAGATCTTGAGTACATTGGTGGTGCTTCGGTCGTGGAAGTCCTTTGGTTAAAACGTATCTCTTACACTCTCCCTTAATTGAGCCGCTTCTATTCTGCTACCGCTAACACCTAGATCTTGAGTACATTGGTGGTGCTTCGGTCGTAGAAGTCCTTTGGTTAAAACGTATCTCTTACACTCTCCCTTAATTGAGCCGCCTCTATTCTGCTACTGGTAACACCTAGATCTTGAGTACATTGGTGGTGCTTCGGTCGTAGAAGTCCTTTGGTTAAAACGTATCTCTTACACTCTCCCTTAATTGAGCCGTTTCTATTCTGCTACTGGTAACACCTAGATCTTGAGTACATTGGTGGTGCTTCGGTCGTGGAAGTCCTTTGGTTAAAACGTCCACGACCACGTATTCAGTCGGCAAATATGCTGTGAGTTACGGGTTGCTGTTAAAGAACCTGTCTGATGAAATGATGTTTGATATCAAAGTGCTTTGTCTTCGAGTTGAAGATAGTGTTCTCGGATAACTTCATAGCACCCTGACTGTCGCTGTATAGTCGCACATTGGCGATTGAGTTGAAACTCAGTTCTTTCAGGAAGTTGATTAAATATGTGGTTTCTTTAGCGATTTCTGACAAAATCACGTATTCAGCTTCGGTAGTAGAAAGGGATACTGTGTGCTGTTTCTTGGATTCCCAACAGATAGCTGTTCCGCTAAGAATAAAAGCAAATCCCGTGAAGGACTTTCAGTCAGCAGTACAGTTTGCCCAATCTGCGTCGACAAAACCTTGTAGCCTCTTCTTGTCACATCGGTAAGTTAATGCGTATTCCGCTGTACCTTTGAGATATTTTAAGACGCGTTTTGCTGCAGTCCACTGTACCTTCGATGGATGCTCGTTGTGCTGACTCAGTGTATTGACGACATGTGCGACGTCGCCGTCGAGGCGAGTCCCGATAGCCAGATACATGAGCGCACCAATCAATTCGCGATGAGGGTATTTTTTCTGGTCGCTAGTTTGATAACACCTTGATAACTACTTAAATTTATGTCGGTAGCCGTGGAAGTAAGGATAGGTTTACAATTTGCCAAATCGAAGTGCTCGAGGATTCCTCGGATATAACTGGATTGCGATATTCTAATGCTCTCCCTGGTTCGATCAGTATTGATTCCCAAGCAGAATGATGCCTCTCCAAGATCCTTGACCTTAAAGTGTTTCGATAACGCGAGCTTGATCTGGTTCTCCTTCTGATTGTTATTGGATATGATGAGTACATATAACGTCGATTTAAACGAGAATAACGACCCTCCACATACAGGCATGGGTCTGCATTCGTCGGTAATAATCCTAAATTCTTGATTTACAGTTGGTTCTGACGAAGCTGTCAAACGACTGCGAAACGTTAAGTGTATAGTGCGCGATTTAGTGTCCGCTTAAAAGATTTTGTGATACTAAATTCTTGAGTACGTCGCGGCCGTGTAATTTGACATACTATTGGCGACCGTATTGGCGAAGTCCGTAGATTGCCTTATTTAATTTGCATACACGATTTCCTTCATTGATAGCTTGTAGCATTTCTTGAGCTGCGTCTCGAAGTTTTTAGTCCTTCTCATTGCGGATAACTCGAGATAACATTTCTTTCAGAAGTTTGGGCTTCTCCATGTATATTTCGGTATCAATGTCGCCGTACAAATAGGCGGTTGTTATATCAAGCTGTGTGATTTTTATGTTATACCTGGTTGCAAGAGATATCAAGAGCCTGAAGGAGCTGAACCTAGCAACGGGAGAGAAGGAATCGTCGAAATGAATTCGTGGTAATTGTGCCAATTCTTTCGCTACGACGCGGGCCTTGTGAACTTGCCTTCTCCGTTGTATTTATTTCTCAGTACTGTTCTGCAGACGATGATCTTAGTACCTGTTGGTTTTTGAACCACTTTCCAAACGTCGTTTTCGACAAGGCTTCTAGTTTCAAGATAAATAGCTTGCTCCCCATTCTTCCTTGCCAGAACCGGTTAGGGCATTTGAGAATGGAATTTCTGCAGAAGAGAATGCGAACCCTGCTTCCTATTGAGTAATGTTTTCGTTATTGCCTTCATGGTCTGCATCGGTACTTGATCTTCTGTCATTCCCAGTGTTAGTTTTCCGATCTGATTGATCTAACGTGTCATTTAGAGGATTGATCTCGGAATTTTGGTCCACACTCGTTTTGTACAGTTTTTTTGGTCTTCCGTGATTGCCAGTGCGTTGTTTTCGCGGTCTTCCAGGGCATCGTTTGATCGATAAATTCTCCGATGAGTTTTGTTGAGGTGAAATCGGCCTGTTGATGTTTGTCGGATTTTTAAAAAATTCGTTAGTGACGTCATGGACAACAAGTTCGATTTCTGACTTTTGTCCATCGTGTTCTCCTAAGTTACATCCACGTATGGTGCCCTTGAGCCGAATTCGTCTAGGAACTTGACGTCTCTGGTAACGATAATCTTCTGTAGGCTCGGTACCCATATGCGGTATGCTTTGGAAATATCCTACAAAATTGCCTTCTCCTTCTCGAGGGTCAAACTCTCCCTTTCCTGGAGTCTTACTTAAGGCGAAAGCCTTGCATCCGAAGGGTTTCAGGGAACTGAGAATAGGGCGATGTCCAGTTCACTTTTGGTAGGGAGTTCCATGTGGCAAACTCTTCGTGGCACAGCGAATGTTGTTTGCGGTTGAAATTGCTTCCGCCCACAAAGATGCAAGAAGGCCGGATTCCACAAACATGCAGCATGCCATTTCCACCAGATTCCGACTTTTGCGTTCGGCTACGCCGATCTGTTACGGTGTGTAAGCGGCGGTTAGGGGTTTTTAGATTCCTGCGCTTACTAGGATGTCCATACAAAATTCTCGTCCGTTAGAGGATTGTAAAGCTTTAATCTTGAAACCGGTTTGGTTCTCTGCCCTACTTTTAAATTCTAGAAACTTTGTTGTTACCACGTCCTTACTACGAAGAAAGACTACTTGACACCAGCGGGTGTGGTCATCAACGAAAGTAATAAAGTAATAAGCGCCTCTTTTGGAAGTGGTACTCATGGGTCCGTATTTCCCTGTCAACTAATTTTGTGACAGATAGTAAGTTGGTTCGAAGATCTGGAACATAGGAGCATTTTCAAGTTTGATTATTTTGGATACGATGCCGGTTGAAGTTGAAGCTTGGTCGTGCTTTATGTTTCTCTACTTTCTTCTTGCGACATTCGGAAACTTGGTGTCCTGGGGTACCACAAAAAAGACATCGCGGTTTGTTTTGTTTTTCTCCTTGGTGATTTTTCTTCTCTACAGGCACCTTTTGTTTACTTTTTGAATGGTCCGCTTTTGATAATTTTCGGCGAACATGGCTCTCAGAAGTAGGTAAATCGTCGCACGATTCGAATGTGCATCGAAACTTCTCGAAGGAATTAGATAAGCTATAGAGAAGCATTATGGCCAAACAATCATTGTCAAGATTGGTATTTATTGCACCTATCTTATCCGGTGTCAAAGAATTTAGCGAGGAAATATAGGAAATTCTCAAAATTGGTATGCTATACATAACAGAAAGTGATTTTGGTGGTAAAATATTTTCAACCTGTATCATGTCCGGTATACCTACAGTATGAGCATAAATGATTGAGGACAAGTTGAATTTCCCGCGTCTCTATCTAGTAATTTTTACTCTTTGTGTGTGGCCGTCCTGAGAAATTAATTTTTGTTCAGTGTCGCCTGTGTAAATTTTGCAGCCGGCTCCAAGAATTCATAAGACAAAATGGGGCGCGTTTGCCTAATGTACCTGTCAGTAGTTATTGCCGCTTCTTGTATTTAAAATAAACAAATTACTTGCCTATTTTTTTGTAACCTATGCATTTGACCAACTTAAGAAAAATATTGAAAGGCGGGAAATTCAACTTGTCCTCAAACATTTATGCTCATACTGTACATACCGGGTGTCCACTTTGGTTACGCACCATAGGAATTTCAATGGAGTTTTTTTAAATTGTAAATTCTCACTCTCCTATCGAATATATCATAAAGCACTAATACGAAGCTTTGTCTTACGCAAATTAAAAATAACGCAGATATTTTTAATATTGCAGCTTTAATCAAGCAGACAAACTTCTAACTGATAAGTTTTATTGATTTTTAAAATTTTGTAACAAACATAATTCGTAATGAGAAATATTTATTTATAAATGAATAGGTACTACACCAAATGCTCAAATAATTCGTCGTTTTCGGCTAACCTGTCATAGAAGCTTCTACGAACACTGCTTAACATTCTGGGAGTAATAGCTGTACATTCTTCCACGATTCTACCTCTCAACTCGTTCAAATCGCGGCAAGGAGTCTGATAAATTTTTGATTTTAAATACGGCCATAAGAAAAAATCGTCCGGCGATCGTGCAGACCATCACGGATCAACAAGCCTGCATTCACTATACTGCTATTTTAACAATAACTTCAATAGGAATTTACAATTATAAAAAATTGCATTGAAATTCCTATGGTGCGTAATCAAAGTGGACACCCGGTATAGTAAGTTGCATTTAGTTTTCTTATTTCAAATGAAAGTTCAAATGAAATTCTACGCAAGATAATTATTAATATACAGGGTGTCCCAACAGTGTGTTCTCGGGCAATATCTCGTTAACTACTAAAGATAAAAACAATTTTCCAGACAGTTTTGTTTTTAGTTTTAGAGCTCTACAACATAAAATTATTTTGATCTATACAGAGTGAACCAAAACAGTGGTACCGGACACAACTTTTTTATTTCAAATGGCACACCCTATATATGAAACAAAATTTGGATTCCCCATAAAATTCTACACATTTTCTGTATACCATTATCTATACCTGAACCTAACCGTTCTTGAACTATTTGACATATCTAAAAAGTGCCATTTGCAGTCACTATTTCATTTATTCATATTTTATAACTTTTTAACTCTAAGAAAAAGATTTTTGCATGCCCTGTATTTTTCTATGGTAAATTCTTCATTTAATAAAGTACTCACATTTTTGTTAAGTATGTCTTATACCTATCTGCGATATTTTTTGAGATCTTCGAATCTATTTGAATTATTTCTTTTAAAATGGATAATTGTCTAAGATGGCCGTGGAAAACCGACAAACAAAGAACCGGTTGATACTAATAATTACTTTTCAAAGTGTTAGACAGCTAAGAACTTTCAATTGTGAACTTATTAAAACATGAATTTTTAGATTTATTGAATTATTTCTTTATTAAATGTTAGTTAGCCAAGTTAGTTGGGTCCGCTGGCAACGAACTTGACGCTGGTCGGGCAACCATAGGTGTGTATTCGAATCCTCTCCTGGAGCATATGGGTCCTATGTGTCGGATTGTGTTTCGGATTCATATCGGCCCCCTCGAACTAGGTTTCTGCGTTTCCTCAGTTTGTAAGACGAATGCCGAAGGAAAACAGCTAGTAGGTCGGTCGCAGCTGCAACGGGCAATATTACAATAGCCTAGCTTAACGTCTCCCTGACAAGCTCATAGAGAGCTTGGGGCATGTAAGGTGTAAGTATAGAAAAAGTCTACATACAATTGTCTAAAGGAGACACGTAGTTAAAATAAGTTATGTTTGTACATTATTGTCGCTTGAAAATTAATTAAGTGAACAGCTTTATTTGTTTGACGTTTTCCAACAAAAACACGTATCGAGTGTACAATAAAATCCTACATCGAGCCAGCTTTGGAAACAAAAGTACTTATCGTAGATTGAATTCTACAGGTGTTGTGATTTTCGCAAGTACCGTCAAAATATAAAATTTAGGTTATGCAAAGGAATTGAATTTGGATAATTTGTATTATCATATTCTTTTAAGAACGAAGATATTACTTTCAAAATATCATTTTACATTGGCCACTTTCACCAATGAATAAGTGTTGTCCAACAACTAAAATTAACGAGTAAAAACTAGATCTTCTCCATTATGAGGTTAATCGAATTTTATTCATTTTTGACATATAAAAAATTAATTATGCAAATTACGACATACGTTTTTTTCCAAGGTCTACTCAAGGTATTTTTTCTTGAAAACCCGTTATAATAAAGCATATTTTTCGATGTGCGTAATGTCAACGCACTTCTTAACGTTTTACATTAGCAAAACTCTCTTCTGTAACTTGCTCTGCATTATCAATCACCGAAGTTAAAACCGACAAACATTTCAGTGTTATTTCTTTCTCAACGGTAAATAAGAAAAAAACAGCGTCTTTTTAACATTCAAAGAGAATAAATGAAATCTTCCAAATTTATATTTGAGCAGTATTGGTTACAAAACGATTTTTTGTAATAAGAATGTCCTTTGTTTGTTTCAGTGACGAAACGAATCAAAATATTTACATTATAATCTCACCAGTAGCGCTGGTAATTTCACAAATTGATTAGGCTGTAATGTTGTAACATTTAATATTAGTGGGCCTTGTTTCATGTTAAGGTTTAACATGAACATTCATTAGTGATCAGGAGACGATTTTACCTTTTGCTATGAAGAAAACATAGTTACGAGTACATTATTCTTTACTAAAAATTGTAAAAAGATCAGATTTTAATAAAATACTAAACACTTTGGCTACAAGGAACAAATAACTTCATTAAATTTATTAAGTTGGTGTATTTATAAAAAAAATAAGCTTATAGGAGCAATTAGTTTTATAACCATTTTGCTTTCGTCAGCTTTGTATTCTATTGGAATTGATAAAAAAAAGAACCCCATCGAAATTTCAATAGTAAAATATTCGTTTTTGTTAGGATTTTCATCTATCTTCCGTCAATAGGACATTTAATCCCAATAAATTTCATTTTCCGGCTTAGCCTCGACATTCTACGTAATTTATAAGTTTTCCTGTCGGAGAACATTAATTTCGTTTTCGACGGAATAGAAACTTTTCCTCTGACGTTTCTACGCAAGATAAAAAATCGAGAAAGCGTTGGCATTGCATGCAGCAAAAAATTTATTCCACGCGTCGGCTTTAAATAAGTCTTTGTACCTCCGACGTTAAACTCTAACTACAAGCACGGCAGGATTCATTAATTAAACGAAGTGCTGTTACCTTGTTTTTTTTTGGCGGATTTTCTTGATTGGCGCAGTGAAATACCGATCGATTAATTAACGCAGTGTTTTACCTGAAAAGTTCGTGTTCACTGCCAACATCACGAATATGCCCATTGATGTACAAAAATAAAAACTCCTGACATATTTGATAAAACTGACATGTATGTTATAGAACAGAAAAAGTTCACCTAGTGTTTCGATTAAAGTAAAGTATTCTACTTTTTACCCAAGTACATGTATGCGCAAATTGCTTGAGCATGAAAACGGACCATTAGATATAATTTCAGAAATACTGAAAAAGAGGAATTTCGCTTTTACAAGAGAAATTGCTCTTTTTATTGCATAATGAAATGACATTAAAAATAGATTGAATACAGGTAATCATCTACAACCTCCACTCGAAAAAAATTATGAAATTCATGATCGTGATCATTTTCATATGTCGGATAAATGGTAATGATAGAGCCCTATGGTCTTTAACCGAATGTTAATAGTTTTCGAGAAAACTGCAGTTGAAAATTGAACAAAAATCATAGAAGGGCACTGGTGGTTACGTTGAATGCATTCCACATGTATGTGGTATGTAATAATTTTCTATTGTTTTATATCTCAGATTACGACCTTCACTTCTTTGCGGAAATTTTTACGATCAGCTGTAATTAATAGTTTACTTTGACAACTTACTTACCGATCACGAGTATATTCTTGTTTCCTTGTCCGAAGGTTGCTGGCAATCAGTCAACTCGTATTTTTTTCCTAAATATCTCCGAGATAACCTTACTGCTCAATACTCACTCAGTTAAAGTTAGTAAACTAGTTAAAAAACGTACAATAGTATATTACATAACGATAGTTGTAAAGAGCATATTATGCACGCGTGGAAAGTTCCGTACGAGTCGCGTAGCGGCGAGTGCATGTAATTTCACAAGTTCGTAATTGCTTACTTAATTTATGCATTGTACGTAATTCGTCATTTACAGTCGTACCTAGATAAAATATATTAACAATCTAGTAATGTAAAATAAAAAGCGGAAACTCGGCAAAAGATAAGAACATACGGAATGCACTTTCAAGGTTATTTTTCTGTGCCATAACAGTGTAGTCAGTGTGTCTAATAAAAACAACGATAGAGTAAACAGTTCCTCAGTTCCATTTGACAATGAAGAACTGCACTACTAAATTAAGAATTTGGCATTAATCAACAAAGTAGGAAATTCACAGACAATTTTCTTCTTCAAATACTGCTGTTTCAAAAACAAGGGAAAATACTGCAACTGCATTTTTTTCCTCTACAAAAATACAGAAAACGATACAGCTTTTAAGATTTGCTAATGTAGAATAGCAAGCTACAGCCTAACCTGAAATGAGCTTTACGTACGCACTAATCGTGCATCTGTAATGAAATTTAGAGCTTAACAGATTAGCCATGTCTTATAATGCAGGAATGTCTTTGCACTGCTTTTGTAATATTTAACAAAAGATATGTTAATATCAGAATGTGTTAATACGAGTCCAGCGAATTTTCATATTCGCAACTTTTACATGTGTTGTAGTGTTACTGTAGCAATAATGCTTTATGTTAGAAAGGTTTTTTGTACAAATTTTAATTTCTAGAAAATTATTTTGAACACCTTAGTACTTTTGAATTCACTTTAATACTAGGTAGTATTCGGTATTACTTCAAAAACAGAATAAAGAAATTATGCTAAAGATAATTAAAGTAATAAAAGTAATCAATTGTAAATACGATAGTAGGGTAAAATTTAAAACATTTACATATATGTGAATTAGAGAAATGAGTTTCTCTATTTTTAAGTAATTAAATTTGATCGAATTTATAAGCTTATGCTGAAAGAGAAAGTGTGTATTTCTTTTAATATTTCTAAAAAACAAATGTTCTTAAACTAAAACTATTAAAAGAATATGTTTAAAATATGACAACTTCAAAATTGTTGCTTCTTATTCGCCAGAAATTCATCAGATTTGTCTTAACTATTTTTGTGACAATTCTAAAAGGTAAACATAATAAATTATTATTTAGATGATAATAAATAGTTATTTATATATCTCAGAAGGATAATTGTTACCATTTTTTTCTTAAATTTTCGACTAATAAAAACATTTATTTAAAAAAAAATTAAAAAGAAAACTTAAAGTAAACGAAATAAGCGTTTTCAAAATTGCTGAACATTATTAATAGAACCTACAACATTGTTATTTATTATACCGTGAATTTGTTTTAACATAAAACATTCTGTTAGGTACGAATCTAAGATCCATAGCAACATTTACAATTTGTAAATCAAACTGTCCTTTTTAAAATATAACATGAGATGATACTGACAGCTGTCATGAATCTGTTCTGTTATTAGTGATATCGATATACTTGTACTACAAAATAATAGCGAGTCTTTCAATTACATTAGATAAGTTTATTCTTGTTTAAAATAAGTATACTTAAAACATAAGGCAAACAGAAATTCTTTAATTCAAAACAAACACCACAACAAGTTTTCAAAAATTTCTTCATTTATCTGCATACAATACCCTAAGCGATTATAAAAGTCGTTAATTGCAGTAGGTACTTGTCCAGGTGTAATTCTTCCTAATACATTTTCATTAACTTTCTTCGCCTGACAGATGTTCCAAATTAAAATGGACAAATTTTATGTGATATGACATTAGAAACCCTAACGACGACGATCATGCAACGACTTCTTTAAAAATTGGAATTAGTTTCCATAGTAATATGAACACCAATGTTTCATATTAAAATAAAATCACGATATTTACCCATAATTAATGTTTACCTTATTTCTCAGTGTTTTGATGCGGAGATGGGTAAATTGAATCTAATCAATTTATACAAAGCTAAAGATTTATTTACTGCATATGAAATCGCGTTTATTCATTAATTCTCGTCAATTTATTTTAGCGTGACAGTTTTCTTAACGCACATATTCAACTTTTAATTATATAATTATGCCAATTTTATAAATAAATTTTATAATTAATTAATTGTGTCAGTCTCATAATTAGATAGTTCTGCCAATTTACCAATTAAATAATTATACTGGGAAGGGCAAAACCGGCTTAATATTTCGGAAACTCTTTGACGTATCTGAATGAAATTTGGTATGTGCTTTAGAGTCAATAAGACTTACATTAATAATTTATATCATCTGTTTATGTCTCTTTATTTTTGAGATCCAAGACCAACTTGAGTTTTTTTTAAATAACGACCTTCTATTTTTTTTTCTATACATATTTAGTAGTTCATTTTGTTCTCTAAACGGTCATACAAAATTTTTGATGTGCCACAAGAAAATTTCTAAGAAAATAACGGTTGAATGTGAAAAAATTAAATTACAATAAATCTGTCAAAATTCAATTAAAATGCCCTCATATGCTGCTATTTACCATTTGTCTTAAAACTGAAACAAAATGATATTATATTTTATTTAAAAAAATAACGAAACTTGACAAAACGAAAAATGAACACTCAAAAAGTAACGAGTATGGTGTAGTTCTTCCTCATGATATTATAGTACGGAAAAGAAAACAAATTTATATCCAGTAAAAGTAACTCGTGTCTAAATAAAAACCTGGTCAAGTAGGTTACATATAGTAATTCTGCTATGTAAATGCAATGGATTAATTCTCGATCACTACCCACTTGACCAAGTTTTTATTTAGACGCTCCTTATATTTAAAGCACTTACTTGACGTTTCGCGAATTCCATTGTTCGCTTTGTCAAACGTGAATTACTTTTGACAAAGAGAAATGATATTATAACACCACGAGTGAGAACTGCACCATACTCGTTACTTTTTGAGTATTCATTTCTCGTTTTGTCAAGTTTTGTTATTTTTAAAATAAAATATAGTATTATTTTGTTTCAGTTTTAAGACAAATGGTAAATAGCCAGCATATGAGGACATTTTTATTGAATTTTGACAGATTTATTGTAATTTAATTCTTTCACGTTCAACCATTATTTTCTCAAAATCTTATGTGACGTATCAAAATTTCTATATGGCCATTTAGAGAATAAAATGGACTACTAAATAAAGGAAAAAAATAGCAGGCTGGCAATTAAAAAAACATAAGTTGGCCTTGGATTTTAAGAAATAAAACGTGATAAACAGACGACATAAATTAAGAATGTAGGTCTTATTGACTCTAAAGCACGTACCAAATTTCATTCAGATATAGCAAATACTTTTCGAACCCAGGAAAAAATCGTTTTAGGAAAATACAACAGGGTTGTAGAAGCGAGTTTGTATGACCAAATGTTACTAATTATTAAATTCTATTCACATTCTTGTAAGATAAATTGTTTAGTTATTGTTGCACTTGTTTTTTAGAAGACTTTATTACAAAAACCACTAATATGTAGAAAAATCTTGTGTATTACTAAATTTTGTAAGAGAATCTAAAATATCTAAGATGTTTGCGTATTAAGTTTTACTATATTTTGTGGCAGTTTTCAGTCAATATTTTCTTTATATACTTCTAGAAGAAATTAAAAAAAAATGTATTAATAAACGACACAGTAAATCCGGAATCGCCGCAGTGCAATGTAAAGTTTACAAGAAATTATAAGAATACTTCTAGAAGAAATTAAAAAAAAATGTATTAATAAACGACACAGTAAATCCGGAATCGCCGCAGTGCAATGTAAAGTTTACAAGAAATTATAAGAATGTTCTACAATTTTTAGTAATAAACTTAACAAAAAGGCATAAAACGTGTCCGCACATGCCTGGATGGTAAATTAAGCAAAATATGTTGTTTGAAATAGCAACAATAAATGAGAATTTACAGCAGATTGTCTGTGCAATACCTACTCATATAAAATTGTGAAATTCTTTATTGAAAGTTATATCAGATGTACTTACAATTTTTAACTACAATTTTATTGAAATTTGTACTATAAACTATTTCTGTCCCTATTTGTATTATTTTTTTGTAGGATATAATTCTACAATTGTAGAAATTTGTCCCAAATATATTTTCCTGTGAAATACTAAACCGGTTCCATACTTTTGCCCTTCCTTGTATATCAACGCTTTCACGAAATTTCATGTATAGCAGTTTTTTATTTTACAATTTTGAATTTGTGTTAACTTAAATTCTTAAAAAATATATAAAAAGAGAATGACCGAAATAATACAATATAATTATTATATCCCGTGGAACCCTACACTATGTTGTTCTTCTTAGTTCTTATTATTATAACTCCTCCTAAACTACAGGAACGAAGAAAGAAAGTTACTAAATTTATTAAAAATTAAATTCGAACAACGTTCATGAATGAGAATTGTGTGTAAAACGACTGTTATTTTTATTTATGAAATTGTCATATATTTTAGTAGTTGATATGTTAAAGACTTTATAATGAAAATTACACAGTTACAATAATTATAATTTGGCGAACTTAACGAAACGCATTCAATAACGTATCGTTTTTGCTTTAATAGTATTATAACTAAATAAATATTGATCCTTAATATTATAATTAATAATAGTCTAAGATTGACTTTTTTATATACTTTTATACTTCAAAATATGTAGGCTTATGGCGGATAAAAGTACGCAATTTTCCATTAAAAAAATTAAATGAAAATGAAACAATTTAAATTTTCAATTTAAATATCGCTTGCTTTATTAATTAATAAACATGAAAACATTTAATTTCGCACTCCTTTGCATGTTAAATATTTTTAATAATTTAAAATTATTTTAAAAATGAAAAAAGAAACAGTATAAATGTTTCATCTTCGCGATGTACCCCATTTTCATACTGTTTTATTTAGAACTGATACAGTCCGTGATGTTCACATTTGGTGGTGAAGTAAATAAATGTTTAGTAATAAATCTGGCAATAATTGCATTGAATGAGGCAGCTACATATTATTCCTTTTAAAATACACCAGTGTTTATTACATTTACTTTCTAAAACTTCCTAAATTAATTAATAATTATTCAAGGAAACCAACTGCTTATTCATTAAAATTATTAATGGAACGAATGCATCAGTATTTCGATTATAAAGTAATGTCTAAATAGATACGTAATGTAAATGGGAATGATTTAATTCCGTTTAGAGGTGTATAAAAATAATCTGCCATTTCATTTTATGTCGGCCGTAAAATTAAAATGTTTATAGGCCGTTTAATTTTTATATAAAGCAATAAAATTCCGGTGTTAATTTACAAAATATTACACGACGTATCTGATGAGAATAGATACAAAAACTCATAAATTACAAAGTTGTGTTAAACTGCTCCTAAAAGTCAAATGAAGTCATCATTGTAATGATTATGCGGTCGTAAAAGTACAATAAAATATGCTCGGCCAATTCCGTCCTTAAGCACACTACAAATAAGTGGCCGAGGCGGGCAATTTGAGTTTAAAGAAAGATGGGACAAGCGTCGGCTGTTTCAATATGTACAAAGTCTGCGGTAAAATATGGCTGTAAAGTTGATTTTAGTGGTACTTGAAAGGCAGTAAATGTCACCTACTACCAATGCAAAGTTATGGACTTCTCACTTTATAAACTACAAACGGAGTGTGCCAATGTCATAAAACATTTTACGGTCAGACGTTAAACATTATGATTTGTTTATTGCGGTAGAGCATTAAACGCAATAATTTTAATTTATAGGTTAATTAATAGCTCAAAATTTTTGCTTTTAGGAGTTTATAAATCTGCTAAGGAAGTAAGAATCTTAGTAAATTACTTCATCTATCGAGAATTCAGTGTGTACTATTCCTAGCGATCACAGCATAAAAGTTTGGAGTAGGTGTGCTCGAGAACAGAAAATGTTTGTTTTGAATGGAAATTATCTATTATGAGATTTTCAAGTGCCAATTTAATTTGATGTTGCTCGTTTGAACGCCAAAAAGTATCTGCTTTTACAGTTTAGCGATTGTCCGATAGAAAGCGCCACCGTCCCATACGAGCAAACGCTGTTGGCGCAACGGAGATAGAACATAATCATGGGGGGGAATGGATCGTGTCTTAGAGCATTTAGGGGCTACGTTTTGCCTGCGCATTGCTTCTAGTGGGCGCCCGAACTGTGACGAATCCAATTGCCATTGGTGCTTTCATGATCCCCTTCCATAATGCTTTCACGGCTCTCTCTATTTTATTTCATAACCATGTTTCTTTGTCGGGCATACGCATCATATGAGTGTGTGCAAAAAAATTCAATAAAGGTTCGAATATTTGAAGCCTATTTTTTTCTTTTATCTTGTAAGGCCCTACGAACTTCTCTAGTACACCTTTAACTTCGATATAGTTTATTTGCAGTTGTTTGTTGGTGGAATGACTTGTTGGTTGTATCGGACTGTAGAAATTCCAACAAAGTAGTGTAAGGCGTATCGAAAACAATCTTAAATAACAATACAGGTAGCAACAGTCACTTCCCTTAATGATCTGACTATTGTTGCCGCGTGCTCATCAGAAGTGGTGGGGTTTGAGAGAGCGCGCGGGTATCGTATGAGTGAGATCGCGAATGGGCCGGGATGTGTGGGCCGGAGCAGGCAGACTCCGGAGCTCCAGTGGGTCTCGATCCGCGATATAACTAGCAAGTGTGTGCATTCCGGACTGAGCGTCCGCGCAGTGTGCTTGTGCGGGCTCGAATCCAGCCGTTTTTATTACCCACTTTATTACTATTACGTCGTAACAATAATCATTTTATTAACTATTAAACACATTTTGCTTCCCCATATTATTATTACTATTATTACCCATCAAAAAGAGCTTGAAATCTCACTTTGAGTTATCATGTGCCTGTTTTTGATTCACCGTCACACGTTTTGACTGATTTTGGTGATTGTGGATAATTCTGTGAATGATACAGTGACTTAGTGAATCAGGAGAACAGTGAGTGACTTTGCCGCCGAAAGCGCGCGCTTTTTTCCTTGTCGAAAACTGTTATTAAAAAGCCTTCAAAATTAACGCCATAATGAACTCGTACTTCGAACAAAGTGGCTTTTATGGTCACCATCATCAAACCACCAGTGCTGTCACTGGTGCTCATCATCATGATCAGAGTACTGCGTACAGGCCATTTCCTATTTCATTGGGAATGTCACCTTACGCTTCCTCACAACATCATCATCACCATTCCTTACACCAGGCACGACCACCACAGGACTCACCTTATGATGCGTCGATAGCTTCCGCTTGCAAACTATATTCCTCATCAGCCGATAGCCAACAGAATTCGGTTAATTATAGTTCAGGAAATACAAAAGCGGATTGCTCCAAAGGTAACGCAGATCAAAACGGATATGCCTCAGTGGTGGCAGCGCAGGCCGTCAAAGATGTATGGCAGAGTGCGACGTCCGGTGGTGGAGCAAATTTGACCAATAACTTAGGAGGACCCGTCAGACCTTCAGCATGTACTCCAGATTCCAGAGTAGGTTACGGATCGTCCGTTGGACTCGTCGGAGGTGATCCTGCTTCTAGTCCAGGAGCCGCTGGTGGAGGTCGTACAGCCAATGCTCTTGCTTCCTGGAATAATCCATGCTCGCTCAACAGCTCGACGTCGCAACCTGTTGGAACACAAATACATCAGCAAGCAAATCACACATTTTATCCTTGGATGGCCATTGCAGGTGAGTCAATTTTTAAATCCAATAAGAAGACGTGCATTTAAATTTTGAATGTACCTATTTACCAGACGCCGACGGAATCCAACAAGAAAAAAATTGTTTAAAGAGGTGCCCGAAATAAGTTACTTTCTATACAATAAAAATGGCAATTAAATTGTACGAAACGTTTCAAATCCATGTTTACTATAATAGAGCATAAGTTACGTAAATAATAACATTAGTATGAATGTGATGAAACAAGTGTGCTATTATTTGCACCTAATAAAACAACAATTCATATTGTTCGGTGTGTTTTATTAGTAAATACTGGGCGTCACGAGAAAAGTTATGTAAATGTTGAACCTTGTAACCCGGGCTGAAGTCAAGTGCGTGTAAAATCAGGGTTGAATGTGCTCCGATTGTCTCTATCTCTCTGCCAGATCATACTATGCGGCGTGCTCTGTTCATTAAACGTCGTTCTTCGGTTTCGGTCCTTCTCTGGGCCACGAGGGACGATCAGCTGTTCCGCTAGCCTATTTCGACCCAGTTGTTGTCTAGACATTCAAGTTAAATTAACGTTATATTGTGATGTGTGGTTCGCGTAGCGTCGCATCCCGTCTACAGCCTATATCGATAAGTGCAAGACATTTAAAACCCGCAAAAATAATCCTGTTTTGACATGCGTTCCCGGAGTTTATTTTCCGATTTAAGTGCCAAATCCGCGCGCGAATTTATCGGGAGCTATCAACAAGTCTATATAGCGCAATATTTATACACTCGACGGCAGAAATAGCAGCATGAAAGTCTTAACACCATAAAACATTAATAAGTAGGGATAATTATTTAGATTGAAGTTCTAAGGCTGTCGGAATATATTTTCCAAACTGTAAGGCAGTTAACGAGCTCCCTGAAAATGACACGAAGACGTCCCGTTAATGTGCAATTTATTTCACAAAAATAAAATATCATAGTAAGATACAGCATTTAGCTCATAATGAGTTTGATACCGCAGTTACATTTCACTAATGGAAAATTTGTGCGACCTACGATTTTTAAATCACCGGGAAATTCTCATTATAACTAAATTATTGCTCTTCATAAAAAAAAACGAGAACCAGTAAGAACGACTTTCATGGGTTGACGAACGACTAAATTGATTTCGTACTTACGGGCATTATTTGTTTTTTTTTTTATGACAATCCTTGAATATGGAATCGGTTATATTTAAGATATATTACAGAGCAATGTCAGTGAGCTTGTAAAATTTTTGTTGGACTTGAAAATTAGGTAGCACAGATTTGGCGAGTTATGAAAAACATTAACGGTTTGTTAAAACTGGGTCGTTTAATTCACTCAGTGATCAATACTGACCTAAATCTATTTTAAAAAGTGTGAAAATAATGATTTAAGGCAAGCAGAGTTTGCTTCTATAATAGCATTGCAAAGCTGCACCCGGGCCGCCGGAGTTCCCGTCCCGGATTGTACCGGACTCAGTCCGGATGAGCGATGACGTATTACCGTGGCCCAGTCAAGTTACACCCCCTTTGTATTTTGTTCTCGCCGGAATCGTATAGACCACCCCGAAAACGTTGGTCCACTTTTTCCAAGGTGTTACTGAAGGACAGGTACGACTAAGCCACGAGCGCGAATTTGCATTTGTATAAATCCATAAAATCCGTGTAGAAAATTTATCGAGGGGAAATTAATTAACGGCCGTTTAATGCCGCATGAGTATCAATCATAAATTTACAGTGCGAATTGAAGTGCATAATAAAATAACAGCCTATAAAGGAACAGGTATCATAACACAGCCATTACTCCGCCTTTATAGCATCTCAAGATCCCGGAGACTCGCATAAAGATTACTGCACTTGCCCATTATGTTTTTCAATAAGCACGACGGGCAGACGGCTTTTGTACGTGTCTTTTAATTTCGTATCAGTCCGGTTACTGTGTTTGTTTTCAGTCATTTGTGGTTATGTAACTTCTGGCCTTGTTAGAATTTTAAAATAATCATATTAGAGGGCGCTGGCTGCACATCTCGTTATAAAAACCTGTATATCTTGTACAAAATAACTTAAGTGTTATTTCATATTATTTTCTATCATATTAAAAAATATTACTTAACTTACAACATAAAAATTTATAATTATTATAACTGCTAAATATACTGCATTTAACAGGCAGTGCTAAAGGCCCTAAATCTTGTACAGAATTTGCTCCAATTTGTACAATGAATATTTGGAATGAGAAATTTTTGGGCTACATGTATGGTTTGGAGATAGAACACGTTCTATTTTTTCATATAGTTTTTAATTCAATTTAATTTTTGATATAATTTGCTGGATAATTTAAATTGTTCAAGAAGTAAAGAACTAAAGCTTATACAAGAAATAGGTTAGTAAAGTGGTAAAACGTCCCCGAGTTCATTATCCATTCCGTTTAATTTTCTCGGCGAAACCGTATTAGTTACTAAATAAAAATACCCATATCTATTTTTTGTTTGTGTGGGATAAGTAAAACTGCCAGTATTTCTTATTTTAAAAAATTACATCATGCGGCAGAATGACACAAAAATAGTTTCTATTCTTTCTGCCTTTCTAACATCATATTCATTAAAGGAAAATAATTGTACAGGATTTTTTTTGTATTAACAAAAATTTCTGTAAACGAGTAAAATAGGAAATAGATTTCATTACGTTTATAACAGATCATAATTCTTAAAACTCATTTATATTCCTGTGAATGTTCATAAAAACATATTAGTAAAAACAAACACATATTTCTTTCTATATTTCTTTTAGTGAAACGAAACGAGCGAAAACGATAAATGCTAAATAGTTGACATTTCTTAAGTCATGTCGAAGTAAATGAGAGTTTGTGCTAAAAATATTAGAAAAAGCATAACCTACTAGATTTCACGAGTCGACGTCTCTTATCTAGCCTGGGCAAATTACTAGTTCAAGTGTTTCTCCGCTGGCGCCACTTACCGAAATGACCGAAAATGGATATATATCCGAAACGTCATTTTCAATTAATGTCAAGCTCGTAGTTGTCAGTTTCAAGTTGACAGTTTTGCGTATATAGCGAGTAAAGTTGTTATTTTTGCTCAGTTATAATTTTCTAGCAATTTTTTCTTTCGTTCTTTAATATGCTTTTCTTGTTTGTGTTATTTGAATTTTGTTTATATTAATTTTTGGACATGTTAGTTACTTAATTTTTATTAATAATAGTAAATAACAAACACCAGCAAAAAATGAATAAATGCAATGTTACAATGTTCACTAGGTGGTCTGATTCTACTAGAACTAGATCATTTAATTTCCATTTAATTTTAATGTATGGAGAAAGTGGCGTTAAATTTTATATATTTTATTTTGACAGTTCAACAACTACAATTACCTAAAAACTCAGCGACCTCAAAGAGGAACTTTTAATTATGTAATTTTTCAAAAATTATTAAAACCTTGTTTGACAAACATCGCTTAAAACATGAACCGATAATTTTCATACCACACTTTCTCTTTATCTAAACCTGGCCTATCAAAAGTTTTAAAATTGTAATTGATTGTTCAATAACGTTATTCTTTTCAAAAATTTTCATATGCTTTGACAGCAAGCATGGCCGCCTTGCATGGGATGAGTTATTATGTAGCGAACTGGCTTCAATTTGTCAATCCTACTGCAATGTCAGGTCAAAAAGCGATCAAAAGATGTCGCTACTTAAAATGTTATTCTTTTCAATAAATATGTATCATTTACTAATTGTTACAAGTTTGCTTTGATAAATTCGCAAAATATTAGGTCTGTTCCACTCTTCAGGATTTCAAGTTCTGAACCGTTCAAATCACTATTGAACTTAAGCAGTGCACAAAATTGGACATAAATTTCATACTGCGCATGATTTGAACGGTTCAGAATTTGAAATTCTGACGAATGAAACAGACCTATTGACATTTGCGTATCAAGTGCCAAATAAACTTCAATTTCGGTAACCAGCGCCAGTACGGGCAAAATTTGCTTTAAATAAAAAGATTGTGCAGGCTGGTTAAGAGCTTAAGAGACTCCGTCTCGTCAAATCCAGTAGGTCGTGAGAAAAAGTATTAAAGCTTTGCAAAAAGTGAGCAAATAAAAATCAGATTAGAGTAGGCGGTGCAATGTCTGTGATTAACTGGATTCATTAATGTAATACATGGACTGTCAAATTTATTGTCTTTTTATTTAATCACAGACATCCATTTTCCTTGCACCGCCTACTCTAATCTAATTTTTATTTGCTCACCGTTTATAACAAGTTACTACACTTTTTTTTTAATAAAACCCGAATAATAATATCTAAGCATTAGGCATGCGTTAAGAATAATTCCTAAGAAAATAAATAAACTAAATAATAATAACAATAATAAGCTATGAGGAATTAGATATATGCAAAATTTTCTTTTCATTGATTTTCTTATTAAAGCTGTGGGAGCTTAACTTTCTAAATTTGTTTTTTTTTATAAAAATAATTGGCACTCTTTTCATATTGTTCAATTAAATTACAATACAATGAATGTCTAAAATTATGAAGTATATGTATTATTAGTATTATATCGAAGTAAACCTCATGTTGGCTCATAATGGAGTTAATTGTACAAATAGGAAAAATTGAATTAAACTCGAATCTTTTCCATTTCGAATGGTGAATATAATATTATATTTACCATTCGAAATGGAGAAGATTCGAGTTTAATTAAATTTTTTCTATTTATTATTAGTATTGTTTTTTATTTTTTATTAGTACTGTTATTACCACTGTTTTCAATTTTTCTGGCTAAGAATAAGTTTTATCTCTTAAAGAAACGGTGACATGAATATAAATTATTATTTTTTAAAAAAGGGAATAATGTGACAAATCACTTTAATCTATAATCGAATACATGCGAGTTTAACATCTGTCCACGACCGCCGATATTCCTATTCGTGACATAACAAAGTTATTTACTGAATATATTTGCCGTTGTATTGATTGTTTGGCATATCAAAATTTTTGAAAATATAAACGCTTCATCTTTCCGATGAAATAAGTTTTTATAATTTTTACAACAAATGAAAAAATTACTTCTAGCTGCTTACCTCTTTGTATGTACGTAATGTTTCTGAGGAATACTAGTCAAAAAATATCGTTAAGTAATGTGAAACCTTACAGAAAAAAAGTTCAATAGGTAATATCATAAGGCGATACCAATCTTTGTCAAAATTGAAAAAAGAATTTGTTAAATACAAAAGGCATACTTTGTGGGTTTTATTACATTTGGTGGAGTTATTATTTGCACATACATTATTCTTCTTGTAATGAACTGAAAAAAATTATTTGGCAATTTTCCCTGATACATTGAAACTAAAAGGTACACAAGAAAGATAACTTTGAAATAAAGTAAATCAGTGATGCTTTTCAGTTGAATATTAATTTGTAATTTTTTGTTATTATTATTTGATAAAGCAGAAAAATTTATATGACAGGGTTACGTAAATCCTTCTAATCACTGCCATGATGACAGTGATTAAGTGAAAATTTTATTTAAAATCGACGATATCATTAACTGTGCATGATCTTATACGACATCTTGCTAGTGACCATCAGTTCGAAAGATATGAAAAATAGGTTTTCAATTGGTTTAGTTAATGTTCTTACAATTTCGTACAATATTTTATAATGATAAGAGCAAATGATATGTAGCAAAACAATATCAATTTTATTTAGTTTCATTAAGTCTTAGAATTTCACAATTTGAATTTTGCCTTGCAACAATATTTTCATCAACTGTTACATTTCCTTAAAGTAAAACTAATTTTTACTTATTACTAGGAACCGTAATTTTGATTTTGTTCGATTGATTGCAAACAAGGCGGCAACGTACAGTCACAATCATAATTAATGACGCTTACAGAACGTTGTACCCATCTCCTTCGAAACAATGAACGTCGAATGCATCCAAGTCTTGCTACTTAAACCACAAATAAAGTGCCCACGATGAGTTTTTCTGTAAAGGTTACATCATGAATTATGATTTCGACTGTACATATAACACTATAGCGAGGAGTTAATGTACTCACGCACGTTGCCGTCGTGTTCGAAATTAACCGAACAAAATATAAAGTTCAGATTGCTACTTATTACTGTTAATTTTGGGCAGTTGTATAATAAATAAACAGGTGAGAACAATACCTTTACAGAAAGATCATTGTATAAGACATATTTATCATGATGGAAAATTAATCAAAAACACTTAGGCACAAACAATTCGATTTATCTGGTCGATTGCCATTTAAACTGTTTTAAAAATAAAGGATTCTTCCCAAGCAAGGCGTATGCAAATGCAGGTATGAAATTCTTCAAACTTAATTGTTTGGAAATGTAAAACCTTGCATACATTCTTTAAATTTTACGTAGTGAGTTATTTTTTATTTTATATTTGGGTTCCTAAGTGTATACGTATTTGCTTTATAATAGTATTCTGAATTAAAGCACCATTTTCAATGCTATGCCTGAATTAGGAAAAGAGAACAAATTACATTGTTGTTGTTTTGTCGCATTTGTTATTATGAAATGCCTGCTCTGAAAATTTTTCCATTAACATTTTCCAATTATAATGACAAAAAGTAAAATAAAAGTAATTAAAAAATAATTGCTCCAGATTTATTGAAGATACCCTTTGTGTTCACCTTGCTTTTACTAAATGAATACCTTTTCTTTTGTTCTATTATACCTACTAAACTGTATCTTGGAGAAAAATATAAAATCAACAAGAATTTTTAGAAGCCGCCCATGCACTGTAGTTTTGGTTGTGTACAGTGACTTACAGCATTAAATAATCTGCGGTATGTGCTTTAAAAAATGACTTGTGCATTTTCAGCAGTTATTATGATGACATAATATTGTCTGCAATTCAAACCACATTTGACGATACGAAAATGTGTTAACAGGAAGTTTTGGTGATGACCTTGGTACCACATATTACGAGATGTCATTATTTTTTTGCCGCCAAGACTATGAATTTTTAATTACGTTCTTTGCTGGAAACAGTGTTTATCTATAGGTGATACATAAATAATTTTTTTGTTCTTGGCTGGACGCATACGTTCAGAAATATATAATTAAGTCGATCATGTTACCTGCTCAAAGGGGTCAACATACAGTCTCCGCTCAGACGAAAAATTTAAAACGCCGTGTACTCATAGATACTGCTTAAAATTGACGCTGAAAGTAAATTTTGCGCAAAAAAAGTATTGTCGGGCGAACTATGCGTAGTTACCTCGTATTAGTTGGTTTAATTGGATAAATTATTAGAATATATGGTCCCAGCGTAGTGGATCGAACGACATACAAACTATTCTCACGATTTGGTAATTGAGCCATAAATTTACTGTAACCTGGTTGCTTAAAGTAATTTATTTGTCCTAATATAAATTACTTACAGGAACTTATAATTTCCAGTGTGGTATATAATATTTGAACGTAGGTGATAAGTTTTAAATTTGATGGTCATATATTATTTTAGGTTCTACTAACCCTAAATATACGTTAATACTAACTCTAAAGTAATTTTGAAAGTTGTTATGCATGTAATTGTATGCAATGTACAGCATTGTGGCAATAAATTGTTTCTTGCTAACCATAAACATTTTAATTGTTTATTTGTTCGTTCCTATTCTATTCATCGGTTGCCTCTCAGCCGTCGGCATAAGATAACGTTATCTCCAGAATCTCTAGTTCTCAACTAGTGTGTGCATTTTTGCAATGTAGTGAAAGTTTTTCAATATTTTTATTAGCTTTTGTCTTACGTGTGGGATCTTGAATATACTCTTTTTATTTAAATAACTAAAAATAAACAAAATTCTTAAAACAAATGAAATCCGTTTATCATTAATTAAATCGTGGCTAAATTTTATAGCACGAAATTAACAGTAAATTTTTAATGTATAGACTGTTTTGTAAAATTCTCTATCAACTTTTGCCATGAAATTCAAAAAGTATATCTTAGTTTAACTGAAAAATAAGTCAATCCACTTCTTGAGATTGTATAACATTGTCAGACACAGTTTTACAATCGTAGAATAAGAACGTAACAATTGTTCGCTGAATATCCTTTAATGTTCCTCCATATCTACGTCACACCTACGTCACGTTATTCTAAGAATAATGCTTATCCGATGATTGTAAAATCGGGCGTCATTGTAGTAAAGTAATAAAATCAGTCCGTATAAGCTTAATAAATTTAAAATTTAATAAAGGAATTAAAAATTACAATCATCATTTTGTCTTTCGACGAATCAGCCAACCGTTTTGTCATAGATTTATACCGAAATGAGAAAAAAATAAAATAAAAGATGACAAAAAAGGCCTGCATTTAAGAAATGATACATTAAATTGTGATATCATTTTAAGGCAGTAGTTTATCATACGAACTCTTCTATTAAGTTGTTATCCCTAAGCCCGGGCTCTCACTCAACTAACGGTGATTCTGATACGACAATGCGAATATTTTGCGACGACTTGACTGAAAAGTAACGTGATTGAAACAAAACGCCTACCGAAACGATTAGTTGCATAAATGTCTTCATACATGGAAGATGTGTACGCCGGTCTTATTTGGTTAAATTTAATAAACGTCCAGTCAAAAACAATTAAAAAACTTAGGTATTGGGGTCCATTCGTACTGGAAAAGAAGTGTGTCTGAACATGGAGCATATATTGTATTCAAGAAATTGTCGCAAGATCCTAAAAGATTTCATTCTTTTTATAGAATGAGTAAAACATCTTTCGAGATGCTTTTCAATTAAAGCAAAATATTAAAATTAATAAAAATGAAGCGTGCGCTATTTTGTTGATATGACAAAACTTGTAACTGGCGCAGATATGAGAAGAGATGTGTGTGATAAGTAAAGTCTTCAACACATAGGCGCTTCGATACGCGCACGACACCGATTGAACTACGGAGCTACAAGCATTATTTCTTTGAAATAGTGAGAATATTTTGATCAATTTTCGACACATTTTATTTTATTTGCTGTATTTTTGACGATACAGTATAATTAAAAAAAAAACATTCGTTTAGATAAAACTCGTTATACCTATGCATCATATAGCCTTAAACAGCACTGGATACTTGGCCAATCGACCGATTGAAGTTTACAGCGCATCGGCGCGAGCAGCGAATAATATACAAAACGGACCTTATTTTTGGAGACTTTAGTGATAAGTTACTTCAGTGTGCGCGTAATCATTAAAAGGCATTGGTTTTAAATAAGTAACATGTCATTTCTAAGTTGCATGTGACATCACTTGTTATATCATATGTAATATTTGTTCAATGGGTGCCCGAGCTAAGGTAATTTAATATTAAAAGTTATTTAACTTTATAGTCTTCAAAACAAAGTAACAATAATGAAAATAGAAAAAACCTAAAAATTGGATTATTTAAGAGACATCTAAAATGTCTACATAAATATGAGAAATACATATAATCAAAATTAAAATTAATTGGTCAGGTGGTGGACCGAGTCTCGGTCCTGACCAATTCACGTGTTTAGTGTACCTTTGACCCAAACTTTTAATATCTGAAAATGGCAAAAACCCTTTGTCGAAAACGTTAATGTTATAATATCAAACCAATTTAATAAAACAATACATGACTGTTGATTCTAAGAATTATCCTTTTAATTACATAAACCAGTCAAAAATCAACCACATTATCAAAATTAAAAAAAAGTGATAAAAAACATTAAAATTAAATTATAGTATAAAGTAGGTAACAGTCAGACTTTTATAAGCTTTGTTAACATGAAATACTAAATTCAAGCGTTACGATTATTCTAAATAGAAAAGGACAGTTATGTAAGAATAAGATGAAAAAATATTTTAAGGAAAGCAAATACAAAAAATTAAGAAAAGCAACCATGACAAATATAAAAATCTATTTCCGGAAAGTTCAGTTACAAAAATTTAATGATTTATATAAAGAGTGAACTAACACACATTTTCAAAGAAGCGCACAGAAAAAGACACTGAGTAAAATATCACGATATTAAAAACAGATTACACACATATTATAGTTTTAAACCCAGATATACTATTAAAGATTAAAATAATAATGTGATTGCTCTAAAAAAACTATGAAATTCAAACTATGTATATTCGCAAACGTCTGCTCCAATCAAAAATTTCAACAAATTGAAAATAAAATGTACATATCTTCTTCGTGGCTTCTGGTGGAACCGCGTACTATACATAGTACGCAAAGCGGCAGCAGCTAGAACAGCGACGGCAGCAAAAAGAACAGCTCTGAAGAAGTTCTGTGTCAAAGAACGAAATGTCAAGAAAAGAACAACGTAATAAGTAGCTCTACCATGGAGAAGACAGACGAAGGTCGCGGAAGCCTTCAAGTTTATCTAACAAACTGTCTGTTTCAGATATTAAAATAATACGGTCAAAAAATGAAAGCTGTTTTAATATGATACAATTAAGCCAACTAATAAGAAGTGGAATTATTGTTAGTTTTATTTGAACTAAAATTCTCGTTTTCGGAACATGTCGACATGTATCTTTTATTAAGTAAGTGTCCAAGAAATCTTAAGTTTGCCATTCATCCTGTAGTACTGGATATAGTTGAAGTTGCAGCCGGCAAAATTTAATGCATTGTTATTGCATAATATCGACATTTTAGGGTATCAACATCAAATTCACCGAACTTGAGCTCTGTGTCATCAATCATCGAATTTACAACCGACAAATATTTCAGTATTATTTCTTTGTCAACGGTGAATAAGACAAAAGGATGGAGTTGTCTGATTATGCAACGCCAAACGCGTTTTATATATGACGAAGAGCTCTTCTCTTATGAAAAATTCCATATCTCAATAATTATTGATGATATCGATATGTCAGTAATTATCGTTGACATCGATAATTATTGACACACTCGATATACTGCTCAACAAATGAAATGACCCACTAAAACATTTCGAATTAATCGGCTTGTTGCTTGTTGTGTAACCTGATATAAATGCAATATAACATTCATGGGATTATATGAATGTCAGCTGAGGGAACTCCCTACGTTTCAAGGAACTCCCTACGTTCCCTATAAAAAATATTAATTTTTATGAGGTATTTTAAGGGAATAATGAAGTAATATACCGTGATTTTATTTTAACACGTTGGCTGCCGTGAGAAGCACAACGTGATGCACGGAAAATTCACCCCAGTAGCCATGAGTATCAACAATTGATTCTCAAGCACTGTGAGTGTTAATGGCCAGGAAGACCAACATTTGTTTCTCAGATCAATATAACTTTTATGCAACCGATAGTACACGGCTGTAAGCTGTGTAAACTACTTTTGGCCTGGACCTGATTGAATCGACATATGATTCTTACGGCCATTAGTGCAAACTTTAGCTATATCAGCCGCGTGAATCAAGGATGCTTCTCAGCTCAAAAACAGTGAAAAATATGTTTTTGGGAAAAATATAATCATTTACGCTTAAAACAATCTCATTGCTGTCATATTCAAGGATAAAACAGTTTTGGCCAGAACTTCTGGCCCAGAAGGGACAAGATATTTCTGACTATTACGGCAGTCAACGTGTTTGAATATGAAACATTGCTGTTCATATTACTATGGAAACTAATTCCAATTTCTAAAGAAGTCGTTGCATGATCGTCGTCGTTAGGGTTTCTAATGTCATATCCAATAAAATTTGTCCATTTTTATTTGGAACATCTGTCAGGTGAAGAAAGTTAGTGAAAATGTATTAGGAAGAATTACCCCTGGACAAGTAACTAATGCAATTAACAACTTTTATAATTGTTTAGGGTATTGTATGCAGGTAAATGAAGAAATTTTTGAAAACTAGTTGTGGTGTTCGTTTTGAATTAAAGAATTTCTGTTTTCCTTATGTTTTAAGTATACTTATTTTAAACAAGAATAAACTTATCTAATGTAATTGAAAGAGTCGCTATTATTTTGTAGTACAAGTATATCGAAATGACTAATAACAGAACAGATTCATGACAGCTGTCATGTCATGTTCTATTTTAAAAAAGACAGTTTAATTTACAAATTGTAAATGTTGCTATGGATTCTCAGATTCGTACGTAACAGCAATGTTTTGTGTTAAAATAAATTCATGGTATTTCAACAACTTATCAAAAATTTCATATTAATTACGCTTAAACTATGCCGGCAAGACCTGATAAATTCTTTAAGAGTCCCTACGCTACTAAAAATGGTGGTAAAATTACATAATTTTTACATCAAAATTTCATGTTATTTTACTATTATTACGTAATAACACACAGAATTCTATGCAGTGTTAAAAATTCACTTAACATAATATCGAATTTTAACGTAAAAAGAGTGTAAATTTACTACCACTTTTATCAGTGTACACATTATTCAACCCATTTTCATTTGTCCTGCTTATGTCCTTGTTTTTCGTGAAAATGCAGAAAACTCTTGCATCACATTTAAGTAGTATATGAAACATTTCTTTAAAATTTGTTAATAATTTAAATAAATGTTTACTTAATGCAACAGTTATTTCAATGTTTCTTTTTCTCATTTAAATTAAGTTTAATACAAGTCTGTTTAAGTGGTCCAGTTCATTATTTGTTGAGCAGTATGAATATCAGTAACATCGAGAAAGATCTATGTACTATCGCGGCCTTAAAATTTCGCACGATTCAATTTTCCGCTGTAAATATGGGCTTTCTTTAATGGCATGTCAAACATAATTATTTCAAATGTCAGATTTCAAATGTAAATAGTTTACAATCATGCTGCTCTTAAAATATAACCAAACAATCTGAAAACCAAATGTACAGCTGAATTCAAAAAAAACGGGAAATGATTTTTTTCCAGTTGTAAATTTGGTTCCATTTATCAGTTAATTGTCTACTTGACAATACATACATATCTTTAAAAAAAGTTAACCTATTTACCTATGAACTGACATACCGTCACATAATTCTAACCTATTTTTAATAAATCCATTTTCACACTATGAAAATATTGAAAAAAACGTGTCGATTTATTTTGACATTTCCCGATTTTTTTGAATTCAGCTGTAATATGTAATTTCTTGACTAAAAATCTTCGTTTTTCATTTATTAGTAATATGTAATACCGCGCACCCCTAGTTGAAGTATAATTGAAGTTTTAAGTGTTGTTAAAAATCGGACGAGTAAACACACGATGTGGTTCTCTTATTGAATTTTTTTAAACATATTGCATAGAAAGATTCTATTATTTGTATGTACCTGCCTACTGAGCACTGGTAAATCAAAAACGTTCTACATTGAAGTGTTAATTAATAAATATATTTTAACGTGTAAATTTGACAGTTTGATGGAAAACAGATATCATGTATTACTAAATTGTTTTATATTTGTAAATAAATGTCATGTAATTTTTTAAAAGTTAGTAAATTTCTGCTCTTTTCAACATTTTAGAATTTGTAAAATATAACCCTGGACGTAGTTATTGAATTTTAAAAGTAAGGATTTAAAAATCAGTAGAAACACTTTTATGGTATGACTTATTGTATTTCAGAAAACAGATAAAGACGTTAAGAGGTTTATTGCTGAAGCATTAGCTTTTTTTCTACCAGTCCGTCATAAATTTTGTTTTGTCTGTCTAAATTGTCGATGCGCAGCCAGATTACCTGCAAATGACTTGTTTTACAACTTCTGCTTTTTAACAGTTTTTCGATTTGTGCTGGTGTAAGCGGTGCGTACTATCGTAGACTGCGTAATTGCTGAAGGATTCATTTTGGAATGTATACGCCAAGGCTATAATTTAATATTACAGTGGTTCAGCTATATGCTATTAATGAAATTTCGTAAGATGCAGTGGTTCATATAAATTTTCCCCATGCGTCGATTACCACTCGACCGCGTTCAAGTGTTACTTGATCCACGCTTTCGCGTCCACGTCGTGTGGCCCCTTAAATCTAATTTCTTGTGCCGGTTTTCGAATTTCGTGAACGAGCATATAGGTTACTGGCTGTAATAATAGCTCCGAATTGCCGGTAGACCCTAGTATTACAAAAGCGAGTTTTTAATGGCGACCCTGAATAAGACCCATATTTACAGGGGGAAGCAACCCGGCAAAATGTGCGCTGCGTCCGTTGCTGTTAGTTTAGTTTTGTTGTTCGATTCGTTAACATCATCAGTTTTGTGGCGCTTTTTTTTACTTTGCTGTGAAGTATTTAGTGAGAGCGTTTTTATTAAATTTGCTCAAGTTTCACCTGCAAGTTTGCTGAAGATTGGTAGTTTTGTACGAGAAGAAAAAAGAAAATGTCTGCTAACCGGAAGGCATAGCTGGGAATCATGGACATAAATTTAATGCTTGATTGAAGAAAATCATAACGATAAAATTAATTATAAATTGCAATAAATTGAAGCAGTAACGATTACAACAAGAAGTAGAAACCACTTGCTTTTTAAAGCTAATTAATGGTAAAAATGTAAATACTATACGCTTAAAAAATCAATTAATTTCAAATAATATGTTTAATTATGTCTAGCACGATTACGAACTGCGCATATTAATTGCTGTAATTGGTTTAGTTATTCCTAATGCGTTGGTCAGCCATATTCGTTAGAGTTTATGAGATTTTCCATTTATCACGTTTGACTGATAAAATCGATAATTAACACACTTACAATTTTAGCCTTAAATGACGTATAATACTTAATTAAAAGGTTAATTCAGTATCGAATGTATACGGAATAATTTTTTTTCTGGTTTTATTCACAACATATTTATACTAAAATAAGTTATCATTTTGTTAGGCGATGACAACTATGAAACACTAAATCAAGAGAGTCTTAAAGGAAATGTTCAAAACGTCCGCGAGATATATTACGGTTTTCTCTGAAGGTACGTAAAACGTTCTGCCGAGTTTTAGGCATTCCGTTTCGTTTAAAACGGAAATTCTCTTATTAATTTTAGAAACTTACATAACTTCGTATTTCATCGGTTCGATTGAAATGCCGCCGAGGTAAACGCAATAAATAATTCGCCATGATCCAGTGATGTTACATTTCTACAGAGGAATTAATTCCGCGTGACAGCCTTTAGGTTTTATTTAAAAGAAAAGCTTTTACTCGCTATTTATTTTCAAAGCGATAAAAAAAAGTACTGCGGAAAGCAATATGTAATACCTGTTATTTAGTCGAAGCCAGACTGTTAAGATCCAATGAATTGAAAAATCATTCACCGTCGCTTTCAGTAGTTTTGTGCTGAATATTTAATTTCTTTTTAAATTTCCTGTTCACTTGTAAACTCAGTCTGCAGCTTCAACTTAATGCTATGCGTCTAAAATAACAAAACCGATTATTCATCACGTAAAAATGTTTAGCTTTGGAATGTTTTCGCATAAATTATATTAAGTGTTGAACACTTTGATTGTCTGAATAATTCCTTAAAAAAATTTAGAATATTATATAATGGTTGCATAGTCTACCAGATTTGGTTCAATTTCTTGAACAAATTATGGTAGCACAATTTAAATTGAATCAAAATTATCCGCACAGAAATTTTTTATTCTAAGTATTATTATAGAAATTGATTCAAATCTCGTACAAAAAATAGGGTAGTGTAAAACAGCCTTTACTCCAAAAATTATAAAACGCTTAGTAAGAGAAATCATAGTCAGGTCGATTATACATACGTATGTATATAGAAACAAATAATCGAAAGTAACGTTTGCAAGGTATAAGAAAAAAATCGTTGTCCGTTAAATTATGAAACGCAATTGACACGCCTCCCATTCTGTATTTATACGAACGTGTTTAACCAGTTAGTAAATGTTTATCCGAAGTTATTTCTAACAAAGCATTTGTTTATGGTTTCTTTACACAAAATTTGAACTGTTGGGTAAAATTGGACTGAACATTTTTTCGGCTACACTCACAATTCTTTTTTAATGCTTCTCCGTGAATTTGTAAAAGTTGAGATTAGTTACGGCAAATTAGGTTTAAAAACATCATGTAGGCATTCAAACACAAATTACATATAGTATTAATCTCCAAATTCGTAATACCTCATACAGTTGGACAAAAGTAATGCGTTATCAGAAAGTCATCCTATTTAAACACTGGAGGATTCAGTACAGGCTTATTAATTGTACAGTAACTTATCATAGCTTATAGTATTATTTAAAACTAAAGATTCTATGCGTTATACATAAATTCTTTTCCTTCAATTATCCATTTCACCTTGCATTATTCAGGTTAATGTTAATGTTATTTTTAACAAATTATCCATTTCTTATCTATTTGATATCGCACTAGGCCGTGATTTTAAGCTAGTAAGTTGGCTACCATGTTAAATTAGACAAATTTAATTTGATGTCGTTATAATTAGCGAACGGAATTTTATATTTTGTTCGGTTTATTTCGAACAAGGCGGCAACGAGTGCGCAAACATTAACCCGTCTCTATAGCGTTATAACAGGTGATCAATATCTTTTCTAATCAAGTGACCTATGGAAATAAAATCATGTGTCTTTGATTAGTTCATTATTTCAAATGCCATTTGAATTACATATTTATATTGCATTCCTATAAAAAACGATAGGAATGCAATCAAAATAATTCAAATTGCATTTGAAATAATGAACTAAACAAAGACATAATTTTTTCCATAGGTCACTTGATTAGAAAAGATATTGATCACGCGTTACGTTGCCGCTTCGTTTGTATTTAATCGAACAAAATATAAAATTCCGTTCACTAGTTATAGTATACGTCAAATTGTGACAACTCAAATCAAATCAGACTGACTAATCGGTGTTGTCAATTCTCAACTTTATGTAAAATTGGCCGTGATTACACCTCGTGACGAAAAGAAAATATTGCAACATTGCCTAATTCCGAGAAACTCTAAAATCTAAATCGACATGACGTTAATTGTCAAAATTTAGTTACATACATGAGTACCATATTCCCACTAGATTTTCACAGGATACTGCGATAACAAATAGTTAAGGAATGGATTATATAAGCTGGTCCTTAAGTAATGGGACACAGAGCAACAGTGGATTACTGGCATCAAAATATAACAATTTAGCTAAAATCACCCAGTCCAAACGTGGATAATAAGGGAGATACAGGGCGTTAAAATAAAAATTCTAATTTCAATTTTCTTCAATGATTTTTAAAGTTTTTGTCATGTTGCCCTAAAAATTGGCACGAGGGTTTTTTTTTTTGGGTGCGAAATAATTGATTTTGATGTTAAGCACTTGCTTTTAAAATGCTCTAACTTTTTTGTGAGCAGACTTATGGAACTTTTGACAAAAGCTTTCTAATTCCTCATCTTTTCTAAACCAATTAGGTATACCTGTTGAATAGCGCTAAAGTTAACCGTTTTCGGGATATTTCCTATTTTAGCTTGAATGTAACGTGCTTTTTATGTCTGATGATATGTAAGTATGCATGTACTATCGCGGCCTTATAATTTCGCACGATTTAATTTTCCCCTGTAAATATGGCTTTCTTTGACGACTTGTCAGAAATAATAATTTTAAATGTCAGATTTCAAATGCAATGCTAAAGTTGTAGCATCACAATGCTTTCTGAAGGAGAGAAGGGTTTTGCAATGGCAAAATTAGAAAATGGTTGGTCGCTACTCTTATTTTGTTATTTCAGTTCTAATACTTTATTATCTTGTTGTTCTTAAAGTATAACCAAACAATCTGACTTTTGGTTAAATGTCTTTAGTGTCAAAATTGAGGAAAGAGCTTGTTCTACAAAACTATAATTTAGAGAAATTCTGACTACTTGATAAAAAATCGTTCGAAGTTTTAAGGCCCCGATAGTACACTGACCGTTAAAAGTCATGACTCCCCAATAACATTTTAAGTCGCGATATAAGAGGTACAACAAACACGTATTGAATTTTATTTCATGATTTTATTTTGTGTTTGTTTACCTGCTTGCCCGTATACTTGTGACAGTGATCAGAAGGGATTAAGCGCAATTTAACATTTGAATCGATCAATGCAGAAATGCATATGTGATTTTGGGTTTTATACCGCTGACAGTTAAGTGCATAAACGGTATAGATTCAGTGCCATCGCAGAAAGTTAAAATTTTCAGCTAAAGCAGAAAGGAAATATGTTTGAGATATATTCCATGAGCTGCCAGGTAACACTGACAGTATTGAATTTTAATAACTACTGCTGCTGCGAAAGTTAATCGAAATAGTTTACATTACTTAAGATTGTGATTTTGCTGTTTGTTTTTATTATACATGGGAAAAAATAGTGTGTTGATTATATCTGTCAATAAATTATCACGCAATCTAAAATAATATCGTTCAGAGTAGTCCTTCTATATTCAAAAAGTATATCCAGATGTACGAAGAAATACTAACTTTGCCATCAAAATAACTATGATGATGCTTAAATTTCAATTCTATAAAATAAAGTAAATAAAATTAAAGTATTCCAATAAAATTTGATAAGATATCGTTTTTCCTTTATACCTTGGCATTATTTTTACTCAGTACAATTACATTCTTCAAAAAATGTAAATAAACACATTATAAAATACTGCTTAGCACAGACTGAAGAACGAGAATGAGTATTTGATCATAATTTTAAGGATAAAATTAATAAACTTTCTCAACAGTATCAAACACGAACATACAGTCTTTTTCTTTTGCTTTTCCCCTTTTGTCAATTATGTTTCCGAATCTGTCAAATGACTTTCCAATCCGCAGGCCTACTATACTTTGAATGGATTGGAAAGTCATTTGACAAATTAGGAAACACATTTGACAAAAGACGAAAAGCAATAGAAAAAGACTGTAATATGTCCTTTCTACATTGACCAGTTCATTTATAGGACAGACATTACTTTTGATTCTGACTGTACCTTACAAATAATATTCTAGATTGAATTGTTCTTATTTTTAATTACAAATAATACATATAATTTGTTTAAGAATAGCTGGAAACAATTACAAAATGTTCATATTTTTCAAATAGAAAACGTTTAAAGCAAAAGTATAACAATATGAATTTCTCCTAATTAAATCGATCCCAATATACAGCGTGGTTGTTAATGAAATTTGTGCCAGACACATATACGATAAGTTACGTAACGATAGCTTCCTTGAAACTTCAAGAAAGGAAGAGACGTAACCGAAGTAACTACATTATAAAAGGTAGGATCTTAAACGCAAGGGAATTTATGTGGGCACGAGATATACGTGCACACTTAACTCAGAACAAAACATATGATATATCGTGTGTATTCAGATACAAAATAAATGCATTTTATTGCTGCGTATTTAACCTCAAAACTCATTTGCTTTCTACATATTTGCTGATTAAAACACCTAGCGAAATAAATCTTGGTTAAGGAAATAAAATCACAAATTTTCAGGATTCGCAATATTAATGGAATGGTTTATGTAGAGAGTATATATGCTATTAATCGAAATCCTGAAATCACCTGTTTGCAGAGGACATAAATCTAGTCGAGACTATTATCAGATGAAAGCCGATCTACTGTGTGTTTTTATTTGGAAAATGGATGGATGTATTCATGTCCGTTTGGTAGAGATGTGTACGTCCATCATAATAGAAGACTAGAAGCAGAAACATTTTGTCTAGCAGGTAACTTCTGTAATTTAATTCAATCAAATTTTTTAGTTAATCATCACTGAATGATAAAAGCTTTTCAAAAATGCAGAAAAATCATGTTTAAGATGTTGCCAAGTTAATTATGCCAAAGAGTTGATTCATTTACAACAAAGCGATTAATATTGTAACACGTCAACATTAACAAATTTTTGACATCTTCTTTTGCTCATTTTTTAAATGTTATTTATGTCCCGAGAGAAACCAATTAATTATTGCCTGCTTTCTGATTTTAAAATGTAAAATATCAAGTAGGATTCAAGTGAAAATAATTAATAATTAACTCAGCTCGGTAAAAAGGAATATAAACTATCAATAATTTTAGCCTTCATTTTGAAAGTAATAATACTGAAATATAAAGTGTAAGGACACAAAAAAATCATGATATTTCTCTTTTTATAGATATTAGCACACAAACCATCAATAATTCAATATGGAATTTATCAGTACAATGGATACCCATGACACATGAGTGCCGTCGAAAGTATCAAAAGTAATGTATTAATGGTCCCTGTTTATTTTCCTATCATTTGAATTGTAACAAAAAAAACTTCTGTTATATTGTCTGATGCATTTTTACACGTTTTGTTTCAAGATGTGTTAAATACGTTTTGCAGTTAGTCAATAGTCTTGGGTCAAGAATTCAATTACACTAAACCATCAAACCGTTAATTACGATTCTAGCATTTGTTTGAAAATAGCGGCAGAATTAGGTAAATTTGATTTTTCGTTAGAAGTGTTGCATGAGTGTTGCACATAATTCAGTTTAAACTGGTGAAAGTCAACTAAAAATTAAGTCAAATTGATTAAGACCTCACTTTATCTGAAAACGGAAAACTAAAATTTCACAAGTGTTAGAATGCGAGAATTTGGGGATGTACGAAAAGTTTCTATTTATACGAGTACTTCAAAATATCCATTGACTAACTAATTCAAAGGTAATAAACTTTTACAGTCGTAAGACTGTTGCCATTACAAATGTTTCATAAAGCTCTCGTGTGATGTATTTAATAATTATTTTAATGAGCAACGAACTTATTGCATGCAACGTGCAGGTCACTAACTAATCATAACTTGATCGGCGTTAATATATCGTCTTAGATTAATTTAATTCAATTTACAGACACGAAATTCTCCCTATTATTTGTTTGTTCTTTATTATGCATGTGTATTGAAATAATCTATTTTCTAATTTTTCGCTATTAACTGTTTTTCATGCGATGAAATGCAAAGCAAACATATTTCCAGGTAAAGCAGCTTAAAATGGTATAAAAGTTACCTCGAAACCAACATATTTGGAAAAGATTTATTACCAGAATTTCCTATATGAAAATATTTAGGTTTTTTTTTTTGTGTTTCGGAATAATTTATAATTTTCCGTTTATGAACGTTGCACAGGAAAATTAAATTTATTAGCTATTTATTAAGCATATGCAGTTTATTCTGCCTTTTTAAATGAAAACTACATGAAACATTAAATTATTTACATTTCGTTTATTTGCGTTATGCGTCAGGCAAAAAGTGATAAAATTTTAATGCATGAAAAATCGTTAACTTCAGTTTCAAAAAGTTTTTGTATTTCTTTGGAGAATTAATTGAAAGATTTAATAAACGTAAAAAATATAATTACACAATTATTTCCAATATTTACAGATTCGAGGCTATTTTTTTTCCGACCCTCACTAAACCTAATGCGACATACAGTTTGTGGAATTTAACCGGGTTTCCTCATTTACGCCGTTCCTATTGAAAATATGAAAAAATGTTTTATACAAAAGTATCATCCTTTCAAGCTCCGCATAACTTAAAATTACTTTCGAACGTACAGGATGTCCCAATTGGGCTGTACGATGTGTTACTTCGTTATTTTAAATGGAACACCCTATATTTTATAACGAATTTGAGCTTGTCATGTTATTTTAGGGTAAGTTTGATAAAAGTTCCTTATACCTAAGTCCTATAATTTTTAAGATATTAAGCTTAGTTTACGGTTTTTGGAAAATACGGATATAACTTTGATAATTAATATCTCAATAACGAAGAATGTTAGAAAGCAGATATTGTGGTGCTGTTGCGAGCTAAGTGGAAGGTATCTATCGCAGTAACAAAATTTACTTTTCATTAAACAGGGATTCAGTAAAACTATTTCCATTTCGACAACAGTTGAAAGGCAATAACTTTTGTGTTTTAAATGGAACGGTGTCATTTTTATATCGTTGTTGGATGTTCCATAAAAGTATCTTTCAATTAGCTATACACTTCCTATACCAATTACTGATGGTTCAGGAGATATTTAACGTTATTTCATAATTTCTGCATTTTAACATATTAATTAAAATAATTTAAAATTTTAAATTATGCAGAGCTTGAAAATATGATACTTTTGTATAAAACATTTTTCCATATTTTCATTAGAAAAGGCGTAAATGAAGAAACCCGGTTAGATGCCACACACTGTATACTGAGTGGTGATCCCTCTCCAAGCTCACAATTTATTTATTTAATGTTTTGTGGAGAAATACAACAAATGCATACAACGTGTCCAAGGAAGTATGATACAAATGAGAAACTTGTTTATTGCACATTTCTGAAAACAATTTACTCTTTATGTATGTGTATGTGTATGTGCTTTGTGTTGAACTCATAAAAAATTTAAAACAAATAACATACCACTTTAAATAACAAAGATACTAGTATATTATAAACGATGTCATAATGAATGCTATTATTACCGAGGATAATTTGCAACATGACCGAGCGTAGCAAGAGAGTTTTGCAATTATCCGAGGTAATAATAGCCATTATAGCGAGTCGTATACTATACTTTGTCCACGACTACAAATATCTTATCTAATTGTTCAAATGTAAACATTCATGTTAACCTTCCACTACTCGCGCGAAATTTTCTAACATTAGTACTCGCGCCGGTCTACAAGACCGGAACCCCAAAAATTGCATTGTAATTTATAAATGTGAATACTATTAATAAATGATAATATTTACAGTTTTTGGTAAGGTTTGTAAAGTTATTTTTCCCATTTTTCCAATGTTCATCTTCGTCATCATATAACTCATTGCTACTCTCCATCATATAATTTCTGCAGTTTTGTAATTTCATATTTACATTCGCCCATTATGAAGTCATGGTAAAATAAATGAGGTAATGCAGCACAATTGCAATGTCAAAAAAGCATTTTACTAATCGTTTTTTTACAAAAGTTCCCGATCGAAAAGCGATTGCAAAAACAACGAGAGTGCTCGCACCCTGTTTCACAGACCGTGTTTACCTATAATTTTCAAATTCTAGCGCCAATTGAACTAACCGTCGAAGGGACCATTCCTTGGATGAATATGGAAAGGTACTTAGAGAAGGCGCTCGTTGGGACATGACATTCGAAAAATATTTATAAATTTGTAATGGAACGGTCTGTGAGACAGGGGCGCGTGTAGTGGAAGGTTAATGTAAATAAATAAGTAATTGTATTAATTTAGAGATTTGAGGCGATTGCACAAAGTTTTGTTAATAAAAATGTTGATTGTTCCGTACATAAAATGTCATAAAACTGCATTTCTTGTTTAAATAATGTAATCGTAACCTATTTCCTTTATTATACACCATAAACAATGATGGTTACAATGAGATCGTGAATAATGATTCTTTACTGTTAATAGTGAATTATAGATAGCATTATTCTTGACCAAACACGCGAATAATTTACAGATTCTTGAGTAGGCGTGGACAAAAGTATTTTATTAATTAACTAATTGAAATTTTATTTATTGTACATTCAGTACAAATGGTGTAGTTTGCTTACCAAACTGTCGTTGATGGTGGGTTGTGAATCCAAATTTCAAAATTAAATGTAGAAATTAATATTCACAAAAAATTGATTTGTCTGGTGTGAAATAGTAATTGGATCCTACTTTTCCGACGACCCTTAAATTTAGAATATCTGAGAACTGAATTAGAAAATGAATTTGACATTTTACTTTTAAATACAAGACGTTCTCTCTGATTTATACAGGATGGTGAATAATAATCCAAATATTCTGGAGAACGCCTCCAGCAACTACAATAAACGTAAATTTATATATTGAGAGAGAAGGGGCAATCATATCGAGTGATTTTTATTTAAATCATGACTATTAAATATCATACTTTATAATTTTGTAATAATTAATTTTTTGAGAAGATTTTAAATTTCTTATGGATCTTTGATAAAGCTCAAACTTTTGTAAAAAATAAATTTTTGTGAGAAATCAGTAATAGAAATGTTTTTCATTTGTTGCATGCTTTCCTGGGCACGTTGTATACGAATTAAATCAGAAATATCTCATAACTAAAAAACTGTTTAAGATAGAAATAGGGCAAGCTGATACAGATCCATGCGGCATTAATTCCACACATGATCATGTATTAAAATGTTGTCATTACATTTGAAAAATGTTCGGTGTTTGAATATCTTCCATTGGAGTGATATATTTCAGATAGCCTGTAGTTTTATAAATTATGCTTATGGATTTTTTAAGAACTTTACAACCTAAACTGCAATAAAATCTATTACAAATAAAATTACCTCAGTCATAACTGTGGTATTATTTTTTGAAAATCAGTAAACTCAAGATATCTCAAAAATGGTGTAATTTAGAGATAGGAAAAAGTTTTCAACTGTTTCTTATTTTTATGTGTAGATTCAGAAATGTAGTATTCTATTAAAAATAAGCGAGTTGCTAGCGACTTTTAGCATAACCGGAAGTGACTGGAAGTCAATTTTATTTTATTATATTTGAAAAGTTCCTTTTGAAATATCTCTGCTTCGTAAATTTCCAATTTCTATCTGAGCTTCTTCCTTGAAAAGTTTCAATGAAAGGCTTAGGTGAATAATGTTTAGTGAGTGTAATAAATTGTTTATAATTGTTGATATCCTGACTGATAAGATTAACAAAGTAGAGATGTTTGAGGATGCAGTCAGTTTAAGGTGGTAAAGAAACTCCTCTTAATTTTGAGTCACGCTTTCGAAAATGTTTATTTCCTTCATCACGACACTGTAATAGGTGTAACTTACAAACATGGGTTTCAGTGGTCGTAAATGTTACTTAATACAAGTTGCTGAAGTTACGCAGTGTAAGGACATGGTCTCTGACAGACTTAGAATTGATTTATAAGAGCACATTTTGTTTAAAATTGGTGTACAAGGGACGTATCAACTAGGGAAGACATCGGGTACCCGGGTACCCGAATACTACCCGTATAATTGTTACCCGGGTATCATTTTTTTTATCCGGGTACCCGTTATTACCCGGGTACATCGGGTACCCGAATAATACCCGTGAAATTATTACTCGGGTATCATTTCTTTACCCGGATACCCGTTATTACCCGGGTACATCGGGTACCCGAATACTACCCGTGCGATTATTACCCGCGTATCATGTCTTTATCCGGGTACTCGTTATTACCCGTGTAATTTGTCAGCATAGAATCTCGGAAAAACATATACCTATCTGTTATTACATGATGAAAACTTTATTATTTTTAACATTCAGACACTCATGTAAAATTCGTGAATCCGTTTATGTTGAAATATCCAAACTTATACCCGAACTTACCCGAGTACCCGAATTAATACGGGTATCCGTGTCAGTCCGGACCTCAGTTCTACATGGGTACCCGAATTTATACGGGTACCCGAGCTCATAAGATTACCCGAGCACGATACAGGTACCCGGGTAGTATCCGGGTAGTTTATTCGGGTACCCGGGTAGCTCAAACATACGGGTATGTCTTCCCTAGTATCAACTTTATGGTATATTCAACTGGAAAGCATTTTTTCTAATGAAGTAGAATTTCATAAGGAAATTTATTATCATACCTATATGTATTTTGTTTTTAAAGATTTAGGCCCGGTTTATTTTAACTTTAAACTTTAGTTTATTCCCATACCAGCAATTATTTGTACTAATTGCCTTAATAGTCATATAATAGGAGGAAGTAGAAGAGCTCCATTTCCTTCTTCTTTCCTAAGATCTGTGCAATGCACACAAGGTATACAGGTGGCGAAATGATAACTCGTACTTAGTGATTTGTCTGACTGGGTGACAAGAGTTTATATTGAACAATTTTTTTATTTTTTGCATTATTATGTACTGTTTTTGAACTTATTTATGATAATTAATATACATTGGTTATGGTTAAATTCTATATGTGTGTATACGCAGCGAAAAATACCGCAGGAGCAATTATAAGTATAATATAATAATAAGGAGTATTATAAATTGAGAAATGAATTAATTAAACTTACTTGCAACATCGACAATAAGCGAATTGATATTTATGTAAAATAAAATTCCAGCTCCATCAATAAATCTAATAGTTCCTCGCTTAGTTTAACAAATAATTTTCGTATATCAAAAATTTAGTTTCTGATATATTTTTAGTTGAAAAATATTGTGACAGATTTTTGGAACTAATTGTACCAACTGTATAACATTTCTTTTGAAATATGTTGAATTCTGAATCAATAGAAAATTGCATATTTCTCCAGCGATCTTATTGGTATATGTTATTGTTTTTTTTGTGACGTTCTTAATTTAAGAAAAATTATGCCAGATTTGTTTGTAAAAATTACAATAGCGTTCTTATCATTTACGAGAAACTACAAAAAATTATGTGTAACAAGATGGCAGTATAAATACCCCTAGTAAGGAAAGGTTATTCAATAAGTGAGAAAATAAAAGAGAACTCTCTCTCACTGGTATTTTCCCTTTTTTTAATGTGAAATATTGGCACTGTCGGAAAATTGTTTCTTAGTTAAGTGCTAGTTTAGATAAAATCGCTCTGGACAATCAGGCAACATTGCTTGAGAAAGGGGTCTTTGCACGTAACGCAGCGCATAAGAAGTATACTGTGTTTAATATAATTACAACATGTCAGTTTAAAATTCATTCTTAGTAAGAAAAGCGTACTCTTAGTTTGCAAGAATCTAAAATAATTCTAGCGGTCACTTTGAGTACTTATCTGTTTAATCGAATGGCCAGCGGGTATTTTCAAACAGGCCGCAACGAAATCGATTATACCGGGTACGACGGGTAAAAATTTGCTAAGGGATAGGTATATTTCGGTACTTCGATTATAACGATTCACAAAAACTCTGGCTTTTATTATTATTCAAAATTAATGCATTTAATTAAAATTACTAAAACGAGAAAGGGAACTTTTTTTTTGAAAAAAAAAAAAACTGCACTTTAACGAAACGGGAATTAGCAGAAATTTTAAAGCATAAATAATAAAGGCACGCAGATACATCAGAGCCCTAATAACGAGTTCGTGCCTAACTTGGATTCAGGGCCGGTTCTAATAGTCGTTATATGTGAATCATGGCGCCATTTCATTTATACAAACATCGCGCGCGTACTGCTTGATATCAGTAGCTTCTTGACTGTTGATTCTTCCTTCATAATTAATTAGCGATGCATCTCAAATACTTTCCCGTGCATGAATAAATTATTGCGAAATTATGTGAGCTGCCCCTTCTACTTCTTTCTTCACTTGTTAATGTGTTCTACCAGTGTTTAAAGCATGTGGAAGGGCTTTAGACATTAGCTGCGCTGCAATCGAATTGTATTCTCTTTGAAAATCGTGGTATTTGTAATAGGTTAACTAAATGTCACACTTATTATATGCAACTGAATATCGGATATCGCTTTCCTGATTATATTAATTTTCACAATTTTGTTTTATGCATGTTGTTGTACATGCCCAAGAAAACGTTTGCATGGCAAAATAATGTTAAAAATAAATTTCGGTTTTGTAAAGATTATTAATTTTACAACGTTCCACAAAAATGACGAGGAATGCAATTTTTGACAAACTTGACATTTAACATGCTAAACGGGAACGAGTAATAAATTACTTGCTACGTTGAACGCATGTGAATTATTTTCAGGGACAACTCCTAGAGATACAAAAAGCACAGCATTCTATTCAAATCTGTTCTAAAGATAATGTAGAAAAAACAACTTATGTGATAAGAGAATTAATTAAGTTTCATTCAAAGTTAAGTTTTTATTAAACCAAATATAAAAGAAAATTGAATGGATAAATGATAATAACTTATAAATAGTCTTATATTTATTAGTTGCTTAAGCGAAATCAATTTTTTAACCTCTTTATTCATGCACTTTCCTTATTATTTAAATCTGTCTAACTGTAAAATTGTTGTTAATCTTAGCAGCCTGTTAAGCTGTTTCAACTTTCAATATCAACGAAACTTAACAGCCCGTTAAATTTTTTAGAACAGGGTTCTTATAGCCCGTTGCACCAAACACATAAGCTTAAGTGGTGATTACAATGTGACATTTGAGGTTACACAACATTGTGCAAGTCATATTCCAAAGTTAAGCTGAGCTTAAGTTTTTGATGCAACTGTCCATTAGTCTGACTGTGATTAGGAATTTTCGAGCATGCTCAGGACAGCTGTTTCGGACTCTCTTCTGTTGAAGAGGCCCCAAATAGGGTCAGAGGATGCTCGAGGATTCCACTACAATCAAAACCGACTTGCAACAACATTTCTAAATTTCGAAATAATTTTACTTTAATAGGTTTATAGTTCAGATTAAATAATAGTGCTCTTTCACAGTAGTCCATTGTTAATATTCCAGAACCGGCCGTATCAAAAATTATTTTGTTTTGAGACTTGAAGTTTATTTGCATTTGCTAGACAGAATTGAAACCAAATGACTCGGTAAGGAACTTAGATGTGTCGAATGAAGATTATACGGTAAACTGAGTTCGATTCAACTAGAGTTTGAACCAGTATTGAAAAATTGATTCTTTTCGCATATTAGTTTTGAATTTTCATTAGAATATATTGACTCGGTAAGGAACTTTGACATGTTGAATTAAGATTATACGATAACCTGAGTTCGACTCAACCAGAGTTTGAACCAGTATTGAAAAATTGATTCTTTTCGCATATTAATTTTGAATTTTCATTAGAATATATTTTCCTTACATGTCATCGGTTGTAAATATCTTCACCCTGATTGCATTTCGCATACTACTGCTTCAGTGAGTTTTATATTACCTAAAAAATTAGTTTTTAACACGCCAGTTTTCCTACTATAGTTTTTTTTTTTCTTAAGCCTACTGTAACCAACAGCATCCATCAATTTAATATCACTATAAATTTTTTAAACACTCACTTTTTTTGTTCCTATAGAAAATTTTATTTTTGAAACCAAAATAACACTTAACTATATGACAAAAAAATTAAATGTTGAAGGTATTTCACCTTTAAAAATCTTAGTGTGTATTTCTTCTATTATTTTCTAAATATGTTATGCTGTTTTTAAATTTTTAACTTTCGACATATCAATTTTGCTAATTTTGATATATGTATATCTTTTTGCATGGGTTTCGTTTCCTTCGACCCTGTGATTTCTCTTTATTTAATTCATTTGAATGTTTCAGATACCTTTTTATGACATTTCCTTCATTTAGAAAAAATAATATTTATAAATTTAAAAACTAGAGAAACTGTAATACAACTTTTATAAGTATTTTTTATATAAATTCTTTGAGTTTTCAGTCTTTATTTGTTATAATAATATATATAAAAAATATCTGAAATCGGTAAAGAAAATAACCAAAGAAAACTTTTACAAGATTAACATTTTTGAAAATACTTGTAATGGATCACTTTTTCTTTAATAAAAGCATATATGTAGGTGCAAATTTTCAAGAATGCAAATTATAATAATATACTATCATGTCTGAAAGCAACTGTTACCTTGTGAAATCTGAGAATGCAGGTGTAGAATTAAAGAAAAAGTAATTGAATAATTCCGATTTTTAACTTGCCTGCTTCAGAATTAATAACCCACATAATGACTGGTTTAAAGTATTTATTTTTGACGCTGTTTTAACGCGAGCCTGAAAGAGAGCAATCGCTTTAACCCTCCATTTTCGCATCCGGTTATGTTGATGTAAATTATTACCGGAGTTGGATAATTTAAAACGTTGTTGTAGTTCTGTTCGAAATTAGTATCTTGATCCGGTGCTTGCCAGCCTCCAATAACAGAAATTCACTTTGAACAATAATTATGAAAGTATTATTATATAGAACTGAACGCAGTGCAGCTTCAGTTATTACAAGAGAAAATTATTAACAGTTAAGTATCTACACTGTGTATAAATTCTGCGTACGTCGTATAGAGTAGCATCTACTTTGCATTTCATTAAACCGCGCATTTTTCGCGGAATTTTGCATATAAATTATAAGCTTTTTGCAAAAAGAAAAGGATCCGATACGTGAAGTTATTCACTTTTTAACTAAATCAGTAATAAAGTAAAAAAAGAAAATAACTTTGATCTTAAAAGCAAATCCACTATGTTTCTGTCTTATTATATACAAATTAAATAAGGATCGTTGTATTAGGGTGTATGCACATCCCCTTTAATTGATATCCTTCTGCGCAATTTTGTATTTCAATGTTCGTTTTTAAGTGCATGCATGTTTGTAAAAATGCCGACTTTCGGTGTACTCCGGCTTGTTGGACGCGATTACTCCAGCTGGACATGTAAAGGGATGCGGAAGGGAAGGGGCTCCATTACAGAGCTTGGTGACAGCTCATGAATCAACCCAGTCAGCTTGCTCTAGGATGCGTTCTGCCGGTCCCGTTTTAGACCCACTAGATTCAACTACTATCACCATCGGATAAGCGCAACTTAGAAACTTACCCGGAATTTATCATCCCTTCCTTCCTACAAAAAATAAAGAAATAGGAAAACATTTTAAATGCACTATTGAAGTTACTAAATAAAATAATATACAGTTAATAATTTTATTTAGAGATTTTCTTTTTATTGTTCACGAAAATGTAAATAAATGAAAATAACTTTTAATTATATTTACGTTTGAATTTCTGGTTGTTTTCATAAAGTATTAGCTTTCTTTCTGTATTACCACTACAAAAAAATTTTAATTTAAGAGAAAAAAACACTAAGGTAATCCTCAATATATACATAATTGTAAAACAATTAATTAATAATAGAATTTACAAAGACAATCGTTAACATTATTCCATCAATCTAATTTCATTTTACGTCACATCTTCATTTCGAACGTATTTTTAAAACAACGATAATGAAAAATCTTAATAAACCGTTCAACTTCTGTAGATTTGTGATAAAATTTAATTCAGCTGAGATTTGAAATACCTATTACTTATTTTTGAGCATTCCCCGTTAAATGAGCTTGTTGATGTTAGCATATCATTCAGTTTTCCAACAATAATATAATGGAAGAATTTTTAAATAATTCTGTTCCATTTAAGCATACAACATGTCATTTGCATTTCTGGAAGACAACACGAAAAACATTATCCAGTCCTGTTGTAAAGGCCACGTTATATGTATTTCGGAGATAAATTGTTATTTTTTGTTTGATTTGCACCTTTTTTTGACAAAACTGGACAAACGAATTTATTAGTACCTACATGTATGCAATTGATTGTAAGAAACTATTTCCCTACATAAGTATGCAATTTCAGTTCATAAATAAAATAATATTTTTTATTTTCCTTCAGATAAAGAGCCAGATGCCGTTACGCTTTCCAGATGAGCTGATATTCCTTTAAATAGCATCTCTTAGAAGCTACCTCCTTAGTGCACACAAATTAATTGTTGAATAAAATATAAATTGCCTCCTTCAAAATTTTTTAGTTGAAAACAAATTTGCCGAATATCTTAATTAAACCTTTCAACCCAATTGTGATTGGAATTTCAGGTTTTGTATATTTAATGGATTTATATTTTTATGTTATCTATCTAGCCACGAAACAAAAAAGGAACGATGTCAAACCAATTAGGAGTATTAAAAACTATTTGTATTTAATTAGTGTGGTTTATAGAAATTTGAGAAGGTTTACTTGTTAATAAATTAAGATGGAACATCGAAAGTTCCCGACAAAAGGAGGCAATAGTCCAAAAATTATTTATGAGAGAATTGTTGCTGTGTATAGGGAAGATGCACCATCTTATTTTCAAGTAAAATTTTGGTTTAAACCCTTTCGATGGAACAGAGAATCAGTTAACGATAAACCAAAGTCTGAACGACCCGTGGAAACTCGGTCTGAAGAGATGGTACGAAAAGTCGTAAATTTAGTACTGCAAGAACGGCGTATAAAGGTCTCTCTTATTGCCAATGAAGTCTGTATATTGTCCTGATAATTTTTCATAACGATTTCACTATGAAAATGGTTTCTGCGCGGTGGATTCTTACATTGCTTACACCTGAGCACAAAGCTGACCAGAATAGAAGTATCTCAAGAAAGTTTGGCCGCATTGGAAAGGAACTAAAATTTTGGATTATCACCAAAGAGGAGATCACTGGGACCCTCTCACTAAACAGGAATCCACGCAATGGGCTCATAAAGGCTCTCCACCAGCAGAAAGAAACTGATGGCAACAGTTTTCTGGGATGCTGAAAGTCTTATTTCTTGATCATATGGCAAGGGTATCTAACATAAATGGAAAAGCCTGCCGAAACACCCACATCCTTATTCGCAAAAAAAAACTTGTTGCTACGCGACAATTGTCGAGTTCATAAGGCAAACAAAGTTCAGCAGATAATCAATGACTGTGGGTTCCATCCATGGCATCCATCTTCGTGTCCTAACCTAGCTCCGTCAGACTTCTTTTATCCAAAAACTTTAAAAAGCATTTCAGGGAAAAGCGTTTTACTTCTGATGAAGCACTTAAAGCTGTTGAACAATATTTTGTCGAAGGAATTTTTTTCTGAGGGCATGGGACAATTGGAAAAAGATGCGAAAAGTGTGTAAGTATTAAATTGGGTTATGCAGAAAAATGAAGGGTTGTTAATGTGATAATCGTTTTTTCATGGTTACGTAGATAACATAGAAATTTACCCTCGTACTTTTGCATAAATGTTAAATAACTGCGTACAATAGAAGGAACAATATCAATTTTATTACTTCAGTTCCATCAACCGTGTTTAGTCTTCTTAATTTCGAGCAGTTTAGAAAAACAAAAAATTGTAAATCAACCAAAAAAAAGGCTCAAAATTCTGGGTAGGTCAATAGTTCAGTGCTAAAATTGAAAAACCCTCATCTAAATTTGATAAGGTTGATAAAAGATGACTTGACTTCCGTTGAAAAGTTAACCTAATTGTTAATTTTTTCCTGTTTCAATATTTTTGTTTAAGTATTTGCAGTTATGTCATTAAGACTGATTTGAAGACAAACAACGACATTTTTTTGAAATTGCTTCGAAATATTTAGCAATGGCTATCTACAATTTCAACGACTCTTCCAATTTATAAATTTATTTTTGGAAATTATGATCTTGAGTGGTCGCAATATATGACCGATATTTTAAAGAAAAATTCGGATAAATAGTGGTTCTCGAATTAATAACAAAGTGCTAGGTTAAATTATGTAAAGTCTTTGTTCTAATTTTAAATGCATAAAATACGTCCGCAGCAATTTTTATACATTGAAAAGGAGGCGTGTTCACGTATGAAGAAAGAAATTTCGATTGGCTTTTGTACAGTCTAAACAATTGTAAATTTATTTTTTTTATCTTGATTTTGACCTAATTAATAAAGTGGGTGTTATTGCTTAAGAGAGGATTTACGTTGTGTCTACGTAAAGAGAAGCCGATCTTGTTAAGAAGGGACTTCTAAGAAAATATACAATACGTTTCATAATTCGTTTTAAGTAATTTTAAATCATTACTTTTCTCGTCTTTATCGGACGCTGCTTTGTTTTTGCTGGACTATTTTTAACGCCTTTAAATATGTGCTGTATAATTATCAAAGCGGTTTCGCTGGCATATATCTGTTTTAAAAATCAATATACTCGAGAGTCGTTAATCCGTTAACTCGCAATACAAGAATGCCCACTGATTTATGTCCAAAACAAAAGAGTTCCGTGGCAGAGAACTTAGCAAAAGGGATGTTATTACATTAATTGTGAAGATAGAATTCGACGATATAAATAAAGCATTGTTGAGGCAATAAATAAATTTAAAATTTGCGACTCACTTCATGCCGGTGCAACATGCAATCAAAATCCACCTACCGTTTTAAATCAATAAATAAGCCACCTAATGCATTTTTAATAAGCCTAAGTGTTATTAATATAATAGGTATATACGCGACCACCAACGACGTGGGATTATGCTTGGCTATTCTATTAGGCTCAATCTGAATTCGCGATACCATCTATACGAACATTAAATCAAAATTTCACACGTAGCGTTTTGCATCTCATTTCGCGACCCGCTGCACGAATCGCCTGTCCTGCTTTGCCGTCAATACGTTGCCGTATATTTACCGTATTCGGATGATAAGTTTATGCAGTATAAGACTGTTATTGCAAGCCAAGATTAGAACATAACACCCTATACTACGGGTTAACTGTCTGCAACTCTGCGAGACGTTAATTTTGATATGATTGGCGCGATCCCAGATATGATCGAAATACGTGTAATAGTTTTCGTTTAAATTATACACACCACGATGAACACTTCAATTTTTCCCCCGTTCATTACTTTCATGCTAATACACGTTAATCTCGTTAACGTTTTCGAACTAAAACAGAGTATAAACTGCCTAAAGGTTTTTTTGCACAAAAACATCTTTTAATATACACTATGTTCATGAAATTCCTTGACAAGAGATCTAGTAAAATCCTTGATAAAAGCTCTAATAAAATAATTTCTTCTTGACCAATGTCATTTTTTGAAAAATATAGTTTTTCCCACTTCAATGAGTCATTGGCCTACGATAGTTTTACTGGTTAAATAGATCTGGCCCTTCCATTATAGATGCTTTAATCGTTCTTTTAATTTTTTTTAATCAAGCAGTTATATAATACTCGTATTTGAAGGGTCCATGGGAAAAACATGTCAAGTCGCATTTGTTAATTTTAAATGAGAGCATTTTTGAAAATCCTCTATTCACTCTACTTTAACGTACCTATCTTTGCTACAAAGTAGAAGTGGAGTGAGTAGAGGAATTTCAAAAATGTTCCCCTTTAAAATTAACAAATATGACTTGACTCGTTTTTCCCTTGATTTTCATTTGGAATAAACATTCAAGGTCCGTAATTAGAGTGAAGTTAAACAAAAATTACTTTTTCTACCCTTACTATTTTTTATTTATCAAATAATAAGTGTTTTGTGTACCTACTAGCACGTGCATAATAGTACTTCATGTATCACACTGTATATTATTGGCCAAATAAAAGTGAATTTGATCAAAATTCATGGCTGTCAGTAAAATTGAAGTGGCGTTTCAAATACAGCCGCGCCCCACTAAAATATACGGCGCGCCTTACTCTGGAGGGGGAGGTGCGTTCTTCACTTTAGACTCCATTGTTGCATTGTTTTTACAGACAAGATAATCTTATTTATTTATTTAAATATTATTATAATTCTACTGGCGTTGTTTATGTAATGTCAACGAAACGGGAAACTAGGTTTGGTTTTTGCAAATTTAGTTAAATACTCATATTATTAACGAGTAATCTTGAAATATCTTTGCGAATGATGTATGTATTTCTAGAAATGAGTGAGTGAATTTGAATTATAGAAATTCAAGAAAATATCACCTATGTTTTATTTTTTAATTTTTTTAAATTTTTCTGTTACAATTGTTTGAAAGTTTATTTTTTAATGGAAAGTTTCAAATATTATTTTGTTAATTAAAGTAGACTCTTGTCCGAGGAAAGTTTCTTTTTAAGTTAGAAAGGAGCTCCATGCTGTTGCTGTTTAGGAAAAAGCAAATTTAGTCGACCTCTGCAAAAATTATTTTACTGTGGAAAAACCTACGACCGCGGTTTCGTCTTACAAAGATATTTTCAAGTGGTTAGGTTGAAAATTAAGCTGTAGACTTTACTTAAAGCACGAGGTGCAAATTAACAAGGTGTTAATTCGTCGACCAAGTTTGCTTTTTCCTTTTCCTATTTCTTTTTAATTTTTAACGGACACTTCTAATCGTACAATTGCTCACTCAATAGGTCACTATCACTCCTGCGAACCGATGGTGAAACGTTGAGCTTTTGTGCAATTTTTATGCGTTAAGAGATTAAAATGAAATTATTATCTTTTTTAGATTTCCTTTAATTTCATATTTTTTATAATTCCTTTCGGCATTAAAATCCTATTGATTTTTTTAATAATTTGAAAAGATTTTTTTACTGAAAAGCATTTCTTAGCTGTCGTTAATTTTAAACAAAGATTAAATGCCTAACATTTTCAAAAAAAATCATTGTGTATAGGAATAATAGCATGTTAATAAGATTTTTTCAAACCAGAAAGTTTATGCCTTACTTTTATTCATTGGTGCTGCGTATAATGTCTTACGCCGGTCTCTATTTGTTACATGTGTGTGTTATTTTCTGCTTACATACACATATCATCAGCCCGGACCAGTCTACTCTTCTTCTAGTTTTGTTGTTTCTTCTTTGACCTCTAATGACACCCTAATTTGTTAATATGAAATGAAATTGAATATGATAAACTGAATGTGATTGATTAAAACCGTAAAAATAGAAAATATAATAAAGATAAATGTATCAATATCAATTAGGTATGCATTTTGTACACTGGTGGCCATGTAAATCGTTACGACTCGAAGGACTCCTAACCCTTAGCGACAATACGAGTGGAGACCTAAACCAATTGCAATTGCAATGATGACCATTATTTTGACTGCAGGGTAATAAGGGCGAGGTTAGTATGCAGGCGTAACAATTTTAATGGTCATCACAGTACAAATTTAAACATAGTAATAAGAAAATGAATAATCGTCACCTTACTTTCAAAACCTTCTAAGTCCATCTTCTTAAAGCAATGAAGTTATTTACAACTTTGGATCCAATAAAGTCTATTATCAATATTAAAGCCTATCATTAGATTTTAATAGTGAACAAGACGCACAATTTTTTTCAAACATGTACGGTTTTATGACACGTGAAAATAAGAAATTTATTCATTCCAAAGTTTTTAAAATTTCATGTTTGTAAAAATGTACTTAGGAGGTTTTGAAAGTAAGGTGACGTAATGCCTTTGAAGACTAACCTGAAGACTAACAATGTTACTGTTATCCGTACTGCTTCGAAATATTGATAACCGAGTGTAATAAAATTAGCTTTACTGGGCAGCAATTAAACTGGTGAATTAAATCGTTACCGTGTATGAACATAAAAGTAATAATATTGCCTGTTTTAATTGTCAATGCCATCTAAATAGCAAGATTAAAATTAGTTATTTAGTAGTGTTTGGCAACATTGAAATTGAAATTTACGTTGGGCAAAACATGTTCGTAAAAAGGTCATATACAACAGATATTGCTTGTAAAAATTGTTATTTGTTAATCATATTATGATAATTTAATTTAAAAATATGTAATACAGAAAAAAGAAAGAAAAATACTGCAGTATTAAACTGTACGAAAAAGAATAGGTGCGATGAAATATGTAGGTATCCTTCCACAATTAAATACCTGACCCTTTTGAAATTTGACTTCAAAATATTTTGCCAATAGTAAATAGATTAATGAAAAATAAATAGAAAATATGGGGTGAAGTATTCATATTCAGAATAATTTTAAAACGCTAATCGCCTCCTGCAAAATGAAATACAAGAAAGTATCATTTTATATATGCAATCGATTTGCATATATTAGTGATGCACATGATTAACCGACCAGAAACGGAGGTAATTTTTGGTTGAAGAATAAAACTGGTTTATAAAACTAATAAGGTTTTATTTTATAAAAGTCTGCGAATGTTCTTCCTCATGATATACAATTTCAAATTGAATTATAAAACATAAAAGGCATTAAATTATGTTAAACGGAAATTCTATCTTTTGCTTTGTTGTGTCTTTGTATAAATTATTAAATAACTAAATGAAACTTAAATAAATAAAAGAATACACTGAATTTTCTTCTTTACTTTAACACAATACCCGTAAGTAGTAAGTTATAAAAACATACACATGTCTGATTAAAATACTCGAAGTTCATTAACAGTGTCTACAATATATTCGAAAGGCTTTGATTAGTTAAATGTAATGTGTAGCAATTATGTGATTGTCAGTTAATTATTCTGAAGAAACAAATCTAAAACAGTCTTGAATAGCTAAGACAAATATGTTTTATCTCAAGTTTCTCTTTTTCATGTCTCCCACCTGCATTGCGTTCTCTACTAATGAGTTGCTGTTCTCATGACATCTGTATTTTTTCCTTTTACTTTACCCTTTCTGTATTTGCTGAAAGTTTACATTCTGAATTTCGCCATAAATTAATTATTCAGGAAGATTCTGAGGTGTAAAAGGTAATAAACTCATTCGTTATTATTGACCAAACCATTTTACTTTTTTAACACAATTTATTCACTGCAGATATTCCAAATTACTTGACTTTATGTGAATCAGCAAATATAATTATAAAACATAATACACTACGTAAGTTCGAGCTATATTTTTTTATCTATAGTAAATTCTCCATTACTTATAGCTATAGCTTACTACTAAAGAGATGTAAAAGAAGTCATAACAAAATATTTCTGTAATAGTTTGTTTCCATCGTTAGGTGCGCTTTTTTCTTTATTCCTGCAATTTTACTATTCTGTTTTGTTACTTACAGCGAAATATATTTAACATTCAGATTTCATCTGTACCTAAAGTACAAAGTGTCTTGGATCATGTGCAAACTTATACCTTCTCTTAAATATTTGTTTTTGTTGTACCATTTAAAATTTTTAAATTTTGTTATTTTAGTAACTTATTAGATTTACGTTTTTAAAGGCTTAAGAAGTTTTAAGCTTACATAATATCAAAAGCAGAAAATTGTTAAGTCTTATATTTCTTCAACTAAGTAGTAGTTGACTGAATTTTGGAAAATGTTTTTCTTGAAAATGCTTCAAGACAAACAGAATTAAGTTAGGCCTTCAATGTGAACTGATATTTTGACGCATCTCTTTATTTATTTATTTTTTTGATCTTTTAACAGACACAATCGGTCAACATTTCACTATCGATTGGTAGCTTGTGAGTGAAAAAAGAATTTATTTTTCACTTCTGACGAAGCCGTCCATCGACAGAGGAACGTCGAGGGATTGTACGATTTTTAAAAAGCCCGTATTAAAAAGAATTTATTATAGTATTACCTATTATTATATGTATTAAATATTACTCTCCATTATTTCCAAAACCCTTTACGTTATGAAATGTCTTATCATATTTGTCACTATTAATAACGTTTGTATTTTTTCTTTTCATTAATGATAATGTGAGGCTCTAAAAAATGCATCAAAATACTGGGTCAAATACTGACGTAAACTGTGTTTGTAGCTCAACATAATAAATTAAAATAAATTTTAAAACGGGCAGTTAAATACAGACGATAATTTGTTGTAGTATGTAATGATAATACAATTATCTGTATTTTAATAATAATTTTTTTTAATAATATATTTAGATAAAAATGAATAATTACTATTTGTGTACGTATCTAAACTTCAATGTTTATGTGCATTCTATTTTTGAACATTGTTAAAATAATTATAAATACATAGTTAGACGCATTTATACGCATTCTGTTCGTCTGCAAAGCAATACACATGATGACATGATTTTGATAACTTTATATTTATAAGCGGAAAATTTCGAACAAATTAAAAATAATTGCGGATGACGATTAAAAAATTTTGCACATGGTTATGTGTTATTTAAATTAATTACCGTAAGCTACATGCTCGTTCTAATTGCAGTAATTGAAATTGAGGTTACATGTGCATAGATAATAATATAAATTTGCGTATGGTATTTATTATGTTTTAAGCAAATGGAAAATTCTGCGAGTCATGTACGAAAAATGTTTAAAATGTCGATTCTGTTTTCTGTACGTTGGTTGAAGAGAGCAGCCAGCCAAGCGTTTGTAGATTGCTTGCGAAAAGCAATTAGGAACGAAATCAATTAAAATAACTAATCGGACGTAAATGTTCTCCTTCAGAATTAAAGTAACTCTTCTGGTGTTAATATATGGCGTTAGAAACAATCGTCGCGAAGTTTTATTGCTCATTGAATTGGCACTTTCTTAGGTTTTCTCAGCAGCAAATGGGTGTAAGACAATAAAACCTGATGCATTGTGATTGTATACGACACAAGGAGTCTGTTTGATAGAATGCCGAGCCAAATTGAGACGCACCAGTTAGATGCTAATTTAATCGGCGCTTACTGAAGTTTTCTGTTCTACTATTTATTCTATTGTATTTGAAGATGTCACGATACTAATTTAATGAAGAGATACAGCTGGCAACACGGCACATAACTCAAAATCATCTCTTACCCCTCGCCTTCCGCACTTTTAGGGTTGAAAGCGGTCGCCTCGCCGGCCATTAGCTCCCAAACCTCCCTCCGAACGTTTCACCTCCGCCAAACCACAAAACACTTTTCGTTCTGCTATCTCAATTAGTCAAAAAAAAAATTTGGGCTATAAGCTCTAAGGTAGTATAAGAAAAATCACAGATTTCTTGGACAGCCAGCATGAAAAAAAAAATTGTTGGTAATAATAAAACCACAAATTACAACAAAAAGGAACTTTATTAATAGCATTACAACAAGAAATAATTTAAATGCGTTCGTTTTAATTTATGGTTACAAATTAATTATTAATCATGAATAATATTCTGGTGTGAATAGTTCTGGTATGTTATAAATTTACCGCTACTGAAATGCTATCTAATGTTTATTAAGTAGCAGCTGTAGATAAATAGTACAATTTATAAATTCAATTATACAAACGTTTAAGTTAAGTAAATTATGTTGGTAACCACATAATTACCATATAATTTGCTAAACATCATTAGCATTGTGGGTGTCAGGCTTATTTTAGATGTTGGCAATGTTACAAATTTGACTGAAAAGCCGTTTTCCAGCTGCTGTGTCTTTTAAGAATGTGTGCATACATATTGTGGTGAAAAATATACTTTTCTAAATTTGAATCCCTTAATGTCAATGGTAATTTTACTGTTGTTTGTTAAATAACGAGAATCCTTGAAAATTGTTATTCACCCAATTTTGCAAAAATAAAGTTTTATCTGAAACGTTTCTTATTCGAGAGTAAAAACTATTAAAAAAAATAATTGGAATTACACACTTTTAATAATACATATTAAAAATTAATACATAATTTAAATTATCTGTTTCTTATACAAGGTGTAAATTAAATATGGCACAAGTTGTGATAACTGGCCCACGAAAATGCCAAGATTAAAAAAATATTAGTTTCCAATCTGTTTTATCTTTGAAACAGCTGGACCGTTAAAGTTAGTACTTTATACTAGAAAATGTGATGTGCTTAAGCAATTTTCCTGCTAAAAAATGTTGCTAACAGTATTACCGTAATATTTTATGACACAAAACCGTGTTCCATAAACATCTTAAAAATTGAAATCTTTGCCGTTTACCAGAAATCACAAGCAGGCAACACTGTATTTTATTTCGTAAGTATTGATTAAGCTAGATTAGCTTAGTTTTAAGAACGTTACGTTAGAAACGAATTATTTTTAAGTGTTGTTAGATTTGTAAAAACGCATGAATTAAAACGGCAAATATTTAACCAATCTTTGTAATCATAGCAGCTTGATTTATTTTTAAACCAAATTTAATTTGCTGAAATTGTAGTCAAAATTAATGTTAATAACGCTAGTGTTTTTAGCAGCTTACTTTTTTTTAATCTTCATATAGCATAGAAACATGAAGAAACTTTAAACCGTAATTTATTTCTGAGTTTACTTATTTTGTACTTCGTGGATATGGAATTTTGATAAGCATGTTGTATGCCCATACACGTTATTATTTTTCCATGATACGTAATTGAAATTTAATTAATATAATTTCGTATTCCTATCGAAGTAATGCATATTTAAACAGCTAAGTTTAATGTATAGCATGCAGGAAGATTTTGCCGTAAACACTGCTTTTTAGGTAATCATTACTTAAACTGGTTTCATGATGACGGGGCAAGCATATTTTTGTTGTGTGTATGTGTTTGTGTATTATATACTTTGTGCGTTACACTATTCTTAACACCAATGTACCGATCGCTGCGAAAGCACAGTACACTGCTGACTAAAACGTGTTATATAATGTGTCATAGTCAATTGGTGTAATAAAACTTGGCCGTCGGTAAAAGTTGTAACCTTGTAAATGTAAATTTTTAACGTGTCTATTGCATATTTTACCTGGAAGCCAACGACTACAAAAAAACAGTTTTAAACGATCTCATTGTGTAAAGCCGTTGTTCATGTGCTATAACGGCCCGTACGACCTTCTCGGTGTTTTACGATTTGTTTTGTATTTTCATTGAAAGCTTCTAAAAAGTTTTGTGCTAGGTCATCGTTCTCTTCGGACAAAGCGCAAAAAATTACCAACTTCTTGTGACTGCATAGATTTAATTTTAACCGTTATTTACCGCTGTCGCAGCTACTGCTTCTCGTATCGATATTTCTTTCTCCCGAACGGCATAAAAATTAACTTGGAATTTAAAAATTGCGTTATACAGTTGTGACGGAGGAGAAACTTGTTTAGCGATTCGGCTGATAAAAATGAACGTTCACTGCATCGATAGCATGCAAGTCTAACGCTTCGTTAGGCGTACATAGCTCTGAAAAATAGGAACAATCGACGACGGAAAAAATTTTTCGCATTTATCGGTCGCCATCTTTCTTCAATTAAAGCTGGACTTTCTACCGGTCGGTAAATTTAATCACTTATCTTATGTATATTGTATAAACTCAAGGCCTTCAAAAAATATAATAATACGTTATTTATGACCGCGTTTTTATTAATTTTTAATTGAGTGTCGGAGTAAGTCCAAGGGAGAATTTCATCGTATATGTTAGTGTAATTACATGTTCTTATTGAAATTGAATAAATTTTAATTGAAAATGAGCATTAATAGCTTCCGGTCTGCTTCGTGGGAATAACGATTCGTGCGATTTAAGGGGCGGTTAGTTTACCATCCACAGGACAAGGATAGTATTAATTACCTCAGGATTAATATGTATTGATCTCGACCGCAACTTATTAGAACTGTTAGCTTATACTTAATGCATTGCGACGGTGTAATGTTTTATGTTATATAAGAAAAAATACCAAATAAAACAATTCTACTGTTAAAAAAATATTAGAACTGAAATATCGTCAAATGAAGAGTCATTTTAAAATTACACGGTGATTTTATTTGCACCGTCCAAATAAAACCAGTAAGATAATCGATGTCATGGACTATGGGAAAAATGTAAAATAATTTTGTTTTAGTCTTCCAGATATAATTGATCAAAAATTGTACCCAAAACGACGACACTGGAGAAAATGATTTTACGGTTGTGATAATTCCTTCACTCCTAACCTGCCAAGTAACGTTTTTTTCTTTTTTGCAAGAAAGACTTTTTGGCATCCGATATATTGCGTATTTAAATAGTAAAAAAAAATATTAAAAAAACCAATTAATAATTTTTTGCGGGTTACAAGTACACTTACTAAATAAAGCTGATAAAATTTCACTAATAATATTTAGTAATCAACAGTTTAGGTCGCGACATCTTACGGCCGAATTTTTACATAAAATTGTGTCTGCCGCTCACGACCTACTAGATTTCACGAGACAGAGTTCTTAACCGGCCTAGGCAGGGGTCGCATTCAGCGGACTTAACAGTTGCCGAACAGTTGTGAAAACGTTTCCGCAGTGTACCGTTACCTTTATAACATGTTGTGGAGCGGTCGCCATTTTTGGTAGCTGATTTCATTTCCGCTACATTTAGTGAGCGCCCGAAAGGGTTATATGTCACGTGCGAATCATGTCCTTTAATTCAAGTTAACTAAATACGGGCAGTTAGATTTCATTGCAAAGTAATTGTCAATTTGACAAGAATTTATTTCGAAATTGTAAAATGCTAAAGCCGCTCTTAAAAAAGCTAAACATGAGACGTAGCAAATGTTTAAGGAGCGTATCGGTAGCAGTAGCGCTTTCTGCTACGTTTCATGAATGCAACCAATTTCATTTAACGCAAATTTTCCTCGCTTTGGCGTTGGTTACCTAAATAAGAAACACCATAAATAACGAAAGAAAGAAACACAAGGAATATATGTATATTTGAACAAGAAAATACAATAATTGTACTTGCCATAAACTGTGTGAGCTTGACATTAATTGAAAATGACGCTGTGAAATGATAATTCGCTTCCGATTTTTTAGCTAACTGGCGCCAGCGGAGAAACACTTGAACTAATAAATTGTGCAGGCCAGATAAAAACACTCTGTTTCGTGAAATCTAGTAGGTCGTGCTGCTGCCTAATAAGTCATCCCACACATAATTTTGCAGCAAATTTGAAAATGTATATATTTTTTAGGAGCAAAATAGCTGTCCAAAGGATATTCCGTTGCAGTCAAAACCACCTTGTAACAAATTGCAATAAAGTTTAGGCTCAGTTAAAATGAAAAGCACAAGATAATTCATCGAACCATTACGGAAATACAACATAGGTACGATGTACAGTTGCAGACATGTCGTTTTATTGTCGTTAGATTAGCTCCTAAATTTGCTAATAAACAACCCGAAGATCTTCGAAAACAGTGACCCGTAAACTGTCCGGGATTCGGTAATTTCTGAAATTGAACAATTTCGGCATGTAGGTATCTTCCCAAAAATATTTATTCCAGTTGGTTGGTATAGTTCATTATTGGTTATTAGAATATTTCAGAAAAAAGCGGCGCGGCGATGAGTAACGGTAGATGTACAAAGATCTACAAAAGAATGCAGTTTCTAAAAATGAATAAAATAGTTCAAAGAATTAGAAAGCACAGTGGGCATAAGTGTAACAAGCAAAATGTAAGAAAGCATGATGCAAAACTAAAATGGTAAATGCAACTTTACCATTTTAATTTTGCATTGCAGAATGCCTTTTCTGTCACCAGCGAACAAAATTTTTCCAATTTATTATAGATTATTGCTTGTCTTATATACAGTTCATTTCTTTACTGTATGCCGATTGTTCGATCGATATCACTATCTCCTTCTAACTTTCTTGAAACAGCTTTACGTTATGTCACGTCACTTCGTCGTTAACTCAGATTTATACGTTCGGCATATAATAAAAAATGATCTGTACTTACAGTCTTTTTCTGTTGCTTTTCCTCTTTTGTGAAATGTGTTTCCTAATTTATCAAATGACCTTCCAGTCCGTTCAAAGTACAGTAGGCCTGCAGATTGGAAAGTCATTTGACGTATTCGGAAACATAATTGACAAAAGGGGAAAAGCAAAAGAAAAAGACTGTATCATTTGTTACATTAGCTTAAATAAATAAATAATAAAACTTATTATTTTTGAAATTATTAATGTAGCAATATTAATGCAGATAACAGTTATATTGCTAAAGACTAAGAATTTAATAACGAAATGGTGACGGATAAAATCACGAGTAAATAAACTAATAAATTATTAATAATGAACGAAATAGATAACAGAGAAATCCAATAAATAAAGTGAGTAAATAATTTTAAAACTTTTCAAGAATATCAGCAAACATTCAAGTAAAGAAAACTAATTTTCAAACATTAGTACTAACAGTTTGATAAAGATACTGTATTTATGTGCATACGTGGATTTAAGCGTTTATAATAAAATTTGTATCAAAACCAAATCAGTTTTTGTTAAATGAATGTTAAAAATTTTATCCAAAAGAAAATATAAAAGTGATGTAAAGTACCAGTTGGTTCCATTTTTTTAAGTTTTATGTCCCAGTATACATATACTTATTGTAATTAGTTAACGCAACTAAGAATCTTTTTTTTTGGCGCAGTCTTATGTCGCGTTGTTTCGCTTCTGGTCATCAAAGTGTGCGCACCTCTATAAAGGTGCGTATTCACTAAAGCTCTGAACTAGTTCAGAGCTGTTCAGAGCTATCTCGACAGAAGATCTGAACTTGGTGAGGACGTTTCTCATGTTCGCCGGTTCTGAGCTTTTAGCGAACCGAACCGGATCCGTGAAGTAGCGGTAAGATGAAAGGGTTCGGAGTTCAGACAAGTTGCAGCTCAACTCATTCCTCGTGTCGACGTGTGTTACTCATTCTGGCAATAACTGAATAATAGGGAACCAGTTCGAGGCTTTCGTGCTAAAGTACTTCGGAACTCGAACAGATTTTGACGTGTACAGTTTGAAAAGATCTTAACCTATTGTGAACTCGTTAGTTATGAACTAGCTCCGAGCTAGTTCGAAACACTATTCCTGGTGAATACGCACCTTAAATTTCGCCGCATTTTGTCTAACCGAGTGGTTAGCGTTTATAATTTACCACTATTTTATTGACATACCTAATATTTCATCACCTACAGAAGTTAATATTAGTTAAACTACTGAAATTTACATAATTAATTGCCTTTTTATAATATATGTAGTTCCTGTTGTAGTTAGTTTTGTATTAAAATCAAATCTTCTTCATAAAAGACAAAAAACAACAAATATTTCAAAGGCGGCGCATATTTTTAATAATTTATGGTCTCTGTTAAAAAAAGCATTTATGTGTTTGACCTTTTGAGATGCATGCTAATGAAGTACCATCTATCAACCAGATGTAGTTATTTAACATCGTCAGTTTAATTGACAATTTTCTTCCGGATTTTGCTATTTTAAATCTCAAAATTTATTGGCACTACTACTGTAGGAGCTACCAAAGCAAAGCCGAATTCTCTTGCTCTGATTAATAATAATTATCGCACTGCCATACGTAAAATTTGAATTGTAAATTTTAGGAAAAAGGTATTGGCATATCCAGAATGTTTGTGTAACAAGCTTATTTAAGATTGGAATTTCTTAACTTTACTTTCTAATATCTTTTTATGATTTTTTCAAAAAATTCGATAATTTTGTGTTTATACACTTAACACGATTTGTGAGAAAAAGGCATTTAAGTACACCCCTTTACTTTTAACCGCCTCAATTGTGATCTTTAATAAATAAACAAAATATTCAAAATTTTCGAAATAGAGAATTTTCAGTTTTTTGAAGGTATTTTAAAAATGAATGAAGATAGAAGAGGTTTTTTGCACATTTTTATAGACCCCAAAAAAGCACAACTTTTTTTGTAGTTTAACCGTTTTTGTAATTCTTATATTTTTAGATTTTTGTTTATTTTTGTTCATATGTTTGGAATTCTGGTACTCAAAACTGACAACTTTTTGACAGTTATCATTTATTTAACACTGACAGAAAACGATTTCTCGCTTGATATGGTGGCTGCTAAATAAAAGTACTTTAAATTTCATTTTGGGGTGTTTCTTTTCCTATAGTTTTTTTGCTATCAATAAAAATTCTTAAGGCAATTAAGTTTTGATGTATTTGTTATATTAAAGGATTTTATGAATCACAACTACCTAAATACATGTTTAATGTATTTTTGCGTAACTATAGAAAATCCGTGGGAAAAATTTAATGCTGCTGGAATTGATTGAAGAAAACAAATAAAAAGATTACAGTGAGCGGCGATCATTGCGCTGCGGTCATGTGAAAAAAGTGATTGAAGAATCCTACCGGCCAATTATCGTATTTTATGGTTACATACATTACACGTCACCGGGTCAGTTTATCGAAGTTCATGATGCTGTTTTCGTGAGGTTGGTTTAAACTAATCTCTCTACTCAATACCGGCTAAAATTCCAAAGTTTACCGGCTACTACATAGGAGAGCTGGGCCCGATAGATGCACATTGCCGGGGTTCGGGTGGTCCATGCATCATCTCGGCAGGCGCCGGTGTAGGATGTCACAGAAATACAGCGCAATCGATTACCAAAAACGTATTCACAGATTTATTCCGATTTGTATAGGGTCTTCTTCTTTTTAAATAGTTTTCGAGCGTGGCGTTTGGTTTTATCACCTAACTATTTATTTAACGCGATTTACCTGCAGATGCTTTTCTAATTTACATTTTTATTGATTATTAACTAAACCGGTTTAGTAATTTTTAGTTTCCTAATACTATCTATTTTCAATGCTAATAAAACTTATAGGGATTCATATAAAATCATAAACCGCAGATATACTAATTCAAAGAAATATGAATGGACTTTTAGAAGTGTTTCTAGAAGAGTACTATTTACCAAGTTTTCAACAACTATCGTTCGATTTTGATCGTTAGACAATTTCAAGATGTGCAATGATGTTTACTTACATGAGATAATGTGATTGGAATTGTCTGTGTGTAGTTATAAAATAATATATTACAAGACCTTTGTTTTTGTAAAACGAAATAGGTGTAATAAATGTCGTATTGGCCACAATTTTTGAGCGCATATTTTAGAATATATTTGAGATTGAATGTACAGGATGGGTCAAATTTGACACTTTTAACAGGAAACACCTGTTTTTAGAAGAATTAAGCAAAAACTGATCTCGGCTTCTGAAGCTCAATTTTTAAGACAAAATTAATGGTGAACACCGCATTTCGATATTTTGTACCGCAAGAGCTACAGGATGTTTTTCAGAATTCTACGATTTCTAAAAACCTCTATAAATTTTTTGTTTATGAAAATTTTGGATTTCTGTAAAAGCTTCTTTAAGGCACTTTTTCATGAGAATTCATTGCTTCAAATTACTCTTTTCTAGAATGTTCAATATTTGAGATACAAGCAAGAACTTTTATTTTTTATATAGAACACCTTACATACAGTGCACTCGCGCTAACGTGAATACTGTTTAACTTGAACTCCTGTATAATATGAACACCTAAAATTTAGCCACTGTCTAACGTGAACAAGTGCACCTCGCTAACATGAACAGCTACTTTATATACTATAGAAATTTAGAACATAAGTCCAAAGAATCACTTTTTACTTCATTTTTTTCCAAAAATATATAATATGTAGTACATAAATAAAGGTTGAAAGTGATGTTTCATGTTTTAATTGTTTTTAAGAGATGAAGACTGCATCTCGGAAACATGAACAATCGCGCAAACATGAACACAGCTGGTTTTAATTAGTTCACGTTAGCGCGAGTGCACTGTATTTTTACTTCTGAAAAGCGCATAGAGTTGCATTTACAAAAATATAAAGTACTTTATATTTTACTTACTTTTTGAGATATAGAGCATCAAAATTTTAATTACAAATTAAATTGTTTTTGCAGCATTCAAGTAGGCTATGGATGACGATAACTAAACCATTTAAGTTTTTGTAACATCTTGAGGTCCTTTCCTTTTACCACAAATCTCACCTCAGATCAGATAAACGTCATTTCCGTTAGCACGAATAAGTGAGTTTGAATTGAGCCTTGGCCTCCCACCTTGCCGCTCAAGCATTCCCATTAGTTGCTAGATTGAAATGTTCATTCAAACTTACTTATTTGTGCTATCGGAAATGCCGTTTAAGTGATCTGAGGTAAGATTTTTGGCAAAAGGAAAGCAGCTTTGGTTGACCACTGTCAAAGTTTGACACAATCTCGTACAGTGTTTAAATTTCTCTTGAATTTTAGTACTATGCATTCAAAAAGTTTTCCCATCTAGTGTAATGCTCTCATTTTTCGCATGTTCTCGTATGTTTCTTACTTGATCAGTAAACGCCAAATTGACATCGAAAAGTGTGATGAAATAAACAATTCTCCCCACATTTTGCAAAATGTTATTAATGAACATCGCAGAAGAGGTAGAAAATGCTTCGAAGAAAACGGAGACCATTTTCAACGTCTGTTGTGAATTCACGTTCAACGTTATTTTCGGGGACATCCGAACTGCTGTCAAAATCGAAACAGGTAAGAAGGTCATTAAGGATCTTAATCCCTTAATATTTTCGTCGTACATCCAATAAATGTACTTTTAGTACTGGGTTAATTATTCTGTTTGCAAAATGTAGGGAAACGTTGAATTAATAAATACGGAGTAATTATTGAAACTGAATTAGTTTGGCTAAGACATGGAGTTGCAACGTATGTTGAGCGACAAGGATTATGTCCTGCCAGTTAGATACAAATGTTTTGACCGCAATTCGGTCACTTTCGAAAAACGGACCGCAGTTCGGTTGCATCGTTATTTTCAATGTTTTATTTTGTTTGGTTTCAAATACGTAATAAATCGTAATTATTGGTTATGATTTTCTGTTGACGTTATGTCAAGGTTAAATGTCAATTTAGCGTTTACTGATCAGTAAGGAACATACGTGAACATGCGAGAAAATGAGAGCAACACACTAAATGGGAAAACTTTTTGTACACTTGTTATCTCTATAAGGTACGCATAGGGAGATAAGGAAATGTATGAAAATTATGAGAAATATAACGCTATATAACATTTATACCAACCAATGATTTCATGAAATGCTTTTAACTTGTGAGTGTACGAGCCCTGTGCCAAAAGTATTCGCCTAGCTAGTGTAGCTGCTTTTGAAAATAAAATCATTATTAGAATTTAAATATCACAATTTCATTTAAAATTATATAAATTTATATTTATTTATTATTATTATTATTCTCGAAAAATAATCTACCACTGACTAACTAATTAACTTTCTCTTACTTTACCCAAGACAGGTAGGCGAATACTTTTGGCGCAAGGCTCATATGTGATATGAGTTGAAGATGACGATATACGTATCTACGGTTACAAACTAAAATTTGATTTATATTTACGGATATAAACTTTTTTGATTTATTATTGAATATCGCCTCCCTAGATTATTTTGTTTGGTTTTTATAGACCAACAAGTACAATTACAATACAAGCCGGGTATCTACATGTAATTAATTATTATAATGTAATTACTGAAATCATTGAGTTCTTGCTTAAAACTGTTTTTGATGTACAAATTCAATGGATACAAGGCACCAGCGAGATTTTGCAACAATAAACGTTTGTTCCTAATTTAAACTCTGATATGTAAAATTTAGAGATTTCAGGAAGTGAATTATGAATAATTAAAATTATATGAAAAGAGTTCCAGAAACAATCAAATTATTAAATTTTATCGTAATAGCTGCCATAAATATCTTACGTAATGTCATTATTTATTATTAAAATACTCCCATTGTTCATTCATTTGTAATTCAGACATTCACTTTTCGATTTATCTTGAGTAACACAGAACATTGAATTCTACGCATTCTGAAGCAATCTTATACAACAATGAAGTGCAAGTATAAAAAATTTCAAGTTTTCTTTTCGTTTAGACCACGGTTAATCTTAATGTCAAATATGCACTTTTCATTTTAATGTTAATTTATAAACGTTTTTGAGTTAGAAGTCAGAATTAAATTCTCTTTGTGTTTATAATTGCAAATCACTGTAATATTGGAATTAAGAGACAATAATTTTGTAATTATGATAACTTATGCACACTGCATATGTGTAATTACCCGATTTTTTTGTATCACCAAGTTTAAATATAGTGAACTTGAAATTGTACAATTAAAATCTTGTTCAGTTTACTAATCAGAAACCGAACCGAATTTCTAATTAATTGTAATTTTCCCTTAGAGATTTCGCCTGGATAAAGTTTATAGTTTATAATACTAAATTGTCTATAATTATATGAAAATTAGTCGTTCGGAAATATATTTAATTATATTCAGAAATTGTCTTCTAGTATAATTAGGAGTTATTTCACGTTATAATTTTTTTGTGCGCGCGCGCTAAATTATAGTAACTTGAGGGTTAACGTTGGTCATACTCTTACAATTTTGCTTATCAATACTTCCTAGGCGATGTTTACGCAAACTGAATTGCGGTTGCCTGGTATTATTTCGGTCAACTGGAAAAATGTAATTATTAAATTATAGACTTGCCTTCTTAAAGCAATAATTTCAGGTTCAAGTTGAGAATCTCATTTGAGAGATACATTTTGCATAATATTCACACTTACTTTTAACTCGTTTTGGCTTAGTAAAAATTGTTCCCATTATTTGTTTGATTTTAAACTTCTGCGCCAATGCCGTTATTTCTATTTTATTTCTACTGACTAACCTTTAATTTTTGAGTTTCAATAACTTGATAAATATCTGTAATATTTTAAAACACAGTCTCAGTACAGATCTGTTAAAATTGATTTTTGTGTATATGAAAACTCGACAGGTGTCTAATTAGAAAACAGTGCTCCAGTTCAATCTGGCGTATTCAACATCGTGCAATGCCCATCCCTAGTGGACCAAGTGTCTACCTCAGGCTAATGTTTCTGAAGGCTATAATTCATTCTCGTACCGAACAACACGGTAATTCGGGGCTTTTTTGTGCCACTGTAGCTTTCACGAAAGCTTTCGGGTTGGTATTCATTTATAATTTTAAGGTAGTATTATTCATTTCATAAACATTACTTTGTTTTCATTTTCGTCCAATATATTACCGGCACGTCCGAACGATACGTTAATGGCTTTCGTGAAACGTATCGGAGATATAATTAAATTAAAAATTGATACTCAGTTTAATATAACTTTAATTAATTTATATCTCGTCTACTGTACAACGAAACACGCGGAATATAATCTTGAATAATGACCGCTTATGCTTGCGGTACGGTTGAGACCATATATTGTCATGTTTAACAAAAATAATCCCTAAAATTATATGAAAGATAGATATGATTTCAAGCTGTCCAAGTTAACTGCTAATAAAAAGAACATAAATGTCAAAATGGGACATAAAACATACTGTGCGTGTTTCGGGGAGATACGACAGGTCCTGATGTAGGGTAGACGTACTTGAAACTGCCGTTACATCGTATTATATTATAATTATTCATACATGTAATAAATATTGGCAATACAGTTGGAAACGTATCATTCTGCTTGTTTGTTTATCAGCGCAAGTTTAAAATACGTAGCGTTGCCAAATTCAGAAAGCATTCGTAAATCTTGGTTGCATTCTCGCGATGTTCAAAACAATTAAGATTTTATCTAAAAATATGCCAGTTATTTCGCAACAAAACAATCGGAAAAATCCCATTTTGAATTATTATTAATTGTAACAAAGGGAACTCTAATAATTGAATTTGATTATGCAAGTCCGAAACAGAAATATCCTAAGTTTCTAATAATGTCCACCTTCAGAAGTAGGCGATTTTCCAAGAATAATCTGAATGATTTAAATTTATAATTGTCATTTCATTAATAATGTAAAATATTTTTCCCCAATTAGGAATTAAATCAACCGCCAACTCATTAGCGGTGAAATAAAAATTGCAAATGCAGATTTACGTCATGTCTTACAGGAAAAAAAAAATAACCTGACGGTGACTTGTAATTATTAAAACTAAATAATTTATTTAACTTATTTATATATCGTGAATTTTTTATACCTCTGAACATACAGCTGAATTCAAAAAAATCGGGAAATGTCAAAATAAATCGACACGTTTTTTTCAATATTTTCATAGTGTGAAAATGGATTTATTAAAAATAGGTTAAAATTATGTGACGGTATGTCAGTTCATAGGTAAATAGGTTAATTTTTTTTAAAGATATGTATGTATTGTCAAGTAGACAATTAACTGACAAATGGAACCAAATTTACAACTGGAAAGAAATCATTTCCCGTTTTTTTTTGAATTCAGCTGTACATAAAAATATTCCTATGTTCAGTTTTAAAAGAAACGAGTCAATGCATTGCAGGATATGGAAGCAATCTTCAACAAAATAAACGTGCTGTCAGTCTCAATTATGAAATGTCATGATTTAAATACCGAAATTTTAAGAAAACCTTTGTAAGTATAAGATAATTGCTTAGCACATTGTTTAAAACGTGAAGGAGAACATTTCCAACATTTATTACAGTGTTTTTGTTAACAAAATAAATCTTAAAATTACATTACTGAAACTCGTTTTGTTTCATCATAGACAGCTGGTATACCCTTGCAATGCATTGACTGTTTTTTTTAAAGCCATAGGAATATTTACATTGTATATTCAGAGTTAAAAAAAAACTCACGGTATTACCTACAGACTAGTGATTATATTAAAAAATAGCCCAAGAAACCAATCTATTAATTCAACAATTCTACAGATATTTTTAAGGTAAAAATGAATATTTATACAGGGTGTTTGGGATATAAGATAGCAAACTTTTTGTGTTTGCAGAAATTCGATATAAAACTTTTTTCTAGTAATTTTTTCTTAACATTTTTTTCAATTTGAAGAGCCACTGTTTGCGATCTATTACAATGTAGTAACGTAGTAGCTACTGGAGCTAAGCACTTTTGTTTTCTAAAAAAAATCGTAGTGACTTTGACGTTTAATGTCAAGAACGTTACCTCGCTTTATAAATTGAAATTAAACGTGTGAAAAATTTTTTTCCTTAAACATCAAAGTCATGGCTAACTTTAAATTTTGAAATTTCAAAAAATCACAAACAGTGGCTCTTAAAATTGAAAAAATTGTTACTGGAAAATGGTAAGACATACATATATGAAAAAAAATTACTGGAAGAAAAGTTTTATTTCGTCTATTTCTGCATACACAAAAAGTTTGTTACCTTATATCCCAAACAGTCTGTATTTGACTGATATAAACGTCGAGAAATTATTTTATCACTTTTTTCGTTTTACTCTTGCATTAGTCGAACCTAGATCGAACGCATTGTGACAAGCATAAATAAATGCTGTCACCAGCATTTCAAAAATATTTCTTTGTATAATAATTTCTTCTGGCATTCTGTTTTCTCTGTATTCTTTTTTATATACACTTATTCAAGCTTTCACTTTTTTCCTGGTTTCGAACTTTCTTTCTTATGGTATTACTTTTCTATAATTGGTTTTCCTTGCTTATATTTTTCAACTAATTTAGTCTAATACAAGGTTATTATGTACAGTTAAATTTCCATTATTATTTTAACAGTATTTCAAGAATAATGTAGCGTAACCAAAGTGACTTTCAACCTTGTTGTCATCTGTATATTATTATTCTCAGATCTATTCCTCCACATGTGTATTTAAATGAAAAAAAAAATCCAAAGGTATTAAAGAAAAAGTTTTTTTTTGTTTTAAACAATGCATTTAAAAATGTAACAAATACGATTTATTTCATTATTCACGTGTTCAATTGAAAAGTTTATCAAGTAGCCTTTGAATTTTTCATAACGTTAGGTTATATTTAAATTTGGTTCTTGGTTAGGTTATAAGTAAAATACTACAACTCTTTGAGAACTGTTATCCGTTAAACGTCAATCAGTTCAGTAAGTCATCCCTTTCTCCTTTTTCTTCTTTCAACAAAAAATTAAAACCACTTGATGAACTTTTCAATTGAACACTCGTTATATTAATTATGCAATATTCTAGATGTTGCTATATGACGAATATTTAAACCAATTATAGCAATTACATATTTTGTACAATATTCTACTGAGATTACGTAATATATTTAATTGACTTATGTCCGTTTGCACCAACAAAAATGTACGCGGTACTTGCTAGGTGTTATTTAATTGTTGGCGTTATTGAACCTTGCACCATAATTTTTCTAGTCACACTTTGTTAAACTTGTGAAGATTGGCATTAGGTAGTACCTAGTGTGAACTGTTGCCTAAATTGGTTTATGTTTATTTCTGTTGTGACTGATAGCTACATATTTTTTAAATATTACTCCTAATACATTGTGTAGAATAAAAAAAGTTGAATAAAATTTCAATGTTGCCAATAACTGATTCATTGGAGACACTATCGTTTTCGAATTCTAAATCGGCTTCTATTGGCTTCAAAAGGCGCAACGTACACTCCCGTGTTAAACGAAATTTTTTCCGAAATTCAACGTCATCATACAAATTAAAATTATCGACCCTCTGATAAATTTGTTTCAGTAGGTCATGTACTGCAAAATCTAATTCTTCTAATTCATTATCTACTATATCAATGTCAAACTTTTTATTCTACAGAGATAAAACCAAAATAAATTTGCTGCTTTTGGCATACGTCAGACACAAAATAACTGAAGTGCTTCCACAAATAATACATTTTTCTCTGCTAAGCCAAATATTTTTACTGCTTAAAAATGATGTCTTTAAAAGACCTAGTCAGTTTTAACTGCGCTTAAATTTTAGGTGATGTTGTTGCAAACTTGCATTAAATTTGTGTGAAGTCTGTATTTCAGTTGTATATTTTAAAACAATTTACTAAATTACTCTTTTTTAGATCATTTTATTATTCCATTCTTGGCAGTCAGTGATAAAAGGAAAAGCCAGAAGACTCAATGGCTGGAAAGGCATCGATCTGATTGATTTTAATGGAAAATTACTAATTAAATAATGTATATTGTATTTGACATGTAATTTTAAGATATAATTTACAAATAATACAATGCTGGTAATCTAATTTAAAAAAAAACATTTGTAAAACAGTATCAACTTCTTTTATAACCTGCAGGTGACAAGATACTATCATTGAAGTATACAATGAGAGCCTCCATCTATGGGATATATTAAGGAAAACTAACGTATCAGCTAAACAGGACTGCGCAGAAGTGCTTTTTACTTATTGAATCAGTACATTAAACCTGATAAAAGTCTGAGTTTGAAATAGAATCACTTGTCTTCCGTGGTGTGATCAGTTCTACTACACGTGTAATCTATTTGCTGTTTAATAAAACTAATGGATCTATTTAAAATGCCACAAGTTAAAACTAAAATATCTGGATCAAAAAACAATAAATCTATAACTGTTACTGTTGATATGATTGAGTTAACTGATCTATACCTCAATAACTTGGGTTGAAGGAATTCAGTTTAAACTAGACATGTTTGATTTCGTTTGAAAATTCATAAACTTAGACTTATTAAATGCAACGTTTAATATGTTAAATATTTAAAGCAGACTGGGTTACCTGTGTGCGTTGAATTAAGTAAATAAACGAAAATTACCTGTGAAAACAACATTGCACATTAGACCGCAAGGCTCACGTATTTGTGCTAGGAAAACATTAAATTTAATTGAATTTCGTAAGGTTTATTCTGCTGCATTAGTTTCAGATTTTTATGCTAGTCTAATTAAAAGATACTTCAGTAATTCAGAAAGTACTTAAGGTAAACCTGGGCCTACAAGGTAATGGCCATCCTTACAATTGTTTTGTAATTTTAAGAAAGTTTGGTCACAGGGGCAATACTAGATTTTAGCTTGAACAGGAACAATAGTTAGAGTACCGGGAAGATGGTGTGCTTACCGAAGTAAAAATAAATAAATTAAACAGAATTAGTATGATAAGTGATAAGATAACACATGGCCCAGTTATCCCATAACTTTTTCAATACAATGCTATATAAATTACGATGAAATTAAGATGATGTGTTGATGCTATTTTCGTAAACATAGGTTTGATTCTTGAAGAAAAGTACAGTTTTAGTTGTATATCTATGGCCCAGTTACTAAGATTTACCTTGAGTGGAAAATCAGCGTTTGTAATGTCAGAGAGAAAACGAATATCGTCAAAAAGTGGAACATTTGTACTAAATGGATATAGTGGTTGGTTCATGGTACAATAATGCTTAAGCTGTTTACAAGAAATTATGTAATTAGTGTGTTAATTACATAGTACACGTTTGTATGTCAATGAGGGGGCGGCATAATAACTTTTCAACACGCTGAAGCTTGAATGAGTAGTCTTCAGCCAAGTCGAATAATTTCCACTTAATAACAGAAGACCATTGTTTGAGTTGTAGAGAGAGAGAGAGAATATTCGTTTGACTGTTAATTTATTCCGAATCGTGTCGGATTTGATTTTCACTTCGCTCAAACGCGTTGTGCAATTTAATTCGCAACGAGCAAGTTATGTTACTGCTGATTACCGCGCGTTATTTATTGATTATTATATTACAAATTACTACTTAATAATTATTTGAAATTTATTGCACCATTTAATACTATATTACCAACCTTAAATTAGATTTTAATTCATTTATTATTTATTGAAACTCACATAAATAAGATAACTGTAATTGCTCGTACGAGATTTTAATTATCAGTGTGTTGTGATCTCTCATTTGAACCAGAAACTGTATGATTATTTTTTCCAAACATTTTAAAGGATCCTTTGTAAACGTTGATCGTAAATCAGAGATTATATTCCGCTTGAAAATGAAAATTATTAACTTGATTTCCAGGAACATTATGGGCGACTGCTAATCGGAAATATGAGAAAAATAAATTCTTCTATTGGATAAGTTGAAGATGGACAATACGTACTGTGACACTTTGATGTGTTTTTAGTTAATAGTTCGCTAATAAGACATATGTGAGGCGAATGCTAAGTTCAGTGATTCTTTGAACGACTATACATATAATAATTACTTCTGGACTAGGACACGGACAAATTTAAGATAGGTCTAAAATAAATTGTTTCTTGGCATGATATAATAATTGATATATGTATTGTAGATATTTTAATTTTGTCCTGAAACTAGTGCAGTTGGTTAAAAGATTAAAAGAAGTTAAAAATCATATTTAATTCATTTTAAATATTACAAATATGGTGATTTTGTTTGTCAACTTCTAATTAAAAGAAAGAAGCACTATAGTTTTTCATTTCCCTAGTATTCTAACCTCCAGAAATTAATACACTGTCCAACAGTCAAAAGAACCCGTCAGGTTTCTCGACTGTTTTTAATGTTTTTGGGGTCGCTGAATACGAATCTGCAAACAGTGTCTTCGGGTCACCTCAGTTCTCGTTCTAGGCACCAGTAAAGAAGTCAATGAAGCAGTATACTAAAGATAAAAAGAAAGAAAAACCCATCGGGTTTCTCAACAATTTTTAATATTTTTGGGATCGGTGAATACGAATCTATAAACAGTTTTTTCGGGTCCCCTCAGGTTCTCGCTCTAGACACCAATAAAGAAGTTGAAGATGCAGTATACTAAAGACAAACGGCTCTTTGTCTTCTAGAGCGAGAACCTAAGGTGTACCAAAAAACTATTTGCAGATTCGTATTCAGCGACCCCAAAAACATTAAAAACAATCGAGAAACCTGACGGGTTTTTATTTTTTTAAATTTTTGTTGTACCGTGTAATTAATATACATACATATTTGTTATTTCTTTTTACCAATAAATTGTAAATAAATGTTGAAATTGCCGACATTTTCGTTGACTTAATGAAACAACAAAAATAAATAAGTAAAACATTCCTTTTTAAAAATACAATTTATGTAATGATTATCTTTTTATTTTATTTTATGGGAAAGTGATGACGATGAGTATAGTCGTCAATGACACGTTTTCCTTAAGTCATTGCATGGACATGTTTTTGTGCTACTGCATTTCCTATTCAATTTACTGCTGGTTGTTTATCTTACCTAATTTACATAACAAAGATAAACCTAATTAATACTATTGTGGTAAGAAAATGCTTCTTATCGAGTTTTTTACGACTCTCGGCATTTGGCATAGATTATATGCCTTGCAGATACCTTCCTGTTTGCCGTTCTTTTTCAGCTATTACTTAACTTCGATTTGTGCCGTGAGCTCGGAGATTAACTTGCGAGTGCACAATGCATTTCGACCAAATAAAATGGAGCCGAAACTGCCATAAATACGAGCCATAAGAAGGAAATACATTAATCATCGACGCTTGGATGTAAAAACGTAAAATTACTGCATTTCACTGTAAATTGCAGCAATTTATTCTGAGAATGTCTTGCGTAGTTCTATGATGCTGTTATTATTCTCTGACGTTTAACGAAACAATAAATCAATCAAAAATATGTTTGTCGTACCATGAACCTTTATATCAAATATCACCCTTCCTTATCTACACGTAATGAACGAGCAGAAATCTGCATAAAAATGTTTAGGTTGTAGTTTCCTAGAGTAAGTATGCAAAACTTCTACAGCCTCGTAAAGTTTTATTATAGAAAGAATAGGATTTCGAAGAATTTTTTGAAATCATGTGCATTGTGTGTAAAGAAAGAATTGCGTTGTTCATACATTAGCTTTTATTCAGGCTCTGGTATTTCGTTATCTCCTTTCCTGTTATATTGAAGCGGCGAAAAAATTCAAGGTGGAAAGAAATTTAATGAATTAAACATCACATTAATAATACAGTAACAATTTCATAAACATTTCCACGTAGTACGTACCTATGCTTCCAAAGCACCTGCTTTTTATAGTTTCAACTAACACACGCCGGAAATAAAACCCGTCCTCTGGACCCGTGTCCGTTGTAACAAATGGAAGGAAAAAAAATCACCCGAAAATTTACCAATAAATAAAATTCGAATAAAATAAATCCACCTGGACTTTTGTACGTGCGCTCAAACCAAATTAAAATCTGTGTTTAATTAAATCCTGCAGTTTCCACAGCGCGCTGTGATCGATACAAAAGACATTTAAACGCGCGCCTAACGGACGTGAAGTGTCGAGTGAACTGCCATCTAGCATGCCATGCTCATGGCACACTAGACTCGAACAATAAAAATACATCACTCGCCAAACACACCTGACAAATGAAACACTGCATCTTTGATTTATAACGTCATAAATTCGCGTTATATATTAAAAGTATACCGGCAAAAATATGAAAATAAATTAGTCTTGCGTTGCATTTCATTGTATCCACTCAAGTTTTCAAAAGAAATTGCAAATTTTAATTTGCGTTCCTATTTTTAACCTGAAAATAATTGCTGTCAACTCTTTTGTTCCATTTAACTTGTAAGCAAACAATAACTCTTACTTCTGCGTTAATCAATAATCACCTAGATTTCTTTATGTTTCTTTCTTAACACACATATTTTTTGATAACAATTGTTCAAAAGGAGTGAAGACTTATTTTGGAATTTTAATTTACTTCTTTTTATTTTGAAATAAAATGAAAAACTTTATTTTTTAATCCTTCAAACCATAATATCCTAAACATGATACTAATAACATTATATGCTTAGTATTAGCAATCCAGAATATTCTTATGTAGCCATTTTTGGTAAAATAATAAATGCCTATCGTAAGGCCCAAGAAAAATAAGATCTTTGGCTTTGTTACTCAATATCAAAGTCCCAAAAATATTTATCGAAAGGCGAAACCTCAAGAAAGAACAGTCAATAGTAAGTTGTGTTAATAATAGATAATTGAAAAAAGAACCGTTGAAATAACATAACAATAAGGGTTCTCTAATATTTTATTGACAGATGCAATGACAATCTGCCGGCGGTGGCGGGACGTTGATTCAACTAAATGCAAATTTATTGTTGCACACTCCATTTATTTAGACATAAAGACACTCTATGGGATATAGGTCAGGTTTTTGAGCAGAATCGATATTCTGTGAAAAAAGCTGATGCTTAACGCCTGCTGCATGTTTAGAGTCATTACGGGATGCAAAGACCCGTTCCAAGGGAGCTGAAACATCTCCACATTATTGACCTACTACAAAATTTAATCGTTTTACATACGACGTTGGAGGTCGACTTTCATTCTTTCAATCGGTAAACATCAAACTAATATGAGCTTTTGATAATTTCAGGCGTCTAATCTTGTATATCTCGGGGATGAGCAACGATGTGAATTTAAATTCTTTTTCCGCCAATCGCTTACAAAGTCTAACAGTGCATGGTAACATCTTTCATAAGAGTTTTCATAGTAAAATCTGCCTTACAGATTTCTTCCAACGCTATAACAATCTTGCGAATAATTCTTAATAAGAAAACAATTTTAGGTCGTACATATTAAAATACTTACTTAATGTTTCTTGTATTTTTGTGCTTTATCAAAAACGATAAAATAAAACAATTTAGCCTACTGATTTTGGAAAAGAGAGAATGGTTGTAAAAATAAATATTAGTAAGAATGCAACTCGAAGTAATACCTATGAGTTATTTCCTGGAAAGAAGTCTTATTTATTAACCTTGCAAAATTTTGTATTGACTTCATCATTTTTTTTGGTGGCTTTCGAATAGGCCTAATTATTTTGCCCGCATGCCCATATCTGATATGAAGTTGTACATCAGTACGACTAATCCCTTCTGCAAAATAAAGAGTTTTTAAAATAAAGGTAGCGTGAGACTTTCAAAGGGCACCGACACCGTTAGAAAAATGTAACATTGAAAAAAACATTTACCTATTTCTGATTCCCGTGTCTGGCGTTTAATTTTTCTGATAGGTACTTCAGAAATTTGAAATGCTGTTTGAGGCAGAATGCAGTTGTACTACATTTTTTGGAGTATTGTGTGTTTACCATTTTTCCAAATGTTGAGGAAATATTGTGGAAGAAAACTAAGGAAATATTAGCAAACGATCTACTTACTTTCAACTGCAAGTATGTAGGTACAGCTTGTGAACTGCTGCTAAAATTATGCCCATACTTCGTTCTATAGTACGAAAGACTTAAGGTGCGTCTATACATGTGTCGTATCCGCTCGTGATCGTATATCATGAGAGGCTAAGTGTGAACGTATTGCCGTAACGCATCCCCCTATCGTGTCTTTGTATCATTTGAAACACGGATACGATACAACTACGTCACACTTGGAGTCGGAATATCGCCGACACATTAAACACAGGATGGATAGGTAGCAGCAGCTAATTTCACAATGACAAACGTGCAAAGTCGAACAGTCATATAGTTGTATCAAGTCGGAAACTAGATGGTAGATGCACACACGGATGTAACAAAACGGATACGAGACGCAATTAAGTGTAGGTGCATCATTCTTGCATATCATATACGATCTTCGGATCATGATCGGATACGCGGATACGTTACATATGTGGACGCACCATTAGACGACGTTTTCGTATCTTTACTTGCTCTACTTTAGTTTGTATGCTCTGTGCAGATGTAGCTGTTGCGTGGCCCATTTGTTTGTCTTCTTACAACTTCTCTTATCAATTGAGCTTTTAGTTCAAATAAAATTTACAGTTTAGCGTTTTTTTTTATTGCAACTGGAATAATAACATAATAATAAATATAGAATAATAACATAACTTTTTACTTAAGTACCTATTTAAAAGTAATATTTCAATAATATAAAAATTTATTACTTTATCTTTCTCAATATATTGTTAACTTCTTTTATTTACATATTTGATCTATTGTTAACTTCTCTTAATTACATATTTGATCTATCGTTAACTTTTAAGATATTTTTCAACAGAGTCATAGAAGCATTTAAAGCTCGCATTTTCACGGATCGCTTATAACAATATAATTTAACTTATAATTTTATGCGAACATAGAACTAGATTTTCTTATTTGAGTTCTGAAAAGTTCTTTCAAAATAAATGATAAAAACTAAAATTTTCAGTTCATTATACGGTAATAAATCAAAAAGATAAGTAACAAGACATTGTGAACAATGAAATAATGCCTTTTTAAATATATTTTTTTTTCTTTTATATAATTGACTTTACTGTATGAGCAGTATGAGTATGTATAATAGTTGTTAATTAGAAACAAAAGTATCATCTTAGAGGTCTAGTTAGGTATTTGTAAATGAGTCGTAATTAAATTATAGGAAATTAATTACATTCGCTTCATTAGTTGTCATGTCATATCTTTTGTAGTAGTTAGTGCTATTTGCATACAATAAGTTCAGGTTATAAATATTTACGTCGCTAGCCTGGTTACTGACCTACAGTAATTGGATTTGAGCCGATGCTTATCGATTTTTCAAGATTACAGGCGTATAAGTACCTCATCGGACACTATTTGGAGGTTTTGTTCTTTTTAATAATTTGTTTTATTGTCTAAGCGTTTGAGAGGGAACGCAGGAATTAATTCGGGCATACTAAATTACCCCTAATGACTCGACCACCCGGTTTTCAGCGGGAATGGATGCCACATCGATCATATATGCACACTCGGATCACGCACTCCCTTGTTTTTTTCACTATAGTTTAGATGTTTTATGACCGCCCGTATAGAAAATTAATATCGGCGTTGCAACTTACAAAAAAGCATGTTGAAAAAATATCAATCATTTTTAAGACAAAAAGTTTTTTGGTAACGTTTTTTTAACATGTATGGGATTGTAAAAATTATGTCCAAATAATTGTTATTAGTCAATAGGAAATGTGCGGTTTTTAATTCCTAAAATTTGTCTCGCTATGTTTTTATTAGCTTCTCAATTGGAATATAGGCAAAGTAATTAATTTCCGCTTCAACAAAATTAAATTAAATATCGCCCTAACTTTGAATTTGTGTCTTTCTTTAGTTCTTTAATTTCTTAATTAAATTAATAAAAAACCAACATAAAAACATAACATGTAAAACAAGTAAAATCTTACTTCATACTAAACGGTAATAAAATATGGATTTATACAATAGGGTGGGTCAAAAAACCAAACTTTGAAATAATCTTACCTAATAGCAAAATTATGTTGTCTTTTAGTGATATTATGACACCTACGAAATATTTTTGAATTTAATTAATATTTAGAGGGTGCGCCTTACGTTTGAATTTTTGAAATTATACAAGAAAGGCCATATAGTTTGCTATGAAAAGTTCGTATTTGTAATAATAATAATAACCGAGTTATCATCAAAACTGCATACTAAAAGGGTAAGAGAAGGTGGATAAAATTAAAACTCAAATCTCGCAGCAATGCCTAAATTCGATAGCAAGAAATATTTCAATATTGAATGATTTTCATTAATTTTTCTGTTGTATTATTTTTTTAATTATTAATAAATGATTATTTTATTCTAAAAACCTTATTTTCCTTGAGACATTTATGTTATATGACTACTAGAATATGTTCAAGTTATTCGTATTTCCAAGGCAAAGCGCAACCTGAAGATGAGGTGCTATTTACTTTAAATTCTAGCAATACACTGTTTTCATGTAAAGGCAACATAATTTTGCTATTAGAAATCAAAAGCGCAATATTCGTTTTTTCCATATAAAAATGACCCACCCTATTATACAAGCTGTTACAAATTAGAAGCTCACCAGAGAGATACGAAATCGGTTAAATTGGGGCAAAGTTGCGTACATATTTTGGTGCTGAACAATAATCCGTTTTGAAAAATTTTCTACAATTTATTGATTTTGAAATATTTCCAAAAAACCGAAAAACGTAAATTTTTTAAATTTCTTTCTGAAGTTATTCTTACAGGCATCACGACAAAATTAATATATTCTATAGGCACTTTTTTGAGCTCTTTACGATGTTATCATTAGATTTTACTTAAAACGTTCCGACTCGTTCTGACCATCATCAACTTCATTTTAGTTATAAAATGAATGTTACGAGTCCGTAAATTACGTAAGTTTTAAAAATGTATCTTGCTAACAACAACAATCTAGTAGTAGCGAGCGAAATTTACTTCCAACAACACCCAAAAAGACGACAATAAAGCAGTAGTTGATTAGATTTGTAATTAAATTGTATATTTTTATTATTAAAGCAAGAAAGTATCAGATTAAATTGTATATGTATTTATAAAGCTCGTATCTTAAAAGGTATTACATGTATTATAAGATTTCTGGGACACATTTTATACAGAGTGTAATTGATTATGGCCATTTGCACCAAACACTTACGCTGAATATAAATTTAAATGGTGCTTATATTGTGACATTTTTAGGTTACACAGCGTTCTGTAAGTCATATTCTAAGTGACTCTTAAAGTTAAGCTGAGCTTAATGTTTGGTGCAAACGGTCTTCACCACATAAGACAATTAATTCTGCAAATATCATTGGTCTAGCTCAAAAATAATAAACTGACCTACCACAAGAGCACATCGTCTTTTCGTTTGAAAACCTCTACTCGTTCGTGAGATATACGTACGGCTGCGGTTTTTATAAACACATTGTAAAATAATAAAGCTCCAGCAAAATTCACTGGGTTAATGTCTCCCATAAGCAATTCGATAAAGGAAGAAGTTTCTAAATATCCTCTCTCGTTGATTATTGAATTAATTAATTATAAGCCGATTTTAACCAATAGTTAATACTGCTGCTCATAAAAGTGTAGCAATTTACATCAATAATACAAAGTATTGTAATGTTCAACCATCTGTTTCATTAGATAATATTCGACAATAATTAGATCATGATATTTCATAATTTTAAACAAATAACACACTACAGTGCACTCGCGCTAACGTGAACTAATTAAAACCGACTGTGTTCATGTTTGCGCGATTGTTCATGTTTCCGAGACGTAGGGGCAAATTCAGAAACACCACTCACACTCAAATTTGACCTTCGTCGTTATTTGAAAATAAAATTTGCTTTTATATTTACTCGTTTAATCAAGTTTATGGTCAGTATAGGTACTTTGATCCTCAGTAATTTAGGATAGAATGTTAAAAAATCACTAAAAGGAAAATTAAAGCTTCACTGAATCTAAAAAGTGTGAGTGGAGTGCTCTCTCAACTCAAAGGAGGTTTCTGAATTTGGGCCGTAGTCTTCATCTCTTAAAAACAATTGAAGCGTTTGGTGCAAAAACCGGTCAGCTCCATTTTTTTAATTTTACAGTATCAACGAAAAACGGTTTTATTAAGGATGTAATAGGAACATTTTAACAGAAAGAGACTGCTCTGTTTATACATGCATTTCGGTTACTAAATTCGGTAGCTGTCCGGGTATTGTACCGAAAGATGCGAAATGTTTTATAGAGCTAAATCCATTCAAATGTCATTCTCGCCTAAAAGTGGAGCTGACCGGTTTTTGTACCAAACCCTTCAATTAAAAACATGATACATCACTTTTAACTTTATTTATGTCCTACTTATGTAATAATAATTATTATTTATTATGTATTTTTGGAAGAAAATGAAGTAAGAAGTGATTGCTTGGACTTAAGTTGTAAATTTCTGTAGTACATAAAGTATGTTCACGTTAGACAGTGGCCAATGCTAAAATTTAGATGTTCACGTTATCCAGGAGTTCATGTTAAGCAGAGTTCACGTTAGCGCGAGTGCACTGTATATGATTTAATTTGTTAAATGATTTTAAAAAAATGAATGTTATTATTGCTTAGTTCCCATTACAACACTTACCCTGGTTTGCACCGATCAAATAAGCTCAGCTTAAATTTAAGCGTCACTTAGAATGTGACTTACTCAATGTCATGCAACCTAAAATGTCACATTATAAATACCACTTAAATTTAAGCTCAGCTTAAGTGGCCATGAGCGACCTGCATGCTCAGAAAACAAAATACATTAAATACATCAATGCATTTCTTTCTTTATTTGAACGAATACATGTTAATCTGTATGTTCTTTTGGAATTTTGTTTTTGTAATCTGAACGGAATAGACTAATAAAATCATAAATTAAGGGTTGATGAGTATCGGCGTGCTTTTTTTCCAATAGCACTTTTAGAATGTGACCTCTAACAGTTTTGAATTGTTTTTGATGTATCGTTGTAGTAGATTAATAAACGATTATTATTATTATTAAATACCACGTAAATGACCTGCCTCAACTTTTATTACATTACTCTCCGGCTCATAATCATTTATTGTATATTATAGTAAACTTCGCTCAGTTGGGGCATTAAAATTGTAAAAAGTAAACGTAGATTTTTTCCGGAATTATCATTGGCCTTTGCCCAATACGTATGTCATAACTTCGCTTCTTTTCTTATGTATTAATAGTGGTTACTGTAAGTGAAACTTTAAGCATTGTATAATATTTATAATACAATGTTATATTAATTCATTCATTATCAAAGTATAATAACAAAACACGTTTAACCGCATGCAACAATGAAATCTACAATTTTAAATTTAAACATGCAGCATCCATCAATATAAGATAGGACCAAGAATACAGAGATTTTAATTTTCCATGTTTTTGCCTCAACGCCTATGTTTCAACTTGTTTTTAAAAGAATTTGCGATTATTATGTTATTAATTAGGCATTAATTCAATATTTTTTCATATAAGTTTTTAAATGCTACGTAACCATAAAAAAATATAAGTAAAAACTTGAAATTACTGATTTAAATTTGAGTTTATTTATGACAAAGTAACTCATCATAATTATTTAGCAGCTTTTTATTACTAGAGCATTTATATATTGAATAAATACAGAGGAACGATTAGAGAACAAGAAATGTTAAAAATCGTAGAATGTATACACTGGTATATGTGCAAATTTGGATTGAACCTACAATTAACGCGTTCTATGTGCCGTGTTATGAAATGCGATAATTCGAAACTCAGAAATGGACATCTGTTGCACGTTTGGCTTCTTGCCACTCCATGGAAGTGTAAGAATTCTGAATTTTGTAAAGTGGGGCAAGAATATGTGCTAGTGGCTATATTTCTGGTAACGTTTAATAAGAGCTAATTTGGTAATGAATGCTTTTTTTTATCTTGAGATAAGATACCAATTCCTCCGTTAAAAAAGTAAGTTTACTGAAAGACTTATTTTTAAGTTTGTATTTTTTTAATTGAGCTTTGAAAGCTTGGCTTTAAGTAAATTGGAAGTTTCACAACTTGGCAACGATAAATTCTAAAATAATTAGGAAGCAATAGTGTAATTATTATAAGATGATATTGCATGCAAAAATTTAATAACCTAAAATTATGATGATTCTGTTGTAAGATTACTCGAAAATGTATAGTCAAACCGATTCTGATAATTAGTAACTTAATTTATAATGTGCAATTACGTCTGATAGGCAGTTGCGATCTTGAAAATTTAAATAAAATTTCAATTTACCACCTAGTATTCCTTCATTAAGAAAAATATCGTACGGATAGCTATGTAATTATAACTTGTAATATGTATTATATTTAAAATGATAGATTATTTCTCCCTATTATATGTGAAAATTTATGTGTATAAAACGTCGGGGGTAGATTTGAGAAAGATACACGCTCTCTCTTCCACATATCCTGCGCGAGTTTTTAAATTCAATAAATTAAGTACTGTTTATGATCCGCTCGATAATTTTACACGTTTGTATGCGATGCAGCAAAATAAAAAGTGTCATAAAACATGGTTTATTTGTTTCATTTTCCTTTTATTAAAAACGCATTCGTTTTAATTATAAGCGCAATTAACATGAGACTTACATCTTCACCTTATAATTAAATAAGATATAATGCTCTCCTGGAAGAATTATTGTGCAAAATGTCATGAACAGATAAATGCCAGGCAGCAATTAAAAGTGTATATCAGACCGCACGTTTACCGCGTTTTACATACACCAGGACCGTATCTGCGATCGCAGGACAACAACGTGCATGTTGCACGCACGCACGTTGGGTTCCTATCACCACCGCCACCTCCGTTTCGTATTTTACCGCTTGTTCGACGATCCTGTGTTACTAGCGCCACGATCGGTGGACGCACGAAGCACCATTTCGCTTGACGTATCCACCTTGCTGCCCTCTACCGGCGACGATCTGAACTTGGTGATCATCGTAATTTAGTAGGTGGGAGCAAACTCCCGCGCTAAATCCTGGTGGGGTTGAAATTATAGGGGAGTACAAACTGTGTGAGAGAGATGAAATTTCAAACTGAAGAATGGGAGCGGCGGTATTCCTTAGGATTAAAATAGGAGATAAATTTTCGAATTAAAATTCCTTTTATAAATTTCGGTTAGCAAAAATACATACATTTTATTTTAAATAACAATTAAATACAGAAGTGCTCAAAAAGTAATTGGTAGGTGACGGTGACTGTATGTCACGTGTTTTCACTATTTTAATTAAACATTCTAACCTCAAATAAAATGTCGTTTAAGATGTTTTTTTTTTGTTTAAATTGTGTTTATGGTTATGATCGATGGTAATGAGATGAATAGTTTCTTCCGTTTTATTCAACTTTTTATACAGTGTGATTAGAAATTGGTGGATCGATTCTATGTAGTATTGTTTCTTGTGTCATTTTTACAAAAAACATTTAACATTTAACATCTGTAAGTCGAACATCAATAAAGTTAAAAGAAATTGTAGTCGAGAAATACAAATTAATTAAATGATGTAACAGCTAACATTCCTGACTGAATCCTCTCTCTCTACCACCTTTCAAATGTCTTAATTATTAAAGTTTTATTTGGTTGCTATGAGAAAGAGGCAGTGTTGGTCTTGATATAATATTACATGGATGATAGTTGTCCATAGTCAACAAAAAATCCACCAAATTTGATATTTCCCTGTCAAATTTTCATTTTGGTCGATAATTCAGCTTTAAAACATTTTTGTTTTTCCATAATGCCTGAGAAGTGAAGTTAATCGGTACAACGGGCTTATATCGCAACCACCTAGGTCTCCACATCTGATTGCTGGATTCTTTTGTCTAAATCATATTAAATTCAACTGGAAAATTTAATCAGCTGTATTACTATTGCAACTGAACAGATCAATTCTGAAATGCTTCAAGATACCATGCTATTTATTGGAAACGAGACAGAGTGATGGGTCATGAAATATGCAAACTTATGTATTACATAAGATTACTTTTAGAACAAATATTAAAATACTTTATCCTTTGTCAATATCAAAACATCACAATCAATGCTCGAAATGTTGCCCCTTCACTTGCAAAACATAATTTTTAAATTTAAACTTTCTTTTTACCACTTTTATTTGAGCACTTCTGAATCCTTACTGATAACTAATAATTTTTTTTTTGTTGTCAGATAATTCAATTTCTTGTAGCTTATGAAACTGAAAATACGAACAACTAAATTTTTTAACTAAAAAGATGTAGAACTAATTTAGATAATAATTTCTGTATGTTTAATTTATTTTTCTGACATTCAAAATAAATTTAAAACATATCACTTTAGGCACCCTTCAGTGTTGGGGATAAAATTCGACACTGCTTCCCCTTAAACGGCGAGAAGGTTGGATGTAACAAAGCCATGGAATACTTTACACACACTCAAATACACTCCCGCTCCTGAGGTCCTGACAAGTCTTTGACTTAGGACCCCGTTGGGTAATCACCACAGATTAAAAAAAAAAATAATAATTTTGCATCCCCTACGTAATATAAAGATAGTGGAGGGGTCCTTTAGAAAATTTGAACACTACTTTCAGCAAATACTTTTTCGCAAATGAAGACATTACATTGGGTGACTGGAATTGAGTAATAAAAATGTAAAATTTTTATTTTGATGTCTTCTTCATTTATTTGACGCCCCCCCCCCGTACAGCTTGGCCCCCTCCCCCCAAGCGAGCGCGCCTCACAATTTGAGAATCGCTGACATATTAGTTAATTCGTTGTTGTTCATATTTTCGGTTTTATAAACTACAAGAAATCTGACAACAAAAAAAATGTTTCTTTAGAAAGCGTTCGGGTTAAATCTGTATATTAATTGTCATTAATGATATGTAAGTAAATTTATTTAATACAAACGTTTGAAGATTTCAAAGCCAACTCTGGCTTGTTTTCAAAAAATTGCATGGAAGGTTGTGTTTGTTAAAATCTGTAAAATAAACTATGTATTCAGATACCTATGCATTCAGATACTTGTTACATGTATTCCAAAAAAGGATATTTTGTAGAATTATCATTTGTTTGTGAATATTTTCAAATTAAGATTTTCATTTAAAATAAGAATAGAGGTATAATTGATCTGCCTATTTCCAAAAACTTTAATCTCTTGTTTACAGTTTCTTAATAATAATAATAATAATAATAATAATAATAATAGTAATAAAGAAAAGTTTAAGTAGCGACATCCTGCGATAGCTTTTTGACCTGACGTTGCAACTAAATTTTTAATAATACATAATAAAATCATACAAGAAGAATCTTTAAACGTACTTTAAAAGTATTAGGTTATTGTTGAAAAATGTAATTTTATGTAAACAGTAGTAGTGAAAAGTAGAAGATTATTATTTAGCAGATTTTTTTAGGAAACAGTAGTAAAAGTGAATAATAAGTGGGTTATAAGCCCTGAAAGAGGGGTGGAAAATATTGTTTTTTTTGTCAATATCTTCTGGATCCTTTAAGTTATACTAATATTTTAAACTCAGATATAAGGTACCTAACTAAGCATTTACAACATATTTGTTAGATCCTTTTTCCTTTTTAAAGGGTAGTTTGAGGGAGTGACTTTTCAGTATTTTATACCTAATTTTTTACTTTTTTATATTTCACCAAATATTGAAGACAATAATCTTTAGGTTATTTTTCACAAACAGGCTCGCTTGTTGCTTTTCGATAAACTGAACCGTTTTCGAGTAATTGAGGTTTAAATGTTAACATACATCTATTGTATTTTGTTACCATAAAATACGTTTGACCTACTCAAACTTCCCCTTAAAAAGTAGGGAGGATCTGACAAATGCATCTTAAATGTTCAACTAGATGCCTTATGTCTGAGTTTCAATTATTAGTTTGATAACTTTAAGGATTCAGAAGATATTGCCAAAAAACAATACATTTCATTAGGGGATTATAATTCCCTTATTATTGACTTTTGAAAAAAAGATTTATAACATGGTGACCTCATTTTTTGATGTTCTATTAACCTTGAAAACATCAGGAGATAATTTTTAATCACCATGTATTTAAAATCATTAAAATTGTTCGTAGTTTTCGTAAAAAGATTCGTATGACTTTTTTGATAAGTATTCTCGAGCTACTCGACAACTTTAGTTTAAAGTAAATTAATCATTTAATCAACACTTAAGTAAATAATAAGTACGTACGTAAGAGATTAATGTTTTTATGAGGTCTTCTGTATACACACAAATTTTAAGTTTCAGTTAAACTTAGTTTTCGCTACTTCAGAGAAACTTAGTTTTCTTTATTTGTGTAGCCTGTATACAGAAAACCTAATTAAAAAGCAAAATTTCTTTTATTCTTATTAATTAGCATAATTATTTAACTGCTTGAATAATTGTTCTTAACCTAAAGTATTCGAGTAGCTCGAATAAATTGATTTTTATCCAAATAGACATATCAACTTAAGGGAAAGTCATTTTGCAAAAGAGCAGAGTGAACATCTACAAAACTATAAAAGAGAAAATATATATTCACATTTGTTTAATTTTAAGATTGACCAATGATAAGGCGCTTTTAAAATCGGTCTTGAAGCTTCCAAGACACTGCTTAAACAAATCTTTAAATTTTGTCTCATGGTGTATAACTCGACATACATATATTTGTTTTGTAAATTTGCAGTGTTTCTATGAAAGCTAAAGATAAAAATTCGTTCAACCGTGCAGAAGGCAATATATTCGTGAAGAAAGTAAATAATATGATAGCGCAATCTTACCTATTTTAATTTTTTACTATCTTTTTACTTGTTAATTTACTGTTGAAAAGTATAAGTTTTTAATTAACATTCAATCGAAGTTTTGTGCATGGAAAAAATAAATAAAAATTCCATACAAAAATAAAAAATTGCACAGCACTATAGAATTCAATTTATACAAGTAGTAAAATTTGCATTTCTGAACTTGAACTTAATTGTTTATTTGCAAATTTATATGGAATAAACTAGACACAGCCGTTTCAGTTTTGGATTATGAAAAACATTCAACTTCCTATTATTATATCTATGTACCTATATTCTGACTTTGAACGATTAGTCGCACCGGCATCGATTAAAGTTAATCTCAAATTAAAGTCAAGAAAGTCCTATGTTTAATCTTGGATTAGATGGAGCAAGTCACCCTAAGGGCGCATACACAGTGAAAGCTGGTACCGGTAACCAGCGCCGATAGGTTCCAGTTTTTCGCGCATAGGGTATACCCAGTGAAAGCAGATATCTATTGAGAAAAATCAGGAAAATAACCTGCTTGGACTATGTTATAATTAATTTAAAAAACATGCATTTATTTTAAAAGTTTATAGACGTGCATGGGCGCCGACTGCCGGAAAGCAGTCAATCTGCTTAAACTGTGTACGCCCACTTAGGTTCAATTTTACAATGTCAGCTTAACTTTAAGCCAAAGCTTAAACCTTTAAAAATGATTGTTTTAATAATCGTTGTTATGGATTTAACCTTCAGCTTAAATTTAAACTGTCATTGTACAACTGGGCCTAAAAACTGCTAAAAAAAAACTTTGTCTTTTTTTTTCATTTAAATTGAGTTTGTATTTCTGATAAACGTTACCTAAAGTGAGATTCTTTGAGCTTTTTAGAACTGCAACATGAACAATATTTCCATTTAATCATGTCAATTAGAAATTTGCTTGCAGTTATTAAACATTAGAATCCCAACACATTCATTTGCACCTCAAAATGTAAAAGGAAGAAATACTAAAAACAGCATTTATGTAAATTTTGCGTTGCAAGTTGTCGGTAAGTAGGCACGAGATGTTTATGTAACTAGAAAGTACGACCTTCTGAATAAATTATTTAGTATCAAATTTCACTACTGAATAGTTAATACATCGTGGTTTTATCATATTAAAATTCTCGAACTGATGTTGCCGGTTTAATGGATTGGCAATTAATTTTTTTTCCAGAATATCTTCATTGCAAAATAGTATTTATAGTGACTAGAAAAATTTAGAAACTAAAAAGCACCTCAGGAAAATTTAGAAAACAATATTTTTGTTTGGTATTACTTAAAAGTAATCATAATTTTTAGCTTTACTGCACGTGCACATTAAAAAGTTACCTTGTCTTCTCATCAAATAATCAAATACACAATTTTGGTCTCATACTAATTACAAGAACTAAAATTATTAGTCCTTTGTAGCAAAAATTATGCTAGGTAATAATGTGCGTTTATTGATGAAAAGAAATTCTAGTTATCAGCACCAATAAATTAGTTGTTTCAAATTTCAGTAATTTTCTGGTAATAATATATAGAGCATTAATTGTATGTACTTTTCGAACTGCAGTGTGGGTAATTTAATTTTTTTAACAAAACCAACAAGTTTTTAACGAGACATTAAATTTTTATTTGACAAAATATCAGTCCTTCATGAAATAAAATTTGTGTAACTAAACATTAAATCGAACATCGAAGAAAACTGTTGGTCTCAAATAAAATTAAATTTTTAATTGAACGCATTTGTTTAAAAAAAAAATGGCTCGTCCATTTTAACTGTATGCTGGAAAAGTTAATCGTGAGGTTGCGAGACGACCGAGAGTGCAATGTCATGACTTTTATCAAATATCTTTAAAACGAAGCAAAATATTGAAAACGCATAAGGATACAAAAAGAACGGATTATTTAATTTGTAATGTAAAATGAAACCAGAGGCTTGACATGAACAGATTCGAGTGTCTCAGGTTATATCTGCCCATAAATGTACTAATTTTGTGGGCCTTTACTCTTCGTTTTTGAATTATTCTTACAAGAAAAATTAAAATTTGATATCATTTTTCTCGAAAGGAAAGCATTTCTGAAAATTGTTTATTAAAGAAAGTTCCATTATTTTCTGAAGTTCTATTGAGTCCTGAAGTTATCAAGATTAATCCTGAATCACCTATATCTACCTGAAGATCGCATAAATAACGAACAAATTTAGCACACGCTTATTTAAGTGTTTATAGTTTTTTAATAAGGTGTAATCATATTCTTATTGAAACTCTAGAAAGCAGGTACCTATTATAGTAGACTTATGGCAGTAAAAAATTTTATTAGCATCTCGGAGAAGAATAAAAAATAGTCAATATTTACATCGCATATCCCGTATCTACGGAGCGCACAACTCGAGACAGGTAATATTTTTTTCGGTGTGCAATCGCACGATCCAATCTCACCTTATAAATCATTTGTCATATCTAACACGAGTCAGGTAGGTATTTTACCAATATGGCACATCTTATAGGCAGGCATGCAAATAGCAGCTCTCTGCAAAGTCGGCGTAGAGGTGTAAATCAAATTACCTGCAGCATTTTTCATGGAAGTCTTCGGTGAACCTAACACCCTCCCGATCCGTCACGATAAATCAACGAAGGGGCACAACCCTGCCCTAATATGTTACTGGCTGTGACCTGGGGAGATCTTAGTGGGTGGTGGACTTGTAGATCTGCAATCATATATATTGGAAGCTAATTCGGGAAGAACTTGCTTTTATAATACTATTTAATAACAATTGGTGATTTTTATATTTTTATATATGCATATACGGTATTTTAAACCAATATAAAATGATGAATTAATAAATACCTATTTGGTTTAATACTACTATTATGTAATTCGCGTAAAAAAAATCGCGTAATAATTAATTAATAATAATATGTATGAAGTAGTTTGAGAGTAGAAACAAAGTAAACTTAGAAGTAATCGAATAATAACTATGACTTGAAACCATATGTTTTGCTTCCACTTGGTTTATGTGACGAATTTTACTTTATCTTTTTCTATTAAAATAAATACTCTTCATGACCGGTTCATTAATAAACAAAATTTTGAAAGTCTCAGAAAGATTGGATGTTATTAAATAAAACTTACACGTATATTAATTAATTCCATCATGGATTAATGAAAGTAGCATTATTATTATTATAATCACCTGGAGACTAATGAGTTTTTCTAATGAAAATGTTTGTATAGTCCGTTTACTTGACATCCACACTGTCAGTGTGAAAATTTGGAAAAAATTCGTGGTTTTGAGTGTACTTGTACATTCCAGTTACTAACATGTCAGTGGATAAAAGCCAGATTAGATATAGTATGACATATAATTAACGTTAGAAAATATTTGTTTTCTCTCAAAGTTAACAGCACTTGTCTAGAATGTATTAATTATTATGAATAAATTTAAAAATACTGATGAATAAAACAGGAAATCTCGCAAGTGTGCAGTGATGCCCAACTTGCTGTCAATTTGACAGTGTGGATGTCAAGTAAGCGGACAATACATATACAGTGAAAGCTCTCTTAGGCGGACACCGACTGTGACAAGCAAACTGTCCGTCCATTAGGGGTGTCCACCTAAGAGAGATGCAAATGCATGTAAATTGCATAAATGGGAGATTAAAAACTTTCCAGCTAAGAGAGGTGTCCGCTTAAGAGAGCTATCCGCTATGGGAGCTTTCACTGTATTATAGTCGTGACATAACCTAAATAATTTACAAGGTGATCTTCAGTTTTAATTTCTTCTTCATAAACTAGACTGCAAAACTTTAAATCTAACACTAGACATTACAAAACTTTAAATGTGATAAGGGGCATTCAAAAAACAAATCGATTGATTACAATCAGATTGAATCGATTTAAATCGACTCATGAAAACACTGAACGGTGACGTGACCGGTGCAACCCTATTTTCTAGAATATTTGGTATTTTACTTTTCAACAACAGCAATATCACAATATTGGCAGTGTAGTTAAGTTATTTCTCAAATAAATCACTGAAATAAACAATACACTGTTATAAACAACTCGCACATATGACACAAACCGCTACGCCATATTTAATCGCAGTTGAATCGTAAAATTTTTACGATGGACAATTTTACGATCAATGTTGAATCGATTCACATTGGTTGAACGTATGCAATCATAAATCGATTATGTCCGTTGAATGCTCCTAATCTAATGAGCTAATGACGTTACAAAACTCGGTATCTGACATTAATAACATTCACAGATATCACGAATGTTTAAGGCGTTTTCGGAAAATAATTCTGATTGCAAAGATTAACCCTAGCAGGTTAGTAGTCAGGTTGGTGAATTTTCGAACGCGAATGTGGTTGTCAGGTCAGTATCACAATAACCACATCTGGCCAAATTTGGCAAACCCGTCATTTTATGCAAAATAATTCACAAATAATTAAACACTTTAATTAGAACAGATCAAATTATTCATTAGTAACATGTCACACATTTCAAATTACCCAAACTTCAAAAAAGGAAACAGATGGACATAACCTCATAATGGAACCTATGTGACTCTACTCAATGACCAAAGTTACTTGGGTCACGTACTTGTACTAATTTTCGAATGCAGAACAAGTAACCAGGTTTAATAAACGAACGCTTTTCCAAGAACCTGACTGCTCCGACCGCTCTAGAGCCCTCTCAGAGTACTTTAATCCCATTTTAACCTCAAGTTAATCGGAAACACACAAGTAAGAGAAGAATTAGAAATAACATCAGTAACAGAATTCGTTGAAAGACGACAGCTATGCTGGTGGGGTCACCTTCAGAGAATGGATGACAAACGACAAGTGAAACAAATATGGGAAACGAGGACGACGGGACAAAGAAGCAAAGGACGACCACACAAATCATGGAACAAGACACCGAGAAAAATACCGTTAAGTAAAGAAAAAACACGGAATGAAGCAAGAATAATAGCACAGGACAAAAAATTATGGGGGAAGTTCGTACGCGGAAAATAGAATGGACAATTTATTGGTGTTTCTAGAAGTTCTTAGATTGGAAGAAGAATTAGATTTATTTTACTTTACTTTATTTTATCCATTTTGGAAAATTAGAATAGAAAACTAAAATTAACCTAGAGTTAGAATAGCTATGATAAATATAGTTATAGTTACTAGAATATGTATTTCTGTTCTGTCTTTAAATAACCCACGCGGATAGGTAGAGGGGATCTGATTATACAGGTTGTTTCGAATTCGACCCTCACCATTGGGATCTCGCTTATTTGAGGAGATAGGCGGTAGGTTTAAATTTGGCATAGATAACAGTTTGCAACATCCTCACAAATTATAAAATGCAAAATATGAATTATAACTAAACCTGGTAAAAAAGAAGACAAAAATATTATTTAGTTAACTAATGTAATATATTTTTGGATTATATCTAGTGATGTAAAAATACGGTATTTTGAAATATTTTGTACAGCCCTATGTGTAATATACCGTATTTTATCATAAAACATACGTAGGTTTATCATAAAACATACGTAGGTTTATCATAAAACGTACGTAGGTTTATCATAAAACATACTATGGTTGTACAAAATATTTTAAAATACCGTATTTTTACATCACTGATTATATAGGATAGTACAATGCGTTAATATGTTTTTTAGATAAGAGGAGTCTAGGAAAAATAAAACCTAAGTCGTAGATTAAATGAAATTAACTTATGTCAGAACTGAAACGTCATGATACATTTGACGATAGTAGAAAAATCTTCCAGTTGAATATATAAGACTTTGTTAAAACTCTTTAACATGATAACGACCAATTTCAAATGCCGTTGGATTGCTTGCTGACCAATGACTATAGTGTTCAAAAGCGTTTAAACAACTAACAGATTTGACAGGGATTAGGAAGCAAATGTCAGAATAAAAGTTTCAAATCAAGCTAAGACTCTGGTTTTATTTTTCATAGCCTCACCTTATCTAAAAATATATTAACGCATAGTATTTATCGCACCTTACTAGAAGTCAGAAATTAACCTTTAACTCTCAATAACTTCATAATTCTAGAGTTGAGATCAGAATGGTATAGAAAGGGACCGAGAAAAATTTTGTCTTTCTCAAAGGTTAACTTCATTTTTATTTTGAAGCGTTTTGCAAAGTTTTATAGAAATCTGTTTTTTGTTCCTCCAGTCTCTGGATAACTGCAATTTTGCCACTTCCGTTATCTTTAAAATGCGTTCTATGTAAATTGAATTCAGTTCCAAAATAAATGGTAATCAGAGGGTGCCAAATCAGGTGAATATGGTGTGTCAATATTTTGAAACCCAATTCGGCCGCTTTTGAAGTTGCTGCAACGCAAGTGAGGTACGAGGCATTGGGCCTTATGAATAAAGTTTAAGCAATTGCTTTTTCTTGAAATTTACTAGTAAATGCTTAATATCTAATGAATAAAACCTTTAGCAATTGCTTGACCTTGTAGCAATTGCTACAACACCAAGGAAAAGCTTATAGCAAAAGGTTCTTCTTAAAAATTTCTAGTATTTGCTTAATGTTGTATGAATAAAGGTAGCGATTGCTTTTTCTATTTAAGCATTTGCTTAAAAATTATTAAGGTTCCTCTGCCCCATCCTTGAATTTGCTTAAATCAGTTATAATTTCGTATTTATCGCATTCGCACGATAATAATGGTGCATTTCTTTATATTCCTAAGCAGAAAAACTATACATAACGAATGCCTAGAAGATTATAGAAAATTGCATCGGTTTAACAGCGAAAACGTTTGGTGACTTTTAGAAAATAGTGGCGAGAAACGTGGTGGTGCATTGTCAGTTATATAAAAAATGAAAATATTTCTTTGTGTCGTATCTCACCCAAGCAACTGTTTCTAAAACCTATACGTTTGTTATTCACAAATTTTTTTTTTACCAGTTTAGTTAAATCAAACTTTTTTTCCACTTTTCCTTTCATATTGCTTATTTTCCTTGCAACTTGTCTAGTTGTAAGGGAAACATTAAAAATTTTCTTGTAATTATCAGTCATTACTTGTGTGAAGGACGGGTGGTTAAAAATGATGATAACAGAAAGTGGATGAATTATCCTTTACTTTCAACTTTATCAATTTTTACAAGGCCTCGTCGAAACACTATGTTCTTCTAGGTGTCTCGACGAGAGTAAGAGAGAAGTTCTATTGTTATGCCCAAACTAGGTCTTAATTTCCGAAAATTAATTACACCACAATCAACAATTTCCACTCCTTCTCCTCACTCTTTTACTGAAATTTTAATCAGACCATAAAGGACCCAAGTAGCAATTTCTTTGTTTGTAGGTATCTGGTTTGAGCTTTTTAGCCAGATAATTACTATTACGCCCTCTTTATACGGAATGAGATTTCTGCCCTTGTCCGCCACTACATATAATTTTCGGGATTGATGAAAAATTACATTCTTTATTTTAAGAATGACAATGACTTGAAAATAAAGAGAAAAATTATATAAATAAATACATTAAGAATAAGTAAACAATTATAAATTGATTAAGACAATTTTAAAACTGATTACGTACATACAACACTCTAGTCTAATTACTAGAGATCACAAACTTAGACAAATATAAAATTTGAATCCAATTTATTAAAAGTAATTTTATTTTCTTTTAATTTAAATAATTTTTTTGTCTAACTCGGTCTCATTATCACTACTAACTAACTCATCACCAGTATTCGACATTTTATTAAAAATGAGCACCGCTTCGATAACAAATCTAACGTACCTACTTAAGCTATGTACGAGTAGATATGCAAATCTGCACAAGTCGTACTAGCAATTGCTTCAACGAATCCGGAAAGCTAGCAAATACTTAGGATTTTTATTCATATAATAATTCAGCAATTGCTTTTTCTTAAAGCATTTGCTTTTACAGCTTTTGCTTTTGCTAATCAGTCAATGCTTGAAGCAATTGCTTAGCTTTTATTCATCAGGCCCATTGTCATGCGGCCAGCAAAATATAATTTCTGAGTATTTGTACAGGAAAGTAAAACGCTTCTGAATGTAAATATTTACGGTGTCTTATATTTGAGTGGTCTTACTGAGATTAATTAACAATTATTTTTCACACATATTTACCGATGAGCTTGCTGCAAGACAAATTGCGTCATGTAAAAAGCCCTTAAGCATTCCCCTGTGTTTCAGTTTAATATCACCCCCCCACTTTCCTACACGCATGATAGTCTCCACTAATCGTGTGTCCTTCTTTCAAAAAGTCTATGAGTATAACACCTTGAATCCCAAGAAACTGAAAGCATCACCTTCTAGTCTGATGGCTGGACTCGACATTTTTTTGAGGCGGCGAGTTACTACGTTGCTATTCCATACTGGATTGTTTTGTTTCAGGATCAAAATGATGAACCCTGCTTTCGTCCATTGTAACAATCTCGTTAAGAAAATTATCAGAGTCAGCTTCAGAATAATTTAAAAGTTGAGAACAAGTCTTCGTAGCACTCACCTGGCATATACGTTATTCAGGTGTAACTGATCGTAAAATAGATCTTACCGACCAATCGCTAATCTTTGTACTTCTTATTATCTCATTCACCGTAATTCTTCTGTCCTTCATAACTATTTTTTTCACTTTTTCCATCATTTCTTCATTTTGTGCAGTTACAGTGTGCCCACTTTTTTCATCATCTTCTAGGCTTATTCTTCCATTTTAAATTCTATTAACCAACGCCTAAGTGTAAATTCTGAAGGTACATTTTTTAAACGTTCTCGATTTTTTCCATTTTAGATTACCCTGTTAAATTCTGTTTTATAGTTCAGAATTTAATTTTTGTCCAATCTATATTAGGTCGATGTATACTGAGTTTATTCCTAGGTTTATCAAACCCTAACGTGAAATATCTTTTGTTGGGTTTATACAGTAACTTACACTAACAACTAACGTTTAGTAATTAATAATTACACAGTTAAAAGTGAGGTTAAAATATATGCATAAGCAGAAGGGGTTTATACAACTTCACTAATAACTAAGCTCAAATAACATTGCTTAAGTTGTTAGTTGTCAGTTTTAATGCTTAACTGTTAACTCTTAGTTAGCTGTATAAACCCACCTTTAATGAGATTCATGAAAATTAACTGTTTAGAAAAAAGTAGAGAAATAGTCAGATTTAGATTTTCGAAAAAAGTTTAGTGTTCTGCATTAACTTATTTCTGGTGTTTTGAACTATTTTCAAATTAACTTATTGAAATTATTATGTTACTGTGCAAAAAATATAAACAACGAATCTTCAGTAAAAGCAATTGAGTCGAAATTGTTATTTGGCAATTTTTGAGACAGTTTTTTTTTCTATGCAGAACTATTTAGGTAAGTTTTCCACTATGTTTAACAGCTAGCTTTCACGGATGTGTATTCTCTTCAGTTATTGCACACACATCGGCTTCCATATGACATCTTTCTTATGCGAAATTTGAATGTATACGTTGTACATATTAATTTTGCGCCGTTAAAAAATGATTTCAGTATTAAATTTGAAGTTTATAATTACTGACTGTAAGACCAACTGCATCCGTAATGATTTCCGGGCAAGATGAATTTTTTAGCTCTTGGCGGGCACACTGTGAAGCAAGCAAGCAGCCTCGGTGAATGCAAATGCAATTTAAAAGCCATCATTCAGCGTTGCTGCAGGCTAATGCCGTTTACCAAACCAACTGCATTAATGAACTCTTCTAGAGCCAGACAGACATGTTTATACCCACACTGAGTTGCACGCGCTCCGGACCATATCGCTTATTTATTATTACAGGTATTTGCGGTGAACGTGACCTAGACGATGAGAGAAATCATTAAATTATAACATTTCAGTTACTTAGTGGGGATCTTATACAGATTTTTTTTTGTTTGAATTCGGAAGTTTTATCTCGCGTGTGAAATGTTTGATGTATGGCGGTGTATATTCTCCAGAAAGGGTTGATATATTTATTATCGTATCTCGCTTTACTTAGCACAATTTATCCTGAGACGAAAAAGTGGTTTGACATGACCAAGATGAAACTTTACCATATTAACAATGAAAATTTTTACTATAAATATTTTGAAGCAAAAATATAAATAATTTTTACTATTTTAATTTTTATTTATTTTTTTATCCTGTCGCAAATAACACTATGAAATTAAATATGAAAGTTAAATTAAAAATTATGTTTTTTTGCATGTAACTCGATGATCAGTAAATCAAATGTTATCATAAAAGAATGGTCTGCGAAAATAATAATGTGATCAACATAGTCATGCTCAGTGCTATTGTTATAACTCCAGAATTCTATAAGCCTGATACCACAAGGTTCTTAAGGGTGAGGTTTGCGTGCAGAAGATGCATTTTAGTTGAGCGTGACTGTACATATTATGCTAACTGTATTCAGTTTTATAATGTCTTTTAGATTATATAGAAAATAATCAAACTAACAAGCTTATTCGAAGTTTGATATCACCAGAAATAATTTCAATATTGTATATGTATTTGCCAAACGACGCAGCTACAGAAATTCTTTAGCGAGTTCTTGATAAACTTCTTTGCTTGCCTAGAATATACATACTCGTAGGTCCAGTAGGCAGGACTTTTTGTTCTGTGGTTCCTACTATTGGATTACCTCCTGACAATATGTCTTGGTTGGACATCAAAACGATTCAAAACATATCGCAGAAATCTTTAAACTTGCTCTACAAGTTCGGCAATTATTCATTTTCATTCTATTGCCTTGTCAGTTGTCAGGTAGTGGTTGTCAAATTTTGAGGTGGTTCATTTAAACACTTTATTTAATTTTTGGTTTAGCTTATTTCAAAAAATATTGCTAGCCTTCTCCTCCTTTGTAGATACAGAGATGAGAACTGTATTTCTGAAATTTGTTATTCCCAGTTTCATTAAATGCCGTAGTGTCTGTAGATTGCATTCTGTCATTCTCACTGTAGTCTTCGTTCACGATAATGGTTCTTATTGCTACTACGCATCTGAATCTTTAGCGATTTTAGTTCCCAAATTGTTTTTAGAAATTTTGTGATTCAGAATTTTATGTTTATCAGATTTTATTTTTATTTCAATGCCTATTTGTTAAATTAAATAATCTCAAATTTATTCGATCTTCAAAATTGGAAGTCAAAATTTCAATATAGTTTTCTGTATAAGTAATTAAAAATTATCTACAAGTTCTGAATTTATTTTAATTATTTTACCTGAACAAATGAATGAGGTATTCAAAGAAAGAATATTGTTTATATTAGGTAAAAAGTGATATTTGATCTTTGTCAAACATTTCAATAATTGTCAGTGGTAATTTCCAGTGGAAATTTGGAAGGATAATATTCTCTGATTTAAACCAACCACTGAAGATGGGCAACGTAGCTGCCGAAATACGTATCTTCGCAAATTAATTGTGTTAAAAGATCATTTTTGATTTATTATTTCTAAACCACTGCTTCCTAAACAAAATTTTTAGTTTACACATTTTAATATTAGACATAAAATAGACTCAAAATTGATTGTATTCTACTTCTTGTTTATTTTTTGTTCTATTAAGATAAATAAAATTGGTTGAAGATTAGGAAATATTTATTCAATATTGGACCGGTCAGAAAAAATAAGAACCTTTAGTCGGCTTTCACACCAAAGTAGTAAGCTGCATGCTGCTTGCTTCCTGGATGCACGCTGCATCCCACTAATTTTAGAACCTATGTAAACAATTGATAATATTCACACCGGTGCGGTGTAGCGTAGCATTCATGCGTCCTGCCTTCTAAGATGCCCTGCGCGCCTGCGCGGCACGCTACTTCTCAAAAGATGCAAGAAGCATGCAGCTTGCTACTTTGGTGTGAAAGCCGACTTACATAACGGATGATGTTTTTTTAATTGCAACTCCAATTTGTATCATGTTTTATACTTTTTTATATTTTATAATATAGGGTTCCCCACAATAGACTAGCCATTTTCATATTTAAATAAATTCTATACAAGATAACTCAAAACATCTGTATATTTTCTATGGTCTTTGGGATTTAATGTGTCGATTCTGCTCGTATCTGTAGCAACCGTAAGATCTGTAAACCTGTAACTCAATTATTAAAATATGGAATTTTGAAGTTCTATGGAAGATATGATTTCTCCTAGGTCTCTGGGATTACTCGTAAGTCTGTGGTATTATATTATAAACTTACAAGAAGTCGTATCATACTGAGAACTTCAAAATTCCACCTTTTAATAATTGACTTATAGGTTCATAGATATTACGGTTGCTACAGAATTGACCCATATAAGTCTACGTATTTAATTGAAGAGGCGCCTGTCACAAGCCATATTTATTTGTTGACTATCATAAAATTTCGAACTTTGTTTCATTATTCTAACGTCCATTTGAACTTTCATGGATTATTCAGTTCGGCAACGTGTTTTTTTGTATAGAAACTTGCATCAGAAGTAATTCGATAGAAAAAGTTAATCGTGCATTTCGGTGTCAGTTCAATAACAATAAGGGTTATGCCCCAAATCGTAAAAATGTTATGGTGTGGGTTCGCCATTGACGTGAAAATGGTTCTGTACAAAATTTGAAAAAACCTAAATAATCCATGAAAATTCAAATGGACGTTAGAATAATGTCACAAAGTCTGACATTTTATGATAATCAGCAAATTTTCATAGAAAAATGACGTTCCACTAAATACTAATTTGAATTTGATTTATGACGTCTACTCGATTAAATCCCAAGGACCATAGAAAATATACAAATAAGAAATAATTTATTAGTGTGAAAATAAATGTCCAAGAACACTATCACAAATATTTTGGCGGATAAGGACATACTATAAGAAACAATTTATTCAGTACCTACTACAGAATTTATTTAAATATGAAAATGGGTAGTCTATCATGGGAAACGAACGCTGTATCTAGAAATTAAGCAAAGTTTCGATTATTCCTTTTGGCACAATTAAATTATAATTGCTTTCTCTATATTTATACATATACAGGTATTATACAAATACAATTTAAAATATTATAGATAATCATGTTATGTTTAAAAACGCTTTCTTCATATTACTTTTACAAGCATTATACATCATTTTACATTATGAAGATGTTATGTTTATGGAATTTAATTTTTTTAACAAAACTTACATCACAAATTTATTTACAGTGTAGTTATCCAACCAGTCACAACGAAATATAGTGTCTGATACGATCAGACATACGTTATTGACATCGTTAAATCATATTGTTGAAATAATTTACTTCGAATTATGTTGTCAATTCCGCGGGCATAAAGTTCTAAATGAATGAAAGAAGACATGTGACTGTTGTAAGCCGTTTATCTTCATTTAAAATCGTTAGAATAGAGAGACGGCGTGAAATATAGAAATGTTCTTTACTGCTACACCTTTGAAAAGGTAAAAGGTCACTCCAGGTTGAATGTCGCTGTGTCTGGTGTCATTTACAACGTTTTTAATTGAACTTGTATGAACCGTAGCCGGTTAGAACAGCAGGAAACTTATGCAACGATTTACACGTGCATACGCACACACACAGATTCCGTTATATGTATATGTATACGTTTTGTTAAATATGTGCAAAACCTGATGAACAATGTTTTGATATACTGGACTGGAAATTTACAATCCCAGAGTAAATATTTGAAGGTAGTTTGTTATATGTTTATTATTTTTTGTTTGAAGTTGCCACTAATAATACTAATAGTAAATTTCTAATAGCAGTTATATAGACGCATACCTGTACTATGTAAATATTGGCTTCCGATGTTCTTTTTATAAGTTTGTATCTCTACATATTTGTATGCAAAAAAATGTGGTAATTAAAAGAACCAAAGTCGGTATACTGATGACCTTATTAAGGGGAAAAATCCTGGACGGCAATCCGATCATTAATAAGGACAATTAGCAGTCATATAAGAGTCTAAGATCGAGCGACCTCACAAAGACCAGAATATCTGAAATGATTCAGATTTCAGTTCTCCTAGCATTGCTCATAATAACGACGTGTAAACAATGCGAATGCTGCCTTTTTCGTAATTCTAGGTAAGGTTAGTTTCTTTGTTAACAATCAGCCCCGCGTGCCATACCGTTAGCGACAATTGTAATCAGCTTGAATCTTAATTAGTGACCACCCAGGAGAATAGTTTTATCCCGAGAGATTCGCGAGAGAGAAATCGGTCTTAGTACAACACCTCAGCCATTAGCACGAGCTAATGGTTTACTATTTTTAGCAAACGGAAAACGCGGCCTGCGCGCGTTAGAGGCTTCGTATACCAGAAGCTCTCGAACCTTTTTAACAGCTTTTCCAAATTTAGGATAAAAAAACTCGTATGTAATTATGTATTTTTAAATCACAGGTAGTAATTAGTACCTATTTGCTTAATTAGTACTACTTTATTCCCGCGGTAAGCGCTTAATGTTTAAGTGGAAACGATTAACTTTATATTGCTTTTAGTTACATATATGCAGAATGCAGGGTATAAACCGTTGTGATGTAATCAAAAAAATCTGACTAGCACTAAAAGAAACATTCATCAAAGCTACTTTTCTTCTGATTAAAAAGTCGCTTTGGACATGTACTTACTTGCATGCTGATTTAATTTTACAATAGCTTTTTTATGCATATTCTCAGGATGAGAATTATTGACTTCCTTTTTAAAGATAATTTAGTAATTGTTGTAAGCACGGCGCCAGTTAATTCTCGGCCTTGCACATGAATTTAATCTTTATCATCAACATGAATTTAATCATTACAATAAAATGGTTTCAAACTTTAGAAATTTAGAGAATCTAAAATTTTGAATATTTTTACTCAGTTATTTGCTGTGTTAAAATATTGCCGGAAACGTATACTTACATACAGTAGTGGACAAACGTATGGAAACTATAATGAAGTACATATTATAAAATATTTAACTACATAGATTGACAAAGATTTAATACATTTAATTAAATTGAAGCCATTTATTTTAAACAAAAAAAATCTAACAAAACTATTAATAATAAATAAGAAATAAACTATTATGACTATTAGATGGACAAAAGTATGGAAACTTAAGTATGAAAAGCTTAAATATCAGTATTTTGCCTCTATTACTGCTTTACTTCGATTTTTCATACAATGAACTAATTTAGCACAAAAGTCCACTGGAATATTTCGCCACTCACTTTCAACCATTTGGCAAAAATATTTCTTGTTTGAGAACTTTGTCTGCTTAAGGCTGCGCTCACACTGATGAAGCAAAACGTTTTTGGAGAAAAAACACGCTAAAACAGTAACTGTTTTAGAGTGCTTTAAACTTTACAGTAACTGTTTTAGCGTGTTTTAAACTGTTCTTTGTTTTGATATATCAGTGTGTGCCAAAAATGTTTTGTCCGAAAACGTTTTTGACTAATTTTGTTAAAAAGCGTTTTTTTTTCATGCTTTAAATAGAATCAGGCACACACTGATATATCAAAACAAGACACAGTTTAAAACACGCTAAAACAGTTACTGCAAAATTTAAAACACGCTAAAATAGTTACTGTTTTAGCGTGTTTTTTGTTTGAAAACGTTTTGCTTCATCAGTGTGAGCGCAACCTAAATCTTCAATCCAATATAATGCCAGAAACGCTTAATTGGATTGAGATCTGGTGACTGCGAAGGCTATATCAGTAATTCGACATTATTTTCGACAAACTAGTTTTATTCCAAGGATAACGAATGTTTAGGATCGTTATCCTGTTGAAACCTCCAACACAGTGGCATTTTTCCTCAGCAAATGACAACATGTGAACTGTGAGTATGTCGCTATAAACATAACGGTTCGTAATGCAATATTTTGACTGTAGGGCCTGGTCCAGAACGAGGAAAACATGCCCATGCCCTTATATTTTCTCCTCCAAATTTCACGATAGGAACTTGAAATTTTGGATTAAATCTTTGGCACTTTTCACATACCGTCTATTATTCGAATTAAATAGATAAAATTTGCTTTCATCACTCCATAATATTGTATTCCACTTTTCGCGTGTCCAATGAGTATTTATAATAATCTTGCTTTTCTGTTCCTTTTTGATAGCAAGTTTTTTTTTTTATAAATTTGATTCAAGCGATTCAAACGTACAGTCCTGCATAATACTTTTGCTAAATCCAAAATTTCATTTTTTATCTACCCAACCGTCTCTTGATGATTCTGCACAGATAAGTTTCTGATTCCTCCATCTGTTTTAAAAGATGTCTTCCAAGGTATTCTAGATTTCATCTCACTGTTTCTTCGTTTAAATTTTTTAAATATCTTTGATGGTTCTTCTATAAATAGATGTGTCTGGAAATGTCACACTCCCGTTTTCCTTCTCTACATAATTGTACTATTTAATTTTTTAAATATGAAAAATAATTTTAGTCATTTTAAAATATTTCTTAGACAAGATTTGAAAAAAACGAAAGTTTGACAGTACCCTTTAATGCATCCAATGACGTTTGCTAACAATGTATCTCATATACAGATTCGGTAAATGTTCAACTGGACAGCCTTTATAATGCGTGCGACAGGGAACGCACTAGAAAAATAAAAAGAGAAATTTGTCTAATCACGCCCACTTGCTTTCGATGTCAGTCACCGGTCACCGCCCGCCCCGCCGCGCCGGGCCATTTGCAATTAGTTCTCCGCGAACCGAAGCAAACTTGCTATGTCCAGTAACCAAATTTCCGATTCTGTATATCTCAAATTATTTTTCATGGCTGGATGTGATAGATACAGAAAGGTGGCAAATGAAGTTTCCATAATGTGTCCACTAAATAATCATAATAGATCTTTAGCTATTTTTAAAGTGAATGTAACTGCTGCAGTTTAATTAAACGCATTATTATTTTTTTCATTTTATGTGATTAAATTTTAATATTTGTTTCATTAAAGTTTCCGTACTTTTGACCACTACTGTATTTAAATCGTCTATTTGCTAACAAGAAAAACAGCAAATTTTTTTCTACTTTAAGTAACTCCTATCAGCTTTTAAAGATTTTATGATGGTCGTAAAATAATTTTAGCACCTTTAATAATAATAATAATATATATTTACGCAATTCAGCATTACATAGTAATAAGATTGTACAGTTATGTATAATATAAATTCACAGATTGAATAGATCATGTAGGTATAATCGTCAAGCAACAGCTGAACATAATAAGAAGAACACATATCACATAAATGGTCTAGTTGATTACAATATTGAAACAGAATTAATAGTCACATAATAAAATCACATACATACTAAAATTAGGCTTAATATTAGTTGATTACTACAATTGGATTAAGTTTCGTAAGCGATTTTGAAAAGCTTTTAAAGAAATACCTGTGAAACTTACATCATTACAGTAATTATTGGCTAAAGCCATCATTCTATTAATTGGCGACTGTTGGATGTAGTTTGCTTTGCAGTACCTAATATTAAACAGCAATTGGTTACGAGTATCTCGGGGTGGTACGTTTATGTTGATGTCATTGAAAATATCTGGGGCGTCCACTAATGTATTTAATATCTGGAATAAAAATCCAAGTTGCATATATTCTCTTCGCTGCTTTAAGGTTGGTAGTCCTACATAACGCACCGTGTCATCTGTGTTGAGATAAATATTCTGCTGGCTAAGTTTGTATTTGATAGTTTTACAAAAACTTAACTGTAACTCTTCAAATCTTTGGATTTGCGTTACATGATAAGGAGACCATATCACACAGCCATATTCTAAGACAGATCGCACCAGTGAGTTATAAAGGATAACCAAAGAATTAATATCTTTCATATCACGAGTATATCTTTTTATGCAGCCAAGTAATTTGGAACTCCTCGATAATATGTAGTCACAATGCGTTTTGTAATTTAGTTTCTTGTCAAGAAAAATTCCTAAATCCTTTATTTCATGGACTTCCTTAATTACTACGGAATTAAGTTTATAAGGAGTTGAGCAGTTATTATTTTTCCTGCTGTAACATATCGATAAACATTTGTTTTCATTCAACGTCATACTATTTAATTCACACCATTCCTCGATCATTTTTAGGTCATTTTGTAAAATATCTACATCCTCCGCAGATTCAATTATTCAAAAATTTTTAAATCATCCGCAAATAACAGGTATCTGGATCTAAGCTTGCTCCCGACATCATTTATAAACAGCAGAAACAATAGGGGGCCAATATTAGAACCTTGAGGTACGCCAGATGTCATATCGTACCATTCAGACATATGATTTTTTATTTTTACCTGTTGTCTCCTGCCTGATAAATAGCTACTTATCCATTTTAGTAGAGGATTACGTATGCCATATTCGAATAACTTTTGAATGAGTACAGAATGATTCACTTTATCGAACGCTTTGCAGAAGTCCATATAAATGACATGAACATCATCTCCTCGTTCAAAACCATTGAAAATATATGTTACAAAAGTGGTCAAATTAGATGTAGTAGATCTCGCTGTAAAAGATCCATGTTGTTCTTTTACAATAAGGTGTTTCAAACACTTGAAAAGGTGCGATGATATCAGACTTTCGAATATCTTGGTCGGAGTTGAAAGTATACTAATTGGTCTATAATTTTGTATATCATGTTTATTGCCGCATTTGTAGACCGGTATTACATGTGCATCTTTCCATTTCGTTGGAAATACTCCTTCTTGTAGAGACATATTGAAGATAATGGCTAACGGTTCGATTAACGAATTAGTACATTTTAGATAGAAATATGGTGGTATACTATCAGCTCCTGAGCCTTGTTTTGAATCCAAATTTTGCAATTTAACAAGGACCTCATCAGGGGAAATAGAGAAATTATAAATGTTGGTAGCATGTGCATCGAAATTTATCTTGACGCTATCATTCTTGTTAAATTCTGAAGAAAAAAATCTTGCATAAGTATTTACAACATTCTCTGTACCAATGATGGTTTCATCTCCTTGCTGCATACAAGTGGGTATCTCATTGCATTTCGTTTTATCATTTACGAAATTCCAAAAACATTTTGTATCAGAAGGCAATCAATGTTGATTCGATTTTTTTTACGTACAAATTGTAAGATTCCTTAATATGTAGTTTGCATTGTTCACGTAACAAACAGAAAGCTTGATAATCTTCGTCTGCTTGACTAGTTTTGTATTTTCGATGAGCAATTTTCTTTAAGGACACTAATTTTCTTGTTTGATTTGTGTACCAGTGAGGAAAATTGTTATTTTTACTCCTACGTTTTAGTGGAACAAAATTGTCACGTACATAGTAGATTTGTTCATAAAGCATCTCAGTAGCCAGGTTTACATCTTTAGCACTACGAAGTACTTCCCAGTTGACTGTAGATAGATAACTATTTATATTCTCATAGTCACATCCTTTGAAGTCATAAAATAACAAACTAGAGTTTACAATAAATTCATCCGATAAAGCTACTTCTGCACCTAAAGATATTTGTGTTTAATAGCTGATTAAAGTTCCATTAAATATATTTTTTAGTTAATTATACATACAATAAAAATATTTTAGAAAAAATAACAAAGAAATGGTTAGGGCAGAGATTAACTTTTCGACGCTTAGCAATTCATCCGGGTTCGAAACTAGACATGAATTATTACTTTTGCTTCTAAAATTCTTGCTTTTTCTTGCAAAAATGAGTTTGCCTTCTGAACGGAATAAACGGGGCTCGTAAGCGCTAAGTGTCAAAATAGACAATATATTGCCGACATCAGAATTTAACTTTTAAAAATCTTTAAAACCAAATAAAATAAAAAATAAAATGAAGAGATTCATGAATTTCTAATAAAAATATAAGAAAATAAAATTAATCTTCCAATTTCCAGCATTTTTAATGCGCGATTATAAATTCTAGAGCAAATTTACTGTAAACTAATTACATGTATGAAGTGAAATTAGATAGAATTGTTCTTATTACATTTTGGGTTCAAAATGGTGCTGCGGTAACATACGAGGGGCCTAAAGTAAGGTATTTAAAGAAGAAATAGAAAAATTAGACAATTTTTTTTTTCAATATACAGGGTGATTCGTTAGCATCTTTACAAACTTTGACAAATGAAAATAGGTGTAATTTTACATCCTATCATCCTGGGTCCGATCTGCTTTTGTTTAGAAATTACCGTGATTTTCGTTTTTTTAATGACTGAACATGCAGTATATTTAATAACAAAAATTATTAATTGTCTCCATGCTATTTGTATCAAAATTTTAATCTTGAAAGGAAAGGCTGTGCCAATGATACAAGAAATTTTATTGTAAAATAGCGATCGCGGTTTCGTCTTAAAAAGACATTGTCAAGCAGATAAGTAGTCCTTAACTAGAAATACAAAAGGTAACTTAAATTAAAATAGCTTAAGAATTTAAAAGTAAATTACGTGCAATACATGAGGACACCGAGACTCCCAGGAACCAGACAGGACTGGAAACAACGCAAACCGAGAAGAACGGGTCAGCTGCAGTGTCGCTAACGTATAGTTTGAAAATACTTATGTATCAGTATTGAAAACCGTCTGATCATTTAGAACAGGAGCAGGATGGAATTTGTTGTGAAGGAATATATCTAACTGTTCGGCAATGTCTAATGTTTTGCCTTTGGGAAATATATGTAATTGACATTCGAAGTGGTATTGAAAGAATGCGAATTTTCGATTAAATGGTTGGCGAAAATGGAGTCGTGTTTACCTAGACGAAGGGAACGTATGGTTTTGATACTTCGACCAGTTTGACCAACTTAATTGGAGTGGCAGGTGTCGCATGTTAACACGTAAACATCACTTTGCGACATATAATCTATGGGATCTTTATTGACACAAAACATCTTTTGCAAATTAGGTTGGGTTTTAAACACTACTTTGAGGCCTATTGATGATAAAAAAATTTTGATTTTAATAGAAATGTCGCCCATATTGAGGAGGATTATTACTTGATTTTGACTCATTATGGATGGGAAAAATTAATTGGTTGTTGTACTTTTATTTGATGCGCTTAAACATATTGAAAATCGGTTTAAGGGGAATTTGTTCATGTAGGCAATTTGAATTATGGTGACTATTTCGGCGCTAAAGTCTTGAAGGTTCATGGGGATGCTGAAAGCTCTGTGAAATAGAGATCGGAAGGTAGCGAATTTTTGTTCACAGGGATGGAAAGAATGATAGTTAATAACATTAGATGTATAGGTGGGTTTTCTGAAAATTTTAAATTGGAGAGAATTCAAATGTTTGTAAATTGTGAGGTCTAGAAAATTGATCTATTTCTAGTGTAAATTTGATATTAGGGTGAAGGGTGTTAAATTTAGCGAAAAGGGAACTGATGTGTAAGAAGGGGCCATTGAAAACTATAAGAATGTCGTCGACATATCTTCCATAAAATTTGATGTATTCACTGTGTTTATCATTGGAATTAAAGAAACTTGATTCAAGTTTATCCATGAAAAGGTCCGCTAGCAAAGGAGAGAGGCTACTTCCCATGGCTAGATCGTCTGTTTGCGAGTAGAATTTGTTGTTGAACGAGGAAAACTTCTGTTGAAGAGCTATTTTTAGGAGGGATTGTAAGAATTGGGCTTGGGCATCCGTTAGGTCTGAAGCAGATAATAAGTTATTGACGATATTAATGGATTCTGAAATGGGGATGGATATGAAAAGGTTTGTGATGTCAAAGGAGATTAGTTTGCTGTTTATAGAGAGATTTAAATCATGTAATTTAGATATGAGGTCCGTAGAATTGACTAAGCTGTATTTTGTATTTAAATTTAAATGTTGTTTAAAACTATTGATTAAAAACTTCGAAATAGGGGCAGCTGGTGAGCCAATAAACCACACCATTGGCTTGATGGGGCAATCAGGTTTGTGAGTTTTTGGGAGTCCATATAGCCTGGGAATTAGAGGGTTCATTGTTTTAAGTTTGTTGATATATACGAGTATGTACGTTGATAAGCGAATTATTGGAATTGTCCTTCAGAAATTTGTTTAGTGTAGTGGTAAACCTGTAATGGATTGTGGTTCAATAGAACAAAACCGTTGTTTTTAAGAAACATTTCTAATTTTTCATAATAAGTGGACCTGTTAAGGATGGTCACCCGTAAGCCTTTATCACATTTTGAAACTACCAGATCCTGTCTTTTTTAAAGAATGAATGTTGTGAAAGGGAATTTTTTTTGAAAGGGGAGTGTTGTTTGGAATTATTTAAGTTTTTTTTCGGGGGTGAGTGTGTTGTTAATTATATGTGCCAATTCCTTGTGTATGAACTGTTGACTCTTAGTGTCTATACATTGGGTTATTTTTTCCGTATGAATAACCAATTGTTTTAGGGCAGTAAGGGATAGGGTTGTATCAGGAGAGAATTTTAAACCTAAGTTTAAGATCTACTTTTCAGAATCAGTGAAAACAGTTTGAGATAAATTTAATGTATGATAATTTAAGTTATGTTGGCTTTTTGGGGGGTAAACAAACAAATGATCAACGGGGTAATTTAAATTAAAAAAGGTTTTAATTTTGACTTTACCCTTAATTGGCTCCGTTGGGACCAGGGCGGTTGTCCATTGCCGTCTTGAAGTAAAGGCCGTCAGGTTACCGGCTTTTGTTCCTGGTGACGTCACCGTAAGAGTCTCTCGTTGCTTTAATATCTAATCTTTTCGTGTATTTTTTTTAGTTTTTTCGAGTGTTTTTATGTTAATTGTTGTTTTTTTGATGTTTTCGTGTTGTGTTTGGTTAAAAAACACGTGTTTGTGTTTTAATTAGTTGTAGTGTTAGTTTTTTATAATTTTATAGGTTACAACATTTTTTTAAATCCTTGTGTTGTGTTGCGTTTTTTGAGTTTCAGTTGAAATAAATACACAAGTAATATAATATATCATTCTCCACACCTACTATATTAATCCCATTATGTTCCTGTTTCTAGAAAATGCCTAACAAGTGCTGTGTGCCAAACTGCATGTCCAACACAAAAAGTGGCTCCTATATTCTTACTTTTTCCTTTCCGAAAGAAGAACTCATGCGCTCCTTATGGTTAAGGAAAATACCTCGACTTTGTTACTTCAAAAAATACTCACTTTCGGAAAGAGTTTGTAGTCAGAAGTCATGAAGTAACAAAGGATGATGGTTATTACTGTTTACACTTTTATTTCTACTCGATGATGAAACACGCATGTTATAGGGTCCAAATTAACCTTACTAAGACATCGACTAACCCTTGAAACTGATGCCTACCCTTCCATTTTCCCCAATTTGCCTGCATATCTCTCCGAAGTTCCTTCAGTGAAACGTGGAAATTCAAGTGATAGATAAAAAATTGGCCTATTAGTTTTTAATCTAAAAAGATTAAATTTATTAAAAATATATATACAAAGTCACTTACTATGTGTAATTCGGAGAAATTATTCATTATTCATCGTCACTTCAATCGTGTAGTGGTCACATTTAAACCACAAAATCATTAAATAAAAAATATTTCTGGCTATTCCTATAGTATCAGTAGTGTCTTAGAGATATTCTTCTCGCAATTCCACACATAAAAAAGTAAAAAAAATGAAAGAAATAAAACATTTTCACAAATAAAAACATGCGCCTAAAGTAGGGTTATGTCACGGTGGCCTCTTACGGTGACGTCACGTTTCAACCTGATGGCCTGGACTTCAAGACGGCAATGGGTTGTCACTGCAACTGGCTCATCCTCACTCACATGGTCATGCTCGATTATTATTGGTCCCTCCTCCAAACCTTCTGGTCGCAAGGAGGTGTCAAGGGAGACAGTAATTGAACACATATTTAACATATTCGAAAATTTAAAACAAGCAAAAATTCGTAAAAATACGCAAAAATACGTAAGTATTTTCAAACTGTACATACGTTGGCAACACTGCAGATGACCCGTTCTTCTCGGTTTGCGTTGTTTCCAGTACTGTCTAGTTCCTGGGAGCCTCGGTGTATTGTACGGAATTTATTTTTAAATTCTTATGCTATTTTAATTAAGTTTTCTTTTGTATTTTATTTAAGGACTACTTATCTGCTGGACAATGTCTTTTTAAGACGAAACCGCATCCCTATTTTACAACAAATTTTCTTGTATCATTGACACAGCCTTTCCTTTCAAGACAAAAATTAGTTCTGAAGTTTCCGCGAACCGAACCCGATTCCCGAAGTAGCGGTAACATGAAAGGGAGTTGGGGCCAGGGTTGCCAATTTAGTGCTTTTGGCACCAGATCTAGTGCTTTATGTACTTGGTTAGTGTAAAATTTTTGCCTCCTGGTGCCTTGTGCATTTCCTAGTGCTTTTTGGATAGTGCTCTAGTGCTTTTCACGAATATCAACTCTATGTTGGTAATGGTGCTGATTATTGAATAATTTGAATATTATATTTGCGTTTCGCAGTTCGATCTTCTTTTGTTTTCTTTTCACTTTATAGTTTATTTTGCATAAGCTGCATTCGTTTATTCAACTCAGTTCACTCTATTTACTCTTCTCTCAATTTTGTCTCACTTTTACTTGTTTCAAAATAGCTTCGCTCTCACTCAAATTTCACCGAGTGAACAAACGAACTCAGCCTAGATGGTTGTCAGAAAGGAGCTCATAGACAGTCAAACATGACTGTTCGAATGCTCGTCAGAAAGGAGTTCTTAGGCGATCAAACGCTTTTTTGTTTTCACGAATCTGATTAAAAATGATGATTGTGAAACGCTTGCAATGATTGTTTTAAAAAAATCTGCTATACCTGTTGCCGATTTGATTAACACAGAATGTCAAAAACAACTAATTCGAATTTTCGTTTTATTTTTACACATGAAAAGCGTGCGTAATTTAGATAGAGTTAAAAATCAAAGAAAAAAATGCAGTTTGAACAAACTGATCACGTTTTCGGCTGAATCTTTTTGTTCCCGCTTCGTTATGTAATAATTCTATAATAAATAAAGAAAGAAAAAAAAATGGCGCCATTTATGTACAAGTCCGACAATTTTCTTGAAGTGGCAAATTTAAAACGAGAAAACTCGACATAAAAATTTCAAAAAATTCAGAAGTTCGAAAGCTCAAAAAGGAGTTCTTAGAATAAAATATAGACATATGAATGTGCTAGTGCTTTCTAGTGCTATTTAGGACTAAATCTGGTGCTTTCGATTTTCCTCTGGTTGGGGCAAATTGTAAGCCAGTTCTGAACTCATTCCCAGTGTGGACGTGTGTCACTCATTCTGGCTACAACTGAATAATAGCGAATCAGTTCGTGACTTTCGTTCTGAAATAATTCCGAATTTCAATAGATTTTGGTATATACAAGCCGAAAAGCTTTTAACCTGCTTTGAACTCGTTAGTTCTGAACTAGCTCGGAGCTAGTTCTGAACTAGCTCGGAGCTAGTTCGGAACACAGTTTTTGATGAATACCATAATGCATGCTCAAATTATTGACCATTTACTATTTGACAAAATTCATATATTTCGGGCACACGAAACATTTTTGTTTCTAAAATTGTATGTCGTTTGAGTTCGAAAATAAGTTTATTAATATTGAATTAAAAAGAAAAAGCAAAGTTGTAGATTGTTTGGAAGTTCTGAAACACATTTTACACACTTTAGGACCACTCCTAAGATATTTGTAAAGCCCCGTATTTTAAATTTAAAGGATTATTTATCCATGATATTAGTGACTAAATAAAAAAATGTTTCATTTTCAACATTATTTCCTGTATTTTATATTTCCGAACGCGACTAGTTGTGTCGTTATTGTATAATTTAATTTGCATTATGTATTTCAAACAACAAAATCAAAGAAAGAAATTGAAATTACCTGTTTGTCATATGCCCGAAAAAATATGTATAGTACAGAACCTGGAATTAAGTAGGCTTTTTCTCAAATGTATATTATAAAGTAGCATAGGTTTTTTTTTTCTTTTTCAAAACCTGATTAAAGGTAATAAATATTTAATTTTGTCATAAATAAAACTCAAAATAAATGTAAAAAAAATTTGGTAATCGTTTTTAAAATGAGGCGAAATTTAAATATACCTACAGTTACTCGATCTTGAGCGGCACATATTAAAATATCTACCGCACATCAATTTTCGAAGTATCATCATCTTTCGGCATGAATATTAATGCGCCGATAACAGTTGCAAATATATACTTTAATTAACTAACATTCTTGGCTACTGTAGCTTCATTCCCACGTCGGAAAAATAAACAACGCCGGACTGACTATACATCATGAAACTCTCCACCACATAAATTATTAAAACCGAGGCAACAACGACTGTTTATATTAAATATAGATATACAGGTCTTTATATGGCTTGGACAGGACGTAGTTTCATTTGCGGACGCGTATTTGCGACGCACCGGACGAAAATCAGCACGGAATCTCAGACGACGCCAAGCGAGACAGCCTAAATGGCGATTGGTAAAAATTAATAGGAACGCAGTGTACAATGGAATTCTCTTCGCATGCAGGGAAACAAAAACAAGCTGACTTCGCGATCTAAAAATCAAAATAAAAGAGATGAGTAATGGCGTCAGACCTGCTCAACCTGTATTTCATGCTGCATGTCCACTTCATTAAGGATCGTCAAATACTTAATTTCATTTGAAAAACATATTTAAATCTACTATTAATTTTCACTTAATCACAAACCCAAATATCGTACATATTACAAAAGAATGGATCTTCATAGCTTTAGTTTTCATAAATCATAGAGCTACAAATTAAATAATAAAAGCGGCCTTTATTTTTGCTTATTGAATTAGTAATTTTATTTTCTTATTTATACCTCTATACTTATCACTTTACGTAAAATGTGCAATTAGAAAATTGATTGGTATGTATACATATATACAATGGCGAGCATAGAAAAGTGAATACTATTTTATCCTGTTTTAATTGACAATTCTGAATTTAGGTTATAATGGCATAATAAACAAACTTCTCTAACAACTTTAAAAAAATCATAACTTACGCACAGTTGCACTTAATAAAATCTAATAACTCAATAAAAATTTCAAAAATAAATATAACGCAGCTGATTTGCCGTCAATCACATTATGATATTTCAACGATTAGATTTTTGGATTTTAGCTTCAAGACATGGCCTGTTCTTTTTGCTCGCCACTGTATATTCGCATTTTTGATTCATGTTATACAGAAAAGGAGAGACCCCAGCGAATTATACCTCATCAAATTTGACTTTAAGATGATCGCACGATGCAGTCCGATTTTGAAAACTGTCTTTTTAAAACCAGAAGATAAAGGCTAATTGTGGAGTACCTATATTTCAAAACAGGACAAAAAGCTTATAAACATAGATCACTTAAATATTGTAAATTTATATACAGAGTGGTGATAAGTCACGCACCAAGCTCATAATTTATTTATTTGATGTCTTTTTTTTGTAAGATCCCGAAATAGATACATTTTTAATTTTAAAAATACATATTTTACTGCAAAAATCTTTTCGCGATAACATTGTATAACTGGGTGTAGAATATGCATGAAAAAGTTAGGGTTGCCATTTAAAAAAATTAATTATGTGACGAAAAACAACTGCCGAACAAGAAAATATTTTTGCATTAAAATGTGCCTTTTTAAAACTAGTAATTTACCTGCTTCAGGATTTTTCAAAAAAAACTTTATCACCACCGTGTACATATGTATAACCTCATATATTTTAAATAAGTAAGTATAACCGTTTTTTAACACTTGAATCTATGTGTATATCATATTTGCTGTGAGAGCGGGAACTATTATTTAGAAATTTCCAATTTAGAATGAACAGGGGCATTATAAAGTAAAATTTTACCTTTAACATTATTAAGTTTAGCATCACGTCGCTCTATAAATTTTAAACTTTTACATACGTTATTTACAACGGTCACGATGTGCTTGTTAAATTTTAAACTAAGTTGAAAGTGGACATAGAGTTCCTGTATTTTCCATTTACGCCTTGAGTTTTGCAAATCTATCGAATTTGTTCTAATATAATTGGGGGATGTATTATTCTTTGTTGATGCAATCCGTAGTTGCAAAGATAAATGGTATAAGGACAAAATATTTTAACTTATCGTTTTTCTTTATGAACTTATTTTCTTGTCCGTTAAAAATGTATGAGACACAAGCTCAAAAAAAAATTTGTTGATTTATGTTTTTAAAAAAACTTGCATTTTGTAATTTTGCGATTTTGGCTCGATTTGCTGGTATTTTCTACATTTGGTTAACTTCTAGGTATAATTTTTATAATTTTCAGTTATTTTTACCATAGAGTATCAATTTATACACCTAGGTCCAGTTGCACAATTTATTCCAGCTTCACTTTAAGCCAAAGCTTAAACCCTTTGATTAAATAGTAGTCGTTGTTATGGATTTAAGTTTCAGCTCAAATTTAAACTGGTATTGTACAATTGAGCTTTAATCTACAATCATCATTATTGAAAACTACGACTCTCTCTAACTAATGGGTCTATTCTGCGCAATTCTGTAAGCAAATCTGTATCTTTCTGTAGGCTTATGGATGATATGCAATTCTTCGTTCCCTATTGCTTCCAGAAAACCTTACAGACTCGTAAATATTTACGAGTGTGTTTAATGGTCCCGGAAAGTTACGGACATTGTCGAAATTAATAAGTAGTAATCAAAATTAGTAAAAAAACATGAACGTTTTAAATAATAATAATAATATTGCTTTTTTCATTGGATTATTATTAGAAGAAGATCAAAATAGGTAAAGAAATTCAAGAGTAAAGAGTAGGTATATTTTTGACTTTATAAACATTTCAGAAACTTTTTGCGAATTCACCGAAGACGACTGCGAGATGAAATGGATCCTTTCAATATCCCTGACATGCAATTCATTACATTATTCCGATTAAATAAGCAATGTGTGATAAATTTAATTAACGACTTAAGGCCTTACATACCGAACAGAAATAATAACACAATACCTGTTACAAGAAGAGTCCTTAGTGTATTGCACTTTTTAGCAGTTGGATCTTATCAGAATTCAGTAGGTACATGTACTTGGATTTCTGTTAGTCAAGCTACAGTTAGCAGATCGGTAAATGAATTTTGTTCACTAATTGTTGAACATTTATTACCTATTTGGGTTAAATTTCCCATTACACTTGATGAAGTTGTTGCTGTCAAACAAGAATTTTTTAGAATATATGGACTGAGAGGGGTGATAGGGGCTGTCGATGGAACTCATGTAGAGATTATTGCACCTCCTCGTACAGATATTAATCGTCGCCCATTTGTTTATATCAATAGAAATGGAAAACATTCAATCAATGTAATGCTAATATCAGATGCAAACCCAAAAATATCAGCATGTAATGCAAGGTCTCCCGGTTCCGTACACGATGCTGCTGTTTGGCAAACTAATTCCATAAGAAATCATTTACGAGTAACTCATGAACAGGGTGATAGAAGCAGTCATTTGATAGGAGGTAGTGGTTATCCCCTTGAACCTTGGCTATTCACTCCATTTCTAAATCCGAGAAATCCAGGAGAAGAAGCATTTAATAATACATTGAGTTCTGCAAGAAATGTTATTGAAAGGACTAATGGGATATTGAAAGGAAGGTTTCGGTGCTTGTCAAGACATCGAACCTTAATACAACATCCTGTTAAAGCAAGTACTATAATATATGCTTGTTGTGTGCTACACAATATTGCAAAACATGCAAATCTGTTAAATGAAAATGACATCGAAATTCCAGATGCCAATTTAGATGCTATTTATCAAGTAGGAGCAGCAGCTAGGGCTGATTATGTTAGAAATAATTTTATGTAACAAAAAAGAGTTTCTTTATTTTTATACATATGTATTTGTACTTAAATTAAATAAATAATAATTTTATACAACGAAAAAAGTTTATTTACCTTTATTCTTAAATATTTACTTTAAATAAAACTTCTAGGAACAATCTAATAACCTATAATGAAAAATCGGGATGGAGAAATGGAAAGCGTTTAATTTCAAAATCCAGTTTTTCTCTCTCAATTTTAATATAATTCTCACCAAAGTTTCTGAATACTTCAACAAGTTCATTTTGATTGGTGGTATTTTGTTCAGTAATTTGTAAAAGATTTTCAGCCAAAAGTGACAGAGGCTTAGGTCTTGATCTTGACGGTCTCGTTGAAACATTTTGATTTGAATGACATGGGGTATTTTCTAGCTTGTTTTCCTTTTTAACATTGATAACTATTATTTCATTCTCATCAACATTACTATCAAAGAGACTTCCTGTTATGTGCTCTGCAGGTGGATTTGGTGAAGCAGGTATGCCCTCGTAAACTGTAATATATTTTGCACCTTCTACTGTGACTCGTCCCCAAACATTTAATGCCCTCTCTTCTAAATCATTCAATTTGATATGTGCACTTGGACCTCCTCCTGTTTTATTTCTATGACTTGAATTTTTCTAGCTTTTGCTTTTGTTGCATATTTCCAATCAATAAACCTCTAAAAAAAAACATAAATACATGATGTACATGTACACATTGTTCATACATTTGTTCATACTTTTTTCCACTTTCCTGAATTTAAGACAGGTCCATCTCCTCCCAGCCCATTTAATTGTAATGTTAACTCTTCCCATTTGTTCTGGATGTAGTTAGGTGCTAAAGTGGGATTTACCGTATTTGACCTAAATGCATAATCGTTTTCCATTGTTTCCAAGTATAATTCACATTGTGAGTTGGTAGTATTTTTTGTTCTTTTTCTCTTCTTGATATTTTCACTGAAATCATAAATATGTATTAGTAACACATAATAATAAATGAATAAAAACGAATTTCTACAATTTTTCTGTTTTTTATGTGAAACTGAAATTTATACCTACAATGCTGTCTGAAATAAATATTATAAAATTTACCTCATTTTCTCCACACATACACGCACTTTTACTGCTGCAGCCGATTTAAGTAACAACAACTTTGAGGTTACGTTTTACTGTAAATTTCACCGTAAAGTATTAGACCTGCAGTTGCAGTAGTTCCTTTGAACCATCGTAAGTGCGGTATTTACAGGCGGGATCCCAGAATTGCCACATTTACGATTCTGTAAAATGTCAGTTACAGGATAATCGTAAGCTATATTTTTACAGATTTACGAAAATCTTACGAGTAAACGCAGAATAGACCTATAAAACAGCAATTAAATAACTTTTGAGGTAATAGTCATTTGTAAAAAATATAAAGAAAAAAATTTTTTTGGGGATATATCCGAATTAAGTTAGGTATAAGTTGCATTGGTATTCTTTACTCAACACAACTTATAAACAAAAATTATTATAATCAAAATGTTGAACGTACGTATACATGCAACAGTATACTTTCTTTATTCGTGTTCTGAATTAAGTTGACTGCAATAATTTTTTATTTGGTGGTCATCTAAATTACCAAAATATGAGAAAAAATATTGGTCTCAAATGAGACATTAATAATGTAAATATATTGCGTCAAACTTCAGCGGATGCGTAATTTTTCAGAGTATAAAGCGCGCGCCTATTTTATGGGTGCACAGTACATTTTAGATTAAATAAACACAATGTTCATTACCCATAATTCAGCAGAGGGCCGTGATATACTTGCTGGCTGGGCCGAGTTATGGTTGTGGCTGAGCGCAATTTCTCATTTGTACCTACAACTACGCTTATTACGCCGAGGGTAACGCGATTATGAATATTATAACTCGGGACACAGTCGTAGCTAATATGTGAGGTTTGTTTTCGAGTGGTGGTCGTCCGCGAAAATGAAGCATATGTCGAAACTTCGCTGCCGAATAAAAGCCTCCCATAACAATAAAAATCATAACTTTGCGAATGTACGGTGGAACTAAATCGTGTGCAAACACACATATTTTTGCAAACTTCAGCGCAACATATTATTGGTTCGGGTGAATGTAATTCGTACACGGCAGCAATGATTCCGTCCTTGTCCGACGAGCAAGGTTGGAGAGATAAGAGCTTTATTTAGTTCAAGCTAGACAAAAACGGAACATCCCCAAAGATAGCACTATACAATCGCCTTGATTAAATAAGCTCGTTGAATTCAATCTCTACAGAAGCAATCTATCCAATTTTCTACTAGTCTTATCTTTTTCAACCCTCCCCTATGATGTTATCCAATCAGAACCCATATATAAAGTCACGTGGGCGACCTCGAGTTCAAGCCAAAAAGATTTATTTAAATAGGTAATGCATATAAGGAAAGATAACCACCTAGCCGGAATTTATTTAAATCGCTGACAACTTTTACTTAGACCTCGAGCGCCTAGTCATTAAAAGGGTCGCCGTGAAAAACGTAAGTGGCGAAATTTACAAACATTCCTAAATGCAATTGGAAGGTGCTCAAGGCACCGGGGCGAAAATTTATTCTTCGCCGTTGATGCGGGTATTTTAAACATGCGCGGTTCAAGAGACTTACAAAAATAGTGACAACATTTAGACGTCGCCGCTGACAGACAAAACAAAATAATTCGAATTGTTATTCAGATTATGTAGACATTAAGACTTCAGAGCTTTTTGGGAACAATAAATACATGTATATATTTCTACCTAATTATTAAACAGAGCTTCTGCGTCAAACGCTTCTTAATAAATCCTGTAAGCAGCTGCACTTAGCAAAAAGTATTAAAATATCCGGACAAAAGTTAAGAGAGTAAAATATTTTGGTTCTTAATTTATACTTTTCAATAAATTATATAATTTATTGTGTGTTTTTATCACTAAGCATTAGATTGCATTAAATAAAATTGGATATCTTGAAAATGATCTCAAAATATTCAAATGAAAAATTTGCTGGCTAATAAAAAAAATTATTAAATAATGTTGAGTGACTATATTTAAAAATTATCACAAAATTTGTAATAATTATTGATCGGATAGTTCAGGAAACCATTTATTTTTTCCAGAAATCTGTGAGGATTCTCTTATTGGTTTTATTTTGGCGGATACTTTTACAGCCACTCTGATATGGAAGCGACAAATGGTTAACTTTATTGTATAGAAATGCAGATGCAGAATATTGCCACCTTTTTACTCGATTTCATTTTAACTGTAAACTCTACCAACATTTGCTTGTAATATACACATTTAAAAAAAAATCTGTCATGGCTATTAAGAGGAAGACCTTTAGTTCTCTAACAACTAACAGATACTTATCGAGAGCTCCATAACTTAACTTAAAATGACTTTAATTAAGCGTGTGATATGTAGTGATGTAAGATGCATTTTTGTGTGTCAATGTCACACCGGCAGCAAAATAATTTTCCTCTTGTTACGCCATAATGGGATTGTAAAATCTCGAATATCAACAATGCCTCAACGTACATACTTAATCGTTAGTGCATTGAAGATACAACGAGGCGAACATTGCATACTATACAGGTTTTCCCATTTGATTAACAAAACGACAGTCACATAAATCCGCATTAATAAAGCCGTACGTTCGGACGTCGGGCTTGTTAGACAATCCGTATTATTTTATACATGATTTATTCCGCAATATTTTATATTAATGCATAAATATGTATCAGTTACTTCTTGGTCAAACGTGATAGGAAATTCTGATTTACAAGATTAAGTAATAATATTTTTTAAAGAAAAAAAAAAGACAAACGTTGACGTTTGTAGATTTATATGACTAATATGTTAAAACTATCCTGTAATTTATTGCACTAAGAATTCATAACTTTTATTTGTTCGTTGCAATGTATATTGATATTCAGATTATACAAATAACTTGAAGATACCACATACAAGTTTGATAAGGAAGAAAAAGCGTTAAGAAAGCAAACAAACCTCTGTAAGTAATAAATTTATATTAGTTAAAATATAAATTTATTACTTTCAGGTTTGTAGGGAAATTTATATTTTGCTGTAAAATTCAGGACATAAAATTATGAGATATTCGTCTGTTTTGTTCATATTTTGATGTAAACGCAGGCGTGAAATAGAAATCTCAGTAGCACAACATATTTAAACGATATATTTTTGAAGTCATAATGCCTTCTTCATCTTTATATTTATTCATAAGCCGCACACAGGTTTGTGCATACCTTAAATATAATTTGCTTTTATATAACTTAATGGGGCTTATATTGAATGTCAGTTAAAAGTAAATCAGTTAAGTCACGAAGAAAATTTAATTTAGGAACATAGTGAGTACTTCATAATCATAGCAACTAATTGACTTATAGTTTTAGTTATCTATAAGGACACTTGGAAGTATAAATTTCTGGCAAAACAATATGATATGTTCCTATGGATAAGTCAATTCTTTGTGGAAAGTAAAAAAAATGCTCCTTATTTTTGCAGGAGCTTCAGTAAGTCTTAGGCCGTATGCATACGGAGCTACTCAAAAGAAACTGATCACTGACGCGAATCACTAACTAGTCCGTTTCAAAAATTTTCACGTCAACTACCCAGCCATAGACGTTTTATTAAAGAACGCACGCTCGCTGTTCGCATGAGTTTGAAATTTAATTAAAAAAAAAGCTAGGAGGGGTTCCATCGCAATTTTTTTATATGTTGCCTAGAAATGATTGCAAATTGATATTGTGGTGGTTATTTTCAAAAATTTTCACGTCAACTGCCCAGCCATAGACTTCTTATTAAAGGACGCACGCTCGCTGTTCGCATGAGTTTGAAATTTAATAAAAAAAAAAAACTAGGAGGGGTTCCATCGCAATTTTTTTATATGTTGCGTAGAAATGATTATAAATTGATACTCTGCTGGTTATTTTCAAAAATGTTCACGTCAAGTACCCAGCCATAGACGTTTTATTAAAAAACGCTCGTTCGCTGTTCGCATGAGTTTGAAATTTAATTTAAAAAAAAAACTAGGAGGGGTTCCATCGCGATCTTTTTATATGTTGCGTAGAAGTGATTGTAAATTGATACTCTGCTGGTTATTTTCAAAAATGTTCACGTCAACTACCCAGCCATAGACGTTTTATTAAAGAACGCTCGTTCGCTGTTCGTATGAGTTTGAAATTTAATTAAAAAAAAAAACTAGGAGGGGTTCCATCGCAATTTTTTTATATGTTGCGTAGAAATGATTGTAAATTGGTATTCTGCTTGTTATTTTCAAAAATTTTCACGTCAACCATCCATATATGGATGTTCTTGTTATCTATAGTTATCGTGTTTACTTATCTATAAATATCGTCTGAAAAAAAGGGAATTAAATATTCTTTAATAGCATTCATATTGATGTATATCTACCGAAATTTGTATGATACCGTCAATTTATTAACTTATTTTTATGCATTTTGGTGATAAAGTTTTAGAATTTTATTGCTGGAAATCTATTGCTAACTTCACGTCGGTAGTTTTCCATCAGTTCAGTCCGGCTTTAGATATCTGATAATGTGTGCGTGGATCAAAGAACAAGAGAGGAAAAACATTTACAATTGAAGGCATTATTCCAAAAACCAGACAAGTCCAAAAATGATAATTGCCTGGCTTTTGCAGGAAACAAGTGGGATTTGCCTTGTTTTTATAGAATCGCACATATTTCTCCGTACAAAATCGTCGGACATGTCTGCTTCATAGCGAAACAAATTATACCACTAGACAGCCATTGTCTTAACGTATATAAAATAGCGACAACTTGTAAACCAGATATTTTGGGCTTGTCTAGTTTTTGGAATAATGCCTTCAATTATTCATTATCTTATCAGAAACTCGGTTTATAAAATATTTTATAAAACTCTAGACATATTGGTGGACTCCTTTAAAACCAGTGTGTTCGTATAAATTTACGTTCAGTTTAAGCAAATAATGATGTACGTAGTTATGAAACTGCTTAAATAATTGCAATCTGACAATAAGTGTATAAATCAGATCATAATGTGTCCTGATAAAGAGGCGTATGCGTAAATTGCATAATTTAAGGGTTGTCCCGTCCTCTCGTCACGGTTAATGCTGTTAAAGCACTTGAATTATAACTTACAAGCGCGTAAATTCAGAGGCAGTCCATGCGCAGTATTAGTTTTAACGCACGTACTTAGTCATCATTAGGACAGGACACCGCAGCAAATGGTGGAGAGCGATAAAACAAGACAAATGTTTGTCCGGAAAATTATAAGCAAACTTACGCACACAAGAGATGGTGGATATCTTGGAACGGAAACCTCGCTGTTATGATAATAATAACAAACGATTCAGTCGCAAGTGCCCGCTGGTAATTCAAGAGCCACAAAAGAATGCCACTAATTAGAAATTATTCCTGTTTTTATTTAGTAATTATAATTCCGTCGAGGCTGAAAAGTATAGTTGGCTCCCGCCAAGTTCTAATTAAAATTATACCTCTCCTTTCTGTGGCGTGCCACCCTCCTTCTCTCTTCGGCCGTGCTTGCTCGCCGTACTTACTCAATTACACTTGCGTCTCAGTTAAAAAGGGATGAGAAAATATATATTATCAAATTGCCGTTCACGTAATTTGGCGATGGAACGAAGCGCTTTAAATTACGGAGTCGCATCTGGGTGCAATTTACGAACTGACTTATTGCTTTCATTTGCCAAGTAAATAACAATTTGAATAAATCTTCGTACAATGCGTATATTTGGGACGTTTTATTCTTCGCTTCTTCCGGAATTATGAAAAGTCGTGCGTCAATACGCCGCTAACTTTAAAACTTTATAATGCATACCGTAAATCTCAACTAACTCACTAAATTCTCGGGTATAATTTACGGCCAGTTTAAATTTCAAATTACTGTCAGAACAGCCGTTAAAGCATTTCCAACTTCTATATTTCCACATTTTCTTAATACTAACAATTAAAAAAGTCTTCTTCTTTTCGTCGATTGGATGGGTAATTAGAGTAAATGGTTTTAAATATCAACCAAACCTTAATTCAATCATGACCAATTTTTAAGTCAGAGCCGTATTACACTTGTTAAATTTGATAACAATTTTATTACAAGATTGGTTGAATTGGCACTTCTTGCTCACTTCGTAACAAATTTAACAAATTTTGCACAAAAAATATCATAGTGTAATACGGCTCTAATACTGAATTTTAAAGTGGTGCTTAATAATACTAATGTTTAATAAGTCAAGGTAAATTAGATAGAGAACAAGAGCCAAAACAGCGTCAAACAGTTTTAATTTTGTATCGAAACCTTAAAAACTGCAGTACATATTTTCCGACATTTGTCATTGTTTTTCAGTTTTTAAGTATTGTTAAGTAAAGTAAGATTCACAATATTTGTGAATTTAATATATATAAAACTCAGTGTACATCCTTATGGTTTAATTAATTCTGGGTAATTTTTGAGATAATTTAGTGTAGAAAGTAACTGTTCGCTTGAACACCTAAAATACATATTAAGAAGATACGAAGGCAAATAATAATCACATTTATGCATAATTTTGCTCAATTTAGCTGTATGTATAGGCTGACTGTCAAATGACCGGCTAAAAAAAGACGCGTAAGTGAATGAAAGATTACGGAAAAAATGATTAAAAAGTTCTAAATAATTAAAAATTTACCTAAAAACACTTGTGTTATTCAGTCATACAAAGCAAAAATAATTCTTACGGTGAAACGGGGAACGATTTAATTTTTGTTAGTAATTATAATAATAGAAATAGAAAATGCAAAGGAACTGCAACACGTAATATTGGGCCGAAAATATATGCTGAAGTAGTTATGATTCCGGACTTGATTGAAATTTTCAAATGCGGTCACGTTCCTAGTGGGAATAAACTTCATTTACAATATAATTCAAATTAAAATTAAAGAAAAGCACTCGGAATCCTTAACACGGAGATTTGAATTGTTTTCGTGTTGTAGTACTTTGTTTATCTGTGAAATCGGATATTAAAAGTGCAGCCGTTGTTATCCTTGTTTTATATTGTATTAAATAATTTACTTGCATTTGTCAATAATTTCGTAAATGTTTTGGATCTCTTATTTCAGCTGATCATGTCAGTTTTGTTTAAATGTCAAGACACGACAGACGTTCATCTGTTGCTTTTTCTTAACCAGGGAAGTAGCGATGTCTTGAGTATAATTTTTGATTATTTTTTCAATACTAAAATATAGGTATAGAATCTTTTAACGTTTTAACGTTCCTGTAGTCTCGGAAATCGAAAATCTACGAAAAAATTATTGGATTGCATATTTCTGCCAGAAAAGAAGCTTTATTATTATGGAACTACTACTAAAGTGGAAAGTTAAATGGATCATGGAAACTGAATTAAGAATAAGCATGTTTTCTAAATTTTCATAAATTACAGAATGAGTTCTTGCACTACTCAAGTTTCCGTTCTTGAAAGTTACAAATTCGTATTTAATGTTCAAAAGAATTAGGAGCACGTAAAATTATTGAAAGCTGTACATCACTGTGGTTTACATCGTCTACTCGGTATTTAGGACCCGATAATATAAGACTAAAATACAAAAAAAAAATCACAGCTTATTTTGACAAAACATATAAGTTTTTATTTTTTTATCTAAATTCAACATTGGTGTCTCTGATACTGGTATTACTGGTAGTGTTTATTGGCCGTTCATTTATGCTGGTGTTTAATCTTTCCCCGCCCCACGGGGTTGTGGCGGCGGCGTATTGTGCACACGCTTACTCGAAATTCGGAATGGCTCTCTAGCGTCTCCGTCTTGTTCCGACGATGGCGCACGAGCAGAAAGAGACGCAACATAATTGCGTTAGCGAATTATAAGCGAACTTCCTATAATTTAAGAGTATGCATGTTCTATCGCTTCAGGCAAGTGCAAACCGAACTGTCTGATCTAAAACACAGCGGGGAATTAAATCGGGGAAACTGGAACCATTGTTCACCGGGATACATGTAACTATACGTGCTATAACTTGACTATTGATGAATAGTTTGAAGTAATTTACCCTTTACAGATAAATATGGCTCTAATCGTGATTTATTGTTCTAGGTGAGTCGAAAGGCAACTTGACCGGAGTATTTCAGGTGCGGGTGTCCCTTCACGTGAGAGTAAGTGAACGTACTTGCGTTTAATTCGATAATTTAATTCAAAGCACAAACGTGAATTTGTTGAATTGCCGGCATTTATTTGCAGTTGTCGTGCAGGCAGAGCTATGTACATTCTGCCTTTATTTAATAACGTCCATTTATCATTTTAATGGTACTAGTTTTCTTACGCGGAATTATTGCGAAAGCTGTTTTTACAGAATTCATATTCTTCTTGCGATTCTTGCTCCGGTTGGAAGTGAAAACCATATTTCTCTTCAGTGTTTACAGATTCTTCCTAATGAAGAAAAAAATCTCTCTAACACTGACAATTTAAGACGATGGACGCTGCAAGTGTCTCATTCTACGGGACGAGCGCCCTGGGACTTGAAGAGCCTCAGGTTCCTTCCTTCCTATATAATACCCCGTCTACTCTGTCTCGCACGTCCCGCCCGAGATATATTGCTCCCAATGCCTCGTACATAATTTCTCTGGAGCTCCGTAGCCGCCCTGTTCCCCCATCTCCCTGAACCTAAAAAGATACGACGAGCTGTTGCCCTCAACTGAACTGAACGCAACCAAACGCTAGCACAAGCCGATTCTCGGCCGATGTCTTTAGATGTCGATAGTGAATTAACGTCGCAATAAATAGATATAGATATTTATTGATTTTTTTCTTAAATGTATTCATAACTGAAATCTCAAAGTACATCGTTCGTAATTAAGTTGTAATCTCAGTTATTTATATGCGACCCGGCGGGTAGATAAAGTTCCAAGAGGGGTGAAGAATTTCGATCTAAAATGGAAATTGGAGTGTCACATCCTTTTGTCTTTTCTTTGCGTTGGAGTTTTTGTGCCAACGGCGTTGTGCGATGTAGTGCCAGCTAGAGATAACTGAAGATAGATGGCGACAGTCAGCGTGCTTGAACAAGAGAAATATTCCGCTCCAAAGTTTCTTTGTCTTTCCCTCGGGCTTCGCGTTTAATACTGATACATGTCCTATATCGGGACTCACACTCCATACTATAAATCGTTATTAATACTTTTTTTTTATCTGCCTATAATTCTAACGTTATCATTGTTTTGTCATATTTCCTGAACCTATTCTTGTTTTGTTACATACACATTTGCTTAAAAAATATGCTGTCCCCACTTGTATAAGTATGTCGGATACAAAGACGTTGGATTGATGGACAAGATTGATAGCCGACGCTGGTTTCATTCTTGTCACTACGACGTTACAGGACGATATACCTGGATCACACGTCAAAGAACGTCAATTTCTAAACTCGATGTTTATGTCTACATCTACCGAATCATTTTCAAATATTTTCAAAACTAAGACACAGACATGCAAGAAAATCATATCACATTTACAATTTAAAGTTTAAGCAAATATAGTTAACAAAATACACGTACATATTTTAATAAAATGTAAAAGACGATTAAAAAAGTGACACAGATAATATTAATACGAAAATCTATTATTTCAGTAGTATACTCTGCTTCTTATAATTACTACTTTTAATTGGTAAATATCAAGTATAATAAAATTAATGAATAAAATGTTTAGAAAAAACGATACTAGTTAATCTAATATGATCACGACTGATCGGTTAAATTAAAAATTTTCTTTTACTCTTTTAAAGTTAATGTTTTTGTTTACGTAACAGTTAAAATCAAGTGAGATATTAAATTATTATATATTAGTTAATTGCAGTCGTCTTAAAATAGAGTTCGCAACTCATGCGATAGTGCAATGTCATGTATACCTGTGCTAGAGTTAACACGCATACAATGTGTAACACTTTGGACACTTGTTGGGAAATATACTGTATAAATGTATATGAACCTAAGGAAAACAATTAGTTTCAATAAATTTTGAACTTCCTAAAATTTAGTTGAGACTTTTCCCAAATGTTACACAGATCGAATCATCTGTGTTTAATTGTTTTAAAAGCTTTGTGGTGCTAATAGTAATAATTTCTGTTACTGTAATTAGCTTTTTATTTATGTCCCAGTTGTAAATTTTCCTATTCATTGGTATACAATAAACGCAAATAGGGACGCCTTCTTAATTATGAATCATATATTTAATTGTATATCACCTCACAGTGCTTCATATTCTGTCACCTGCCAGATAACTCGTCATTTTTATAAACATATCTAAATTGCCGTTTATGTCAAATTCTCGGAAAGTTTTATATAAAATTTTGTAATGTATCCATCATATTTCAGATACCCTTTCTTGAAAAGGAATTACTAATAGTCTTGCAAATGTAATGCACATTTTCATTAACATACCGTTAGTTGAGGTGTATTGTACAGAAAAATTTAAAATATTTCAAGTGTCCTCGAATATACGTACATATTACATAATATCCTCCTAATAATATGCACTTCTGTTTATCATCATAGAGCATTAATCATTAATCAACTTAAATTACCTCTTTACAAGTTATGAAGTGCAGAAGAATTTAGACTGATATGTGACTTATACGTATATTGCCGAAAATATAAGCAACTATAAATATTCATCAAATTTCTTTCTTTTAAAAGGTATTGCCATTTCCCACAGTCGATAAGTAAAAAAGTCTGGAGCTATCGGCAGAGCTATCAGATTGCTGGATCCAATTACGCGCGCCGCATAAGGTGAATGATATCATGAAATGCTTTAGCTCCATCCATAGATGCAGATAGCCGATAGGCGTGTGTTGGTCTTTGATATCTAATTAGCGAGCGGTAGTGATTTCTGTTTCAGTTATGTCGTCCGCTTTTAATTCTGGTGAATTAATTATATTCGTACAGTGAATATCAGATTGAGTTATATACTATTTACATTGCTATTAAGTCATTCAAGTATTCACCACTCGTCGACCAACTGCTTTTACTTAAGAATTGAAAGATTTAAACCATGCACATCCAGCTACATTGGTCAACGCTCGACACGGCAAACGTCTTTATTCTCCGCAGGCAGCTTTAATGCAAAAAGCGCTTTCCAAAGCCAAAAGTATCCAGACTTAAACCCGTTCTCTCACAGTGGAACAGGCCGACTCGACGAATGATCAATGCATTTATGCAGCACTTCTTATTTCTTATCCGCGACCGGATTCTGCGGCAGCTCTTGTGCGACGAATCAAGAACAGACGTACCATTTCAGGGCATTACTCACAAACTCGCGAACGTGACTGTTCGATTTTGTTTCGCTCACCTTTCTTGTCTGATATGATGTATCCTACAAATTAAAAAGATTATATCTTCCTTAGAGGGCATTATTTTCAATTATTGTAATTTTAGAGAGATATCATTTATTAAACGATATTTACGGACCTCGTAATTCACCTTCCGCCTCATTAACAGTTTTTCGGATAAATGTTATTTCCTCGTCGTAATTATATAATTTTTTTTCTAAGATGCGAAGAAGATTTTCTGACGATTTTTTATCGCGTTCTAACTTATTTCGAAAGCGGGCATAAGCTTTGCGGTCCCCAAAATGGAATCCACGATCGGCAAGAAATGAAAAAAGACGCTCTGTATTGTTGTCTACGCGGAGATATAATTGGCTCCCTCAAACCTAATTCCAAGTGGCTGGCATATGGTCACTTTTTTGACCGCGTGCCGCTTCATTTATAATAACGTTGAAAGCATGCGATCAATCTTTTATTATACTTCTGCCTTCCTTCCTGCAGTAATTACAACCAATTAACACGACTAATAAACGGCGTAAAAGGCAAGCGGGGTCAATAAACGACTGATAACATTTTTATCCTCGAAATGAAATATTCACAAGAGCGAGTGCAGGCTTAATTTATGCCATGCAGTTTGTAACCATGGAAACGCATTTGCATGCGTCTGTAGCGTGTGTGTTGGCAGGGGCCGGCCTAAGTCTGGGGCTCCCGCAGTTTCTTTTTCGTTCCGCATATTTCGACCCTTATCTTAGACTTCTTTTAGCACTCCTTTCAACGAGATATACATTTACAAATTACTTTGGCAGTTTCATTAAGGTAATGCAATTCAAAGAGTGATATATGGCCACCCGTCACAACCTTGACCAGCAGTAAATTAAACACCTTTTTATTTAAAAAAAAAGATCACGAAAATCACCTCTGATTAGTGATATTGATATTATTGCGGTTTCTAAGTAAATTTCGAATTAGGACGAATTTCTTTAACTCTTTAAGCATGGCCTTCTAAATGAAAAGCGAGTTCTAACTGGCCTGGCCTGGGCGTTTTGAAAAATTTACATTGAATTTTTGTGCTCGAGAAAACGCCAAAAGTCGACACTTTGGCGCTGGTTACGGGGCACTGACGGCAATGAGTGAAGTGCACTGTCATTACTGTCAATCAAAGTGAGTTCACACAAAATTAATTAATATTGTAATTACCGTAATACAACATAATTTATGTGGTATAAACTTTACAGATTCATGCATAAATCATTTAATCTCGTCGGAGTGAAGTACGCTTGCGCAATAAAGAAAGACTGGCACTTTAAAAAGCTTTTTTGTTATGAATAATTACAACAAGTTACATAAAAGAGTTTCGACTTTTGATAATGTAAAACGTGTTAAAAAGGGCGTTGATAATTACGCACAATGAGAAAAGAAGCTTTATTATACATGTTGTAACTTACCACAGAAATTCTGAGTATAGGCAGGTAAGATTTTAATCTAAAACCGTAATAGTTTAATGCTAAATTAAGTTGTCGAAATTGGACATAAATACTCCACCTTATTCCAACGTAAATAATATCCAGTATGCTCAAATTTTTACAACAATAACATTAATTGTTCTTACACGAATTCATACAACATTCACATGTGACAGAACTGTCAAGATTTTAGGTTAAGAAAGCGCCCTGTAAGCAGTGCTTGGCGGAGTACGCCTGATCTGCACTTTTGCGCAAGCCAGATAGGACTCGCTTTTCATTTAGAAGGCCATGTCTTTAAGAAATATAGCACATCTTTAAAATTGCACAGTAATAAGCAAATCTGAACCGTGGTGGCTGATAACAAATCAAATAAATGTAGCTTACTCAAATATAATATTTGATCTTTGTTAGCAATTTTGAAACATTGGCTTACATTATCTGTATGCAAACTAACACCAGTCAAAGAGCGTTAAGTGCCAAAGATAGTATGTATACCCGTAACCAGCAGAGGTGAAGGCTCCTCATCAAACCGATGAAGCTAGGTAAGACACATTAATTTGTGTATCCAACTCTTTGTTATACATAAGACAGAGATAAAAACTTATTTATACTTCTACTCATTTGAAATCGTACGCGTGTGATTTATGACGAGCCTTCATCTCTGCTGGTTACGAGTATATGCACATTTGGGATATCTATCTTAGCATTGAAATTGTAGAATTAACTAATGGAAGTTTTTAATTAAAGAGTAACTAAAAAGTAATATCTAAGTAAATAGTGTTTTATTGAATTTTTTTAAAATGAAATACACTTGTCTTAGTACGTCGATTATCATTTATATTTTAACAACTGGTTTTATACAGGGGTTATTTAATAATTCTCTAAAGTTTGTGAAATATCCTGAAATTGGGTGTGTAGTAAAACGTAAAAATTATAATTTTTATATTTAGTGAAGTTAAAATTGTGAAATTCTCTGCGGGAAAATAGTACAGCTGTAAATAAAACGAGCGAGAGAGAGGCGTATTTTCTAGACAATGGTTGAATTAAAGGGGGCTTAGCATGCCCGTTCAAATTACGGTGTGTGTAATTCCGTCAGATTAGCGCAATCCAGAACGCCGCAATGAATAGCGCAATATAACGCTTGACACATTACTACCTCATTAGATTACAGCGAGAGAGCGGAACATCCATGCGCTCGCGGACACCTACTGGACCACTTAAACAAGCCCCGTATTACGAGAATATTTTACAACTGTTTGTGTGAGCTTCAGCGCGCACCAAAAGCGGAAAAACTTGCGGGGTTTTAAATGTGCCAGATCTCCAGCATGCAAAAGTTCCAGCGGATCTGAAGTTCCTTTTTTTTTCTTTTACGATATGCATTTCATTAGGTGAAACATTCAGTACTCGCACTTAGCTTTGATAATATCATCAACGACACATTAGTTTTCTGAGAATTACGAGTGTAATCTTTTAAGTCTTTGAATTCATCCTGCCTATATACAGGGAATTCCAAAATGCACTGACGGTTTTTGGGATGGAATAACTTTTTAATACTTGAACTCAAAAAAAATTACAAACACAACATGTTATTAATCTACAACCCTGGGAGTTTCTTTACTTAAAAATTGAACGGCGTAGGTGGCTTTCTTCCTTCCTTCTTCTTTTTTGAAGAGCACGTGCATACCGTATCTTTAACATCCGTGATATGATCATCATTTTTTTCCAGCCAAGGGATGAAGAACTTAATGGCAATTAATGGTTTCAGCAGGATGGGGGAACGATTAATCAATATTAATATGCTGCGCGATATGTTTCCCAACCCGGTCCCCTGACTTAATAGGAGCCGGACTTTTCTTTTGGGGATTTTTAGAAAGTCGTGTATACAGTAATAGAGCTCGTAGTCTTGAAGAGCTCAAACTAGATTGAAGCAATTCCACTGCTGATGCTGGGCAGAGTGATGGATGATTTTGTGCGACGGCTAGAAGAATGTCAAGCAGAAGAAGGAAGCCATCTATGCCATTCAATTTTAAAGTAAAATAACTTCCAGCGTTGTAGATTAAGATGTTGTGTTCGTAAGTGCAACTATCAAAAAGTTATTACATCTCGAATACCGTCAGTGTATTTTGGAATTCCCCGTACCTATGTATTTTTGGGCTGCCATTATGAAAAAATATTTTTTGGCCTTTATTATTTCAGGAGGCCCATTGTGCAATACCTGATAAGCTTCGAGAATGAAGTACTTTCTAAATTGGACGATGCAAATTGACTAGTACATACAAACTGACAATAGACCAACAAGAAAAAAAATTGAAAGAACGTGAAAAATATTTAAGAAAATTTGTGTACATATTTTAGTTTTCCACAAATAATTAATGGAAATACGTCTCTGGTTAAGAAAGAGCAGCAGATGAACGAAATAAATACAGTCATAAGTGTTTTACAGTTTAATGATTGGGTTTGTTCGCGGAGACTAGTCCGGAACTATTAAAATCAAATGTCCACAGATTTTAACAACGCTTTCTAGTGTGCCGCTTTCATGAAAGCATGGATTTGACGGTTTCGAAGTAGTGCTGAACGTCTCAGCGAACAAAGCTATAATTATGGCACGGCGCGGCGTCCGGCGTGAACTTGGCCTTTAAACGGAATTGACGTGATCAGCTGAAATAACGAGCGTTCAATAAAAAAAATGGTCAAGAAGGCTGTGACAAGCTTTTGTTGTCAGAAACATATGTCATAATTAACTTCATTTATATTTCAACTTTGACAAGTTGACGGCGGTTAACCTTGTGTCAACAAAATTCGAAAGCTGTTCAAAGTTTTTTGGAATATTTTGTAAATTTCTGTGCAAAAATTGATGGAAATTGAACGTATTCTGTGGCAAGGTGCTTTGAAGAAGTTTTTGGCCAGAATTATTAGTCGGAACAGTGTAATTCCTTGACCTCCGAGGTCCTGTAATTTAGGTAACCGTTTGTGATTTTTCTTGTGGCCTTACATGAAGAACTTCATATTTACCACATCCGTTGCAATGATCTAAGGCAGCGGATTGCTACTAAAATTCAAGAACTGAAGGAATCTTCTCCTGTCTTAAAAAACCTGATGAACATAATTAAGCATTGAACCTTGAAATGTTTTCAAGAAGGAGGTAGGCACTTTCAGCAGTTATTATAATTGTTGTAAAAAGTTTTATAAGTTACAGTAACAAATGTTTATTTTTGAAATGTTTTCTTTGAGTTAAAGTGAGGTTAGAAATGCAGGTGACACTACTCGTATGAAGAACTCTCCGCTATACGCTCAGAATAATTTCACAGCTACCTAGACCGTTTTTTTTAATTGAACACTCGTTACAAACTTCAAAACATTTACTTGACGAATGTATTTGACAGTTAAACAAAAAAATCACTACAACACGTAAACAATTCAAATCTCTGACTGTGTTAAGAATTCTTAGTATTTTCCTTTAATTTTAATTTAAACTATATTGTAAATAAAATTTATTCCCACAAGCAACGTTCGTCATAAACATCTTTCTATAGCCCCATATTACTAGTTTACACTTGCATTTCAATTAGTCGGTTTCCTTTATTCGGCTTATCGCTGATATTTTAATAAAAGTAATAGACTTGGCTAATAACAAAGAAATAGTAATGACAATCCGAATTTAAAACATTATAGTCAGTAAACACATTCGTAATCTGTTTGCTTTGTTGATTATTATAATTTGGTTTGCGCAATAGCAATTAATACACACGACGCATCCATCATCAGCTGTGATACTGTGTTATTAGTTCACGGTCAAGTTTTACGACTGAACGACTCTAATTTTCTGCGTAACACCATAAACCTTCATTGCACGCTTTTAAAGATGTAAACCTTTGGTTCTCGTTTTACGCATGGGCGTAACGTGCATTTCGGGTAAATTTTTAATTAATTAATTAACTTCCCATGTCCTGGGATGTCTCTTCTGTCGTCAGTATTTTTCTGTCGGTCTATTCAAGAAGCACCCTGTTTTTACATATTGTACCTATAATTGGTTTACTAGTTTTTGCACCAGATTTGAATTTTTTGAATCTTTTTAACGTGTAAAAATATTAATGGTAAATTTCATTCTGCGATTACAAGTTATTATTAGGAAAAGTAATAGGTAGTAAGTTTTCGTGTATTGAAACTTAATTACGGACGCCAACGTAAATGAGAATCTGCGCAGTTGTTAGGGACAATTTCAATTAATTTGCATTCGATACCCTTCTTTTATTTTGTCCAGGTAAAATTTAAAGTGCGCAAAATATATGCGCGAACACCGCTCGGAATAAATTGAACGAGATACGCGTGGTAGTGTATAGAAGTATGTAAATGTGAATCAGTAGCTGCTGCAATCTAGATCGAGCGGTATATAGTCACAGGTAACTTCTTAAGAGAAGGAGCGAACCCTTGGACACGAGTCGCCCTTTTTGAAACTTTTATCTTGGACCATCTTTTTTCTGCTAACTGCATAGGAAAATGCAACCGTAACGCGTAATTTATTGAAGAAATTTGCGAGTTTGGAGAGGTGGAAAGCGTCGCCGGGAAAGTTGCCGCTGGGCGCAGGAAAATACGACGACATCTACTTTACGAATTGCTTTTATAATAAAAAGAAGAAAAACTACCTTGCGGATCCTATTTATATTTTTATTTCATCTTGGATTCTCTCTCGCTAAGATATACAACACAAGCCTTATCTCATAATTATTCTGAGCGTATTTAAATGATAAAGTAGAAGCTACAATTTCTTGCACCTGAGAAAAAAAATAATACATTCGAAAAGCAAAGAAAGCGCATAAAAATCGTAACGACCGAACTTTCACTTTTCGGAGGCAGTATTTTTCATCTTCGAGACGTTAGGTAAAAAGTAAAGCTAAAACATGTGTCTGGTGAGATTTTCTGCAATAAGGGTAGTTTCAAAAGTCGTTAGATACAAGTGTGGCCAACTTCTGTCTGCTGAGTCGGTTCAAGTTTGAATCCCTGCAGGATTTGATGGTAATGTCCTTGTGATAGTCTTGCGTTATTTGATTTATTCGTGCAATTATTTCTTGGGCTAACGCGAAATTGTAGAAGAGATAACACATCTGATATATCAGTTTGAAAAGAAGATATAATATCCAAAGTCTTTAAGCAATATATTGTTCTCGTAACTCACTGAACAAAATTGGCTAATATCAAATTCAAGCCGTACATTTTCTCGAACGATTTGATCAATATCTTTTATATTTTCGACGAGTAAAAATGTTGCCCGAAGTATGGAACGACGACGTATATTGTCATAGATCTCTGTTTTTTCTCGCTTTAAAGCGCGCATTTAAATATTAGAGCGTTCCAAATGGAATCTCGCGAAAGATTGATGAAGGAAATGCAGGAATATGCAGATCCGGTACTTCTAGACATAACAACGCCTGTTCTTTCCACGAAATACTTTGCATCGTTTCTAGTTAGATGAAGGATATATTTGTATCTATGTGGCACAGCAATAATTTATTGCCGTCAACCATTGTTTCTCTTACCTAATTAAAGATTTTTTTACAGTAATATTTGTGAAATTGTTTTGTTTGAACTACATGTTTTAAATTATTCCAAATTTACTGCGCAGTACTTTGTTTTACCTTTCTAAATACATAATTTAATTAAAAGTACAATAATCATTCACATCTGTAAAAATTAAAATAATTATACGCACATTATTATCCTATTATACAGTGAATTTTTTTCAAGTTTGACCATAGGGATTTACATGTTAAAAATTTGACCTCATGTTAATGTATGTTATGGCACAAATTAGAAGCAAATTTTTATTTTTATTAATTTATTAATAATTTAAACATTTTTCTACGAAATGCACATTGCTAGAATAACAATAACATGTTCTATTTAATTATTTTTCGGGTAGAAGTTGAAATTAATAAGCATAGAATTAACCGAAGTCAAAAATCAAGGTAGCTGAAATGTCATTAAAATAAAAGTTCCGTTAATTGCAAATTTATAAAAAAAAGTCCGTTATTATTAAGCAAGCATTAAAATTATCAATTATGTATGTTATAACAAGTTCCACTCATTCTTCAATAGTATGAAGAAGTAGTTTTTTATAAGTGGTAATAAATTAATGTTGCAATAATTGGTTTATCAGTAATCACAGTGACAAATTATTAATAATATCAGCCTACATGGATTACATTTGTTCAATAATTTGTGTCTATTTTCTTCAACTTTTTGCAGTAAAATAAAATTAAGGAAAACGTGTTAGGATATTCTAGCAAAGTTCATCTTGTAGTAAATCGTTTAATTTACGATTAAATACAAAAATTTACTTAAAATTTGTCCCATAACATACATTAACATGAGGTCAAATTTTTAGCATGTAAATCCCTATGGCCACACTTAAAAAATCACTGTATATCGGTACTTATACTCTGCTCATCGTTTGAACTGTCACACCCACAAAACCTTGTATAAATAATTATTATTACAATTACTATTTTACAATTATTTTAACAATTACCAAGTAATAACTGGAACAAGATTTCAATATGCAATTAGAATCACATTTAAAACATTTATGATTTTTTTTTAACAATACTGAAAAAGAAATCTACATAACATAATAGGGAGTTTTTGATACACATTACGATAAAAATATCGTTACGTTAAAGGCTACGTTGCTTAGCAACCTTATGGATCTAGTCAATCACAAACAGAGTTTTAACGTTTAACGTACGTAAATTTTAACGGAACCTATTGCCAAAAACTCCCTAATTATACAGTTATCGCACCCTTTCCGTTATTACGATAACGGTATATTCTCTGAAATGCGCAGGCGCAAGAGTTACCGTGCCGCAACTTGCATCCGAATAACGGAGCCATAATAGCGAGTTATCGCAACCATCACGTTAACTTACGGTAAACGTTAAGATCATGTGATCCAATGGAAAATGAATGGGGCCACGTAATTTTAACGTTTACCGTAAGTTAACGTGATGATTGCGATAACTCGCTATTGTCGCTTTAAACCGTAAATTTGAAGGTTATGTGTATGTTATGTTGTGTACGGTTACGTAATACGTCAAAACACAAGTGAATTATCCGATGCAATGAACAAAACAAGGCTACGTTTTATAACACAGGACGATTTGCTACTACTGCGAGCTGTTTTAACTAATTATACTTTGAATTATACCTAATGCGACATATTAGGTTAAAGGACTATCTGTCCTCGGAAACTCTTTTTAATTCGCAATACGTAAACTGTTTTATCGTGTTTTTCACTGACTTTACAGTTATCCTTTGCGTGAAATCTGGGAAAACTTTCTAAAATAACTTAAAAATTAAAAGTTTTAATCGCGACATCCTGCGATCGCTTTTTGACCTAACACTATCGCTAATAATGCATTCATCTTCTTCTAACCTTTATCATCTCTTCATAACGTCTTTGCCAGCTTGTCAGGAATGGCTGGCATACGAGCTTATCATGTTTATTTAGTTCAACTCTCCGCGATCTTATCGATGTATTTAAGATAAAGTTTGAGTTAATATCAGGGGAGTTCACTGACCAATGCGGACGAATGGCAAAGTTCTCACCAAGAAATGCATTTTCTTGCGCCTAAACGGGATTTTCGTCGATAATTACAAAGCCATCCACGGTTTCGGCGCCATGACACTAGATTGCAACACCTCATTCAGTTACCGGACACTAGTCATGTTGATGTTTCCAAAAAGTAAGTGTGTAAGATGCGCCTAGGAAATTCCTGAATCTCCTCCACATTTTTAATCTTCTGTCCGAGCTACGAAGATGAATATTAGTTTCGTCATTAGACAAGTAACGACCCTACTTTTCAATACCTCAATTCTGATGCTAGCACAACAAATCCAGCCTCCTTCTTTTGTAAGCTATGGTCAATCTTGACAGTCTGGATATCAAGTTTACTTTACACAGTTCTCATTGAGTGGATATCATATTACCTGTTGCTCCAATAATCATGTCTAGTTCTACAGCAGAAAATATGTTTCTCCTTGACCCTTGTCAAGGATATCTTTTTCCAACATACCTATATTTAACAGGTCTATTCTCGCCAAAACGAATTCAAATTTTTTTGATTACATTTGGCTCATATTGAAACGTTCCTCAACATTGGCTCATATTGAAACGTTCCTCAACATTGGCTCATATTGAAACATTCCTCAACATTTCTCAGAAATTCATCCATCATACATATTATGCTTAAATGTCTTAATAATATCTGTAAAGTGCGTGCAAATTGTAACAATTTTTGAAAAGATAAAAATACAAAACACTTTTGTAATTAGAAACTGAAATAGGTGGCAATAACGTCCATAACTGAATTACTATTTAGTCTTTTTTTATATAAGAAACACCGATCGCAGCAGTTTTTATTTATATGAACAAATTACTACAGTTCACTTTTTTACTATATGTCGATCAATCGATCGATAAGTTAATGAATTTTATGTAGCTATCTCCTTCTAACTTTCGTGAAACATACTTGTGTCTTTTATCACGTCAAGTCATTTCGTCGTATATTTTCTTAATTCAGATGTATACGATCGGCACGTAATAAAAAAATAATCTGGTGTTACATGGTAATCTGTTGTGATTCTTTTTTTGCTACAGCCCTATGACGTGCACAACAAGGAAGAGAACGTTCAAGGCAGAAAGAGGTTCCCCAAAAATAACTGATTACCCGTTGTAATTATTGTTGTCCATTTAGAAAAACTTATCGCATCAAGTTATGTTCTGCAACTGTTTTATGAGAAAGAACTGTCATCGCCAATTATTGCAGAATAGTTTAGCCGCCGTTTTATCTCGACCTGATAGCATTCCATTATCAACGAGGAGTTGTGACGTATAACGAGCGCCTATACAACTTGAAATGAAATCCTTAATCAAGATCACGGATATTATCGTTTATGTGATCTTTTGTTCCCATGATGTCGGAGCGGGATCACATCAATCTCTCGAAAAGAAAACACGTTATGTAATGGCGAACGAACAACGAGATTGTCATGTTTTAAGTAATTAAAAGCGCGTCTGATGTATATTTTATGTGCCAGTCGTTTTTAAAATGTCCGATTTAAATAAGTAGAATTACATTAGAGATCCATTTATTCAAATGGAAGTAACTTAACCGTCTTATTTACTAACAGGACGACTAAGAAATTTTAAAAACTAATTCAAAATTGAAGAAAATCGTTTATTATCAGAGAAAATTGACAATTATTTTACAATATTGAAAGAGTATTCATTCAAAATATTTATTGTTAAAATATAACAATAAATATTTTAAAGGTTTATTTAAAAAGAAAAAAAAAACTAAAGAATAAGATCACCATTATGCAAGGCAATTAATAAATGTATGTTAGGTTTTAGTAATCCATTAATTCGTAATTGAAAATTTTATTAATTACATATAAAATAGGAGTCTGTTGCTGATTTTTAGAACTCGCTAAATGTAAACCTACTGAATTATCTCTTGCAAGAAGTAAGTGAGCGAGTTCGAGACTTGCTACTGAGATTTAATTGAAAGGAAACTAACTACTTCAATATTGTTGTATAATTGCATATTCACGACGAATACAATGTACTTAACTACAGAGCACATATTCATTCAGTCATGTATGTACATTTGTTATCTATAAATCTCCACAAATGTTGGAGAGTATTGCTATTATATGGGATAATTACGTTATCAACGCACTCGCAAACGCAATTAATTAGACGGAGCTATAATTTTTTTAAATTGTATAAATTGTTTTAATTGAGCTGCAAGGAGCCATTTAAATTGTTACCTACTATCAATAATATGTTTTATATACGAATGAGTCAAATTTAATTGCTTATTTTTCATCTTATTTACTTTCCTTGTCAAGAATTTAATGATATCGTAGATTTTATGATATCGTAATTTACGCAATTTTTGAACTTTGTGTTTCGATTTCAACAATTTCAATTTCACAGTACATATTATAAAAGTTACACAGACTTAAAAGTAAAACGGCACAAATTATTTGATATACATGTAACTTCATGTTTACTATTTATCTTAAGAAAGTTGTCCACGTCAAGCGTTTAAAAATTTCTAAAAGAATAATTATTTCGCCTTTATCAAATTTTCAACAGAAAAAGTAAAGTACATTAAATGAATACATATAAAACAAAAAATGTTTGTTCCATTCAATTAGATATTTACATACTACGGGTGGGTTTACAGAAAACAAATCAAATATTTAATTTCGAATTAAACTAATCACGATTAAGTTGCCATAAGAATTACATTGCGAACTGTCAAATTAACAACGTCATTAAAATTTGATTGCAATTAAATTTTCTGTAAACTGGCCCTACGTCTTGTGAAATGATAAAATTAAGCAAATATGCGTAAGTAGAAATTATATACCTCCTGCAATTTGTTTTGGATATATTCACATGGTCTGGCATGCATTCACACTCTACTTATTCTTAAGAATTCGGAAGTAGTCCCAAAGGATGTCATTTTTATGGACTTTTGACAGATTTCTCATTAATAGTTTACATCGTGGCGAACTATCAAGAGATGCATACATACTGCTTGTTTCACTGAAACCTGAAAAGCAGCAGAGGTAGAATAGGCTATATTTTAAAACAAAAGGTATAAAATGAAACGGTTCGCTTGATCACTATGTTACGTCTCCATCGCTGTATATTCTAGATATAAAGGCGGCTCCAGACATGCGGGATGCGCCGAGTGCCGAGCAAAGGTTCGCCGAATTCCTAGTAGTGTGGATGTGTGCTCGTCTACTAGCCAAACAACGGTAGTGAATGCTCGCCTCACTCGGATAGTTGTCGGCATCTTTAACCGCTTCAAAGTGAACGAATAATCGTCAAGTAGACAAACTTAAAGGTCCATACATTCGGGAGTCTTCATCATTGTTGCCCATGATGATTTTCAATTAAAGACTCGCACGGCACTTGGCACTTGCTCTTCCCGCAAAAACTGGGTGTTCGGGCAAACTTCACATGTTTGTATACATGTTTACATGTGCAGACTATTTGGCGAATACCAAGCCGAGCATCACGGCACTCGGCGAATATTCGGTACTCGGAGAATTCCGCAGGTCTGGAGCCGGCTTAAGGTTCAAATATTGTTTTTCATAATTAAATATATTGCTTTTGTTTAGATTACTTTAGAGCTTTACATGATTGTTGTAATTATTTATTGTTTGCAGATTAGGAGCTCTTCTCGTTTTACTATCTTTTCAGTTTTCATTATTAATTAAGGTTTGAGAAAAAGACACAAATTATAACAACAATTTATTTTAGGTCGGTTACACATATCAGCAAAAACAGTCCATTTATCGGAATCATTATTCGATCCGGCAATGAACATCCGAGTCGTTTCCAATACGCCGGAACTTTTAGTGTATCGACTGATAGCCGGAGGCAATATTTACTCGCAATGTATGTAGAACTTACACAGGCTTGTTTCCCTAGTTCGGGCAGTATCACAGAGAATTATTAATTTAGGAGGTATTCGAGGGTTTCGGCATGCTTTACTTATCTTCTTACTTAGGTAAATAACTCGACCCCTACTTCTGGCATTATAAGACCAATTACGTACGACGGGGTAGTATTTTTATGTTATCTACGTAGCTGTGAAACAAAAGAGCAACGATGTCAAACCAATTATTAAAAACAAGCTGTGACATTTAGAGGTACATGTGAAAAGTTGTGTTTAATTTGTGCGGTTTATAGAGATTTGGGAAGGTTCATTTGTTAATAAAATGAATCAAATTAAGGTGGATCATAAAGTTCCTGGCAAAAGAAGACAAAAATTATTTATGAAAATCTCGAACTGAAGAGATGAAGCTAGAAGTTGTAAATTTAAGTATCTGGCATGAAATCTATGCAGGGTGATGGGAAAATGGCGCACCCGCACCGCACTACGATATTTGGTGCTTAAAATTAATCATAAAACCGTTGTCAAAATGTTCCTATTCTTATATATTTACAGACCTACAGAAATCTTTAAATAATTTAATTTTTTGACTACCACATTCGAAAGTACAAATTCAAGTAGAGAAAGCGGTACTTTACCTGTCTAGGCAAGTAAAATATTTTACCTGACTGTGACGAAGCCTACTTCGACCTATTCTGAAGTGACATTAATCGATTCTAATTAATATTATTGTTTATCTATAAATTATGACCAATAAATTGTTTTACATTTGATTATTTTTCAATAATGCTGTTGAAATCTTTTTATTTTGGATCAATTAGTATGATTTTTAATCCCTTTTAGGTAATTTGTAATAAGTATTACCTGCATCATAGCCTGCTTTATCGTCGAATCCAATTAAATGTCAAATTAATTTGTCTTTCAAATCAACTCAAAAAGTAACAATATTTTTGCGCTCGCGTCGCATCTTTTGGTGTCATCGTCGAGACGCCAGCGTCGTTTATAACGTATTATAAGGTAAATGAGAAATTTTTTCAAAAATTTATGAAGTTATAAACATAGATATAAATCTGGAAGTTTTGAACACTTCATGAATAAATGGCTGAGTAACTGGTAGTCGAAAAAATGTTGTATGCACCACGACAGCAGTGTCTTTGTCGAACTCGTTTACTTGCTCGCCGCGGCTTCGTAATTTACAAACTCGTTCGACAAAGTGTCATTTTGCCCCCTTGGTACATAAACAAATATGATCAACATTGTACAGTCGGCATAGACGTATATACGGATGGGGGCTAACATGATTGAAGAGGTCTATGGAAACACAATTAAAAACTTAAAAACTATTCTAGAGGTAAAACGCCTACATTCTTATTCGCAAAAAACTTGCTGCACGATAATTATTGTCGAGTTCATAAGGCAAACAAATTTCAGCAGGTACAGCCTCAATCAAAAGTAATGAAACGTTCAAAGCCGAAACTCTGTAGACAGAGTGCAACGGTGCCGAGTCAGAGAGAGCGCAACGTGTTGTGGGGTTCCGAAGGACTTCAGAAACATTCGTTCGCCATGAGGCTTCATCTCACTCGGTATCTTCTCTCTCTGACTACATCGTTTCGGTTTTGAACGTTTCATTACTTTTGATTGAGGTTGTACTCAATGCCTGTGGGTTCATAGAATTAAGGCATCAACTTTATACTGCTGATCTAGCTCCGTCAGACTTCTTTCTATTGAAAAATTTAAAAAAAAATCATCTCGGGATAAAGCGCATTCCATCTGATGAAACACTTAAAGTGACTGTTGAACAATATTGTTTTTCTTAGGGTATGGGACAATTGGAAAAAGAAACGGAATAAGTGTATAAGTGTTGAAGGAAGTTACGTGGAAAAGTAAATAGTTGTTAAATGTGATACATGTTTTTTTCATGACTAAGTAGATAACATAATAATACGCCCTCGTATTGTTAATAAAATAGGATCGACCCTGCAATTCTATTAGAAGATTGATAGAGTATTGATGCTTATAGATCGATATTATTGCTTCCAGTGATTACAGATCTCATTCAATTTCCAGAGCACTGAAATCTGTACTTTATCTCTTTTTGGATGCACGTGATCAATCTTGTTATACAGTTATCCGAAATTGAAGGCAAACATTTCATTTGAATCTAATTTGTATAAACGTTCCAATATAACACTGAAATCTTGCAAGAAAATCTAAAAATACTCCTTCTGGGCATTTTAAGATAGATTATTAAGACTAGTTATTTTGCCACCACTGTAACATGCTTTGGTTTTTTGATAAATACTTTGTGTGTGTTTTTGAATGTATGCCTTTAAAATAAAAGATCAATCTCTACAGTTTGGGCAAGAACACTCCATATTACGCATGCTTTGTAGGATGGGAAACGAATATGGCGAGCGACTACGATTTCTCCAAAGCCTTTCAACTTCACTCCTGGGAACCTTTCTTACTTGAAGTTACTTACAAAGTAAATATCTTGATGAGTTCGAACACTGGAATGAGGAAAGTTGTCAAATAATTCGAGCGAGCTGATGTTTTGATAAGGAAAATATAGATTCTATGTCGATGTGGAAGAAAACATTTTGATCGTGTTGTTTCATGGCGCTAAATAAAAAAATTGAATAAAATAATTCGTTTAAGTTATCGTAAAAGAAAATCATGTCATTTTAGTATCTGAAAATACAGAATATTGAAAAAATTCGGAAAAAGAATTATGGTACTCTTTATGATCTGCTCGAGTTTTTTTTTGTGCTTACCCCATCAAATCGATTGTTTCCAAAAAATTATAAGGGGGTGGCGGCGGGACAGAAATAGTTAGGTGTATGTATTTTCAAATAATGATTAAGTATATTTTAAAATAATGGTTATATGCAGTCGCGCCAGATCAGTGCTGTACATTTCCAAAACAATTTGAAACAAGCGCTATATAAAAGTTCTTACTCTCACATTTAAAATTTCATTGCAGTATTATGAACTAAAATTTTAATAGATAGGTAGAACACATTTGAAACTCTAGAGCTATAAAAATCAACGAAAACTGAAAATAAACACTGCTGCAAGAATTGCATTTCGATATTAAATAAATTATTATATCTGACTATGTATTTTTAGGTGACGACGTGTCAGTCAAATCGCAAGATATCTTGGTAAAGTAATTTAATAAGCGACAACAGATGATCAGTAATTTGTAATATGTATGTAATGTTATAAAGTAAACTTTTAGTATTACTACGAACTGGCTAGTTAGTGAAATAATTATCCCAACATCTAAATACACATCAGTCAGCTAGAAATTTCTACTGATATTTCGTTCTGGGAATTTCCAAATAAGGTCATGTAATAGATCTGCGGTTCAATTGCAGAGACATTTTTTTTGCCATAATTAATCAATTAACATCCAATGTTCCAATAAACAACTGATGACAGCAATTGTTTATCAAGTGTAACTTTTAAGAGTGATTTCATATAAATTAATTAAATTCCAGTTCCTTATCGAAACTGCAAGAGTAATTAATATGATAATTGTGAAATAGTTAAATTATATTTAGAATCCGAATCACGAATGAAATTCAACTGACGGCCCAGTTATACGAATTTAATCAATAGTGGCATTTGCATATAAATCCAACTTAATTTACAAATAAATTAATTTAATTCATATAACTGAGACCGCAGCATAATTCAAATAGCCTGGGGTAGGAGGGGTGATCTAAATCTGCCGAGTAGGTTTCATCAAGATACCCGGTTGATTTTTTCTGTAATTCTAGTTTTGAAATAAACAAATACGTATGATCTTTTTTACTTAGTCGCCGACTTCAAGCTTAATTGCCAGTCAACAGTTCATTGCGTTTTAAATAGGAGACTGGTGGAGACTTCTGAACTTTGATAACACACGTCGCGCATAATTTATGCCTTTGCTGATAAATGAACTGCTGACAGATTGTGTAAAATAAAAATAATATAAATAACTTACGGTCACTTTATTTACTTTCCTGTGAGACAAATTTGCATATGCGGTTTCGGTCGCACGTTAAGAACGACGGCGTTTTCCACAGGTGTAAGCAAAAATTTCTGAACGCAAGTCATTCTCCGAACTCGATGACAATGAAAGTATATTCTTCAACAATTAAGCGCTAATTGACTTAAACGTACGCATTTTTCTACGGCCTATGCTGGTGATTATAATACTCAAACATTTGCGTGGTATGTTCGGTTGTCGTTTGAAAATTGCTTTCCTTAATTACAGAATGATTTATGTTTGCATGTGTTCGCCTTAGCTTTCTGTTACGATTGTAATGTTAGTTTAAACGTCTGTTCGCATAACCGGATAAGAGGTATGTGCCCTCTTGTTACTTTTTCTTCGTCTGCTAAAATATGGCACCCGTATTTCATCACTTGTTAACTAAGTACCTATTAAATATGTATGTAGAAAAAGAAAATGTTCAAATATATACAAGACTTTTGCATAATGTACTTTGACGTTGGTGTATTTTCTGTAAAAGGTTGTACAGCTTAAAGTTCCAAGATTTATTACGGAAGAAATAAAGTAAATTGCAATGTCTAATGGTCTATTTTATATGAGCAAATATAATATAACATATAACGCTTGTATTATAATTTAATTAAATCTTGCATTTTGTCTAGGATCTTTTCCAATAATAAATATAATAAAGTAGATATGATTTGCTACCAGAATTTAACTAAACGTAGAGTTTCTTTAATACCACATGTCGCTGTTGAAAGATATCGTTATGAATTACATATTAATTATTATTATTATTAAAAACTTATTCTGTAACGCGTGTTATTGTTATTTAGGGATGTCGGCGGCTTATAATTACATGTTTTAATATTCACTATACAGGATGACTGACTTTAATAATACCCGCCAAAATAAAGTACTAAAAATGTTTAAAAATCTAATTAAAAAATTAGAATGAATTAAAAATTTACTCTAAAACCATGTTACGACACTGCCTGAGAAGTACAAAGCGACGTTCTATAAATAAGGGTAAAGGTTTCTATACATATTACAATAGTTACACATAACTGATCCACCATTTGACAATTAACCTACTAAATTTTGTTCGTTCTTTTACAAATGTTTTGATGTGCTTTTGAAAATATTCTAAATCAGTTATTTTAATGTGTAAGTAGAAAGTTTAGTGTTACAATTTTTATAATTCTAATTCTATCTTGTACAAATTCGCAGAACTTCTGATGAAGAAACAAATCATGCTTCCAAATATAAGGCATACAACAAAAGGGTGCCTTTAACAAACACAGTTCAACTTTGTCAAGCAACCCTGAAGTAAATTATTCCAATTTTTTTTTTCAATAACTATTAAAATCACACTGTATAATTTGTGACTAGAGAAAACCTAGAGTTATCATCGTGTTAACTTACGTCATTATTTTAAATGAAAATTCAGAATTTTAATTGTGTTAGATCTGTAAGGGAGGGTACCAAGTCAATTAAAAATACACCGTGACCTCACAGTTGCCATAGCCAAGTTGGCCTTGTAATTATTTTCTTCACAAAGTGATTAACTCGTTTGTTGATTTATATTTGTTGCGCCGTAATTTATGGCCGTAGCAATCTGACACGTTGCATGCATGTAGGCTGAAGGCATGTTTGTCCGTTGCATTTTAATTTGGAAAAGCATTTTAAAAATATAGTTTCTTTGTATATTGTATGCTACGGTCATATTTTATTTATGATCCGCTCCGAGCAACAATTCACGGCGGTTTAACGTTATTGTTACTTTTAAGTAGTTCAATTTCATTAATTTCGTTCGTTAAGGCGATTAACAGAGGATTTTTTCATTACGTGCGATCGCCGCATTGCTAATTTAATTCTTTTGTACGTGTACGTGTTTAATGCATTATTAATGGTATTCGGTTTAATTGTTATCCACATAAATTATCGGTTAAACATACAGCAAACAGCTTCTCCCCATTTCAGTAAAGCTGTAAATTATACATCTGAAGTGTTTTTTTCATACTTAATTGGTAATAATTGCAATAATTGTAATTTACTGATATTTTTCTGATTTATTAGCAAGTCTATAAAAAGGCTACTTAGATATTCAATGTTGTTCCGTGTATGTGCACAGATGCAATAATAGCATTTTTGAAAAACTAATAACTCCGGTTTGTCCTTTCTATTATACAGTAGGTATTATGGTAATTCTAAAACGGCAATTGATCATAAAATTCATCTGAATTTTTCTATCGGTAAATAAATATAAATAGTAGCTATACATAGTATGTATAGTAAATTAAAAATATAATTTAATAAAGATGTATTCAGATCTCTGTTGGTTCCAATTTGATACTCAGTATATTCACTTTCGAGAATAATTTATAAATCGTGTGTTTGTATTTTATTTTTTATTTATAATCATTTATAAGCGTTGATTTGGATCAAGTTACATTGCCTATTCTGTAGAAGATTCGAAACAACTTCAATTTAGCTGAAAATTAAAAATACAAATATTCTATCCTCGTCTAAAATATTTTGCTGTTTTTATTTCGTTCACCTCTAAGTGCACACATCTATATAAAAATTCGTGTTTGTATAAAAAAATTCTTCTTACTTTATGGCACCTAAGAATATTTGCTATTGTATATGTATTCAAATAAACTAAATTACATTATTAATATTGTTTATGAGGATAAGTATAAATTTACTTTCAGATTGTCTTAAAAGATCTAGTTATCATCCTGACGAAGCTATCAACCGATAGTGAAACGTTGAGCGATTATGCGAATTTTGCCCGTTATTTGTTATAGAATTTTCATCGGATAAATCTACTCTAACTATTATTTAAGATTAGTTGGTTAATTGTTGGTCTTTTGTATGCGAAAAAAAACTTGGTATAAGACAGTACCATATAGTTATTATAATGAAATGACGAAGGCTTAATTAATTAATATTATTAGTACAAAGTACCAACTTATAAATGCTGGTATGTGTAATTATCAGACGATGTCGTTCTACGAAACCCAGACGCACAGCGTAATCTGATATTTTTTTTTTCATGTAGTTGTTAATTTATCAAGGTCTTGAATAATTATAAACGATGGCATCTGGGCCTCATCAAAACGTCTATGCTAGACAGAACGAAGTACTGATTAATCAAGCAAAATTAGAGAATAACATAAAACTATAAATAACATTGTATAAGATTTTGTGCGAAAATAACGATAATGAGTGTTAAAAAATTACAAATATAATACTTTATACAATTCGAATTATTAATATAAAAAAATTATTTTAGTAGACAGAAATTAAATTAAATGAAACATTTATATTTGTATATTAATTAATCGAGATGATCTATATATTTTATTCAAAATCAAAATTACTGCTTTTGTAAAATTTTTATATCTTTTATTATTTATATTTCCACAACTAACCATCGCATCAGGTAGTATAAATTATTTGGAAAATATAATAATATGTAATAAACTTGATAATTGTACCTACTTCGACAATTTTGGTTAGGCACATCTCTTATTCAAAATGACACGTAAATTTCAAACGGACTGTTACAGTTAAATGAAGTTTAAAATAATATGTAAGTACTGTAGGAGAAAAAAATTGTGCATATTGGCATGTTGTGGTATTCTACTGATAAGTGCTATAATGCTACACCATGCGGCATCTATTCTATATTGTGAAAATCTATTATGAAAGTGAACAACCATCTATTACGAATTTTAAGTTTTTGTTCTGGCAACACTGGATAACTTACACCCAGTGGCCTAGAAATTAATTTTCTTTCAGATAATATTGTGTAAATAGAAAATAAAAAAACGTTACTGTAATTTTTAGATCGTCCCTTGTAAATCATGTTCTAGAAAGTTAGTTTCTACGCGTTGACAATAACTGATGGAATTTCATCTAGAAATTCTTTTATACTACTTTTATTTTAATAGCAATTGTAATGTATTTTCTATTTTTTGTTTAATCTGTATTTATTCAATTACATGTTTCTATTCAATTGCCTGAATAAAGGATTTAAGGTCGATCGATTATGAAAGTGATAGGTTTGCAGACTCCTGTTGGCTAAAACTTTTTCAAATAGTGTCCACCCTCTAAAACTACATGTACATGCTCTTAAAAAATGTTATCCATTTTTTTAAACGGTATATGATTTTTGTGATATTAGAACTCATATTTTAATTATTAAATTGTCAACTGGCAGTCAGAGTTAATTATTGAAGTAGCTGGCAACTGCAATAATCGTTAAGTTATATACAAGGTGAGATTCAAAATTATGTACCTAACCATGAAACAAGAGCTGTTTTTATTTTTTAACAGTTAGGAATTGACAAGTTTTTGACACGTCTGTCTAAAAATTGAATTCATTTGATAAAAAAAAACTTTAAAAGTGGAAAATGAATCTAGAACATCGAAGTGTAATAAAATAATGAAGGAAAACCCCTAAAAATATCCATGAGAGAATGACGGCAGTGTATAACACTGATTGCTCATGATATTTCCATGTGAAATGTAGAGCACAATCATTCAGGACGATCCAAGAGGTGGAAGGCCCTTAGAAGGTTGAAATACAGAAATAGTAAAAAAATGAGAATTTAGTGATGAAGGACCGACGGACGTCTGAAAATGTCAACAAAATTGTCACAGAAGTTGAAATATCTGAAACTTCAGTTTTAAGAAAATTGCACTTAGATTTACGCCTTAGCAAAAAGTGTCTACACTGTGTTTCTGTGCTATTGGCGCCAGAACAAAAATTATGTCTCAAGAAAATTGCAGTGCTAAATTTAGCCCTTTCAGAGGCGAATGCAAACAAACCTATTTTCACAAGTTATCACTGGGGCCCAATTCGTGGAATCACTCGACAAATGTCGTATGCGACATATACTCTCATACAAAACTATACAAATCGTTCGAGAATTGCGTCATTTTGACGTGATTTCGCATACGACATGATGTCCAATGATTTCAAGAATTGGGTCCCTGGCGGTGAAACATGGGTACATTTTTGAGACCCAGAGAAGAAAGAAGAATCTATGCAGTGGATGCGGTTCTCCACCCCCCCCCCCAAAAAAAAAAAACAGACACAAAGTTTTGCAGAAAAATTGATGAATACCGTCTTTTGGGATAGTGAGGGTATCCTTCTGATTGAATATGTGCCAAAAAGCTCAGCAATTAATGCAGAAGCTTACTTACCCAAGTACACTTCAAAACATAAGGAAGGCTTTGGAACAAAAGCGACCTCATAAGTTCTGAAGAAATGCACGACAAATGCAATGTACGGTTGTCGCCGAAAGAAATTGGTACAGCGTCGAAAATCTAGTAACATGAATTTTAAAATTTTAGGCTGTGCAATTTGGAGTTAATACTATAATCTTACTGATATTAAATTCCTCAGCTGTCGCTCTTATTGACATTAATCCATTTCGACAATTCTGCCTGTTGCGTCCATACGTTACTTTTTATTTAATAAAAATCTTATCTGTTTTTAAGTTCATTAATTTATTTGCGTTATGAGTTGCAGAAGTATCGTGTTAGTTCAGTTATTTGGTTTAAAACTCATTAGTGAACGATTTTACCCCCCTTACATTTCGGGCCAAGATTCAGACGAACGTATCCTCTCGTTCCGTATTCTCGCATTAAATTAAAATTCGCCGCTAAGTGCAATTATACAAGAACACCAACAACCAGGGTGCACCCTCTTCGCCCCGCCTTTCAACCCCAGGACAGCGCATCTCCGATTTAAGGTAAGGGACGAATCGTTCACTTTTGTCTCCTTTTGAACCACCGCCGGTTTTTTCAAACATTTTTTTTGGTCCTTCGTGCCGGATCCGGGATCGAATTTATTTAAATGCCGTGGCACATCTTTCTTACAAACTGTTTAAAAAAGTTAAAAATTATCAAGATGTTGAAACACGATGACAGAGAAGTTTTAATTTTTTTTAAGTTTTCTGGTTGCTAGGATACAATCGTCCAATTTTAGGTTGCATTTACAAAGGAAAAAATTTGGTGTACTAGTATTTTTTCGGCGATGACCGTACATTTGCGGAATTAAAAAAGCGTATAAGTCTTTAGGCTATATTTTCCAATATTAGAGTAGTATAAATCGATCACTGTCTGACTGACATAAGCGCTGACAATTACATCAAGTAAAATAACACTGATTTAACTCAATTCTACTTTCATTTTTAGGAATAAAAAAAAATTAAAAAAACTAAACCTGTTTTAGTTCTCTGAATGGTGCTTTTCTTAACCCCAAATTTTTCTAATCTTTTTTCTGAGCGCTCTTCTTCAATTATTTGTGTTTTGTGGGCAACACTTAAAATGCCACATGTTAAGTCGGTCTGTCACTTTGACAATTATTTTGACTTTAAATGGAAAATAAAATTTCAAATAAAAAACAAGTTCATCGATATTTTGAGTGTATGATTTTTTAAATTCTGCAACTGTACATAAAGCAAGAAAAATTCAGTAATTTATTGAACTGGACCATCCTCTGTATAGTCCAGATCTGGCACCCTTCAACTATTACTTACGAGGGAGGCGACAGATATCCTTCAGATCAGGGTATAAACTATGCTGTAGACAATTTTCTTGTAATACTTTCAATAGAATTTTTTCAATTGGTTTAAAATAACCGAAAAAAAGTAGCACAAGTGTGTGGACATAAAGTAATAAAATTTAGTAGAAGAGGAATTAAATTAGTTGTTTGCCTTTTTGTATTCGTAAGCTTTGAACGTAAATTTTGTGAATGCATGATGTGATAACTTAAATTTGGATAAGTGTTAATTGAAAGAAAAATAATAATAATTTTACTAGTAATGAAATATCTTAAGAACTCTATGCGAGTGATGTTTGTGAAATTCATATTAATTTGATTATAATTAATGCATACTAACTATGTTTTAGAAAAAAGAATGTATTAACGTGTCAGTTGAGAAATTGTCAATTAAATTACATTTTTATCAAAAGAGCGGCTTCAGGACACAAGCAGAAAAACAAATGATTATAAACGAATGTCCTTGTTGCGCAAAAACTAGTAGAGACATAAACATTTACCGCCAAGACCGCGTCGTGAACAACAAAACAAACAGAATCCCGTTCGCGGTCCGATTTCATTGATAAATAAATAATCAGAGTGAAGTGCGGAAATTTGCGGCAAATATTGGCACCGTAATGTGTGTATAAAATTACTTGTAAAACTCGCTGAAATGAAGTGTAAAGTGGCTCATATTACTGAAGTGAAATGGCCGTCGCTAAGCGCGCAAGAACCGTGCTGGGACCGGTTAGAATCCCGTCGTGACCGCCTAGCTTTGCCCGGCTAGCGCATGGCGAACTCGGTTAAAATCATGGCTGACGATGCGTATAAGCATTCCGTAATCAGGCCACTCGTTGCTGCTCATTTTATAAATGTTTTAGTCATTTCACCGAGTTCTAGTTTTTGTTTATTTATCTAAATAAATACTGAGGCAGTTTACAGCACCTACTCTTATTTTTATTTTTACTGCAAATAAGTTATTTATACAATAAAAGATTTCAATTTTATATGTATACAAGGAATCTAGCTTGTTTTATAAGACACAAAAATTGTTTAAATATGACTAACAATAAGTTACGGAAATTTGCAGTAGTTTTTATCGTCAAAGCAGAAAAAAAAAACTATTCCTATAGGCATCATATTTTATGCTTAGGAAAGTGTTCTAGTTTTTTTTTTATTTGTCCATTGTTCAAAACAAAGATATTAACTGATATACCTTGACGACAATAAGTTATTTTTCTGTATATTATAATTATGTAATTCAACTCGTCTTTTCTCCATAATTTTATGAGTAAGCCTTCTTAATCTTTCTCACTTTGTATATCAATAATAATATTGTTATTCTTAAGGTCATCTAGGTAGTAATATTGCTAATTTTGACTACTTAGGATCAATTTATAAAAATACGAAACATTTCAAGAGATAATAGCTCAAGAATCACTCAAGTAATACTTTTTTTTAATTATCTCGAAATTAGTTTTTTGGTACTTCGTTGCCCCTTAAATAACAGTGTCCATGTAGGGAAAACAATAAATTAACAAAAGTTGAAAATTGAGATTAAAATAAAGCTTCCAATTCCTAAAGAATACGCATAACATTTGAGTAACCGGTTTTGGTTTTAGAAAACCACTATTGCAAAGCCAAACCTGTTTCATTAATTCATGGTATTTTTACTTTGACCTGATAATGATGATTGTATAAAATTGAAATTGATTCTAATTTTAATTCTACCTTTGAACGTAGCGCTTATATTCAATATATTAAATAGGAGTAGTAGGTTTCTCTTTATATTAAACTTTTCTATGATTTTAATTTACAAAACCTCATAAACATGTGATATATTTTTAAAACGACAAAATAAATTTCACTCAACTGTCAAAAATTAGACATATATTTATAAAAAAAAATTTAATGATTATTTTAATAAATTTATACCCTTTTGTTTTGGGAATTATAAATAGAACAGTTTTAGAACATTTTATCTAGTTAAATTATTTCTAAAGTAATTGCTAAAAATGTAATTTGCTAGTTGAGATTGTAATAAATATAGTTAAATATTAATACAACACAAAAATAAATCTCGTTATGTTTTGTAATTCCAAATAGCTTCCACAATTGAAGATATTTTCCAATTATATATTAATTTAATTTATAAAAAAAAGCTGTTGAAATAAAAACTACGTTTGTTATACTTAATATATTAAATCTTGAGCTCAGTTTTTTTTAACGATTCTCTTTCCTGGTGTGGCGTTTATTGACCTCAATTATAAACCTTAAGGTGATACGTGTGTTTCTTACGTAATCTCTGTGATGAACGAAATAGCTCGATTCGAACGAATTCCTTGATTCATTGTCGTTATTTCAAGTACCTACTCCGAGGGAGTAATTAACTGCTTCTGGTCCATCCCGGTGATACACTTTTGACACAGGCAGTTCAACAAATTATTAAATATTTTTGCGTTTAAAACGACCGGCGATTTAAAATCTAAATTCCATAAGTGTGACTTTATTTTTTTAAGGAGCACACCCTAAAAGCAGTAAGATTTGTAATATACATGAAAAACGTTAAAAACTCAATAATAGAATAATTGAAAACAACTAAGGCCCAGTTGTACAATTACAGCTTAACTTTAAGTCACAGCTTAAACCCTTATTAACAATTGTTGGAATAATCGTTGTTATGGGTTTAAATTTAAACAGGCGCTATACAACTGGCCCTAAATCATCGAATCAACTCGATTATATTAAAGCCCTACTCAAAGATCAAATTAAAATCATTAATTGACCATCAGATTATCAGTCACTGATACACGGTTTGTGAATTACTTATTAGTTTTTTTTTGTTCATTGGAGCAGAACAGAAAATTAGTACTGTAGTAACAATTCTTCCTGTATTTTGGGTAAATATGCGTGCGAACTTTCCGAATTTCCCCGATTATCAATCAGAAATTGTAAAGACGTCGATAACTCAGGAAAGTTTCGCCATTATTTCGAATCCTTTAACGTCGTGGAAACTTTATCCTCTTGACAGACAGATAAATAATATTTGTTTACTTTATGACGTAATAAGGGGACATTTTTAAAAGCCTTCGCTGCGAAATGCTATCATGATGATGAACTTTGATTCCATGCGAAACTTTTGATTTACGGTGGCAATTTCGGAAACTTTGATTATGAAGTTACATTCTGCTGATTCATTTATTTATACGAATAGAAGGAAAACTGTCCTTAAAAAAGATATGATTTATTTTTTAAATTTTCCTCTAGGTTACTGTGTGCGTCGGTTTAATTAGTTTTTTTTTGGAAATCTGAAGTAAAAAAGAATATTAATTTCATCAAATGGCGTATACAAGTCTAATTTATAAACAAATGGATTTTTTTTTAATTTTTGGCAAATTTTCTAACAATATAAAGTTTATAACATCACAGAAATTATGTTACGTATTTAACTTTTATCGGCCTTTTATGTAAATAATTTTCTCTCTATAATTATACATCCTTCAAGGCAAATTTGTTGCATGTCGTAAAAACAGGTACACTTAACTTTTCTTAATTGTATATTATCGTGTAAATAATTGAAATTATAATTGTTTTACTTGTTATAATTACAGGCGTGCTAATAATTATTAATGTGGTAGTTTATTATTATACGCACGATGTATTGCTTACATTGTAACACGTATGTATGTATTTACGTATGCGAGATTCCAGATAATGCTGTGCAAATTAAATCGCCAGATCTTGATAAGATAGAAACACTGTACGGTTCCATGAAGAAAGTGTCGAAGGAATATGGAATATTAATTAATTTTGTGTCAGAAGAATTGATTTATGGGCTTTTAATGAATTGTATTTCCTCGAATAACGTTTGTAAGTTTGAAGAATGTCTTAAAAGAATGCTTGGAATGCAATTTCGAAAGAAATTTCAACAGAAATACCGACTGATTTTTAACATTTTTTTATTAACCCTTATCGGAACATTTGGACGCCATAACTTAGCTTAACTGAAAAATAAGTCATTGCACTACTTGAGGTTATTGTAAAGTAAAACTACGGCATGCCGACCAAATTTCTTGGCGAGGATTGATAAAAAATTGAAAAAATTAGTTCAAAGAAAATATAAAAAAGAACACTTTTCAATATGTTTTTGAAACCGCTCTTTACTCTATAAAGCTTTTTGTTATTTTTAACTAATACTGGGAAATTCAAACATTGATTCAAAATATTTTTTATTAAATATTACTCATGTTTGCCAATCTATAAAATTGAAAAAGAAATCATGCTCTAACCAGTGTTTATTCATTATTATATTTTACTCATAAGCGAAATCCGTATGAAATATTAAGCTAAAAACATTATGAAATTAATATTAATAACCACTAAGTAATATATTACTCATTGCATTATATTATATGAGAATTTATAATTTATGAATTCCTTTGCGTATAAGTAGGTACATTCATATATATATTTTCAATTAATAATATTCTGTCATATAGACCAAGACTTTATTAATAAGTTTAGTCAATTTTGCTTAGGCCCGATTTATTCACCTCCAATTAAATTTATCTGGTGATTTATTCCCATAGTAACAATTGTGATCATAATAGTTACTATGGAAATTAATCACCAGATAAATTTAATTGGAGGTGAATAAATCGGGCCCTAAATTGATATATTCAGTGTATAACAAAATTGTGTCTCGAATTAGCTATGGAAACAAAAGTACGTATCGTAGATTGAATTCGTACAGGTGCTGTGATTATCGCAAGAATAGAAAATTTAAGTTATGCGAAGGAACTGCAGTGAAACAATTTATTTTTATATATTCTTTTAAGGAGAATAAAAAAAAGTAGAAAGAAATTGATTATAAATATAGGAAAGAATTAATTAAATCTCGAATAAATTTTTAACTTTCGTAGAAATCAGTTTTAAGCCACCGTCAATATACTGTGCATCAGTGTGGGGTCTTTTGTGATATCTAAAGTCGAGTAGTGATTAAAGCTCTGAACAAGTTCAGAGCTGGCAGCTATTCGACAAAAGATTTGAACTTGGTGAAGACGCTTCTCGTGTTCGCCGGTTCTGAACTTTCCGCGAGCCGAACCCAATCCGCGAAGTAGCGCGAAAAGATGAAAGGGTTCGGAGTTCGGCAAGTTGCAAGCCAGCTCGGAAGTCATTTCCAGTGTGGACTTGTGTCACTCTTTCTGACAACAGCTAATCAATAGCAAACCAGTTCGTGATTTTCGTTCTGAAATAGCTCCGAGCTAGTTCGGAACACAGTTCTTGATGAATACGCACCATAATGGTACTCGGAGCTGGTTCAGAACTAACGAGTTCAAAGCAGGTTAAAAACTTTTCGGCTTATACACACTAAAATCTATTGAAGTTCGGAATTATTTCAGAACGAAAGTCTCGAACTGGTTCGCTATTATTCAGTTGTTGTCAGAATGAGTGACACACGTCCGCACTGGAAATGAGTTCAAAGCTGGCTTGCAACTTGCCCAAACTCCGAACCCTTTCATCTTACCGCTACTTCGCGGAAAGTTCAGAACCGGCGCACACGAGAAGCGTCCTCACCAAGTTCAGATCTTTTGTCGAACTAGCTCCGAGCAGCTCTGAACTTGTTCAGAGTTTTGGTCAGTACCCGGCTTGAGATTCTAAGCTATTGAGTGGTCAAAAAATCGCATATATGTACAACGTGTTCAAGAAAGTATGCAATAAATGAAAATCTTTTTTATTACTGATTTCTCAGAAAATTTAATTCTTTATAAAAGTTTGTGCTTTATAAAAAAAAATCTAAAATCTTCTAAGATGATTGTATTAATTAATTATTACAAAATTATAAAGTATGAAGTTTAATAGTCACGATTTAAATAAAAATCATTAGATATGATACCCTTCTTGTCTCAGTACAAAATTTTGCCCGTCTGAGAACGTTCTCTGGAATATTTGAATTTTGAATATTCGAATATGTTCTAGCATCGCTAATTTTGTTTTCGAAATCTGCTAAATTATCAAATGGCCTCTCTGATACACCATACTTTTTGAACCAACCCAATTAAATGTAATCCAGAAAATTTAGGTCAGGTGAGGGTGCAGGCCATGGGAATGATGAATATCTTCCTATCAATTTTTGAGGAAACTGCTCGTTTAAATACTGAAATATTGCACGTGCGCTATGTGCTGATGCACCATCCTGCTTAAACCAGACAGAACGCCTTATATTTAATAAAGATTCATTTTTTAATTCAATTCTCAGAAATCTAAATATCTTTCAACATTTAAAGAATGTCGAAAAAATAGGGCCCTATTTCTTTTCTGTTCCACACCAGACAAGTTTATTTTTTGCAAGTATCGATTATTACATTCAATTTTGAAATTTGGATTCTCAATTGATCACTAACGACAGATTCGTGGGCAAACTACACCATTTATATGGAATGTAGTAGCTTCATCCGTAAATAAAATCTTAATTAAAATTAATTTATAAAATGCTTGTATCTTTGTTATTTAATGTGGTATGTCATTTCTTTTAAGTTTTTTTTTTTTTTTGGATTCTAGATAAAGCACAAATTTTATAAAGAATAAAATTTTCTGAGAAATCAGTAATAAAAAAGTTTTCCATTTGTTGCATATTTCCTTGGACACATTGGGCCAGATGAATAAAACGAAGCATATGCTTTTACTACAAATTTTTCAATGAAAACTGCAAATATTTGAAGAAAAATGAAATTCTAAATAATTCTGCCTGTAACGTAGTAAAAATTTTAATAAATAGAATCGTATAATGATTTGCATTCGAAATTTTTCCACGTATTTAAGCTTTAAAAAAATTATAACAGAAGTAAAAGCATTTGCTTCGTTTTATGCATTTGGCTCGTTGTATTTGAAGAAATTATAGAAGGTCTCATCGATTAAAGAAATTTATTCACAGTCTATATTACGGCGTTACTGGTGTCGGAGGCCACAGTTTCCATTATGAAAGGCTGCTGGTGGGTTTACAGAAAGCAAATCAAATGTTTAATTTCGAATTAAACTAATCACGATTAAGTTGCCATAAGAATTACATTGCGAACTGTCAAATTAACAACGTCATTAAAATTTGATTGCAATTAAATTTTCTGTAAACCGGCCCTACGTCTGTGAGATGTCACTCTAGATAAGTGTCTGAATTTTATTATTTATGAAAAAAATCAAGATGACTATATAATTAATCAATAAATATCAAAAATGTCTAAATCGGTAATGCCGTAGTATAAACTCTGAATAAATTTATTTAATAATTCAACAAGGTCTTCTACAATTTCTCCGAACGTGTTACTCTAAATAATTATTTACAGTTGGTTCTTGTCCGATGAAACTTGTATCACAAAATCTTTTAATCGGACACTAAATCGCGCACTATACACTTAACGTTTTGCAGTCGTTCGACAGCTTCGTCAGAAATTTATTTTGACAACATGTTTATATTTTTCACTTCTGACGAAGCTGTCGAACGACTGCGAAACGTTAAGTGCATAGTGCGCGATTTAGTGTCCGCTTAAAAGATTTTGTGATACTAAATAATTATCTTCAAATCAAGAAAAAAAGGATCAAGCGCTACTTGTATCCCTTCATACGATAGAAATATTTGCCATCCTACAATGGCTAAAGAGGAGAATCTTTTGTATAGTATAGAAGAAATAAATTCAAACATTGATATTAAATTATTGTGTAATAGATATTTATTAACCATAACTTTGTTTCCAAAGAATTAATATGTGCATTTTGTTAATGGGAAAATAAATAAAAATTTATAAAATTCAATAATAGTGCAAGAAGATATCAAAATCAAATCATCATTATCAATGAAATTTATTAGAATGAATTCTAACATATTTACTTTAATTATATTAGACTTAAAGGCCTCCATTTACAAAAAAAATCAATATTTTATATAATCCTCAGATTTTTATTCTTTTATATTTTATTTAATTTCTTCTACTGTGCTTTACGAGAAAACTTAGCCAATATCGGATATTAATTCTATAAATATGAGCAATTTAGATAGGTACCTGGCAGTTTTTCACTCTTGCACTTGACACTGTTGAATACATTCCGTATATCTTGCTGAACTAATACTGTTGAGAGAAAATCCTTTCAACTAAGTACATCATTTCTGAGAAGTAACTTTCTATTTTTTAAAATTTTTACCTAAAAAGCGGCGTATTATGGAAAGGTTTATGGGGGTGCCCGTTACTTTCTATTTTTACAATCTGTCTTTTTTCGGGTCTTTTGTCCTAGGAGAAAGTCAGTTTTTTACAATTTTAGGTGTTCTCTCGTCGAGACGATGTTAAATTTCTAACGGTCGCCAAGTTCGATAGAGGTTTCGTGAGCCGCGTTGGATGCTTTTTACGAGGTGAGACAAAGACAAAGTTAATATAAGAACCGCATGCGATTGAATCTAACCTGTGAACTTTCCACATGCAAATATCCCACTTGTAACTCTGTAAGATAACCTGTAATGTATATCCCTGCCGCCACATAACCTATTATGACAAGTCTATTTGAACACAAACACTGAGTATCCGTATTATGTATGCAAGACTATTGCATAGAATATATTAATGAATATGTTTCACCAACGATAACTACACGGTATTTGTTAAATAAATTACTACAACGTTTTTAATAGTGGCATGGACCATATTGCTTCTAAAGATTAAGTGTGTATAATATTGTGAAAAGATGGTTCAATGAACTTACATGTTATTTTTTTTACTATATGCCGATCGTATAAATTATAAGTTAAGAAAATATACGACGAAATGACGTGACTTGACAAAAGTCTGTTTCACGAAAGTTAGAAGGAGATAGCTACATAAAAATTCTTTGACTTATCTATTGATCGGCATATAGAGAAAAAATGAACTGTAGTTATTACTTATTATTTAGAAATAAGGATTACTTAATTAAAGCTAAATTTAATTCGCACGCTACCATCAAAATGGTTTAAAAGTGCTTTAAAATTTAATAGTATTTTGAACAGTGATATTAAAAGGGCGCGAAAGATTACAGTTGATTTGTTTGAGTGCCACTCTTTTCGAATTAATTCTTAACTTATGGGGATTTGTTTTCAATTCGCTGCTTAATCGATTTTCAATTTTTATTCGGGATGATTTACCCCGGTAAAATCCATGTTACCAGTTTAAATATTTGCGCACTATTAAATTCTCTTTGTGTAACTGTCATTCTTAAAATGGTATGCTTAAAGCTCATTCCTAAGTGCTCTTATGGTTGACTAGAAGTTGTGTGAAATAATCCAGTGTTTTGATCAAAGAACGTTATAATTTTGTTTCAGCTTTTGACCAATGTGTTATTTAGCCAATCTTAAGAGAGACTAACATTATTGTTTGTGATTAAAAATAATTAGATCTTTTAAGCTGTAAGTGGGTGTGGCTATTTATGTTCTTTTCAGTATTTTTATGAAGAGATTTTGCTTTATATTTTTGTGACAATGGAAAAATTAAGGTTCAATAATAAATCGATTTTATTTCAATCTTTCAACATTAAATAAAGTTTATAGTTCAAGTTAACAGGGTTTTGATCGAAAAATTAGTAGACGCACCTTTCTTAGTTTCTGAGCTTCCGCTAATATTTATTAGCTTCATCAGAGCAATTACAAAATAAATATTGGTTACAATTTTAAATTTTCTATAAATAATAACTTACTCTAATAATAGTATACAAAATAATTTTAGATAAGTTAAACCAATCTATTTGTCTGTTTCGTTACGAAGAATTTTCTTTTATTTTGTTATAACAATTGATTTTTTTATAATTTTAAGGTTTAGTAAATTATTATATATAGATTTATTGTGACAGACTGTTTGTGAAATTATTAACATATTTGAATCTTCTGAATGTTTTGAGAATTCAAATTTAACTAAATATTCATGTGATATTTTTTATGTGAAAAAGTTAAAAAAAATCTATTTTTATAATAATTAATCTATCTAAAATTTTGTATTTTCAAAATCATATGTTTACAATGCCTGTTATTGTGTTATTCCCAATCACATTTCACTTAAAACAAAATTTTGATACCCTGATCATCAAAGCGTCAAGAATGAAATGTTCAATTTTAGCTAAACGTTGGAAAGCAGAAAACTTGGTTTTGAAACTAAAATCATAAACTATAAAATTGACCTTTTTAGAAAAAAGCATCTTATTTCATTTCAAATTCTTTTAAAAAATTCCCTTAATCATACCAAATCTCGTAACATTAAGAAACTCATTAAGAAATCAAATAAAACTTTTTAACATGATAAATCAAAAATTTATTATCTTTAGGTTCAAAATTTAGTTTACCAATGAAATTAGTATACCTAGTAAGATTATTGGTGGATCTAGAAAATCTTGTTGATGCATTCCTAAAGAACAGAAAAATTTAATTAAGGGTTTACAGTAACATTTTTTTTCAGTTAGTTATTCATTCTTTCTAAGAAATAATCTGATGAGTTACAAAATAAAAAAAAAACTTTAAAATATTTTTATGTTATTTAGCCCTTTCTGTCACTTCTTTATTATTTATTTATTTCTTATCATTTTTCCAATGCGTGCCTATTATATAAATTATTTTAATCTTTTTATTTAGAGAACGTAAGGTTTATTTCTATTTTATAAAACACCATAATTTATTAAAAAATATATTCTCAAACATTAGTTTGCTATTTCTCAATCTAATTTATTTATTGTTGAATTTATTCGGAGAACTTTTTATAATATTAAAAATGATACTTGAAGAACTAAAAATGTTCATGATTTCGTGCAGATATGCAGCAGTACTATAATATATTCTCATTTCTATACATTTTCGTTGACATGCAAGTTAAAAAGAACAGAATAAAATTTTAGCATCGTAATTAAAAATGCTAATTACTCAAGAGATCAATGTAAAATATTGAAATAAAAAAAAACACATTTAAGCCTTTTAAACACTTTATTACTTGCGGTATTTTTATACCTGCAGCTAATGTAATTTGAGTTACGTTTTATGTTATGAAATATTCCAATGAGCGACTTATTATCTAAAATTACCTTCACATAGTATTCTTTTGTATTTACAGCAGCACTTGTCAAATAATTCTTTGGCATTAATTATGATTATAAACGGTTGTTAAATTGTTGAAAGTTGCAAATTTTAATTCGTTATGTATATGTATGTATACATAAATTTCAAAATTCAATTTATTTTAATTTTTTTATTCTTTTAATTCTTTCTTTAATGCTAATGTTTTCGTCAATTGAATGCGAAGCGACGGCAAGAAGATCGTGCATATCGCCGACGTAGGTTTGTATAAAATTTACATCATTGAAGTTAAAAAAAACTTTTTAGGTTTTTTTTTCATTAATTAATCAATTGTAATTTTTTTAAGATTTTATTTTGCATAACGGGATAACTGGAATCCTTAAACTTCTGCAATAAATAATAGCTGTGAATGAATGAGGCATTTTTTCTATTCACAAAACCGTGTCGAGTTATTTTGTTATAAATATATACAAATTTATTACAAGACAACCTTTCGGCAAGCTATTCTAAATTACGATCACAAACACATTTTCGACAACTACTTCTAAAATAAGGAGCAACACAGTACGAACAAAACTACTCGTAAACAAAGTCCTAATTCATAAAAATGCAATGTCGTACGTTCCAAGTGCCACAAACCATAAAACTGCCGTCAGTGTACATCACCTTCCGTCTTGTACAATTCCTATGAAGAATTTCAAGTGGAATCATAAATACTTCGCCGATTTTACTCCGCCGGCTGATTTTAAATATACACGAGAGCGCTCAACACTCGACGAATGCTATGTTTTCAACCTGTCAAACTTTTACAGATATCGGATTTTATTCACGCCATCAAATTTTACCGCTCGCATAAATTAAACCCATTATGGCCCAAAAGACGCCGCCGCGTTTGCATTAAAAATATACTCCTTTATTTTGCCAATTAAGACCGACACGCCAGATTTATTTGATCTGTATGGTAACAAAATAATTAGCGCTTTGATGGTTTAAAAAAATAATTCAAAAATCACTGCGAATTGCCAAGAAAACTGGATTAATTTAGCCAAGTTGTCCTTTAACTAATTTTTTTTATTGCGTTGTGTAATTTACACTTTTAAAAGAAGCTTGTGAGTGTGTGATATGGATGTATGGAGTATGTATACAATAGCCATATTTAGTTGTCGGCCATTATGAAAACGCTCTCTTCGTCTTGTGGCTTGTTCATTTTTAATTGAAATAAGCTTTAAAAATGTTAGTGCGTCCAGTGTAAGGTGCGCGAGTTTCACTAGTACACTGTTGCAAGTAAGTACACCATAGTTTTTCGCACAATCCTTGCAATTTTAACCAAAAATGTGCAACTAAAAACTGTACACAAGCACGAGAGCGCAGCACTGTAGGATAAACCCAACATGGCTGCCAAAGGATCGACCGTGCGTCGGCCCTCTGTCCGTTATTCGGCGGACGGAAGCTTTTGGTGGGGAGATTGCGCAGTTGCAGTTTCTGATACCTGTAGGATTAAAATATCCACCTTTTAAGTAATTTAACGTTTACGTTAATCTAATAAGTTGCTTTGTTAATTAGAGACGGCTCGAAACGGTAAAATTTTAGTGTTAAGTTTTCCAGTTACGTAAACAAGCGCGGAGAGAGGTAATTTCAACAGCTCATGTCCATAACCTAAATGTTTGTGTATAGAACAGTTTTCAGTTCGTTTTGAAACATTATCAGTATGTTACAGATTTTATTTCATCTCTTCGGTGAAAAAATTTATTATTTTAAGGTTGCCGTTACGAGATGCGCGTGGGTAATGTTCTTTTTGCAGGAAGTATACCTATGTTATCAAAGCAATTTGCGTTAATCTTGTTTAAATTTAATCAGAACATTTTTCAATACATTGTCAACAGATTATAAAATTGATATTAATACTGATAGAATGTATTAATTCATCATTTGTTTTTTTTTAATAGATCAGTAACTGGTAATAAAATATGTTTACTTTTCAGTTCATTTATTATTACATTTATACTGAAATAATTAATACTGATATATTTCTATTAAAAGTTTTTGCTAAACAAATACCTTTGCATTTAGCAAAACAATTTATTACTTATTTAAATACCTATGCAGAAAATGTATTTATAGTAATATGTACATATGAAAACAAAAAACTACAGGAATAAATTGTGATTAGAATTTAGTTTTATCATTTAATCTATAATTAGATAACGAAGCTGAATTGAAATTAAAATTAAAGTTGCATTTAATAACAGAACATTGAATGCATACCGATGATTCGCGCCATGTGTCTGGTTCATTTATTTATTTATTTTATTCACAAATAGATCTGCAATAAAATTTACAAATGCGAAAATTTGCGTTTTTGGAGTTCATTGGAATTAGTGTTCCGCTTATTTTTAATAGTTTCGATACCGATTGCCATTATTATAAAAGTAATTTTATATTCAATTGTATTATTTCAAATCATGTCACGTTCATCAGAAAATAGCAAAAAAAAGCTTTTATTTGTAGTTCGCATAGCATTAAAATTAATTTTTCGAAGAGGAATCTCTGTGCTTTTTAGAAAACATCTACTTACCTACTACCTTGTCACGAACAAGAAGATTGTGGGTTTGCATTTTGCATAAAACAATCGCCACAGTAGTGGATAAGTTTACGGATGAGATTACTATGTTGAGATAATGAATTGTAAAACAAAAATTAATAAATAATAAATAAGTTTTGTAAGGTCACTTGATTGAAACACCTTCTAAATACATACAAAATTAATACATATAAAATTAATTTTTCGAAGAGGAATCTCTGTGCTTTTTAGAAAACATCTACTTACCTACTACCTTGTCACGAACAAGAAGATTGTGGGTTTGCATTTTGCATAAAACAATCGCCACAGTAGTGGATAAGTTTACGCATGAGATACTATGTTGACATAATGAATTGTAAAACGAAAATTAATAAATAATAAATAAGTTTTGTAAAGTCACTTGATTGAAACACCTTCTAAATACATACAAAAATAAAAATTAACATCTTTGTAATAGGGACAACTAAAAAGGAGGTGGAAAATACAATAAGTAATTGCTTATGTAATATTCTGCTTTTCAAATCTAGTTTCAAAACGTTATTTTATTAATAATAATAATAATATTTATTTAGTCTGGTGTAGTTTTACATACCACAATAGACATGTCAAATAAACAAGATAAGTCAGGATAAATCAACTGAAAGAAACAAATACGTATATGATTATGAATAAAAAAATCTAATAAAAATGGTGTTATCAAGTGTCTTAATCACCATATCAATCATATTGATTTATAAACAAGAAACAACACTACTGCACCTACGATGTGAAGGACCTAGCAAAATTAAAATATGTTTTAAATTCATAAAATTATTAAATATGTTTTAATAATTTTAATTTTTATTTCTGCTTTTTGAGGAGGATATAAGATGTTTGTAGGAGATACGCTGAAATATTTCTAAGACGCGGACATTCCTCTCGAGCTAACATCTTTCTGCGAACCGATTAGATTAGATGCGTAATAGTATCGCCGAGTCGTTGTCATTTTTCTATAAGACTTAGGCCCGATTTTTTCACCTCCAGTTAACATTATCTGACGGTTTATTCCTATAGTAACAATTGTGATCACAATCGTTACTATGGGAATTAATCGCCAGATAAAGTTAACTGGAGGTGAAAAAATCGGGACTCAATTGGACGAAAGACCCGGAACAAATTGTGTTCGTCTTAGGCCCGGTTTTTCAATATCAAGTTAAACTGTAACTTTCGGTTTATTTCCATAGCAACAATTGTGTTCTTATGGGAGTAAACTGAAGGTTAAAGTTAACATGCGATTGAAAAACCGGGCCTTAGAGAGATTTCACTGTATTCGATTAAGTCTGCGATTAGTTGGTGCCTGATTTCTTCATCGCTTTTTCTTAAGATTAAATTTATCTGCCACTTAAAATGTGACACTAATGCCCGGTTGCACCAACTTTTTAAGCAGAGCTTAAATTTAAGTTATGTTTAGAATGTGACATTTACGTATGGTCAAATAATAATAATGTCAAATACATTCTGATTGACATTTAAACTTCAACTTAAGTAACTTTTAGAATGTGACTAACATTTTGTTAAATCTACAAATAATGTCATAATCTAAACGCCACTTAAATTTAAGCTCTGCTTAAAAAGTTGGTGCAACCGGGCATACGAGCCGGTACTTTCATCACTGATTAACTTTAATCTTTGATTTATTCCCATGTGTATAATTGTAAAGACAATTGTTTCTATAGAAATATGTAAATCAAATTGATTATTCCTGCTGTTTGTAGCCATAATTTAATATTGGTAAATGAAATGCTATGTCTTGTGGCACAAATTACACCTAAAAATAATTTTATATATAACTTGAAAATGCCTTTTTAAAAGGCGAAACCGGTCGTTATAATAATTAAAACATTGTGCCACAAGACATAGCATTTCATTTACCAATATGTAAATCAAAGATTAAAATTAATCAGTGATGAAAGTACCGACCCTTAGTATGTGTACAGCTAACTCTATGGCACATTCCAACTAGCAGTTAAATTAACCTTAGGATAAACCACTGAAGAAATCTTCCATTAGTCGAACTGTTTTCTAAACGGGATTCTGACCATCGCGGTTGCCTAATAGTCGCATCTCCGATCACGACCACCGTGACCAGTGTACAATGCGATCGAAAATGATTGAGCGTCCTTGAGAAAATAAATACCCAAAGTTGAGCAAAACTACCTTCCGCCTAGAGAATTTTCGCGTCTTTGAATACTCAAGGTCAGGTGACAATCAATAGCATTCGTATGTTGTGCATGGTTTGTTTATTATTTGAGTTTTCTACGAGTTTTCCATATCGAAATTAGTACATATTTTTGAAGGACGCTCAAACATTTTCGATCATTGGATATATTTTCGCATCGATAAGTAAAGAATATTGATAGTTCTTCTACTTTATACATTAAAAAAGAATTATGTTTTAGTACAAAATTATGGTGAGAAAGAACAACTATGAAAACCAAGAAATTTAACAGAAATCATAAAGCATGAATCTAAAAAAAAATTCATATACATATCATCAATTAATTAACACTTTTATAAATATTGTAATCTGCTAATGTTTTTCACTATTAACAAAGACATTTTTCATTGCTTTACTCTTGTTTTTGTAGGGGTTACATTTACAAATAAATACTGAATTAAATAAATAAGTGGACTAGTTCAGCGGATAGAAAATTGGTAAGATTGACAAGATTAAACCTTAAGCATGAATAGCATTTTCCCTATGTCTACTTTCTAGAAATTTGAATTTTTACACTTGGTTCTTGTCCGATGAAATTTGTATCACAAAATCTTTTAAGCCGACACTAAATCGCGCACTATACACTTAACGTTTCGCAGTCGTTCGACAGTTTATATTTTTCACTTCTGACGACTGCGAAACGTTAAGTGTATAGTGCGCGATTTAGTGTCCGCTTAAAAGATTTTGTGATAGAAATTTGAAATCTTTTATTTTTCTCTTATATTACTTATAAGCTACCGTCCGCAAATATACATATACAGTTATTCAGGAAATACTTGTTTACAGATTGAACTGTTTTGTATGAAAATCGAATTGCTTTTACTATTAACATTACAACTTTTTGTGTTTAATATATGTATAATGTTTTGAATAATTTCGTCCGAATTATTTTTGAAATATTCCTTCATTCATTATCCGTAACACTTTCTATCTTTCGGTGTAAGCCATAGAGCCCCCCCTGCGTTAAACTATGCACTTGATGGTCACCCATCGAAGTCCGGATCATGTATAACATGCATAATATATCTTTTCAACCGATAGTGAGACGTTGAGCTATTATACGATTTTTAAAATGTCCGTTAAAGGATTCAGAAGGATTTGTTATACAAACTTTCATCGGACAAGAGTCTATTTTAATTATTATTATAATAAGGAAATGCTTCCTTGTCCGTTGAAAATGATCACAAACTATGTACTTGTAATTGATCGGAGAGTTCGTAAAATCAATATAAATGTCGACGTTTCGCTGTACGGTGACAGATAATATGGTAAATAATATCAGATGCTGGAATATTAATTGATGCATTTATTTTGAATAATTTAATTTATATTTCTGATAGCTATCTGTTTAAATTGTCTTTATATTTCCAAATTATTTCCAATTTTAATTACTAAACTATAAAAAAAAATAACACAATGTTATTATTAATTCGAATATTATAACGAAGTAATAAAAAAAGGTAATTATTTTATATACTGAAAAATCTTCAAGTATCTTTAAGTGCCACTGAAGATTTGTGTCGTTTGAAAATATATCTTTTCACCCTGCATAGTCACGAAAATAGTTTGCGGTTGCAATTCATATTATTTCACAAACTCTTAGAGAAGCCATGCGTGTACGTCAGGTTAGTGTCATTTATAAATGAATAATGTTCGCATGCACGGATGATTGTATCTTTGTGAATGCCCTTATAATAGTTTACCTTAAGGCCCAAACATTTCTGATAGACCGGTATTTGCATATACGTCGTAAATCACTTTAAGAACGAAGGATTTTATATCAAGTTTCGCCAAATTTATTGCGCCTAGGTTTCCAGCGATTTCGAACTGCGGCACATTTTTGGAATGGGTAGTATATAAAATTTTTAAAAGGTTACACGCTAGACTTAAGGGTCACTTGTGTTACCTACATTTTTTTTTAGCTCTATACGAACAAGAGTCAGTTTTCATAAAGGATTCGTTGAAAGTGGGTGTGGATTATGTTCAGAATTCGGTTAGTATGCTTGTTTCTAAGTAATATAATTAGTTTTCTAGCTGCACCGCATAAGATTTACTGCATTTGCGACGTGCGTTTATATTTACACAAACATGTTTTCTATACAGTCATCAATTTTTATTTTAATACCTAGAAGGTCTTAAAAAATTGTACGCTGCATAAATTCAACAAGAACAAGTTTGAAGTATATATGTACTTGTTGATGGAGAAGAGATATCTTCGTGGAAGTTGACAGGTGAACGTCTTCACAAGGTTTGTACTAAAAGATGCCTGTCTAAATCTTAATAAGATTGTAAGTATTTGGAGATGTTTATTATTCGTTAGGTGCTCTGGCGAGTATTGATTTAGTTTCGAAAAAGAAGACCATGCGCCATAAAGCTTCCGCCTGTGTAATTCGGGATTCTTTTCTGGGTATCTTTAAAATTTTGCAATGTCTTTTTTAACATCGAAATTTAATATTTATCTTTTTTTGTCCCTTGCCATGGATTTATAATGATTAGCTAAGCTCAGTCTCATTTCAGTTAGCACAATTGGTATGGAAGGCTTGAATATATATTATGTATGAGCCTGAATTTATACGGTTAATTTTCTTGCCAAATTCTAATGATCCCAACCATAATTTAGCTTGGAACAAGAGGTCATCTCGCCGCAATAACCGATTTCTACTTTACGATCGGAGCAATTTCCGAAATGAATACGGTTTAGAGTAATTGGAAGAAATAAATTTCCTTATAATTTGATGGCACAAAATCTGGATTATTCACTTTTGATGTTTTTACTATAATAGAATTCTGTTTGAGTTTGTAATACTTACATTAATGATGCGTTCAATGTACCCTAATTGCAAAAAAGTTCTGATGTGTTTTTTTTTGACTTGCTGTTCTCTGATTACAACTTTTTGGTTAAAATAATTTGGAACTGTAAATACACGTTTGCTTCTCCACTCTAATTTATCTCTTATTTATCTAGTAATCAAAATAGATGGGATAATACTCAAAATGTATACAGCGTGTTGAAAAATTCGATTGCTAAATTTCTATGTTGAGTAAATGAGACTAAAATAAGCCATTTTTGTTATACAGGGTGTCTCAGAAAAACTATTCCTAACTTTTAGAAGTAGTAGAGGTCATATAATTAAGCAACTTTTATTAATAAAGTTGTTTCCGCGTCAAGTTAGAGCGAAATAAAGAAAATGAGGATCTCGATGTAAGAAGTGACTGTTCTATTTACTTCTAGTAGCTGCACAATTTTAATTAATTTTAATTTATAAGAAATGCTCAAAATTAAGGCCACCATTTTGGATGCATAAGTTAGGACAACGTATGGCTGAACGATGAATTCTCGAAATACATCAAATGTAATCATAATTCGAGCCACTAATTCTTCTTCTGTGTTTAATGTTGTATTTAATATGACCCCAAATGTAAAAGTGAATTGGAGTCATAACTCGGGATTTTACGATGATATTCCATCTGTTTCTATCGCCTGCATTGCAAGATGCTTAGGTATACTATACTAAAATTTCTGGTTTCTTATTTTAATCAACTCCTTGAAGCGCTTAACTGCCTTTGCTGATCAACTAAACATTCTAGACTATTATTTTGCTATTGTGAGATTTTTCCGAAATTCTTAAGTAATATTTTAAAGTCATCCCGTACTATTTAGGACACTCGTGGTGAGAATCGATTTATTATTTCATCATGTAATCAAGAAAATAGGAATACACATCACATTGCGTCAATTTTCTTTAGGATAGCTAGTTTTAGGATCGAAGATTCTAGTCCACGAAGCGTCATAACAAATATAAGTTTTTTTCATTATTTGCTTCTTTATGCTCGGCTCTTTCCAGAATGCACTAAAAAGACCTGCAGTAGTTCTGGCCTTTTGTAAATTGGCGTTCGTCTCTTTCGTGCAGCTTCTTTCTTGTGTTAGGAGATTCCTCATATACATAAATTCACTCATTACTTAAGACTTTTAATTGGCTTGTGAGCTGATATTATTTTTCTACCCATCATACTTTCGGTTTTATTACGGTTTTTTCAAGTTCAACGTTCTCACTTCTTTTTCCAACCATGCCAGTAGAAATTTTTTTGTTATATCTCTCAAGGCATGATGTACATCCGTAAATATTCAAGAAGAGAGAAGCATATTCCTGTTTTATGCCTTTCTTCATTTCTAATTGAGGACCTTACTGCAAGAACGACGCAGCTCCAATTTTAACCTAAATTGAGGTTTTATACTGGTAACATTATACGAAACATGTACTATCGTTTAGTGTAAGAACGACGAAGATCTTTTCACTGCATGTATCTTAAGTTAGTGAAATAGGAGATGCGTCTTGTATCATTGGCGCAAGAAACCAAACTTGTTTTTTGCGTTTTTCGCCGCAAAAGTCTTAATTTTGGAGCTGCGTCCTTCTTGCAGCAAGTTCCTCAATTATTCTGATGAATAGTCGTCCATGCAAACTACGTCAACAATACGCACATTTGACGACTTGAAAGCTATAAGTTAAAAAGCGCGCCCAAATTTAACTAATTATTGGCCATATGGGAAATTTGTGGATAGGACGTTTCTCTTGGCGATGGAGCTACTTCCTTTATTAAGTATGTAATACCCATCAAGTACAAAACATCAATTTATAGGTTCATTGACTAATTTTTCCGTTACTTCAGTAAATCTAAGTATTCGTTTTGTTTTTCTGTTTTCAGTCTTTCGGTTTAATTACGAAATGTAGTACAACACTTAAACGTTTACGGAAAGTTATTAATGGTGGAATGTCAATATTGTTGATGTTGTATATTGGGCTATTACCACCATTTCGTGGATTGTTCTTATCCGACGTTTCGGTAACAACTTGTCGGTTACCGTCTTCAGGGGGTTTTGTTGGGCCCAACCATTCCCTATGGAAGAATTGGCAAAACAACTGCCTTTCTCAAGGCAAAACCCCCCTGAAGACAGTAACCGACAAGTTGTTACCGAAACGTCGGATAAGAACAATCCACGAAATGGTGGTAATAGCCCAATTAACAACATCAACTAGTACAACACTATTATTTGGGATTTTTTCTTTGTTACGTAAATAAAAATGGAAATAACCTGAAGAAAACGGTTGATTGCGCCTGTTGTTAAGATCAACTTTAACTTTAACATCCTGAAGGTTTACTTATATCATTTCTAGAAAATTTCATTGAATATTAAAGTTGCTTATTACCTTTTTAAATTATACATGCGTCACAGGAAGGTGACTAGTGATATACCACAGCTATTAATGTCACACCTAAAGCTTTGTGGTATAATGATGAATTTAATTTTTTATTTCGCTTATGATAACATTAAGGCCCGATTTGACAATCGTCGGATAAGCATTATTCTTAGAATAACATGGAGGAATGTTAAAGGATATTCGGCGAACAGTTATTCCGTCCTTATTTCACGATTGTAAAACTGGGCCTAAAGAGCATGAAATGTTTGCTTAGTTTCATAAACGTAATTACCAATTTTTGTTTTTAATCATAAATTTTTTTTTTCGTTTTAACATTTAATTCAATACGAAACGAACATAAGAGTCTGGCAAAAATTATTGTATTTTATAATAATTAACAATTAATCCAATAGTAACATACAGTGCGATTCATAAAGTTCGTAACATGGGAACATTTTTTATTATAGATTTTTTTCTATTTTTTATTATTGATTTTTTTCTAAAAGATTTTAGTAGGATCTTGGCTGACACATATAGTCTAAAACATTCGATATATTTGCATATAGGTCAGTATCATTAAAAATATTTAATGTGGAGAATTGCCATTATTTTTCGTTTATCCGTGTCTATTTGATTAGCGACACGTTCTAGTATATCGATATGAAGCAGCTTATTTCAATTGGTTTGTACCCATTCGTTTTGTAAATATAATTGTATTATCTTCTGTATAATGGTTTCAAGTCCTCGCACATAAATTTATTCATTTTATAGTTCCGGCAGAACAATAACTAGTCCAAAAATTAAATATACCAGCCCTAATTCTTATATGTGTGTGTATATGTACACGATATTTTTCACTAATACAAGCGCAGAAATAAACGAATAATGCTACATACTGGCAATATATTTACGGCATATTTGTTAACCCGATTACGGTCGGCTTTGAAACATAAATTGCAACGAATGAAACAGTTTCCACATTATTTTTAATTCAATATATACATACGCCTTACGTATGCGGCAAGTGCGGTATTAAATTTCATCGGTATATTTGTTTACCTCCATCAGATTTAGAATGGCAATTCATCTCCCTTTCTTCTATAGCGTTACACGGTTAACTTTACAAGGTTATAACTAATTAAAGGGTCTTCAAATTTAATATAAAGATGCTACTCTGTCTTATTTAATAAATAAAGTATTCAGGATTTTCAAAATTGAGAATTTTCAGTTTTTTAAAGATATTTCAGAAATTAATGTATACAGACGAGATTTTTCTGAATATTTTTATAGGCCCCAAAAATAGTGCAATTCTTTTCTAATTTAATCGTCTCTGTATCTTTTGTAATTCATGAGATCCTCATAGAGGCCCTTTAATTAGTTGTCATCTGTATATACCAAAAATTGCAGATTATTGGACGTCACTTTTTTTTGTTTGGTTTGAGCTCTCGATTTGAGTGCGTAATGAATTAATCGCAGTAGACGTAGTGAGGCATGTAGCAGCGGTAGCATAACGTATACGCAACGTGTTCAGGCGGCGTCGACGGGCTCGGCCCATTCGGCGTGTGTGCACGATCCTATCGCGAATTTATAACCAGCCTTGCAGTATCAAACAAAAAAAAAGAGTTAACGGAATTGACCTCTGCAAGCTTTTCAGTGACGTGAGACTCCAAATTAAATGAATGTTACTGAAATCAATTAAAAAAAGTAATTTCGGTTTTTGTCGTGTTCACAAAACTATTTTTCCATTTTACAGTTGTAACTCTAATTATTAAGGTTTTCCTAGATTGCATGTTTTACAAAAGTTTTTAAACTTGTTCTGAATATTGTAATAATGTATATTATTTCTTATAATAGTGAATGGGAATTATCGAAAAGGGTCTATTAAATAGATATATGTACTTAGTTGTCCCATACAGCTCAATATAATCTAGGGAGATATTAAAATTACATTTGCACCATCAAAAAAACCTCTTTTATTTTCAAGGAGACCTTTAACTAGCCGAAATTACTGTTTACAAACTCAATTTATGTTAATATAAACGCCTTGCCTTTTTAATGTTCACCTTGCCGGCTGCACATTACCATTTCGTTACTTGATACGTTATTTATTATTGGAAATAATTGCATTTTATTCCCGTTTGTGTTTCTGTATTCAAATGAACCGTTTATATAAATTATTATGTGCAAACTCAAACGTAAAAAGAAATGAAATACGACAGGTTCATCGAATGAATACGAAGTGGGATTTGGAATGAATTACGTTTGCCATCAACCTTAAATTGAACCAATGCAGTTTGCATATGAAGAAGAATATTATGCTCTTTTTGATTTTAATTATTACTGAATTTATTTTTTATTGATTGGTAATTAATATTTATGAATTTTATTTACCACTGATAAAATTCGAAATTTCAGGTATGTTTTATAAGCTGTTGACCTGTTTCAGTTTGTTGGCTGCTACAATGTAACAGCAAAAAAATCTTGGCTTCTTTACGAGCACACATAAATTTAATAAAAATATTAATCATTTAAAATATATTTATTGACATTTACGGCACATTTAGCGCAGATGTTATTCCCGAAATTGGATTTTTCGCTCTGGTTCCTTTCCAGGGGTTTTTATCTTTTTGTTGCCTTGCCGTGGTGTGTTAAAAATTCAGCCGTTTTTGTTGTGGCGTCCACGTCTTATCTGCCTCCTCTTTGACATTATTCAACTGTTTTTTATCCGCCTGCGTTACGTTTCATGGCCATCTGCTTGATATATCTATTATGCATGCCGTCATTTCGGTGAGTCGTTTATATGCGAGAAGAAACTCACCCGAGTTTCATTTTTTTTTACTTAATTGGCGACAAAATAAATCTAATTATTCATTAAGGTCTTTAATATTTATTCTGCGAAGCAAAATTCTCGTTAACGGAGGCTTATCTCGGGCACCTGTATTTTTTTTTTCATTCCGAAGTTGGTAGCGGAATTTTTAATTATTGTGGCGATTACAAAATTTAATTGGCTATTGACCGTCATTATTTAAGGTTCTGGAACCGGTTCTGTCAGATATACATAAATTAAAATACTAATAAATATGCTTTCAGTGAGTACCAACTGCGCTGAATATTGTGGCCGCCCATTATCCAGAGGATCTTAATGCTTAGAATTGTTTACAAAACGCATGATGCAGATTATTAATAGTATCGTTTAAAAATAAGATATTCGAACAGTATGCAATGAGAGGAATAAACATAAAATATTCTATATTTGCGGCGTGCCTGGCATTTCTCCATAGCTTTATGCTCGACAATACACAAGATGCATGGAAGGCAATAACTTCACCTTATGAAAAACTGGCATACAGACTTGAACTCGTTTCAATTTCAAAATGGCAGCTTTTCTATTCCAATCCATTTGATGCTTTTTAAGTGTAATATATCGATGTGCATGTCAATCTGTAGATACCACATTGTATGAAGACCCGTTGTAAATAAAAATGTATGAAAAATTCAACCCACCCTCGTCTATATTCACATCTCGACCATTATATGAAGATGAAATTGTATGTTTTACCGTTCTGAATACCTTTAGCTCATTTTAAAAATGTTTATGCATTCAAGTATTATTTAAAATAAGTTCTTTGTAAATTACGTCTTCAAATATCTCCCTCACTAATCGTTCTAGCAGTAAAACGACGATCAATAAACGATTTTAATGTATATATATAAATTTTCTCTGTAGGTTTATGTTTCAATTCTTATAGAGTGTACTGTTCAAAAATTTTCTCTAATTCAAAATCTAAACAGAACATCGAGTAAAACAACATCAAATATTAGAATACGAGGCTTGTACCGTAAGTAATCCCTATTGGTCTAAAATTCCCTAAAAATGAAGAAGTAATTAAAAGAAAACTTATACATTGACTCAAATCTTACGCTATAAAACACTATTTTCCAACATAATCTCTGTCCTTTTCTAAATACCGTGCCATCTCTGAAACCTAGTTTAGCAGGAATATTTCACCCATAGTTTTACATCCAGTTTTATGTCCTCCACTAAATGAAATCTGATTCCCTTTAAACTTTTTTTTTCATTGGGCTAAACAAGTTAAAATCCGATGGGGCTAAATCGGGACTGAACGCTGAATGGGGCATAAAGGACCATCCCAGTTTCTGGATTGTCTTAAGCGTGGAAAACACAGTGTGCTTTGCAAAGTTACATTATGTAAAAATTTGTTTGTTTGGTCTTTCCTTTTCTTAAGGTTCCTTAACTTTAGTATGTATCGCTGACTATTTATAGTGGTACCCGGTACAAAATATTCAAGAAGAATAACACCCTGGCGACTCCAGAACACAGTTGCCATAACTTTCTTTGCAGATGTTTGCACTTAAACTTTTTGGACGAAGTGATGATGTGTGACGTCATTCTCTTAATTGATTTATGGCTTCTGGATAATGCATAGATATCCAGTCACTATAATATCCAAGAAAATGGTCCATATTCTTCGAGAGAATTTATGAGATCAGCGCAAATCTCCGTTGTTTCTCCTTGAGTTCATTGGTTAACTGACGTGAAAGCCATCTAGCACATACCTTAGAATATCCATGATCATATATAATCTTCTCCACAATATTGTGTCCACATTCCAAATCATTAACAATATTCCCAACTACACACGTCGACTTTCACGAATCATTGCATCGATGCTCAACTTTGTTTCTTCTGTTCCAGCAGTAATCGGTCTTCCTGATTGTGATTTATCAAAAATATCGTTTCACCGGCCTTAAATTTGTTTATCCATCTACGCATATGAATATTTCCTCGACTATGGCTGGAGATGAAACATGGGTATCCATGAATGATCCAGCAACCAAAAAATCAGTCAAGGGAATGCGTCACACATCATCACCCCACGTCCAAAAAATTTAAAATACAAACGTCTGCAAGGAAAGTTGTCGCAACTATGTAGCTGCCCAGTAAAAGATATTCGAGAAGAATATCACCCTGACGTACTTACGTGTTATTCTTCTTGAATATTTTGTATTGGGTACCACTATATACAGTCAGCGGTACATACTGAAGTTAAAAACGTTCAAGGCAGCCGTCAAAAAGAAAAGACTAAACAAAAATTTGCTTGAGATTGCCTTACACCACGAAGATGCAAAACCTCACTCTGCGTTTGCTGCAGTTGAAACCAGCTTTAAATTCCGATTTAGCCCTGCCGGTTTTCCACTTGTTTGGCCCAATAAAAAAAAAGTTCAAAAGGGATCGGATTTCATTCACTGAAGGACATAAAGCTGGCTGTAAAACAGTGGGTGAAAAATACAGATAAATCTTTTTTCCAAACTGGATTTGAACGATGGGTTCAAAGATAGCATAAATGTTTAAAAATGGAAGGAGATTATGTAAATAACGTACACATACAGTAAGAATCTTGTAACGCTGCACATAGACGAAAATTACGTGATCAGATAATACATTTCCGAGTTATATTAAATTGCACATAGGGGTTTTAACATTACATTGCTATGGTTACTACTCAATTTTCAATGCTGAATCATTTAAAAACTACATATAGAAAGTACGGTGTATTTTTTAAAAATGCCATAAAGGATGGCCATAAAAATTAAAACTCATGTCGTAGCTTGGTATCTAACACATGACAACACTGACAATTTAAAGTACATGAATGGAGCTAAGACATGAATTTTCTTTTCCACAGCCACCCCTTATGGCATTTAAAAAAAAACACATAGTATTAAGGAAAGGTTTATTTCATTGCATGTGTTTAGCTGGAAATTTGTCTGTCCGGAAATTTGGCGGCAAATAATGCATAGACCTCTCTCAACGAAGCTCCATTTGAGAATAATGTGTACATTTCGACTTTTTCGGCGGTTGTATACATTATTTTACAATAAATCAAAAGAACAATTTAATTCAATCTGACAATTCAAAATCAGTAATGTCATTACTAACAACGCACGGTAACCATGGCGAATGAAATAAATTTGGAAATAATAATGTAATAAAGTTTCCATTGATAATAATTACTATGTGCAGTCTTATAAGGTTCTCAGTGTATAAGAAATGCAGATTTTTGAACAAATTTTAATACCCAATGAACAAATTAAATCATTCATTTCGTTTTGACAGTTTAAAATGTAAAATAAATAACATTGACAAAAATAGAAATACTCCGAACAATACTGGAGTTTTTTGCAATTAAAGAAGTCAGAATTTTAACTTTTAAAAATATTATTCCTACTTTTTATAAATTTTATCAAATTTTTTGATGCTTTCGCAAATTATATTTTAAGTATATTATCCATTATCGTTGTGATGTTTAGATAACAACTAATTAAAAAAGACAAACATTTGTTTTATGAAATAGCAGAGGGAGATATTAGTCATTCATGATTCTATGTTTCATGCTCCACCTTGCTTCTGAATTACATTGTCTATTTACACTGGTCTTGAGTGCGTGCCAATTAAATTTACACTTTCGTTTATCAACATTAACATTTAATGCCGCAGCTGCTTATGAAATAAAGTGATGAATAACGACTGTCTTAAGCTATTAATGTTAAATTTATTTTCTGTCATTTTTATTGAAACAAAAAGCTTGGACTGAGGGAAATGTAAAGACGGAACAATTTCTCACTAATAATAATTTTTATAACCACAAGATATTTATAAAAATAATTTTATTACATGTATATTTAATCGACTATAATTAGCGTAGTTAATCTGAAAAGAAACAGACAAATTAGTTATATTTTCAGCGAAGGTATTACTGATCGATTGCATCATAATTCACGTATTTTTCCTATAACATCGTGCATTTGAGAGCGTTTCACGTTTTCGCCATAATAATAAAATTTGTTTCAATCACTTCAACAACCGCAAATGACCGTTTGGCGCTATTATAAAACGGTAACCAAACTCCAATATATAATAATAATTACGACCGAATCTCAGTTCTCACGGACCTTAGCCAGCAATTCCCTTGGTGTTCCAGTAAAAATTTGCTTGTGGCTCTTGCTGGGTCTGCCAGAGAGAGAGATTGTCTTCGGTGGTAACACATGTTGTAGGAATGCTCGCGCGATGTCTCTATGCCTGCTAACCCGCAGATGCCTATGGAGATATCATACTTGGAATGGCACTGACAACTGCGGATGTGCTTTAAATCAAACGCAGTCTCTCACCTGTCAACGATCCCAATTGCCATATGTTTGATTTATATTTAATTCAAAACAAACGCTTGCAAAAGCTCTGGGATGCATTTAATTAAAGAAACATATAGAAAAATCATTTAGTATGAAATTAGTATAGAAGCTAAATCTTGCTAGTCCGCATTTCTGATGGTTGTCTATTCCAGTAAACACACTGCTGTCTTTCATGTAAATAGGTTTACAAAATAGAATAGAATGAGAATCCCACTAAACTTCTATTTATGTTATAGTAATTATTTTAAAAGTATATGTAGTTTTGTTAAAAGTTTTGAACGAAATATAGTTTATTATTAGTATTATTATTTTTGATATATCTGGTATTTCAGTTATATTATTATTATTATTATTATTATTTATGATTATTATAGTTATTTGAATTTGGCGTTGTTATAATTTTTGTTTAAATTTTGTTGCTGTTGTTGTTCAAAAAAAAAACAGAATTCTATTTAGGAAACCAACTGGACAAAGTAATAATAATGATTTCCATTAAAATTTACAGAGGAAAAAATGATATGCCAATGTGCTAATAGAAAGAAGTAGGAGTAATAATTATACAAAAACATTCAGATTATATATAATTAGAAACTAATCACAACTAATTAAAAGAATTAACTTGAATTCACGCGATTTACTAGCACATCACTGTTTTATTAAATATTTCTTATTAAATTATAAGTATTATTTCATAAATTCGTGCATAATTCAATAATTACAGTTTTGTATTTCATGTGGTGCGTTTTTAATCACTACGGCACGGCGCGGCGCGGCGCAGCGTCAGAAGTTACTGGATTCAATTTATACTGAATGGACGCCAACAGAAAATGTGAACAAGAAAAACATTTAGATTTGTGAAGACAAAATTTTAAGTAAATAAATTAATGGATAGCTTAAAAATTAAATTTTTTTATGCAATGTAATGTTGAATTCAGTGTTGTAGAAAATTGTACCCGTTTTCTGTTCAATACATCAAGAAAAGCATTCGAAATGCAAGGAACGTATTCAAAAGCTTATTTGAAATATATCGATATTAAAGCCACCCTCTATAAAACACATCATGTGTGTGGCTATAAAGCCCTTTTAGGCTTCTTTATGAGTTTCTAAAGTATGGGATTTTTAGAAATATTGGTCGTACAGACAAAGCTTTATTATATCGGCAAGTGTATCAGCACAGCACAAATGGTGATAAACTGCGCCTATACGTTCTCTCATATCGCTTTGTCCGAATAATTCCGTGTCGGGCAATCGCAAAACAATTGTCGAGGTCCTGTAATTTCAGTCAACAATTAGTATCCGCAAAGATAGCGAGCCGCACTATTTATCATTTCTCGGTGTTAAGAGCAAATATTAACACGTTTTTGTGGCGGTCGTGTGTGCATCCTAAGTTTATAATTGTCTTTTGGGTCACGTACAGGTTATTCCACGCTTTCTTCCCCCGGTTTCCGGCAAGGGCGAGTAAATTGCTCAATAGCGCCACCGTGCACCACACCCTAACCGATTGAATTGCCCACAACTTCCACAAGTTATTAATCGTGTTCGTCAGCAAAAAGAAATTGAGCGAATTTCTTCTGCGAGATAACAAGCTGTTACGTATTACATTTATTGGTAATTATGCCGTAATATGAGTCAGTAACGGTTGTTGGAAGCTCTAAGTCCGGCACCTAAAGAGCTGAGATAACCTTATCGAATGGCCGTGAAGAACAGCAGGATTGGCTGAGTAATAAGAGCGTGCACTCTCGAGGAACCGGTTCTATATAAGGTTCCTACACGACAAGCCTCAGCTGCTGTCACCGGCATTTCCTCCGCTAATGAGATGGAATTGGACGGACAAGCTTTTGCTGTTCGCCACTTTTCTTCGCGACGACTAAAAACGAAACACTATTAATTCTAATAATATTCGAAGCACATACCTTCTTACAATTATGTTCGACCGTTAACGAGCACTCATCTAATGGCGTCGCCGTATTAATACCAGGCTTCGAGTTTATAAAACAGTTGGATGCTTCTGGAATCTTGACAAGGCTGCGTTATGAAAAATGTATCTCGAATAAAAATTGACCGGCTCAGCAGGGCTGGTTTTTACAAGCCTCGTCGTTGTTCTCTGTCGATAACACGCCACTTCGCAGCTCTCATAGTTTTTCTTCTTCTACTTCAGAGATTACTACGTGAAATAAGGAACGGTTAAAGTGAAAGGAAACGGCATGTGTCTAGTAAGCTCTTACCAACTGTCCTCACAGCTACGAGCGAAACAATCGCCTTATTATCAGCTCCCTGGAAAAATCGATACTCCAGATCTGCTTCGTTATAAACCAATCAAACGTTAACAAGCGACGTGGCGCGTCGATCGCCGCGGAATATCAAATAACCACATTGTCACCACCGACAAGAACTTGAATGGAGGTTTATAATTCATGAATAAATAAATAAAGCAGAGCCGCACTGCGAAGAGGGACAAACCTGGTGTATTGGTAGTATTTATGGATCTTCGTTAGATCGTAAAGTTTGAAAACCGTTCTATGTTATGAACTGCGCGTTGCACCCCGTAACTAACCGGCTGACCACGACCAGGGATTAGATTTGTTACCCGCTGGACCTGTGGACGCGATTAATTGGACTACTGCTATATAAAGAATGATTTGTCAAGCGAAAAAAGAATTAGACAGGACTTCTATACGCAATTTATTGTCTTGCAAGAAGTTTTATATAGTTCGTTAATTCGTAGTAATCCATAGATATGCAATCTTATTTTTCATTCTCATAATGATATATAAGTTTCAAATTTTAATACCCATGATATCAAAAAAATACCAATCTTATAACATAGTAACTACTGTGAAATAAGTGAATGTTTTTTCAATTTTTATATCATTGCAATTTCTCTTATACTTAAAAGTATCTTATTGCCAATGTCTTATTATCTATTTTGTAATTGTGTTTTCATTTTCGATAGTTCAAAAATTTTGTATAGCTATGTTCACTGAAAGTATTTGCACTTTCGTTGTATTCACTCAGATCATAAAACCACAAGCTTATACAGTGAAAGCTCCCATAGCGGACAGCTCTCTTAAGCGGACACCTCTCTTAGCTGGACAGTTTTTAATCTCCCATTTACGTAATTTACATGCATTTGCATCTCTCTTAGGCGGACACCTCTAATGGACGGACAGTTTGCTGATCATGGTCGGTGTCCGCCTAAGAGAGGTTTCACTGTATTTATTAAAGAATGATAGATATTGAAGATTTTTAGTTTTTCGTCAAATTCGAAAGCAAGTGATTTATTTAAAAGAATTAAAAGTAGAAATTTTTAATACAGGTATAGAACAAAAATATATGAAAGAAAATAAATTTGTGTAATATGTTTTCTCAATATTTTTATATTTTCTTAATTAGTTCCTTGTTGAAACTTCAATAATACAAATGTCTGAAGTTGAACTAGAATTAAAAACACTATTAGAATCCTTCCCTTTAATTGCTATCTTAATCACGGAAAAATGTAGAAATTGCGATTATCAGGTAAATAATTTTGGCATTTTAAAATTGTTAAGTATAAAAATAATTATAAGGTAACGAGTGTCTAAATAAAAATCTGGTCAAGTAGGTTGACATCGAGAATTTATCCATTACATTTACATAACAGGATTACTAAATGTAGCCTACTTGACAAGGTTTTTATTTAGACAGTTGTTACAACAGTCCCAAACAAAAGCGCAAGTAGACAGACATCCAAACTGCAGGTCCAATTCTCAATGTGTTTGAATGTGTAATGTTTGCAAATAATTTCACAAATGTAATTACAGATTATTTTATTTGAAAACGTTTGTCCGTGTTATGAAAGAAAAATTCAATTCATTAAATAGTACCTACTTTACAAGAGCAGTCAAGAGTCATTACAGAAGCGAAATAAAATTTATTAGACCAGAAAGAAAGGCATGGTTTGTGCTGTCCGTGCGTAAAACTTGCGTTAGGATTTATATCGCATAGTTTGCAATGTAAAATGAAAAGCGTAGGTACAATGAATAAATGAACATAACTTCGTTCATAAAGTATGATTCCGAATGAAACATTCAATCATCATTCTTTCCTACGTATTTATCTTACTTGCGCTATCAAATATTAAAATCAACTTGCTTTTTAATAAATTCGTCCTATATTTTTGCTCTCGGAAGTGTGGAATTTGCAGTATTTACTTATTTAACAAAGAATAGACGAATTTTCAGGTTTTGTACCTAGAATTAAAGATTGGAATTGCTGTTTGTAGTACAGTTATAAGTGGGTGATGCATAACTCGGAGAAACCAGTCTTCGTATTTCAAATCTTCGTAGTACGAAAGAGTGGGTTAAAATGGGTGTGAAAAAAAAATAGATTCATATATTATTGTTGGAGTGACGTACATATTTAACAGATGAAGTGAATAACATTTATATTTTCTTGTTGCTTTACCATCGCATATCGAAAGCCTGCTGTGTTTACCACTTATTATTGTATTACGAGTTATGTTCTAAGGGAAGTGTAACTCCATACCGCAAATCATCTGTTTCACAATCTTCAATCGACACCACCGCAAGACATAAATTTAAATCAAGTTTACGTTTATTCTCCAAAAGAAAAAGATTCAAGCACTACTTACTCTAAAGGTATACGTTAGTTTCATGTGAACAAACTGTTTACGGTGGAATTCTTATCTGGTGTTGTATCTTAACAAGATATAGCCACTCATAGTAGCAAGAAGCAAAACTGATTAACAATTAAATTAGATTCATTTTAATTAGGTAATGCTAATTAACATTTATAATTTCGAGTTAATATACTGTTTTGTTAACAGCGATTATTTATGAGGCTGCAAGTCGAGATCTAAAAGAAATAACTATCGCTGTTCTTTCGTAACGCTATTGATCCTCTGATCGGCGATTTTTATCGCTCCCAATAAGATCTGTTGCACGGCATAGAGTTTACTCGCTTGCATGCACATACGTGCTCCACGGGGTTTCTTGATGATGTACACCGAGTCATGGCTTCGGGATCGTGATGAACTCGTTTACACGAAAATGTTTAATTAATATAGAAAAATTTAGTGCTTTTATTAATTCGTGATGAAATGTTGTTGTTTAAGATTGAAAAAAGAACGTATAAAGAACGGTTGCGAGATGCAGAGCATTAAATCTTCGGAAGAAGTTAGTTATTACCAGATGTCAGATAAAAAGGAAATTGTAAAAAGTTATTGATTAATAGATTGCTTATTAGAAAACTTAAGAAATATTTAAGAAAATCTGTTGTTTCTAAAATTTTCAAAAATAATTAAAGTTCGGATAATCAAATTTAATAACAGTAGACAAAGGAAATTGTTATAGTTTTATTTAGAATATACCTATACATTAATTTTAAAAGGAATAGAGCATACAGATGAAAGTAAAAAGGAATAACTTTATTCCTGATTAAATTTTCGCTCCGGCAAACTTAACCAAATTTAACATTAGTACGTAATTTTTTAATAGGCTTATCCCATTTAGGAAATAATTGAAGTAGTGAAATCAAAATAATGTATAAGACCCCTAGGAAAACGAAATAGTAAGTAAATAGAAAAATATGAGAATGAAACAAGTTCAATAAAATAGGGACAGAAAACAGGATGTGGGAACCATTACGAAAACGTTGACGTAATAGTTCGTATATTAATATGACCTAAACAGAATTATGGAGAAGAAAACTGTTTGGGAAAGTAATATAAATAAGATTTCAAATTTAAGTTGGAGTTACTTAGTCTAGTTCGTAAATTATCAGAAAGAAATAAAAATGATTCTATTGGGGAAAGAGCTATAGGAATGTAAGGGATGATGAAAAACAAGTAGGTAATTCTGGATTGGTCTAAATTAAAGAAGATCTGAGAAACTGAATCTCTGTTAATAATAATTATATGTTTGCAATTTATTTATTTCAACTAATTGTAATTATTTGTGTTAATTAGTAACATTCAATTAACATCACAAAATCTTCTAAGCGGACACTAAATCGCGCAACTACACTTTACGTTTCGCAGTCGTTCGACTGCTTCGTCAGAAGTGAAAATTAGTGTCCGCTTAGAAGATTTTGTGATACAAATTTCATCGGACAAGAACCAACTGTAAATACATTCAATTAACGTAAACTGTGTTATCTAATGAAGTAAAAGTTAAATAACTAGTGCATTATCACAGTAGTCAGGATAATGGGCGAGGTAAATAAACAACAAGCTTTTATTAACAACAGGGACTAGATCTAGTTGGCGTTGCTAGCGAGCCTGCGGTGCATCATTAGTCTGCAGCGTCGGGCGTAACTCATGCCTAGGAACCGCAATGTGAGTAACTGCAGGCTTAATAATGTCTGCAACGCGAGCTACATTACTCCTAAGTTACACCCCATACAAAGGGTACAAGTAATATACATCTCACATAGTAAAGTATACGAAACTGTTTTGTGCTAATAAATTATTCAGCCGAATTTCGATTTATCGAGGTCGCATTGCGGATAATAATAATGAATTTCCGATTATTAGCCGCGACGGAAGCTAAAAAACACACTTCCTGTCTTCGCTTTGATTTTCAAAAAGTGGGTTTTGACTCAAATTATTCTCTTATTGTCAGTGCAAACTATAGATTATAAATAATTTTATATGGTATAAAAACCGGCTAAAGCGTAACAGACTGGGCGTAGATATGCGACCGCGGCATGTTCGTTTCTTCACTAATTGGTATAATTTCGATAAAATTCCTGCCGTAAGTTATAAAGCATTTCGTCGGCCAAGAATGGAATCGCTTAGTTGAAAATAGTTCCTCGTGCGTTTTTCTGGATTTATTATTGACGGCATTAAAACGTAGCGTTCTGATCGTCCGGCTTTTAAATATTTAATTAAATTTAAGTGCTCGCCATTGTAATAAGCTTTACTGAAGCTGAAAATAATAGTGGGGAAACTACTCAGTATATAAAATTATCCAATTACGCATTTAAGACTATTATGTTCTAAAATAACTATAATGCATTACCACCAGATCGAACCTCATTACAAAATTTCATTTTCTGCGCTTAAATTCTTTTGAAATTCTTCACTTTACAAAGTTTACTCAGCTCATTTTTATTCATACGAAGCTTTTTCTTCAAATGGCGAAATAGAAAATAATCACAGGGAGCCAAATTTGAGCCGTAGGAAGAAGTCTTTATTCTTCTGGGAGTCACGAATAATGGAGGCTTTGCGCACAGGAGCGTTGCCGTGTAAAATCAAAAATATTTGCCCGATTTTGTTTGATAGACTCTATCGTAGTTTTGTGTTAGTTAATCTATCAGCAAAGTTCCTTTGATATCCCAGGGAATCATAGTCGTCACTTTGCTAGCCGATGGCGATGGTTGAACGTTAAATATCTTTGGTGTCGGAGAATGGATGTACTTCCATTGCATTTGTTCTTGTTTACTCTTAGGATCAAAGTGATGTTTCACCCCCGTCACAATTTTCTCAATAAAGTTCTTTGTTCTTCAAAGGCAACAGTTGCTGCGAACCTCAACTCTCCGTTGTTTACCGAAGGAAGTGAACTTTCGCGGCACCCATCTTGTGCTGACCTTTGACATGCCTAATTCTTCATGAATTATGTGGAAAGTACTTCCCTTACTAGTGTTACTCAGCTATTTCATGAATCCTAATTCGAGGATCTTCAAGAATTAATTTTTCAGTTTTTTTAATGTTTTCTGGTGTTGTGAGAGAGTTCGGGCGTCCACTGTGAGGATCGTTTTCTAAAGACTCCCTACCCTATTTAAATTTTCTAGACCAAAATTTTACCGTTTTATAAGGATGTAAACCGCAGACATCCTATCATATGTTTACCTTGAAGTGTTCCCTTCTCTTGTGAGAAATTTTATTACTGCTCGATATTCAATTTTGTGCATGATCGTAACTATGTACAACCAAAACCTTTTTGTCTAATGGGTTTCCCAAAAGTAAGTGTCATTTTTAATTTCGTTACATTACCTCCGAACTATCACATTTTGAAAGTCAATATTTGACAGATGGCAGTTAAATTGAATATGCGAAAATACCACGCAATCATTTAAATTTATAATTAAAGTAGACGGGATTTTTTTTATACGGTTGTGCATCTTGCCAATTGACTCGCTGTGTAGATTAGAGGTTATGTGAATATTTTGACGTTTATAGGATTCTCATCGGGTTCAATCGTTTTAATTTAAAGGAAGTGAAGCAGTTTTAGTGACAACCATAGCAAAAGTTCAAAGAGTTCGCCCCCGGCAGTTAATTAAACATTTTGAAGCGTCACTTTCACAATTCAAACTCAAAGTATGCTGTCAACAGTTAGTGTTGCAAATCTAATTCAAAATTCATAGCCTGTTCTAATTATAAATTTAAATGATCGCGTGATATTTAATAATATACGGTCATGTAGCTCAAAGAAATTTTAAAGATTTACGATAAAAATGTTAATGTTACAAGAATTGATCAGTTATTTTATGAAATTGGGACATGAATTAACAACAACCTGGATCGTATGACTTGTTACCGTTGAATTATTTCCTTTGGAGGTCAGTGAAGGAGATGCTATGATCGCGAGCCGATTTAAAAATGTCATGAAAACTTCATCAAATTTAAAACAGGGATTCTGAAAGGAGTTAAATCGATCCCTTAGGAGTCGATGAATTTCTAGGGATCGGTTGGGGTCGACAAACCTTTATGGGTCGATGAACTTTGTATTAGTGATTCACTGGATATCAATTAAATAATTTATGTTGTATTATTCTATTTATTTTTCTTATATACTTTAGAGAGAAAATGTCTCCTTCAAAAATCCTGTTTGTTTTCGTTGAAGACAATTAGGTAATTTAAAAAAGATCAATATCTTTGTGTTGAATACTTAAAAAAAAAATTAATTTGCTACTTGTTACTCGTATGTATATTAGTTTCCATCAAAACAAAATTTAAATTTAACATCGTTCGTGTTATAGTACACACAAATCGTTTCAGAATTGCAGAAAATTTGAAAAGGAATCTGTGAAAAATTTATTTTTTCTTCTAAGGGGTCGATGCTTCAGATAGGTTGGAAACCCCTGATTTAAAAGATACGTTTCTTGTATTCTGTAATTTATTTTTATTTCTTAATTTTCCTCACTTCTGAAGAATCTGTCAACCGATAGCGAAACATTGAAATTTGTGAGAATATCAAGGTGTCTGTGATAAAATTATAACGTAAGATATAGCGTGCCTATTAATCACATAAAATCAGTACTTGGAAGTACTAGCATATTTTAGTTCAAAACTGTTTATCTTGACAATTGTGTGAATACAACATGGCCGTTACTCAAAGGCTTAATAGTATTTGAGTTAAACATTTCTTGACCAGTTGCTGTTTCAATTCTTTATAGTGTGAAAGGATTATTATGAAAGGATTATTATGTTATGTGTGCCGATTCTCACGCTCTGGGAAATAATATCCTCTGCCAAGACTTCAAATTTGTGGTAAGGGAAAATAATCAATAATTTCCTTATTGCGAACTGGAAGTAATAAAGTACACAAAATTTACTACTAAACAGATCAGATTCAACTTTTAGTCACAAACTCATACAAATGAAATATTGTACAGCCGTAAAATACATACAGATATTCGGCCAAAGTATATGTATCCCGTTCAACACTTTAACAGGTACGTTATTAAAAAGTCAGAGTTCTTTTTATTATGGATTTAGATACAAAATAACGTTCGTTCTTTTAATAACGTGTATATTGGATGTTGAACGGGATACGTACTCGGGCTGATTGTTCCTATTTCAGTCGTTAGTAAATAAAGCGTCGATAAAAACAATAATAGTAATATTATACTTCTAATGTATTAATTTTATTTTAAAAGTACTCTAAGACTGTCCCGATTAACATAAAGAATATTTAAGAAAGAAGTTAGATATGACACTAGAAACCTAAATTTCATACTATACCGGGCCAATGCAGAAATCATTCCAAATATAGAGAAGTTCATAGATCTCGAAAATCATCTGTGAAATGAAAAGCGTAGAACATTATTAAATAATAATATGCAATTGAAGCAATAACAATAAAGAAAAAAGATTATGATAGTTAAGAACACGGAAAGAAGAGAAAACGGACGCAGCCGATGAAAATTGTAGTTCACAAAATAACTTCGTTTCGCGAGAGTTAAAAAGAAAGAGGATACAGTTGATTAACATCAGAATTGTGTCTTATAGATCAGGTTATAATTTTAATATTTTTTTAAAAGTATTACAGACTTGTATTACCTGCTCTGTACAAAAACAGTATCGATTTATATTGATTTGCATATTGATATAAAATACTGAAAAAAAATCTAAGAAACTTAAGTCAGCGAAAGGTTGTAAGTTTGGTAAGAATCTCCATCGGATGTTAGCAACCAGCACGTAATAAAGTAGTAAAAAGGATGTGTCTTAGGTTACTAAAAAAACCAAAAATTTTTGGTAGCGATCTTGTATTAGGACATATGTTTCGGCCTCAGTAGACGGCCATCTTCAGCAAAGACTACAAATAGAGGGTGGAGTGTAAGAGACAATTTAAGTTAAATGTAAAATTACATACCGTAATCCACACTAATAAACATAGTCAAAACACAAATACAAACATGTTAAAAACTTTTTAAAAAATTGTAAACGGGGACACCACAAAAGAGAGTCCCGAAAGGGAAGAAAAGTGAATTCACGTCTGGAAACGTAACGTAAGAAAGGTTGTAACTAACAATTTCTAATAATTTTGGAACAAAAGTAAGTTTCTCGATATTATGCCACGGTTTTAATACTTAAAGAAAAAGTTGAAATTTACATTTTTCAATACCTGCTCTGAATTCTGTAAGAAACACAATCGAAAACTGTTTCAAAATATCTTCAACGATATTTTCAGCAATTCCAGACATTGTACTTTAATACGCACAAAATATTATATAGATTTCGTTTGTTAAATGTAAAATATAAAGGGAAGACAACTTTCACTGCGGTAGTTTATTTTAATAAGACACAAAAAATCTCTTGTTAAAATGTAAGTGTTCATGCATTAACGCAACAATAAATTAACGAGGATACAAAAAGTACCACATATTGGAGGCGTTCTTATTTATTATGTCAGCCGAAAACTAGTAAACTATTTTCATTCATTCAGAGTGTGTAGATTGGATTTATGTCCACAGTTGAAATTTATTTATGGTTGACTAAAAAAAATACGAATATTTATTTGAATTAAAGTTTTAATAATTGAACTATTTTAACTAAATATTCATTAACCTCTTTTTAAGTTTAAGTACTTATTCATAACATCCCTAAGCTATATACACAAATAAAACGTTCCCGTATTTTTAAAAATAAATCTGCAGCTTAAATTTGATTAAGACCAGCTTGAAAAAGAAATGATCACCGTCCTCGTAATTTTCGCATGACTTAGGTACCGTAAATAAAGTTATTTATTTTTAGAATTGTCGACCTGAGTTTAATCGAGATGCCAGGAATTTATGGTTTACGCATTTGTCTTATTTATGTAACGCCTTTCGCTGGGTTCCCCTTTATATTTCTCTCAACATGAATTAGTTTGGAACTCGGTAGCAACTTAGGTCTAAAAATAAATCTTTCAGGAGCGTTTCGTTCCAAAAATTAATTGCTAAATATATTACTCGCTTCGGCGGTCACAAATTACATATCCTCCGGTTTCATTACACGATTATATTAGGAGAAATATACACCTTCTTTTTCGCCTTAAGACTTTATCGGGGGCAACCGATGTATTTTTTATTTCGGAAATGTCACAGCTTTAAAAAATATTGCTCGAACAATTTCTAAGTGGGTTTCACTTTAACTTTCTATTTATGATATTCTATTTGTAGTACCCTTGATTTATGTCCTAACCGGACAAATGTAAGTTTTTTGTCGAAAGGGCATCCCACAGTGTCATACTTACTATTTCCACAAACTTTCTCTGTTCAGGCCCTTTATTATCGGTAAAATTTTGTTACTCTTTTATAAGGTAAGCAGCAAAAAACTCGCCACTTTTGTTAAAAAGGGAGCCGTTATGAAATTCGAATTTCTCTTTTAGAAACCGTTTATTTTATTGCGGGGTAGCTTGCCATTGTAAACCGATCTGTGAAAACAAACGTTCACGTGCATTTGCAAATTTCAGTAAGCAATCACCCCTCTACGGTATCGATATGTAATAGTTCAATTAACCATTGACAGATTACATTTGGTGGCTGTAAACATAATGTGAATTTATGTAGTTCCGTGACAGTCTGTAGCCAAATAAATGATCGAATTAACCACCGTATGGTTTCATTTGCTTGGAAGTGAAAAATCAATTTTACTCTGGGCTTGAAAAAATATAATAATATTATTTTAGTTTGCAGCAATTAATGAAAATCTAGGCGTGATTGTTCTATCTGATATTGTGATAAATTAAACTAATCCAAATTGTGCCACCCCACATATATCCCAGCGCCGCTTCAGCGTGAAACTCATGTATCAGAAAGCTTTTGATGTCAAATGATAACAACCGTAAATAATGAGCGGATATAATAAATTCGAAACTTTATTCCTAATTACAATCGCTAGGCACACTGCTGACAAAATATAGGGTATTTTGGTTTTATAATTTATTTTGAAAGTATTGTGAAATTTCGGCGAACATTGCTTGGGAAAGTACACTCAGAAATTACATATCTGTATAATTAAATTTGGACGTAGCTATACTAAACTACGTGCCAATAAAAATGCACCACCCAGAAGGGATCAAGTTACAAGGTTAAAATTTTCTCAGTTTATTTCTCTTAGATAAAGAAGTAATCGTTTTCACTTTGGAAAAAAAAAACAGAAATTAAAGGAAGAAAATGTAATAATGTGGCACGTCAGCACGGTCAACAATACATTCCCTAACTCGCCGAGGCATGCTCCGAATGAGATAATAGATGTCTTCTTGAGGTACCTCATCCCAAGCTTGCTGTAGATGACGACGCAGCTCCTCCAAACTGTTTGCTTGTGAGGAATACCCTTAAATGTCGAGCCATGATATCCCACACCTACTCTATGGAAATCAAATCCGGAGAACAAGCTGGCCAAGGAAGAACTTCTACCTCTACTTGTTGTAGAAAGTTCCTACAAATTTATGCGATATGGGGTCGAACATTATCTTGCTGGAAAACTACTCCAGCGTGTTCATTTATCAGAGGTAACAGAGCGAGTCTTAAGATCTCGTCGATATATCGATGCGCATTTAATCTGCCTCTGATGAATACCAAAGAGAATCTGTAACGATGCCTTTGGAACCCCATACCAAAACACCTGGTCTTACGCCGCCATGGCCTCGTACAGCAAACTCCACATTACGTCTCTCTCCATGGAACCTTCTCACCATTACTCGACGGTCATTTTGCCACAGACAAAATCGGGATTCATCACTGAACATGACTTGATCCCATTCAATGATCCACTGCTGCCTTTCTTGACACCATTGAAGTCTGGCTGCCTTATGCAATTGTGTTAGTGGAAGGCGTCGACACAGCCGATAGGAGTGAAGACCAAACGATGCAATACGTCGGTAAATGTTTCGATTAGACACCCTTTGTCTTAGGTCTCTTATCCAATCCATTCCATTTGCAGCTGAAGGGCGAAACCTATCTCTTACAGCCAGTTGACGGAGACGCCGATCTTCACGTTCATTTAATTTAGGACGTCCACTTCCTGGTCGACGGTGTTGGATCTCAGACCATGATGTCCATGCTCGAAGCACCCTAGAATGGCTTCGGTTTAAACCCCACGCTATTTCACGGAACGAGGAATCCGCTTCGTGCATGCCGACAATTCGCCCTCTTTCAAAGTCGGACAGATGCTGAAAACGCTGTCTTCTGGCAATTCTAGGCATTGTTAACGATCAACACTTTGTGCTTTCGCAGAAAATAAGGACTATTTTGACTAGGGATGTGGGTTCAGAAATTTCCCAATTTGGAAATTTTCTAAAATGGAAATTTTCCAGAAACTTTCTAACCAATTTTTCTGGAAAATTTCCGACGAAAATTTTACGAAGTTATTACTTGTTGCGCTTGCGTAGTTTAACATAAAATCATTTATTAAAATGTAATGCCTAACCTAACTTCACAAGATTATGCGCCCAAAATGCGGAAAAATACCGATACGTACAATTTATGAATTATAAGTGAATACATGAATATTTGGTACTATTTGAACTAGCGTTTGCTCCTGAGTTTATAAAAAATATGTTTTTTAAAGAAATACGTTACTATAATTGATTCGGAAATTTTCTGGTTAATTACCGGAAAAGGTCATTGGAAAATTTCCATCTTTTTTATTTTTCCGGAAAAATTACATCTCTAATTTTGACACACCAGTTTAAAACATATCCAAAAACAAAGGCCCAACTTTTTAAGACAACTCTCACAAAAACCGAAGTTTCTCGTTTTTTAATTCTGACGTTTTTATCATCGACTCCTAAGATATGGATAGTTATTTGGTAAAAATATTGACCTTGCAACTTGACCCCTTCTGGGTGGTGCATTTTTATTGGCACGTCGTTTATATAAGATGTGTAGATGGAAGATGGCTATTGTTACACATACTCGTTAAAGGCATCAGTTAAAATAATTTTTTTAAATACAGAGTGTCTCTTATGCTAATTCTAAATTGTACATTTAACGGGGCACCCTGTACTGTATGTTATTACACTTTTAATGCAGTTTTCTTTCATTATCAAATTTCTATTGTTTTCGCTTTAATACTATATCTTTCTTCTTATTTTATTGACTTTTTACATTATGTTGCAAAAATCTTATACACTTTGGCAGCTGATATTAGATAGGAAAGTAATTCTAATAATCCCAGAGCCAATACTCAGTGGTTTTCGAAATATGGTTTAATTAAGAAAAGTTTACATACAGAATCAATAACGCATTTAATGTGCCGTGGGATGTTATTAAATACATGTATTTTATGCCTGTCCATTTTTCGGAAACAAATGGATTGGTCGGGGAGGACCTTTTACATGGCCTTCTCCAGATTTAACTCCTTTGGATTTTGTTTGTTTTCTGTGGCAACTTTACGTGCGCTAAATGATTCTCTATGTAAAGTTTTTTTTTTTAATTAAATCATATTTCGAAAACCATTGAATATTGGATTTGCATTTATTAGAATTTTTTCTTGTTTCAATCTTTACTATCACCTGACAAAGTGTGTAAAGTTTTTTATTAAGTAAAAGGAATACTATATTTCTTTTTTTACTTCCCAACGATGGTGTTTTCAAATTTTTTTATTAAATTCTAGACGTTAGTTGCCTAATGAAGATAATTTAATTTATCGAAACCGGTAGCTAGAATAAACATATTAATAATTAGGAAGTATTTTTCATTACCAGAATTGTTTACCTAATTTTTGGACATACACTAACTTTTTTTATTAACACCTGTATAATAGCAAACTAAATTTGGAGTTGTTAGTTTATATTAATTTGTGATAGAGAGAATCTGAATTTGTTGATAATTTAGAGTTGTATTTATTATAATAATAATAATACATTATATTAATAATATTGAGATATTTTTTGTTTAGCGTACAAATATTTATTTTTCAATCCAATATAAAGAAATAATACTGTTGACAATATATTTTAGGGATGTTGATTTATTCTGAATTTTAATTATGCATTAAAAACGAATATTAATTAAATATTTTGTTCCAGGTAAGAAACATTACTTCATTAGAGCCGATATCCGCATTAGTAATAATTAACTGCAAGGGTCAGCGTGAGTATATTACACATTATACCATATTGTATGTATCCTACATATCAGTTCTCTCTCATGGAATTTCTATCTCCTTCTCACCCTGAACGAACGCGTATTATATCCCTAGCGGGGTGGACGCATCCGCCCGTGATATTATATGGCACCCGACTATTGGAACGTGTAATAACCTGATATAGGGCTGTTCACTACAGGACAGGAATAAGAATCGCTCAGTTTTATTGCGCATTTTTTATTTTTTATTAATAGAGACGTAAATGGCGATGTAATTTATTCGATGCAAAGGACGAATATTTTGGGTGCACTAAACATCAGCCGCTGTTAAATTTTCACGAGGCCGCTCCCCGCACTTTTCCCCCGGGCGGAACCGGAACGCTCATAACCGACACCTAATATACAAAACGCAATTTGAACAGCATTAGACAGCCAACCTGTTTGACAATTCTCATCTCAAACGAGGGGGCGAATTCAAGCCTAAATGTGTTTATTTTACATCAGTGTTATTTTAGCCACCCCATAATCATATAAAGCGGCATAAAAATCGAGCTTCAATGGCAGTTTGTTTGAATTTATTCCGCCTCATCACGAGACTGAGTGTTTTATTAAGCCATTTACTGTAATTCAATGTGAAATACCTCCACGTTCCACGATCATATTTTTTTTTCCTCAACTGGCACAAGTACTTAAAAATTCAATTATTTTTTACGTTCTAATTTGTTATTGTACTGCTTGTGTACTTCAGGAAGTGGTCACTTGAGAACAATTTTCTATGCCCATGGCAAATGAAAATAATGTTCTTCATTTGCTGTTGCTAACTAAAGCGAAAACACTACATAATAAATCAACCGAGCTGCTGTATGTCTTCAAATGTTTACGTAACTGTAAAACCTTAGTAACTGAAGATTAAAATATTACCTGCTGAAATGTCTTATTGAATGGAATTTAATAGGTTTTCAAGTCATAAATACAGTTACTTTTGCTAGAAAATTGTCGTAACTCAATAGGCCATAAAATTCTGGTTTTTACTTGTTCTGCAATATTTTTGATTCTCCTTGCTTTCACAATCGTACAACTATTTATTTTTAGAGCAGTATAATTATTATAATATGTTGCATGAATACTGTCGATATAATACCGTGCTTTCAACAATTTCCAAGTTCCCTAATTGGGCAACCAAATTCATACTTATGGCTTAAAATTTAAAATGAAATATGTACAGCAATTACAATAATAGGATAATCATTGGCGTAACAGAATTAATTTTGTTAGGAAATGGAAAAAATACAGTTTTAACGGAATATCCGATAATGTATTGTACAAGAAATAACACAAATGTTTCATAGATTGTCACCGAATACTCACATTACATTACATTTATTTTGACTTCACCGGAGACATCATCAATATAGTGGGATACTAGAACTGATAATCCAGATCTACATTGCTTTTCACGAGCTTGATATCAATATTATTAAAGTGAAGGTAGTAATACAATAGGAAGTTTTAGAGAAATTGCTAGATACTCCGAGATACCAAACAGTAAAATTTTGATTTTGTTGTTCCGTTTACTTTTTATTTTCTTCTTTGTTTCTTAAAGTAAGTACGTGAACCATTTCTTACATTAGGTTTGGATATTAGATTTTAGAATTTATTTGCAATCTACCATTTTAGTTCGAACTTTCATCTGGTGGATGTAAACATTGATATCAAATTCGTGGATGGTTGAGTAGTATCGGGATAATCAATTCCAATCTACTTATTCTCTACACTGAGAAAAATAATTCTTTGTAGTTAATGAGTATACGAAGATCATTTGTGTTTCGAATGTATTAAGTGATCGAATTTAAAGTCATCCTCATCTTAATATTTTGATATTTACATTTAATTTTCTGAATCTAGCTAAGACTGATTTCTAATTCCATGTTCATTTGAGGAAGAGTAAATTGAATCACTTGGTACCACATTTGTCACGGTACTTTGTTTGGAAATCTTTGACTCTTAGTTATGGCACAACCTCAAGGGTTAATGACTCCAAATGCGTTTCAGGATTAATATTACATTATACAAACTTTGGCAAATGAAAGTAGATGTAATTTTATGAAAAAGAGAACCTATCAACATAGGTCCGATTTGCTTTTATTTAGAAGTTATAACGATTTAAATTTAAATGTATTTAAAACAAAAAATCTAGTAGACGTTATTTAACAAAATTGGAAATAAAAGTTGTTAGAAGGTGTCGTGGTCCTTTATTTTTGCTCATTGTTTATAATGCTTCCATTTTCTAACCAAGAATATGCCGATACTATTTATACAGGGTCTTCCAAATAGAGTGGCCTATTAAAATATTATAGGGGAAGAAATATACAAAAATTCTGAAAGTTGGTACACTGTCCTAAGACATAGTAATCTTTCCGCATAAAGTATTTCCACTCTTACATTACTTCCATTATACCGGAAATCGCCATTAACTTTCTTATTTTAAATGGGATGCTACATTTTTTATTACAAATTCTGATTCTGCACATTATTCTAAATAAAAAATGTTAAGACTTCTCTATGCTTAAATGTAACAGATTTTGAGATATCTTTAAATTTCTTTTAAAAAAAGTTTGGGTAACCTTCCATTTAAAAAATTGTATCTATGACACTTTCAAATTTCAAGATTCAAGTTGCATATCGTTTGAAAGTACAATCTTCAGGCTTTCAAATAATATCCTAGTTATCCTAAAAAAAAAAAAAAACACAGGTTGGTTACAATATGGTGTCCAATGTCATTATGTTTAACTGCCCAAAACTCAATTTTCTTAAATGGAACACTTTGTATGTTTTTACATCTGATGATGTATCAAATTCTGAATCGAATAGTATTACAATACTCTATACCTGTTTCTTTTAGTTTTCCTGTTATTAATAATTGTTTGTTTTAATGGCATATCTGGCTACAGTTAATCCATTTTTTCGCTATAAGTCTCGGCGTATCTCAGTATCTCATTTTTTTAAATGGAATGACCTAACGGGTTGCAACTAAAAATCCGAAAAATGAGTAAATACGAAATTGAGTAACAATTTATTCACGACACAACAATATTTTTACTAATGAAAGGTTTAGATAACGACATCCTGCAACAAAATTCTTTAAAAATATTTTTACTGATTTATAACTCGTGTCTAAATTAAAACTTTGTCAAGTAGGCTACATTTATTAATTCTGTTATGTAAATGCAATAGATAAATTCTCGATCACAACTTACCCGACCAGGTTTTTATTTAGACGCTCGTTACATTGTTATTAATCTATTATAAAAATACTAATGGATTTCTGAGTAGGGGCCATTGTCCGCGACATTTCGTAATTTGGAAAGAATTCTTCCGCAATTACGTTGGACGCCAATTTCGCTTAGACATATTTTAATGCGCCGAGTCAGCTGTTTTATATTTTCCGCCTTCCAACCATAGCGGTAAATCATATTACCAAGTTCGCCAAAGAAATCCTCGATTGGACGGCAGTGTGGCAAATTCGTGTGATTTCTATCCTTTGGGACAAATGGTATGTTTTTCGCCTGTAGAACTTCTAAAGTTCTTTTAGCGTAATGATTAGAAGCTTTGTCAGGCCAAAACACAATATCGTTATTGTTATGGTTGCAGAATCTTCTCCAAACGGCACGTTTGGTACATCTTTTGGTTATAGCCAGACCTTATGGCTTAAAATATGGTTCTGATATGCCTTTTTCGGAAACAGCAATATACAGCATTACTTTTGGCTCAAATTTCTTTTTTATTTTGTATTTGATGTTAGCAGGCGTTTCTGACAAGCCATCAGTATAACAAATATCATTTCCTGGCTTTTGAGGTGCACTCAATGGAAAATAACTCTCATCATCTAAAATCAAAATTTTTCCAAGATAATTTCGATACATCCATTGACAGTTGGATTTTACAGTCGAAATTTGCATTGGCCTATAGCCTGGACAACGTTGCTTCTTTTTTACCTTAGCTTTAAGTGCCCTTAAGGTTTTTGAAATGCACTGTTGGCCACAGTTGAATTTCTTTGCTGCATCATTCTGGCTGATGTTCTCTTTATTCAAAAAAGCAGCTTTCAACCGATTCTTATTCTGTATAATTTTTATTGTTGGTTTTCGTCCAGATCCAGGCTTCTGTTTAACGTTATTTGATTTTAATATATTCTATATCGTTGATTTTGGAACCCCTTTAATTTTAAAATGGTTCACTGCATAACATTTCCCGCGACATATATTTTTTTCGTAAAATTGTACAATTCGCGACGCACACGTTCTTCCTCAGACGTCATTCTATCAACTAGTTATTGTACAATTGTGTCCAGTTTGACGTATCTTAATGCCACGCACCCTAGACTGTGGCAATTAAAAATTAAAACGTCAGTTAATTAGCTGTATAAAATAAACTCAATCAAACGTCGTCCGAATTTTTAGTTGTTACCCGTTATTTTTTATTTCAGAAATGGGTAGTCCTTAAACATTTTCTGGAACACCCAGTATAGTTAAAAATAATTTGAAAATGTGCCGCGTGATGTCTAGTAAAACTTTCTCAATCTTTTTTTGTCTACTTGTTATTCCTATACGCTTCACAGAAGAAATACACACCGTTGGGACACCCGTTACATTATTGTCCAAGAAATATTGTTTACGTGTCTTGATTCTTTTGTACATCGGTATTGATGATTGATGACTGAAATGCTAAAATAAAATTGTGTTCATAGAAGAAACATGTGTAAATGACAGGGCACATGCTTAGAGATGTAATGCGGGAGACCGAATTGAATTTTTTTTTTGCTATTATGCGGAAGTTTCTGTGTACGGTTATTCAAGGTGCAACATTTTTCTAATTGGAAATTTTAGCCTAACAAGTATTTAACAGAAATTTTGAAGTGAACAAGAGTACAAATTTGAAACAATGTACACGGGTGAGATAATTTTTTGGACAATGATATGCGGAATCTTGTATCATTATGTGACTAATGTATAATTTAAACACTATTAAATTTAGACTAAGATGTAAGCATATGAATAATTATTTTGTGTACTGGACATGCCTCGTATTTTATTCCTACATACTCTAACTCTAGCCCATTCTAAATGAATATTTTCACAGTTGACTTATAACAGCGTACCGTTCTAAATATATGCATGCTACAGATCCAAGCCAAATCTTGGGTAGTACGTGTCCTAACCGGAAGTCGGTAGTTTCTGAAAGCCAGGAGCGGGATTTCTAACTCTTATTCGAAGTTGCACGAAAGCCCCAGGCTTACTAAGTTTTTAACTTATCCCCTTCAGTTTGAATTAACTTGTTTTTTTGTTTAAATAATAAAGTTGGTGCCTCGCAAGCTTGAAGCATTGCGGCAATAAAAATGACACACAAAAAATAAACAACAGGCAACAAGACCGAAGGTTCTCCTCTTTCATTTTTCATTCCAGGGTAGATTATTCGGAAGATAAGTTATATTGCAATTGTAAAAGTCATTTGGCGAGCAATGGCGGCCTCTTGGGGGTGATGCATGGACGTTCAGTAGACGTAGTAGAGGATAGGACGTTTGTGCGTCATTCGACGTCTGTGAACACAATAATACGTCGCGACGGAGACGCAAAAAACTGGGTGTATTTTATTTTCTCTCATAGCATTAATATTCAATGTTCCAATAATGAGGTATCCCTTTTCATCGTTACCGTGATAAGGGTTACCATAACAGAAAAGCTACTTCTTGTTTAAGAATTTTACATAAATAAATTTCAATTTGCATGCTGTTTACATAATTTAAATTTATGGATTGAAACGAGTTATCCATGGAGAGTTATTTCGACTAGACACGCTATTAAGGTCGATACTAAGTATTTAAATGCAATTCTTCAATGTACACGATTTTAAGAAATTTCTTTTTTGTTCATTACTTTTTTATTAATTTTATATGAAGTCTTTCGTTTGTAGCACCATTTAAAATCTTTGTTAATTCCTGTTTTTTTAGTTCAAAAAGTAATATAAGACAATTTCTGTGAGTTGCAACAATAATGGCTGCTCATATTGATCAAATTAATTCGATATAAGAATTAATTTGATCTGTAAACTATAAACCTCAGGTTTTACCTGAGGTCATCCAAACTGTTACCATTGATTCAAAATTATTTTTACAGAATCTTATACAATTATTTTATATTATTTACTTTTCCCCACTCATTCAACATCTTGTAAATGACTTACTCCAGGCAAACTGCCTACTTCTGATATCAAGCACTTAAAATTGGCCGCTCTCTTCCTCATAACACAGAAGCTTTCCCTTTCTCGACATTAGAATGTATCAATTAAATCTCACAGAAATTTTAGTTTTTCTTGGTAATGTGTATAATACATACCTACTTTTAAAATGCTCTTTAAAAATTTACACCTGATTAGGAAATGAAATTGAAACTGCTTAATCGTTGTTTGTTTTCCCTTCACACATCCATAGAGTTTAAAATAAAGACGGTTGTAAAAAAAAAACAATATAAAAAGAAGGAAAAAAGAACTAAATTTAGCTCAACAATACACGTTTTGTGTGTTTAATTTACGCCCAAACTCTCGAACATTTGAATTATTTGTTTAAGAATGTAGCGCTTTGGTAACATAAATAAAATTAGGTGTTCCCCAATCTCTCACGTTTCCCATTTTCTGTGAAGCTGTACTACATCACTATTTTAAAACTTTGTGACAGGTACGTTATAAAAAGTATTTCCGGGAAGTGACTCGGATACTATAATCGTTTTCAACTGCATTATCTTCGATTTCTTTTAAATTTTTAAGCAGGATCTCGAGCCTCATGTCGACGTACATTAACATTTACATGAAAGCACAAGATGGTGTATTTATTTACATACACGCAGGTAACATTTTTTTATACTGAATATATAAAACGATTAACAAATAGTAAATGTATAATTATTTTAAACTGTAATTTTAAATGAAATGATTACCTTGTTAAGTGAATTTAGTTCCGGTATAACCATTGCATTACACCATACGTATAAATAATAATAATTAATGTTTTAGTGTATGCATGTTACATTAGCATTAAATTATTACTGTGTAATTATATCGTCAAAGCAATTTCAAATAGGATATATAAGAATAACGAGGTGCAGATAACGTCCTCTATTAAACACATCAATGTCGTGTGTATTTAAATAATAAAAACTATCTGTGCGTTGATATCAACATGAAATTAATTTGATTTAATAACAGTTTATTGCTTCGTCTCTAAATAACGCCTTACCTGATGAATAATAAGTAATGCAACGTCCTTATACAATTATGTATTCGCCGAGCGATTGATTTTATACGTTTAATTCGATGCATATTACCGACCACACCGAAAGAGGTATGTTTATAATTTTGAATCTCCTATGATCTTCCAAGCAAACTTTATAATTCGCCTATTATTATCTTAAAGTACTCCTTTAACTATAAGACACCGCTCGTTTCTCGAGTAGATAAATTGGAAAATCGTGGGTTTCATTTTTTCAACTTTCTCGTTTAAATTATATAATCTGGATAAACGCTATCTTTACATGTATGCCACATCATCATTTTTTTGTATATGTATAAAGATTGAGAAATGCAGTTTATGTATATTTTAAAGTAATTCTTGATTTCAATTTCAACGTAAGTCTCTTACGGCCGTATTCACCATTCACAAATTAACAGTCAGTTTACTAAACTACCGTTAAAATTTAAATCTCCGTCAAGTCAAAAATTAATTTAATTTAATTTAACTACATTTGTTGTGCTACACAAGTGTAATTACTTATAACAAAGCGTTAAATTCTATTAACTGCCAAATAAAATATAACTTAAAAGAGTGAGTTTGACAGACAATTAGCTCTTAATAGTGGTTGGTGAATACAGCTTTTATTTAACAGTCTGTTAACAGCTTATCTGACCTTTAAACATGTAACCGAGGAGTGGTGAATACGGCCATTAGAAGTACACTCGAACCTCCATAACTCGTATCTCAAGGGACCAGAAAATTACTTCGAGTTATAGAAATTTCGAGTTAAAGAAAGCGATTTCAGTTAAGCACAATGTGCAGTGACATCAGTATACTTCGAGTTATAGAAACTTTCGAGTTGTGGAGGTTCGAGTTATAGAGGTGCGACTGTATACATATACCGTGTTCATAGAGTATTTTACGATTCCAGCATCTAAAATGTTTACCATAGGGGAAAAATAAAACGCTGTTCTTATTCAACTGAATTATCTACGAACGAGGGGACATTCAAAAACTATCTACCTAGCCGTAAAGGAGAAGAGAGTGGGTAATTTTATTTTATTTTTTTCAATTTACATATTCTCCATTTAAGTCCACACACTTGTGCCACTTATTTTCCAGTTGTTCTAACCTAGTTGAAAAAAATTCTTTTGGAAGCTCTGCAAGAGCATTGTTTACACCGTAGTTTAAATCTTGACCTGAAAAAATTCGCCTTCCTCGCAGGATATTTTTAAGTTGCCGATGTAGGTAGTAGTCGGAAAGTGCCAGATAGGGACTATATGGAGGAAGTTTTACAACGTTAGCTTCTGTCGAGCCTTTTCGTATATATTCAATTAGAGGGATTTGCTCACTATCCCAAAAAATAGTAGCCATCAATTTTCCTCCAGAAGTTTGTGTCCGTCTCTTTTTCGGGGGTAGAGAACTTTTTACATCCACTGCTGTTTTGTCTCTGGGTCCAGAAAATGTACCCAAGTTTCATCGCCTGTGATAATTTGTAAAATAGGTTTGGATTTGCCTCTAAACAGGCTAAATTTTCTGCTGAAATTTTCTTGCGGCACAATTTGTGTTCTGGCGTCAACAGCCTCTGAATCCAAGGTGCAGCCACTTTGCTATGCACTATTCTTAAAACTGAAGTTTCATGTAATCCTATTTCTATAGCAATTGATGACATTGTTCTTTGTAATTAACATTAGTTAACATCTAATAGAAACTGATATATTAATTTAATTAATTGAAACAGCCTATTATTTTCCTCATTTTAACGTTCTGCATCAGTTCTTGAACAGTGGCAATTTTTCTCAATTGTTGAGAAATCCTGTGCGTCATTTAGTCTTCATCTCAGCTTACCATCCTTCATTTTATGTAGTTGCATATGGTCAAAATTGTCCAATAGTTTTGATTAGGGCGTACCTCTGGTATATTGAAACACAATTGGTATGTTGTGTGCCTTAACTTTGTTTTGTGTTCCTCCGATAAAATATATTTACCGAAGGTAATACATATTGATAAATTCAATTAATTTTGATAAACGTTTACTGGAGTACTGTCATTACTTAACATTTTAATTGCACCCTACGTATCACCAGCTGTTGAAACATTACACTACGTCAACACATCTTCAAATATAGCCTTTTCTTTATTTGAGGTGGTGCAAATTTCTAAAGAAAATACTGACGATAGACATTGCAAACAGACGTAACGTTTTTCTTTTTTTAAGATAAGCACCTGCCTGTGATATATTTTCGTAGTCCTCTGATGGTGTCTATTATAAATGTTTAATATTTTCAATCGACTGTTTAATAAATAGCGACCGCTTTTGTCAAAAATATAGCATAACTTTAACATCTTGTATAACGATAGATGTTACTTACAAACTTTGAAATGGCGAATATATTTCAAAAGAAATGAAATTTATTACACAGTACATAAAATGTACAACCTCAATCAAAAGTAATGAAGCGCTCAAAACCGAAACGCTGTAGTCAGAGAGAGAAGATACTGAGTGAGATGAAGTCTTATGGCGAACGAATGTTTCCGAAGTCCTTCGTGACCCCACAACATGTTGCGCTCTCTTTAACTCGGCACCGTTACACTCTGACTACAGCGTTTCGGTTTTAAAAGTTTCATTACTTTTGATTGAGGCTGTACCTACCTATACAGGATACTATATGTCTTTTCACATTCCAATTTTGCGTTGTTTACTCTTTTTAAATACGTAAGGTACAAACTGTTTATGAAGTGTAGTTAAAAGTTACTTCCAACTTAATTAAGCGGAAAACTACCCCGAGTATTTTTTTTTTCAATTTTCTAGTTACTTTTTAGTATTACAGTATTTAGTATTTATTTCACCATTTTTAGATAGAAAATGTGGAGTTTACATAAAAGGAACACGATAACTTTCAACTATTTAATAATAATAATAATAATGTTTATTGGTACATCTCACTAATTAGTTTTGTACAAGTCATGACGTATTGTATATTACATAAACACTTACAAGTTAAAACATTTGAACATTACTTGACATTTTAAAAACTACTGTTATAAAACAGGTATCGGTAATAACAATTACATTTTTGATACATCCGTATCAACCAAGAAATCATTGAGATCAAAGTAAGCTTTTTTTAAAAGGAAGTCTTTAATTTTTCTTTTGTAGATTTCTAACGGAAGGTTTCTGACCGATGAATGAAGTTTATTATATAATTTTATTGCATAGTAATCTACTCCTGTTTGTTTCTTTTTTAGTTTCATTTTGTTTGTATAGACGTTAGAATTATGTCTTGTGTCATACTCGTGTATATCTTTGGTTTTTGTGTATTTGTTTATATTTTCTCTTATATACATTAAGCAATGAAGAACGTATAAGCAAGGCAATGTAAGAATGTTTAGGTTAATAAAACAGCTTTTGCACTCTTCCCTATACCTGACTCCAGCTACAACCCTAACCGCTCTCCTTTGCAATCTAAATATTCGATGGCTGATGGCCGAATGTCCCCAAATCAGTATGCCGTATGAAATCTGTGACTCACATAGAGCAAAGTAAGCTGCACGCGTAACTTCCGGTGAAACATAGTTACGAAGGTTTCTTAAGAGAAAGATGTTTTTAGAAATTTTCTGAGCAATCGCGTCTCCTTGGGCACTCCAACTTAACTTATTGTCAAGATGGAGTCCCAGGAATTTGCAGGATGATTTAAAATTTTCAGGTTGAATAATTTTTTTTAACGTAAATATACTGCTTACAGATTTGTTCACATTCAAGCTTAGCTCGTTCGTTTCAAACCAATCCAAAGACTCAACCGTGCACGTTCGTTAATTTTAATCGCACCGTCCACAGAGTTTGTTTTATTTGCCAGGGTGGTGTCATCTGCGAAAAGTGTTGTATGTGATTTTAAAACAAAGGCAGATCGTTAACAAATATTAAAAATAACAAGGGTCCGAGGACGGATCCTTGTGGCACCCCCCTGTCAATCCCCAAAGACCGTGATGTTTTGCCATTAAATTTAACAAGTTGAAATCTGTTTGATAAGTAGGATTTTAAAAGATCTCGACTTGAAAGTTCCAAATAATATAAATTCAATTTTTCTAGTAGTATTTTATGCGAAACACAGTCAAAGGCCTTGGAGAGGTTCAGGAAACGACGCAACAGCCATTTCTCCTTCTTCCCAACAGGTATTTATAAAATTTACAAAGTTATGAATCGCAGAAGTTGTTGATCGGCCCTTTCTATAACCGTACTGAGAGTCATGTAACAGTCCGTTAGATTCTAAAAAGCTGTTTAGTTGATGGAATAGTATTTTTTCATAAACTTTGGCAAAAATAGGTAAGAGCGCAATAGGACGATAGTTTGACGGATCATTTTTGTTGCCTTTTTTGTAAATTGGTATTACTATTGCAATCTTTAAGCAGTCCGGAAAGACATGATTTACTATGCATAAATTAATTAATTTTGTTAAGGGTAACACAATGATATCTTTAATATATTTAATTATGTTAGCATTCATATCGTATATGTCAAAAGAATTACTATTTTTTAGAGAGTCTACGGCGTCTCTTACTTTTACACAGGACACTTGGGTAAACCTAAAATTTTCCCTAACTACTTGACGATCTTTTGAAATATTCTTACGGAGGCATCGCAAAGAATCACTTTCACCGTCTCTGTCATTAATATTATTAGTTAAATTACAATTCTTATTGACTAGTATTTGAGATGCGACGTCTGTAAAATAATTATTGAATGTATCACTTTGTATATCACAGTCAAGTTCGTCCTCATTTGGAAGAGATTTTTTGCGATGTTGATTTATGACCTTCCACATGGCTTTCGGTTTATTAACAGCAGTTGTTATAGTTCTTTCATTGTAAGCTAATTTTTTTGTTTGAATTTTTTCTCTATACAATTTTCTATGAGTTTGAGTATGAGTTTTTTGCTTTTCTAGTTTCCTCAGTTTTAAGTGCATTGTCTATATCAGTTTTGTTTTGCAGGATTTTGCGCATTTCAATTAGTTCTTTGTCAAACCATTTTATGTTGTCACTATTACTTCTAAATTTAACCGCTTTTTCGGGGAAAGCCAAGTGGATGTTGTATTTTATTATTTCTACAAATTTTAAAAATGTTGAATTTACATCCACCACTTCGGATTGTATGAAACTCCAGTCAGTTTTAGATAAAGCCTGATAGAGTTTATTTTTACCCACTAACGTTATAGGTCTGTCTACCTTGACAGTTGTTATTGCCTTGGTCTCGGCAGAAAACTGAAGCTTCATACAAATACCCAAGTGGTCTGACATGCATGTATTGGTGGGATGTACCTTATATTTATTTGAGTCCAAATTCGTGAAAATATTGTCTAAACATACATCATTTCTAGTAGGAAAATCAACTATGCACCGTAGACCGTAGCTGTGTATGAAATCTAGTAACGTGTCTTTCAATGGATCTTTTTTGTTAAATTTGACATTAAAGTCTCCGCCTAGAACTACATAATGTTTAAGGAAATCTATATTATAAAATATCTTACTTAAAACATCCAAGGCAAAAATTTCAAAATTTCCTGATGGTGGTCTATAAATGTTAATAAAGATAGTTTCTTTCTTATTTCCTAAGAAAACCGCAGCCACTTCGCAGTGATTCTCTATCGACAAATTTTCAAACTCTTGTATACGAGTGCAATTGATTGTGTTATTTCCCATTATCATGGATCCACCATGTTTTGTATGTCCTCTTGCGAAGTATGATTTTGTTGAAAACTCATGAAAAAATAATTCTTCGGATTCAGAAGTTGTCATCCAGTGTTCGCTTATTCCAAGGACAGAGTACTTTCCTTCAATTAGGAAAACTTCTAATTCATCTATTTTGGATTTTAATGATTGAGTATTTATTACCAATATATTTAACGTTTTATGTTCAATGGTCATGTTGCCGTCTTTTGTTTCGGTCGTAGGTGAAAAAACCGATTTATACGTGTTCCTGGAGGCCATGTTTCCGGATTCATTATCGTCTCCAGATAGTTAAAGTCCACAGTTATTTTGAAACTTGAGTAGTGTTTTGGTTGTCGAGAATTTAGTTTTTCGACATCAATTACTTGTGTTACTTTCTTCAGATGTTGTGTAACTTGCTCGGCTGTTGTTTCAGGATTGAGTCTGTATACATGAACATAACCCCTTTTTGGAATAGCATGTATTTGTGTTGAATTGGAAGCGCAACCTATTACAGGTGCATTGCGAGATTGTTTTTTCTTAGGTATAACCGTTGTCCAATCTGCTGCATTCTCCTTCTGTTGTTCCTTGTTGTTCTGTTTTGGTGGCGTGTCCTTTTTATTTCCATTTTTAGCAATATCACAGTAATTTGGTTTATTAGATGTGTTTATCGTTTTTTGGGGTGGCCTCGTGTCGTGTTGTTTTTCTTTATCGGACTCACGTTTTGTTTCATTTTTGTTTGCCTTGCTTGCTTCTTTCACAGATGGCGTCAGCGTGTCTATTTGGTTCTTTAACCAGTTAATTTGTTGTCGTTGTTCTTCAATTAACAGGTCTTTTTGGCGTATTATATAAGAAAATATTCGGGTATCCATACCTGGATTTGGTTGATGGGATATTTCATCAATTGCATCCCAGAAGTCGGCATCGGGAGGAGTATCGGAGTCAACAATTTCACAACAGTTCAATGAACTGTATTCGTCAGTATATTTTTCACAAATTCTTCGTGCACAACTGGGATGAAAAGCTTGGAAACATTTTTGACATTTTACACTGTTTACTACTTTCTTTTTACATAATTTGCAGAGAGTATTACCGTCTGTGTCAACCTGTTGCGGCGCCATTTTACATTTATCACAGGTTGAGTCAATGTTCATATACTTCTTCATTATTTTTGGGGAGACACATACAGATTATTTTTTTACTATATGCCGATCGTATAAAATATAAGTTAAGAAAATTTACGACGAAATGACGTGACGTGCCAAAAGCCACAAGGCTCTTTCACGAAAATTAGAAGGAGAGAGCTACATAAAAATTCTTTGACTTATCCATCGATCGGCATACAGAGAAGAAATGAACTGTAGTTACTGATTTACAAATATTCGTTCTGTTTCAGGTTTAGGCATTCTTCCAACTAGATTAAATATACTTTTGACGTATACTTTATATTGAAAGGAGATTAATCAATTTCTTTTTAAATGACTACTATTAAATAGTAAATTGAGTATTCCATATTTTGATTTCCTCACTCATTTCTAATTTATTGGAGTTACATTAAACGAAACAAAAAGTATAAGTTAAATGTAAATAATTTTAGAAAGGATGAAAACTTAATCATGTTTTAAATTTTAAAATAGTCAAAGGTATGGCCACTGCCATTTTCCCTTGCATACTTTAAGCAGAAAGAACAATCGCGTTTAATATTTCTATAATTTGACAGTACTGAAGCATTATTTAATTTACCTTATAAACGGTGAGCAAATAAAAATCAGATTGGTGGAGGCGGTGAAAAGAAAATGTATGTCTGTGATGAAATAAAAAGTCAATAAATTTGATAGTCCATGAATGTATTACATTAATTAATTCAGTTAATCACAGACATTGCACCGCCTACTCTAATCTGATTTTTATTTGCTCACTTTTTATAAAAAAAGGTAACAACTCACGTCTGATTAAATATTTGAAAACTTTTGAGTAAAAGCATAATATCTCATTGAAGCTCATCGTTCACAAGTGGGTAAAAAACTTCAGTCGACGAAGTTCAAACAGAGATAGATTTATACAATTTTCTAGGTAACAAATAATATAGACGTGCAACAATTTTTTTTTCAGATGGCGGCACTAAGTAGCGGCTATTTCTTACAAATTTTAGAACAATTTTCATGTGCTTTTCTATCTTATTAATAATAATTTTTTCCTGGAAATTCTATGACGTACGCAGCACTATCTGTGTTAGGGCACATGCATATCATTTTTAAATTACTCTTTTATTTTTTTACAAAAACGTGAATTCGAAATAGGTGTTATTTCGGAGTTTATTATTATTAATAAACATAAACATATTAATAAACATAAACATACACATTATCAAAAAAATAATACGCATGTGGCCTCAAGTAATCGTTTTTCTCCTGAAATATCAGATTTCAAATCTTATGGATAGCGCATTTATACTGCGAATGAATATTCTTAATATTCTGTACTACTTTTTAATGCAAATGGAAACCATGCCTTTCTAAGAGTCGTGTGTTTTGTGTTCAAATTAGGGCAACTTGCGTTTTAGTGGCAGACTTTATGGAAGCAGACTTCATATAAATATTCCTAACCACGATATGCATGCTTCAGTTTTTTTTATTTCTAAACAACGTACGCTTTTACTTGTTAAGCACATAGAATGTGCTTGAAATTGTTTACATAATAATACATGTTCGCACAAAAGAAAAATTGCACGTTAAACAATCGTCAATATGTTATGTTTTATTACGGGACTGGCCGTAAATTTATTTACTTTTGACATTTAGACGTAACGAGGCCGGGAAGTTTTCATTTTCTTACAATAGGAATAATTTAAAATTTTAATTTCTACGTTACGTTGAATTTCCATAATAGAGATATAGACATCGTTCTTGTTATATCGTATATCATGCATTAACGTGGGCTTAAACGAAATGACTCATGCGTGAGGGACACATAACGCAAACATATTGCATCAAGAGTCACGTACAGACATTTATTACTTATTGATGGCATGAGATAAGGGCGAGGTGATTGGTTATTGAGCACCCAATAGGACAGATGCCATTTTCGCACTCGGACCAATTTTAAATAAGGAATAAAGGCGTGTTGTTGTAACCCGAGGGCCTCCGTGGCCTAAATCATATTTGACACTTGGAAAGTATTGTATTCTTGCGGTTCTTTGTTGAAATTTAAGTGGATTCTTATTACTCTAGCCGCTAATTTTAACGGCCGGCAGATGCCAGATTTATTTGCGCCAGTGCGGAAAGTAAAGCGATACGTTTCCCATTTTACAGATTTACTGTGCCCGAAAGGAAATTTGTAATGCGTAAAATTGCTAAAAAGCTGGGGTCTTTTGTGTAAATGCGATTTCAACTTTTCTTTGTGAAATTTCTGTATTAGGGATCACATTACATTTACCGAAAAGAAATATGGGTTTTATTTATATCCTTTATAAAAATTTAAAAAAAATACGTACGTATATTAAATCTGGAAATTCTACTTCATCATGTTTTTCAGAAGGTTGATTGTAAATAGTAAGTTCTTGAATTGGAATTTACTTTCATTAGTAAATCAGTTAAATCACGAAACGACAGCAAGTGCGAATCTATATAGAAAATACAAAATGTAGATAAATACAGTTCACTACAATTGCAATTGAATTATGAAGGGGCAATTCAGTTAAGAAAGAACTGGTCCTTGTTGACCTCAAAACATGAATGCTAACATACTGTTAACAAGCTCGACACTAAATCCGCAAGGACCGTTAGTATCATTGAGGAAAAGTGTTAGAAAAGTTATATGGGTTTCAACAATTTCAGATAACATGTGTACAACTTCAAGCTGAACAAACGAAATTTTATAGGAAAGGGAAATTTTTTGAAATTAATCATTATGGTCACTTGTTAACCTGTGTTAGTGATAAAATTGATTAAGATTAAAAAGTCCCTCTATCTACTGCTAACAGTTTTTGAATTATGAGATATTTTTTATTTAATTCATAAAAATTTATGATTTTAATAGGTTAAATATTTTTAAAGGTAGACAAAAATAAATCGGAACTTTTATCTTTATTTTATTTTGGGTTTGTTTCCAGTTTTTGATTCACCTGCTTCCTTTTGCATATATTTTGTTAGCTTATTTATATTACAAAATTATTTTCAAATAATGACAAAGTGCAACGCTTAAATGCTCTCTCCTTGTGTTTATTGAAATATGTTACAGATAGCGAGGAACGGATTTCAAGATTCGCTTAAAAAAACAGAATTTTATTAAAAGTATGTCTAGAATTTTTTGATAATGTTGCTATACAACACCACTAGATATTGCATTGAGATATGGTTAAAAATGGTTGCAAATTTAATTAGAAAAAAAATCTTGAATATGCAATTAGCAGATGCTGCTCCTAGTCGGCAAAATTCACAGAGCATAGATTCTCGTTTTACAACCGTCAAGAATTTTAATTCTTTGTTCCGTACAGGAATTTTATTTGCGCGGAAAGAAGGCTGTCGGCTGCCGTCCTGTTGTTCCTGCGACACGAAGTCGGGACATGCTTAACGCTTGCATCGTTTTACTTGTAATTGGATTCTCATTTCCGACGCATTCAGAATTGCGATAAAGGCCGGCGGTTCTTTATAACGTCCACCGCACTTAGAAAATTTTAATTGGCCGCGTTGCTGCGTCCTTTTTTGGCCACTTTTCAAACTGGCGACACGTAGCGAATACCTGTACGCTCTCTATTCAGCACACGTCTCTAGAAATCGAGTCGATTTATCATCGAGAAATGGTTTGTGGCTGTGTAACAAGTCTCGGAATTATTTAATATTATTAAAATATTTGCTCCCGCAAAAAGAGTCTACGTTGTGGCCGGAACAGCAGTTGCAGGGCAGGTGCAAGTTCTTGCGGCCCCTGTCGGTGCCTTCCAGACTGCAGTATTTGTGCAATGGCTGCTTTATTTAATTAGTCGCATTTTTTAATGCCCATATTAACAATCTAGCCAATCCAGATCTACTAAATAATGGCGCGCCATTTATAGAAATGAATGTCATAGAATCCAACTGTATTTATGTATCTTTCACTTTCTCATAGAAATTTCTCGACATTCTCCCGACGCACACCAATTTTAGAATACGCACAAAACGAAAGCTGGTACGCGTTACACTTATTATCCTCATGCATAAAATATGTAATAATACCCGTGACTGTCTTTAGTATATCATTCTGCTCATCCCGAATTATATTTCCTTATATTTAAATACACTTCTGAATACAACAATACTGCAGCATGAAAATTTATACGACCCTTGTAGCTGTTAAATATTCAACTTCTGTCGTGTAAGTAAATTACGAACGCAAAAGTTAATTATTTCTTATTTTTTGGCAAACAGTATGTAAATTAATGCACGAAAGGGTTTAAACAAATTAATTCTTATTCTGCCTATTCTGACTAACAAATATGTAAATGTAATGAAAATATTCTGACCCTGTAGATTGCTTTTCAGTAGATCTATTTAAACAAATAAACTATCTTTTTCTGTTTTGATTCTTTATTGACTACGTTATGAAACTAATTTGGGTTTTACAACGAAGGTTATTAAAGCACTCGAAATTTTATTTTGTTAGGTTTGAAACAATACATTTATTGACATCTCAAATTACAAAAATAATCTTCAAGGAAACGTTCTTAAACCTACAGTTAATTTGACTTGATTAAATACTTAAGAAATAACAAAAAATACAGTAAATTCTAATAAGTGACAAAGAATGTCATTTTTTTTTTTAATATGACCGGTTGTCAGAGTGCTGTAGTTTTTGTTCACATTTCATTTACACTCTTGGTTTAATGTTATTCGAAGTACTCAACATTTACTAATTTATTATGTATTTATTATCAGAATTTCCTTACTCTGAAAACGAAGTTCTTAATTTCAGAAGTTTGGCTCTGTCACTTTAATCTTTTATTATTTATTTAAAAAAAGAAATATATTAGAGTAAATTTAAAGATATTTATTCAGTGATTAGAACTTTCATGTTATTATAATTTTAAATTGAGCAAATAAAAGGGTCACAAATTTTGCTGAAATTACTGCTTATCTCGTGTGCTTAGAGATACAGACATTGACGTGTAAGCTAAATAAATATTTTGTATAATTATCGGCAAGAATGCTGACTGTGGGAGAACGCGTTTATTTGATAAAATGGAAGTCTCCAATCGATATGCGATATTGATGGTTTTCAGGAAAGGTTCCCTGGCACAATGGTATCTTGTGAAAATTTCCGATTATTAAAAAAAAATTGATAAAACCGGATCAGTCTTGGATGTGAAGAGGGCGAAGAAAAATTATAAAAGACGATGCAGCTACAGTATTAGCAATAAATTCGGTAATAGAGAACCCAAAGTTATCTTTACGAAAATGGTCACCAATGCTGCATTTGAGTAAAAATTTACTGCAGAAAATTTATAAGGAAAACAAGATTTGTTTGTTAAAATCAAAAATCTCAAAAGCAGAATTTTTATAAGAAATATATTTTTGCATAAAATTAACAATAAAATGTTTCTTTGTTTGAAAAAGTGGCTTGCTTTGTTTTCTATAAATTAAATTCAAAATATGAAATTTTCAGACACTGTATTTCGTGACTCAAATTTGAGTATGGTTTCTGTTTGAAACAGTCAAATATATTCGCCCGTCGAATTAATCACCTCTTTCAAGAACTGCATTAAATGTGAAACATAGAACGGCACATGCTTCTGAAGTTTCGGACTAGTAAATCTTATACAGAATCGGAAATTTGAGTACTGGACATATGAAGTTTGCTTAGATTCGGCTCGCGGAAAACTAATTGCCAACGGCCCGGTAGAGCTAGCGGTAGCCGGCATCGAAAACAAATGGCCGTGATTAGTCAAGTTTCTCTCTTTATTTTTCTAGTATGTTCAATGTCGCACGCATTATATCAGGATGTCAAGTTGAACATTTACCGAATCTGTACGTGGTTTCTGAAGTTGCTCGAACAGTATAATGTTTTGTAAAAAATACATTTTTTGCCTAAAATCAATAGTTTGATATTTGATACTTTGATATTTGCAACATGAAATTAAGAAATTTGAATCTTTTAGACAGACTGTCGTTCAAAATTTAAATTTAACCATTGTTTCTGAAGTATCTTGAGAAGCAGAATTTTTTGTAAAGAATGACTTTTTTGCGTAAAATTATTAATAAAGTTCCTCTCGTCAAGTTGATCTGTGGACACATTGTACGTTTTCTAAGTACGCACTCCGAGTTTTAAAAACTAAAAATTCTAACAAAATTAATAATAACAAGTAATAAATAAATTATTGTGATTATCTTGTGGACAAAAGTGTGGAAACTTAAGTAGTAGTACAATTAAGAATAGATTACCGTATTAGTATTTTGTTGCATATCCTTTTGCATCTATTACTACTTTACATCGACTTTTCATACTATCAAATAATTTAGCACAAAATACCACTGGAATATTTCGCTACTCAGTTTCAACGATTTCCTAATACTCCTTGTTTGAGAAATTTGTAATTTGCTTAGTCTACAATCCAATATAATGCCGGAGATGCTCAATTGGATTGAGATCTGGTGAGTGCGAAGGCCATTTTAGTAATTCGACATTTTATTTTTTCTATCAGGCCTGGTCTAAAACGAGAAATACATCCCCATACCATTACATCTCCTCCTCCTCCAATTTAGGAATTTAATCTTTGGAATAAATCTTTGGCACTTAGGTTTTCTCACATACCATATACCATCCGAATTTAAATAGAGACAAAATTTTCTTTCAGCAATCCATAATATTATATTCCACTTTGCAGGTATTCAATGATTATGATTATGTGCAAATTCTAATCTTGCTTCTCTGTTACGTTTTTATAGCAAGGGTTTTCTAGCAGGAACTTACCAAATAAATTTATTTGACTCGAGCGATGACGAACAGTTCAGAATTTAATTTTTTATCTGCCCGGCTGTCTCTTGAGGTTTTTGCAATGATAATTTCTGATTCTTCTATCAGTTCTAAAAGATGACTTGCGAGGTCTTAAAGATTTCACTCCACATTCTGCACTGTTTAATTTTTTTTTTAATTTCAATCTCTGATGCTGCTCCATTATAAATATACAGGGTGTCCCAACAGTGTGTTCTCGGGCCATATCTCCATAACTACTGAAGATACAAAAAAATTTTCAACACAATTTCTTTTTTAATTTAAGAGATCTACAACACAAAATTATTTTCATCTACACAGAATGAATCAAAACGGTGGTGCCGGACACAACTTTTTATTTCAAATGGCATGTCCTGTATATGAAACCAAATTTGGATTGCCCATAAAATTCTATACATTTTCTGTATACCATTGCCTATACCTAAACCTAACCGTTCTTGAGATATTTAACATTTTGTCTAAAAACTGCCATTTGCAGCCATTATTTTACTTATTCATATTTTATTTATTTTTAACTCTAAGAAAAAGATTTTTGGTACAGATGTAGTTGATAGATAAGCTTATCGTAAGCCATTATTAAATGTACTTTTATCGCTACAGGGTGGTCATGGTAATAAACAAAATCTCAGAAATTTCAAAATGACAAAACTCAATTTTCTTAAATAGCATGCCCTATATTTTTCTATTCTAAATTCTTCGTTTAATAAAGTACTTTCATTTTTGTTAAGTATGTCTTATACCTATCTGAGATATTTTCTGAGAGTTTCAGATCTATTTGAATTATTTATTTTAAAAGGAACACTTGTCTAAGGTGGCTTGGAAAGCCGGCAAACAATGAACCGGTTGACATTAATAATTATTTTTCAAAGTGTTATACTGTTGGGAACTTGTTAAGACATGAATTATTTCTTTACTAAATGGTTGCACAGCCAAAGTTGGTTGGATCCGTTGGCAACGGGCTTGACGCTTGATCGGGCAATTATAGGTGTGTATGCGAATCCTCTCCTCGTACATATGGATCCTATGTAAGAAATGGAAAACTTATGTGTCGGATTGTGTTCAGGATTCATTTCGGTCCCTTCGAACTAGGTTTCCTGCGTTTTCCCGGTTTGTAAGACGAATGCCGATGTAAAACACCTAGTAGGTCGGTCGCAGCCGCAGCGGGCAATATTACAATAGACAGCTTAACGCATCCCTGACAAGTTCATAGAGAGCTTGGGGCATGTATGACGTAAGTACAAAAAAATGTATAAGTAACTGTCTAAAGGAGTCACGTACTTGAACTAACTAATGCCTGTACATTATTATCACTTGAAAATTAATTGTTAAAGTCAAGAGCTTCCTTTGTTTGCCGTTTTCCACGGCCACCTTAGACAATAACTCGTTTTAAAAGAAATAATTCAAATAAATAAAGTATAGAAAAATATAGGACATGCTATTTAAGAAAATTGAGTTTTGTCATTTTGAAATTTCTGAGATTTTGTTTATTACCATGAGCACCCTGTGGCGATAAAAGTACATTTAATAATCGCTTATGATAAGCTTATGTATCAACTACATTTGTACCAAAAATCTTTTTCTTAGAGTTAAAAATAAATAAAATATGAATAAATAAAATAGTGGCTGCAAATGGCAGTTTTTAGACAAAATGGTAAATATCTCAAGAACGGTTAGGTTTAGGTATAGGCAATGGTATACAGAAAATGTGTAAAATTTAATTTGTTTCATATATAGGGCATGCCATTTGAATTAAAAAAGTTGTGTCCGGTACCACTGTTTTGATTCACTCTGTATAGATGAAAATAATTTTGTGTTGTACATCTCTTAAATTAAAAAATAAATTGTGTTGAAAATTTTTTTGTATCTTCAGTAGTTATGGAGGTATGGCCCGAGAACACACTGTTGGGACACCCTGTATATTTCCAAAATTGCATAATTTAACTTTCCCAATATTAAGGCTCGGTCAAAATTGAATTAATGCAGAAAATTGGTGCAAATCGATACTGCAGATTGGCCGTGCAAATGTTAGACAGATGTATTTTGATGTGTCTATTCACAATCAATAGACGTTTTGCACAAGTTGATTGTGAATAGATACATCAAAATACATTTGTCAAACATTTGCACCGCCAATCTGCAGTACCAATTTGCACTAATTTTCTGCACTAATTCAATGAATGATACTTTAGGATAGTTAAATTATTCAATTTTGGAAACAAAGCTGTAAATAAACAGCCTACTGGATTTCATTTGAGAGGTAATAACGGTGTATTTAAATATCAATATTTAGTAATGAGACCTGTGGCAAGTTTGATACCAGTACAATGAAAACATAGAATTCTTTCGAAATGTGAAAAAATATATAGATGTTCCATTGAAAATAATAAAGTTGGTATCATTTTTTGAGGAAGTAGATATCTAGCGACAACGTCGATATTGTGGTTTGATTCGCCTTATTTGCTAATATCTTGGTGTAAAATATCTACCTTATGGTGTCTGTCTCTTTTGAGATATTTTGATTATTCCATACTTTTGACTCAGTCTGTATTTGAAAGAGTAGTAGGAGAAGCGTATACATATAACGAGTGGTGTAACACATGATATAAATAAGTCAGAGAGCTAACCACACATGCAACATCAAGGTACACAATCAGAATGCCACTGAATGAAAGCTAACGATGTTACCAGCGTACGTTATTACAAGGTCCTATTTAAATCGTTCAGTGTAACGTTGTAGTCTTTAATTCATTTAATATGTTCCATAAATATCAGGTAATAAAGGTGATTTCTTTTGAAATTTTTCTTGTACAACCCTATGTTCTTACTTAGCCAAAAAGAGAAAAAAAAATTGAATGTCGCCAGAAAAACAATATAGACTGTAATTTTAAAAAATCGTTAACTCATAGGCCGAGATTATAGAAAATGAGTAGCTACAAATTATGGCCAATAATTAGCCTTTTAACTTTTGTTTGAAACTTTTTTGTGAAACTTATAATGACGCCCCTACCATCGGATTTCCTTATTTTTTATTCATCCTGTAGAATTGAAGATATTTCATCCAAACTGTATTCAAGAAAAAAACCACTTTTCTACCTTTGATATATTAAATTTTATCCAACCAGAAATATGGAATTATATCATTTTTAGATTACAAGTATCATAATAGCGTAGTCGTGTAAGACAGACACCCTTAATGTAGCTTAAAGATTTGAATAAAAAAAAAGTTAAATATAAAATTCCATAAATTGAATTAATCATGGAACTGTTGAAGATAACAGAGTACCTATTCATATTCCTGGCTCGTTAAGCGCGAAGAACCATAGTTTATATGAGATATTGTCAACGCTTCAGTCGGTGGCTTAGTTGTAGGTCACGTGGTCGTTCGCCCCGCCTCTCATTGTCTATAATTACAGGTTGCGTCTCGAACTGCACTCGCTAATGGTACGCAATTATGCTACCGTAAATTATAACTAATCGCACTATGATTTTCTCGAAACAAAATATTTTGCAGTTTTTGTACGCATCATTAAGATTGCAGCTCTTATGCTTTGAAACCGGCTATTTTATAATTTCGATTTATTTTAATGCTTTGTATATAAACGCGCGCCGCCAGAGAACCCAACATCCTGAATGTGTATGTATTTTTATACGGTCTCAAATAATGACTTTAAGATCAACTTTCGCAAGAAAAATAATAATAAATTTCCATTTCTTTTGAAGTGGTGAACTAAGACGTACCTGTTTATTTCTAGATAAATACTAAATAAATTTACACAAAATTACAAAACCAATACCTCTCCCCCTCTTTGTATCGCTCATCAATTTGCAAACATATGTTTCGCAACAAATAATAAACGTAGCTAACGCCGTTTATAAATCCGGAAAAATTAGGTGTTAACAATATTCTAAAATTAAAACTGTTCTCTAATCGCAAATATTAATTCCATGCTGCAAAGTCAACTTCAAACTCATTCAAAAACGAGCAGCTCTTATCAAAAGAGAAAAACTGTTGACAGTCTCTTACATCGAAGGTTCATTCGAGTAACTGCAAATTTCGAAAATAGAACATTTGCTCTTCTTTTTGATTCTCTTATTTCCTCCCTAAATAAGAAGTAATAAATAATAGTGATAAATTTTCTTGACCTTCAATTCTTGAAAATGATCACAAAGCTTTTGGTTTTTACAAAAGAAATTGATAAGAAAGCATTTATCATTTTGTAGATTTGCTTCAACAGCCATTCCTGACTACTTCTGGACTGTCGAAATCGATCATGACTTCAACGGGCAATTGACACTGACGGTGTCGCCGTAGTTAGGAACTGCTGGTGGAACAAGCCTGAGGTCATTATCTGTCATAAAGATACTCATATCAATTTGAGTGAAATACCTTAATCCACTTCATTGTAGGTTCTTAAACCTAGGAATAATAAAAATAAGATTACTAACATTCATGCTTCGAATGCTGGAATTTTTAGACAATAATAAAAGCCGAATTCAATAAATAAAGCGACTTTATAAAAAAAAAATTTCAACGAGAATAAAATCGTATAAATAAACTTCATAACTTGCAGTTATCATAAGGATATTTATACCTCTACTAAAACACTATAATCGAAAGGTATAAAAATATTGGGTTTGGCTGAACGTTTATAAAACTTACAGAAAATACAGTGAAACTTGCTTATATCGAGCACCGGTTAAAACGAGAACTCGGATATAGCGAGGAAATTGAAAAGTCCCGTTTCTTGATATGGTAAATTACATATACAGGGTGTTTCGTAATTGCACGGCACTAGTTTAGGGATGTCATCTGAAGCCCGAAACAAACAAAAAAGTTTATATAAACATTTGTCTCAAACTAATTTATTACTCAGATACTGAGGTATAAATATGGAAGATTTAACAATAAAACATTCACAGTAACTGTTCAAAGTTGCGTCCGTTTTGTTGAATGCAGCATTCAGCCTTAAGTCACTGTGGTACCATAGTGACTTAAGGCACCATCCATTACCTAGACAGTCACCCTATTTATCTTTAACCTTCAATATCTCGATAATAAATTAGTTTGAGACAAATGTTTATATGAACTTTTTGTTTATTTCGGGCTATACATGATATTCCTAAACCAGTGCCGTGCAATTATGAAACACCCGGTATAAATATTTGTTTAAAACGAACACGTTTATTACGAGAACTTGCTTATAAAAACCAATTTTGTAAGAAAAAATTTGTTTTACCTTGCATATAGCGAGCATAATGTCAAAAAATTGGAAAATATATTTTTGTTTGATATAGAAGTATACAGGGTGAGTTATTAAGCGCCCTTTCTTCCATAGCTCATTTATAGAACGAGATAGAATTTTTTTCTTTTACAAGGACATTCTACCTATTGAGCACTATAACCTAAAATTATTTTGATACGTACAGAGTGTTACATAAAATAATGGCAGCATGCAGCGGGATTTTTTTTAATGGAACACCCTGTGTATTTTCCTATAGAAAGATATAACACTCGATCCTCTAAACAGTAGCGCATAAAATATTTATATTTAATTAACCAACTAAGAGTAAATTAATATTTTATTGAAAACGGTCTGATTTTCAACTACTCTTAAAATACTAACTGTAAACGTATCGTTTGTCGTACGGAAATAAAAATAGGTAGTGTTGTAAAGTAAAGTATAGGGAAATCAATTGTAAAGTTGATATTATCCATTATTATCCATCTGTTTTATGACGTTGCCTTAAAGAAATTAAAATACGGTACATTAAATAACTTTTTAATATTGATTTCAGAGTAAAAATGTAAAAAGTTTATGTGATGTCCTTGGATTTAGTTAAGGTGCATATAATGAAATAAACATATTATTATTTTACCACTTTTTAATGAACCGTAACAGGTATCACATTCATACCAGAGTGTCGCTAATTGCGCACATTTTCATACATGAAAATATATTCTTAGGGGGGGACGCGCATGACACACAAGAGAAATAAACAATTCTACATTTGAACATTACATTTCCTCCCCCTTAAAATCTTCGCAAAAGATAAAAAAAATGAAAATAAATTAAATTCTAGATAACAATTAAACAAGAATTAACCATATTCTAATCTAACCGGTTTCTTTTCGCAACCGTTGTGGTCTACTCGGGGTATCGTAAGATGTCGATGGTGTCGATGGTGCCTCCGCAAATACAACAGGCTGAGCAATATCTTTAATCACTTCATCTGAAACTGCAGTCATTGTATTTCCTGAGGTATCATCCACTGTCATATTAGCATTGTCCACCAAATTCTGTTTTTCAATATTAGTATTCGGAGAATGTTTGATCTTAATTTGGTCGGTGTGCCTTTTCCATCTCAACTCCGAATCAGGTATACACACCTCATACACTCGTTGTCCTACACGTTTTGATATCATGGCGCCTGACCAACAAGGTTTGGAAAAGCGAAAATCTTTTACCAACACTTGCTGTCCTGGAGAAAATAGAGTTTTCGGTCTGCCACGATAATATTTAATGTTTTTCTGTTGAGTAGTTTTAATTTTGCTTTTAATGTCATTTTGTGTTTTACTCTGTCTATGATAAGGCATTGGCTTCAGCAAATCTAATCTCGTTCTAAGAGGTCTTCCAAAAATGATACGCGCCGGAGTTTCTCCAGAACTGCAATGTTCGGTATTCCTATAAACTAACAAAAAATTTGCAATCGACCGTTGAAAATCAATACATTTATTTTCTTCCAATTGTTTAATAAGGAAGGTTTTTAAAGTTTTTACAAAATTTTCCGCCAACCCATTAGAGGCGGGATGATAAGGCGGGGAAGTGACATGCTTAATGTTATTTGAAAGCAAAAATTCTGAAAACTCAGCAGATTTAAGTTGCGGTCCATTGTCTGAAACTACTATTTTAGGAAGTCCAAATCTTGAAAAACAATCCCTTAGTTTACCTATTGTACTCGATGACGTAATATTGTTCATAACAAAAACTTCTAGCCATTTAGAAAGCGTCCACCAATACTAAGAAAAAATTTATTACGTACTGGACCCAGAAAATCTATATGGACTCTTTCCCACGCTCCATTTGGAATTGGCCAAGGTTTTAATATGTCTTTTACCGGATTATTTTGTATTTTAGAACAAACTACACAATTTCTAGCAATGTTTTCTAAATCTTTATCCAAAGAGGGCCACCACACATAAGATCTTGATAACGATTTCATTTTAACTATTCCCATGTGGGTTGAGTGCAATTCTTTTAAAACTGTAAGTTGCAATGACTTCGGAATTATAACTCTAAACCCCCATAACAGAATCCCGTCTTCAATATTTAATTCGGTTCGTTTACGAAAAAAAATTTTTAATTCATCCTCAACTTCAGATGGCCAACCATTCACTGTATAATCGAAAATTTTTGACAACAATGAGTCACGTTGCGTTTCCTCTCGGACAAAATCACAATTAAGAATTAAATTTGTATTCTCTGCAAAATAATTTACATAATTAAAATTTCCCTGAAAATCCATCGAAATACCGTCAGTGTCAACATCAATAGGAAGTCGCGATAGGAAGTCTGCACAATTATCTTTTGATTTTATATAAGCAATATCAAAATTATAATTTAACAAAAAAAGTGCATATCTCTGCAATCGATTTGCGGCCATCACGGGTATACCACACTTAGGACCGAAAATTGCAATTAAAGGCTTGTGATCCGTAAATAAATTAAACTTCCTTCCAAGTAAGTACTGGTGAAACTTTTTCACCCCAAATATTATAGCTAAAGCTTCTTTATCTATTTGTGAATATTTCTTTTCCGATGAAGATAAAGTTCGTGAGGCGAAAGCGATCGGTTTTTCTTCCCCGGACTCATAAACATGGGACAAAATCGCACCTAGACCATAATTCGAAGCATCGATTGTTAGATTTAAAGGCAAGTTAGGATCGTAATGAACCAAAAAATCAGGTGATGCTAACATTTTACGAATCTTATTAAAAGCCACATTGCATTCCCTGGTCCACATCCACTTCACATCTTTTTTTATTAACTCATACATCGGATGTAATATATCAGGCATAGATGGAAGGAAACGGTGGTAATATGAAACAGAACCCAAAAAACTTTTTAATTGTGACCAATTTTCGGGAGTCGGTAATTCACGAATTGCTTTCACTTTATCAGCGCATTTATGCAACCCATTTTTATCAATTACAAAACCCAAATAATTTATTGAATCTTTAAAAAAAAAACATTTTTTTTCATTAATTGTAAACCCGTTTTTTATTCAGACAACCTAACACTTTATCCAACCTCAATAAATGTTCTTAGTATTACTCCCCGTGATTAATATGTCGTCCAAAACACTGAAACTCCGTCAATTCCACACAACATCTTATCCATGATTCTTTGAAACTGACCAGGAGCTGAACTTACTCCCATACGGTAGCCTATTGTAATAAAATAAACCCATGTGGGTTGAAATTGTTGTTAATTTTTGTGACGGTTCGTCCAACAATACTTGCTGATAAGCGTGACTTAAGTCAATCTTGGAAAATTGCACCCCATTTCTAAGTTGGGCGAATAAGTCATCGATGCGCGGCAATGGATATTTGTCAACTTGTAAATACGGATTTAACGTAACTTTATAATCACCACAAATACGTACGCTTTTGTCATCTTTTAAAACTGGCACGATCAGAGTCCCCAATCGGAATAATCTGTGGGTGTTAAAATTTTACACTGAACTAAGCGATCAATTTCTTTTTCTACCTTTTCTTTATTGCGTATGGCAAAGGTCGCGGTTTACAAAATTTAGGAACAACATCGCCTTTGAGATGCAACGTTAATTTCCTTTTCGCAAAAGTACCCAGAGTGTTTGAAAAACGTTAGGATACTTTTGTTTCATACCATTAATTGGTGAATCATTTGAATTTAAAAATTTAATTCTTTAAAACCCATATCGAATTTGGAAATAAAATCGCGACCCAACATGGAGGTCCGCCTTTGTTTATTATAAAAAAATCATATCTCTTACTTTATTATTAAAAGTAATATTCATTTCAATTTTTCCCACAGGTATTATTCTGTCTCCTGCAAATAATTTGAATAATTTTAAATTCGTTTCAGACAATGGATACCTTTCAAAATTTTTAGCCCAAAAAGCTTTGTGACATTACGGATACTGCGGCCCCGGAATCTAATTCCATTTGATAAGCTACATTATTCACATAAACATCTAATACAATTGGTTTACTTTTTACATCGCTTATATTAAACATTGCCGCTTCGAAGTCCGATTCCAAATACTGAACGCGTTGATTACAAACTGCGCGCAAATGACCCTTGACACCACACACATCACACGTATACTCACGGTACCGACACTTTTGCGGGGTGTGGTTCGGTTTTCCACATCTGGTGCACCTAGCTTGACCTTGTTGAAAATTTCGCTGTTGCCCTCCTTGCCGCTCCGGAGTGCGCTTTGGTGCTGTACGCCTAGATTGATCTCCATTCCATTTCTGTCTGACATCTGACTTCCGGTACGATCCTTTACCCTTAACTTGAATCCGATTAATTTCCATCGGTTCCTCTTTTATGGCTAATTGCGAGTTACCAAATATGCCAAAACCTGATGAAGCCGATTCAGTAGCAGTAGCTACCTGGACTGCCTTGCTGAACGTGAGGGAATTATCTTCTCCAAACAATCTATCCAGCACTTTTCCAGGGGCGAGACCAGTGATAAATTTGTCTCGAAGTACAATATCAAGAAAATCACCAAATTTGCATTCAGTCGCAAGGCACCTTACACGAACACTCCATTCATTTATAGACTCATTTTCACCTTTCCGAGCATTATAAAATTTATATCGCTCCACAAACAATACACGCTGAGGGGATAAATGCTTTGTTAGATTAGTTACAATCGTCTCGTAACTTGCGTTTTCCGGTGTATCCGGTAGCAAAAGGTTTTGCGCAAGGCGGTAACCATCTTCCGACAAACTATTCAGTAGCACTGCACGCTTAATTTTCCCATCGGTAACATTATTAACGATATAAAATTGTTCTAATCGTTTAACATGTATGTCCCAATCATCACTTTTAATTTTAAAGACGTAATTAAAGTTTGTACTTATGGCGGTTGGTTCCGGTTCAGCCATTATCACCACGCGGTATTGGAAACAACAATTTTGCGCGAAATATCGTCAACACTTATTTATCTATTTAATTAATCCCATCCTCGTCGCCACTTGTGATGTCCTTGGATTTAGTTAAGGTGCATATAATGAAATAAACATATTATTATTTTACCACTTTTTAATGAACCGTAACAGGTATCACATTCATACCAGAGTGTCGCTAATTGCGCACATTTTCATACATGAAAATATATTCTTAGGGGGGGACGCGCATGACACACAAGAGAAATAAACAATTCTACATTTGAACATTACAGTTTATTATAGCAAAAGAACTTTAAGGATTAGATACAGAACACCTATAACAAAATTAAAGAGGAACATGAACACTATCTATTCGTGAAAAGAGATAGGGGGGGTTGCATTTAAAAAAAATTGAATAACTGCAGTTTGAAATTCTGACAATTACACAGGCTTGAACATTTGAAAAAACAAGTAAGACTAAAAGAATTTATATCTAGGTTATTCCTTACACTTTAATTTATAACACTACCGATTTTTATTGCCGTACGACAAACAATACGTTTACAGTTAGTATTTCAAGAGAAGTTGAAAATCAGACCGTTTTCAATAAAATATTAATTTACTCTTAGTTGGTTAATTAAATATAAATATTTTATGCGCTACTGTTTAGAGGATCGAGTGTTATGTTTTCCTATAAGAAAATACACAGGGTATTCCATTAAAAAAAATCCTGCTACATGCTGCCATTACTTTACGTAACACTCTGTATGTACCAAAATAATTTTAGGATATAGTGCTCAATAGGTAGAATGTCCTTGTGAAAGAAAAAAATTCTATATCGTTCTATAAATGACCTATGGAAGAATGGGCGCTTAATAACTCACCCTGTATACTATACCCAACAAAAAATCTAAATACGACGAATTAATTGTTAAAAAAATTATTCGTTTGTTTACTTTTGTGTATTTTTTACGTTACCATAGAACAAGCAAAATGAATTCTTTAAAGTTGTATTCAAACTTATTAGTTTATTAAATAAACTCAAAAATGCAGGTGTACAGTTGTCCCAGATTCTTTTGGTGTTCATAGTACATAGCACATATGCATATATTTCTTTCATTTATAACGAGCACTTGCATATAACGAGCAATAAGTGTATATCCGAGTTTTACTGTAATTATTTTAAAGGAAATAAACTTAAAATATCAAAAACTTATAATAACCCCCTACCATCGGATTTCCTTATTTTTTTTATTCACCCTGTATAATTGAAGATATTTCATCCAAACTGTATTCAAGAAAAAAAAAATTCTACCTGTAATATATTAAATTTTATCCAACCAGAAATATGGAATTATATCATTTTTAGATTACAAGTATCACAATAGCGTAGTCGTGGAAGACAGACACCCCTTAATGTAGCTTAAAGATTTGATTGAAAAAAGGTAAATATAAAATTCCATAAATTGAATTAATCATAGAACTGTTGAAGATAACGGAGTACTTATTCATATTCCTGGCTCGTTAAGCGCGAAGAACCATAGTTTATATGATATTATCAAAAATTTTCTTACATTTCCATTACATTTCCATTAAACTAATATAAATAAATTTCTTTCAACACTGATCATTTTTTTGAATCCATTAATTTGAAACTGGTCTGCAGTTTCTATTCTTTTCTACACACACACACACCAACCGTCGGGCCTTTAGCATTTATTATGGAAACTAATAAATTGTTTACTCACTGTCATTATATTATTCGTATTATATTAGTACATATTAATTTAAGAGATTGCACATTTGGTTTATTGCAAATATACAGGGTGTCCCAACAGTGTGTTCTCGGGCCATATCTCCATAATTACTGAAGATACAAAAACATTTTAAACACAGTTTCTTTTTTAAGCGATAATAGTACATCTAATAACGGCTTATAATAAGCTTATGTATCAACTACATCTGTACCAAAAATCTTTTTTTTAGAGTTACAAATAAATAAAATATGAATACAGAAAATAGTGTCTGCAAATGGTAGTTTTTAGACAAAATGTTAAATATCTCAAGAACGGTTAGGTTTAGGTATAGGTAATGGTATACAGAAAATGTGTAGAATTTTATGGGCAATCCGAATTTGGTTTCATGTATAGGGCACGCCATTTGAAATAAAACAGTTGTGTCCGGCACCACTATTTTGATTCACTCTGTATAGATAAAAATAATCTTGTGTTGTAGACCTCTTAAATTAAAAAAGAAACTGTGTTGAAAACTTTTTTGTGTCTTCAGTAGTTATGGAGATATGGCCCGAGAACACACTGTTGGGACAGCCTGTATATTTTTAATGTATTGTAAGTTAAATTATTAATTATTTATTTGTATAATTTACAGTTAGAAGTTAGATTATTCCTTTTCTTATAGAGTTACCACTTGTTAATATCTGCATAACAGACGAACCCAGTTGCTGATAAAAAAAAGGCACCGAAGTATCATTTTTGATAAAATTATGATTGTGTGTCTGCGCTTTTAAACGTTTCACATTGTTGCAGTCATGAAGTATCATCACTGTAATATTTGTTCAAATTTTGACTATGACAAAAGACGTGACTTAAAATATGAATAACAAATTTAATATATTGATATAAAAATTTTAAGAATAGCAATTCCATCTGTGGGAAGTAACCATATGCCAGCCAACTGAGTTACGCCTACAATAAACCATCTCTAGAAACTTAATATTGGAAATCCGAAATGATTTACGACGAATTATCGAATGGCTAGAGGCTACTGCGTTAAATATTCTTCTCACTCCAGGCGAAATCAATTCAATCAGCTCGAACATCTCGATAATGTTGAGATGGCGCGAAGCTGTGGACTAAATTATCTCTCTATTTCGTGGTGAACAACTTTTATCAAGATATTATCGTTCGGAATGCATTTCATCAGAACGCACAGATAAAAGATCAAGTCTTTTTCTTTACTATTAATTAGTTGATACATAAATATCGTGTGTTTGGAAGACATAACAGTAGGTACTGATACTTCAGAGAAGCTTTGTTTTTCTAAATCAGTGCACTTTATAACAAAAACTGGCTGAAAAGATTTTTAATCTTCCCACATTTCAACTTTTTCGAATCTATAAATTGAAATCATTCATAGTTGCGTTTTTAATCGATTAGTAACTTCTTTGCCTATCAGCTGTTAAAGTGATTTTTACAAAATTTGTATTTTTACTTAAATTTTTTTTTTTAAATTGTAACTTTTCTATCTAGTTAAACATTTAATTGTTTGCTGCCATCTGCTTTCAAATCGATGTTTACCCTTAAGTGGTATTTATATTTAACTTGCCTTCAGCTTTCAAAATTTTTTGCCTTTAACCTGCCTTCAGCTTTCAGAATTTTGTCATAAATTTGTATTTCCATTCAATGTTACCCATAAGTTGGTATTCAAATTTACGCGCCATCAGCCTTTATAACTTGTACCCTTAAGTTGGTATTTGTTAGGGACTTTTGTTCGCCGTAGGTTAAGTTCTTGCAGCGTTCAACTGTCATTTCACTTTAAAATGGCCACGTGCTAAGTAACTTCTTTGTTAAAGGTTTGTTTCAATTTATTCAATGTTTTTCTTTAGTTAAGCGCAAATTCTTATATTCTAGATTTGAGAATGGTTAAGTTTTAACCGAAACATGTTATCCACAAACATTTAGTTCTTGTACATCGAAGAAAATACAATACGTTTCACGACGTAATTGTTTTTGTGACCTTTGGCATTTCGTTCTTCTTCAAAATTATTTTAATTTTTCATTACTCACGTTGAAGTAGCATTATTAAGAAGGTGTCTTTTTACATGATTTTTATCTTAATTTTGCTTCAGTAATGTTTTATCATTATTTTAATGTTTCATATATTTCTAGACAAGAATAACTCCAGTTAAATTTCACTTGCATTGCCCTTTTTAGCGTACTGGTTGTCAGTTCTGTTTTTTCTGAACTAATCACTAAGTAAATTATAATATAAATTGTGGCGGTCAGAAGTAAAGGGGTGTAAATGCAACTTATGTGATTTTAAGAAAGAAAGATTCAAAGTTAAAGTTCTATAGAAAAATCACGGTCAAATGAAAATTAATTTACTTTCTAATATCTTCTTATGATTGTTTCTAAAAATTCGATAAATTTGTGTTTATGTTGGATAAATATATGTTTATACACCGTTTCAAACATCTTAATTTTCATCGTTGGTAGGTTAATACCATAAAACCTAAAGGTGACTATCTCTATTCATTAAATTCTATAGGAGTATAGACCGATGGCTGTTCTGTAAATTGTTAGTCATAAGAAAACTACCGAATTTCCAAATAAACAATTTTATTGTTTTTCAAAGTATTTCCCTCTTAGCCATAATATACTTATTCATTCTTTTAAACCTCTTCTCGAAACAAGCTGAGAACACTTTTTCTTTTAAGGTGGCCAAGAATTGGAACAAAATTCCACGCGAACAAGAACTTAGCCTCACTACAACATTTTTAAAGACTAGAGTCAGGCGAACTTCTGCATACCAATCATCAGTTAAAGTTTTTTAGTCGGCAAGAGAAATCATTGCGATTGGACCACTCTATCTAAAGAAAGTAGCAGTCATTTGTTTGTACTTGTATCCGAATAACTTCTAGGGGCTATTCCTGGAAAGTATGGAGTAGTAATTATTAGTTACAAGTTCCTTTTTATTTTGAAATATGGAGCTTTAAATTCGTTTTCCTCAAAGTAAAAGTGCTTACTAATGTTAGTATTATTTGAAAGTACTTTTCTCCTCTGTGGAAAACAATTTTAAAGCTCCATATTTCAAAAAAACAAGGAACTTGTAACTAATAATTACTACTCCATACCTTTCAGGAATAGGCCCCTGTTGGCATTTCCTTATTTTCAAACATCTGAACGACTGATTGTTGTTTTATCTTGAGGTCATAATTAACGTATTTTAACGATTTTATATACCTGCTTCGAAGATTCTCCATCGAACTTTTCTAACATAAACCTGCATCAGTCTACACATGCTTGTTCTTTGGTTAATAACGTAGAATCCACAGATTTGCCAGTTTCCTTACATCCAAATGTTTATGTAAAATGCCGTCTACCGCTGATGATCCAATGCCTAGATCTTCTTCAATGTCTCTATGGGCCAGTTGCTCAAACATCGTTTAACTTTAAACTTGGTTCTACCATTATGGCAACATATGCCTTTACAAATGTTGTCATGGTAATAGAACAAAGTTCAAAGCTGAACCATGGTTCAAACGTTCGAACAACTGGCCCTATGACAGACATTCCGATTTTAGTTAATCCGCTTTTCGGTAGTACAAACGTTTTCAGTACAAACAATCTTCCATTTAAATTCACAGAACTAGAAACTAACTGAGGATAATGAAGGATTATTGTCGCCAAAAGCTCCCACTAAATTTTAATGACTTTGGTCATATGTTAAACCTCGTTTATGATTAAAAAAAATCATAGTCCGAAATGCATTCCGCGGTACTTCCGTAGTGCTTAGTGAAAATCGAACGACTTACAACAATCAAAAATTTGAATCTCTAAGGCCCGATTTTACAATCGTCGGATAAGCATTATTATTGGTATAACGTGACGTAGGTGTGAAGTCAGATATGGAGGAACATTAAAGGATATGTGGCGAACAGTTATTCCGTTTTTATTCCACGATTGTAAAACTGGGCCTTAATACTTTAACTTCATTAATAATTAAAGTAGGTCCGATGAAAATTGTATCACAAATTCTTTAAACGGGCACTGAAAATGCGCGCTACTACTTAACGTTTCGTTACCGTTTGACAGCTTCGCCTCAAAAAATTGCAACTGGAAACTATCAAAAGAATGACACAAATGACTTTCAATTGACATAAATATTTTTGTTTTTGTTCTGCTACTAACAATTTACAGAACAGCCCTCGTATGTCTCATTTCGAATTGCGAACGTACACACTTATCTCACGCTCACGCGCACGAAAGGCCTCGTCGGTACCCCTCTGCTCAGAAGCTTATGTTTTATTTTATAATACAGTCATTTCCGTCTAGTTCCGCGTCCTTACAAACTTCAAAGAAACAAATCGGCATGTGAAATATAAATAAAAAGAATTAATAAATTGCTCAAGTTTAATGAGTTTATGTTTATTATTGGCTTCTATTTTCATTCAAATTTGTAGTTTACTTGCTACATATTTTATGATTTGTCACGTTTATCACTCTTGTTTTGTGATAGTTTGCGTAGTAAAGGTAAAAACGAAAATAATTTATACGTAATTGTTCCGAAGTGGTTTAATATAATTGATTGCGAGTTAAGCGAGATCCATCAGACAGCAAGATTAGTAGTAATACTATAATTATACTATATTGCTATAAAATTGATCGTGCGCGATAAGAATGTTTAATAGCAGCGGAGTAATTTCCATCGTTCGTGTCCAGTAAAAAATCCCATTCGGAATTTATTTTGTTCTACTTACGCTGCAATAAGCTTTTGTCACTATAATTACGGTACGCAAGTAATTTTAAATTGTTTATATTATACACTTGATGATGATTATCAATCTTTACCGATTGCCGTTGAATCTTGTAGATCCGGCCAGAGCTCAACTTGGGAGGTCTGAAGCCACATTTCTTATGAAAGTTTTGTTCTGTTTTTTTAAGTATACATCATAGATTGAACATACCTGTCAAATGAATAACTCCATCTTTTTGTTATATGATCTCGTTTTATGGTCTCACCAATCATAAGCCGGCCTGCATGTGCCGTTGTTTTTGTTATTAAACATCAACGCAGTAATTTTTGTTAAGCCGTGGCTTCGATATTCGTATGAAAATCGTATTCACGTCATAACAGAATATCTAAAAGTAATTAAAGATATGAATACGTAATTGGCGTATTTGTGTTTCAGTTGCCGCAATCAAGGCGTGTAATTATAGGATGCTTTGCTTCTGTGTAATTGTGAACTGTTGGTTGGCAAGTTGATTACACGCCATCGGAAGGAATTAATAAATTATCTTTGTCTCAGTTTAGAAATTTATGGTGTCCACGTAGGTGAGGCGGGCGGTGAACGAGATAAAGTTGTTGTAAACAATAAAAATGAAGATAGCTGTAAGTCGGTAAGAGTAGGTACGTACGTGTGGGTGCTTAAAATGATCACCTTATGCAAAACGTTCCTTAGATACACTTTATAGACACCATCCGGGTATTCTTGGTCGTGTCTTGCAAATTGTGTGCAAAATCGAACCTTTTAAGAGCGTTCAATTACAATATCGAACTTAAGGCTACCGCGCTCTGGTGTTTGATTAAAATTACATGTAAGCTTGCTTGCAGCTTGTTTTACATTCCATTGTTTGCAGCTGAGAACAAAGAGATGTCGTGCGGCATTTCTCTTACTGTTCCTATAAGTCTTAATTTTTATTCCCGCCTTATTCATAATTCTATGCTAAATGACGTCTTACTTTATATGTATGCTCTTCGCATACATTAAAATACACTCAAGAATACTTTTGTAATATATGAGTAGATATGTCATGACATATATAAATATTCTATCACATCCAGGCTATTTTCTTCTTCTCTCTAATGTGACTAAATATTTTCTTATTTTACGCAATATTCAGAATGGCAGTGCAAATTTCATTCTTAATATTCTTAAGTTTATTCTTACTTCTATACAGCCTGTGGTATTTAACCGGGTTTCTTCATTAACGCCGTTCCTATTTATACAAAAGTATCATCCTTTCAAGATCCGCATAATTAAAATTATTATCAGATATACAGGCTGTCTCCCAATTTGTGTAACTTCGTTATTCGTTATATATATATACATATGATTGCTTAATTCCATTGTTAAGGCTTGTGATAGGTTAAACAGTAACGAAAGAAATAATTTTGATTGGTATTTTTAAGTACTGTTAAGTTTCCTCCAGTGATATTGCTTAAACACAATTAACTTGATCGTGTGGTTAATAACTATGTTTCATACAATTGGCACTGAAACTTCTTGTACTGATTTTAATTAACACATTAAAATGCAGAAATTATGAAATAATATTAAATACCTCCTCAACCGTCAGTAACTGGTATAGGGAAGTGTATAGCTTTTTTCCTTAGGGGTCCCCATAGAGACCACCTTAGAAATGTTAAAAGCGTTTTTAGAATATAACTCAGTCCCAAGTGAAGAAACAAGAGAATATTTGAAACTAACAAAACTTTGTATGGACAAAAACACCTTTAGTTTTAACAAGTACTATAAGCAAACTTTCAGCACAGCCATGGGCAACCCCCTTTCCCCGTTCCTAGCCAACCTTTTTCTAAATAACTTAGAAATAAAGGATAAGTACAAAAACTTCCCAAAATTCTGGAATCGGTATGTAGATGATGTTCTAGCTATAATTCCGAACAACTTCGACACTGACCATTTCTTAAACTTCATTAATACTCAATATGACTCAATCAAATTCACATACGAACTAGAACAAAACTGTAGCTTACCGTTTCTGGACTTGAAAATACTAAGAAAAGACCAAAAATTTGAATTTGAAATCTATAGAAAAACCACACACGCTGACAATTACATCCATAATGATTCATTCTGCTACTATAAATACAAACAATCAACGTTTCACTTTTTACTCAATCGCTTACTGTCAGTTCCTCTATCCGAAGAAAAGTACGACCAAGAACTCAATCATATTTTCAAAATTGCAAACATAAATGGTTATAGCAAAACTCATGTGACCAGAACTCTGAACAGAATTAAACAGAATAGAATCTTGAAAACCACAACACTTACACCCACAGAAACTGCACAAAGAAAGAAATATTGCAAATTTGCGTTTGACACTATTTGGCAACACAAAATAAAAAATTTAGTTTAACACCCGCCTTCAGTAATAACAACAGTTTAAAATTAAAACTCACGAAGAACTTAGAAACCACTGACCCTCTGCTAAAATCAGGTATTTATCAAATTTGTTGTAATTCTTGTCAAAAATCCTACGTAGGGCAAACTAAGAGAAACATACAGACAAGATTCAAAGAACACATGTACAATTTAAAACAACATAACATAGACAAATCTGCCATCGCTTTGCATCATATCAAGGCAGGACATAACTTCTCCATAAACAACGTAAAATTATTAAAAACATCAACAAATAAAAATTTAAACATGTTAGAAGCAATATATATGAGAAAACATAAAGACTCATTATTAAACAATGATTTATCCCCGTTATACAATAAATTGTTAGATTTCGTAAACTAGCCCAAAAAAACACTTTCACCCCTGTTCTTTCGCCCGTTCAAAGAAAAGTCCGGCCAACTTTCACTTTCTCTTACCCTTAGATATAAGTGCGAAGTTTTGTAAATATTTTGTAAACTACTGACGATGTACGCAACGCGTACGAAATGTACATTTAGTTTTTAATAAACAATTTTGTGAAAAGGGTATTTTCGTTTTTGCGTTTATGGAGCATCTAACGACGACATAAAAACAACACCGTTACATTTAAAAACTAAAGTTATTGCCCTTCAATTGTTGTCAAAATGAAAATAGTTTTACTGAATACCTGTTTAATGAAAAGTACATTTTATTACTGCGGTAGACACCTTCCACTTAGATTGTAACAGTACCACAATATCTGCTTTCTAACTTTCTTAGTTAATGAGATATTAGTTATAAAATTTACATCTATATTTTCCGAAAATCTTAAACAAAGCCTAATATCTTAAAAACCAAAGGACTTAGATACAGGGAACCCTTATCAAACTTACCATAAAATAACCAGACAAGCTCAAATTGAAAGGATGATACTTTTGTATAAAACATTTTTCCATATATTCAATAGGAACGGCGTTAATGAAGAAACCCCGGTTAAATGCCACTATAGAACTTAAAGCAGAAGTTTTAGATTGTTTATGATATAGTATTATTTTATATGTTATCATTTATTCTGAGGAAACTGTCAAACTGACAGCGAAACGTCGACATTTATATCAACTTTACGGAATGTCCGATCAATTGTAACTAGAAATTAGTACATAATTAGTTAATTACAATTACGGAGACATATTTTGTGATAATTTTCGACAGTGTTTCAGTTATGATTTTATAATACCTTCTTATAGCTTTTTATTTATTTTATTTATAACTGAAGCTCTTTGATTGTTATATTTTCTTGCAAAATTGACTATTTTGTCTAGCATAGATTTTTTTTATTAGTCAATTTTCATTCGTCCTTCATCTAAAGCCAGGTTTTGAGTCCACTTATAAGTAAATTGTTGCAAAGAATATTAGTGCTACGAAGAGGACTGAAGCAAATTTACTCTTCAGCATTAACGTCAATAGCAGTAATACAGTGACTTTCATGAAGAACAACTAGTTTCATAAGACATGTTTTTAGCGAAGCGTCCAAGTTTAGAAAACGAGCCGTAAGGCGGCTAAAGAAATACTGGGCCTGATGAATAAAAACTAAGCAATTGCTTTAAGCATTGACTGATTAGCAAAAGCAAAAGCTGTAAAAGCAAATGCTTTAAGAAAAAGCAATTACTGAATTATTCTATGAATAAAAATCCTAAGCATTTGCTAGCTTTCCGGATTCGTTGAAGCAATTGCTAGTACGACTTGTGTAGATTTGTATATCTACATAACCAAAGTAGGAACGTTAGATTCGTTATCGAAGCGGTGCTCATTTCTAATAAAATGTCAGATACTAATGATGAGATAGTTAGTAGTGATAATGAGACGAGTTAGACAAAAGAAATATTTTTGTTAAAAAAATTAAAAGAAAATAAAATTACTTTTAATAAATTGGATTCAGATTCTACATTTGTCTAAGTTTGTGATCTCTAGTAATTTGACTGTGTTGTATGTACGTAATCAGTTTTAAAATTGTCTTAATCAATTTATAATTGTTTATTTATTCTTAATATATTTATTTATATAAATTTTCTCTTTATTTTCAAGTCATTATCATTCTTAAAAGAAAGAACGTAATTTTTCATCAATCCCGAAAATTATATGTAGTGGCGGGCAAGGGCAGAAATCTCATTCCGTATAAAAAGGGCGTAATAGCAATAGCTCAAAGCAGATACCTACAAACAAAGAAATTACTACTTGAGTCCTTTATGGTCTGATTAAAATTTCAGTAAAAGAGTGAGGAGAAGAAGTGGAAATTGTTGATTGTGGTGTAATTAATTTTAGGAAATTAAGACCTAGTTTGGGCATAACAATAGAACTTCTCTTTTACTCTCCTCGAGACACCTAGAAGAACATAGTGTTTCGACGAGGCCTTGTAAAAATTGATAAAGTTGAAAGGAGAGGATAATTCATCCACTTTCTGTTATCATCATTTTTAACCACCCATCCGTCACACAAGTAATAACTGATAATTACAAGGAAATTTTTAATGTTTCCCTTACAACTAGACAAGTTGCAAGGAAAATAAGCAATATGAAAGGAAAAATGAGAAAAAAAAGTTTGATTTAACCAAACTGGCAAAAAGAAATTTTGTGCATAACAAACGTATAGGTTTTAGAAACAGTTGCTTGGATGACATACGACACAAAGAAATATTTTCATTTTTTCTATAATTGACAATGCACCACCACGTTTCTCGTCACTATCTTCTAAAAGTCACCAAACGTTTTCGATGTTAAACCGACGCAATTTTCTATAATCTTCTAGGCATTCGTTAAGTATTTTATAGTTTTTCTGTTTACAAATATAAAGAAATGCGCCATTATTATCGTGCGAATGCGATAAATACGAAATTATAACTGATTTAAGCAAATGCAAGGATGGGGCAGAGGAACCTTAATAATTTTTAAGCAAATGCTTAAATAGAAAAAGCAATCGCTACCTTTATTCATACAACATTAAGCAAATTCTAGACATTTTTAAGAAGAACCTTTTGCTATAAGCTTTTCCTTGGTGTCGTAGCAATTGCTACAAGGTCAAGCAATTGCTAAAGATTTTATTCATTAGATATTAAGCATTTACTAGTAAATTTCAAGAAAAAGCAATTGCTTAAACTTTATTCATAAGGCCCACTGTCTTAAACTAAATTTCGGTTGTGTGTGCAGTTTACGTTTAATGACATTAAAAGATGGGCGCTTGTAAGTCAAATGGGAATTTAATCTCGGGTACGACTGCCGCTAGTAGAACCTTCAAATATTGTATCCTTTAGGCATGGCTGTAGCTATGGAGATAGGATGGAAGCTCACGATGATTCGTTATCTCGAACGTAGTCGGGATCACTAAACCACAACAGAACGGGCTCACAGCATTTTGTTTTCACTTTTACGATAGCGATAGGACCCCCAGTAAAAGTTTTATTTCAACTACTTATTTATTAGATATTCGAGCTTCACCTTTTTTTTTATTTATAAATACTCGATTTAAACTGACCACGTTTGTTCAGAATTAATTGATTTAATCAAAAATCAAAGATAAGTAAGGTGCTAGGTAGTAGGTACACTGAACTGAAACAACAAAAACAATTTAAATTTTATTGCGTTTCAAACGCCGATTTAAAGATAAGTTATTCCTCTTCCACTTTTGAAATACAATACGCCTTGTCCTAATTCTTAAACCCGAACCTGCGATGCTTGATCAAACATGGTAGATAAAGCATTCGAACAATGCCCATAAATCAGAAAATACTTGAAAAGAGGAAATACGCGTGCGTCATATCTTTATATCAGACTCGACTTCCCTTAGCCATATTGATTTAATGGCTCCCGTGTTTCTGTTTTCACAAGAATTTTTGTTTAAAACGAGTGACGTTCTGCCTGTCACGACAGTATGTCCCTTGATTAACGGTCATAAATAATGCATGCACACCTTTACATATTGTGACGTTATAAGGAATGGGCGCACAATTATGCCAGGCTTAAGAACGGAGACGTAGACAAGGAAATTTCGTTGTTGTGATGAAGAACGGCCTTGATAAAAGAAATCTCACGGTATACGCATAGGACTGAATTAAGTTATTATTATCTAAATTATACGTACGAACGTGTTAATTAGTTCCACTTTTTTCTAGAATCTATATTTCAACAGCAACGTATAATTTTCGGCCATACGATAGTGGCTCGGAATCTAAGAACTAGATCTAAAACAAAAGTGGAATATAAATGAGTCGTGTAACCCTATGTAATACATCATCATTAATAACAGAAAATAATTACGTAACTATGGCAAGTACTGTAACTAAGTTATAAATAAGGAACATTTTGACAGAGTTACTTAATAAATTATACATCTTGCTTAGGTACCTACACTCGTGTTCACTATTGAGAAGGAGAACGAAATCACCGGCTATAATTAAAGCATAGAAAATGGACGATGTAGGAGATTATATAAAATAAATTGGTCATCGTACTCCTTAAATTATGTTAATGTGTTCTTAAACTATTCAATTATAAATGGTACTCATTAAGACTTGCACATAATTTATTTTCTACATTATTGCTTAATTATTTTCTTACAATCAGGAAATAGGAATAAAAATATAATCTTTTTTAAAAATTTTGAGACTAATTATACCCTATGGAGAAGTATTAATAGTAAGTAAGATATAATTGTTTCGTTTTAGGTGCTATGGTAATGAAATTGCTTAGATAAGTGATAATTACTTAACACATTTTTAAAATGTTTTTACTACTTAAAGTTACTTTAGTTAAGTTAACTACGTATACAGTGGGCTCGTATTGAAGAGAAGTTTTGACAAGGAGATCATATCAGCTGCTTGTCTGAAGGTAACTTATAATAATATCCAGCTGAGTACTCTAATAGTATAGAAGTAACCACTGTTGTCCTGACATAAAAACCACTTTAAAAATGGAAAACTATAGTAATAAATTACATTTGCAAATATTTTTCTCATAGTTATTATAACTTGATTGATGTTTAGTTAATAAGAAGTGCTTATAGCTACTCTCACAAGGTTCTAGGACCTAAAACTACATTTGTACGTTACGAAATTATTCTGCAATTAAATTAACAAGGAGTTTTTTCATCGAAAGTTTCCCTAACACTTTTTTTGCAGTTTTCGGATACAACCAAAATTAACTAAAACTTAGTGAAGAGCAAATATAATCACATAAGCAGCACACTGTAGGCGCAAGCATCTTTGAACAGTCACATCATATATGTATGTATTATGTTTGTTGTGTGTTATTCATCCTTTTTGCTCCTACCCTGTTATTGTATTACTCTGTGATGAATCGTTTATGCACACCTGAAGATCAGAGGATAACTGGTCAACTAACTCAGCCTAATTATAATGATAACATCCCAAGAAATTTTTGTTAATTTTTTTTTGCATTCTATTTATAAAAAAAAGTATATTTAGCGCCATATTCTTATTGTTTGGTATAAATAAAATGCGACAATATTTTAAGAGCAACGTAATAACGATTATTTCATATAACTTTATATTTGCAATGCGATCTAACAGCAAATGAAAGTGCAGGTCTATTTGCAAAGATAACATAGCTTGAACAGCTTAACAGCATAATGATGTCCCGCAGTTTAACTATTGAAATATATCTTGTCAAACTAGTAGACATATTAAACTGACATATATTTATGTCCATGTTAAACTAAAGCGTACATCCGTTATGCATTAAAGTGTCATAATTTTCATCATTGGAAAGATACATGTACAATATCGTGATTTATAGCACTTTTATTGATTATAATTTCGTGTTCACGTTTTGTGGCGGTAGGAAATAGCTAAGCAACTAATTTTCTGGAAGATGTTGCCCAGCTTAAATAAGAGACATGTTTACTGCCTCAGGACTTAGGTAAACTTGTAAAGTTATGCACAACACGTAAATATAGTCCTTGTAAAGTAGCATTTGGCTTTCATTATAGGTACCCCTTCCAAATATTAAATCTTTGTTTTAATTGCGGCTATTAATTACTATCACACTTTATCTTTCGTGAGGGTGTTAGGAGCGTATGAATTAGTTTTCAGGAGTAAAGTAATTAGAAGAAGGCAATGCATCAACGGGGGGTTCTAAAGCCTACTCAAAATGGCTAGCGTCTTGACATGGGAGCTGCCCGCTGTTACAACAACAAGAACAGGGATTTATTGCCATACTCTGGTATCTTAGACTCACCCCGTGCCTCTCCGGTTTACATACACCCACGTGGTAGGAGAGATTTCTTCTCACGCCTGCCCGGACAAGGGCTTTCCGTGTTGGATAGTTATGTGGTTTTTACATGTGTCTCCGTTTCATGTGCGCCGAAGTCAAGTCACTTACGATGATGAATGGCCATTGTCGGTTCACATAAATGCCTGTTTATGTTAGTTAATGGCCATTCGAGAGCTTTTCTGCTCATTAGTTATCCCCCGACGAATCTCCGACTTATCAGTACTCCAGACAATTATAAAAAGCCGAAAAGTAATTGACATTTAACGTTTACAAGCACACGTCCGGAGATAATTAATGTAAGTATGAAACTACATTTAAACTTTTTCATCCAATCGAATTAATAGATAACTGAAACATACGCCTAGTCCCTCGAATACTTGAAATAATGCTAGACGAAATATTTTAAAAACTGTTTTAAATGGTCATACTTAAAGAACATTTTCAATTTGGTTTATATTTGTGTCAATTTTGTATATGTATTTCAAAAATGAATAAACATTGATTAACCTCAAAACGTTCTCATGTGGATAAAATTTAGCTTTTAACCATAAATTTCAGTTGTTGGACGACACATATGCGTTGGTGGAAGTAGCCAACGCAAAAAATATATTTTGAATGTAATATCTTCATTGTTAAAAGAATATATTCAAATAAATTGTCTGACTTCAGTTCCTTCGCAAAACCTAAATTTGTAATTTTGACAGTTCTTGAGGTAATCACAGCACCTGTATAGTTCAATCTACACTACGTACTTTTGTTTGAGGGTTGTTTTTACTGCAACACCAGCAAAAAAAGTGTTTTGTCAAAATTTGCTGCAGGTTCACTATAATTTTAGAAAGTAACTTATAAATAAAACATTTTGTTTTGGTACTCAATACTCAATTAGAAAATATTTCTAATTTCTCAGAGCAGGTACAGGGGAATCTTAAATTACTTCAACCCACTTGACCAATTTGAATTAGGTTTTGCTTTCTAGAAGTGGCAATACTGAAAAAAGTGAGGTTATTGTTTCAAATTAGCGTGGATTTGTCATTGACTTTCGTGACTGTGAGTGTTCTGTTGTGTTTAACCACTTTAACCAAGTATTCCCAGATGGTGATGTAAATTACGATGTCTTCGCAAATCGCAAGCATTACATTCTCGAACGATTTAACATACAGCACTGCATTGTTACCAACAGAGTACAATGTGTTGCCTATACGGCGGGGTCACGTGGGTTGAAATCATTTGTGATTTCACTGTATAATACAGCATGTCGCTAAATGCCGTTGGACATGGCTTAACCATAGATTCCTGGGCTCAATATAAGATGATTTAACTCAACTTATCTATATCCAAAAGTGCTTCGTTAAATCAGTATTCTGCTTCAAAGTTACCTATTGAAAAAAAAGTTAATTTTTCTTATAAAAAAGGAACGCTTGAATTTATTTGGATGATATTAGGTATGATGATCAATAGTATGGTAAGTCACATTTCCAGATGGTTGAGTAATTTACATTGGATTGAGTGAGAAACAGAGTTGCCATCATACAGATATTGCAATAACTTTTTTGAGGTTAGGAAGTTGTCTTTAATTTTTTAATTTTTAGAAAGACGCATTCATTAGGAAACTTTTTTAATCGTTGTAATTTTTATCACAAAATCTTTTAAGCGGACACTAAATCGCGCACTATAACACTTTACGTTTCACCGTCGTTCGACAGCTTCGTCAGAAGTGAAAAATATGTTGTAATTTTTGATATTTCTTACGATTAAATCACAAAATAAAAATCTAAGAGGCTGCAGCGTTTCTTATTGAAAACAGGTACACTATAATAGGCTGTATACGGCCGGTATTACCAACGCTTTAAGGAGACCTTAAATTTAATTCGTCTTTGGAATGTGATTGATGTTATACAAACCCAGCAGAAATGTCACAATCTAAATATGACTTAAATTTAAGGTCTCCTTAAACGGTTGGTAATACCGGCCGATAGAAAAACAAATACCTACCTAATACATGTATAATTTTCTTTTTTTTTTCAGAGAAAGGCATTCATTAGTTCATTACTGAACTTTTTGCGTCTTTGCAACTTTTGACACGTTACAATTTTGGTCACAAAATAGAAAAATCATTTTTGAAAAAAGATATAACAGTATAACAGAAAGAGATGTTCTTTAATAATCTTTTTTATATCTTTACCACTTTTAATATTTGCTACAGTTTAATTACAAAATAGAAAAACCTAAGACGCAACAGCAAACTTTTTCAAAAATGGGCTCTTTCCGAAGAAGCACTGATGAAAAGTTAATATTATTCTTGAAAAGTAGAAACCTTAATAGATTTTTACAAGAAATGTTCAATATGGTCACAATTTTCCCGAATATAAAGATTCAACTACTTGAACTACTTTCAATGTTTTCAATTTTTCGACATTGTTCCTAATTATTGAGCAGTACTTTGTTTCCTGATCCGAAGAACTGCTGCCGTGTTTAAAACACTAGAATACACTTTGCACTTTAGTATGCATGTAACAGTATTTACTTTCCTGTGCACAGGATAGTAAATTAAAATTCTAAATTAAAACTGTTTGCAAGAAAGCATGCTGCAGCCATTTGGATTTTTCTATTTTTTGACTAAACCATAACGAGTTTCAAAATTTGCAAAAACACAAAAACGTTCACTAATGACTCTCTCTAAAAATAAATTAGTTATAAATTGCCATATAAAAGGCAATTGTTCTTCTTATTTGGGCTATTTTTTTCAATAAGAGGCACTGTAACCACTTAGATTTTTCTGTTTTGTGACTAAAAGCTTATTAGCTAAAGTTTTCTTCTTAAACTCAAAAAAGTTATTGCCAAATTTGTGTTTCGGTAACAATGTTTTTTGCAACTAGCGGTTTACTCCAAATTACTTAAACTATCTGAAAATATGGCTTACCTTCCCCTAGGCACTATTGCCAAATATCATACAAGAATAATTAACTTTTTTTTTCAACAACTTTGAAGCAGAATACTGACATAACGAAGCAATTTTGGATATAGATAAGTTGGGTTAAATCATCTTATTTTGAGCCCAGGAACCTGTGGTTAAGCCATGTCTACGGAATTTAGCGACACGCTGTATGAAAAAATTGCATTTTACAATAAATGAGGTAAATTATGTGTTGGAATGCATTAACGAGTCTTTAGAAAAATCAGCTAATTTTGACTCCGAAATATCACGTAAGTACATTTGAAAATAGATATACTTATATTTTTAATATGTATGTGTTTTATTTGTTATCATTATGTCACGCGTAATTTGTGATTAATTTCTATAGTTTTAATTATTGATTGATTTTAAACTTCAGCGTTACTATAGGTATATAATAAGCAAATACTAAATGATATTTATAACTGAAACTGGTTTAGATTTTTATTACTACCCTCAAAATTAAATTAAATACATTGATCTCTCGGATAAGAGTAATAAATTCACTTTTGCAAGCGAGTATATCTGCCGCACATCTGATTAAAAAGAGGAGGTGTAACTCCGCCAATTCGACCAGACTTTTACACTCTTTTGTGATAAATCATTGTTTGACGAACTGAAACCGCCCTCGAATCGCGCACACAGAAAAAAATAAAATAAATAAAATTGCTAAATCGAGCCCAGTGCTGATGCGTAAAAGTTGGGCGGCAAAATGGAGAAGGGAGGAAACTGAAACATGCAACACGCGCTATAAAGGGTCATCCGTGTAATGCACCGTAACGAAGTTAACATTAATGAACTCGAAAGGACTTGAGGGAATTGTTTGTAATTGTCCACAATTAAATCGGCCCGTGATTAATATTGTAGGCCGATGGGTGTAGATGTTAAACAGCGTTATCTACATCTGATAAGCTCGAGTTGGAAAAAACGCTTCGTTTAAATTTATCGTTAGTCTGTGTGTGGAACAAAATCTAAAATTACTGCATCCACATATCAAATAGAATACCACATTAATCAATGTCACGGCTTAAAACCATGAGACAGGGTAAGATATGGAAGTTGCCGCTCGCTGGCTGGTTTTTCATGCGGGGGATAAGGTGTGTTGGGGGTGTCGTTGAAGATGGGGAGGAAACAGTAGCGTATTATGGCTACCAGGTCAGCATGGCCTAAAGGGATTTGCGTTAAGGGTAGAAGTTCTGATGGATTTATGCGGTTCTTGCTCTGAGTATCAACATGTCTTGGTAACTTTACTTTTCCGCATTAAATTTAATTAACATACTGAATTTAGTTAAGCCAATTTCATAACATAATAACGCAGTAATACAATTCGGTGCGTAGGAGTCCTGAAGTCGTTAATCGAATTAAAACTCCATTTTTGCACCAGCGAATATCTCGTTAAAATGAGCAATACATGACACAATTTCCACAACATTAAAATTGATTTAATTTTGACATTTAAAGCGGTAAAAATAAAGAAAATTTTTGATGTACAATCGTTTTTTTTTTTTTGACAATTTTATCGTTTTCATTGAAAATGTATGTGCCGTTATAAATTACGCGACCGTGTAATTGTGTTTGTGCAAACGAATAACAGCGATTAAATTATAACTAAAATGCTATTAAATTTGGATGGTTTTGTTCAAAATGTTTTCTTGCAGAGTATATTTTGTCGAAAGCGAACGCTAGGAATCCACTCCATGTGTTTTCGTGCACCATTTTGAAACTATCCGCCGCCAAACTAAAAGGTATCACTTGCCTCTAATTAACTGCGTTAACTAGAAACTACGGTTCGTTTCACCCCATGAATTACGATGCGGTATTGTGGGTGTTGCTGCGTCCTATGATGCATCGAGGACATGTGTTCACTATCGATATTTATTGTCACACAGCATGTGTAAGGGGGTTCATCGCCGACACTAAATTAACTAGTTTATTAAAATATTTTCGGGACAGTATTTTACGCGTATTTATGTTTCGCAAAATAAAGCAATAAATACTGTCGCTTTGGTGAACGGGAGGAAACATCTGGGGCACACTACGCACTTTGAGGTTACAGGGGCTTTCGACCGGTGCATGAAAACGCTCGATTTATTGACTATCCACGGCTTCCGTTCGCTCTTCGGTCACGCCCAAACTTTTGACAAAGGGATAATGATGTATTTATTGAATAAATCAGCGTGTTTCTTTGTGTAATCCATTTTGAAAACATTAAGTTCGCCACAAAGCAGAACATAACAGAGCATAAATTTCTTGGAAGGATATAAATTTTTCTCTGCCGGAAATAACTGTAATAATTGTCAGAATAACTTACATATCAGCATAACAATATGTATTTTTTAGGAAATTAATTTTTAATGACTTTTTCATGTCATAAGTCTGAAATCAGCATTGCGCCTTCCAGCACCCACGTCAGCACCCATTGTGGTTAATGACTTTGGTTTTGTTACACTTTAAACATATTCCATTTTATATTTGGTTAACGCTACGAATTCTTTGGAAATTTGAAAATGTTACTTTCAGATTTAGCTAATCTCATTTCACATCATTTCAATGGTAATAGTTGGAATCCACAGTTTCGAACACATCTATTTTCCGTTTCGATTTTTTGGGAAAGACCGCACACTATTTTCCTTTCCCTTTCTGCTACAAATTGTTTTTCGATCTAAATTGTGGATGATTTAAATCAACAATATATTGAAACGTTTGCCTCGTTGCTCTCATCTTTTAGAATAAAACCAATGCAGTAACTTCTTCAATATTGAAAGGTTAATCGTCACTGTCAGTGCTATTTTGAAGCTACCACGTGAACAACCATTTATTTGAGTGTGTACGAGTATATGTGTTTATGTTATTCCTTGCACGCTTATGCGTAAACTAACGAGAGCAAATTTACAACTGCTTTAAAGTAGTTGCAATTACATGTGCACTTTGCTACTGCTTTGTTGCAACCAGAATACCAAAACAAGTAGGTTGCATCTAGTGACCACGTTGCTAAGGAGATCCCAAAGTTGCAAGTTTGAATTAACATGGTGTCCAACAATTATTGCAGTCATGGGTGGCTGTGGAATCAAACATAAATGTCGACTTTTACTTCGTATCGTTGAATTGACGTCTCAAATATTGACTATTAAACAACACATAAATGTTTCTTTACGTATTTAATGTTTTATTGCCATTTGAAACAATAACTAGTTAAAAATGTTTGACTCCACAGCCACCCAGGACTATAATAATTGTTGGACACATGTTAGAAAGACCTCCTTAGGCTGGGTTTTTCGACTACGAGTTATCCTTAACTTTCGGTTTCATCCCGTAATGACAATTATGAAAACCCACTGTTCTTATGTCAACAGACTGAAGGTTAAAATTAACTAGTGATTGAAAAACCGACCCTAAAATTTTATCAGAAATGTTTGCTAAACTTTTAATGGAATTCCATGCGGTTTATGGGCTAGTACTCCTGCATTTGATTTAACTATACAATTAACTTTATTTTCAGTAGTAAAAAAATGGATGTTTTAAGAATTTCACTTTACAGATCGATAATTTTACACAACTGCGACATCGCTTGTCCCGATAAAAAAATATATAGGGCCTTCAGAAATTTAGAAATTTAGAAATAGTTTATTCAGCTTAGTTGTTCACCATTGTGAAATAGCCCCGTCAATTATGTATATAAATAAGTATGTAAAACATATTAATTAACATTTAGGTATAAGTCAATTTATACAGTAACAAAGTTCACGAACAAAGTATACAATGGTACGGTACAAGTAAAAAAAAAACAGGTAGTGTCAGTTACAGTTAACATTGTGTGAGTGTTGTTGATCTAGGTTTATTGTAGTTCATTGGTGTTATAGATACACTTTGAAACAAGAAATGATCTTAGGTTCTTTTTGAAGGTCCGTACTACTGTACGGACTTATCTACTGATAAGTCCTTGATGGTGGCCAGGAGTTTGTTGTAAAGAGTCAGACAGGCATACACTGGAGACTTTTCATAAGCGGAGGTGTTATGAAGTGGTACACTTAGTGCCTTTCTGCAGCGAGTATTGTACAAATGATGATCACCGTTTCTTTTAAAATTATTAATGTTCTCGAAGGCGTAAAGACAACACTTATATATCGTGTGAAATGTCAAGATATGTCATAATTGTATGTAATCCACATGATCGATCAAGTTATGCCTAATAGTTAACATTGCATATATTGACATAACTGCGGAAGCCATTCACTTTCGTTACTAATATTTTACAGTAGATTTTTGGTTGACATTATAAACAGAGTGCTGCATTGATTAGTGTTCAAATATTGGCCACCCAAATTATTTTACAACAAAATTCCATTTAGGTTTTTTAAAGTACTCTCCAAGATTAATCTGTCTGTGCAGTTTGAGAATTTTTCAGTATCACAATATTTTAAAAAGATTCAGTAACCAAATTCAATTTATATCAAACTATCAGCACGGCCTTGATCAGTGAATATTAAAATAATTTAAAGCAACTTTCCAAATTTGACAGAAGTAAAGCTAAATTACTTTGATGTTTTCCAATGATTTATTTCAACATTCACTAATCAACGGCGTGCTGATAGTTTGGTATAAATTGAATTTGGTTACTGAATCTTTTTAAAATATGTATTTTGAAACTGAGCAAATGAAAAATTCTGCACAGACAGATTCATCTTGAAGAGTACTTGAACTTAAATGGAATTTTGCTGTAAAATAATTTGGGAAGCCAATATTTGAACACCTTTAAATTAACATGGGATTTCCTATGTTGCGTTCATCAATGTAGCACCCTGTATAGAAAACATTATTATGAGCGATTTTTTGGCATTTTGCAACTTTTCCACCATGTTCATGCTGGAATAAGATGCATTTATTTTATTGACTGACGTTAGAAGTGGTATCCAGAATCGAAATTGGTAATGGACATATTTGCTGCAAAGCTGCGTCGATAAGTATGATATTGATTATGATACTTTTTGCGACCATAAACAAATAATAGTTGAACTATTTAAAACCACACTGGCACTGTATTTGCAAGAAAAGGCGACTGGAAAACCTGCAGCATTAACAAAGCCTGTTGCTGAAGACATTTGACATTATACGGAACAGAATCCGAATAAACTTAGTGTACTGTACAAACAGGTAGTATTTTTTTTATGAAATTATCGGTAAGAACGAGTCATTACATTTGAAGAGTCCAAACTAACACAAAGTAGTAGTCGTAGCAGTCTTTATTGTGTCAATGATATGAATACAAAAGGAAGTTACAAACAGTTTACAACCAGATGTTGTTGTCTTCAATTTTTTTAAGCGGTTTGATCAACATTTAAATCATGACGACATATTAGATTTGAGTTTTTTTTACAGACGAACGGACGAAGCCTAGTTTCATTTCTCAGGGTATAGGTATAAACAGTCAGAGTTTTCGACTAAAGACCCTCATACATTTGTGGAAACCAATTTATATTTAATAAAGATACACGAAGCTTTAAGATATGTATTTTCAATGCTGAACGATATTTTAACTTCCTACAAGAATTTATTGAACAATTATATGATGATGAACTTCAACATGGTTTCTTACAACACGATGCGATGGTGCTACTGTCCATACAGCTCAAGTCACAGCAGTTTTTTGATGACAGAATAATTTAATGATTAATGTGATCGTATGGCGTCCATTATGAAACGATCAATTCTAACCTATTCCTTATGACAGTATTAGATTGTTTGTCGAATTTAATATAAAAGTACCAAATTTTCTGACAAAATGTTAAAAATTTTCCAAATTCAGAATTTTCAGTTTTTTTTAAGATTTTTCAAGAGTATGTATGTAGGTAGATAGACGAGATTTTCTTGCAGATTTTTATAGTGTAACTTTTTGTTTTTCTTATAGTTTACGCGATCCCCATTGTGGCCTTTTAATTGATTGTAACCCTGTATTTGTTGAATGAAAATGTTTTTCCAACTTTGCTATTTTGATCAGATGTCATTGTCAATAAAGAAATAAACACTTCATGGTATTTTTGGCCGGTTTCAGTCCAAATCTCCATTTCCACTGGACATTTGGTGATGAGCATATTTATTCATCCATAGTCCACAAATAAAGATTTCATGAAATTTTTAGTTGGTATAAATGGAGGACATTCACTCCAATACATTTGCACTTCCACCACAGATTTGGTAAGGAGATTATCATATTATATTATACCCGCGAAAGATTTTATGAAATTTGGTAAGAATCTCCATAAGATGTTAGTAACCAATACGTAATACAAAAGAAATTTAGGATTTGTCTTAGGTTACTAAAAGCAAAATTTTGGAAGTAGTTATTATTCTTCGAAACAATTGTTTTGGCCTCAGCAGAAGGCCATCTTCAGCCAGATCGACGTGATGCATAAATTGTAGTTATAAAACAAAAAGTTGTAACGTCACATAATAAACATATTAAAATCAGAATTAAAATTGTAAAAGGGGACAGCACAATGGAGCCCCAGAGTTGAAGCAAACAACTTATACAATGATTTTAATATGTGACGTTACAACTTTTTGTTGTATAACTACAATTTATGCATCACGTCGATATGGCTGAAGATGGCCTTCTGCTGAGGCCGAAACAATTGTCTCGAAGAATATAGACCACTTCTAAAATTTTGCTTTTAGTAACCTAAGACAAATCCTAAATTTCTTTTGTATTTTATGAAATGTTTATTTGTGTACTGAGAATGACAGCTTAGCTGTTGGAATGAGTTTTTACGTTTAAATTATTTTGTAGCAAGGAACATTTTAATTTTAAATTTCATTATTATGTCTTTAAATATTTGTCCTAAGTATAAATTGTAACCATAACAAAATTATACAAGAAATGAATTTTCGCAAACCGTAAAATGTTACTTACTTAAATAATTATTTCTTTTTCTGAATTCTTTTTTAGCTTAAACGACCGAACAAATTCCATTTTCTTTTCAGCAGAAGCCAATATAAATTCGCCAGTCGGGAAAATAATACGCGAGTATATTAAAATTAGGCCCTTTTTTACTGCGGCGTAAAGTACGAAACACCACGAAGAATAATGAAGCGAGCACGTGTCCTGCAATTTATTCGCCTTTGTTTGTCGTTTTAAGTCTCCCTCACCACCTATATCTGGATTATCGCGACTTTTTTGCAAGTTTTATGTTGCCGTTGAGGCTTTGCCAATTAGAAACAAGACGATTTGTCCCCCGTCTTCGTTCAAACTGCGATATAAATGCATCACGCGCAACCCTGCAATAAAAGCAGTACTTACCTCCAAAAATGAACTATGAAGTTACACGTCACATCGTTTTTCATGGATGCATAAACCCGATGGAGTTTTTATTCAAATATTGTAACCTAAAATTAGTTGTATGTATGCCTTCTCCTGTTTTAAAGAAAGCAGTTTCATTACAGCTGAGATTTTATAGTTACCTATAAATTAAATTAAGTAGGTACACCTTTTCTTTGTTTTTCACTTAAGCTGTGAACTGATCTTTCAATTAATGTTATTTACAACATTTTATATTTAATAGTTTCAAGCAAACGTGTTTTCTTCTCGAACTGAAAATTGTCGGTTCTGTTTCTGATAATTGTGATACCTAGCTTCCTGTATAAATTTTCGCTTTATTTCAGATCAATAAATTCGCTAATTAATATGGGAATGTGTTTTATTTAATTTATTAAAATTGGATTCAAATAGAATGACACCACACAGAATAATACATATCCATTAAAATTCAATTAATTCGCTGTAAAATCGAACAGTTATGGCAATATATGGAGGATGTCTACTTGGAATTCAATGAGTGTATAAAATAATATCAAATGCTGATAAAATCTGTTTACTAAAAATAGACTTCTATATGCTGAATGCAATCCGATAAAGATAGAAGTACGAGCCCGAAGCGTCGATCTTTCAATTCCCTCGCGAGTCATCTTTGGACTCTGAATGACCCGAATGAGCATCGACTTTCCTAGCCTCAGCAGCAAGAACGTTCAGAGTTATCCCGGTCACGCCCCTGTACTAAATTACCAAATAAAAATAACTTACAAATTTCACGCTGCTTGCACAATTTGATAAAAGGTTTATATATAATTCGTCGAATTACTTTCGAGATTCTGGGTGGTTCAGGAGATATATTGAATTGCATGTTTAGTGTGATGGAAGATTATGCGGAGTAATACATTTTGTTGATTGGTGGAGGGGTTTGTTTAGCGGACGGATAATTTCATCGGCCTCTCTTCCACATCATTGTTTTTGTTCGCAAACTTTGTTAACTTGGGGAGGTCAATTTGGAAGGAATAAGGCGAGAGACAACGCGAATGCAGGTTTTTGTTGAGCTGGAACAATACACGGTTTATATAGAGTTAGTTAACCTAACCCAGAAACTGTCGTCCATCTTAGCTGACGCACCGCTCGCTTTTTAGATTTATGCTCCCACTTTAATTGGGACCCCGCCAGTCTTTTCCTTCTAGCCCTAGCAATTCGTTACGTTAGACTCTGGAGAACGTGCATACAGTCGCAAAAATAGGGTGACAAATCATCCGGACAGCTCCCACCCTTCCTTCTTTATTCCGCATGGCCCGAAGGTAAAAGTAATATTACTTCTACAAGACATCTAAGTTATTTACACTCGAATGAAATCGTCAGTATAAATTTTGCACAGAACACACTTATTTACTGACAATGACTAAACAGAAAATTGAAAATGTCATCGCGTTTTCCTTGTTTACCAAGAAGTATAATCAGGAAGGAGGAGAGAAATATCATTCCCGTAATAGAATTGTACAACCGCGTAGTTCTGGTTAGATAATTGACTAGTAATTCTGTTTACGACTTTCCAGTCAGAAAACTAAGTTATCCCGCATCCCGACAACGATCGGGGTTGAGCTTTAGTGTGGGGCTTGCTTCTAACAGTATTGGCTTGAATAGACGAGCCGTGTGATGTAAACATAATTACAGAATCAATGTGACTACAGGGACGGGCCATAATTTTGCATTGTCTGTTTATTGGCCGTGTTTACATGAACATCGTGCTTATAAATAAACCTCCAGCGTTCCTATATGGTGTTTAATTACATATGTATTTACAATCATAAATTAACGAAAAATAATGTTCGAATGGCGCTGGCTGCAGCATAAAAAATTCACCACAAACAAAACAGGTTCGCGCTTTATATTTCCTGAAACATTTATTGGGAATGTTCAAAAGCTGAATAATAAAAGCAACTACATTTGGAGCATATGTACATTTTACGGATTATTTTTTCCAAATAACACGTTTTCGCTGCCATAAAACTCCAAAGTCTTTTATAAAAAATTGTTTTGCTATTGGAAAATTATTCATTATTCATTCGTAGAAATCAAGAAAATATACACTTCCATACATTAAATAAATCTGTTAAATCAATTTTATCCACTATCACATTATAAGTGGACTTATGAAGCAGTCCGTTCTCTCCTGAGGGGTTATTCTCGAACTGGAGAGAAGTGATCGCTCCCCAAAATGACGTCAAAATGACGCATTTCTCGAAAAGTGTGTATAGGTTTATACGAGAGTATACGTCATTTTGACGTCACTCCCGCAAAACGAACCCTCTCCGTCGTTTCGAGAATAAGGCCCCTGGCAGGATTTGCAGATTTCAGGGAACACTTGATTGCAAATGATTACGATTTAATTTTGGTAACTGAGAAGACCTGGCTTAGCAATGACATCATCTCCGATGTTCTTAGGATTACGGGATACAATCTTGTAAGAGCCGATAGGGAAGGTAGAAGAGGTGGAGGTGTTGCAGTATATATTAAGAGCACATACAGGTATGCTAGTTTGGAGGTTGCCCGAGAAGAGGATTTAGAGCAACTATGGCAGAAAATCATAATCTCCAAAAAAATATACTATGTGGGTGCTCTATATCGGCCATCAAATAACTGTTGTAATTTGTTTCTTGAATCATTAGAACAAACTTTATCTACTCTCATATTAGAATGTGATTACTTAATATGTATGGGTGATATTAACATAAATCTGTAAAATCCTGACAACATAAACACCTTGAGCTTTAATTCCTTACTCGATAGTTATGAACTTGTACAGCTAATCACTGAACCAACTAGACTCACCCCAAATTCAGACACATTATTAGATGTTATTTTTTGTTCTCATAGTTTAAATGTCAGTTCTAGTGGGGTATTACCAATGTCTTGCATTTCCGATCATGAGCTAATATGGGCAATCTTTCAGGTAAATGTTGATAGTCATGCTCAATTTTTTACAACATACAAAGACTTTAATTATATGGATTATAACTCATTTAAGGATAAACTTGAGATTCTACCCTTCAATCTTATATTTGATATGGATAATATTACCGACATGATCGAGCACTTTAACTCATTACTGCAATATATTTTTGATAAACATGTACCACAAAAAACAGCTCGCATCAGTAAAAGAAAGCACCCTGGTTAACTGATAATATCAAACTTATAATACGTCTTAGAGAAGAGGCTCATAATCGTTATAAGCACAGCCATAGAATTGAACATTTTGTGTATTACAAATCTTTAAGGAATTTGACAAACGCATCCATAAAACAAGAAAAAGCAGCGTATGCTAAATTCAAGATCCAAAAATCTAATGCTAAAACATTATGGAAAGATCTCAGGGACCTTAATATTCATAATAAAACGCTTGTACATTCTCCCTTGCCGGAAAATCTAACAGATATGAACGAAATTAATGATTATTTTGTTAACGCAAATTGTTCTCTAAACACCCCCCATCCTGAAACCATCAATTTTTATAATTGCAACAGATTTTTGCATAACTTCGAAGAATTTACTTGTCACTCTACAAGTGAAGAAGAAGTTTCCAAACTTTTACATTCAATTTCTTCTAACGCAATTGGTAGTGACTGCATAAATATTAGGATGTTACTCTTGTGTTGTCCATCCATTTTACTGTTCCTAACATTCATCTTAAGTTATTGCATTATTAATAATGTATATCCAGAAGCTTGGAAATTGGCATACGTAATTCCTATGCCTAAATCGCAACATCCTGTTGATCTAAAAGGTCTGAGACCCATTAGTATTCTTCCAACTGTGTCTAAGGTCTTGGAAAAGTTAATGAATTCTCAGATAAGAGCCTACTTGAACAAATATAATATTTTACCAATAAACCAATCTGGATTTCGTCCCAACCACAGCTGTACAACAGTTTTAACAGATGTAATAGACGATATTTTGGCTGCAGCTGATAATAATGAATTAACAGCACTGATACTGCTAAACTATTCCAAGGCTTCTGACATGGTTAAACATAAATCGCTTGTCTCAATTCAACATTACATAGGTTTCAGTGTAAGTGCAATTAATCCCATTTATGATTATTTATGTAATAGGAAGCAAAAAGTTTGCCTTAACAATTGTTATTCTGTGTCATTATCCCTGACTTCTGGAGTACCACAGGGTTCAATCTTAGGTCCGCTGCTCTGTAAGTTTACACCTTCAACTTAAAAAACTACCTAACTTACTGTAGAAGTCATTACTATGCAGATGATGCGCAGATTTACTACTCATTTGCCCCCATTAACGCGGCTACGGCGAATGATCGTATAAATTCTGACTTAGAGAATCTCGTGCAAATTTCGAAAAATCACTGTCTGCAATTAAATCCGAAGAAAACTGTAGCCTTACTCCTTGAGAGGTCGCACATCCAGAAGCAACATGAAACATGAAAACTGTTTATCTATTACTATTGATAGTGAACCTATCACTTTTACAAAACATGCTAGAAATCTGGGGCTCATAGTTGACTCTGAACTAAGACTTAGCAAACATATTGAACAGTGTGTTAGAAGCGCCTACAGTAGTTTGAAAATACTTTAGAGTAGCAGATCATATCTAAATAAACAATTAAGAATTCTACTTTGCGAATCCCTATTTTTGTCAAAATTTTCATTTGCTGATGTGGTTTACGGCCCATGCTTAAATGCTGCTACTACTAGACGTATACAGTGTGTGCAAAATTCGTGTGTTAGATTTATTTGTGGGTTAAGGAGACGGGACCATGTTACACATCACGTAAATGAACTTGGGATACTTAATATGTCAAACAGACGTAAATTACATGTTAACTCTTTTTATTTAAATATTATACGATTAAAAACTCTACCCTATCTGTATAACAAAATTCGCTTCAGAACTGATATCCACAATATTAATATAAGTCATAAAAATGTAACTACTCCTCCCGTACACAGAACTGCCCTATATGAACGTTCTTCTACTTTTAGTATAGCATTACATTATAATTCCATACCTAATGAGTTTAATTGCCTTAATAAACTTAACTTTAAAAAGAAATATAGAACTTATCTGCTTGAGCTGCAGAGAAGGGGGGATGTCTTTGCTGAGCTGGGATAGTTGATTTGGTTCCAGATTGCAATTCTTTACATAAAAGGTCTGTTTGTTATCCTGAACTGGTGTACACCAGTGCATACTTTTTCGCAAAATACGCTTTAATGCAACCCGAAATGTTTGTGTGGTATGTCAGTATGGATGTGTATGATTCGTACTGACACATTATCAAAGAATTTAGGCTTCATTAAAGCTTATTTCGTAAAAAAAGTGTACACTAGTGTGCACCAGTGCAGGGTAACAAACAGACCTAAAGTCACCTGAAGGTCAGCAGAAACGGACTCTGGTATTATTTGTTTTCTTTTTTTTCGTTTGGAGATTACTTTAGTGCTTGTGTTAACTAGCTTCTTTTTTTTATTATTACCTGCTCGCTATCTACGGCTATTATTTCTTACAGCTTCGCATATTGTTACTTTGATTAGTAGTTAAGGTTAAGTGTAAGAGCAATCTAAGGCTCCTGCTAAAGATTGAACTTCGCCTTTTGTCTCATTAGCTGTATCACATATGTACTTATACTTCTTTTCAGTATTGTGGGACAATAATTTCTTTCGTTTATTCATCTCTTACAATTGAAAAAAAATATTTAGGCATTTTTGAAATTGTATTAATATAATTGTTCAACTTGTTTATATTTGAAACAAACAGATCATTGTTTCTGTTTAGTAATATCAATTAATAGCTCCTGAAAAATATTTCTATTTAGTAGAATAACGACCATGCTTTACAATTAAAGTTTTATTTCTTCAAACTTTGCTTGTCAGAAGTTATCAAAAGAAAAACAAATTAGAGTTGCAACCAAACTCGCATGCGTGCATTTAATTCATCGGACGTTCCTTCAGTCACTTTTGACGTTTCTATTTGAACCTAACCTTAGTTTGATACTAAACCATCCAAAGCAAGAAAATGTTTTATTTTTTAAAATATTAAAGCAAATGCGTACAATGACCATCGCCTGCATCAAAATACTTTTGTACTGTACGAACAACTGCGTGACTAACGTTAAACAACATTTTCGAAATGTTATTTATGTCATAATTGATTGACAATTATATTAGTATGACGTTATCCAAGACACGCATTTAAATTCCAGCATCTACTCTAATTCGTTATTATCTTGATCAATGGTTACAACAGTCACACAACGTAAAAATGCGTAGGAAATGTCACTTTCACACGACTCAAAGTTAATGTAAGGGTTTTGTACGAAATATACTGCTAACTGATTGTAATGTAACAGTAATTTATTCATTGACAAAATCAGATCAAATAAGCTTTTCACCTTGTCATTTTTCTCAGTGAGAGTAGCGTCGAACTAGCCACAAAGCCATTTGATACCATAAGTCTCAAGTTTCTTAAATTTTCACTCCACAATATTTAAAATTATAAATAATTAAATTAATGAAATAAATTAATTATATTAATTGTTGAACCGCTTAAAAATATATATCTTTAAATAGCAATAATCAAATATATTTTAAGTTGCAATGATAAAATACACTTACTTTGAAATAAATAAAAATAGAAAATATTGAGCTAAGTATATACTAAATGAATTTCTTATATGTAATTGTGAACTATTCTGGAAAAGAATAAAACTGTATGTGCAGAATGTGTTTCATTAAAAGTTGATTCAATGTTTCATTAAGTTCTTTGTCATTATCTCTCTCATTGTTCCTGTTTTCTATGTTAGCAGTTAATTTATTCACTATTGTCAACTATCAATATAATTTAGAGATAGGACCACATTTTCACTACTTATTAGTTGGCCTTATTTAACTCTGAAAAATTTAAGTTGGTGTAGTATTTATTAGAAGACGCTTTGGTGCTTCTAAAAATGGCTTTTGTATACGTGGAAGGTTATATGTATATTAATATTGCCACTATGCAGGATTTTTTTAAGATGGAATCTGTGCATATCCCAAATTTATAGGCAGATCGATAGGATCGGCGGTGATAGATATTGATAGCTATTGCTTCTGCCTGCGATATCGTCTTCATTACCAGCACTGCATGCTCTCATTTTACATATCTCGATGCACGAAGATTACTAAACGACTTTTAATGCCTTAACTCATGCTATTAACGAAATATGTGCTCTCGTAGTCGTAAAATGCATTTAAGTAGCCCGCGTGTCTAGGGAAATATCTCAATCAGCTTCCACGCACGCAATTATCGATTGCCTCGTAAATATCGCAAATTCTGTGGAAGTCGGGCATAAAGAGTTGAGATAAATTAATAGTGGTCTTATTAATATACGAGTCTGGTGCACTTGCTGCACTGGCTGGCGATTCGTTTATCCAGATAAATACCGCCATAAATAACCCGTGGCTTCCAAAACCGTATGTGATTAATCACGCCCGTATTTACTGCAACCCTGCAGTTTTGAGTTATTTCATTGCCTGATGAGTTATCTCGCGCGCGTCCTTGCTCGGGACGGTCTCTCGCTCGGGTACCTGTGTATAACACTTGTCCTTATCTCTCTCCATCTCCAGAGTATTTTCCATTTGAAACAGCGGGAATCGGTACCTCTAGACCAATCACACGTAGGAATAACCTACCCGAACTCTTTGGCCTCTGGGAGCCAGTTTACTACTCGTTCTCTAGGACTGCGCTCCTCTTCATGTTGTAAGTTGTATTTTCACATTAACCGACTGTAAATTTTATATTCAAAAGGCATTAAACTCATATAAATAATGTTTCTAAAAATCTTCGTAAACCGAATTACGTGTGCTAATCGCAGAAATGGTAGAAGGAAACAAACACGTCTTAATATTCTATTTACTTTCAGGTGCGAACGGTCTGCGCCGGAGAGGGCGTCAAACTTATACCCGATACCAGACGTTAGAGCTGGAGAAAGAATTCCATACGAACCATTACCTGACGCGGCGGCGACGCATCGAAATGGCACACGCACTCTGTTTAACAGAGAGGCAAATCAAAATATGGTTTCAGAACCGCAGGATGAAACTAAAGAAAGAAATCCAAGCCATCAAGGAACTCAACGAACAAGAAAAACAGGCGCAAGCTCAAAAAGCTGCTGCTGCAGCGGCGGCAGCTGCAGCAGCAGCACAAGTGGACCAGAACTAGTGGATTGGTTATACTTAGGCGTCGGCGGCGGTTAGCAGTAACTCCTGTATAAAGGTAGGAATATTTACTTAAATCTTCACATATCCAATTACATACTTTGTGTACAGAATTTAGCAACAAACAATAGGCAAATGTTTTACGGACGTTTATTACTTTGTACTCTATTTCAAGCTTCAATTAAACGTTACTTTTCTGTTTCCTATACCGGGTGTCTACTTTGACTATGCACCATAAATATTTCAATGCAATTTTTTTTTATCGTAAATTCCTATTTTCCTATCTAACATATAAAGCATTAAAGCGGCATAATACGTAGCTTTGCGTTTATGCATTAGCTAAGACTACTTTGAGTATGTTTTTCAAATACATGGGCTTTCAAAATTAAAAAAATAAATAAATACGCAGATATATTTTAATGGTTTTCATCAAGCAGATAAACTTCTAGTTGACAACCTTTACTGATTTTTAAAATTTTATAAAAAAAATTAGAGACATCAAACATAATTCGCATCGAGAAATATTTATTTATAAATTAATAAATATTGTACCAAATGCTCAAAAATTTGCCGTTTACATCCAACAGTATCCCTACCTATTGTAGAAGCTTCTACGAATATTGCCTCTAGGAGTAATGGTTGCACATTCTTCCACTATTTTACCTCTCAATTCGTTCAAATTGGGGCAAGGAGTCTGATAAATTTTTGATTTTAAATTAGGCCATAAGAAGAAATCGTTCAACGTTAAATCCTGCGAACGTGCAGACCATCGAAGATCAGCAAGCCTGCATTCAGCATACTGCTTTTCTAACAATAACTTCAATAGAGATCAGGAATTTACAATTAAAAAAGAAATTGCATTGGAGTTCTTATAGAGCGTAATCAGAGTCAACGCTCGGTATATGAAATGTACTTGAAGAAGATATCATTACACAATAAATACTATATCGCTGATTCTAATACCGAAAGAATCCATTATTTTATTCAGCGTATTTACAACATATTGTTTTCAAAATATTCCACTTTAGATGAGTTACATATGTGGAAAAGAATAGCGCTTAACATTTCCGGACATCGATCTTCAAATTTCAGGTTACTTATGGATAATGTTAATAAAATAACATGAAAAGATAAATTATGAATGCAGTGCAAACAAGCTAATAATTTCTAACAATGAATTAGAAATAAGTATTTCAAGTTGTTTTTCAGCATACTACTCAATCAGTTAGGTTGGTGATGTTTTATTTAAATTGACACATTTCTGCGTAAGAACTAGATAAAGGGTTTTTCATTAAGAACGACGCATTTTGTTTTTAAGATAAAACACAGATATCGTGAAAAATTTAAGATTATTTTTAGTTCGTAGTAAAGTACAATTAATACCATTATTGATGGAATCACAGCATCATTCAAATGTCCCCTACGGAAGCGCTGACGAGAATGAATCCGTTTAAATATGATTTAACCCAAGTTTCCATGAGTGAATTTTTTTAGCCCAAATTGGATGGCTCTGGACTAGGACGACATGTGGTTTCAAGACGGTGCCACTTGCCATACTGCCAATCAAACAATTGACTTATTGAAAGAGAAGTTTGGTGGAATCGATTATTTCCAGAAAAAGACCGGTCAGTTATTCTCCTCACTCGTGCGATTTAACACCCCTAGGCTTCTTTCTGTGGGGTTATGTTAAATCGTTAGTTTACACCAACAAACCAGCAACATTACACGATTTGCAGACCAACATTAAAGCTGTCATTGCTGATATTCGACTCAATTTAGATGAAAAAGTCATGGAAACTTGGGTTAAATGGATTCCTTCCTGTCAGCGCTTCCGTGGAGGACATTTGAATGATATTATGGTTCCATCAATAATGGTATTAACTGTACTTTACACCGAAGTAAAAATCTTAAATTTCTCACGACATCGGTGTTTTATTTTAAAAACAAAATGCGACGCTCTTAATGAAAAACCCTTTATATAATTTATTTTTAAGTTACTGTATCTAAATTTATTATTATTATTTTTATTCCAAAAAGTAATAAAAATAATTTATTAATCTGAATTAATAATTTTATGAAAGTGAGAGTATTCAAATACTCATGTCTTCTTCATTTACATTTGAATAAAACTTAAATAAAGTACTAATATTATGCTAATAAATAATAGTGTAACGGTAATTTATTTTTGACTATGTTTCTGTTACGGGCGATGTCCTCAGGTTATTCAGATTTTGTTTTTCACTTTTGTTTTTTTATTAAAATAATCCTTTTTGGTGTCCCGCTGGTTACAATTATTATTGTCATATCTTGATAATAATCTCTAGAAAATAATATACTATTTTTTCTACTTTGGGTCACTTATTGAACAAAAATATGAAAAATACTGTCAAAAATTGCATCTCCTTAGTACATGGAGAATTTTAGTTGTAATTCGTGGCAACAAAGACAACCCTTCGTTTTAAACAAAAATCACATTGACAAGTTATTAATTTTTCTTATCCAGCTTGATTGTGAGTATTACAAATAAATAATGAATTATTTTGTAAAATCTATTAAATATTTTCAATTAAAAATTGGCTAAAATTTCCCCAAAAACAGTTTCACAATGAGCTTTATTGTGAAACTGTTTTTGGTGTCACAATGAATTCATTGTGAACGCAAAGTAGAAAAACTTTATTATGTAGATTATTTTGACATTTTTTCTGCGTATCATAAATCTTAGAAAAGCAAATAATTTTAATAATTGCGAATAACAGAGCATAAAGTTGTCCCAGTTGCTTTCTAATTCGCCCCTTTGTCTTACAATCAGGTACAACCTCATTGTGAGTCTTTACTTTTTATGTCACGTACGTAGCGTTATTCATCTCTGGACACTCCTATTTTCTTTGCCTTATCTCCCGTCTATTTCTTCGTTTTCTCTCTTGTGGTTCTTTTTTCCCCTCTCAAAATATTGGCTGTTTAAAATTTTTATCTCACTTAATATTTTGAGTACGCTGAAAAACGTATTAAAGAGAAAGGGAGCCTGTGTTAAATTTTATGATAATTGTATAATAATTATGTAGCAATAACACAAACACAAATAAATGTACTGGGTTTTGAATATTACACAAGTTACTTTAGTTACTTGTCAAAACTAAAACATATATGTGAACTTTTTAAAATTTTTGTTTTTATTTTTGTAGTTAAATTAAAAGGAAGTTAGTTTAAAGATTAAAGAAACCTAGCATTGAAAACGTTATTTATTAGAATTGTTAACTAGTATACTATTTTTTGCATACTCTTCAGGTTTCACAATTAATTTGTATTTTGAACAGTAAGATTTTTTATTAAATTAAATAAATCTTTTATAAGAATGTAGTGAGTTCTGATTTATCATTTTCGTTTATGTTTAGAAGACCTCTTTGAAACTCAATCGTTTGTAGTCACTGAATGTGAGGGCTTAAGGGAACAAGATGGCCATCAAAACCGATTACATCGGATTTTATAGTGTTGCTAAGGGTTTCTAACGCAAGCCGTATTCACATTATCACTTTGATCCCGATCACAAGTTGTTATTATCTATAGTGTAATAATAATTTTGCGCCACTTACGGTAATTTCGCATAATTACCCTCGTACCGTACTTGGCTTTTTCTTAGCCGTGTACCAATTTAGAAGCGTATGTTAATTGCAAGGATTCCGTAATAAATTTAATCATACTGACAAGACAATAAATTCACTGAAAATTAATTTGAATTTATCGTTTGTTCATCTGTTCAATTATATTTCAATCAAGTTTATATAACGGCCTGAACGTGTTATTATTTATCGCGTTTTATAGAATAATTACAAAATTATCACTTACATTTTCGCGCTTCTACTCAACCGAAGGTATCGCAGGAAATAAAACGACTCCTTAACTGCCTCGCCTCATGTTTCATTATAAACTAGATAAGTACCTTCGCAATAAATAAAATCGCAGATAACAGACCTCCGTTTTCCTTTTATTTTTCTAATTGATTTCTGCCGCTTCTTCTGCCTGAACGAGAACGCTCGTGTTGTGCGGGCATGAAATCGCAAGTAATAACATCCCCGCAATAAAATTTGATTTCAAATTAAGGTTCATAAATAATTTAAAAATTATCTACCCCTGCGCGCCAGAGAAGTGAGGCTAAAAAGAAAATTAAGATAATTGTGTTTCCATTCGGCTATTTGTAATTCTTGAGAATTTATGTACGGAATTTTAGTGTTTAATCTTCGAGAGGAGAAAATCCCCCTGCGTAATTACTCTCTTGGCGTGAAAGATGGCGCTCGGGTTGCATTCTGGCGAGTCTTGGCCCAACTTGCTCCAGCACTGTACTTGGGAATTGTTGTTGGAAAACTTATGTTTCACATAATTTACACTTTAGACAAAAATGTTAATAAGTAGCAACTGTAATAATAGAGGATCAAAAGTCACGCTTTCTTTGTGCAGACAAATACATAAGTATCAGAACAATTAAAACCAAAATTATAAAAATATACCATACTTTTTAAACCTTTATACTTCACCACTACTGTACTACATTTGTGTTAATTGTCAATATTATTTTTAATGAAAAGGTTAAATCGCGACATCCTACGATCACTTCTTGACCCAACAGGGGCCGAAACACACTGAGAAAAATAAACTGTTCAGTCAACCAAAAACACGTTCAGTTAACAATATTTTTCATTTACCTATTAGTTTATCAAAATGTTAAAGAAGTTCTTTAAGAATCTTGAACAAATATCTTGATTGTTATCTTATTTATTAGTATTTAATAGTAACGGCAAGTATGCTAAAATTACTTATTATTACTTATTTTTCTGTTGTTGAAATAAAGAAAGAAAAATAATTTTTTCCATGAAAAGATTTTTTTAATCTAGTCCTTTCCGTGAAAGTGTCCAGAATATGCTATTTATTAATTTGTGGATTATATTTGCTTATCAAGATTTTTGGTTAAGTTTAAAGTATTTATGTTGTTTTTCCAATTTTACCAAAAATTAATACCTCACTAAATATATCTGTACCTACTTTCAAACATCTATTGTGATTTAGTTTCTTAGACAATTAAACTAAATTGAATTATATTCAACAAATACAATATTTGTTGGAGATATAATTGAAACATTTTCATTTTTTGGACTTTTCATGTAACATTTTCTGTTTTATAAGTTATAAAAAGTTACATAATATCTTACCACACTTTTTGCCAAATTTTACATGTAAAGTATTGTACGAGTAGAAATTACTAGTACTAGTTTTCTTTTCATGTATACTAGAATTCTGTAGTTATAACAGAAACTTGCTAATGTATAAACTAAGTATATGACTACGTTTATGTCCGCTTACTTTTAAGAGATTTAGGGCAATCAATACTATCTGTAATTCATTATTACGAATCTCGAATTAAAAATGAAATTAAATTGACAAACGAAGATAATTGCGTGTGTCCTAGTCTTTTACAACGTATAACTATACTAATTTTGCACTTGTTTTGATTTGTTTTCCGTGAACGAGTTTAGAAAAACGCATTAGTACACTGAGAAAAATAATGAGTTACTTCAACTCAAAACACGTTAAATCAACTTCAATTTCAGGTTGTATATAAACAATTCCGTGAAGGCTTTGTATCAAACCATTGAAAAATGTTGAAAAAATTTGTTAGCACAACATAAAATATGCGTTCAATTAAAAGTTAATGATGTTTTATTTAACTCAGTGCAAAGTTACAGTAATGTTAAAAAATATTTTAAAATAAATCACGAACATTTTTAGATCAATTCAATAAGTTGTTATAACAATGTAATCTAAATTTGAGTCAAAGAAAAGAAAATATATGACCAACACTTTAATTGAGTTGAAGTAACAATTTTTTTACGTAAGATTAACATTTATGACTTTTGTTTCAATACGTTTTGCTTTATCAATCAACAGCATCATTAATTCAAAGAATGTGCTGTAAACATTGTCGCAGCATTTTGCGATACTGCCAAAGTAAGGTGGTAAACACTTCAACCTTTGATGAGGTGTGCAAGAAGAGCTGAACAAACCTCTCAACGAATTTTATAAAGTCGGACACATTCGAAACATGAATGACTTTTATTTATTTAAGAAACGATGTCGAACAACAAGGTTACTTATGCTGGGACAGGCAGTAAAGATACGTGAAGTTTTAGCAGGCGCCATCTGTAACTCGTTAGCAAGAATTTCAATAACTGTTTACTGTTTATTTCTGCAAACATCACGCAAACATAACACGTAAATTCGTATATCATTCAATGTTACATGACTAAATGTATGACGTCTTATTAATATGGGAATTAACCCTCGCTTTTAGTAGACTTAACATTTATTCCGTTAAATAAAAAATCAAAACAGACACATAAAGGCAACAGCATTTTACGATCATTTTGAAATTTCAACTTTAGCATTTTAAACACTTTCATTTTAAGGCAAAATATTTACATCGTTCAGTCAAATGTAATAGTTTAACATTTTCTTGGTGTTATTTCAACAATTTCCAAGATGTTTAGTTAAGAATATTACTCTTGAAACAAATAAATTTTATTTAAGTCAACGCACAAAAAGTTGACATTCAAAAAGTTGTTGACTTAACTATTTCATTTTTCTCAGTGTAGTGGTGGATAAAAAAGAAAAACTTTTCCTCCCGTTTTTCTTTATTCTATCATATAACGCTCGATACTCCTTGGTTGAAGAAATAATAATAATATTTTATTGATCTTCTAGGTCAAAGTATCACATAAGATAAGTCAATTCACAAAAAGCAAATTAACTTAAAAAAAGTTTAAGGCGGATTTTGAAGGCAAGGTGTGACCTTTAAGTGACTGGGGTAATCAGTTGTACACAAAAAAATATGGTTTTTCTCTCTAACTTCTGCCAAGTTTCTGATATTCGCAGCGTTCTTTTAAAAAATTCCCTTTCTATAGCAGTTATTTTAGATCTTATTTCTCACCGGCTCTCTATCTATTTTGGTCCAACCGAAGTAATTGGCAAGCATGTACGTTTTTGCACCAGTGTTTTTGAAATTTTTTCTTCACTTTATTGGTATTTTGTTATATTTGTTTTTTAGATATTCACACATTTATTTTTTAGTGCAGTATCCTAGTCTATTTTTTATTTCCATACCTTTTTCCTATATAAAATACTTATAATAGAAGCTTCATAAACATCGTTTAAAAATCTTTCTTTTGTTACGTTTATTGCAGTTCTAATGGATTATTTTTCAATATAATATTCTTTTTGTTTCTTAATTATAACTATACTCTCCTACCATTGCATATTGCGTGTCTGTTTTTTTTATACATTACCATATTTATTTTAGTTTCAGCCTGTTAGTATTAATATCAATAAATGTATTTCTTTATCTTTATTTCTTAGTATTTTTATTTATTTGTAACAGTACTAATCTCTGTTTGCTACCTAACTAAATCATGAACGAAAGCATTGACGTGGGGAGTTTGTTCTACCTTTTCAAAATTAGAGTTTTGCCACTACTTAATTGTACTTTAAAGCTAAGTTCGGTTATTCCCGAGGTGCAGGGATGAAGTAAAGGAGGAGTGAGAGAGAAGCTGTTTTGACGCATGTAAAGGTACAAAAGTATGAAAAAATTAAAGAATTAGCGGAGTTGAAATAACCTAACTCAACGTAAGTAAGTAAGTAGTAATTTATTTACGGTCTTCTGAGGCTAATAATGTTTTACCTTAATCCTTCTTCACTGTCCGAATTCGAGTTAATTATGAGTTTAGTGCTGATGATATTTTTCGTTATCATGACTTCACATTTCCGGTCTTGCGAACGAAATACACCCAATAACTTATGATAATGAATACGTTCACACACGCACACCAAAATTTCAATTGCTTAATTAAAGATTAGAGCGGTTCCATCTGACCAATGGGATGCCACGCTGTAAATCATCTCTTCAATTACGCCCGTTTGGTTAATGACTCTGCAATTAAAACTGAAAAAGAAATGCGTGGCCTTAAGTATGGGCGATTAGTTATAATTTTCGGAGCTCTTCGAGCTCCGTTCGTTTTCTCCAAACGCATGCCATTAATTTCGAACGAGGAACATCGTAATAATTGTTGTTATTATATATTTGGATAGCAATATATCAGCTTGTCAGTTTGGGAGTACCGTTCATTAGATATAGAACTGAGTCTCTACCCTGAATTTATGACTATGTCGCAATATAAAATTCCGTTGTATTCTTATAAGTTATACATGTGTTCTTGTGCTGAGAATCGATAAATGCTTTAATGGATAATGGTGTAATACAAATTTTTCCGCAGGCACTTTACTGTCTTAATTTATGAAGTCTGAAATTTGGTTTGCTAACGCACTGAAGAAATATTTTCCTAACATCATATTCTTTTTTAATATAGTAGTATTATTTATTTTTCTTAAGGAAATAGACATTATCTAGTAGAATAGTAATCTATATAGTATACTACCCTATTTTTTTGAGTAAATACACATTATCTAGAATATTTTTAAAATGGAATTTTGAAGGGGGGTGAAGATGAGGTAGAATAAGAAATTTAAATAGGTTTTACGAAGCAGATTTTTGATCGTGTTTTTTGATAAATTTGTATTTCCAACTTCTTTATCATTCACTTTATTTATATGAATATAGAACAAATCCAAATATTGCGCTGGTGAACTTACCTTATCATTATTCATCCATTATCTAAGTTAACTCAGAAATTGTTCCTAATTATTTTTTACAGTCACTTCGTTGCATTTTTTAATTATTAATTTTACGCTTAAATAACGCTGGGAAGTATTGAAAAATTATTTTCAAAGTGATTGGCTGTGTTGGAGAAACTGGAAAAATTTAAAAGAATTTGTGTTGAACTGAAGCCCCTTCAGCGGTTGATGTAAGGAAATTCATGAAGTTTATGCAACTGGCATACTTGTTAATAACAAAAGCTATCCGCGTACTCGTACAGTACGCAAAGATGAAAGAATTAATGCTGTTGCCCAAAGACCTCTGATTATTTGGTTCAACTCACGCAAGAGTTGGGGTTCAGAAAATCCACACGTAGTCGTAGAGAAACCAATACATCCTCAAAAAGTGACTGTTTGGTGTGGGTTCTTTAGTGGTCCATTATTGGCCTTATTTCTTTCAAAATGAAACTGGCAACAACCTTACGGTAAACGTAGTGTACTACAGAGAAATTCTAACTGATTTTTTGTGACCATAACTGATTTTTTGACCACGTCTCGTCAAATAAAATTACATAGTATTCAAGGATCGAAGGATTATTGTAAAATTTATAGCAGAAAGATATAGCTTTTCTGCAATGCTGAGAAAATTTTGCACCACGAATTGGATCTTAAAAAAACCTCGTTGAATGCCTTGAATGTTAACGGCTGATCAAGACGCATCAGATAAATCACTGCCGAATAAAAATTTGACGATTCACGGATAAAACAGATCCTGAAAAGTTTCTGGAAAGATTTGTGCTGTGGATTAAACCTGTGTCCTTCACTTTGATCTAGAATCTAAAATACTATGGAATGGCGGCATAAAGGTTCACCACCTCCGAGAAAATTTCATTTCATTTTTTCTCCCAGCAAGATCGTGACGAAAATTTTTTAGGATTTCGAAGGGGTTCTTTTTGTTGATCATTTACTGTTGAACTTGTTAGATTCTTGAGTAGCGCCAACAACAAAACTCGTGTCTTGAAACGTTGGTTTATTAAACAGGAGGAATACAATAGTGGCGGAAGCCCAAAATAAGAAACCGAAAAAATTTAACGTACAAAACTTCTGTCTAATTTTTTTTTTATCAACAACATTTTCTTAGTTACGTTATAACTGATAGAGTGCTATGCTTGCGTGTAAGTACCTAAATAATAAATTCAACACTCCCACGTATTGAGTACTTACAAATCGCGAGTACAGACTCCAATCATATTTAACAATTTTATAAGTTTCTCTTTACTTATAGCTTTTGTGAAAAGATCTGCACATTGGTCTTCAGATTTTACATACTCAACATGCAATTCACCATTTACATATTTCTGGCGAATAAAGTGATATCTAACATCAATGTGTTTAGACCTTTTATGGTATTCCGGATTTTTTGTTAGTTAATTGCACTTTGATTATCAACAAATAAATTGGTTGGTCCTGCACAAGGATATCCGATATCACTTAACAATTGTCGTAACCATACAATTTCTTTTTGATGCTAAACATGCTGCAATATACTCTGATTCAGTAGTGCTGAGAGCGATTACACTTTGTCTTTGAGATGTCCAAGAAATCGCGCCTTGCGACATCATAAAACAAAACCTGAAGTGGAACGTCTCGATTCAACATCAGCAGCATAATCTGCATCAGAGTATCCAATTAAAATTATTAACGCTATCATGCATTTGATACATAATTCCTCTGTCAATTGTACCACGTAAGTATCTTAAAATTCTTTTCACTGCACTCCAGTGTTCAGTGCTGTATGAATCTATAAAACGACTTAAAAATTAGTTGCAAACGCAATGTCAGGACGAGTTAACTGTACAAGAAATAATAAGCACCCAATTGCTTCTCGATAATGAATTTTCTCCTCTGACTCTGTTTTTAGTTTTTCTCAAAGAATTAATGGAATGCTGATCAGCAGGAGTACTAACAGTTTTCGCGTCCGACATACAAAATCGATTGAGGTCGTTTAATATATTCACTTGATTTATAAATATAAAATGTTTTTCTAAATTTTGATAGATTTGAAAACCAACAAAAGAACCTACAGGTCCGTTTTTGATTTCAAAATTGTTTTAAGTAACGAATTACTTCATCAAGCGCATCCCTGGATTTAGCAAGTAATAGTCCATCATCTACGTACAGTGCTAGAAATATAGGGATAAGTTTTCACACAACCTTTGTAAATACAGGGATCAGCTTGGCTGGCTTGGAAACTAAAATTAATTAAAATGAATTAAATTTACAATTCCATTGCCTAGCTGCTTGTTTCAGGCCGTAAAGCGACTTCTGTAATTTGCAAACTTTGCCTTCTTCATTCTTGATACCTTCTGGAAGATCCATGTATATTTCTTCATTGAGTTCACCGTACAAGAAAGCAGTCCGAACGTCAAACTGCTCGATCTGAAGATCCTGTTGTGCAGCAACACTCAGGAGTACTCGAACTGATTCGTATCGTACAACTGGTGAGAAAACATCTTCGTAGTCTACCCCTTTCTTCTGTGTAAAACCCTTAGCACAGAGTCTTGCTTTGTAAATTGGAGCGGTTTCTTGTTGTTTCACTTTAAAAACCCATTTGCAGCCGACCGTGCTTTTACCTTCAGGAAGATTGGTTATCATCCAAGTTTGATTGACGTGATGGGCGTTTAATTCGTCTTCTATGGCATTGATCCATTTAGAACTCTCCGGACCGGTTGTGGCTTCATTATATGTTTTTGGTTCTAAATATTGCACATAGTTTGCTGTATAACGGTCAGGTTTCTTGAGTGTCTGTCGATTTCTCAATCTTGGTAGAGTTTCTTCAAGTGACTTGTTCTTCTTCGGTGTTTCGTCTTTCCTATTCTTTTCTTCTTCTGCCATCTCTCTTATTTCATTAATTTTCTGCTCGACTTCTTCTTGAGGTTTGTCAGTCAAAGTAAATGACATCTGTTCATCATTACTTGTAAATGAACATCTACTTGCGCTTGTTTCATTGAAGACAACATTTCTTGAAATCGTTATTTTCTTCGTTCTAGGATCGAATAATTGATAATTTGAAGATTCTCGATCGTATCCGACCATGACTAATTTCTTAGCTTTTTCGTCGAATTTCTTTCTGAATTGTTTTGGAATATGAACGTATGCTTCTGATCCAAAAACTTTTAAATGATCTAACTTCGGTTTATTACCTGTCCATATTTCGTACGGAGTTTTTCTTTCATTTCTCGAAGCAGGTGAGCGGTTCAAAATGTAAGCAGCTGTATTGACTGCTTCTGCCCACAATTCTTTTGAAAGATTCTTTCCGTGTAGCATTGATCTGGCACATTCCACAACAGTCCTGTTGTCACGCTCAAGCGTCCGTTTTGTTCCGGTGTATAAGGAGCCGTTGTTTCAAACTGAATCCCGTGACTATTGAGAAAACTCTTCATATGCTGATTTACATATTCTTTACCGTTGTCTGCTCTTAAAGTCTTAATTGGACGCTGAAATTTATTCTTAATTAAATAATATAGTTCTTTAAATTTCTCAAAAACGTCCGATTTGTGTCTGATGAAATATATGTGCCGGAAACCAGAAGCATCGTCCAAGAAATTAACATAATACCTGCAACCTCCAACTGACTGCACTGACATAGGTCCTCCAACGTCAGAATGTATGACATCACCTGGCATTGTCTCACGTGGTTGAAGATTCTTGTTGAAAGGTAATCGATGTTTGCTTGCCAGTTGACAGCCTTCGCAGATAGTGTCATTTCCTCTTGATAATTTGTCAAATTCTAGAACGCCTTGCTTATTCAACTCCTTCATGGAATTAAAATTCAAATGTCCCAATCGCTCGTGCCATAACTGAACGTTTGTGGCAGCAAAACTTGTCTGATTCGTGGGAATAATCTGAAACATCATTCTATAGAGATTGTTACTCTGAATAATACCTTGTGCTTTCGGAATGTCATTCTCGTTTATGATGACTCGACTGTCATTAAAAATTACGCGGTAATTTTTCTTCGTGCACGCTCCGACGGAAAACAAATTATTTGCTAGAGTAGGGACATAAATAACTTCTTCAAGTTTCCCTTCATACCAGACTCCGTTTATGAATCTCTTGATATAAATTGTGCCCTTTCCTTTAATCTCACATACTCGATCATCACCGACAGAAACAAATTCACTATTTTGTTCGATAAAATCATGGAACCATTCTCTTCGAAATGACATGTGCTTCGATGCTCCACTATCCAGATACCACAAACATCTTTTGAATCTCGGTTCAATAAATCAGTAATAACAGCTGTAAAAGCACTTACATTTGCTGACGTTTCATGTTTCATATTCTGTTGTTTCTTCTTTCGACAATTCTTTGCAATGTGTCCCTTTTGTGACAGTAGAAACACTCAAATGATTTACATGAGATGTTCTTTCTTGAATTTTTTCTGTTGTGTTCCAATGTTCACAGTAGACAGCGCACTAAGTAACATCTTCTGAGGCTGAGAGTCTGCTTTCTTCCTTGATAAGTCTTGCAATCAAATTTTCTATAGTTTGTTCTTTCAGTGAAACACTGTCCCAGGCAGTTACGAATGCATTAAATTTTGTTGGTAGACTGCCGAGTATCTTCGCCATTATTGTAACATCAGAAATTGTCTCACCAACATCTTTAAGCTGACGAGCCATATTTTCCACTTTAGCGATGTGTTGAGCGGCTGAATCATTTGCAGTCATTTTATAGTCATGAAACTTTGTCATCAGTAGTAATTTGTTAACTGCACTCTGCTGTTCATGAATTTGTCGTAGTTTTGACCACATTTCTGCCGACGATTCGCATGTCAATAAATACTCTAATTGCGAGGCATCCATTGACGATGACAAGATGAACATTGCTTTGGCGTCTCTCCTTTCCCATTTTGAAATTGCCTCCTCTTCCTCAGGTTTACCTTCTATACCTTGAACGATTCCCAAAATACCGTTCGCTTTGCAGATTGCTTGCATCTGAACTTCCATGCTTGAAAGTTGCTTCCGTTGAACTTCGTTATATTTTTCACATCAATGGTTTCAGTCATAATTGCAAATAAACATTAGCAATTCGTCACTACTTTAAACGCTTTACACTAACACCACATGCATATAACTGTACACGGTTCTGAAGTTCTATTGCCGAATCTGGGCCCGTAACCTGTTGAACTTGTTAGATTCTTGAGTAGCGCCAACAACAAAACTCGTGTCTTGAAACGTTGGTTTATTAAACAGGAGGAATACAATAGTGGCGGAAGCCCAAAATAAGAAACCGAAAAAATTTAACGTACAAAACTTCTGTCTAATTTTTTTTTTATCAACAACATTTTCTTAGTTACGTTATAACTGATAGAGTGCTATGCTTGCGTGTAAGTACCTAAATAATAAATTCAACATTTACCCCACAGGCAAAGACCAATATTATGCAAATCTTACGCCATGAGAACAAGACGAGAAGTTTTGTTTTACCAGGATATTGCCCCGGCTCACAGGAATTTAGTTTCCATCCACAACGCTGATTTCGACATTTTTGACAACCTCTCTGTCCTCCAGATCTGACCCCAGTGATTATTATTTTTATTCCCTACACTGAGGGAACATTTTTGAGGAACTCTGACTTTGACGATGATGATAAAATCCCTGCTATGAATGAGGACAAGAAAGGGATATTGTTGGTTTTTAAATCTTTTAATGAACACTTTAAAAATAGTACAATCGTTCAACGTTTAGTCATTCCTGACGAGGCTACCGACCAATAATGAAACGTTGAGCGATTGGGCGATTTTTAAACTATCCCTTAAAAGATAAAAAAGAATATGTTACAAAAATAAATAATTGCTAATTAATAGAATTAATTAATTAGTCATGTAGATGCGATACTTATATTTGCATCATATTTGTCACATTTTTTCGAATTTCTTAAAACAAAAGTAATGAAATTAGTAATACCATCTGTAATATATTTATAGTTGTTTTTATTAATGACATTTTTTCGGTATGTGTAAAGTATTTTTCTTTTCCATTTTGTTAGTAACCGGAAATTTAATTAATTAATCCTGCAAAAATTTTGGGCAATTCGATGAACATTACATCACGACTCATTTATGGAGCAGAGATGTTAATTGAGTTGCCTATATAATTTATGATTTGCGTTTGTGAACATTAAATACTATTAACTACGTGACTTACAAATTAATACAACTTCGAAAATAAAATATTGATTAATTAGAACGAGAAAGAAATATTACTGACGTTATTAGCAGGTTTTTTATATATACTTTTAAGTACCGTATGATTTTTAAAATTTTAGATAAAGGGAGGCCGTGAAAGCAAAATGTATGGCGTAAATTAGCAAATACAACAGTTTATTCAAAATGATATTTACAAAACTTCAAAATGCATTCATAATTGAACGATATTTTCCCAGTGGTGTTAACCAAAACGTACGTATGAGTTAATTTAAGCTATATGTTTTCCTCTTCACGGCCTCCCTTTATCTAAAATTTTAAAAATCATACGGTCTATTCATTTTATTTTGTTAATATGTTTATAATGAATATTTTTATCCAAATTGCATTAAGGCCCAAAAGTGTTGTTTCTTGTTTCCAAAGCAGTTTTTGCATAACAGATGATTTCGAAATTTTGTCCAGAATCTAATTCAAATCTTCAAGTGTTATACATCATTGTAATCAGAGAAAGACGCTTCATTTAATAGTGTAAAAATTCAAGATGGTGTCCAAAAGAAAATAAAAAGTTGAATGTCGTTTGTTCACAATTTTTGACGGCATGACAACGACAATGACATATTTAAATTCCTCATAAAAATGTGCCTTAACAATAGCTGACCTAAAAATGTCTAGCTTCATCGATTTTTATAGAAAAAAATAAAAACGAGAATCATGATTTTACTTTTTTCGAATATATTGAAAACCGTAAAAAAATAGGTGAAATTTGTTTGAAGATTATTGATTGGGATAATTTGTTCTAATTTAACCAACTTCGTATCTCTTAAGATAACCGAGATCCCCATGGTTAGGCTCATAAAACGGACACCCTGTATAATATAAATCTTTTAGCAGACCACAAAAATCGCAAATTTTTAAATTGTTTGACAAACATGTCACTATTTTATTGGTTTATATTATTTCATTTATTTGTAGTATAATTCTTCTGACACTTTTCGCCTTAACGATTGAGAGCTTTATTTATTCTTCCGCTTCTTTCCTCCGAGTCCTAAACTGCTGAACTAATACCTACTTTAGTTTTCATTTATATAAATTTAGCGTCAAGTAATAATGGAAGCCGTTATATTTATCTTATTTAATTCAGAGTTCTGTTTTGCACCAAAGCGAATAAAAGCCGAAGTATTAGATAAATCCTTACAGAGAATTATAATATTCCGTTGTAACTAAGAGTTACTAAAAAAATTCAGGTTTGAAATTCTATACAGTTGCTAAAATATGTAAGATGAATCAAATGTAATACATTTGTGAAATAAAATCATGAATTGTGTCGGCTATCTATACAGAGTTCTACTTTTACTGAAATATCTGTTTCCACTAAGTATTTTTTGCTAAAAAAAATAATTTCGGTTCAGTTTTGCTATTTAACTATGCAAGAACATAAATAAGTAATTTAATATTAACCAATTATGTGAACATTATTTTATTACGGTCTTAGTTTCGTATAGATTAAAAGCGACACTTCAAATAATAAATTAAGCTTAAAAAATTCATTTTTAAATAATTCGCTTGTTCTTTTTCTTTACTACAATTCGATATTTAACTGTTATTTTCTTTAACTGAATTATTTCTATCTTATAAATATACGAATCGTCTTCTTAATACAATAATATGGATTTAATGGCCCTCTAGCTGTAGTAGCATAAACTGTCATGGGCAATCTTTCACCTCAATATGTCGGTAATGACGTACGGCCTGATTAAATTATAAACTTCCTTGAAAATTAGTTAATTAATTTGAAATCCAGCACTATTGGTCTTACATTTTATTGTGAATGTTAATTGTAATGAATACGTTTTGTTCGATCGTATATGCAGAGTTGTTTAGGTATAATACGTAAACTGTAAGCGCGGTTGTGCTACAAACTAACGACGACAGTATCTCAGCGTTAACTGGTACTTTATAGTTCATCCACCAACTGCTAGGTGGCAGTAAAGTGGCGTGTATGCTCGAATTGGCACTTTTAAAGAGTGGTGGTGGTAACTAAACTAAGTTGTAGCAGCCATTAATATTCTCCCTCTCTGTTAGGAGGAGCATCCAATGCTTAGCTTCGTCTTTTTCTTCTCGGCGGAGCTCGTAATTCCTTCTCTGACTACTTTGCGTTGATGCGTATATATCCGTCTCGCTTGACATTGGCGCTTATCCCGTTTAAACGTCCTCTGCTTATTAAAAGGGTACCGAGTGGTAATAACCATCATCTATAACCACAATTTTATGTTTATGGTTTGTTTTGATGTTTTAAAAGGCTCTATTCACTAGGTCAGGAGGTCTTTATCCTTTTTTAATGAATCGTACCGTATTCTGAGGAGTCTACCGCACGGAATAAATATTTCGTCATTGAGAACCGATATCTACAAACAAAGGCTCTTAAACATTATAGCATTTAAAATTTTTATTTCTTTTCTTCTTTATGTGTTTGTAATAATTAATGACATTTATATAAAAGTGCTGACATTAATTGATTATAAATTAATAAATAGGATAACACTATTTTACGAAATTGCTTTTCAAAATTAGCTTCAAGTTTCATGTAACTGAAAATGAATGTATTCGTATGTATTCCAAATTAATTATTACCTACAGTTTGATAGAAGTACACATTATACAGAGTGTAATCGATTAAGTTTCTCTTATTAATACTGTAAATTCGGTGCTACTATAGTGTGCGGTCTACCTGCGAATCTGAGATCTACCTGTTGTAAAGTGCGTTATACTCTCAAAATATATTTGAAAAACATGCTAATCTCTAATTTGACACTATTTGTTTGTGACGATGTAATTAAAGGATTTACTTGTTTGGGTATAAATGTTTTTCTATGAAAATTAGGGATATTAATTAAGATTAGAGATATTGCAACAACTTGGCGTAATTAAAGGATTAATTTGTTTTTGTGAAATAATTGCGCCCCAGCACAACTATTTTCCGACTTATGATTCGTGTCGTGAAAGCAAATAGCAACAATGCCGCTGCCTCATAAGCTAACACGCACGAGATGGCAGTCGAAGCGGACAAAACGTGTCATCGCAAACATGTAATTGTTGGTTGCGAGTCGTCAGGATCGCAATGGGGCCCCCGAGCATATTCTGTATAGCTACTTCGGCCCTAATTGGGGCCTCATCAGCAGAACAGTAGCCCGATAACTCCACTGCAACCCTGACGACCAACAAGATATACGCACGCTTAGCGCGTGAAAGCAAACATGTGAAATAATTGCGCCCCAGCACAACTATTTTCCGATTTATAATTCGTGTCGTGAAAGCAAATAGCAACAATGCCGCTGCCTCAATTTGTTTTTGTTTGCAAGTTTCGCGAAGAACAATAGAAACATACAGGTAGACCGCATAGTATGTTGACGGACTTTTTTGTTTTTTTTTATCAAGTCTTGCTATGCTTAGCTTGACTGTAAAATAACCTAAAACAGTGCAATGACTTATTTTTCAGTGAATCTAAATTTCGTAGCAAGGGCTGATAAAAAGAATTAAAAAATCACCCGGTATTAGAAACCGCATATTACATTACAAACATACAGGTAGACCGCACACTACAGTAGAAACATGCAGGTAGACCGCACACTATAGTAGCACAGTAAATTCTTCATCACATAAGAGAATTGATTTTCCAAGTATCAGTGGTCTAGCTCAAAAGTAAAAAATAAAAATCGCTGACCTACCACAAGAGCGCATCGTCTTTTGCTTGAGAACCTCTGCTCGTTCGTGAGATATACATATGAGGTCTCTGCCGTTTCTATAAACATATCATAAAACAATAAAACTCAGCAAAATTCGTTGACCCGCATACTCAGAAAAGAAAATGCATTAAATACATGCAATCCGGTGCATTTATTTATTTGTTTGAATGAGTACGTGTTAATCTGCACGATCTTTCGGAATTTTGTTTTATGTAGTCGTCTTAACGCAATAAAGTATAAAAATCATAAATTAGGGGATGATGAGTATCAGCGTGCTTTTTCTTCCAAAAATACTTTTAAAATATGACCTAGGTACGATTGAATCATGATTATTTTTTAATTTAATTCTTTAGTTTTATTAATTAAGGAAATAAATTAATATTGTTATGTAAGAATTACTTTACTATTACATATTTATTGCTTACGTATCACTAACTGCTCATCTCCGTATTCTTTCATCCGAAAGTCATAAATGATCTGCCTGAACCTTTGTTGTAATTATTACATCTGCAGGTTTAGTGCCCTATCATTTATTGCACGTAATAGTGCAAATAATTGTAATTATTGTAATTGACATCAATATTTGACATGACATAAATATGAATTACTGACTTGATAATAAAGTAAGATTGAATATAATAAAATAATGGAAACGTATGGCTACTGGATTAAAAAGTTGTCCTAGTTTTTTATGATATCTGTAGTAAATTTTTCCGAAGTTATTATTGACCTTTGCCCTATAAGTAAGTATGTTATAATTTCGTTCCTTTATTTGTGTATTAATAGTGGTTAAAGTAAGTGTAACTTATTCGATTACACACTGTATGCTTCTTATTTAATATGTATGGAAACTCATTAGATAAACACAGAATATCAAAAGATAAATCTGAAATATTTGCCCTTTAACAGAGTAAGAATTATTGCGTTAAACAATGTAAAGACATATCTTTCAGGGATTGTAATTTCATGTAATAATTCACACTCCGGCCGAAACGTGTCTTATCTTCTTCACTACGTTATTTTGTTTGCCGGCCATGGTTTATTTTAAATTATGCGGTAGACAATGGATTATCATAATTAAACACAGTGCTAATGTTTGACGACTACTGTGCATTTATTTAATTAATTTTATCTTAGGCGCGGCAAAGTGTGAAATTTAAATGAAAATGAAAAGGATGTTTGTGTAATTGCTTAATTACGAGCGAGTGGAAGACGAGAGAAAGGGATGTGCTGGCCTTTCGCCACCGTATGTTGTACATTTGTGTGGACTGCTACCAATCGAAACAAAGTGATATTATTGAATTGTAGTCGAGATTCGAACCGTTGTGGGACAGACGACCCTAAGCGGTCGTTTTCCTTCGCATCGGTCGTCTGTTTTATTGCAAATCTCTAACAAGTGCCTCCGAATTCTACTAGAGGGGATTGTATCCCGTTTCACTACTTTTATTTGCTTTACTGAAAGTATATTTAAAATTTAAAGCTTCGTTTTGCTGTCATCAACGGATATGACTTTATTTCAAGAAGAAAATGTACCCACTTATACTGACAAATAGAAATTAATCTCAAAGTATTCGAAGTAAATATTACTCATATAGTTTTTATTAAATGTTTCTGCTAATTCAAATATTGTTAGTATCTACAAAATTACACTATAAAAAAATAGTATCACCAACAACAAAGTTTGCAAGGAAAATTAATTTTTGTGAAAACGTATTAATGTAAACCGTACATGTGCGTAATCACTTTACGAAAAAAGTGGCAAATCAATACTACACCACTATTCTGAGCATGAGGAAAATGTTTAGAGAAATATACTTCATGATTTCTTAAGAAAATGAAGATCACAATGATCACATGATACTCGTAGTACCATGTGAAACCATACACGTAACACTTTCCCCTTTTAATCAACAAATTTCTTTTGATGGTGGTCCTCCTTTTACTGCCCATTGTGTGCTCTGTTGCTTCATCTCCGAATTATAACAATACACTCAAGTTTCATTCACAGTAATAATCGTCTTCCACTATTCTTCACCCTTTTAAGGTGTTAACAAACCCGGAATCCAGCTGGCACAAACTATAGACATGTTTAAATGTTTGTGCAAGAGGATAAACCAGGGATGGAAAAGTAACTTGAACTCGATTCCTTGGACCGCTTAGATGCACGGGATCCGTGGAACGGTTGCGGTTCCATTTTCCATCCCTGATGAAAATACTCAATAAATATTTCAAGAATGTTAGTGAGTTGCTGGATAGTCAAGCGTGAATCTTTGCGAATAATTACAGTTCCAGTGTTGATGGTTTCCTCAGTTAGTGTGGTAATTGGAGCACCTGGACCGCCTTGCAATCGCAATTTCCCCAACCATCTATAAACTCTTTATGTTATCGAAAAGATCTTACCACAGACGATTCTCCAAAAGCTGTCTTAATCATGGAAAGAGTTCTCGTTGCTGATTTTACCAGACGAACACAAAATCTGAACACTGATCCTGATCTCATATCTTTGCTCTTTCATTTTTAGAAGCGCGATAACAATGCCACAACTTTCGAGTTCTGTCAAATTCAAATGAGTGATTTGTGATAATTGTCATTTTGCAAAATGAAAGAAGCTTTTTAACGTTTTGTAGCTTTAGTATGGCTATTGGAGTTTGCAGCTAAGCGTTCGCCACCTGGTGTCAACTACACAAACCCTTGTATGCTACACAACAAATCGTGTTTTGGCGTCGATCCTGACTATATGATGTATCAGGATTGTGATATGTGATATTCACATTAAATCAACTTGTGTATTTATATTAGTACGCACTTAAACACGTGCATTCCAAAAATTCCGTGTAGCTTACAGAGGTTCAGATTTATCCACGGTAGCGCTGCGATCTTAAAATCAAACGCCTATAGTCCTAGTATTTTGTTGAAAGGCTCTAGCATAAAATAATTTTGAAAAAAGAATAATAAAAGTACGATAGAATTGTCTTACGTGGAGATAAAGTAACAAGGATTAAAATAAATTAAGATTTTAATGGTTGAAGAGAGACAAAATAAACAAATAATTTTATTCATAAGTTTGCGCTTCTCTTACGCGCATCGCTCTAGAGGCGGCAATACAAATAAACTAAATATGAGTAACGACCAATAAAAGACGGCGCATTTGTTGATCCAACTAACTGGTGTAGTAGACCATGTAAACATGCAACTGTAATGCTAGGGACATTACGACTTTACGACCGCGTTTACAGGTCATAAAAATCACTTTAACTACCTCGATGTGCGTTTAGGCTTTATTACATGTTACTTCTTCATTCACTCGTTTATAGCCTCTCGCTACTTTTGAGTGTGTCCGCTTAATGGCTTTTTAAGTGGCACCTTAGATAACCTATTGATATTGCCTCGTATCTTTATGGTTATCTAATTTAATTTAGAGCTGACTCGGCCCTACAATTAAATGGATATTGCTTCATTTCCATTTCTACAATTTATAATCTTTTTTAACAATCAATTACGTAATTTTGATTAATATGTCAGTTTATTTTTTTATTTCTTTCTCTGCCGAATAATCTCTATGCTGCGGCTAACTAGCGCATTAAAAATTTACTTTATTTCTGATAAATGGCTTGTTAACAAACGATATAAAGCGCTGATGATGAATAATTAATTTTATATCTGATTAAAAATTATGAATGTTCGCAGAAAACAGCGATAGTAATTTTTATAAAATAAATAGTTTATGTATATTTGATTAAAATTACCTTTCAGAACCAAGGGGCTATGGCGACTGTCTAGGGTGAGTTATGCCTCTACACATCACGTGACTAAGGAGGGGGGTTGATCAATAAAACATCTCCCCTACGTCACCCACCCTCACACTCTAAAAGAAAATCGTTACTCGTAAAGAATACAATAACGGAGACTTAAACTTTTAAGTTTAATTTTTTATGGCCTCAATTAAAAAGTTTATTTTCTAATCTTGTGTTTCAGTAATGCTAATAAATTTCTTTTAAATTTACTCGCTAAGAAACTTATTTTATTACTTGTACAAATTCACTAAACATCTAAATAAATTTACATTTACATTTGTTTTACAAAACATGACAAAATATTTGAACTAGTGGGTTCAGTCATTAATTAAAAGAATTTAGAACGAGCACAAGAAAGAAAAGTTAGCGTTATAGTCGGGAATACACGATCCAACATGTCTTAACACATGTACGCGCGTACATGTTCGCCGAACATCAACGTCAAAGAGTAACATACTACACACGATCGAACATGTCTTAAGACATCATAGTCCAGTTAGCAACCAAGACGATGTCTGAAGGATTATGTATGACGGCAGTGGCGTGAGCTATTGTAGTGAAACAAAAATACAAAAAAAGAGTGAAAGTGATAAAGCTGTGATAAGTCCCCAGTTTAATAGTTCCAATTGCAAAATCTGCCACCACATATTGCCGGAAAGTTACTTATTAAAGATCATAAATTGGCTGTTTTGAGGTCCTGTGGAAAAGCTTATAAACGACGCCGACGTACTGCATTGAATAAATCCGTGGCGAACATGTGCGTTTGGCAACCACACGGTCGAACATGTACGTGCAAACATCAACGCACGCACTTGTTTTCAAGAAAACCAGAAAACAAGTTCGACGGACTTTTTGTATGTGCGTACATGTTCGAAGCATGTTTTGGGCCAACACACGCACGTTGATGTTCGGCGAACATGTGCGCACGTACATGTGTTAAGACATGTGGGATCGTGTATTCTCTGCTTTATATGTATTTTTGAATACATAATCACTCTGGAAAAATACAGGGTGCTTCAGGTTCAATCATGATGACTTCAGGAATCGATAGTATATTAGAAAATAATTAGACGCTCTTTTAAAAAAACAACGTACAAAAATGCTTTGTTTCGAGAAAAATTCCGTCAAATTTAATTTTCTTTAAGCACTATTTTAAAATTACTCAGAAACGGAAAGATTGATGGTCTTGCTATTTGGTATAATTAATTATTTACTTAATAGAGCAATATCATGTAGTGATCCAGTTGTAACAATCCTTACACTGAGTACTAACTTTATCGTACACATGTGACATGAAATTTATTTGATTTTTCTCATTCTGGTTTCATTTGACCCTAAAAATTAAAAACATCTAATAGTATTGGTGATGATGGCCTTAATGTTCGATTTATTTATTTGTTATCCGTTCATAATTCATTATCAATCAATGTTATCTACATTATCTACAGACAAATCAGTAATCACTTAAGCCTTTCGCGTCTAATGAGATATATGTATATGTATGTCTCATATGTATATGTATGTCTCCTTTTTACAATGCGTACAAACACGTCCCATTCGTATTATACATCTTCATAAACATTTTCCCTAATTTACTATAATAAAGAATGCGCGCACATGTCTCACATGTGACCCAAAAGAGTAACATTCGGTATGAGGATTGTTATAAATTGTATCACCGATTAATACTAGTTGATTAATACTATTTGAGCAAGTAATTATACTAATGTTAAGACTATTACTCTATTCGTTTTTGAGTTATTCTTAAAAAAACATTTAAATAATCGAAATTTAACGGCATTTTTATCGGCAACAAAGCGGTTTAAGGCATCGTTTATTATTATTAAAGAAAGTCTCATTGTTTTCTGACGTACTATCGATTCTCGAAATTATTCAAATTAAACCTGAATCATCATGTATGTATGTATATATTGTAGGTAACACTGATTTGCAAAGAGATAAGTTCAACAATAAAGATCTTACCGTCACTTTTCGGTTAAAAATTTTAGTGATCACTTTTTGTTCTGAAAAACTTTTCCTTCAACAATTAAACATCAATGACCCAAATAGAACTGATACAGCTATGTTTCACTTCCTGTGGCTTTTTTTATACAAAACACTAATGAACTTTTGTCCTAATCCAGAAACATGTTTTTAACGTAATATGATACATCTCCTAATTCATGCAAAGAAAATTGTGTTTTGGAACAGTTTATTCTCTCGACGCAGATTAATTGATTACGTTGTGTAATTTCTACTACGTAGTTAAAAATAATTTATATAATTAAAGATTTTTAGTTGTTATTCACATAATAATACATGCGCATAAATTTATTTTTCGGTAAAAATTCTCAGGTTACCAAAATGTTTCCCAGCATTCAACTTATACATGTATTGATTTTCAACTTTAAGGCCAAACTAATTCTCGTGTACCAAGAGAATGTGTAACCGAGATCCGGTTTTTTTTTGTGAAATAAAAACACGAAGACCTTCACCTATGGCCGTACAGCATAAGCAACAAGTCGACAACTAGAGTAAATATAGAAACTCTAAAATATTTTGTGTCTGGGAATTCGATTCGTACCCGCCGTTTTACGCAATGTTTTGATAATTACTTCCACATGTCTGCGTCGGGAGATAAATACAAAAGTTTGCAGCGGGTAGCTTTTGGAATCGGATTATTATCGCTTAGCATCTGCTTGCTGGGCTTTATAACGGATTAAAAAAACTTCGGACTTACCTGTCCTACCTGAACGTGTACCCCCTAGCGTTACCAAAATGGTGGTCTGTTAGCCTAGTTGCCAAATTTATTTCTACTTTTATAAAATAATTCTGGTTGGTCACAGGTCACAGCTCTTGCCAGAATTAAAATCGGAAGGGGTTGCCTAAATACAACATTTTTAGGCATGTATAATTAGTCTTTTTCTTTAATAATTATTATTTGGAACTCAAAATTTAATTAATTCTTTACGATGGTTTACTTATTAGCTAATTTTCTGTATAAACAATGTTTGTCGTCTCCACGTGTAATTCTTTACGAAACTGGTTCTGTCTGTACTCGATCATATTTAAATATCAGATATTTAATATTAATGTCAATAGCTTTGTTTTCCCATATTTTTTGTGATATATTAGTTTCTGTTGTTTTATGTGGTTTTCACCAGTATAATTTTTACGTGAATTAATACTTTGCAAATTATCTGTTTTCAGTTTTGTCTTGATATAGGGACACCGAGCAACTTTTTTAACTTTTTTAAACTGATTTAATGCCGATGGAATGATGTCGACAAAATTCAGTTATTTTTTACAGGTAGAAAGGACATAATGAGAAGGAATTTACATAGGAAAGGCTGTGTATGGTCAAAACAATGACGGTATTTATACATGGGAAGAATAAGTAAATAATAAATCACAATAGTTTAATTTTGAGTGCTGGAAGTCCAATGTATAAAATCTAGATCACATCGTACAATTTGTACTCTTATTATATATTTCTTGTCTTATTTCTACAATATCGTTCTTGCAATCTTCTTTAAAATCCCTAGTACTTTATTGCAACACATTCCTTTTCTGTTTTTATTTATAAATATGTAATATATTTGACCTAATTAAATAATAGTACCAAATCGCTAATAAGTAATCTCAGAATAATATTTCTTTCCTCCTAGGAAGTAGCTTAACTTAATCAATTTATGTACTTGAAGGCAACGTTTTCGATTTAAAATAATATTTATTTATCTCCTTCATAAGACAAATATATTGTGTTGTTTTAAAAATTAATAATTTCTTCATAGAAAACAATACTTAAGTCGATGCAAAATTCAGGTTATCAGGATAAAAGCAAATATCAGATTTCCTTCATTTTTTGGTAGAAAATCGGGTGATATTTTCGAACATTAGTTATCGATATTTATAACTTTCTTATTTTGTTAGTAGATGTAAGAACTGATTTTAAGAAATTATAAGAAATTACACAAATCAACCTCTAAAATTCGGAACACAGAAGATTTCGTTTTGCTCTTCAAGCCTACCTCTTTTAAATCCTTTCCAAATTATTATTTTGCCTACAATGTACAGTATATTTGTGATATAAATGAGATAAGTTATGAAAACATCGAGACACTGGTATCATCATAAACTTACAGTCGAAAGCAAGAAATAGTAGACAGAAACAGTTTCCTGTAATTGTTCTTTCTCATTTTTCATTTTATAAATGGCATTTTAAAATGATTTTGTAGAAGTTTTAAGCTTGTTAAATTTGAAAGCTTTCAAATATCTTATGTCATCTGTGAAGTCGTGCTTAAACAATACCATTTTGAGAAAGAACAATTACAGGAAACTGTTTTTGTCTACTATTTTTTGCTTTCCACTGTACGTGCAAATAAATCGACCATACTTTTGACTTTGATTGTTTATTTTTTAAATGAACCTAGGTACCAAATTTAAAACGGCCATGGGCCAATTGTACAAAGGAGGTTTAAACTGAGGTTCAACTGAACTAGGTTCCAAGTGAACAAAATCGCATCAAATTTTATTTATGTATGCATTAATTGCCATATGTCCTTAACATTCTATGCGAATTTGTTTACTTCGAACCTGGTTCAGTTAAACTTAAGTTTAAACCGACTTTATACAACTGGGCCTGTGTCTTTTGAAAGACCATTTAATAATGTTTAATATGAAGATAAATTTAATGAGATTTCTTTCGTCCTCTGAAGCGGATACAAAAAAAGACAATCAAGTCAAAATAATGAAGTGAATCGATTTCTTTACAAATAGGTCTAGTTTATATACGACTAATAATGTGTTTTTTGTTTAAACTATTTTCTTTTTTGTTCTGAAACTAGTGGAAATAGTCAAGTATCTGTTATGATAAAATATTTTGAAAAAGGATTTCATGCAGTCCTCTTGCACGATATTAACAAGGAAATATTTCCAAGATGTCGAAAACTGATAATTTTTGAAGCAATTTTAATCTTTGTTACAGTTTCAGAAAAAAAGAAAATTTAGGACTGGTTGTGCTACTTGCTTTTTTTATATTTACTTTGTACATTTCAGTTTTTTTGTCATTTATTCTAGGTCTAGAAATATAAACACCGTTTAAGTTTTTCTAAAATTTAGGAAAGCAACTTAAAAATTGGAAAATTTGTCTGATGTGGTTTTATTCCAACTTTTAGCAGACAATCTACCCCCAATTATAATTTGAAACGCAAGAAAATAAATTGAATAATACTTGTGATTTATAAATCTATTAACCATGGGAGCAGCTAATCTTATGAAATAGCTCCAGTATGAAAATATCACCGCAAATTGAAAAAGCGTTATTATAAATGCGGCCGCAATAAAAATGTAAAACAAAACCATATTTCAAAATAACGCGAACCCCATTTGTGAAGATTAGCATTTTAAACCAGACACCTTGGCTTTAAAGAGATGTAATGCAGCGGGGTAGGAACTGCCTCTCAGCGTGGGCCTTATTGGTACGAACCGGGAGCTCGAAGGGAAACCGGGAATACTATTTCCGGTCGGCGTCATGTCGCCACCAGTTGTCAGTATCACCTTCCTGAGACAATACTACATATATAGTGTTTTTCATTTTCTTTATATTACCCCTGACAGTCGTAAAAGCATTTGCCGTGACCAAACTTCTGGAGCAGTTTAGATTGTGACGTGAGCGGAGTTATTACCGATTGCCGTTCACATTCTAAAAATCGCTTGATGTGAGGCCTATCGCTCTACTTTTGTTGGATTACTTTTCAAGTACAATTTCTTTGTTTCGATATCATACATGCCGCAACTGATTGGAATGGGAATTTGGGAATTACATTCGTCTTAAATTCACTGGTGAATTCAGAACGTAATTCATGAAATTTAATTTCAAGTCGTTCTTATAAACCTCATTAATTTTTTTTCTTAAATTTATTTCATACGAAACTCATAATGTTTATACTTCAGTTATTTTATATAAATTCATTAATAACATTTTCTTTCTTTCTTTCGTGTACGTACTGTACACATATGCGCACAACTTTATTTAACTTATTATATCATTAATTTCTCTAATTAGTTTTTTCTCATTTTTATTTATTTGTATTCCTATTCTCGCTTCAGACTTAGATATTCAGTTATTTTGTGAACAAAAGCGTTGAAAAAGGAGTAAAAATCTTTTAATCATTTGTTTTGTTTTTTTAAAATTGATATCAATTCGGAAAGAATTCTTGATTTTTATCCACTTTTATTAATATTTACTTTTATTATTATAGTACTGTTTTTATACTTGCTTTTAGTATTTATAAAGATAAAGACGAAAAGAGAAGTGAATTTGAAAGTACAATTATTTGAGTTACATAGAAATAAAAAGTAGTAAGTACGTAGAATTTCGCTTGAAGATATGACATTACATTACATTAATAAATTACATCAGAAACTTTATATTGTACTAGAAAAGTACTATAACATTCTAGACAAAACACAATAGCTTCTGTGCTATTGTTTATTATTGTTTTACTACACCACATCCGCGTATACGTACGTTTTGCCCTAGCAAGTATAGGTGTGACTGTACTGTTTTCACGTCTACGCGAATAAATCACTATAACTTATGCACAGCACCATGTAGCACCCCAAAGGTCACAGGCATCGGTGATATGATCTTAAGATCAGGTTATTATTAATATTTTTTTCGAGAAGAAGATTCACATAGATGTACATATTTTTTAAATAACAACCATATTTTAGTATCGTAAGGTATATATCACAGGAACAAAAGTCTTTTATTGGTCAGTCATGTTTTGTATTCACTGAAAGAGAAGAATTATGGGCCAGTGTCTTCGTGAATTATGAGGTGCTTTTATTTTGTCAAATTTGTTCCCGAGAAAAAATATTCGTGTCTGTGTCCTTGAATTTAATAAGGCCTTTTTTAAACGTAGGTAAAAGAAGAATTTCTAGGCAGCTATGCATTAATAAAACGAAGACGCACTTGAAAATGTATAAATCATGATTTATGAAGGACGGATAATCACGATCTTGTAATCCCGGATTAAGGTAATTTGTCTTTATTATCGTTATTAATACTTTCATCTTTATAATTTTTTGTGTATTTAAATAAAATAATTCTCTTTGATTTAAGGCGGGAATATAATTTGAAAAAATAATTAATATTGATTTGTTGACTTCGATAATATGCATGCAGACATTTTGTAAATGTGGAGAAAGAGTTTCTAAAGAACTAAACAAATGTCAGAATTAAAATGTCGTACTGCAGTTAAAACAGCTTTATCTGCAGATGCCGGTGCCTCTTTGCGACAGCAACACCATCTGTACGCACCAATTTATAGCGGCCTGGTTTAAAAGTTCACATCTCCCTTCACTCCCCGTTCTTTATCTGTGGTCTCCTCATTTCCCGGTTGGTTGGACGCAATTGAGTATCTTTTTAAGTTTTAGAAACTATTGTGTCAAGTTAATCTGATAGGGAGTGAAAATTTACGATTCTATCCGCAGTTAAAGTGGCATCCATTTTTAAGAAAAACATTAGTTTTAGATTACATTTCGTGATATGTGTTTGTAAATAATTTAAGGGACGCTTCTTCGAGCATTTTCCTTTATTAGTTCTTTTTTTTTCTTGTTGCCCGTATTAGCAATGCGCTTCGGCAATACTCTCGCGATTTATGCACGTGGACGTTATATATCACCCATATTTTCGGAATTCTGAATTTATGGACCGATGAAATTTGCTGAGTTCTCTTTTTAAAATGAATCCTTCGTATAAATCTACAAACAGGATATTGAGATTGAAATTATGTCCCAAGTTTGTAAACCTTTTAAACTCAGACAAATTGAATGGTCTTATACCTTTCCAGTGCTGAAGTTATATAATATAAATTACAATAATAATATTCTTTGGTAATACTATACAAAGATTAAAACCAAATTAATTTTAGATATTTCTAATTGTAATGAAATTCATTTGAACATTTAAGTACCTATTAACTAGGGAAAATATTTAGTACCCGGGTACCCGAATACTACCTGTTTAACTGTTACTCGGCTATTATTCTTTTTATCCGGGTACTCGTTATTATCCGGGTACCCGAGTACTACCCATACGATTATTACCCAGGTATCGTTTCTTGATTCTGGTACCCGTTATTACCAGTGTAATTTGTTAGCGCAGAATTTCGGAAAAACACTTATCAATTACACGATAAAAACTTGATTGAACATGTAAAATTCGTGAATCCGTTTAAGTTGAAATATCCAAACTTATAGGAGTACCCGAACCTACACGCGGGTACTCGAACTTATACGGGTCTCCAAATTTATACGGGTACCCGTACCAGATCCGGACTTCAGTTTTGTACGGGTACCCGAGCCCCTATTATTACCCGAGCACGATACGTGTACTCGGGTAGTATCCGCGTAGTTTATTCGGGTACCCGGGTAGTTCAAACATTAGGGAAAAGATCGAGTATCCGGGTACCCGAATACTACCCGTATAATTATTACCCGGGTATCATTCTATTTATTATTATTACCCGGGTGCATCGGGTACCTGAGTACTACAGGTGCGATTATTACGCGGGTATCGTTTCTTTATCCTGGTAACCATTATTACCCGTGTAATTTGTCAGCGCAGAATTTCGGAAAAACATAAACGGTGAGCAAATAAAAATCAGATTAGAGTAGGTGGTGCAAGGAAAATTTATGTCTGTGATTAAATAAAAAGTCAATAAATCTGACAGTCCATGAATGTACATATTACATTAATTAGTTCAGTTAATCACAGATATTGCATCGTCTACTCTAATCTGATTTTTTTGCTCACTTTTTATCGGTCTGTTATTACACAATAAAAACTTGATTATTTTTAACATTCGGACACTCATGTTAAATTCGTCAATCCATTTAAGTTGAAATATCCAAACTTATAGGAATACCCGAACTTACACGGGTACTCGAACTTATACGGGTATCCGAATTTATACGGGTACCCGTATAAATTCGAGTATCCATATCAGATCCGGACTTTAGTTTTGTATGGGTACCCGAATTTATACGGATACCCGAGCGCATATGATTACCCGAACACGATACGGGTACTCAGGTTAGTACCCGGGTAGCTCAAACATACGGGTATGTTTTCCCTATCAAACATGCGGGTATGTCTTCCCTACTATTAACTTATTAGTGAAAAAAAGATGAATATAACTTACAGTTGAATTACTCCTACTCTTGAAGACTCCATGGGCAGCTAAAATTATTATTTAGTGTTTTAATTAAATTCGAACTTTATGAATGATAGTATAACACAAATAAGTGGTAGAAACTGAGTACGACATTTCAAAGAGCTGTACAAATACAACATAGAAGAAGAAAACGAAGAAAGAACAGTGAATATGACTGTGATGGAAACATACTAGTGTAAATTGTTGAGTAACCATTAAAATCGAAAAAGCAGCATGGCTGAACAAAATTGATAACCAGTTAATAAAGAATGAACTAAAAAGAAGGACGAATAAAACAAAATTTAAATTAGTAGCCAAAATAAAAAGTGAAGACAGCATGAGAACAGTTTGGAGAAATTGTTGCCGATTTTTAAAAAGGAAGACTCAACTGACTACAGGAGTTATAATAATTTGTCATATCTTGTTTTGGATTAAGAACTCAATTAGTTATTTACGAACCGAGTGCGGGCATACATTTTTCCCGCGTGAGCACAGTTTTGCGCGAACGCGGGATAATGATTCCCGCAAGAGTTTCGTATTATATTTCTTGAAACGAATATAAAAATTTAATTGGAAATACTTTCATATAATTTCATGTCATGGCAAACCAAAAATGTAAAATTAAGCAAGCCATGCTTCAGTATTCAATAGCTGTCAAATTTATTGGAATTTTTTGACGATTTCTCCCTTTTCTGGGCCTGTTAATGAATGAAAGTTGTTGTAAAATGATATTTTATAAACCAGGTTTTGTTATTATCAACACTGATTTATTTAAGAATGCTCCAAAGGGCCATTGTTTTTGACGTTGTTTCCTGGTCTACTCGACCGGGAAACAGTGTTTCCCGGTTGACTATTTCGTGCGTAAAACAGTAACTACTGGGCGATGAGTTCAAAAAATAAATTACGACGGCGTATTTTTATGTTATCTGTTACCTAACTATGGAAAAAAAAACAAGTATCACATTAATAGCCCTTTATTTTTTTACGTAACTTCCTTCAACCCTTATACACTTATTCAATTCTTTTTCCAAGTGTCCCACACCTTTGGAAAAAAATTCCTTCGGCAAAATATTGTTCAACAGCTTCTTTAAATGCTTCATCAGATGCCAAACGCTTTCCCCTGAGATGTTTTTTTAAGTTTTTGAAAACAAGTAGTCTGACGGAGCTTGGCCAGGGCGAATGCCTTAACGCTACTATAAGCATTTTTTGTTTGCCACATGAACCCGACAATTGTGCAGCTGCAAGTTTTTTGCGCATAAGAATGTGGGCGCTTTTTCTCCAGAGTAGTTTTTGAATTTTGAATTGTGTTTCCATAGGCTTATATTAGACCCCCTCGGCATATACTTAATAAGCAAAAATGCTTCGCAAAAAAGTGTTGCCATCAGTTTTTTTTTGGTGGCGAAGAGTTTTTATGAATTCACTGTATGGGTTCCTGTTTAATAGAAGGGTCTCAGTAATATATCATATTCTGTTTCCTGGTGAGAATTTGAGAACGAAAATTTCTGTGTCTTTCCAACGCGGCCAAACTTTCCACTGTGCAGACGCCTTCTTCGTACCTAAACTGTCGGGCAAAATTTTGTAGACTCTACTTTCGGATATAAAAATTTTCGACTTTTCGCACCCTCTCTTCCATTCGAGTTTCCATGAGTCGTCCGGACTTATGTTCAATTGATTCTCTACCTCATCGAAAGAATTTAGACAAAAATTTTACTTGAAAATAAGATGATGCATCTTCCCCATTTACAACAACCATTCTTTCATAAATAATTTTTGGGCCATTGCCTTCATTTGTCAAGAACTTTATGACGTTACGATGTTCCACTTTAATTTCGCTCATTTTGTTAACAAATAAACCTCAAATCTTTGGTAAAAACCGCGCAAATGAAGCACAACTGAGCACATGTTCCTAAAGTACATTCTCTTTTGTAATGAGTAACTAAAGTTACACGATTTAGTAACTTTTACGGTTGAAACCTGACTTCTTTTAGTTCCCGTATCTTGTAAATGGAACTTTTATTTTTAGGTTATGTTGGTTGCAATTTTGTGCCGTTATTTCGAATCTTTTGCCTGTTTTAGACGGTCATATTTTTGTATCAAATTTATTACGAAGTGAGAGAGATAAGCTACCACAGTGAATGTTGATTGGTTGAATTGGCACTTCTCACTCGCTTCGTAATAAATTTGATACAAAAATATGACCGTGTAAAACGGGCATTTGGCTAACTCATCCCTGCTTTTTCAACATTTTATTGAATGCATTAGGTATACCTAAATGTAGTTCTTTGTTTTTTCGTAATAGATTTCCGGGTCATTTTTGTAAATGGCATTTTTCAATTGACAACTAAATTGTGACAAACGATAATTTGATTGACAAAACTTTAAATGCAATACCAATCGCTTTTGTAAGGCAACATAGTAAAGAATCACAATTATTACTCATTACTAAAGCGAACGGAGAATATTACACACATGTCACAATTGAAGGGGTCAGTGGAAAAGGTGCCTATTCCACTTTGATGTAGATTCGAGAAGAACACGTTAAAAGTTGAGAATAAAATGTAAAATAGATGGTTATAAAGAGACCATAAAAAGGGTTATTAGCAGCACCTAATATACTGTATTAAATGATTAGAAAATGTCGGATACAAATATTTGTATTTATGATATAATGGGCAGAGTAATAGATGGCGATTTTGTCAAATTTGTGGAATAGGCACCTTTTCCACTGACCCCTTCAATTAGTTTGTAATAATTAATTTGACATCGTTGCTGTTTTGTTTCATGGTTAGGTAGATAACATAAATTAATATAATCTAGACTGTGTATTATGCAAAGTTGCTTAAATCTCCAATATAGCATAAGTATCTCCCAGCGAAAACACGTACGTGTAAAAAACGTTGTAAAATAACATGTAACCAAACGTTGAATTCGTGTGGTATTGTTACGTTGAAACAACGAAAAAATGTCGCGGCAATCAATTTCTTTTAAACGTCTCTGTCCACGTGTAAGAAACGTTGTAGAATAACAATTAATCAACGTTGAATTCGTGTGTTATTAATACGTTTTAACAACGCTCGAATCAACTTCTTTTAAACATCTTTGTCCACGGTATTTCTACGTTAAATCCCAGTGCATACATACGTATAAAAAACGTTGTGGAATAACATGTAACAAACGTTGAATTCGTGTGTTATGGTTACGTTTAAACAACGAAAAAATGTTGCGGCAATGTCCACGTGTAACGTTGAATCAGAACAATTACGACGTGTATTAAAGCTGGGTCTAAATCATTAGACTGAACAAACATATATGGCTAATGGTGGAATTTGAACCCACGCCGCCGAGTGACACGAATTTCAAAATCGGCTAGGTCAAACCGCTAAACCACTTGGCGACCCGAGTTCCATATTGCTTCCGTGACTGATTCGTAAACCGGACGGAGGCTGGTAATAAAGTCGAACCAGGGACTTTAACTTACAATAGCTACGCGCCGCCCTCACTCGTTCAATTTCCGAACTTCTTACTACCTACAGTTTCCTTCTAACATCCATATTATCATAACATCATTAAATCAATTTTTCTAATTATTACAATCCTATGCTTATTTTCTTTGTATATACATTTCAAAAATTCTAAATTATTTATTTATAATAAACATGTAATTCTAAATCGCCTATTTCTAAAAATATTTACACTAACATAAAATATTCGACAAAACACAATTAATAAAGTACTCTCAATTTACTTATTATTTACAAAATTATTTCTTTATGAAAATTAAAAATTACATGCTGCTCATAAACACCGCAGTGGAGTGGAAAGTTTAACTGGAATAAATTCTGTAACTTAGAAAATTGCCATTTGTAGTAAAATTCTTGGAACAGGTCAATTTTTATTTTTATGGCGCATATTATAAATGGATTTCTTTAACTTTTCAATTATTTGGAAGGATGAAACAACCCCTAACTATTTTTTTTTTTAATGGAAGGGTATGTTGAGTAATTTTTTTTCTTAAAGCTTGTTCAATTGGGAATACAGCTACGTTTTATTTTTAATTTTCTTAAACAGTAAAAGCCGAAAAATAAAAATAAATTTTTGACTAGAACGATTTTAACGCATCAGATGTTCAAAATGCTCGCCACCTCTCACTTGACAATACCCTAATCGATTATAAATTCCATCCCTAACAGTTTGTAACTTTCCGGCGTTACTCTTCTAATTTCATGCAGAATTTGAAGTTCTGAAGTTCTGCTATGTCGTTTGGTTTAATCACATAAACTTTACGTTTTAAATAATTTCATAAAAAGTCTAAAGGGGTGAGATCTGGAGATCTTGTTGGCCACTCAATCGGTCATCTTCTTCCTATCCACCTATTGGGAAAAACTTCAGTGAGGTAATTACGTACAATTAAAAATTTAGCGCATTGGCAGCGCCATTTATTGGCTGCACGCAACAATACGATACCATATGGAATGCTTATTTCTTCTTATCAAATAATAAAAAATGGAGTTCCTGAATTTTTGGCATTAAAAACGGTTTTAGTAAAAAAATTCCTTTTTTTTTATTTTTTACCTTTTCTGCTAAAGAAAAATAAAAAAATAAAACGTAGCTGTATTCTCAATTTTTTCAACATATCCTTCCATTAAAAAAACATAGTTAGGGGTCGTTTCACCCCTCCAAATAATTGAAAAGTTATAAAAGTCCCTTTGTAATATGCGCCATTAAAATAAAAATTGACCTGTTCCAAGAATTTTTTACAAACCGTAATCTTCTAAGTTACAGAATTTATTCCAGTTAAACTTTCCACTCTGCATACAGCTGTCCCCTAATGAGTATTCGTGACAATATGTATGTATAATTGATTGACTATTGCTTTCTTTAGTATTTTTAATCACAGATTTTGGGCATCAAATTCAAACTAACTTAAAAAAATTTGACAGATTACGTCAACTTAAAAAGGGTTATGGTTGACTCGTATGTCCAAATTAGCAGTACTTTTCATACCTGTTTCTGTTTCATTTCAAAGCTGCCAAGCATGAGAAGAACCTCATATTTCATAGATTTTTAGTAAAATTAGAATTCAAAGGTGTAAAACACGATAGACAATCACTGTAAAATTAAGTGTTTTCTAACGTCAACATCACGTTTGTAACGCATATTTATGCGGTATACGTTAAAATAACGTTATAAAATGGGTTAAAAATTTAGTTGTAAATTATGATTTATCTAACGTATTAGTTTCGTTAATTTTTTTCTCATTTATTACGTAGAATAGTAGATGTTGAATTAACGTTGAAATGATGTGGTAATCAACGTACGGTAGATACATCGCATTTACTCATAGTATAAATCACGTCGTAAAAAGACAAAATTGTTACGTATTTATTTCACGTTATAATTACGTCCATATTAAACTGATCGTTAAAAAACACGTCATACAAACGTGATATAATTATGGTTGCTAATTCAACCAAAAAACAACGTTGCATTTTTCAACGAATAACGTTATTTCCACCATAACAACGTGAAATTAACGTTGAATAAACGTACATGTTTTCGCTGGGCTAGACTTACAAATATTCTACTAATTTACTTTAAAATTAAATATTTTTCGAGTTTATTTAAAAAATTAACATATTTTCATATTGTTACAATTTTTTTTAAACAGCCTGTTAACACATCTTTATGTATACCATGTGTAAACAGACTTATGTGATATAACTATTTGCAAGATGTTCAGTACAAAGGAGGAGATACATATATTGGAGTAAACGTGGTCTAGAAAAAAATTACAACAGCCAGCGGTGGGCTGTTTTAGATTACCCTATTTCTTATACATAATCTGGTTTAATTTATTGAACAATTAAACTTCTTATGCAACAAAATTTAAACTGAATCAAAAATTATCTGAAAAATTCTTTCTCTAAACTGCACTTGCCGCCCAAAAAAGTCTTGTTTTAAATTTTATCGTTGAAATTGAACCAAATCTTGTACAAGAAAGAGGGTAATGTAAAACGGCCTTAAGTTAATACACAAGAAAATATATTTTGTCTACAATTAATATATACGTACAAATGCAGTTAAAAGAATAATAGGAAATACTTCCTAGGCTACAGTAGATATTAAGATTAGTAATTTCTTAGCCGAGCTCGAAAGTGTCAAGTGTTGAGCTGCATATAATTCTCCGAGAGATTTGTTTTATGACTTCAGCTCGTAGTATGGCCTACAATAGCTTATTCGGGATTTAAATCTGAGACACCCTTAGATTGCAGCACGTCTGGCTATAATATAAAATATGTAACAATTTTAGAATGTCGGATTGTGCAAAACCTCGTACATTATCGTATTACAGCTGTTAGCAAATATAAATATGCTCTTGGGCTAAAAACGTTGTTTAAGATATCCTGCAATCCTAATGAATATGGCGAGATCCGAGAAATAGAATCTTCTAACTAAAGCTACGCTTCTACCCCTTATTTTAAATGGGAAGCGCCTGAACTAACAAATACATCAAGCTTTCCAGTTATTTACAGGGTTCCTGGAAATTTATCTTATTTACTTTTATTCTTTTAAGTATTTATTACCGTAAGAAAATTGTTCGGATGTACGACGCAGTGTTGCTAACATCCGTTCGGAATATATGTATATATTTCCCTACAATTAAAACCATGTGTCTGTCAACAGACTTTTATTTAAATCATTTACACTGGGTGGCTCTGATCGCAGGAGCATAAATTTTTAATCTCATTACGTTTTGAAAAGGTTTTTGATTTATTGTGGCATTCTTTCATTTACTCTTGCAAATTACATTTAATTTACAAAATAGCCATCGCAAATGTAAAAAAATAATACATACACATCTATCATTTGCGAATTTATCGGATTTTATTTATTGTTTTCATTTCACAGTTTTGGTATTGTTGTCTTATATTTAATATATTGTATGCATATATTTTGTTTGTTTAACGATCTAAAGCTTCAAACAATGGAAATATCCGTGATTAATTACTGTTTATTTTGCAATTTTCAATACAATGTTACAATTACCAGCTTAACGTTTGACACTCTTTGCAAATTTTATTGTTTGTTGAGTATATAAATACAGAATATTTATGACTGTACACATCGCTTATTATTTTAAAACCTACAGCGTTATTATTAAAACGTAAACAATTGGTTACGTGTTTTTCACAAACGGACAACTGATAATACAAATTGGAAACAAATATTGTAGGCACACGTAGCGTTTGACCTTCCCAGTCAATGATTTATGCATGTATATTTTCCGACAAACCCTGACCAATATGTCACCTGTCCAGAGCGAGTAATAAAAAACGTCAGTGTTGCCACAACATGAAAAAAATTAAATTTTGTTGGGAGTACACACTATTCTATTTTACTCGCGATTTGTTAGTAATACTTATTTTTTAATAAAATTTAATTCAGTTCACCCTTATGTTCTTACACATTCTATCTTATATAAACAACGTTAGTATTATGAATTGAATATGATTTATTAATTTATAATGTAATTTTTCTGTGTCTGTCTTCAATTCTTCTGTAATTATAGTATTTCCAATATTTAATTTAGTACGATTTTCTTTAATACGTTCTTTTGTAATTATTATATTTAGTTTTTATGATCGATTTTATGTTTTGTATATATCGTTTTACAGATATTCCGGTTGTCATTAAAATTTCCTTATTTAATGTGATTTCCTTTATTAATCAAGTTATATACGTGAGAGAGCTTGTTTTCTTGTACCTGGAAAAGAATTTTGCGTTGTGCATTAATCATATTTAAATGTATAAATTATGTCATTGTTATACCCTTATATGATTCTGAGAACTTCTTGCGTAAATCATTCTCGCGTAAAATTTGTTTAACACTACATTACTTGAATCTCTGCTGTTTCCAGTTTTACATGCGCCTCGGTCTTGAATTATACAAACATAATTTAAAACAAAAATGACGTAAGGCAAATTATACGCGAAAAGAAGTTGTACTGTAGAGGTTTTACATCTTCATTTCAAAAGTTGCTAGAAGTATGTAGGTAGAATTGTTGGGAATTTAAAGCAGGGTGGGGAAAATAAGTCATATTTGTTTAGATTAAGCTTGACGCATTTGCGAGAGAGAACACAATAATATGTCAGATTCTGTGTAATTACTGATATACGGCACAGTGAGTTAAAAACTGTTTACACGGTGCGTAATAAAGTATAAGTAAGCAATTGAAAATTTCAATAGTGAACGAGGTTACCGTTTCGTATTTTCTTCTTCTGTCGGTACTGTGAGCGAACTTGTTTTCATTTTTTCTCCTCACCTCCCAGCCGCTTCTGTGCTGTCGCGGGTAATAATTCTTCTTTTAAAATATGCGCCATGTTACATGTCATGAGCAAGCTTAGATTTACTTCTTAACTTTTTTTTTTGAATACATTAAAATATTTAATGTATAACTGAGCTTTAAGATATAAATCATTTGGCTTTTGCAGAAGAACTTTCGTAATTTAATAATTATATCTTTGTTCTTATTTAAATATAAAACTATCTTTTTATTTAAATATGAAAGTAATTACTATAAGGAGATTTATCACGTACTTTCTTAACATCTTCTTTTTGCTCAAACGTTTGTATATTTATATTCATTTTGATGAATAAACTAACTTGAAAACCTGATCCGGTCATGGATGAAACTATATTGATTAATGGTTTCCGTGATAGACGTGCACTTGGAGGCCTACGTTAGTGGCAAGGTCAATGTACAGAATCCGCAAGTTAACAAATATGTACATGAGCAACGACTTCATTAAGGACATAAAAATACATTACAGTCAGATCGCAATTACCCGAAATGTAAACTCATAGGTATACTCAAAGCTTGGATAAGGTAAAATAAAGTGAAAATTGATAATTTGGCGTAGATTATATTTATGTATTTAAAATATCACAGTAAAAATTGTGTATTCCATAAAGAAGGTTAGAAAAATTTGTCGGTTCGGATTCAGCATTATTAGACAGTAGACAACAGATCTGTGGCTTTTCTGCATACAATCAGTTTTCTAAAACTTTTGATAAAATAAGTCAATATGCTGAAGAATTTCAATATGCGTGGTAATCTTCATCGCCGATTAAAATCTATATTAATAACAGAATTACTAATTTAAATAACTATACGTCGAGAACTGGGGTAATCCACTGAAGTACCGCAAGCTTCGCTTCTTGAACTTGTTTTATTTTTTATTTCAGTACGCGAACTGGATATATTAGAAAATGAGAGGCTTCACCGCAGCCTTTTGTGCAATATCAACCTCGTTATTTCAGTGTTCCAGTTGTTCCAGTGTTTCCTGGTCAGCATTCGTTTTAAGTAACGTTACTGTCAACAGTGTCAACTAATGATTTGCATTTGTTATTAAAAATCCTAACGGGCCTGTGATATAATCTGTGATTCAAAAAAGCTTTCATCAAAACGTGTCACGAAAAACATTACGTATATTTCTAAAGGCGAATTTACATTATTCACTTTTGTTGATCATCATGGAAGATCCATCCATCCATAGTGAAAAGTCTGAATTGAAATTCACTAGAATCTCATCTCCAGTAACCGTCGAAAAGCGACCGTTGAAAAAGTAGAACGCTTTCCTACTTTTGATGAACAAAGCGGATGATTCAACCGCGGTGATAAATGTAAACAATATCTATGAAGGGCGAAGACTCGGTTGAACACATCGCCTTTCAGCTCAAAGGCATTTGTAATTTAAAATTTCTAATTTTTTAAAGTTAATTATAAAAACATATGGCGTTTTGTTGGAAGTTGGAAAGCCGATTACATGAATTTATTTTTTGAAATATATAGAAATTATGAATGTTTATGCAATAATAAATATTATTTCTTGCTTGCTAAAATTTTACGACGTTCATCTACAAGCGCTTAACTCAATAATTCAATTCCAACACGACATAATTCAGTTGCGGCCATTGTGCAAACTACTGATGTGAATCAAAAATTTGATCAATCTCAATTGCTTTAGATTCAGTGTTCACGTTCACTGCATATAAATCATCCGTTATGATCAACGAAAGTGAATAATGTAAATTCGTCTTAATCAGTGGCGTAGATGGAAGCCCTCCCACGAAATTTTTCTAAAATATAATGTTCTGCGTAATTCATACAAAAGAACTTTTTCGTATGGCGTTATTTTTTGTTCGCTGTTTTACATTTCATATATAAAATATTAGGTAGAATCCGTACTCGTTAGATTTTTCTCGTTCGCCCTCCCCCCAACAAGTTTCTATCTACGCCACTGGTCTTAATATACAGCTTGGTCGGTGATCAGTGAAAGCCATAACGTTGAAAGTTGAGAGAATAATCAAAACTGAAATCTGACAGAACTAACACCAATTTGAAATGTCACCAATTATAGTATTTCAGCCATGCACGTTATCTTTTAATCTTTATTTATCATGGCACGCTTCAATGAACACTTTTGTAAATCATAATATAATCGGAGTTAAGGCACGTCTGACCCAAGGTTACTAAAAAGACAGGTTGCCTGGTAACTTTCAACGTCACTGCAACGTCACTCAGTAGGCCCATTTAATGCATATACACAAATAGATGGCCTACTGAATGACGCGTCACTCCACGACTTACCAGACAACCTTCTCTCTTTAGTAACCTTGCGTCTGACCTACGTAAAAAAACTTTTTTCCTTTTTTTCGGTATTAATATGAACTTTTTGTTAATAATTAATACATCAAAATACGCGTCTTTTAAATCTCTAGTTTCATTATAAAAAATATAGCCTCATGTAATTTTGAAAAACACCGTTTTTTAATTTCTTTTTTGCATTTTGGTATCTTCACGACTACACTATGAAACCCATTTGGGTGTCATAAAGTAGCTCGTTATCTACACCTGTTTTATAATAGCTATATTATGTAACTCATTTGGGTTGTATAAAGAGACTTATTCGTGCTCTTATCCTGAACTCGGGCTGACGCCCTCGTCAGGATAGCTCATCCCACTCATATTATAATGAAGTCTCTATCACACTTGTAATATAAATAACTATTAGCGCACTTGTAATGTAAACAAAAAATAAATTATTTAAGCATTGTTTTTGATAATCTAACAATTATTAGACTAAGAAACTGCACCCACTTAAATGGCGTAATGCACTAAAGACAATGCACTAATAATAAATACCAAGTGATTTTTTAAATTTTTTATCAACTCTTGCCATGAAATCTGGACGGCATGTCTTAGCTTAAGTGAAAAGTACATCATTGCACTCCTTTATGCTGTTTTACGGTAAAGCTACGACATGCCGTCCAAATTCCATGGCAAGAGTTGATAAAAAATTTAAAAAATCACGCAGTATTAAAAGAAATTTTGGTTAATTTATAACAATAACTTATGTGCGTATACTATTCATTGCTGCCGAGTATTTCTGGTTGTATACATATTAGGCGCAGATTAAAAAATGCAAACAGGGTCAGACGAGCCTGAAGATAAATCTACAATAGTTACGTTACGTTAATTGCACCTGGATAACACCTCATTTAAGTGCATTGACAATTTCTGGTATTATGTATCATTCATCTAACAGCAGTTATTCAAGAGAGCAGGATATACAGAGTGTTTCAAAGTAAGTCGGTACCCTTGCTAACTTTCTTATTTTTGCAGCTGCAGAGTCGATAAAATTAGCAAATTTGTTTTACTTTTTCCGTTGATTACAAATATAAAATCAGGAAAACAGTTGAGTATGAAGTTCTCGAGACATCTATTACGTGCATTTTTCAAATGGAACACCGTATATAATATCATCGTAAATGAAAGATTAATAAATTTTAGTAAAAGTTCCTATGTACACCATATTTGAAAAACATCAAATAGCGGAAAGATTTAAACTTTAAATTAACAAGGAGTATTCTCTTATTCTGTAACATTAAGCATTGGATTAATTGGTCATATCTAGTGATGTAAAAATATGGTGTTGTCAATTATTCTGTACAGCCTTGCGTGTTTTATACCGCATTTTATCCTAACCTAACGTTTTTAGCCAACCTATAGTAAATTATTTATTGTTAGTACTTCTGGTGATGTAAAGTTGGACGCCTTTTTGCAGAAAGGAACCAACCGCAAATTGACAAAATCTGAGTTCTTCGGGCTATGAATGTATTAACCATTTAAAATTCTACTGCAGAATAGATCGAAGCCCAAAATAATGGTAATAACATATATTGGCCGCTGAACCAACCTACATTCAATAGTGGTAAATAAATAGATCTGCAGAACAGAACCATGTGGGTTGGCTCCTTTCTGCATTATGTCATATCAATGGCAGAATATAAGAAAATACTCAATGGGACACTTAAACGTCAGGGTCTAAAACTACACAAGTATACAATAGGCCTCAAATTGTTTAGGAATTTTAGAATTGTTCAAAACTTAGATCACTGTTTTCTCAGTTTGACCATAGCGTGGGTTGGTTCCTTTCTGCAAAAAGTCGTCCAGTTGTTTTATACTATTTTTAAAATGGTTAAAATGATGTAGAAGTTGTATTATTCGCATTTTAAAACTTATGGGCCAGTTTACAGAAAATTTAATTGCAATCAAATTTTAATGACGTTGTTAATTTGACAGTTCGCAATGTAATTCTTATGGCAACTTAATCGTGATTAGTTTAATTCGAAATTAAATATTTGATTTGCTTTCTGTAAACCCACCCTTATGTTACAACTTTACATCAACCTTATTACAACTTTGCATCAACTTTACAATTTTACTTGCATATCTTCCAGTTTTTCTTAATATATTCCAAGATGCTTTTGACTAACGAACCTTGCAAGAGCGTTTTATTATGGACAATCCAATTCAACGCTGGATGTGTAGTTGTCTAGGGCTGGGTTTCTCAGTCCTAGTTTAACTTTAAACTCCTGTTTATTCCCATGGTAGCAATTATAAAAACAATTGTTCCTATGGAAATAGACAGGAGTTTAAAGTTAAACTAGGACTGAGAAACTCAGCCTGGGAGTGGTCTAGGTTAAATTATGAGCAAAACACTACATATTTAACAACTGTTATTTGTCAAACATCAATCGCCTAGGAAGTCGTCCTTTTTTCGTACTTAGCACATACATAGTCAGTTCTTATATTTAAGAAAATCCTAAGCAAGGTTTTAAGAAATTCTTAAGCAATTGCTTGAAGTCATAACTTATGTACGTAAGGCGATTTATTTAAAAGTGTTTCACAATTGTCTCGAATTCCACACTGTTCTTGAAGGAGTGTAAGAATTATTTGCAGCGACGAACAATTTTAATTTTTATTGCAGAACATGCGAGATATTGTTGATATTGATGTTGAAAATTTTGACATTGACTTAACAAAGTTCACGTGTAGCCGTTTTCGTTTCATAAGTGATCCGCAACTTACCTGAACTTGAAATGATCCTGAACTGATGTAATTCCATTTGATCCCCTGGTGGTATGAATGGTGGTATGAAAATAACGCTTTTTGTACGGATCAGCCGGGGGATTCTCATTCAGTCGACTCGCAGCATATGTTTCGAGTATTCCATTTTTCCGAGATTTTGGGATTCTCATTCCCTTCGAAAGCGAGTCGCAGGTCACGTGCTTTCGAGTGCAAACGTCAATTTCACCCGGTATCTACGTAGGTTCCGAGTTGCCGTCGAAATATATTATGTCTCTCTTTAACATCATTCTCTTTCTCTCACTCGAGGCAAGCAATACTCGAAATGCCGCAATCAAGGAAGTTCATTGGGAAATATTTCATGATTTCTTCAGTTCTCATCCTGATTTTGCCTGCTCTGACAAAAATTGATCAATAGCAGCTGTCACTTCATGAATACATTTACAACAATTATGTGGCATTAATTTGGTAAATATAAAATTAGAAAACAATCTGTGTACCGAAGTCTGACAGACCTAAATTAAAATCTTGTCCAACACTCCCTTGGTAGCTGCCTGTAGCATAAAATCTAAATGCAGTGTTATACATACTTTTATTTCTGTAGTAAGACCTGTTACATTATGAAAAGCCATCATATTTTTATTTAATCGGAATAGCTCAATGAAACGAAGTTCGGGTAAGTCGTACGGATTACTGGAGATTCGCAATATTCTTCGCTGTAGCCGTAATTGCTGTTGTTCAGCATTACACTACGCTCTGATGAAATAATCCACAATCGGTAACATTCTAGTGTATATTTTTTATTTTTTTAATTCAGTTTCAGTTCAAATTGAGTTTTCAAGTATCTACGCAGTTCAATAACCTTGCAAATAACACTCTTCTGACATTACTTTATGCAATGCATCAAGGGTAATTCGAACCTCTAATATAGGGTAACTGTCGTGACATCCGAAAACAAACTCGAAGGTACTTCAGAATGGAAACTTCTCGCACCTTCGAGATCGAGTGCGACTCGCTTTCACAACCCGCAAGTCGAAACTTCGAGTCTTCAGAATCCCGCTGCTGATCTGTTCTACTCACAATCAGTGCTGCTCAGAGCTACTCCACAAAAATGATAACAAAACGAAACGAAACGAAAACAGCTTATGAATACATAGCAACTGAAGACAATCTAAGGCCGAGTTGTACAATTCGAGTTTAACTTTAAGCAAAGCTTAAACCCATAGCAACGTCCATTACAACCATGTTATTGTGAAGGGCTTAAGCTATGGTTTAACGTTAAACTCGAATTGTACAACTGGGCCTTAAACGTATAAGTCGAACTTACGAAAGATGGTCTTAAGCTCTTGCTTAAGTCACGACTACGAGTACCGGCCTTATAGTTCTACATTTGTAAGGTGTAGCTAAGGATGCAAAACGTAACCGAAACCTTTCCACAGTTCTAGCTGCACTCAAAGCGCAAAAGAACCGGTCCAAGGAACCGAATTTATATTAAGTCTTGCATCCCTGGATGTAACTGTAACAAAAGAGTGGTCAGTGCAAATTCTCTAATATTTTAATCCTTAGAAGTTCGGAAGAAATGTTTAAAAGTTCTAGTTTACTGAAACGAAAGAAAATATGTTTTCGGAATAATTTGGATAAAATTGGATGCATATCATACATCACATAGAAAAATGACACAACTCAAAAATGACTTTCTCGCACCAGGTAGAGAAATGACACTGTTCCACATTCAAAAGACAGCAGATCGGTTGAAAGAAAAGTGACACTAGTGTCGTCTGTTTCTGCTTGGTGGAAGTATAATTATGTCGTTTTTCCATATTGTAAATTGAAATTTGCTCTGTTTAACGACAGTATTAGCCCAGAATCAACCATTTTTTAGTTGCGACACTTTTCTATGTAAAGTGCGATATGTTAATAAATATATATATAAATTAATCGGCAAAAATTTGTTTCAGAATTGTAATGTTGTAAAATGTAAACATTTCAGTAGCGTTACACTAAAACAAATTTTGTTTGGAATAAAAATTGGATGGTGTGAGTCTACTTATGCATATACATACCACATATAGATGTGTACATTCTACAGCGAGATATAAAAATGGCCATAGGATTTGATGTCGAATAAATTATAATATACCTAACTAAAAATGTGGGAAAGAATTTAATTTCATTTTGAAACCATAAGTTCACTATGATTAATTTAGATCTATGTAAAGTAAACCATAATTTATTTTATTCTTTTTGATCATGTTTTGTTTGAGACAAATTTTATTGTAAACGTCCTGATTTTTATTAAATAATATTCATTGTTGCTTCATGAAATAAGTCGGTGTTGAATATCGTAACCATAACTTGTGCGGGCAGAGCATGTATAACACAGCGATATCTTCATATAACGCGGTTGGACAGCTCTCGTATTTCTTGTATCAGTACTAGGAAACACCCTGCTGGCCTGCAGAGTTATATATTGCGGTCAGTGCTTGTACCGTGTAGTAGTACCAGCTAGGTACCCTATCTATAACTTACCATCTATCCTCAGGTGTTTATATTCAAAATCTACATTTCTTCATACCTATAGCGGAGCTTTTGTAAGTTACAGGCAGCCCAGATGTATGCACTCAAAATGATTTAATATGGTCGCTTGGAAACGTTTGAAAATATTTCCAGAACGGTTCTGTTTCGAGCTCTGTCCCTTTTTACTTCTGCACATAATAAATGGCGTTAATGATATTGTCGTAACAACGAATTTTCAATAATTACTTTAATATATCATATTATGGGGCCGTAAATAAAACGCCTCAACACATCCTAAATTAATTTATAACAAAGTGCACTTTATAATTCTCAATTTATTTAATTACAAAGTACATTAAAACATGTGTTCATTAGGCTTTTAATTAGCAATATTTTACCATAAATTGTTATTTGTTGTAGTATACAAATTGATTTTGTTAATTATTCGCACACTATTCGCCGAGATCAATATTTGCACGACGCGAATCGATGCTTAATTAAAAACTGAATCGAACAGATTTTAGTCGTTTTGCATTGTCAGGACGAAACAAGCGGAACATGAATTGTGTATGGTGTTTGCATATTAATATTAGTTGGTTTTTAATTAAGTACAGAACTTGTTCGGCGCGTCCTTGCGCCTCACTGTGGTCTGCCTTCATCTCGGCTGCTGCTCTCAATATGGCCGACCATAATTAACGTAACTAATACTGCAGCAAAGAGATTAATATGCAATAATTTACTGCTGGCGCTGCCGAGTGGGTAACGCAGAAAACTGAACTAGCTTTGTCTGCAATTCGCCTGCACGCCGCGGAGCGGCAACATGATTAACTGACTTCATTTGGAACACAAATTCCGCCAAATGCAAATTTAATAAGTGTATTTGCGTTTTTGTTTCATCTAGCCGAGTCAGCTGGAAAACGAACCTTATTTAAATTTTTCGTTTCAACTTCTTGTTAATTATAAAATACGAAGTTTTTATAGCTTTTCTTCTATAAAAACCATTAGATTTACTACGTCAAATTTAGAACTCTTATTAGTCCCATTTTGGTTTTCTAGATTACGAATCTTAGCGCATGCCTCTCCTCACTTAAAATCTGAAGAAAAGCGACTAATTTCTTTTTTGTATGTCCTCGAGCATCGTCATGAGTAAACCTACGTATTTGTAGAGGTTTTTAGATATACGTACGTAAACCAGAGTAAAATGTTTGAGTAAATACTCACTGCTGATTTTTAATTAACACGTTAAAATGCAGAAATTATGAAATAATATTAAATATCTCCTCAACCGTCAGTACCAGGTAAGGGAAGTGTATAGCCAATTAAAAGTAACTTTATGGAGCCATCTAACGACGATATAAAAATAACACCGTTTCTTTAAGAAACAAGTTATTGCCCTTCATTTGTTGTCGAAATGGAAATAGTTTTACTGAATCTCTGTTTAATGAAAAGTAACTTTTGTTACTGCGGTAGATACCTCCCAGCGAAAACACGTGCGTGTAAAAAACGTTGTAAAATAACATGTAACCAAACGTTGAATTCGTGTGGTATTGTTACGTTGAAACAACGAAAAAATGTCGCGGCAATCAATTTCTTTTAAACGTCTCTGTCCACGTGTAAGAAACGTTGTAGAATAACAATTAATCAACGTTGAATTCGTGTGTTATTAATACGTTTTAACAACGCTCGAATCAACTTCTTTTAAACGTCTTTGTCCACGGTATTTCTACGTTAAATCCCAGTGCATACATACGTATAAAAAACGTTGTGGAATAACATGTAACAAACGTTGAATCTGTGTGTTATGGTTACGTTAAACAACGATAAAATGTCGCGGCAATGTCCACGTGTAGCGTTGAATCAGACAATTACGACGTGTATTAAAGCTGGGTCTAAATCATAAGACTGAACAAACATACATCGCTAATGGTGGAATTGAACCACGCCGCCGAGTGACACGACTTTCAAGTCGGCTGGACTAGACCGCTAAGCCATTTGGAGATCCCAGTTCCGTATCGCTTCCGTAATAAAGCCGAACCCGGGCACTTTAACTTACAATAGCTACGCGCCGCCCTCACTCGTTCAATTTCCGAACTCTTTACTACCTACAGTTTCCTTTCTAACATCCATATTATCATAACATCATTAAATAAATTTTTCTAATTATTACAATCCTAAGGTTATTTTCTTTGTATATACATTTCAAAAATTCTAAATTATTTATTTATAATACACATGTAATTCTAAATCGCCTATTTCTAAAAATATTTACACTAACATAAAATATTCGACAAAACACATTTAATACAGTACTCTCAATTTACTTTTATTATTTACAAAATTATTTCTTTATGAAAATTTAAAAAATTACATACTGCTCATAAACACCGCAGTGGAGTGGAAAGTTTAACTGAATAAATTCTGTAATCTAGAAAATTGCCATTTGTAGCAAAATTCTTGAACAGGTCAATTTTTTATTTTTATGGCGCATATTATAAAATGGATTTCTTTTAACTTTTCAATTATTTGGAAGGATGAAACAACCCCTAACTATTTTTTTTTAATGGATGGGTATGTTGAGTAATTTTTTTCTTAAAGCTTGTTCAATTGGGAATATGAGCTAGTTTATTTTTAATTTTTCTTAAACAGTAAAAGGCGAAAAATAAAAAATAAATTTTTGACTAGAACGATTTTAACGCATCAGATGTTCAAAATGCTCGCCACCTCTCACTTGACAATACCTCAATGAATTATAATTCCATCCCTAACAGTTTGTAACATTTCCGGCGTTACTTCCTAATTTCATGCAGAATTTGAAGTTCTGAAGTTCTGCTATGTCGTTTGGTTTAGTCACATAAACTTTACTTTTTAAATACCCCATAAAAAGTCTAAAGGGTGAGATCTGAGATCTTGTTGGCCACCAATCGGTCATCGGTCATCTTCTTCCTATCCACCTATTGGGAAAACTTCAGTGAGGTAATTACGTACAATTAAAAATTTTGCGCGTTGGCAGCGCCATCTATTGGCTGCACGCAACAATACGATACCATATGGAATGCTTATTTTCTCATCAAATAATAAAAATGGAGTTCTGAATTTTTTGGCATTAAAACGGTTTTAGTAAAAAATTTTTTTTGTTTTTTACCTTTACTGCTAAAGAAAAATAAAAAATAAAACGTAGCTGTATTCCTAATTTTTCAACATATCCTTCCATTAAAAACATAGTTAGGGGTCGTTTCACCCTCCAAATAATTGAAAAGTTAAAAAAGTCCCTTTGTAATATGCGCCATTAAAAATAAAATTGACCTGTTCCAAGAATTTTTTACAAATCGTAATCTTTCTAAGTTACAGAATTTATTCCAGTTAAACTTTTCCACTCTGCATACAGCTGTCCCCAATGAGTATTCGTGACAATATGTATGTATAATTGATTGACTATTGCGTTATTTAGTATTTTTAATCACAGATTTTGGGCATCAAATTCAAACTAACTTAAAAAATTTGACAGATTACGTCAACTTAAAAAGGGGTTGTGGTTGACTGTATGTCCAAATTAGCAGTACTTTTCTATACCTCTTTCGTTTCATTTCAAAGCTGCCAAGCATGGAGAAGAACCTCATATTTCATAGATTTTTAGTAAAATTAGAATTCAAGTGTGAAACACGATAGACAATCACTGTAAAATTAAGTGTTTTCTAACGTCAACATCACGTTTTGTAAGGCATATTTATTCGGTATACGTTAAAATAACGTTATAAAACGGGTTAAAATTTAGTTGTAAATTATGATTTATCTAACGTATTAGTTTCGTTAATTTTTTTCTCATTTATTACGTAGAATAGTAGATGTTGAATTAACGTTGAAATGATGTGGTAATCAACGTATGGTAGATACATCGCATTTACTCATAGTATAAATCACGTCGTAAAAAGACAAAATTGTTACGCATTTATTTCACGTTATAATTACGTCCATATTAAACTGATCGTTAAAAAACACGTCATACAAACGTGATATAATTATGGTTGCTAATTCAACCAAAAAACAACGTTGCATTTTTCAACGAATAACGTTATTTCCACCATTACAACGTGAAATTAACGTTGAATAAACGTACATGTTTTCCCTGGGCTTCCACTTAGCTTGTAACAGTACCACAATATCTGCTTCTAACTTTCTTCATTCAGGGAACCCTTATCAAACTTACCATAAAATAACCTGACAAGCTCAAATTCGTTATAAAATATAGGGTGTTCGATTTAAAATAACGAAGTTACACAGCGTACAACCAAATTAGGACAGCCTGTATATTTGAAAATAATTTTAAATTTTACGGAGCTTAAAAGGATGATACTTTTGTATAAAACATTTTTCCATATATTCAATAGGAACGGCGTTTTTCAAATGTGCCATAATTATTTGTATGTATAGTAGTGCTTGGTTATAACGAACCTCAAGGGACTTGGAAAATTTGTTCCTTATAACTGGCCGTTCGCTAAAAACGGCTTCTGGGTATCAGTCTTTTTATTATACATCGAATCAGAAGGGCGTATTAGTTTAGGATTATAATGGCGCTTACGCCTTTCTGATATGACGTCCTCGATATGTAGTTAAAAAGATACTTGAGAGAAAAATTAAAAGTTTCTTCAAAGATAACACGGTTTGACATATTGTGTATGTAACGAGTGTTTAATTGAAAAGTTCATTAGTTGGTTTTGATTCTTTGTTGAAAGAAGCGAAAAAGGGATAACTTCTTAAACCGATTGTCGTTTAAGAGTTGTCGTTTACTGTTGTCAACAGTTGTAGTGTTCTGCTTACAACATAATGTCACTTATTAGCGTTTTGGTTTGGTACATTAGTGCGCATTTTCTTGTTATCGTATTAATGTATGAGGTAGAAACAAGATGTGAGTACTCTGAATGCAAACGAAAGCGCTAAACGTCAAGTGACATTTCGCTTTAATCTAAATCAAGACCTGCTTCACAATGCTTATGAAAAATTCAAAGGCTATTTGATGAATTTTTCAGTTGAACGCTTTATAATCTAACGTATACATTACATAAAATAAGTTAGTCATTTTAGATTGAGTAACTGGTACATGCAGTATTTTTACGTCAATCTGTTTCTAAATTATATTAACCGAATCCTTTGAAGATGTTCACAACACTGAATACACTTGATATTGGTGAGTATTTCAGAAAAAAAGTTCTTCTCCTTCTCCTTTGTCGTTTTCTTATTCTGCTTCAACTGCATTATCATTAATTCTGAAGTTAGCAAGTCATTGTCAATATTAACATAATGATCTAAATCGATTTCACTGATCAATTGGTGAACCAAACTATTTTTACTCCAAACCGATAGTAGATGAATACCCTCCTCTTCTTCTTTTTCCTTGCGATAGCATCGGGCATAGTGGCAGATCGTCATCTTCATTAAAGTCAGTTTATTATCCATACAATGAATCAGGCGATTCACGAAATCTTTCGATAATGCGTTTTGAGCGAGTCAGTAATTTTTTTGGTCTATTTATTATTCCGCATTTTCCTTGGAAGCACTAGCAGCTTCTCCATGTATCCTTCTCGCATTAATGCTGCGACGTTATTAAATATGTCTATCCATCCTTTAGAACAAAGAGATGACGCTTTCTCTGGTTTTGCTGTTCATCTGGCGAACTTCTCTACTTTTCTTTGTAGAAGGGAAGTTGCATATCATGTCTTTTGCTTCTAAATTGGAAAGTTTTTTGCTGCCTTTATCATATTGCTGCTTTTGCTTTTTCTTTCTATCGTCAAGTTTTTCATTTATATTTGATTATAGCTTGGAGTTAAATACTCGTTTGTTAATGGTAGAAATATTCTTGTCCTTCGCCCCATTAATCGTTGTATTTCATTATTTAAATTTAATTTATTTCTTCTCTAGGTACATTTCTTAATTCCAGTAAAGCTATCCATAAGTCTTTCTTTTTATCTTCTATTTTCTAAATTAATCTTTTCGCTATCTTAATTGTTGCTGATAATCATAGATTTTAATAGTTACATATCTTTATCGTTTTTTGTATGTTGCATTATTTTTTTAAATTTCGTATCTGCTATGTTAATGTATTCTAATATATTTAGTTTATCTATAGACTTCCTAGTTTTCTTTTCTTGCTGAAGGAAAGAAAATGTACTCTTCATCTTTTTCCTTCATAGTGTATGATTCTGACGGTACTCTTGACAAATAATCTGCTATATGCATGCTTGAGCCTTTTTTGTAGATGACTTGTAAGTTAAATTTTTACAGTAATCTATATGGTGCTGATAAAATAGGCTTCTTAAAGAAGTTTCAAGTGACTGGTCACTTTCAATTGTCATTAATTTATTACAGGCTTATGTACTGTGCAAATCTTTCACAAGCAAATAAGACTGCAGAACATTCTTTTTCGATTTGTGCGTATTGCTTTTCTGTTTTATTAAGCGCTTTTGAAGCATACGATACAGGTTTACCTTAAGAGCTGCACCTAGCCCATATTGTCTCCTTAAGCGTGTCGTAACGTAACATGTATCGGGCTTTCAAATAAAAAACTTCTCATTCAGGCTATGACTTTCTTTTACTCCATTAAAATTACGTTGCATTAAATGTTTTCATGACCTGCCTGAGAAGTTTTTTATTTGAAAGCCCTTTACTTACTACCCAATTGACTTAATGTTTTCTTCATACTCTTCCCACTTCCAAGTCTTCATCTACATGACTTAAATTTCTTAACTTACTGTTGCTAGACCTGGCAAAAAAATTTCCCATATGGGAATGTACGTATATGTAATGAAACCTAAAAAACTTTGAAGTTCCTTCTTTGTCGTAGGAATAAGAGCCTCTAGAATTGCTGCTATTTTCTTAGGATCTGAACTGCTTAAGATGTTAATAAATTACCCATATACGGTACTGTCTAAAATTTTTATCTAAATTTGTCCTTGTCCAATTTCATATTCTTCTCTCTTACACTTTTAAATAGGTTTTTTCGTCAGGATTTACCATATTCTAGCAAGTCATCTGCAATCACTTGAACACCTGGTAATTCTCCTAATAATTCATGTTGCCTTCTCTGGAACTCTTCTGGTGCTGTCGATATCCCAAAAGGAGTTCGTAGCCATCGATATCAACCGAAAGGGAACCAAGATATTTTTTCATCCAATTCCATCTGCCAAAAATCCATTTTTGCTTGTCCAAAACACTAAATATTTTAGCTTCTATTAAATCTGGAAGCATTTCCTCCACTGATGGAATTTGGTAGTGTGATCTTTACAAAGCTTTATTAAGAGGTGTAGGGTCTAAACAAATTTTATTACTTCTTTTCGCAATAACCATGTTAGTCACCCATGGCTTGGGATCTGTAACTTTCTTGATAATACCATCTCTTTCTCATTTTTCTATTTGCTTCTTTAACTCTGTCTTTAGAGCTGGTGGTACTCTGCGTGGAGCCTGAAATTGTGGAGTGATTGTTTGGTCTAGTTCTAGTTTGTATGTACCAGGTAGACGCCCAAGGCCTTCAAACACATCTTTATTCTCTTCCAACAATCTTCTCTTTTCTTCTTGCTCTTCCCTACTTCTCCGAAACATCAATCTGCTAGCACTTTGATTAATTTTAAGTATTCACTGGTTTTAACTATTAACTTAACTATTTAACTATTTCTAATTCTCCAACTAGCTCTATTATGTTACCATCGCATCGTACACCTTCAATATGGTATTACGGTATTACTTTTTCTTAATTCATTTCGATTTGTTGACAGATATTGTTTGACATTTCTGTAACTTATGATATTACAGCTTGCTGCTGTAACGTATGTAACAAAAGTTTTCGGAAAAATTTATTTGTCTGTGAATTGGTACTAAATTGCTAATTATCTGAATTGATCTTGAATTACCTATCAACGAGTTGCCCTTGGAAATATTTCTTTGCTTTTATTGTTCTTTTAAGATACAAAGTCAATTGAGAATAACGGAATTATTAATAATAATTAATGACAAATTCACTTGTTGTTTGTATGTCTTGTTTATGCTGCCAGCTATTATCTACATAATCCGCAACACATAAATTAGAGCACTATTTGATAAAGACTAAGACATGGATTACTATGTATCACAAATATGTTAGCAGACAGTCTATGTATTATTCACACAAAAATTTTCGCCTTTATAGTAGTTTTGACGACTTTCAAATTAATTACAACTTTATGAACTAATCAAAGATATTTTTGTTTTGCATGATAAACTATTTTCTGGAGATTTTTCTATTCTACTTTGTGTCAACTGCTTCCAACATTATTCAAATTATGTATTATGTACTATGTCGATCAATTAAAACGATATTCCTTCATGCAAACCCACATGAACATTCAGCGACAAACATTCAAAATTATAGGAATTAATTAACAATTTTCAATAATTTCGAAATATGTAATAGTCAACAATCAATTTCTCGATCAAGAGCTCTCGTGTTTTTCAACTCTTCCCCATTTTTTTAAGTATTAGTAACAAACGTGAAGAAGGTGTTTTTTAGTTAAATAATATTTCTTGTTTGTTCATATTATAGAGACGAAAACAAATAAAACTATTAATTCTCAATTAAAAATGTTGCTGAATTACATATTTTATACATAAAAATAGATTCCTAGGCAATAAATAAATTCGTCCGAAGCGAGTTTGCCAATGTAAATAATTATTTTTGCTAATGAGGCAATAAATCGCCGCGATTTTTATATTATTTCCCGATCTCTCCAACATTCAGGAAATGACTCTTAATTAATGTCCTTAGAACTTTTATGCGACGCGGCGTTATTTTAGCGACGAAATGATAAATTCAACAAACTCATGGTTTTTACATTAGTAAATTTGTATTATTGCGATATGCCGAAACCATTTGTGTGATTTGTATGCGAAGTTGCGAGCCGGAGCACATCCTTTGATTTATATGTCTGTAAAATATGCATTATCTAAATTTGTGCTCTATCTTTTTTATTATACTTTAGATGGGCCGTAAATCATTCTAGTCGTTGGATTTGTGTAGGTTGAATGCAGGTTAAAATTCTACATGATGAATTAATAAGAACAACTTCATCAGCATTTTGTGTGTTACAAATTCCATTCGTATTTTTTCCCGCTTTCCTTTTTTCGATTTGAGAACTAAAATTGATTTTATGATAAACAAAAACACACTTTTTATTTTACCGTCTGACCCGTCAATTCCGGTTTTGGTGAAGATTTATATTGAACTTGGAGTGTAAATATGCGGTGTTCCGTCACACCCATTTTTGCGGTTCCGTTTACAGAGTGAATTTAATCTACTTAAAATTCCCCTTTTTGTAAATGGAAAAGAAGGGTTGTAAATTATCTCCAATACTATAAGAATTACGATGCGAATTTCTTTAGGGGCTGATCGAAAATATTTAGACTAAATTAAAATAAGAAGCAAATTTGATTGGTTATGATTTATGTGGATTGTAATTATTACCTTGAATAATTTGTGTCCAACATCTGCTTTATTTTCTATTAACGCAAGGAGGAGATGAGCAACATTTTCCACAAAGGCCCTTGAAATTCAATTATGTTCTGGTTACCTGCAAGCTGTTTTTTTTTCTTTCCTGAAACCCGTCGATCTACGCTTATACTCGTCGGACATGCCACATCACCATTTAGTTAATATAGTGTGTTTCAAGAATAATACGGCCGGCGCTCGTTTCTCACCCCACAAAGAATTTAATCATACCAGAAAATTGGAGTATACATCTTTTTACTCCATATGAATTATATGAATGTGATAAATAAAAGAGATACATTTTTATTTTTTGTTAAGAGATAGTGCATGCGCCAAGTAAGTAGTAGTACACATATAACTTATTGTAATTTTATAGAGGGTTGATACATTTTAAAATGTGCTGAGTGCGCAAAGAATGAGCAATGTGACGTTCGCCGCCATGCTGTCGCACCCCTTCTACTTACGCGACCCGCATACACATCGCATCCGTCTCTTATCTCTCTTCAAACTCAATAAATAGGAAACTGCACAACTCCTTTATCCGTCTCTCAAGTTTTCTATACAACTTTTTCATTTCCCGAAGGTTCGATCAGATACAGCTATTCCCGGCATAATGTTAACTCTAACTTCGCTCGGTAAAAATTTATGCGGGCGCGCTCTGGAAGATTTCGGAAAGCGACGTGTTAAATCCAACTTTTTGATTGCGTCTATTTTGCGAAGCTAGTTAACCGCAAGATTAGCGGGTCTCGCGGAGTTTCATCAAATCCCAATGAGATCCGCTCTACCTTCCAAGCCCAGGATAAATTGGGGGATTGTTCCGGCTTACGGTTGAGTAATGCTGCGTCGGTCCGCGTTTGCAGTCCAATATATCTACCGGCGCTTCCATTCTATATTTAATTCTGGATTTATATTTGCCCATACATCCTCGAAATTTGATGCATTATTATACCTTGAAATATAATTTTGAGAACGCGATAAATCTCGAAGTTTGGGAAGTGCAGGGGCGCGATAAGAAGCGACGGATTGCTGCGCCGCCGGCAGGGATCACAAAACAAATAGATCAAGATTGGAGCCGGCCCAGTTGCGTTCTGCTGGGCTCTGCATGTTGTATTTCTCTTCTAAGAACACAAATTTACTTCTTTCTCTGCTAGACTAGAAAACCGGATGTTGATTGCGACAAACGGAGGGAATATACGAGAAATGATATCCTTCATTTAACAAATTGCTTTTTGAAAGATTGAGAAAAACCTGAACAAAGAACAATCAATTCAAATTGAGCTATAATTATATCTTGAACTCTAGAAATTTAACTGCTCATTTATGAGACACATGTCTAATCAATATACGTCAAACAATTACAAAAAAATCACATCTTAAACTTGATACTCAATTAATTAATGTTTATAAGATTCCTTTGACAACAATATAAGGACTTACACCTTAAATGCTTAAAATTATCTTCCTTTTTTATCCTTTGCTAACAGCAAAACCCTGATTTGTAATTAGATTCTGCGTAAATTTGTAAACAAAATACTTGAGATTATTTACGTCTTTTCTTTCCTACAATTTGTAATACAGGTATAGTATTTCCAGCGATAGAAAGACAGATTTTAAATTTCGCGCCAATCTAGAAAAGTCAATATTACTAACATACACAGTACAAATTACAATCATTGCTGCTTTTAAGTCAGCTATTCGAAAAGCAACTCGCACCTTTTATTCCTACGCCATGAAATACATGCAGATATGCAATGTATTGGCGCATTGAAATTTACAATCTGTCTTTCTATCACTGGAAATACTATAATTTTTTTACTATATATCGATCGATCGATAAGTCAAAGTACTTTTATTTTGCTATTATGTCTTTCTAATTTGCGTGAAACGGCCTTGCGGCTTTTGTCATGTCATGTCACTTCGTCGTATATTTTCTTAACTCAGAGCTATACGATCGGCAAATAAATAAAAAATTAATATTAACTAATATTATTCAAAGATATTCTGATAACATCACTATTAAATAAGTAGAATTTCTGTAGAATTTCTTTTATTTTATGGATTTCTCTTGCCAAACTAAACGCCCAATAAAATATAAAAATACAAAAGTACATTTTTCTATTTTGGTGTCTTAAGACTACATTATGCATGAAACCCATTTAGGTGTCTTAGGTCTGGTATTTCAGTTATAATTAACAGTTTAACTTTAATCTTCAGTTTCTTTCCATAGGAACAATTGTTCTTATAATTGTTACTATGGGAATAAACTAAAGATTAAAGTTAAACTGTTACTGACGTACCGGGCCACAAAGTAGCTCATTAATAGCATCCAAAATTTTATTTTATTAGGTTGGCAACAGCATATGCAGCGACATTTGTTGACATTTCAAATTACACTTCAAACTGACTTTTGTCTGACAATACTTGTATCTGTTGACATCTAAAGGCGTTTTCGAAAATTCGCTCCGAGTAGAAATGTGAGAGAGAACGTTAAGAGACTTAGTGCACGTAAGAGTGAGAAAAATAGCGAATTGCAAAAATAACCTTCAAATTGACATTTGTTTGAAACAATTCAAGTGTTTCTCCGTTGGCACCACTTACCCCAAAAAACCGGAAATGGATACATATTCGAAACATCATTTTCTATTAAATGTCAAGCTCCCAGTTATCAGTGTCAAGTTGACAGTTTTGCGTATATAGCGATTAAGTTGTAATTTCTTGCTCAGTTATAGTTTTCTGACAATTTTTTCTTTCGTTATTTATGCTATTCTTGTTTGTGTCATTTGAATTTTGTTTAATTTAATTTTTTGACATTTTGGTTACTTAATTTTCAATGGTCGAATTCGTGAGACCAACTGTTACCGCTACGCTACTTTTGCAACTGTTGATGTTGATGTCTGATAAACGCTGCGCTCTCAAATCTGTCAGATTTCTAATTAGACAGTAGAAATTATGGCTTAGTTAAAAGCCATGTAACATGTAACTTTGTTACAAGCCAATTATAAATAGATATATTACAGTTCCTTCTATTGCTCTGGAGGAACTGTAATATATCTATGCTTGGCTTGTAACAAAGTTACATGTTATAGCAATAGCTTGCAAATTCGTAATATTAAATTTAACAATTATTGCTGTAAACACTAATAAATATAAAAAGTAAATCAAATTTAAAGCCAAATTACAGCATCCTAATTAATCATTACAATAATATGACTTCTAAATGAGAAATTGCCACATCCATTAAACTCAACATGTTTCAGAAAAGTAGCGTAAAAATATTTGCTCCAAAACATGGCCGACCGTTCCGGAAGTAGCGGTAAAGTAGTGCTTAATTTGTAAGACATATCGGTAACTGTTCCGCAACTGTTGGTTCTTACGAATGCGACCATTTATAATAGTAAATAGCAAACACCAGCAAAAAATGTATAAATGCAATGTTACAATGTGCAGTAGGTGGTCTGATTCTATTAGAATTAGATCATTTTATTTCCATTGAATCTTAATTTATGCAAAAATGGCTTCAAATTTTATGTTTCTTAATTTGACAGATCAACAAATACAATTACCTAAAAGCTCATATTTAGCAAACAAACCTTACTATTCCTAACACCAATTACGCCTTCAGACTTCTTCATTTGCAGCGACGTTAAAGAGGAACTTTTAATATACGTAATTCTTCAAAAATTACTAAAACCTTGTTTGACAAACCAGACAAACATCGCTTAAAATACGAACGGATTATTTTCATACCACACTTTCTCTTTATCTAAACCTGCCCTTTGTTCAATAACGTTATTCTTTTCTGTATCACAAAATCTTCTAAGCGGACACTAAATCGCACAACTATACACTTTATACAGTGTATAGTTGCGCGATTTAGTGTCCGCTTAGAAGATTTTGTGATACAAATTTCATCGGACAAGAACCAACTGTAAATATGTTATTCTTTTCAATAAAAATCATTTACTAATTACAAAATCTACACAGACATAAATTGACATTTGCGTATCAAGTGCCGAATAAACTTCAATTGGGGTAACTAGTGCCAAAAGGGCAAAATTTGCTTTAGATCAAAAGATTACGCAGGCCGGTTAAGAGACTCCATATCGCGAAATCTACTAGGTCGTGGTTTGAAATTATATTAAATGTCAACCAATGACATATTTAAATTACAAAATAACGCAGATTTTTTTTTACATTTAAGCAACCAAAATAGAACTTATCCATTAGAAAACTCGCCTTCGGCTCGTTTTCTAAACCTTGACACGTGCGCTAAAATCATGTCTTATGAAACTTGTTTTTTAATATACTATTATAAATGATCAATCCTTCAGATAACTGTAGCATCTTCAAACCGTCCTGTACAGTTTTATTAAAATAAATTTAACCAAAACAATATATCGGTAGTTGAGTGAAGAATACAAATTCAATGAGAACAACAGCGTAGATAATTTTAGATTGAAACTTATGAATTGTAAGGTTCTGATTAGGGAAAGCGCCACGTTTCAGCAATACACAGACCTCATGCATCTCTTTTATATGCCTAAACCGCTTTCTGTCTGTTATATTGCTTATATTCTTACGTGAAAACATTTAGGATAATTTAAAACAATTACTTTTTTCTGAAAAAAAATTAGTGAGGTGAAATTTGAATATCGAAATGTGATAAAATTTTTCACAAAATTTGGTAAGGAACCAAAAATTATTTCTTATTTTTAATGATGGAAATGATTCCTTATTTTTATTTCAGGTAAAATTTTGGATGAAGCAATTTTGTTGGAATTAAAATTTTGTGTAGGACGACCCAAAATCAGATCAACCCACTTTAGCCAGGACTAAAATGAAATAAAATTTATTAAAATTTATTCGACTGAAAAATGAAAGTCTTTTTCCATTGTTTAGAATTTCTAAAGCAAACATTCTGACAGTTATGCACGACGACTTAGGCGTCATCACCATGATGAAGGAAGTCGATGAATTTCTTGGTTGCTTATTCAACCATTTCGGGAGCAAGAAAGGCATTTTGTTGGTTAAATTTACGAAAACACAGGAGATTAATATATTAACAAGAAGAAAAATTAAGAAATTGCAATAAAACTTGAAAGGTATTTTAGATATTTTAATTTCTTATGTTAATATCATAAAGATGCTCGTCAATGGCCAATATTTAATCTTTCAAGGAATAAAATCTGAAAAGATTTGCGATTATCACGATTACGAGTTTAATTGGCACGATTTTTCCTAAATCCCACAAATTTAGGTGAACGATTCGTGTAATACAACAAGGCTATCCTATCACACTATCTATCCGGTAATTAACAAGTTCGTGCGGTGGTTGCAGATCTCACGTGAAATCACAGCGTTGGCGGCCAACTATTGAATGAAATCTACAATCGAGATGCTGAACTAACATCTCTATACATACGCTCAGTATCGCATGAAGGGGTATTCACTCAAATTGCAACTTGTCTCTGTTTAGCATTGAATTCAACGTTTAGAAGTGAGCGAGAGGACAAGGGAAAGACGTGCAGGTTTTTCGCAATGATGTTTTTAAAGATCACCAGTGTCTGTGAAGCCAGTCGATCGTCTCTGACGATAAAGACGCTAATATATTTACTTATACAGATACGCCATTACATTACATTGTGAACTCGCTTTCCGCATCAAATAAAAGTAAATACGCTTGAAGTTTATACATCTCTACATGTAATTAATGTTTTACATTCTATCACAACAAATTAAGATAAAGCCGATATGTTTACTTAATGACTTTATAAGTATGCCGTTTAGCGAACGAAAGTCCTAGCAGACTTTGCACGTAGCGAAATAATTTAAACCGTAATCTTGCATCCAGTTGAAAGTATTCGTAGGTCCCAATTTATTGTCGGAATGACGTGACGTCATGACGTGACCACCTTAGATCGTGGATTCCTTAAATTGATGAAACAACCCAGTGCAGATCACTATCATGCTAATACGGTCATGTCTTCTCATTAGAGATAAATGTAAATGTCATCTCGTGGAAAATTTTATGCTTTGTTAGTTAGTTAAAATTTTTCCGTGTCCCTAACCCTTACATTCTGAATTTGCCGCAAGTGTTTAATAATACAACTGCGGTTTACGCTGCGTAAAAGCTAATTGAGAATTTGTATGTGTTGTATCCATCTTAGCGAGCTGGTACAATTTATGTCTTCACCGGCTTGCTTTATGGCTATTTTGCAGAACTCGTTCTGCGGCCGCAAGATGTCTCTATCGTCGCGAGGATAGCTTTATGGTTATTCCAGAGCAATTAGATTAGTCTGTTGTAATTCCAGTTTTTGTTTGATCACGGACTTGCGACAGATGGCGTTTGACTTATTGTCTCTTGCCGAAGACTTGAAATTTTGAAGGCGAACTTTGTTTCACAAAGTTCGGGATTTAATGCGAATTTATAACTAACGATCCTCGAAGCAATAAATTGCGTCTGTCACTTTTATTTGCATGTTTTACGTATTTCGTTCTAACTAATATATCCGAGGACAAATCGAGTACCTGCAACGTGCATCTTTTTTGAAGGTAGTTTTTTTTTTCTTTATGAACATAATTACAGTGGCCTTGCTGATATACAAAAGCTACGGTTCAACGTCTCGTTTAAATATACATACAAATTCCTTCAGGTAACTGGATTATGAAACATCTTTCTAACTTAAAGAAAAAGTGATTTTATAGAATTTAGAGTGTATGTTTTATAAATATGTGTAGATTGAATTATCTGGATTAGTTTGTCCTTCGTTGAAAAGCCTGTATATCATATTGCGTGATTACTGTATATTTGTTTGCCGTGCGCAACAAAAATTATAGAAAAATGTTTTATGAGGCCTGGTGCTAAATAAAAAGTAGTACGCTAGTAACTAGCCTGTTGAGATGTATTTTTAGTTAATTCGTTTTTATTGTCATTGTAGAGGATTTTAAAAATCAGTGAATCAGGATCAACGGATGTCATTTTGCATTTCCTAAAAATTAAGTATTAGATAAAAGAGTTAAAAAAAAGAATTAACGTATTTATAGAAGTTTTACAAAATTTTGTAATAGTTACTGTTTATTTGTTCACTGACGTTTCTTTATTGAATTTGTGAGTCAAGAAGAGGCTTTTCTAATAAGCAAAATTAAAATTGAGAAAATGTTCAGCAATGAGTTTTTCACAACTGTTAACAGGCCTTGCATACATGAAATGAAATAATTAATAAAAATACTATATAATATAATCGATACATTTTTAATTGAAAACCTCAATAACAAAACAACAATAAAAAAATGAAAATCAAACAATGGTTAAGAAATTGATTGTACCTCATTAAATATAGATTAAGGCATTTAAAGAAAACAAATAGGAAATTTTAGGTACTTTTAGAGTGTATTCGTAAACTCTCTTAGGTTTTCCTGAGTAATATTCTTTCTCTCTCGTATAATGATTTTCTATATTTTGCTTTTCATTTTATTCACTCCTAGCGTTACCTATGAAGACTTTACGAACCCAGCCTTAATATTTACTTTTACATCCTCTAGGTGTAGGTAATTAATGAAAAGAAACAAAATAAAAATGCACTAGCACCGATTTGGTTTCATCTACTAAACGAAATATAAAACTTCAAGAAATACTAAACGAAATATAAAACTTCAAGAAACCCATCTATAACTATTTTAAAACCTTCATGAATTCTGAAATGATAATAAGTTCATCATCATTTCCTGATGTTCTAGAATATTTTTATTATAAAAGTCCCTTTGAAACACTCTATTAGTTCAAATGGGTTATATTGGCTTTGGTGTGGCAGCAATCGTGAATCCTGCAATGCCTAATTATTATCAATAAAATATTCTCTTTGGCTTTCGCGTTATTTAGTTAATTGCAAAAATTGGGCTTCGATTGAAATAAAAATGTTTTTTGTTGCACATTCCAATGATATATGTTTTTTCTAAAGAATCTTCTCGCTGACGTACAGTCAGAATCAAAAGCAATGTCTCCCCTATACTTTTAAACTGCAGCCTGATCCCTTCTGACTACTATAATAAGGAGACTGATAAATGAACAGGTAAATAAACACTAAATAAAAACATGAAATAAAATTCAATACGTGTTTGTTTACCTTTAAGATCGCGACTTAAAATTTTATTGGGGAGACATGTTTTAACGCTCAATGTAAATCAAACCTCATTTAATGCGAAGATTCAGGTAACAGATTTTAACGAAAATTTTAAAAGTGTTCTCTGCTCATTTCGAAGCACACTAAATAACGGGTGTCTAACAATTATTATTGTAGCCTGGGTTGCTATGGTATCAAACATGAATGGCGATTCTTACTTCACACGAAATTATCGAACCTGACATTTGTAAAATGAAAACCAATTCCAGAGGAAGACAAATTTTTGAATATTACCTATTTTATTTCGATTTTAAATAAAAATTTAACTCAAAAATTGTAAGATAAAAGAAATGAACTTTATGAATAAAAAATAGAGAAATTTTACGAAAATTCAAATATTTACAGTAATTGGTGAAAGTGCTCTCCATTAACATCTAAACATAAACTAACATGCCTTTTTAAGCTTCCAAACACATTTTTTAGAATATTTTCATCAACTAATCTGCATTGCCTAGTAATATTGTCTGAGTTTTTTTAATATGGGAATAGAAAGTAGTTTAGGTGAGTTATGTCATAAGGCCGTAGTGCAAGTAAGCAGTAGTGGTAAGAGCAACATGAGAATCTTGCTGAAAAAACCCATTTTGAAAGTCCTTGTCATGGAGTTTGTTGATAAACGGTACGAGAATATTTTGACAATAGATTTCTGCATTGATATTTCCCTCAAAAATATAGGACCAATCATTCTTCTTCGGGATATAGCACACCACACTCCTAGTTTGACAGGATGCAAACTAGCTTCCCTAAAATGATATGGGATGTCTGCAGACCACATGCGCATATTCTGTGAATTTACGTAATCGTTTAAATGAAACTAAGCCTCGACCGTGAAGAAAGTAATTATTGTTGTTGAGGTTTTGAATTAAAAATTGACAGAATTCCACTCTTCTGCATTTGTAGGGATGCAATCCAAGATTTTCGGCGAAAATTGTGTGGTTCGTTCCTCTGCTAACATTTAAACATTTCGCTAATCTCGTAAAAGAAGTTGAAGGTTGTTCTTCAATATTGTTGCTCGCTTTTTGTACGACGTTTTCACTTCTAACAAGAATTCTACCTGCACCTCCCCTGTGTTGTAGGAATCCTGTATCACCAAAACATTGCACAATTGCTTTCACATTGCTGTTATTAACAATAATATCCGAAAATCTTTGCAGGAAATTTTGACGCATGCAATAATTTAAACGATGGCCGTTGCGAAAATGTGCTTGTAACACAAATGTTTTCTGTTCTTGTGTAAACATTTTTAACTAATTATTTTTTGAAATTACAATAAAACATTAAGCACGTAGACGAGAATTTATTTCTTGTTGAGGTCCTTTTTCAGCTCATGCAATTTGCGCAAATTTGCACAAGGAAGTCGTTGCATGAAAATTTTTTTGCTTGTACAAGCAATAGAGTTTGGCAAATGCTTGCTCAAATCAATTAGCGCAAATTGCTTGAGCGTGAAAACGATTCATTAGACAGTCAATATTTGAGACGTCAATTCAACGATGCGAAGTAAGAATCGACATTCATGTTTGATTCCACAGCCTCCCAAGACTACGATAATTGTTGGATACATGTTAGATTACAATTGATCTCTATTCTCTTTTCCTCGATGAAATAGTCAAGAGTATTAATGAGAAACTTCCAATTTTGTTTGTTCAGAATTACTCTCTCTTTGTGATTTACTTTAATCATGAGTCAAATGGTTCCGTTTTAATAGCGTCTTCTAGTGGAGAAGAAAGTTCAAAAGTGAATTTAAATCAAGGGCATTTTTGCGCTATGATTTCTTATGATTGTCGCATAATTTAACTCAACAACAGTGCTTAGAAGGACTTGTCGCGGCTTTTGGTAACGAAACACAATCGAAAACAATAGTGATTCCAGGAATACAAAATTGGACGCAGCAATCTGATTTTCGTCAAAGTCGTCCATTAACTGCAGCTGTTCCAAAAACATCGATGCTGTGCGAGAAAAGATAAAATGGGGCGACATGTGACATCAGTAGATAGAGGCATCCTTAGGCATAGTCATAAAACAAATATATACGTTTTTACATGAACATTTAAATGTTAAAAAAACTAATCCAAAAATTCAATGCGAAACATGGAATCGACATCGTCACAGGTGATGAAACTTCAATTTATTGCAATGCTCCAGGGACGAAGTATCAGTCGACTGTTTGGGTCTTCTAAAATCAACACAAACCAACAAAGGATGTTTGTTTACGAGGTGTTTCGAAAAAATTGTTCGCTTCGTTCTTCAACTTTACTGGTCTTATTGCTTCGGTGACTTCAGAAATCGAGAAACAATTAATGCTGATTGGTAAACAACAATTTGCTTGCTAGAAGTAAATTAGAAAAAATAATGTAAAAAATGGATCATCCTGCATCATGACAATACAGGTTCACACACAACAGCTGAAAGTTTATCACCCAATGATTTCTTCCTGTTTCCTAAGGTGAGGAACAAATTGCGTTGTCAGCGTTTTACGAGCCTGAAGCATATAAGACGTATGTTTCGGATGTACATACAATATTCTGAAAAGAAAAAATATTTCAAAAATTAGTTTAATCGTACGCTAAAGTGTATACAAAGTAAAAAATACTTTGAAAAGTAATAAAACTACTCGTTCGAATACTTACATACTTTCCCAAAATTTTCGCAGCATCCTACGTATAATCTTACTTTTTAAATAATCGAAATCTACCGGTGATGCAACACAAATTTTCTCTTTTAAATGCTTAGAAAATCACAGTATATTTAGGTGACCAACCCTCATTATAATTTGGAATTAATTTGTTTTAAGTTACATTTGTAAAGCTTGTAAAAATAATAGATTATACATCAAGGGAGTGAAGTGTATGATTTTTACCCGAGGTGTAGTTCGTAGCTCGAGGGTTCTACAAAATACCGAGAGGAAAAATCATTCACTCCCGAGGTGTATGTACTATTTTTTGCACGACCCAGCGATTTTAATTGAAAAAATATTAAAGTTTTCAAATTATTTTTAATTGTCAGCATGACATTCTTATTTTACGAACACAAAAATCACATCGATTCTAATGGATGGCAAACGGAATATTAAGTTGGCCATACTTTTTTGCTCAAGGGAGTAAAACAGCTAGTTTACTCCTTAAAATTGTGGGAGTAAAATTGCTCATTATATAGAGATCGTGCAAAAAATTTATTGTACAGAACAGTAATGTTATTTTGTGCACAGTACTTACTGGATATAGGAAAAAGTCGATTTGTGCTATGTAGACATGTGTAAATATATTGGTAATACAAGGTCCTCATTAAATACAGTTTATTGGACAACTTACAATGTTAATATACTGTGTTGAAGCCCGTTTTTGAAATTAAATTATTAATTAAATTACTATTAATTATTAAATTATTTTAGAATGTAAATCTATTAAAATTTCATTTTGCTTTTTACTGGTCGGAAGATTATTTTTGTGTAAATTTTAATAGATTTCAGTAACTACTGAATTAAAAGATAACTTTCTGCATGAGCTCGTCTCTTTGTGTTAGATTCGGTCATTCTCTAGTTTGAGACGCACTTTTTTGGTCTTAGTTTTGGCTGTTACAATTTAGTTGCAAGCAAGCTTTCTGTATGATAAAGTTTGTGCATTAATTCAGGAACAATAATGTTGGTACCACTTATTGTACTTGTTGCCAAATGAATCAGTCTTAATTTATCGCTCGAAACTCTATCATTATAAGTGCATGTTTGATTAAAGTGGTAGTTGTTGTCGTCGTCAATTTCCGCTAACTATTTCTCTTTAATTAAAATACCCATATTCACCTTCATAACTTCGAAATTATACACTGTGTCCACATTTCGATGCTCACCATTGGTATCTCGGTTATTAGAAAACATAGAGCAACGGTTAAATGGGGAATGTTTTGCAGAATTCAATGATCGCCACATATCTCATTTCAAATTTACCATAACTTTTTTAAATTTTAAGATAATTAAAGAAAACCAAAATTTGCCGATTTCAATGTTCCTCAATAACTCGATAACACCTAATGTGAGATCTTCTAAAGTTTTACAATGTTCAGACACTTTTTTAAGACAAAGCTTTTGATATAAACAGAAGCCCCCGATTGTCATTTGTTTTCAAGTTATTAGTGCTAACTTTTGTTTTTCATATGGCAGCCATATTGGATTTTTGATTACTTAGATAGTCTTTAAAGAGCTTTTTCAACGATGTATAACTTACCCGAAAAATTTTTTTATTTGTAGGGAGATATTAACAAAAAACATAAATTAATTTCTAATATGAAATTAGTAGGCTATGAAATTAAACAACAATAAGGAATGAAAGCTTAAAGATATGCTAAGTAATACTGTAAAATAACGAAATGTTACTGATCTTTAATTTCATACTAACAAATACAGACTACCCAATAAAATTAGTGAGCCATGGAATTAAACATCCGCGTGAAACAAAATGACAAGCTGTCAAATTACAATTAGTGCTGCAGAGATTAGTTAATTAAAATCTTGTGTATTCTTAATTCGTAATTATTGATAAGTAATTATTTTTAAATATTAACATTAATAAGTATTGATGTAATGGCACATAAATATTCAAATGATGAAAAAGTTGATATGTTGGAAGTGTATTTCAAAGCAAATAGAAACTCTGAAAATGCTTGTACGAGTTACGCTGAGTGTTTTCCGGAAAGACAACAACCTCACAGGACAATGTTTGGAAGGATAATTAGCAATTTACGGAACTTTGGAAGTTTCGAACAAAAGAGCTTAACTACGAAGTTAGTGATGCTGTTTTACGTCGAAATAATATTTTGCAAAATGTTACGAACAATCCAAGCACATCAGTTCGCCGAGTGGCTCGTGAAACTGGAATTCCAAAATCGACTGTTCACAAAACCTTGAAGAAAAGCAAATACCACCCTTACAAACCAACAATTGTACAAGGTTTAAACGATAATGACTATCACCGAAGATTACAGTTTAGTAGGTGGTACCTACGAAAATGTGAAGATGATGCTAATTTTCCTAGGAAAATAGTCTGGACAGAGGAAACACGATTTACCAATTGCGGAGTGTTCAATAGGCATAACTATCATCATTGGTCTACTGAAAATCCACATTTGGTAAATCAAAGAAGATTTCAAGTTCGATTTGGTTTTTAATGTCTGGTGCGGTTTAATTGGTATGCAGTTTGTTTATATTTTGTTTTTGTTTTTTGAGTTTAGTTTCATTTTAGATAATCACTTAATAGGTCCTTTCATCTTTGATTACAATTTGACTGGTAACAGATATGTGGAGCTACTAACAAACGAGATAATACCTGCTTTGAGAGAAATTATTAATCCTGAGAACATGCAAAACATTTGGTTCCAGCAGGATGGTTGCCCGGCCCATAACACTCGTGACGTACAACATTTTTTGAGAGAAAACTTTAATGAGAGAGTGCTTTCAAATAATGGACCAGTGCAATGGCCTGCGAGATCACCTGATCTTACCCCGCTTGACTTTTATTTATGGGGTACCACTAAAAACGAAGTATTTAATTTTGCACCGCCAGAAACTCGAGAAATTTTAGAAGAAAGAGTGGTGGATGTACTAAGATCATTAAACGGAAACACACTTCGTAGAGTTTGTAATTCTGTTAGAATAAGGTGTCAAAAGTGTGTGGATCAGAATGGTCGTCATATTGAACAGTTTATTTAAGTAAAGCTGAGCTTTTTAGTACTCTTTCTTTACTTTTTTACTTTTATGACTTTCTTATCGTTTCCTATTTCGTTTTCAGTATTACTTAGCATATCTTTAAGCTTTTAATTTCTTATTGTTGTTTAATTTCGGAGCCTACTAATTAGAAATTATTAGAAATTAATTTATATTTTTGTTAATATCTCCTCATACAAATAAAAATTTTCGGTATGTATACATCGTTGAAAAGCTCTTTTTAAAGTGTATCTAACTAATCAAAAATCCAATATGGCTGCCATATGAAAAACAAAAGTTAGCAGTAGTAACTTGAAAACAAATGACAATCGGGAGCTTTTATTTATATCAAAAGCTTTGTCTTAAAAAAGTGTCTGAACATTATAAAACTTTAGAAGAGATCACATTAGGTGTTATCGAGTTATTGAGGAACATTGAAATTGGCAAATTTTGGTTTTTTAAAATTATCTTAAAATTTTAAAAAGTTATGGTGAATTTGAAATGAGATCTGTCACGAGTATTGAATTCTGCAAAACATTCCCCATTTAACCGTTGCTCTATGTCTTTTAATAACCGAGATACCAATAGTGTGCATCGAAATGTGGACACAGTGTATATGAATTCCGAATTCCTTTACGTGTGTGTACGATAATCTCCACAGCATACTCCTAACGGTTAAGAACGCGTCACGTAAACACTTTCCAACTAAGTTGACCCGCTATAAAATACATTTATCAAACTGGAAAAAAATCTAACGGCTCTGCATTTTTATCTCGTATGAAAAACAGCAAAAAAAATCAACAAATCTCTGTCGTCTACACTTCCCCGAAATTTAAAGTACTCTTATCGAAAAGCAATCTATATTTTAAGCTCCCTTCCAGCAGACACATCCTAGAAGTCTCACTCCCTCCGTGCGGGGCTCCTATAGATTCACAACCCTAGGCAACCACGTGACCGGCAATCATTCACCCTGAGACAGCCAACTCGTTGCTATGGAAATAAATCTTAGATCTTTCTACTTCTAATTGGCTCTCTTTTCGTTAATGCGACTCTCTATTAATGTAGGTATGCTGTAGCCATTAACTAAGAATTACTTAACTATTTAGAGTTGGCTAATTCCTTTTTTTAAATGTACGAAGGTCTTCTTTGTTTTTCATATGATATTCACACATGATTATATTATGATGATATAAATGTGTAGATATGGGTATTGTGCACATATAAATATATACATAGTGTATTGAAATGTTTATGTAGTACAGAAGTAGAGAATGTTTTGTATCCACAGATTAAGTTTCCCCTCCAGTTAAACGTGTACCATTTATTTACTCCGCATGTTCCATGGCATGTGAGCCTTCGTAAGATGGATTACCATTGCATTTCGGTCTCAATTTCTCCCGTTCGGACTACTTTCAAATTAGTGTAGTAGGCTGACCAAACACGAACAATTACTGTTCGAAAATTTATGTCACTGTGCATATGAAGGCTACACCAGATTTGTAGAAGGAACAGTTGCAATTTGTTAAATTAATGTAAAATAAATGAGTAAAAATTTTTGTTCTCACTTTTAATATAGTAGTAATTAGTTTTGTTTAATTTAGTTATTTAAAGTATTGTGACCTTGTAAGCAAAATTTAAATTAGATATAAATATTTATTAATAGATTATGTATTGCGGAAATATTTATTGGTTTTTCTTTTCTCCAATGTCTAGACTAGGATCCATAATAGTTTTTATTATTTTACCGATTCTAAGCCTAAACTCGTTGACGTTCTTTAGATTTGACTGGCCTAAATTAGAATTTATTTCAAACTTTCACAAAAGTGTGAAAATTATAAAATTTTCTTAATTCCAGACAATAGGTTAAATTAAATCATACGAAATTTGTATCGACAATTTGACCAAAATAATTAGACTTTGATAAATATTATTTCCTAATTTATGTGTTTCAATTATTAAAGATATTATGTTAGCATTTATAAATAATTGTCATATTTTTCCATAAATTTTCTTTATTTTAGCAATACAACCACAACCGGTTATCAAGTGGTGTATGATTCGAATTAATTTATCTAGGACCTAATGAAACTAATGAGTTGATTATGTTCATTTCTGTAAGAATCATAAGTTCTATAAGGTTGTAATTCGATTATTAAAAAATGGAATTTTGAAGTTCTCTATAAGGTATGATTTCTTCTAGGTCTCTAGGATTACTCGTAAGTCCCTGTGATATTATCTTTGAATTACAAGAAATCGCATTTTACGGAGAACTTCAGAATTCAACTTTTTAATGATAACAGGCTTAGAGACATTACAATCCTTACAGATATGAACAGAATTGACCCATAAGTATTCGTAAAATTATGTAAAGAACTGTATATTTTGTGTACATATTTAAAATTGTCAAATTATAAATGAAATTGGGAAATTAGAATTACCAGTTTTTATTTTTAATGTCTGTGGAGAAAAATACCATTTATCTTAGAATTTTGATTTATTTAGGTGAAATGACCTCAAACTCTAACTTTCTGCCAAAGTATTTTATACTTATATTTGAAAATCACTCATTGGAACACTTTAGACGAAGTGGATATTATTTGTTATTTAATTTGATTTTAAAGAGGTTTTGAAATAGTTACAACTTTATTGAACCGTCAATTCATATCGTAATAGGGGATTCATAAATTTACATCACTATCAAAAAGGATATTTAATGCCATTAACTTTTATAATTGGCGATCGTTATTGTCAATAACTGAACATTTCTCGACTTTATAACAACACTACAGATCTTTAGCTAACAATTGCACAGTGAAATCTTGTATCATTGTAAATTCTTTTAATTAATGTTCAGATTTTGTATTATTATACTTCATGAACTTACAAATGTTTTAGTTTTGGTGTTAATTACTTAATTAGTAAGGTAGGTATTGTAATTCGAAGAAGTTATATAAAATAGAGTAAATTTGTACTTAGAGTTAAAGAAATGCGTTTGAATATAATTGGGCTTACGTTTTGCGTTAGTAGTTATTGCGATTTATAAAAATAACATTGAACAAATTTGGATAGGTCAGTAAAATTCTACAGTGCATGATGTGACGTGATTGCAAATTACCTCTTGGACCTTCGTCGAGCGCCACCCGCAGAGTTAGTTGCAAATCACGTATGATTTCCCGGCAGTATCCTTACTGATTCCTGTCTCTATGAACTTACGCATTCGCATGTTCATATCTCTATAAAAATACGTTCACGTATGCACGTTGTTTCGAGGTGCCACCAACGAACGCGTGTACGTACGATCTCCGCATATTTTAGCGCGAGTAACAAAATGACGTCACTCATACAATATTCTATAAATATTGAAATTTTTATACGCATTTCAAAATTGTGGGTGGTAATATATAAATAACAAATTACTTGTGCGTTATATTGTCGCTGAATCGGAATTGGCGTGTAAGTTTTATCAATTACTTCTGAGGTATAAATATAATCGATGTTTTATTTGAAGAACGTGTAAGTTGTTGTAATGAATTACTTGTCGGTGTAGAATCGAATTCCTTTTGTTTTACAATTTTAAACAAAACAAATAAACTAAAATAAAAACTAGAATCTTTTTAATACCTTAAATTGCATATACCTTCTATTATGATAAAGGTCGTAATTCGGTGGAGGCTCCAGTGATAACTTCAATACATGCTTTTGAAATAATAGTAAAACTTTAAAATGACACCTGTATATATTATTTATTTATGTTATTTGGAAAACTGACATTATAATACTCTACTTTACCTTGGTGGTCGTACTTCAGTTGCTAACAGGAAACCGATAATGGTTTTGTTTTCACCGATCAGGTTATCAAATGAGGCGACATTTTTCTTTTTAATCGATGCAGTAGTATAATTTTTTTATGACTTAATCCGGCTCGTTCTGTTCTGAGAGGCGTAATTGATGGCGCATAAGATATTTAGAGATATTAATTGCATTTAATGGTTGAATAAATCTTAGAAATATACCTAACCACGCAAGTTATTGAAATATGAGATTCTAAACAAGTTTACATAATGTTAATGCAAATCAATTGCTTGTGACTACCGACCACCGATAAATCAATTATGGCGTGATTTGATACATTAAGGTGCCTGTCAGATGTGTGATTTATGCTTGATCTGATGAATTATTAACGTTTGATCCGTGTAAATAACGATCTTCCGAACATAACATACAACTTGCGCTGTAAGACCAACTACAATACAAACAAGATAACGTTCTTTAAGGCCCGCGTCGTAAATTTAAAGGTTCCCGTGCAATGTTCGCTAAAGAAGTTATTAACTGAAAATGTAAGGACGCCCCCCTTTAAAATAATCGAAAATCATTCTTCGCGTGTGAACTCTCTTTGCTATAATTATCAAATTCAGTAACAGAAGACACGTCTAATTTTAAATATGTACAAACTACACTGACGAATAATTGTTTTATTTTTAGGAATGTTTTTATTCGGGTAGAGTGCACATGAAATGTAGTCTGGCATCAGCCTAGGTCATAGGTCACATGTGGTGTCTGTTGTCAGTGGTCAGTGCATTGTGATATCTGATTATGTTAAATGTTTTATGATCGCATTGTTTTAAACTCGTAAATAACCGGGGTGTTACATTTATCTGCTTTATTCGTATTTACATCTATTATTAAGCAATTTTTTTCGAACTTGCATGTTGCAGTATCTGTTATTGTTGTATTAAGTCATAAATTTTCAGTTGAAAAATATTGCTCGTAAAAGAGAAGAAGTTGGCAGTTATAAATTATTTGTGCTAAATGCTATTAAAATTTTATATTCTTGTAATGAACTAATGAAAAAGTGAAGTTTCAAAGAAAAAGTTTGCACATGCTTTAAATATTTTTAAATATTCGCTTTAAAATTTTCAATTTTATATTTGCTAGATTATACAGGGTGTACTTGAATAAGTTTCACTTACTGTAACCATTATTAATACACAAGAGAAGAAGCGAAACTGTGACATACGTGTGGGGCAAAGGTAAATAATAGGTCTGTTCCTGCAGCAGTCTCTGACTGGTTCGAAACCGTCAGAAGCATGCGCCGATCAAAGTTTCACATTTAAGGCAGTTCTTGAAAACGGTGATTAATTCGATGGGCGAATATATTTGACAGTTTCAAACTAGTCCAGAACGTTGCAGGAACAGACCTAATAACTTCGAAGAAATCTACATTTACTTTACAAAAAATGTATGAGAAGCGTTCAATGTGATTTAAATATCTCAGCTGAGCGAAGATAACTATACTATTACGTGTAATAAATAATAAAGCAGGAAACCTGCACATATAATACAATAAACCTATGTGACTTATGACTTTCATACGAAAGAATACGGAGATTAGCAGTTGCTGATACGTAATCAATAAAAAAGTAATGATGAAACATTTACATTCTAGTTTTTTATTAATGTTTAAGTAGTAGAAATGCAGATTTTTGACAAAATAATTCTTACAATAAGTAGAATGAATAATAAGTAATTCAATAGACGTCAGAATCTAAAAGGATTATTAAAAAAGCACGAAAATATGCACATTTCTGTTACTTGCAAATTATTTAAATGATTATTTTAATAATATAATTAATAATAAAGAAAATATAGCAATATAGTAATAGCATTTTTAATGTTGCAAGAGGTATTAGAAGGTCAATCACAAATTACAAAGCGAATTGGTACATGCACATGAAAGTGTAGGTGTAGGTTTTGTATACATTTTATTTTTTTTTCAGTAGTTCATGTGAAAGTTCTCTAGACAATAACAGGTACCTCCCAGTAACATGAATCCATCAGTAAGCGAGCTTTGAGGCTATTAACGGTAGGGTAGGTATCAGAAATTATCAAGTTTCCTGAAAATGTATAAGTATAAATTAAAATAATTCGACACTGATTACCATTAGTTCGCTGATAGCAATACAGTGCAACAAAACGGTTTTGAAAGGTATCAGAAAGTTGATAAAAATAAAATTTAGCATTTGTGTTAACATTAACAATTACCTCAGGGAAGAACTGAAAGTTTCAGTTCTATCCTAAAAGTTTCAGAGTAACAAGGGCATTATTAAAGAAAGTAAATAACTGCACTGTAAAAATGGGGGTAAAATTACAGTGATAAGTACGATAATATTACAGCGATAAGTATGGTAATATTACAGCGAAAGCTATGTAAAAAAAAGTGTTGTAAATATACAAGTATTTCGGGGTAATATCACATTCGGTTTGTGAAAACACATTAAAATGTACAGTATATTTCCTCCCATTACATTAGTAATACATAGTATTAACGTGTAATTTTACAGTGTGGAAAAATCAAACTATAAATGTGACAACAATTATCTGAAGTTAACCACCTATAAATTTGTATCACGTGACAACGATTTAAGCGCTTTCTTAAATACTCTGTTTCAGAATACCTCTAGAAGTAACGCTTTAACTTCTTCTTTTAAAGTGATCTTTAACTTAATTTCTTAAAGTTTTAAATCGTTAAATCCATTCGTTTCATTGTTTATTTATTTAGCCTAATGACTTTGTTGTACTTTATTATTTAGAGTATATTTGCGTTCTTGAAGTACTACAGAATACATTTTATAAAGAAACATACATATAAATTAATAAATTAATAATACTGTAGTATTCAAGTAAAACATTGAACGTACGTTTACCGTTGTTGTTTTATTTAAATATAGTTAATCTATTCTGGATATTTTATATAGTGGCAATGTATTACTTCACAAACATAACTATTCACATACAAAGGCGGACTAACAAAACAAATGATAAATAGCTGTTGTTTTTATTTATTTTGTTTCTGTTGTATATGTATAGAGAAATGGAGCCAACGCTATATGCATTTTTGTGAGGCATAAGAATGTGATCTTCTGTTATGTGCTCAGATAAGTATCATGTTGCGTTCCACGCGAAATATCACAGTCAATGAATCGGCTGAAATGTCGTCGAAACGGAAGTCAGTCTCTCGCCAAGCAAAGAGAAGATAGTTTCGCAAATATTGCAATTTATGGGCGTTCGCAAACAACTATATAATAATAATGCAATAAATAAAGATTATTGCATTATAATAAATCGTGCTTTTCATTAACGGAAACAATTTTTATTACACTTTTAGAAAAATTACTTCATAAATTTCCTACAGACAACTTTCTTCCACTCGCACTCGAGGACCTTAATTTAAAGCGGTGTCATGAAAATATTCAGCAACTCACCCAGGAACAAAGATAAATCCACTCTGAACAACAAATTATCTGATTACTGAAGCATGAAATACGTGATGCATGATTTACGCGCGCACTAACGTGTGTGCACGTTTATAAAAAAAGCTCCACGAAACCGAAAAGTAAGGGATGATGTGTTAAGCGGCCTTGTTTATGAAATTTTTAACTGTATGAAGATTAACGAGGGGGACGCAGAAGATAAACCATAATTAGCACAGTGTCATTTACACTTGTTTAAATTTAAAGTGCCTGTATTTTTTACGCAGATATACATCTACACTTTTTACCCTCGCAGTATAAATTAAAATAAACTGCATTTTACTTGTCATACAACATTTAGAAATATCGTGATACCTTATTAAAACCACGACTATTATCAATTACAACCATACTCTTACATCATACATGAGAAAGTAAGTTACTAAATATCAATGGATTTTCTCCAAAAAAAATGTATGCAATTAAAAAGAAAACATCAATTTTGTTAGCGTATGGTCCAAGACTGATTCTTCAGTTTGCATTTAATTAATTTAACACTGTAACTATTACTTTTCTAGATTTAAAAGTTATTTTAATTTATAAAGTAGTCATTTGTCAGTATTATTCCTTGTAATAATATATTCTACGTGCTTAATGTTAATGTTAAGTATGTATTAAATCATTTTTCTTATAGAAATGAATATTTTCATTTTAGTTTTTCAAAAATATCTTGACACAGTTAGTTATAAAATTTTAATGTATTGTATAACAAATGAAACATTTAAACAGTTTTGACTTTTTTTAGTTTGTGATAAAAAAATGCGAATTTATATCATACATATCCTGCGGGCAACATGCACCAAATATAAAGAATCTTGATGCCAGAATTCCGGCTTATAAAATGTAATATAAATTATTTGCGATTTACAGTCCAGACAATACACATAGCCATAAATCAGCGTTTATAAATTTATCTGGCTTCTATTCTTCTTCAGCCGCCTCACTTAGTTGGCTCTGGTCGTATCTCAGAAGGCCATGACTGAAGATATTTATCCGGACATATAATACGCCGCTGTATGAAATTTGTCGCACCATTAAACTTTCGTGTGCATGTAAGTCTGTTCAAAATAATATTTTCGTCCGCTAACGAAAAGCACGATGAACTACTCTAGTAGATTTACACTGAAAATAGTTAATGTAACTCATAACAGAAAATTAATTGCTTATTATAAATTCAAGTGCATAGTTGCCATAAATTCTCCCTGTAGATACTGTTTTCATGAATATACTTTATTAATATAAATTATCAACACTGTTCCTTGCTCGATAAAAATATGTTAAACAAATTTGTAACTGCATATTATACTTCAGAGAACTTTTACTACCTTTCAATATGAACGTCTTGCTATTTATAAATTTTATTTAATTACTAAAGTAAAATATAAAATTGATGTTTTGAATATTCAATTACAAAGGTGTGACAAATGTGTACAGGATTTTTGTAAATCATATAGTACATACATCTGAGGTATTTGCAGAGGAAGACAATTATAGGGATAAGTAGAAGACAAGTGGAGACAAAACAAATAGGTAATGTTAGGTAGAAGCTAGAAATTAATTCTTTATTTTTTGATATATACAGGGTGATCAAAGTTACTGCCGCACTATTGCTAACTTCATTATTATTGGAGCAACGAAGTGGTTCAAATGAGCAAAAATGAACTATTTTCACTCGGGATTACAATGGTGATATGAAGAAAACAATTGCGCATCGCATTCTCAAAATAATTGCATGTGTAAAGTTTTTTTTAATGGAACACCCTGTATTTCTTGTTGACAAATGAAAGAATATCAAATTGTAAATACAAATTGTTCTTTACTATTTTCCCTTAAAACGAATAATAAAGAAGTTATTGCGAAAGTTCATTCATCATTTACAATTAACTTTATTTATTTCAATGCATTAACAAAACTGTCTTAATGCACACTACCTTGGAATTATGTGCTTCAAAAATAAACAAACTTGAAAAACATGAGCGCAACATTTTGAGGAACTGGTATTTAAAATAAATGTAACTACTATTATGTACAAAAATAAAATTAATTAATTAAAATTTGCTACTCTTGAAACTATTGTAACTTAAACTAATTTGAACAAAATTATAAATAACTTAAAGTAAATGTTCAAAAACATTCCTAGTTTGTTCTAAACATCGCTGAACACGTTTATAGACGCTTCTAGTGGCATTTAAATGTTGCGTTCTATGAGTTGTATTAATATAATATAATAACTTCTTTATTATTCGTTTTAAGGAAAAATAGTAAAGAGTAATTTGTATTTATAATTTGATGTTCTTTCATTTGTAAACAAAAAATACAGGCTGTTCCATTAAAAAAGCTTGCAATTATTTTGAGATTGCTATGCGCAATTGTTTTTCTCATATCACCATTGCAATCCTGAGCGAAAGCAGTTCATTTTTGCTAATTTGAACCACTTCGTAGCTCCAATAATAACGAATTTAGCAATAGTGCGGTAGTAACTTTGATCACCCTGTATACTGGGTGTCCGGTAAAGAATGGGCCATACTTCAAGGGTGGCTTCTTTGGATCAAAATAAATCGATTTAGATCAATTTATCTTAGTACAATTTTGCTTCATTAAAAAGTTATGGCCTTTCCAAGATAATTTTTTTATATCAATATTTTAGCAAAACTCGCTCATTTTTGGAGACATTTAATTGTAATTTGGTATTTAGAGGTTTCTCGTACTGCTGAATCTGAATATCTGCTTATTTTTAACGTAACGTATAGAGGGCGCTCTAGGGACCCTGACATTCACTTGTTTAATGTCGTACTTTTTCTTACCTGAATATTTTTAAAATATGTTTCGTTTTCTTGAAACGACATTTAATTTACTTTAAAAAATGCATACTTATCACATGTCGCTAAAGTACACCAGTTTTGAGAAAAATGGCTTTGAATGTAAAAATGTTGAATACTTACTACATCAGTAACGCTACTTCAGGATGAAAAGACAATTACCTAAAGTTGCACTACTTCGTAATTTACTTAAATTTGAAAAAAATTTACAATTCCACATTTAAAGCAACGATACATTACGTAAAAAATTCTTATTATGTTTGCTATGGCCGCGTATTTCACTCATAGTTTAACTTTCAACTCTACATAGATTACTCCCATAGTAAAAATTATAAAAACAGTTGTTCCCATGGAAATAAAGTGAAGATTAAAGTTAAACTGTAACTGAAATACGGGTCTATGTGCCTGATTCAACGTAGACCTAAAACAATAATATTCAGCATTATTATATTCAAAGCCATTTTTCTCAAAACTGGTATACTTTAGCGACATGTAACAAGTATACCTTTTTTAAAGTAAATTAAAAGTTCTTTCAAGAAAATGAATATAATTTAAAAAATAAAGTACAGCAATAAACAAGTACAGCAATAAACAAAGGAATATCAGGATCTCGAGAGCGCCCCCTATATGTTACGTTAAATATAGGAAGATATTCAGATGCAGCAGTACAAGAAATCTTTAAATACCAAATTACAATTACTTTATTCACCAAAATCCGAAAGTCCTAGAAATTTTGAAAAGTGAGTTCACCCTATTCAAACGTTTTTAGCCCAATAAAAGTGTTTCGTGCTTACCTTAAAGTGGACTATTCACCAGTAAAATTTCTTTTATTTTAATTTTCGGCTTGGCAATCTTTCCTTCCACAAACCTTCCAGGTTAAAAAATAAGAATAATTTTATTTTCACTAATAATAATTTTATCGTTTAATTATTATTCAGAAGTTTTAAACCATTAGCATGAATATATTGCAAAACTTTTTCCCTATATTTTCCAAGTAGTAGTGTTAATTTATGATCGCAATTTTCTATACAACGCATCCCAAAAATAAGTGCTCAAACGAAGAAACCTATATTGTCCCCAAAGAAAATGTTCTTCATTCAAAACTGACACCTAGCTCATGAACTATTCAATTTAACTCAATAAAACAATTTTGCACTGCTAATGAATACCTACCTTTTTGATTTAAGGATAATACATGTTCGCGAACAAATTTATTTGATTAAAAAGTTTGTCAAAAAATTTTGACAAGTACACTGCACCCAAGTGACTTGGCGTAACTAGTGCGGTAAAAAATCTTTTGGTTTGTGAGATATGTAATTGTAAATCTTACTAAGATAAGGCAGTAATTAAAGAAAATGCAAAAAATTAATTAAGTGTTTGAAATGTTGCGCAGTGTACTTTTCACTGCTCAAAAGTAACAGGGGTAGAATATTGAATCTTTTTTATTAGATGGGTATTCGATGTAGTTTTACTGTAAAACTAAAAAAGTGGTAACTTTATGAGTTGTTCTCCGAGATATGAGCGACAACTAATGAAAAATGTTTCGCGAAGATGTATTATCCTTAAATCAAAAAGGTATTAATTGAGGCTGTTAGAAGCAAAGGGTGTTTGTTTACTAAATGCAAATATTTAGTAAAAACAGGTAATTATTGCATAATATGTTTGAATTGGCTTCCGGTTGGAACCGCGTCACGTTGACTTCTTCTCCTGCCGACGTTTCGTTCTCCATTGCAGAAAAACTTCCTCAGGGCTGCTGCTGCTGGTGGTGTTGCTGCTGCTTCTCGTTGCAGCAGAACGAAACGTCGGCAGTAGAAGAAGTCAACGTGACGCGGTTCCAACCGGAAGCCAATTCAAACATGGACGACGGCCGCGGAAGCCTTCAAGTTAAATTATTGCATAATATATCAATATTTGTAATATTTTTCTTTTGCGTAGTTGTTTTTAATGATGTTCCAAAAAAGGAACACCGAGCCTGTTAATGCCAATCATTAATAATAATAATACGATAAAAATTTTAAATCGGAGAGTCCTTAGAAGATTAGATAAAAGGTTCATGACTACAGAATCACTACCTCCGAAATTAATGCTTTCTCTTTCTTTGAAGATTGGAGTTGCATAAGATATCCTAAAGGTTCGCTAAGGCACCACATTTTGTATCCGTTTCCCACGTATAAATGTTCTGCCGCATGGGATCCATAATAGGGCATCATACTTTCACCTATATTCAGATGTTCACTAATAGCGTTTTCTATTCACTTGCACTGCTTGCACTTAGTATTGAAATGACTACTAAAAAGTAGTCATTTCAAAATTGTAATCTGTTTTTGATCTGGCTTAGGCAGTAAACATGTTGACTAAGAAGCTGCTTAGTTCTTCATCAAAAAATAAGTCGAAGCAGCTAGTAAGATCTGAAGATATAGGTTCCGGAATTTTTTGGATAATGAAAGGACCAAATGTTGGAGTCAGATCAATTTTGGAACAGTTTGGTTGAACTAGCGGAACTAGTTTCCTGGATTGCCCTGGTTGTAATGATGAACCTTCTTTTGTAGATGAGTAATAGGTATTTCGTAATCGTCGTCATAGTCAATATCATCGTCGTCCAATGTAGTAATTCCCTGTTTTGAATAAAATTAAACCGTAGCCTGAACCATGCCTTAACCTCAAGCTGACGTCCACTCAAATTGAAGTTCCAACTTCGTCAGCACTGTGTTCTTCATTCTCAGCACCCATCATTTGATGGAGTTATACATACATCAACGCTATCCACATCATTCAGCTGTTATTTTCTATTATTGCTATCAACTCTTCTGTTATCAATGCCCTAAAAATATTTGTCTTTGACTAAGTATGTTATGCATCTTTAGGCCCGGTGTTCCATTATCGGAACAAGCAACTTTTAAGCGAAATAAAAATAATACAAAATTTATTATGGAACCAAATACTTTACAATACAGGGTGTTTCAGTGATGATGCACCAAACTTCGGGGAAACGTTTCTGACATTATTTCAAACCAAATATTTTAATACAATTTTGCAATCGGAGCAACTTGAAATTTGCATTATTTTAAGTCAATGTTTTCATAAATACCGTAGCGATTTAAATTTCTGCGGCCGTGAAACAAGACGAGCGATTTAAATTGTTTTATGAATGACACGCGGCTGAAAGAAGACAATAAATATCTATCGTAAACGAAAAAAATTATGAGAGGCTTTTAACTCTACCCTTGACCGCAATTCGTGTTAAAGGTGAACACTTTGAAAGAATGTGCATTTAGCGTACGTTTTCGTCGCACTAACATTTATGCAAACCGTAATTACATCAAATTTGTTCCTTACTCCTTGTTCAGGTAAAAAAGAGCCTGTGTCGCGTAGTCGCTGAGCTACCCTGACAAACATTTGATAATGCGGATGTCGTTCACGATTAGGAAACAGTTCCGCGTACAGATGTGATGCCAATCGCGCGTTTCCCGACATTCCCCGTATAACAAATGCATATCCGCGTACTCTTGAAACGCATCAACACATACGCAAACATACACTAATAAACTTAAAAAAATGAAAAGTATAAAGTACACCGATTAATAACCTACTCTTCCATTCAACGCGAACGAGAACGGAGTAAATGTGTTTCATCATAGCATCTGAGACGCGACAGTTTATGGGGTAATAAAGCAATTACACGAACGTTAAGGCAGGTTAAGAATTCGGGCCGCTCTCATCTATTGTACGTTTTAAAAATATACGATTCTCCTTTCCCTTCGATTATCTCAAAACTTATTCATTTAAAAAAAATATTATAGGAAACTTTTATTTCTTTTCACGATATCTACCAACATACCGAGTTTGGTGCATCTTCACTGAAACACCCGGTATACAAAATATGTTAGTAGATATTTGCTTATCTTTTGCAAGACATTTTTATCACATCTGACAGTATAGAACAAGACAACAAAAGTCATAAACGAAATTAGCAAACAACGATTTTTGTGTCAAATGAAACCGACAAGTGTGCCAACAAGTCATACGAGACAGGCGGCGGCTATGATTGGAAATTTGTTTTACATCTGAAAATATGCGTCATGTTCCAGTTTTGGAACACTGGGAAAAAATGGGTTAATTTGACTGTGATTTTTTTATGGAACTTTAACTTTGAAACTCTTGTTTTCAAACTCACAAAAATTGCACTTACACCCCTTTGTTTCTGACCGCCCCAATTAGCTTTGTAAAACTGTTTTGTTGATTTAAATTGACCGAATGGTTTATGGACTATGTACCAATTTTGAATGAACAAAATTTTTTGGGAATAAAATTCAAATGCCCATAAAATAAAAACTAAGCCAACATAGGATTTTTATCGATGAAATCTCGTCTACTTTCGTTTGTGCACTTCTTTTTGGGACACCATAAAGTGTGACTGACAATTATTACGCCAAAGAAAAACAACGATAAGCGATATCCAAAAAAAGGAAAAATATTCAGTATTCCTCCTTATTCTTTCCAATGCAGGTGTTTTCAATTTTATTTTTTATTATGACGATAGCTGCCTGAAGAAGATAAACTTATCGAAACCGATCGCCAAATTAAACTTTAAAATTAGGAAGTACTCTTCTCATTAATCTAACAATAAGATCAAAAATTTTATTATTAGATGTTTTAAAAAAGTACTTCAATTTAAGATCTTAACTTTGAATTTGTATTTACCTTACTATTGTTAAAACTTGAAAGAAGTTATATACGCACTGTGCGTGAGTAAATTTAAACACGCATAGTGAATATTCATATTAAAGCCTGTGTTAATTTTCACACAAAAGTCGCAGCGCAGCGCAAAAAATTGTTTAACTATTTCAATGTTTATTTGAGTGTGACGTTGGCTTGAAGAGGTGAATAAGATATTCGGAATAATTATTAAGAACCATATCTTTGATATCTAGGACGGAAGAGTTTGAAATATAATAACGCGCAAGAAAGAGAATTCGTAAAACTAAAATAAATTGCAGGGAGGAAGTTTGTTTGTGGATTTTTAGTAGAAAATATGCTATAGAATATTCTCACAATATGTTACAAGCAATAAAAGCCTGCATTCTAAGATGAAGCGAACTCCCTCATCTTTTCGAGTCGACGCATACAATACAAAGATATATACACACGGTCCATTTATATTTGAAACTTTTATTTGAAAAATATGGCTACACAAGTTGTCAGAAAATAAAACAAAAGTCGATAAATTATTGATGGACCTGGTCCGCAGCTCGCCTACAGAAGCAACTCATGCAATGACGATATATTTTGATAAAGTATATCAGAGTAAAGACGATGGTGACTGCACAGTTTAGATTTAGTTTTGTATTTTCTTAGAGCGACCTACTTCGTGTTCGGAATATAACTTTCGGTCTTTAATCGTCGATCAAATAAAGCTTTGTTTACTTAATACGGAAATTTATAAAAGCAAACTACACGATAAATTTATTTAGCGTCGCTGGGTTTTTCTTTATGTCCTTCGCGATTATTTCCTGCGTAAATTCGCCCAAAACCCCGCTGCACGCCGTAAACATGCCCGGACATGGTCGAATTCATCGATTGTTATGTAATATTTAACGAAGCCTGGCTAACATGATGATGAATTTTGCGCGGTTTACTGCATGTTGTTCTATTGTATTGAAATGTGCTCTAAACTATCGCCATCAAATCACTGCTGTGCAATAATTTAGGAATCAATCGAAATCACGTACAGTGTTCATTTAATATTTCTGTTGGCAGTTCTGGAGTTACGTTTTGGCCATAAATTTTACCAAACAAAATTAACTCATGCATAATAAACCTTGGTGGCACATACGTATATGCTGAAACACTTCATAACTAATCGCACTCTCTTTTTCATTATTATTATTATTATTTGCAGTACGTTTAATCATTCATCAAATAATATTAAATTAAATTAAGAGTGCCGCTTTTAAAAGACAATTTTAGTTCGTCAGACTTAAAATAAAAACTTTACGCCTTCCACGAAGTAGATTTAAAATAAGAATGAATACGTTGATTAGTGAAAATAAATCCTTGGATTTCTTGAAAGGCTACATCCGTCAGAACTGGTCTTTTTAGCAGGGAATACACGATCCCACATGTCTTAATACATGTATGAAAAGAAGTATTCGAGTGAGAAACTGAATGGTTAAAAACAATAATTCTTGTTGCACGATTAGAGAAGCAAAGGAAAATAAACGGAGGAACTTTAAATATTATTTTCTTGTAAACTCAATAAATCATCTAATCAACTTGACTTGTGCTACATAAGCATTATAAGCAGGTAAGCTCCGCCCACAGGTTCTTCTCGCGTTGCGAGATCTCTACTTGTTACAATTTTTTGATTGGAGCAGCTTTAAACAACAATTTTTCACTTACTTGTTACCGGATAAGAATATACTTAATTAGTTGAACCAAGTCCACCACATTTTCCAGTCTGTCAGTCAGTCATTAACACGAGCTGTCTGTGGCGGACGACATTCGCCAAAAACTCCTTTCATCTGTGGCCAACTATTAAGATAACATATCTCATGTTCTTTAAATAAAATAATCTTTTCAGTTTTGTATTTAATGAATAATGAAAATTAAAGTACCAGTAGTAAACTGTATCTTTTTAAATTTATTAATATTATAGCAGTTCTCGAAACTGTTGGTCATAAAGAGAAGTACAATTTAAACGGATTTTGACATAGGTATGGCACAAAATATATTTAGACATGACTTTACCTCTCCGTAATCACTCAGAACTGAAAGTCTTTTTGGACACGCATTGTTTACGTAAGCTATTGGTTTATATAAAAGAATCCTTAGTACCTTTAATATACAACTTTCCTTATTTATACATTTATAAATTTATTAAAATGTAATTCAAACAAAGTATTGAAACAGAAAAACTTCAAATTGTAGAACAATATTTAGTAGTCGTTGTTGAAACGAGATCTTACCTTTCTAAATACTGTACGTCAGATTTCAACTCTGCTACGGTAGTTAATTGACTACCAAAAGCTTGTATGCTATCATCATAATCACTGCATAATGGGTCAGCATCTCCTACTGCGAACATTTTCATTACAGTTATATCTTATAAATATACCTTATGAATATAAAGAGAAAGGAATATGAAATTATTTGCGCCCATTACAGTAATGTTACAGCTGAAATAAAAAGAATTGGAAACGAAATGTTTTCAATTGTAAATTTGGTTCTATTTGTCAATTAATTGTGTATTTGAGAATACATACCCTTCAAGAAAATATAACCTATTTATTTATAAACTGTCATAGCGTCAAATAATTCTAACCTATTTCTAAATAAAGTCATTTTCACAGTATGAGAATATTTTTTTTTGACATTGCCCGTTTTTATTGATATGTACGTTAGATTCGTGGTTATCCAAGTATCAAATTTCAATCATAAAGTATGGTTAAGTCTTTGGTTTATCTGAAGCTGAAATAAAATATTTAATACGTAGCAAGTAATTAGGAATAAAATAGAATATATTATAACTTCAGATGCCGAAAAGAGATGCACGTGTGACTAATTACAATAGCTATACACAAGCAAAAACAGAATCGGTAATGTAAAGAGAGAAAAAAAGCAACAATTTTATAACAAGATCTTTTATAACGTTAGATTGGAGTGACAGAAACTCGTAATGAAAGTTATGTACAATCAGAATTAAAAGTTATCTCTTCAATAAAATGTAAATGTGCGGTCTTTTCCATTCTGATCATCACAACAAGCAGGCGGCCAAGTAAACATCGACAAGAATTCGATGCGTGCATGCTCTCCGCTTGTCCGCCTTGTCTTTATAGGGGTCAGAAACGATTGAGCCACAATTTTTCTTTTTATTGAGAAGACATTACGTTTAATTCTGATTATACTTATACGTGCATGACATTGTATTTATATACCATTAAGCAGTTAACAATAACGAATATTTTTAGTTTTCTTTTAAATTATCTCATTTTTCAATAACCGATTACAATTATTTATTAATAAAATTGATTTGGAATTCCTTTCTTACTCGAGTCCAACGAGAATTTATTAGAATTATTTAATATAAAAATAGCATCCTACTATACACATATTTAGTAAAATTTTCTTTCAATTTCTGTGTTCAACGGATGCTTGAGGCTCCGGAATACTAATTAGAGGTATTTTGCATGCATAGAAACTATAATGCGAAATTTGAATGTTATTGGCACTCAAATTAATACTGATTAATCAATTACAGAATCCCGGTGTTCCAATGCCTCACGCTTCCGGTGAACCGGATCTCGGTCCAATGTTGCCAACCCCCGCCGGAAACCACTAAGTAGGACCATCAACAATATACGTACTACGCCAAATTGGACTCATCTTGTGAAAACTTGTGTATACTTTAGTGAATAAGTGTAAAAAAAATTAATATATATATTTACAAATATATATAATATAAATATAATCCAAAGTATTTCGTATTTAATTATATAAGAGAATATTTTTCGAACTTTCCATTTTACTTGCGTAGCAGTGTGAAAACTGTCTTACATGTACACGTAACTGTGCCATATAGTGAGGAAAATTGAAAACGATATACGTATTTATTATACGCTCTCGATATGGATTTTCGTTTTTTTTTTTATTAATAATCATTATTTTTGTAATGATATGTACATTAACTGATTATTTTTCCTAACTATCGAAATTATGTTTTGTCAATCAGTCGGTCGGAATGGTCTGTAGCAATTGTAAATGGATCTCTATTTCTTGTTATATTCTAGGTACAAACCCCTGTATTTTTTTTTCTTTATTTAAGTCGTCGTAGTTTAAAATATTTCGAAGTTTTAGGGTCGCTATATGATATAGATATGCTTTTGGTATCTATAAAGAACGAGCACATGATGCAAAGTAAATAGATTAGTATTAGACAAAATACCTAAATGTGAAGTGTTTTGTTTCTTATAGACTAAATTTAACACGATTTGATTTTTTTTTTATTTAAAAGTTTTAATTTAAAAAAAAATTAATATCTATACGAAATTATAATCGGTATTCGATTTTCTGTTCTAAAACTGAGAATTAAATTCGATACGGAAAAGTTAGTTTTTCGTATGTTACGTGATTACGTAAATTTCTATCGGCAACGAACACATGCTTTCTCTCCATCTATTTGCATTTTATTGATTGGTTGGATAAGGCAACGAAAATTTCAATTTTATTGGTGCATATTTATTTTGCATCTTGTGTGCCCATTCACACTGGTTACATGTAAATGTATAAATAAGTAAATTATTTACGTAAGTTAATTTAGAAATTTTAATTTTCCTGTACGTTTCGACTAGAGCACCGCTTGTACTAATTTGAACGTAGAAATTCAGAAAATAATTTTGTAAGAGCGTTCATTCTTTGTTTTTGTAAATGGAATAGAATTAATGGTGTACATAAATTTGAATAAACTCTCAACGTGAATTTACATAAAAGCTATATACGTATAATACCTTAAAAGTAGTCGTAGTCGTAATAATTATAATCTACGTATTGTTTTGTTTTATGTTGATTTATTTAAAATTTACGGAAACGAAAGTACAACAGATGTATACGTTTTACAAAGTACTTAATGCAATCGTAAGCAGAGGAACTCTGTACCTTGCAAAACCCCAGTGTGTTTGGGCGGTATTACATACGTACACGAGTGCTACTACTACATTCTTCTAATCCCAAACTTTGTATATAGATTTGTAAAATTTTCCATAGAGTTAAGGATAGAGTGTATACTATTCGAATAAGAAGTTTATTATTTGTTTTGCTCCAATTTTATACACATTTTGTTGCTTGTTGCTCAAAATAAATTTCAGTGTGTAATATATTGCTCCTTCTTGTCTGTCGTATATGTGTGACTGTAATTTATTTTAATAAAAAGTCTTGTTCACTATTACATTTCTTGTTTTTACTTACGCTTACTTTAAACAAAGTTATTTAAAGATCTTCATACGTTTCAAGACGAATCTTTATAAAAAAACTACAAGTTTCTAACGTCATTTGTTCAGAAGATATTTGCAGTTGTTTGAAATATAACAGTGATAATTTTTTCAAAAGTTGAATAACGCGAAAGCGGTTTACTTTAAGACCTATGTGTGGTGGTATATACATAAAGTCACATTAAAATTCAGTCCTGAATCCCAAACTATAAAAATATATAGGATGTTCCATTTAAAATAACGAAGTGCATAACGCCCAGACTAAACGGAATACTCTGTATACAACAAATACTATTTTTAAAATATACTCCACATGATAGAGTGAAACTCATTTGAAACATCTTTTATTTTTTAATTAGTAACTAAATTAGTATGAAAAAGTCGTCTGTAAAAAAATGTTTTCGAACGAGAACCTGAAAGAATCTTATCGGATCCTTTTTTTCACAAACATTTGAATTTCAGAATTTCATATTCAAAGGTATTTTTCGATTATGTGCAAGGTTTCTTACTGCATCTTCTCAAAGACAATTCATTCCTAGTTTTTGAGATTCTCTTGCGCCTGAGGAGATAGAAATTATGTTATTAAAACGGCTTCTGATCGCGACTGCGAACTTAAGGAACAGTTGTGAGTTCTAGCAGGATAGCAGTCATTGACTGCCATTCTGCTAGAACTCACAACTGTTCCGAAATTATGTTATATCAGAATATACAAATATCACATGGTCAAAGTTAGGTAATGGGTCTATTGCTTGTATCGCGAACTATTTGAAAAAAAATGGTAACAATTCACAAGTCTTTAATTCACCAGTCCTACTTCTCCTTATGGAATATTAAAATCAATTTTTAAAACTAATGGCTAATGTTCTCTCATGTACTCGGAGAAATTTCTCTTCGTTTTAAAAATTCTGCATTATATAAGCAAACTATAATAGAGTTAACTTATTCTAAATTCAAGAACCCCAATTTTCCGACTCTATTTATTTTAGTTGAGTAGAAGCAACTCCCTTTAAACCATTAAATAATTCACAAAAAGTTTAGCACTTAGACATTCAGTTTGAAATAATATCTATATTTTTACTATCATTGAAATGAATTTTCTCTACAAGGCGCAACTCTTTAAGAAATTTGTGGATCTAATAGCATTTTCCACTGGCTGCACTAGTGTGCACTGAGTGTATTGTCATCTCGGTTCAGCTTTATGTAATAAAACGAGATAGAGATATCCTGAGTGCACACCGGTGCAGCCAGTGGAAAACGCTATAATATTAACGGTGTCAGTCATTTAAATATTATTGCGGAACAATATTTGATACGGAATCGGTGATCATATTTCGCTTGAACTTAAAAGAATCAGGAAAAAAATTAGTTTGATAATTTTAAAACGATATTGATTTATTAATAAAATATGTATAATGTTATGGACGTTAACGGAACGATTATATCTAAAACTGATCTTATTGAAAAGTTTAATGACAAAGTTTTTCCACAAATTACATATTTAGGAATTTCTATATTTTAAAGTTGGACTAAACTTTGGGTATTAATTTTTTGTTATTTATTGCTATAATTTAGTACGGTAAATCACAATTAGTAATTTACGTACGCCAAAACAAATAGTTAATGACGAACCCGTTCCGACTATAATCACATTAACCTGTTTATTTACTTCCGTTAGAGATTTGTTGGAATAATGCATGGTATAGGAGAGGCACGATAGTTAGCGTTGCACGTCATCTACGATTTCATGACGTCACATTATGCGTTGCTGCCGGATGGCAGAATTTCAAATCAGCTGACATATATAATTTAAGGTTATATTTTGTCAATTTTTATTTCTTCTGGACGTGTTAATGGTAATGAGAAAAGTATAATTATGTTACTTTTGCAGAGTGGAAACTTTTAATGCTTTAAATAATAAAGTTGGTCGGTAATATCATTCATATTTTGTAAACAAAAACAGTTTTGGGAATACACTACAATAACAGTAGTGAAGAGAAATGCAAATTAAAACCATTAAAGATGTTTTGTAATCTACTTTTAGATTACAAATTCATAATCACTTCTCCTCGACAGTCAAATTCATCAACTTCGCAATGCTTCTTCGGGCACTAATACAATCAATCTGTAATAAACATTTGTACTACTTTTGAAGGTGTTTGTGAAAAGTAATTATGAATTTATTATACAAATGTTCATCAAATAAGAATCTAGTTTAATTTATTATAATCTTTATTACATAAATTTGGGTAAGTAATACAGTCAATACATAAATATTTTATCGTAATTCTGCACAATATTGCCAGCAAATTTTTAGTTCTGTTCTTTCTTCTCATGTATAAATACTAAATAAATTTAATAGCTTTAATCAGCGTCACTGTCTGATTCACAGCAGAAGCTAGAGTCTTCCTCCAAATTGATAATCAAGGGACACACATCGTCATGATCCATACCCACTTCACGTTCCCACCATCTGATTATTTCTGCCTCTGTACGCTCAATAAACCCAAGTTTGAGTAGTAATCGCTTGCAAAGCTTATTCCCACATTTTCAAACAATTTGCTACACCATAGCTATCTCGTCCAATATGCGTATTATAATAACTTTTGGTGAAGCCCCAAATATTCATCAATCCTCTTCGGCGGTTATCTTTTTTCCAACGAAAATCAATTTTTTTCAATACTTTGCCAAGTGATGATAACTCCCGTTGTACAAGTCTCTTTCTTTTAACAAACTCAGCAAACTTTTACGTATAACATGCTGACCTATGACAAGTAATAATTTACATAATATACAAAAAAATTATTCGTAAATGCTTACGGTTGCGATACATTTCATAAATAATATTGCGTATTGCAACTTGAGTTACATCATCCACATCAACATTAGGCTTAGCTCTGGTTCGTTTCCTTTTAGGTGAAGGCAAGGGTTGATTTTCTTTTGATGCTGTTGAAATTCTACTAATAGTAGCAATACTTAAGCCACATGCTTCAGCAGCACGCTAAAATAAAATCGTGTTTTTATGTAATTCATAATAAGTATACAACTGTAATACCTCTCTAACAGCGCTTAATGGTAGCAATGGACCACCATTGTCACGTTCTCTTTCGAAGTAGTTGATGAGACGACTTACAACTTCCTTCGTCTGTTTACATAAATTTTTAGGCATGTTGCACGAAACTCAACACACGTTAAGTAGTTCTGACAAAAACTGTTTTAGGTCGTAAAAATTTAGTAAACTATAGAACGCAAAATGAAAGCAACTGAAACCACCACAAAACTTGTTGACATAACTAAATTGGCAACAACGACAAATTTTAAGGAATACCAATTCTCAAAACACAAATTCACTAGAATTTTACGGCTAATAATAAAATATATCGGGCATATTTACTTTACATTTATTATTCAGATTTCTTAAATTTTTATAGAAGAAGCATTTCATTGTGATTTTACAACGTTAATACATTAATAAGTTACTTTCAAAATTTCTTTTTCTTTCGTTTGATGGCAGACATAGCTAGCTTCTGACGACACGTCTGACGTCATTAATGACGTGCACCGCTAACTATCTTGCCTCTCCTATATCTCGTCGTTATGTTCATGCTTTACAGGCGGAGTTGCCGCTGAAATAATAATTCAAAGATGAGGTTTTAATAATTTCTCGTCACTAGAAACCTAAATTTAACGTTTAAAGTTATCGTTGCTTCTCTAAACGGCCGACGATATATGAAAGTGACAAATGTAAACAAAGATTTATGTAATAAATTATTTTAAATTTTTTAACGCACACTAAAAAATTTATGTGTGAAAAAGTATTGTTGATTCGATGTTTAATCTGGCTAGGCCTTCGAACCGGAGCTGAACCGAAAACCGAAAAAACAGTTATTTGTGTCGGAACGAAAACCGGAGTTGAACCGAAAAAAATATCGGTTCATTTCGGTTCGATACATGCTCAGACACGCATGTTAACACATTGTCATTTGCGGAGTCTCGTAGTGTAATCGTACACGTCCTAGCACGAAAGAGAATTTAACGCGATTTTTTTATTGATACAGACAGATGACATTGATTTTCATTAATTATTTAATCATTTGGAAGGGAACCGAAAACCGAAAAACCGGAAAGAACCGCTATTCTTGCCGGAACGAAAACCGGAACCGAACTGATATATACTTTTTTTATTAAACCGGAACGAAAACCGGAACAAAAAAAATTAAGGTTCGAAGCCCTGAATCTGGCTAACTGCACTGATTGAACAGAAGAGAATTTTATGAAGGTCAATGTCTATCGTCTATGAGTATTTGTGCATTATTAAGACTTCCAACATCAGACATGCACTGCAGTGACATTTATCTTAAAATTCACTACTATCCCGTACGTATATCATTACTCAATCTAGACAAATGAATATACGGACAATCTGCACATTGCGTTTGGAATTTATTACACTGATTTATTGCCGCGGCTTACGTATCTTCTACTGTTAAACATAATGCATAAAAATGTGAAACAAATCAATCCCAGTCTCAGTGTATTTTCTGAACGGTTAAGATTCTGATTCTGACATTGCTCTCAAGATTTGCTGTGACTTTGAATGAATTGAATATGTACAGTAGCGGACATTAAAATCCCGGCAAGAATTTGACATGTGCGTATTTCGACAAATTTGGTAAACCAAGGTTTTATTGAGGTTATATTTCTGTTAAAATAAATAAATAAAATTTGTATTAAACGTTAGAATTACTAGTGACATTATGTTTACCTATTAAACGTCAAAAATATTAAAATGAGATTTACATTGTAGAAATGACGTGCCCGGATTTTATTGTCCGCTACTGTACCTATGCTACAATATTTTAATATGTGGTGATAAAGTCCCGCACCAAGCTCATAATTTGCTTATTTAATGTTTTTTTGCAAAATCCTCTAACAGGTAAATGTTTAAATTCCAAGACACATTTTAGTGCAAAAATCTTTTCTCGATCGGAATTTCTTTGTCGCTATGAGGTCATCATTATTTAGTAGTTGCATAGCCCAATTAGTTGAGTTCCGTGGCAACAGGTTTGACGTTCGGCCGGGCAATATTAGGTGTGGATTCGAATCCCCTCCTGGTGCATATGGGTTCTATGTGAGAGATAGAGTACTTATGTGTCGGATTAAGTTTCGGATTCATGCCGGCTCCTTTGAATTGAGTTTTCTGCATTTTCCCGGTAAGGCGAATTCCGAAGGAAAACTAAATATCATAAATCGATCGCAGCCGCCTACACTCCTCCCCGACGAGCCCTGTGAGCTTGGAAAAAATGGTGGAAAAAAAACGGCAACCTTAACTTTTTCATGCAGATTTTGATCGTTCTTTTTGTCAGTTAAATGGCGATATAAAAAAAAACAGTACTGGGTGGATGGGTCGATGGGTGGATGGTGGATGGATGGATGGAAGGATGGATGAACGGATGGATGGGTGGATGGGTGGATGTATAATAGATCGAATCAGCAAAGTTCTCAAACAACAGAACATCAAATCCATTTACTTACCCATTACTTTCAGACTGCCTACCCTCCACAAAAGATTACTTCCCCTTACAATCCGAAGGTGTGTACCGAATGCCATGTTACTGTGGGCGTGCATACATTGGTGATACAAAATGATCAATTAGCACTCGTGTTTCTGAACATGAACGCTGTACCAGACTATTACAAACAACTAGCTCGGCCCCAGCTGAACACAAACTAGAAACCGGTCACCAAATCCTATTCTCCGACACAAAAGTTCTAGGCCGCTCATTTCATTTTGTCAATCGTAAAATCAGTGAATCCATAGAAATCCTCAAACACCCCAATAACCTGAACCGTGATACTGGCTTTTACCTCCACAATGCCTGGAAACATCTCATTAACGATCCGTCACCCCCAACAGATCAATACCCACTCACCGTTCCGACCCATACCCCCACCGACCACGACAACAGACATACCCACTCAGTTTGAACGACTAACGAGAAGCAGCAGTAACACCACCAGCAGCGGCAGCCCTGAGGAAGTTCTTCTGCAATGGAGAACGAAACGTCGGCAGTAGAAGTAGTCAACGTGACGTGGTTCCGGAAGCCAATTCAAACATGGACGACGGCCACGAAAGCCTTCAAGTTAAATTTATGTTATGTTACAATGAAAATCAGAAAAGTTGATTCACAGGGAACGGCTTCCATACTTTTGTTAATTTTTACTTGTTTTTGTGTTCAACTTCCAGATTATCATTAAAATAAAGTAAAATAAAATTGTATTTTTGAATTGTAATGTTTATTTTTTCCGAAAAATTTGTCGTGTAAGGTGCTTATTTTTTTATATCACCATTTGAAAAAGTTAGGGTTGCCTTAAAAATAGTAATGATGACGTCACAGCGGAAAAACGAATACTGATCAAGAAAAAAATTTGGTATTAAAATGTATCTTTTTAAAATTAAAAAGTCACCTGTTTCAGGATTTCGCAAAAGAAAGCTTTAAATAAACCAATTTACGGGCTTGGTGTGGGACATTATCACCATTGTGTATATTGCCCATAATATTTTGAATTAATTGTAGATTCTTCAATAGGCAACAAATATACGAGGGGAGATTTTTATGTTATCTTCCTAGCTATGAATAAAACAATCGCAAAATTTTGCTAAAATGTGACATTTTAATGCATACTGTTTTTACAAAGTGTTACATAACAAGAAATGTGAGTGAAATTCAGCTGGAATATAAAAGTGTGATCATGTTCTTAACAAAGGAAGGAAAAGGATCCAAGGATAATTCATCAGAGAATGATTATGTATGTCGCGCCGTCATATTTAACGATAAAATTTTATTGAACATTTCAAGTAGCGACATCTTTTAATCGCTTTTTGACTCGACATTGCAGTAGGATTGACAAATTGAAGCCAGTTCGCCACATAATAAGTCATCCTATGCAAGGTGGCCATGCTTGCTGTCAAAGCATATGAGAATTTTAAAAATTTTTGTGCAAATCGGTTTCGATTACAGCGGATTCCTCGAGCAGGCTCTGTACAGCTGTTTCAGGCCTAGTTGGGCCTTCGTCAGCAGAACCGTAGCTCGAGAACTCCACTGCAAACTGCAAACCAAACCGAGGATTAACAAATTGAAGCTGTAATCGAAACCGATTTGCACAAAAATTTTTAAAATTCTCATATACTTTGACAGCAAGCATGGCCGTCTTGCATGGGATGACTTATTATGTGGCGAACTGGCTTCAATTTGTCAATCCTAAAGTCCCTAGATTACTAAAGTACGGCAATACACAGTTTAGGACCAAATTTTAAAACCTAGCCAGAACATGGCGTCTGTGTCACGTGACACAAACAGACTTGTGTATTTGAGTTGAATAAACAAATATTTGTCATGGAAACGAAGAAGTTTTAGATTTTTTGGCAGTTGATAAATGTCAGCTCCCAAAAGGAATTAGAAATACGAAATAAATCATATTAAAAACACCTTAATAAATAAGCCGTATTAATCTAAAGACGTTGAAGATATGTTTATTAAAACGCTTTTGCTTAAAATTTTCAATTTTGATAGAAAAAACATGGAGTAGTTTTTGCAGGTAACGGAAATATTGCAGTTTTGAGGTATGTGTAAAATATTTGTGCTTGCTCGAAACTCGAAGGTGCTCGTCCGTGCCCCGTGGTGCTCCTGGTTTGTTCGTTTGTGGTTTGTGACGGTTATTGGATTTTGTTTATTTTCATCGATATACAATGGTTAATCATGATAAAGGGTTGTAAGGACGTTATTACAGTTTATTATGGGACAATTTTACTAGTCGACAAACAGTACAGTTTACATGCTCAGATTTGCGCAGTAAGGCTCTAAAAAATTGACATTTACGTTCATTTTCCGTTACATGAAAATCAACCAAAATTTTCATTTTAAAATTCCCGCGCATAATGGGCCAGAAAATGGCTTCCCTATTGCCGTACTTTATACTATCTAGGGACTTTAGTCAATCCTACTGCAATATCAGGTCAAAACGCTATCAAAAGATGTCGCTACTTGAAATGTTCATTACTTTCACATCGCATTGGCGAATAACCTGGACACATCGGTTTGGTTTGCAGTGGAGTTTGGATGTGAAAGTAATGAACATTTCAAGTAGCGACATCTTTTGATAGCGTTTTGACCTGATATTGCAGTAGGATTGACAAATTGAAGCCAGTTCGCCACATAATAAGTCATCCCATGCAAGGCGGCCATGCTTGCTGTCAAAGTATATGAGAATTTAAAAAATTTTTGTGCAAATCGGTTTCGATTACAGTTTCAATTTGTTAATCCTCGGTTTGGTTTGCAGTTTGCAGTGGAGTTCTCGAGCTACAGTTCTGCTGACGAAGGCTCAACTAGGCCTGAAACAGCTGTACAGAGCCTGCTCGAGGAATCCGCTGTAATCGGAACCGATTTGCACAAATATTGATAAAATTTTAGTGTAAGCAATCTCGATGGGGCAGGTAATCAATTCAATTTGACCTAGGATGTGAAAGGCCTGTCTAAGCAAGAGCTAATGAAAACATCAAAAAAGTTGAGAAATTGGTCTTAGCAGATTGAAGAATAAGAACTTGAATGACTACTGCTGAAGTAGAAATATCAGAAGCTACAGCATTAAAAATTTTACATTAAAAATTTGGTTTTTATAGGGTGTCAGCACGTTGGATTCCCAGATTACTTATTCCCGAACAAAAATTGTGTTGGCAAAAAAATTGAGGGCTTTGGCTGACGACACAGACATTTTTCGAAAATCAGAACAGGTGATGAGACGTGAGAGTATCACAATGACCCACCGTTAAAACAAAAACCCATGCAGTGGGTCCATAAGGGATCTCTGCAGCCAAAAAGACAAGAACGTGGAATTCATGAGGAAAATTGATGACGACGGTGTTTGAGATACGGAAAGAATCTTTCCAATTGAATAGATGAAAAAAGGCTCTACAGTACAAGGAGAATTCTATAAGAAAACAATCAAAAATTTGAAAACTGTATACAGCAAAAAATGCCCCAGAACTATGATCAAAGATTATGCTGCATCATGACTAGGTAGTCTAAAATAAAATCAGTTTTTTTATGCGCGTTAGTCGACCAAGCGGAGACGACATATCTTTTCCGCGAGCTTCGATGCAGTAACGCATTGTTCGGCTCCGTGCACTCGCAGCGTCGTCGGGCTCGCGTATAGCATTGTATACTGCTTACGACCCCACTTTTGCCAAGCGTACGCTCGTGATAAATCAAACTGATTAAAAACAAGACTCTCTAATCATGACAGAGTCCACAAAGCTCATCAACTCCGAGAAATAATGAAAGATTGCGACATTATAGAGACGGAGCATGCACCCTGCAGCTCGAACTAGGCACCGGGTGACTGTTACCTCTTTCCTAAATTAAAAAAATTATTTGCATGGAGGCGTTTTTCTTCGGATAAATACCTTATTTGCGTGGCGGCGTTTTTCTTCGAATAAATACGTTACCTGCCTGTGCTTTAGAAAAAAAAAACATTTACAAACTGCCGTAATTAAATTATTCTGTTGACAGACTATTGTTTTTGAAATTTATGATTTATTTCTTGCTAGAAAATGGTTTTTACGCATATAGAAAAATGTAAGAAATTGTCATCGTACATACTTAAATTCATTTACGACATAATATGTACACTCAAAAATTTAGGACAACCTGCGCAGAAGGCATTTCAAAAAGAAAGAAAATTAAAAATTTTGGGAAGCAGGGCATTTTCCGGAAATTTTTTCAATTGAAATAAATTCAAATTCTAAGTAAATTTTGTCACTTTCCTTATATTTTGCTTATCCATGATTTTAAAGTTAAAAAAGGAATGCGTTATTTATTACAGATTCATCAAAAAAAAACAATATGACAATATTCAAGACTAGCAAAAATATTGCTAATATTATGAACCATTTTAAGTTACTAGGAGCGTTTACAAACATGCACAAACATGACTCGTGTACAGTAACAAGGGTGTGTTTTTGAACACCTACTTTAAATGCACTCCTATGTTACTGTTAGAATATGTTACTCTCACAATTCTATGTATTTTGTAATACTGTTAGACGTTTATGTGTTTTATTAAATAAATTTTGTAAGTCATAAGTCATAACCAACTTAAGGAATCTTTTTTCCTTCATCGGTATTTTGTAATAACATTATTTTACTTGTTTGGTTTGTAACTAATAGTTAACGTGATGAACCTGTAATACGCATTCCTTTTTTAACTCTAAATCATCGATAACGAAAATATTAGGAAGTGACATTTAAATTGCAATAATTGCCTTCTTTACGTTGTCCTAATTTTCTGGGTCTACATATTGCTATGTCATTTTAGTTTAGAGATTTGAGGATTGTTGTAACAATGTAATTTGTATTTATGATTTTGATGTATTAATTGTAATTTAGTTCGTGACTCATCACTCATCACACAGGTAGAACCGTGGAAGAATGGGCAACTATTACTTCTATAATATTAAACAATGTTCGCAGAAGCTTCTAGGGCAGATTGGTCGCAAACGACGAATTATTTGAACATTTGATGTGGTACCTATTCATTTATAAATAAATATTTTTCAATAGGAATTATGTTTGAAGTCTCTATTTTTCGTCAAAATTTTTAAAATCAATAAAGCTTGTCAATTAGAAGTTTGCCTGCTTGATCAAAACTGTGGAATACAAAAATATCAGCTTATTTAATTTTTTTCTTTTTTAATTTTGTAAGCCCATTTATTCGAAAAACATAGTAAAAGTAGTTCTAGCTAATGCGTAATACAAAACCACGTATTATGCCGTTTAATGCTTTATGATATATTCGATAGGAGAGCAGGAATTTACAATTAAAAACATTGCATTGAAATCCCTATGGTAAGTAATCAAAGTGGACACGTGGTATATACATATACAGGGTGAGTCATAATGGGTGGAACAAATTTTATCAGCATGTAGGAAAGACATTTTGAAGTAAAAAAGTTCCTATGAACCTATGTCCTAATCCGCACAGGTGAGGAACTACAAGAAGTCAAAGTTGAGTGTGTCATAATGGGCGGAACAAATTTTACCAGTATGTAGGAAAGACTTTTTAAATAAAAAAGTTCCTATAAACCTACGTCCTAAGCCTCACAGTTGAGGAACTACAAGAAGTCATTAAGTCATTATGGAAGGCAAGTCATCCAAGGTGGTTGAATCCTCACTACCCTGGCAGATGGATCGGAGTGCCTGGCCTACGAGGAATCCCGATTTAAATCCTTTACATTTTTACCTCTGGGGACATATGAAACAGTTAGTATACAATACTGAAATTGACACGCGTGAACAAAGAATTTTTAACGCGGTCAATGAAATTCGCAATAATGGTCAAGTGGCTAGAGTGTACTATTCCCTTATTTGTAGAGCTCATGCTTATATTAGAGCTCAAGGAGCACAGTTTGGACAGTTTTTGTAATATTGGGATTTAATTGAACACTTTTTGTAATACTGTGATTTAATTGAATACTTTTTCTACAGTTTATCCAATTTTTTAACAGTTTTCACAGTTGCCGTTATTATTAAATATTTGCTTATTACAGAACTTTGACTTCTTGTAGTTCCTCAACTGAGCGGATTAGGACATAGGTTTATCGGAACTTTTTTGCCCAAAAAAGTCTTTCCTACATACTGGTAAAATTTGTTCCGCCCATTATGACTCGTTCAACTTTGACTTCTTATAGTTTCTCACCCGTGCGGATTAGGACATAGGTTCATAGGAACTTTTTTACTTCAAAATGTCTTTCCTACATGCTGGTAAAATTTGTTCCGCCCATTATGACTCACTCCGTTTTTCGAACCTAACCTTGGGGATCTCAGTTATTTGAAGAGATACAAAGTCCGTTAAATTAGGGCAAAGTTGCGTATTTTTATGCTGATTAATGAGCTGAAAAGGAATTCACATATCTTTTACAGTTTTCAAGATATTTGAAGAAAACGAAAAATCGTGATTTTCGTTTTCAATTTTTTTAACAAAAACCGTTAAAGACATGTATTTCTAAGTTCGACATTATTAAGGCACTTTTTTACAAGGAATTTAATTCTGTCATCGCCTTTACCATTGCAACAAAATTTGCAGGAAAACGACATTAAACTTTTTTTTTCTTATGGGCGCCATCTTGGATTTTTATATTTTTAAATAGTGTTTTTCTTTCTGATTACAATGATGTAGCACACTTGATGATTTATAGTTGCAATTTGGATAGAATACCAAAGACGTCTTTTTTTTGGAAAATAAAACAATAATTTTGTTTCTTAAAAATTTTTGACATAACAATTCAACTTGCCCTAAACACCGTTCATATTGCTTCTTATTGTTGTAACAAAATGTCATTTTCAAGTGAAGAGAAGCAGGATATGCTAGAAATTTATTATGCCTCTCATCGCAATGCTCAAATTTGTTCAGAAATGTATCTGCAACGTTTCCCAGAAAGACGGCAGCCCAAGTTTGGGGTATTTCCTTTCTATTCATAGAAATTTAGGCGAATATGGTTCTTTTATTAAGCCTAGAGGAAAATATGGCAACAGACCAGCTGAAAATGAAGACGAAATTTTGCAAGTGGTAAAACATATTTTCATAATATAGATTGTATGAAACAATTTATGTTAAATTTTCTAATAGTTTCAGGAAAATCTTTCAGCTTCCACCAGAGAAGTTGCGCAGCAGCTAAACATACCACATCAAAAGATATGGATGATACTTAAAAATCATAAATTTCGGCCATATAAAATTCACATAACTCACACTCTTCACTTTGGAAATAATGATAGACGCGTACGTTTATATCAGACTCTAATGACAAAGATGCAGGAAAACCAAAATTTCTTAAGTAATGTGATATGGACTGATGAATTCACAAATTCAGGCATGTTTAATCGCCATAATTAGCACATTTGGTCTATTGAAAATCCGCGACAGCATGACGAAAGGAGACCTCAAGTACGCTTTGGACTAAATGTGTGGGTTGGTTTATTGGACGATACAATTATTGGTCCATACATCTACGAAGAAACATTAACGGCCAATGGATACTTAAATTTTATAAGAACGTTTCTTGCAGATTACGTTGATAATAACATTAACCTTAATAGATTGTGAGACTTATGGTTCCAACAACACGGCGTGCCGCCTCATAATGCTAGAAGGGTAATAGAAAGTTTGGCAAAAATGTTTCCCAACAAATTAATTGCAAATAATGGTAATGTGTGCTGGCCTGCACGATCTCCAGACCTAAACCCCTTAGATAATTTTGGGTGGGGTACCGTGAAAAACAAATTTTCAAATCGAAGCCTACAGACATTATTGACCTGCGCAGAAGAATTGTTACTACTTTACAACACATGCGAAGAAGGGATGTCAGAAGGGCAATTTCTAATCTAAGAAGACGTTTAGAACTCTGCTTAGAGGTGAATGGTGAACAATTTGAGCATATGTTGTAATTCCGTGTTTTTTCTTTTTCCATTGGGTTATAGTTTCTTTTTCAATATTGTTTAAACCAAAACAAATTTCATGCACATATTAAATTCCTTGTAAAAGAGTGCCTTAATAATGTCGAACTTAGAAATACATATCTTTAACGGTTTTTGTTTAAAAAATTGAAAACGAAAATCACGATTTTAGGTTTTCTTCAAATATCTTGAAAACCGTAAAAGATATGTGAATTTTCTTTTCAGCTTGTTAATCAGCATAAAAATACGCAACTTTGCCCCAATTTAACTGACTTCGTATCTCTTCAAATAACTGAGATTCCCATGGTTAGGCTCGAAAAACGGATACCCTGTATATACAGTGTGTCCCAGGATTGACTTCAGGATAGGCGTGATGACCAAAAATTTTCGCGTATGAATTTTGGCATAAGCCATAATTTAAAATATCTTACTTTAATAAAATGTTCGCGTAAAAGAAATAGAAAAGCCACTTTACCTATAATGCTTTATGGTTTTCTTGGAATAACTACGCCAACTAGATACCACTTGCACTAATAGTTGGTGAAAATCCATCCTCGGTTAAGCAAAAGTTGTTTACAAAATAAAATACACGTAGTCGAAAATGTTTGGGTTAACACTTATCCCGAAGTCAATCCTGGGACACACTGTATATAGGGTGCTGGATTGACATAGATTGGCTAGATTGATCGCAACATAGGAAATCCCATGTTAATTTGGAGGTGTTCAAATATTGGCTTCCCTAATTATTTTACAATTACAAAATTACATTTAGGTTTTTTAAAGTACTCTTCAACGTGAATCTGTCTGTGCAGTTTGAGAATGTTTCACTTGCTCAGGTTCAAAACATTGTTAAAAGATTCAATAAGTAAATTCAATTTATATCAAACTATCAGCAAGGCCTTTAACAGTTAATGTTAAAATAAATGACTGGAAAACATCAAAGTAACCTGACTTTATTTCTATCAAATTTTGTGAGTTGCTTTACTTTAACATTCACTGATCAAGGCCATGCTGATAGTTTGATATAAATTGAATTTGGTTACTGAATCTTTTTAAAATATTTTGAAACTGAGCAAACGAGAAATTCTCAAACTGCACGGACAGATTAATCTTGAAGAGTGCTTTATCAAACCTCAAATGAATTTTGCTATAAAATAATTAGGGAAGCCAATATTTGAACACTTCTAAATTAACATGGGATTTCCTATGTTGCGTTCATCAATGCAGCATGCTGTATATTACTATTAAAATTTTGATGAAGAAGATTTGCGTAGTTTAATTAGATTCTTTTATATTCAAGACTTCATTATGAGTTACCCCAGTGGGTCCTTCAATTTCAAAGTATGTACTACTAATTTGGTAATTTCATCGAATACAATACAGATGCGGTGCGGCCAATGTGTACCCAGCTTTACGAACTATCTGCAATAAAGTGACTACGTGTTTTGGGCTAACGCAAAAGAAAGAGAGAAACATGTATAAATACGAAGCTTGTACCTTAAGTAATGCGTGTTGGTCTAAAATTTCCTTAAATGAAGAAGTAACTAAAAAAATATATACAAAATTTATTCAAACCCTAAGCTAAAAACACAATTTTTCAACCTAAACATCTATGCCATATCCATCGCTCAAACCCAGTTTGGTAAAAAGATTTATCCGTATATTTCACTCATTATTTTACAGATAGTTTTATGTTCATCAACAAGTGAAATCTGATCCCTTTTAAACTTATTTTCATTGGACTAAACGAGTGGAAATCCGATAGGACTAAATTAGGACTAAAAGCTGGATGGGACGTAACAGACCATTCGAGTTTCTGGATTGTACATATTAACAATGGCAAAACGCAGCGGGGTTTGCATTGTCATGTTAGAATGTCCAAGATGATGTATAACTTTCTCCACAACATTATGTCCACTTTTCAACATTCCATATCGTCAAGAATAAATTGCATCCATGCACAAATTTCATATTTCATCTACTTCAGCAATAATCGGTCTTCCTGATCATGGTTTATGAAAAATATCCGTTTCGCCGGCCCTAAATTTGTTTACCCATTTACGTACACGTACATTGTTGATATCAATTGTCGAACCACCATGCACTTTTAATAGTCTTTCATGAATATCTGAAGCTTAACAACCTTCTTTTTCCAAAGACTCTATCGGAGCTCTTTCTTTTAATTTGCTCTCCTTATTAAAAATAGTTTTAAGCCCAGTTTTACAATGCCAGTTTAAATTTAAGCCGAAACTTAAACCCTTAACGACGATTGTTGAAATAATTGTTGCTATGGGTTTAAGCTTCAGCTTATATTTAAACTGGCATTGTAAAACTGGGCCTTAAAAACCTAAGAATTTGACAGTTTAATTCACAAATAACTCCGTAGATTATTTTGTTTGACTTTTACAGATATGGAAAATAATGTTTTGTCCTCTATTTTCTTGTATCTCGCAAAACTTTATTTTGGTCGTAAATCTTCTTTTTTTATAAAATGCTATTATTTGTTTTTGAAAGTTGTGTTAAAAAGTTTAATTTCGTGTCAAATGGTTTGCTTTTGAAAGTGTAATGTGATAACTCTGTTCGTATACACTGTGTTTAATTTATGCAGGTGTTTTAGTAATATATGCTGAAATCTAATAGATTAAATTATAATTACTATATTTATAAGAAATTGCCAATTAATTATATAATAATTATCGTTGTTTAAATCTTGTGTTTTGCGAGTAGCTGGGTAAAAGCAATCAGTTTCAGTAAATAATAATTTTCAGCGAGGTGCATGCTGAAGCCGAACATATATTAGAGCTGCAATGAATCAGAGTTTCAGTTAAATCCACCTTGATGAATGTTTTTGGCTTCATGCCTGTATAAATCCTCAATGCATACCAATGAAGTACGCGCTGTTCTACTGTAAGCAGCTGCACGTTACATCGCACCGTCTTTCTCCATATTATATAAATATTTTAAGGAAGGAAATTTCGACATGCGGCGGCGGTATTGTTTGCCCGTGCGCGCTCACTTCAACCATAAAGAAATTTCGAACATATTTTTACGGTCTGCTGCAATCCACACATTTGACCTACATTATTTAAATCGACGAACGAATTTATATCTGGACGTACGCTGTATACTTGTACCACGCATCGCGAGTTGTATTGTTATTAATTAATATGCAGCAGCGCTTCATCAATCGATGTTGGTAAATATTGATTGTGAATTCGTATCTCGAATTTATTTGTATGAGGGAAGCATTTTAATATTATGAGAGTAATTATCATATCAGTTGTTTTCATCTTCGACAATTATCTGTTACACTAATTACCGACAAAGTAGTTATATTTTCATTCAGAGTCTGAATAAATTAATTTTTTGCAGGATCTCTATATAATGAGCAATTTTACTCCCTAATTTAAGGGAGTAAAGTGGCTGTTTTACTCCCTTGGGCAAGAAAGCATGGCCAATTTAATATTCCGTTTGCCGTCCATCAGATCCGATGTGATTTTTGTATTCGTAAAGTAAGAATGTCATATTGACAGTTAAGAATAGTTTAAAAACCTTAAGCTTTTTCAATTAAAATCGTTGAGTCATGCAAAAAATAGTGTATACTCCTCAAGAGTGAATGATTTTTCCCCACGGTGTTTTGTAGAACCCTAGGGCTACAAACTACACTTCGAGTAAAAATCATACACTTTACTCCCTTGATGTATAATCTACTATTTTATACTACCACAATTAAATTAAAGTTTTATTAAATTTGAGAGTAATGTAAATAAGTTTTAGCTACTTAAATTCATGCTTCAGACATTTGATCATTATGATTACAATTACAATATCGAAGATTCCGATACAGTAAAGGACAGTATAACCAAAATATTAGCCAAAAATATTTAAGAGACAAATTCACGTATGCACAAGGTTTCTTTTTCCTCATATTTTGCGCCCTATCTAGAAATTTTATTTTATGATCCAGAGAAAAACTTTAAACACAAAAGTTATACGGGTTTATACGTATTGTCACCACTAAAAACGTATAATTTGTGTTTTTTTTAAATTGATCACCCTCTTTATTGTTATAAAGTAGTAAAAAGGATGTGTCTTAGGTTACTAAAAAGCCAAAAATTTTTGGAAGCGATCTTGTATTAGGACATATGTTTCGGCCTCAGTATATGTCCTAATACAAGATCGCTTCCAAAAATTTTTGGCTTTTTAGTAACCTAAGACACATCCTTTTTACTACTTTATTACGGACTGGTTGCTAACATCCAATGGAGATTCTTACCAAACTCTTTATTGTTCGCTAAAATGAAAGATATTTTTCCCTGATTTCATTCAATTTAGAAGTTTATTAAACATTTTTTCCAGATCGCCTTAATTTTTTAAACGTTAATCTATTGATACTTAAACTCGAAAAATTTTTTTTTTCACTTTGCGACGCGCATTTGTATCTCGTAATAACTCTAAGGTGTACTTGATGCACAGATGTCTCTTCAGATGCAGGGCCACATTTAAGAAAAGAAGAGCCAACGCCCAAAATACTTCTGCAATTCACAAAATCTTTTAAATGTTAAACTAATGAATTTATCCGTTGGCAGAAATGGAACAGGTATGAGAAGATACGAGTACACTTTATTTTACCAAACATATTTATATGCACAAACTGTCTCCAGTGTGAAGAATAAATCTACTGAAACTTATTTGAATAAGTTTAACAGAACAGAGAAACTTAACAGTCAAAACAGATGGTTTTCAATACTCGTAGAAAGCAAAATTAATTATCTACGAAGAGGTAAAACCTTAATAGTACTATGTAGAACTCAAAGCTTCCAGAACCGAGTAATATGCGTTCATTAATAAATTCGCTTGCGGTAGGCCATTACTTGGTGAAGACACCTAAAGGCGTTTTCGAAAATTCGCTCCGAGTAGAAATGTGAGAGAGAACATTTAGAGAGTTAGTGCACGTAAGAGTGAGAAAAATAGAGCTCCGATCGAATTAACGAAATCGCCTTAAGGCGTTTTCGAAAATTCACTCCGAGTAGAAATGTGAGAGAGAACATTAAGAGATTTAGTGCACGTAAAAGTGAGAAAAATGGCGCTCCGATCGAATTAACGAAATCGCCTTTAATTTTCCTCTGAGCTGTCATATCAACTGTCAAATAATTTTCATACTACTGTCATTCTTGGGTTGGTCTCTGGGTTCGTTGTTAGTGATGTAATTTTTCACAGATCGTTCATTTTAAAAGGCAATCGGTGTTTACGTCGTAAACTTTTCTTAATTTTAAACTTATTTTAGAACATGGTTTTCACTCTTGAATAAAAAACGTTCATGTTCAAGTTTTTTTCTGCTTCTGTATGGCAACTTCAAGAAACTTTGCAAATATGTTTGACAACGTTCCGTGAAAACAGTAGTCTCACCATGCCCATATTCACCGAACAATTAAACTCAGCTTAACTTCAAGCGGCATAGGCCCGTTATTTCAGTCACAGTTTAACTTTAATCTATAGCTTATTCCCAAAGTAACAATAATTACAAAAACAATCGTTTCTATAGAAATAAACTGAAGATTAAAGTTAAACTGTTAGCTGAAATACAGAGCCATAGAACGTGACTTACACTACAGGGTAATTCACGCAACACGTCCATTAAGAATTTTCAAGGAAGAGGTTTAGATAGAAATTTGAAATTTACAGAGCAGATATATTTCAAAGGGAACTTTTCAAATAAAACAAAATTGACTTCCAGTCACCTCCGATTGTACCGGAAGTCGCTTGATAGTCGCTTGATCCATTTAAAAAAAGTGAGTTGGTACTCACTTATTTTAAATAAGTGAGTTAATACTCACTTATTTTAAATGGATTGCTATATTTTTGGCTACGTTTTTGAATTCTACATGTAAAAATATGTAAAATTGTAATACATTTCCGTATCTCTAAATCGCATCATTTTTGAGATATTTTGAGTTTTCTTAAAAATCTGGATTCCTGCTATCTGATTTTGACGAAGATTATATCACAGCTATTATTGAAGCAATTTTATTTGCAATAACTGATATTGTAACTGAGACTTTAAGGTTTTTAACCCTCCTGTAGTCGCGCCACTATTTGTAACATTATTTAGTCGCGTGGGGTATCTTTGTATCTCAGGTTTAAGACATTTATTATGATACTATTTCGGTCAATTTCATAGAAATGCTTTCCTGTAATATTAAAATAAATAAATAAATGTATTTTATAATACATAAAGGAAAACTATAAATTAGCAGGTATAGTACAAATCGCTGACACCATAATAAAAAAAAAACGAGAAACAAATCTGCAAATTCGACCTTTTATATACACTGAATTAGTGCAAAGCAAATTTTCCATCGTTCTCTGTATGAAGTATGTGACTGTACATGTCTAAATTTTACACACAAAGGCACCTGGAATATTGGCAGATCCCAAATAAGAAAAAAATTAATAAAGTTTTGGTGACTCAAGATTGTATACATATGACTCTACTATCATATTAACAAATGTCTAGTGGAAAGGTCCTGACAATTTGTGAGTTTTTAAAATACAAAAATGTTCAATCTTATTTTGAGTGGGATACATTTGTAGGTACCCCACGCGAGCACTCGAGGGTTAAAAGTTCCATAAGCTATTAAGCTACAAGCTGACTAAAATATACCACTCCACTCGAAAAAATTCTAACAGAGAAAATTACTTTTTTTTCAAATGGAACGATCAATATTTTAATACACCCTCGTATGTGAAATTAAATGCTGCACTGATCTGTATTAGCTTTCCCTATATCTATATTTAACAGTCTTTGAGTTATGAGATATTTTTGATTTAATTCATAAAAATTTAAAATTTTATTACGTTAAATATTTTTAATTTTGTTAATATAGCCATGAAAATATGAAATAGTTGCATTTTGCATTTCCCGTTACGGCAGATTTTAAGCGGAAACAACAAAAATGATAATCAAAATTAAAATTATTCAAACGTTGATATTTTAAATCTATTTCAAATTCATGAAGAATGATCTAAAATTGTTGAGAACAGAGAATGTGTGTTCAGTGAAATATATCCCCCTATGAATAAAACAGAGTTTGGAAGATTTTGAACCTAGCTTTTTGGAACTTCACAGGCAATGGTTTTCAAACACTTTCACTCTAACAGGGAGAGTTGCAAACTACCGGCTATTTTCTTCAATTCAAAGTAATGAAATTTAACCTTTAACCTTTTATAGGATCCCAAGCATTCCAAGAAAACGATGATCAAAGTACAATTAAAACTTCTGAATTTACATTAGCGAAACTCTATTTTCTTTGCTTTACTACAAAATATGTAGTAACAGTAAACATCAAAATGCAAGTTTTTATCATTTCCATGCTGTCTTAACAAAATTAAAAATATTTGCTAATAATAATATAATGCTAATACAGTTCGATGCAGCATATAGCTCCACTTACGATGGTGTACTAAAATATGGGTCGTTCCATTTGAAATAAATTATTTTTCTGTGTTTGAATATCTTCTACTGGAGTGGTAGACACCTTGCAGCTTAACAGATTATGCTTACGAAATTTTTAAGAACCTTAAAGCCTCAACTACAATATTAGCTATTACAAATAAAATTGCTTCAATAATAGCTGTGACATGATTTTTTGAAAATCAGAATCGAGATTTCTAAGAAAATTCAAAATATCTCAAAAATGATACAATTTAGGGACAGGGAAATGTGTTGTAATTTTACATATTTTTACATGTAGAATTCAAAAACGTGATAAAAAATGTAGCATCCCATTTAAAATAAGCGAGTTGATAGGGACTTCCGGTATAACCGGAAGTGATTGGAAGTCAATTTTGTTTGGAAAGATCATTTTGAAATATCTCTCCTCAGTAAATTTCAAATATCTATCTAAAGTTCTTCCTTGAACGGTTTGCGTGAATAACCCTGTATACTGTGAAACTTCAAATGTCATATAAACGTCATTAAAATTTAAACTCAGCTTAAGCGTTTGGTGCATATGACCATAAAAGCCCAGTACTTAACGATGAAATTAATGAAACAGCCACTGAAGTAATAAAGAATGAACCACACACTTCTATACATTTGTCTCAGCAAACCTCTCCGTAGGAACTTACCATAAAATGTTACACAAAAATCTAAATTTATATCCTTATCGAATGATATCACAACATGGACTGCTACCTTCAGCAAGATATTTCTTCTTTCTACTAGTGGTTTCTAAACATGTTCAATGATAACGGAGAAACATTTCAAAAATACTTTTTTAGTGACGAGGCTTAGTTCCATAAAAAAGGCCTTTTCCTTCGCCGAATTTTAGGCTGTGGTCTGCTAAAAACCCTAATTTTTATTGTCGAAACACCTTTACATCCTGAAAAAGTAGCTGTCGAAGCTGCTGTAAGTGCAAGGCGTTTAAATGTATCAGTATGATGGCAACATCAACGCTGCACGATAGCCGCATTGCACCCCTGAAATTTTGTTGTTAATATCAATAACAGAGTTACTAGCAGTTGCTGAAGACTTTAATTCATGTATTTGTAATTTATATAATCTGCATTGCAAGTATTGTAGGATAGTGTAGACAATGAATTGAAGTAAAATTAAATTGTCAATAATTGTTTGTATTGCAAATATATTTGAAGTATTTATTCTCTTCAGAACAAAGCGAAATATAGTCGTACGCGACGATTAAGTTAGAAACGTACAAACGTTTTTAAAACGCAATTAAATTGTGTGCGAGCGATGTTAACGACGGTAAATTCGCAAAAATGTAAAATTAAGAGGTAAACTAAAACGGCGCCGGAATTTTCATGCGTTTAACTAAAAATATTTTACAACTGTAATCCCTAAATTCATGAAGTTCTGCTGCGCGCAAAACAGAAAATTAATTACAGCCACCAACGAACGAACCGGAGAACGAACAAAACGGTATTAATAGATTGTTCGGTAGTTTCACTACACGATAAATATTACCAGCAAGAAATAAGCACACTACAAATACTATGAAACAGCGACTGACCTCTTAGTCACTTGAATTAGTGCGTTTAATCAGGTACACTTGAGTTTCACATTTGTGAAACGCGAGGGTGGTCTCCGATTGGGTAGATCGCGCTGACGGGGGTAAATTTTGCGGTGCGACGCAATCAGCCGCTTGACAGATATGAAAGATGGTGTAACCAGGTGTTACATATACGCTTGCTCGTTTTGCAGGAATCCTACGGAATCCAATTTTTTAAGTCATTGTATTTCGACCAATGTTTCCCTTCCACTTGTCATACACACACACACACATTTAATTACACCTTTATTTTATTACATTTGACATCAACAAAATATTACCACTTATAAATCGAAATGAAAAATAGCAACATTTTTTAATTTTGTTTTGTGTATACCTGAAATCGTTCTGAAATTCATAACAAACTGAAATGCAAGAAATTCTAGTGTATACATAGATTTCGTGAGAAGTTTTCTGAGTACTGTTGATGAATATGCTTTATTCATCATCTTGGTGCGCTCGGATGTTGGGTTTGAGAATGTAGCTCACGCATGAGGCTACGTGTGCAGGTCCACCCCAGACCCTCCGGCCACCACCATCGCGCGGCGCGTGACTCCGCATACGCAACGAGCACGCACCCTGAAAAATGTCAATTTGTTCTTCATTAATATAGGATATTAGACCTGACAACGCCGTAAATTTAGCGGGCAACGGGAACGAGCGCACAAGTATTTCACAATTAACGCGACACTCTGAATATTTTATAAGCAAGTAAAGGATTTATCGACGGGTTAACGCTATGTCTCTGTTTATGTAAAGTTAATAATATATTTTTGTGAAGTATATACAGATAGCAATTGTGCATTAAGTATTCAAACAAGGCCGTCCTGAACGTAGATCACCATTGCTTCAATGCACGCTATACGGCACCTCCGCCATTTCTCTTCATCAACGTCTCACAGCTTTGCGTGATCGCACTGTGTCTTTATTGGTTTATTTCTTTCCACCGAATTTCCTATTTAATCCAAATATATATGCTTCGTTCCTGAATTCCTCGCTTTAAGGAGCTCTCGCAAAGAAATAAATTAAAATCGTGACGGAATATTAAATCGCTTCATCAAATTATATTAACAATTTATTACCTTTGAAATTTCTGTTTGCTTATTAGTATGATTACTTTTTTCGTAACTATTATTTGGCGCCAGAAAAATATTCTTTTGTTTCTAAGTAATACAGACAAGATCTTCCCACTCTTGTAAATCATACAAATAATTTAGACTCGTAGATGCCAGAAGGTCACAAAAAACACAACGTCGGAAAACGATGTATATTGAAGTAGTTATTACAAGAAACTTGAAGCTGATGACATGTTTCGGTTAAAAATAAACTATTTTCAAATCTGTCGAAACATGTCATCAGCTTCAAGTTTCTTGTAATAACTACTTCAATATACATCGTTTTCCGACGTTGTGTTTTTTGTGACCTTCTGGCATCTACGAGTCTAAACTATTTTATCTAGTCACAAATATCGTGGAAAATCCGTTAAGACAAATACATCATTTTCAAATCGTCAACAAAGGTCTCGATCTGGAACGCTTCAAGACCTACATCCCCAAAAGCCACACAAAAATAAAAATCCTAGCTGAAATGTTAGTGACATACAGTGTAACAAACCCAGAACTAACAGAAAACAAAATGTGTTCACTAAAACATTCAAGAAATCATCCGAAAATTACTTTCTTCGTACACGACAATCATAGGGTAATGGCGGGTAATGCGTTTGGTATAACCATCGATTAAGAGATGACTAGGCATATATTGGTTTTAGTCACAAACTTTAGTTTTACAAGAATTCACTTGTGTGGTGTGTGTTCTTTTGGATTAAAAAGTAAGAAAACTTAAATATACCTACGTCAATATTACATTTCTGATTTAGTTTATATTTTATATTAAATTATAGAAGAGTAACATCAAATTTATATAAATGTCTCTGAAAGCACTTAGTTTTAAGGTTCATTCGACAGGTTTACTTTGTAGTTTATATTTGCGATGGATTATTTATTTATAAGTAGAATTAGTAGCTGTGTGTCAGCGGTCTAAGAGTACTCTAAGTTCATATTCCAGAATCCAAAACCCAAACATTTTAAGCATGAAGTCGCAGGTACATTCAAAGGTCTACACACATAAAAATTTCTGGGATAAAATGTTCTCCTCCTAATCGGTGTTAAAAAATACGGATAAAGTTTTACTTGAAAAGTTGTAAAGCTCATCTCATTTAGTGACATTAAAATCTTTTCCTGATTAAAATGCGTCTAAAAATAGGTGTTCAAAATATATATATATATATAATACATATATAGAAATAACTACCGCAAGGATTAAAATGCTACTTTTGTAGACCACGTTAACACTTTCTAAAGTTAAACGTCCTAACTCCGTTTATTTTAACACCAAAAACGGATGGACGCGAGGAAACACCAGACGCGAGGGAACTCCAGATTTTTATCTGTGTACGAAAACCAAGAAAGAAAAAAAATCAGATATTCTGTATCTGTATCTGAAGAACCTCCTGATAGTGACTGGATCCAATTTAATAGCAAGTGGTTCCATGAAGCCTGCACAAATTATTCTGGTTTGAGACTGTTTATATCAGTGCTGCCAACACTTACGTTCGACTGAAATTGGAATAGCGGCAAATGACGGTCTACGTCAGTCTCGAGCGGCCACGCAGCTTAGATTGGAGGGAGATGTAGCGGAATTTTTACAACCCGGTTGGCAACACTGGTTTAAATATAGCAACTGTAAGTGAGAGTAGCTAAAATGGAAAATTATTGTGTGAAATAATTAAATATAATTATATTATTCAATTTTCTTCTTACATTTTTTTTATGGAAAACTGCGTATTCTTATCCGACATTAGCCTATCGGTTTCTTTCGAATCGTAACTCGCTTCGTTTTAACACTCAGTTACATAAATAAATTAAATAATTTCAGTTAAATAATTTCAAAGGTAATACGCTCAAATAATCCACGTTCCGATGTCAAGGGCCCACTTTGAGGTTTAATCAATCGTAAAAAAATAAAAATTTGTTAAACACGGTTGTGGAATGCATGAGTTTTCTTCATTCTACGTAACATCCAAAGTGCTATCTTTTTTGGGTACAATTTAGATCAATTATATCTCGAAAACTAAGACAAAAAGAATACTTTTATATTTTTCCTGTAATCTATGTCAACGATTCTCTTACTGGTATTTTTTTTGCAGAATGAATCTGGATTCTAATCAAAGTATATTGAAGAAAGTTTCCGTGTTTTAATTTTTATTGATTCCTAAAGGTAAAACCTGAATCATCGTGTGCCTCAATTGTACTGAAAATATCTGATATTCCCTCGGAAAATTCTATAGAAAACTTATAATTTAGAAGTTTCAGTTGAAATAAAAGGGACATACAAACAAAACGTAAAAAAGAATACATCTCAATATAAGAAGTGCTTTCATATTAAAAGCCGCCTTTGTGCTCACTTGATATTCCGCCGACGATTTCGCTCGCCATCATTTCTCTCTCGAAGTTTTCCTGCCGTTCTAAACCTTGCGATATAAGTCTGAGTTAGCATGCACACACTGCTGCACTACTTAAAAATGGTAGGCTCCCGAAGAATAGTGGCGTGTGCACAAAATACGAATTTATGGTCCTTTCCTTCTTGTTCGGATTCGACTTTAAAAACCTTCGCTTTCACGAATACCGTGGTCGAGAGTCTGGCCGACGGACGTTCATCATTTTAAGCCGGAAAATAAATACCATTATCGTCGAATAATGGACGGCCTTAATAGACTTGTTATTGTATGTTAGGGAGGGAAGCTCTAACTTAAAAACGCGATTGTTATTCTTCATAATTGTGACACTCTGCTATTCTAATTAGATATATTTGTCCCATTTTTTTTTAAATCTTATACTCAGCCGGAACAATTTCTTTGAATTTGTGCTAATTACCTTAAGCATCATTTTACACGATTATAAACTTAGGAAGTAAATAAATCTATTTTTGAAATGCTCGAAAGAATTTTTGATTAATGGTAAAAAGTAAATTTAAAAGGGTAATATTTTAATCCCACTTGTCTTCTACATTCAGAGGAAAATAAATAATAAATCAAGTGGTAACATATTTTATAGTGAGAGACGCTCAGAGTATTGATCTCATTTATTTGTGGTTCGAAAGTAGTTCAATTACTTTGTTAGATCTCGGACAATAAATTTTGCAATAAATTCAGCGAAAGAAGATTATTGGAAATAACTTCCTTCCTTTCGCAAATAAATACCTGTATGTTTTTCTAAGTCGAATCTCAATTTTTGTACAAACACAAGCATTAATTATGTAGTAATACTAAATAGTACAGTAAATCGCAGTATTGGCATAGATCACGTATTGGGCGATTTATATGTCTGCAGATAAAACTTATGCTCACCTTAATTTTCTATAGGACAAAACGTTGGCAGATTTGTTAGGTTCAAAGATCAACTGGCACTAGTCCTAGACGTGGTTAGAGGTGTAAATTGAACACTGGATTAATAGTTTGAATTGAAGCATATATTACATTCTATTTTAATTCCATTTTTTTTATGAGAAATTAAACTAACTACAGTTGGACCTACTGTAATTGTGTATTGTGCTTATTTACATAAACTCTTCATTAAAATTTTTCAAGGAGGAAATTTAGTTAGAAATTGAAAATTAACGAGATAGGGGGATGACCTACAAAGTTCTATAGAAAGCATCGTGAGGTCGTTTCTTTTAAATAGAATGCTACATAAAATTTTTTGTTACATTTTCTAATGCATACGTCCCAGAGAAAAAATAAAATAAAAAGATGCCAAACGATAAAGTGTTACAATAGATTAACTCTTGCATTGCCTCACCGTAAGAGTTAGTCAGCACCTGGACAGAAGAAACTGAAAAGCTAGGATTGGAAATAAACAGTAGCAAGTGTAAAATAATGATGGTAAACGAACCAAAGAAAATGGGGAAAAAACGGAAATCGACCTCAAAGGATAAATAATAAAAAATCAGCGGTAAATGAGTACTTGTGCAACGTAATAACCCAAGATGGAAGAATCAAAATACAGCATGCCAAGGAAGAAAAGCAATAAACCTCTATTATACGCTCAACAAAACTATATTGGAGAAGAAAGAGACAGATATAAACATCGAAATAAAGGCCAATAAGCGATACAATAACGTATACAAGCGCGAATGCTAGGTAATGTATGAAAGGTATGAAAAGAAGTTGGTTAAGTGAACATAAAGGAAATGATGATATTGAGAAAATAAATAAACCAGGAGCCTTAACATTGGTTAAGATTACGCATTTCAGAAAGCGAAAAGCTAAGGAACGAAATGGATGAATTTTAAATGCATTAAGATTCAACATTGTATTAACATCGGCCTGTAAACGTTTTAGAGAAAACCAGGATGTGGTTAAGAGCTTTAAAATTTAACCTTTCGCATAGCAACTTTAGGAAATTTAGGAAATGTTTCTTTTTATTAAGATTCTCAATTTTTCAAAATCGGTTATATGTAAATAAAAGAAAGCTTCATTATTTTCATGTCAGAATAGTAAGTACTTAAAACTTGACAATTTAATGAATATATTATCAATATTCCGGCATAACCGGAAGTGTAATTGAAGAGTCCAATGCAAAAACCATTTCTTGCAGAAATTGAGTTATGCATACAAGCAAGTCCATAACAAGATGCCTCATCGTCCACTGCAAGAATTAGGTTTTTCCGTTTTCTAGTTGGACTGGACCTTATATAGTTGCAGTCATAATTTTGAACTCTGAAGAACTGTATGTAAATTACATGCTTTTTGTTCTCCTCAAAATTAGTAAAAGCGGTTTTTGCATTGGACCCTTCAATTGCTTTCGGAGTATTTTAAGTAGAAATGGTACATATGAAACAACTTTTTTAAGTAACTTCTGCCTTTTCCAAAAACGTCATTTTTATGTTAAATTTTTAATATGTTACATTCTGTACTTTTCACGTACACCTAAATTATATCTAGTATCAAAAAAGATATATTTTCACTTACAATAAAATAATTAATGCTTAACTAAAATGGAAAACAATATGAACATGCACTTAGACACTAGCTTGCTGCTTAGGTTTGTATCGAAACGTTTTGTAATTTTGAATGAAAAACAGGACGTCATAATAAATGAAACGACAAGGAATTTAAATTATCTTGCGTTACCTGAATAAATTTCTACATTCACACCTTTGTTTCGAGGAAGTGGTTTCCCCGTTGTAAATTTCCTGCGCCTCAGTTGTATATCGTTGACACAATTAATAAATGTAAGCTTGCATAGTACGTGTTCGTTGAGAAGTTAATAATGTAATGTAAATATGGAGCAAAAGTGTCAGTAGTGGCTGTAGTAGCTTGTAATTTGCCCACCTATCTTAATGCGTTCTCAGGCGATTTATGGCACCAGTGATATAGTAAATTCCTCGAAGAAGTTAGAATATTTCGCAAGCCCGTAATGCGACTAGGAAGTTACATTGAAGGAATGTGCTCAGACGGGCGCATTCCAGGGTTCCTGTCGGTATGATGTGGCCCCGCGCTTAAACTAGACAACATTATTACGTTACACAAATGCGACTTATATGTAGCTAGAGCTGTGATTACATTGGTCCGTTGTTTTCAGAGTAAAAATTTCAGAAACTTGAAAAATATGAAGTCTGAAAACTTTTATGGCACTTACATTACCAGTCTGTTATAAGTTTTGGTCTGAGTCTGCTTCCCGTTTCTGACACGCTACACTTAAATTATGTTAATATTAGAATTTTTATCAAACTGAAACTGTGTGCGTAAAATATTTCTGTTAATTTCTTTCCTACGCACGGTAAATATTTTTCCGAGATAATATGGAAATTGCGCTACTAATATTATATATGCTTTGCTCAGGAAACGCAACATGCTGCTTTAATTACAGAAACAAATATTTTTATGCAATGAAAAGAGAAAATTCATATCCTTTGTTCTCTTTGGAAAAGCATCGTTTTTAAAAATAAATTTCTAATTTCGATTTCCAAATTAAATATGTACCTATATGTATAGGCCTAAATACTCTGTTTATCCTCTTCACGTGGTGTATAAGTCCACATTTTTTAATGATCTCTTTGTTTGCTTTCTCGACTATAGTCCTCCATTATTTTCTTTCTGCAATTTTCTTTCTCCATCCTTTTATATTAATTCTGCTTACATTGTGTCCGCCTATCTTATTCTTTGCACTTTAGTTGTATTGAATATGTTCTCTCTTCCTAATATCTCATCAATTTCAAAATGCATCAGTGCCCTATCTTCGATTACTTGATAGTTCTGATTATTTTTCGTTTGAAAAATTTTATTTAATTTTTTTCTTCTCTGGTTGTTATTAGTATCAAGGTTTCTGTTGCATACAGTATCGGAAATTTGGGTACTGGATATAGCAATATATACGCATTATAACAGGATGTCCAATTGAACATTTACCGAATCTGTATATCACTTTTGGTTTTATCATCTGCTTGTAGATATTCATTTTTATTCTTATTACCTAATTTCTTATCCCTGAGCAGTTTCTTGTTGCAGTAGAACGTTTTGTACCCTTTTTGTGTTCTTTCATTTCTTCTATCAATCGCCATATCCAAGTAATTATATGATTTTACTTTTTCGAAACTATATTTTTCATACTCAAAGCTTGTCAATGTTCTGTCATCTCTGTTGTTTATCATACTTCGTTTTCTCAATGTTTATTTCCAAGCCTCTTACTTTTGCCGTTTTATCTATGGGCTTTATCTCTTATTTCAGTTCCTTTTGATTTATCGCAACTATTGCGACATTAACTGCATATGCAAGAATTTGTAGCATGTTTTTATTTATGGTTCAATTGTCTTACTCTTTTTTTGTATCTGTTTTATGTCAATTTTTGTCCAGTGCGTATGACTGCTTCAGATTTATTCTCTATGAGTTTAATCATGTTTCCTATTTTCTTTGGCGTTTCGATCTTCTTTAGATCTTCCATTAGACGCCTCCTATTCAGCTGATTAAAAGCCTTCTTGGAATCCACGAAAATTATTTGTTTCCAGATTCTGTTCATAAATCTTCTCTATTATTTCTTTTATTACATCTATATGTATCGCATCTGTTGTTGATGTTCCTTAGATAAAGCCATATTGATTATATTTCCTCATACCACAATTGTATCTGTGTGTTTTTCTAATTGTTTCCTGATTATTGTTGTTAGTACTTCGTATGTAGCGTTGAGGAATATGATTTCTCTGTAGTCTTTATATAGTGTTAATAAGTCTCCTTTTCTTGGAATTGGTATAATGATTCCTTGTTTCCATTTCTGGGAATTTCTTCTTCGTACCAGATTCTCCTTAGGTATTATTTCATATAACTGCTTATCTAGTTTTCCTCCTCCATGCTTTATCAATTCAACACATATTTCATCACAGCTAGTAGACTTTTTATTCCTTAGATTTCTTAATTTCTTGTGTGTCTTCATATGACGATTCCTCAACATTTTCGTCCTCTATATCATCTTTTTCCGAGTGTAGTATGTTTATGTTGTTACTTTGTTCACAGTTCTCAACACAAAAATCTAAAAAGAATCGCGAAACATCTAAGAAATCACATCATTTTATTTGATACTAAAACAATCCATAGCCCTCTCATATTTCTGCCTGATTAAATGGCTTGAGCACGTTAATTCCATAAGGAAAAGCTCTCCTCATTTAGGTCATTGTAAAAGAACATTTAGGACGTTTTTGTGACAAAAATTTATTAATAGGAGTAGATTCGAATTTTTAGAAGACATTCCAATCCAACACTTTTAATTATCATTAAAAAATATTTCTCCTCTAAAGCATATTGCATCAAAATATCTAAAGCAATAAATACCTTTTTTTTAATTTCTTTCCAGTTATAAATCTTTGAATTTTTCATCCAAAATTTAAAATTAAGTTTTGATATGTGAAATTTTATGAAAAGTTCAAAAATTGAAAAATTCAATTTTTGCGGAAAGAAAGAAAGAAAAAAAACGTTACTTCCTGACCTTGAGATTGTTGAGTAAGCTAAAACTATAAAAAATCTCGTTGAAATCTTGATTAATTTCCAAGAGATAATAATTATAGGATTTTGGCAATTTCGAAAAATGCTATTTTCTAATTAAGTAAAAATCACTCAGTACATCTAATAAGGGCTAAATAGGTTTTCAAACAAGCACAAATTATTGCCGTAAAAAGTTTTTTCGAAAAATCAGAAATAAAAAAGTTTCCCATATGCCGCCGACTTTTTGGCGAGCACTGCATAACGATCATGTAGTAAGACCTTTTCGACCTCATACGAGCCACTACGCCGAGGCTGTAGCTTGCAATTCTTCCCAGTAAAAACGGGAGTTTTCAAAATAAAAAGAAGTCTCCTTTTCCTTGTGTTGGAAGTATAGTGTGCAATTTTTTCATAGTTTTGGGTATATCGTCGCTTAACTTCTTGAATTCGTTCTCGGACATCTCTACGCAATATGTCCGCATTAACTTCTTTTGGGTACAGCAGTATCTTGCAGAGTCCAGGTTATTTTATCTCCAAGTGTGTTTCAAGGTTCATATCCAAATAGCACTGTGTGAAGTTTTCCTCGTAGCTTATTAGGGATAGAGATTATCAGATTAGCTCATACATCTTCTTTGCTGAATCTGCTTTCGCATCCAAAATGGTGTATTTACCAATACAGGGTGTCACGCGCATTCCTAACTTTCAAGAGTAGTAGAGGACGTGTAATTAAACAACTTTTGTTAATAACGTTCTGGCCGTAATGTGTCGGTGTCAAGTTAAAACGAAATAAAGACCAGAAATAATCTCGATATAGGAAGTAACTTTTCTATTTATTTCTAGTATTAATTAATTTTAATTTATTAAGAAAACTTGAAAATTATATCATATGTATGTCCAAAATTAAGGCCACCATTTTGGAGGCATAAGTTATAACGACGTGTGATTGAACGACGAATTCTTCGATATATCTGAGGACGATCACGAATGGTATCAAAAGCAAAAATAATTCCTTTTCTGTGTTGATTGGTATTACATAGATGATCGATTTAATATGACCTCAAATGCAAAAATGACTTATATCTCACGATCGAGCAAGTCAAGGAAAGGTACCATTTCTCCCAATCCAACGATTGAACTTTTAAACTTCTTTGGTCTGCACGATCGCGAGACATTTGTCTCAGTGTCAAACCTGTCAGTACAAAGGTCAAGTATCTTTTGGCCATCGTTAAGTCAAGTGAAACGAATGTAAACTACTGTTAACTTTTTGTTAAACAAGAATAGGTTAGTTATATCAACTGAAGATTTCGACAACTACTGGTTTCTTGAAACTATGATTTTATCGTTCAGCTTCGGTTATTCGCCCTACTGTAGTACATAGCTGGGAATAGTTTCCATCAATACTCCAGCGGTGCCAGCATTACTTGCGTCAATATGAGCTTCATGGCCTTGAGACGGAACATGTAAAGCAGAGGTCCCCAACGGGATCGATAAAAACGTCAATGGGGTCGTTGAACCTACAAGGGTCGGTTGGGGGATTGAAGAACCTATAGGAATCAGTTGGGTAGTCGAAGAACCTATAGGAGACGGCTGGGGGTCGAAGAACTATTAGTGGTCATCTAGGGTCAATTAAATAGGATCTACTCGTATATACAGAGTTATTCACGCAACCCGTTCGAGGTTTAAGAAGAGGTTTAGATAGAAATTTGAAATTTACGGGGCAGAGATATTTCAAAAGGAACTTTTTAAATAAAGGAAAACTGATTTCCTATCAACTCGCTTATTTTAAATGAGATACTATATTTTTGGTTACGTTTTTGAATTCTCTATGTAAAAATATATAAAATTGTAATACGTTTCTCTATCTATAAATTGCATAATTTTTGAGATATTTTGAATTTTCTTAAAAATCTGGATTCCGCTATCTGATTTTCAAAAAATTATATCACAGCTATTATTGAATCAATTTTATTTGTAACAACTGATATTGTAGTTGAGGCTTTAAGGTTCTTAAAAATTTCATAATCTATTAAGCTGCAGGCTGTCTAAAATATACCTCTCCACTCCAAGAAATTTAAACACAGAAAAGTACTATTTGTCAAATGGAACGACCAACATTTTAATACACCATCGTATGTGGAATTAAATGCTGCATCGATCTGTATTCCCTATATCTATCTTCAACAGTTTTTGAGTTATGAAATATTTTTGATTTAATTCATAAAAATTACAATTTTATTACGTCAAATATTTTAATTTTGTTGATCTATATCATGGTTTTCATGGCTATCCATGAAAACAACAGATAGTTGCATTTTACGTTTCCCGTTACTGTAAATTTTAAACGAAGGCAAAAAAAAGTTGAGAATCAAAATCAAAACTATTCAAACATTGATATTTTAAATCTATTTTGAATTCATGAAGAATGATATAAAATTGTTGGAAGAAGAGAATGTGTGAATGAGAAATGTATCCCCTCTTGTCTCCTATGAATAAAACAAAGTTTGGAAGGTGTGAACCCAACTTTTTGGAACTTAAAAAGATATAAGAAAACGAAACTAAGATCAATAACATAACGAAAATAAATAATCAGGCAATGGTTTTAAAAAACTTTAGGGCTAACCCGGAGAGTTGCAATCTAGCGGCTATTTTCTTCAATTCAAAGTAATGAAATTCATCTTTTAACCTTTTATAAGATTACAAACATTCCAAAAAAAGGATGATCAAAGAGCAATTAAAATTTCTGAATTTACATTTGCGAAACTCAAAATGCAACTTTTTATCATTTCCATGCTATACGAGTATTAACAAAATTAAAAATATCTGACCTATAAAAATTGTAAATTTTTATGAATTAAATTTGAAATGTCGAAAGACGAAACCGGTCGTGGATATAATTAAAAAAATTGTAGGAAGACTATGCATTTAATTCTTCTTCTATAACCAACCTACAAACAGTCATGGAAACACAATAATATTAAAAATGTTTCATAACTCGAAAACTGTTAAAGCTAGGTATAGGGAATGCTAATACAGTTCGACGCAGCATTTAATTCTACATACGATGGTGTATTAAAATATTGATCGTTCCATTTGAAAAGAAGTATTTTTCTGTGTTTGAATATCTTCTAGTGGAGTGATATATTTTAGACTCCCTGCAGCGTAATAGATTATGTTTATGAAATTTTTAAGAACCTTAAAGCCTCAACTACAATATTAGCTGTTACAAATAAAATTGCCTCAATAGTAGCTGTGACATGACTTTTGAAAATCAGATTGCAGAATCCAGATTTCTAAGGCCGAGTGTCCACCGGATCGGGCCGACCACAGTCGGGTCGATTGGGATCGTGCGATAAAGATCGTGCAAATGTATTTGTATTGTAGCCTGTCCACTGAAACGATTTCAGTCGCGTCTGATTACACGCGACTAATTACACACGACTGAAATCGTTTTAGTGGACAGGCTACAATACAAATACATTTGCACGATCTTTATCGCACGATCCCAATCGGGCCGACCACAGTCCGGTGGACACCCGGCCTAAGAAAACTCAGAATATCTCAAAAAGATGCAATTTAGAGATAGAGAAATGTATTACAATTTTACATATTTTTACAGGTACTTAGGATTCAAAAACGTGATAAAAAATGTAGCATCCCTTTTAAAATAAGCGAGTTGGTAGGGACATCCGGTATAACAGAAAGTGATTGGAAGTCAATTTTATTTTATCTGGAAAGATCGTTTCGAAGTGTTTCTCCTCTGTAAATTTCAAATTTCTATCTAAACTTCTTCCTTGAAAACTTTTAATGAACGGCTTACGTAAATAACCCTGTATGCTGTGTTTTAGGTATACAGTGTCTTTCAAGAAATGTGCAAAAACGTTTTTGCTATCTTTACAGTTGGTTCTTCTCCGATGAAATTTGTATCACAAAATCTTCTAAGCGGACACTAAATCGCGCAAATATACACTTTACGTTTCGCAGTCGTTCGACTGCTTCGTCAGAAGTCGATTCTTATAAAACTTTATAATTCATACCGAACACTATAAGGTCCTTTGTTGTAAAACGTACTACAAATTATAAGCTTTATTATTTAAAATGCCATTCAATTTAAATGTGTTATAATTTTTCAATGGATGAAAGGTGAATGCAACTAGAAAACAAATTTTCGGAACGCTTGGAAATGATTACTCAGAACTAAATGAAGTAATTGAGAAATAACGATAAATTTAATCTTTTTTTGATTCATGTTAAATTGACAAATACTCTCATCTCATCGATATTATTAATGTAGTGTGACGGAGAGTGGTACGTAATAAACGATGATTTTGTTTAGGTAAGAGGCTGTAATTTTATATTTGACTATAAGATTTAAATGTAAACAATATTTTCTTATGGCATTTTCCTGCATCTTTTAAAATGAAGGCACTTTACTCTTAAGCCGTCTTCATTTCTCGGTGTCCACGCTGTATACTGTAAAAATAAGTTTCATCTGGCATATCTTAACTTAATTTGAAGGAACGCAAAAGCATTTTGCAACGGTAAAATTTAATAGCAATCGATAATACAGAAAAATTCCGTTTGTTGCATAATTTTTGAAAGATACTGTATATTTGGGACGCATATATTTGAAATACCGGTATATTCTAATAGCGTTTTCGACTCACCTGCACTGGTTGCCTCAGAGTATTTGCATCTTGTTTTAACTTTTGATACTCTGACGGCCGGTATTACAAACGTTTTAAGGAGACCTTAAATTTAAGACGTGTTTAGATTGTGACATTTCTGCTTGGTTTGTATAACGTCCATCACATTCTAAACACGAATTAAATTTAAGGTCTCCTTAAAACGTTGGTAATACCGGCCGTGAGTGCACTAAGGCATTCAATCTAAAACACTATTAATATGTCTTTAATAAAAATTGCATTTTAAAATTAGTAATCACATTAATTGACATAATTTATTCTTGGACGCATGCTTTTTTGAAGTTGTTATGTAAATTCCTTCAGTTTGTAAAAGAAAATTTTAAAATAGACGAGCCAAGAAAATTAATGTCGTTACGACCTCGTCAGCCATAATAAACTGCGACAGGTGTAAACAAAAACAAAGTATTTCATCTCATTTTGTCTCATCTGTTTCGAGATTAAAACAAAATCAACATTTTAAATTCTGTTAAAAAGTTTTAACGTTGCGTAAAGAGAAAATGTAATGCAAGACGACGAAACAGTTACGTGACATACGTATTTTACACCATGTTTAAAGCATTGATAATGTTATAATGGCGGCGATAAAAATAAATTGTGAACGTGGTAAACCGACCAGTCACATCAACAATTAATTTTAATGGCTAATTTCCAATAACCCGTTACAGCATAATGCGTTATTTATTCATTAAGTCTATAGTGGGGTGTACTAGGTCCGGTGTAAAATCACCTTAATTTTCTTAGTTTGCTTAAAGCAAGTGCGTGGGAAACATTCGTCTTAATGGAAACTTTTTTTAATTCACCGTTCGTGAGTTGTTTATTCGTTTATTAATCAAGCGCGAGCTCGTATTTCTTTTCTCAAATTGTGAAGTGAATTAAGTAATTTGTTTCTTAAATGTACTTGCGCCGTATTCAAATTAGGTGAAACGGCGTGGAAAGGTGCAGACACACGTAAGTGCTATTAATTTCGAATGTTAAGGATAATGGGGTGACGCATTCTTTGCGAACCGTACGTAGGCACACAAGTTATGCGAGGATGAGCAATTTTCTCGCACCGTATAGGATGGAGCTTGATATCAATATCGAGAGCAGTGCGAAACGCAAGAAGACCATATGGACTTGAAAGAACGAACCCCTCGTGAGTGTGAAGAATTGTTCTCTGCTTACTTACGATTTATGAGCGCCGCTTCAAGACAAATGGAAAGATTGTGTTCAAAATTTTTACAACCCCATTTCCCATACGATATTTTTGATGTTATATATGAATATGTGAAACACTTGCGTCTGTTTTAATTCTACCGACATCCTTTTTTGTTAATTCACTATTCACGAATGTTGCATATCGTCACGCATCTAATAATATTATAGCATAAAACGTCTTTTTGTAGAAGTTATTTGCAAGTTATGTGCAAATATAATAGACAATCCAAATCGCTCAAGATAAACATAGTATGATCGAAATTGATGTAGCGGGGTAGAAAGAAGCTTCAGAGCAGGCACTGAAGATAAGAATAGTCGTCATTCTCGAGATCCCCACAATCCTTGATTTTGAATTGACTCGAAGGCTAAGCGAGCTCGGGTATAAATAAACGATTTCAATGACCGACACGTTATTTTTTTATTACTCGGCAAGGTTACAGGATATTGTTTCTATTACGTAACCTACAGATTCTTAAAAAAAAATTCTTTTGTCAAACGTCCGTTCTATGTAGGTATTACATATATTTTTTTCTTATTTCTTAATACATTTTTTTATTCATATTTTTAGCATTTATATAAATGAAGGTCCGTTTTCACGCAATTTGCGCAAATGTGCTTGTGCATGCAAATTTGCGTGAAAACGCAATTCTTTTACTTGCACAAGCCAGAAAATTTGGCAAAGTGACCGTAAAATGGATTATCAATTCAATTCTTATTTATGCAAATTTCCATGCGAACATGCATGCACAAATCCATTTGCGCAAATTGCTTGAGCGTGAAAGCGGACTATCTCAAATATTATTTGTTAGTAAAACAGTAGTATTTATGAATAATATAAAAAGGCCAAAGTAAAGAAAATATTTTCTGTTGCTGTGCTTTTGACAAGCGGAAATAGCTAATTGCTTTTGCAGTTCGTGTTTTCGTAAACACCTTTTATATACAGAAATTTATTAAGAAAGTTCATTGACCACGGACGTCTCTGCACTTTTAAACTTTAATATTTATGGCTTGTCGTTTTATTAAATACCCGATAGCGGCGCGCAATTTAGAATAAAAATTTGGTGGAATAGAGTTATCCAGATAACGTTGATAAGATATCACATAAAGGGTCATATATTCTCAAGTCCGTATAACAATTCTGAAAAATGCCCCACTCTTCATCTGTAGGTTCCTCAATAATTCATTTCAGACTAAGATTACTATTTCTATTCCAGTGTTTCTTGCAGCAAAGTCTAGGAAGACAATAAGAAAAAAACAAAAAAGAACGGACGGCTCGTGAGTTATTGTGTGTAAGATAAACGGGTCCGCTCCAGCTCGAAATGAAGTCTGGCGGGAAATTTATACCCGGGCCCTGCTGCAATATCTCTAGAAGAACAGAATTGGACTAGCTCTGAGGAAAATAGGCTACTGCGAGAGACGCATTTTAGATTAGCTTTTTATTGGGGGTGACACATAAAGGCGAATTTAAGTCATTTGACATCCTTATTGCTAATATATACATTCGGTTTCTTTGTTAAACGAACTACATAATATACCGTTTTATTTCGCGTCGCAATATATTAACGCGCATCTGCGTTAGATATCCATTTTCTTACTTAAAGACGGCCTTTATTAATTGCTCACATAACATTCCTTATCTATGATTTACGGTCATCTCTCATTTGCAAGATTTTTTCGTGGCGAGTTTACGTACTCTTCCAACATTATCTCATATAATTTGTTTTATTCCGACGAAATATATCATTCTTTCTCTAAACAATGACATGCGTGCCTCTCATTCGTGGCAGAGTACATAGCATGTCTGTCGCAAGCAACGAGTTCAGGTGATGGGATCATAGGCCGGCCTCGTAAATCTACAAGAACCCTGGGCGGGTCCTGAGCAAGTGCTATCCAGATAACCTCTCTGCTCTACACTCACTCATTCTTACGGTGGACAACTAAGGACATCGTCACATTGCAAGCTTATATTTTATCTAAAATACTTCTTCGTAGGAATGTTTGTTAAATATTGTATGTCCTTGTGCATTCCTTCTTGGCTTTTACTAAGAATTACATAACAATTTTCTTTGCCAGAGTGGAATAATACCGTTTTATGTTGTCTTGCTCAAGTTGTATCCTTCTAGATGAAGCTACATATTATGCTAAACAAATTTACAGATAAGCCAAGAATTTTGAAATAATTTTTTTAAGTACTTCTATTTTTATCTAATTTTCTGAACTTAAATGGAAACGTAATTCACAGCCATTCAACTACGAATGACCAAACAGTAATATGTTTATACGAAGTAGGTACAGTCAGAGCTCTATAAATTAAGCTATCTAAGTAAAAAATTATAAAAACTAAAAATACAACTCACATTACCGTTAAAGATAAAAAAAATTTCATAAAAGTAATATCTCCCCAATTAAAAATTAAATTGCTGCCTAATCACTTCTGACCGCCATAACGGGTACGCAGAAAAGCAAACAGGCTCACATCGATTCTTGTCGATGTTTGCTTGGCCGCCTACTTATTATGATGATCAGAATGGATAAGACCACGCATTTACATTTCATTGGGGTGATATTACTTTTAATTCTGATTGTACGTCCACATCACAATCTGAAATTCGGAATTACCTTTTAGATAAAGAGGCAAAATTATGATTAATATTTATTCTTTTACATCACAACGCTTAGGCTCTCGAAATGTTTTGTGTCAGTAAAACAACAAATGCGCTTTATTCATCTTTCGATTGTAATCTTATAATCCAACACTAATCACACATAATGACTTTCGACGAGGAATAATATTGCTCGCTGCCAAGTTTTTCATAAACAAAATAAGCCAATTAGATTCCTTTTGGTTAAAAGTCTAAAATTCATTCAAGCTTCCTCGGCATGCTGAGAAAGTTTGGAATCAGTACATGTGTTTTTGCGTTATTAAGAATTGAAATCGGAATAAGCATGAGCGTTGGAATGGTTGAACCGTCAAGTAACTGATTTTTAATATTACAGTCGAAATCAGTAATCCATAGAAGTAATGATCTGTTTTAACAGCTCTATCAAATGTACAACTTTGGTGATTGCATGATTTTGACGGTTGTTAAGAAGTTATTAACTGCTGAGATGGAACAAACCTTTTATCTCTTCACCTCTCTTAGCATTTAACTAAAGTTTTTCTGTTACCATTCCTAGATTTTAACTTACCTACCTCACAGGCACTGAGGACTAAATAACGTACCTTTATGTGACTAACATTTCTTTATTTTGCCACATGACTTATGACTCCTTTCTCCTAAATATTGTTATAATTTCCCAATTGAAATGAAGTTGTTTACAGAAGCTTTCCTCACGTATGGAAATAAAATGTATTAAGGTCCCTATGAGATTGCTCTTTCTGTTATATGTCGCAGGAAGAAACTGGTTGTACAAGGTTTAAAATTCATAAAATGTAATCCATGAAATTTTATATTTTCAATGGATCATTCAGGTTTCCTGTTAACCATTCGAAAATTAATTGTTTTCTAATTTGTTTAAATGATGTAGCATATCTCTCTACACACAAATAAAAACTAAAGAAAATACTTTTACATTACAAATTTGTTGTACCTACCAGCTTTTTTAGGCGGCAGTCGTACATACCAATGCAATGTGACGCAGAAAAAAAAACTGGTTGTACAAGATTTAAAATTCATAAAATGTAATCCATGAAAGTTTATATTTTCAATGGATCATTCAGGTTTCCTGTTAACCGAAATTCGAAAATTAATGGTTTTCTAATTTATTTAAATGATGTAGCATATCTCTTTACACACAAATGAAAACTAAAGAAAATACTTTTCCATTACAAATTTGTTGTACCAGCATTTTTAGGCGGCAGCCGTACATACCAATGCATGATACTTCTAGGTATATAGTATTGATGCTGCTATGTTTACTTTAGGCCATTTGCTGTTTATTAAAAAATTCATTTTAGTTAAAATGTTGATCAACCTTTATTCAAAATATGAGGGGTCTAGTTTCAAAGTGTATAATATCCAGGATTATTTTTAATTTTTCAGGAAACATAAACAACGTATAATTTAAGTAACTTTTTCTCTTATCTTTTTTAATTTTAACATAGTAGTGTCGTTGTCAATTTTTTACTTAAAAAAATTAAGAAGGTATTACAAAAGAAGAATAGAGCTTGTACTTGAAAGTAACATATTGCGATGTTTATGAGCAGCACGAAATTTTTTTTTTTTTTTAATTTCATGAAGAAATAATTTTGTACATAATAGAGTAAGAGCCCACGCAGACTGCAGACTTACTATCGGCCGATAGTTTATTCTGCATCAAGCTACGAGAAATGTGATACGTGGCTGTACATTAAATTATTAGAGGCCACGTAATCATACTTCTCGTAACTGAAGTTTACGCGGGCTCTAAATTGAGAATAATCTATTAGTTGTGTTTTACGGGATTTGTTTGTGAAATGATCGAATTCAAGTGTGTTTTTCGAATATTTTAATTTACGTAAATATCTTTAAAAAGAGGCGATTTAAAATTAAATGTTTATTATAAATAAATTATTTACAATTTTTGAAATGTAAATACGTAGGATTCAAGCTTAGAATTGTAAATATTAGAATAATTAATTTAATAATGTCAAGACGATCCGGATGTTAGAAGGAGACCGTAGGTAGTAAGGTGTTCAGAAAATGAACAAGTGAGGGCGCCGTGTAGCTACTTTAGGTGAAGGCACCCGAACGCAAGGCCTGCAGTACGAGGCAGTCAAGCTACCGATTCGGAATCTACAATACAAATGTATTAAGCTTATTTTTAAATATTCCGAACTTCTTTACGGGGATAAATTTGTTGTGCAACTCTTTTAAATTGGACCAATAAATTGGCGTTTATTACATTTTATTCTACGAAATATCTTCTTTATTAATCACCCACACACGTATACACACACACTTACACCCAAATATACCCACACTGACACGGATAATTTTGAATGTGAAGGCTCGTGAGTGCCATCTACATCCAAAATTTATCACACAACAAATACATTCTACGAGCAAGAATCATTCTACCAGATACACTGCAAAATCCACCATCGCAACATGAGACGCAAGTAAAACAACGAAGTAGGAAAACAAATAAGAATAACAATAAACAAATAAGATTTAGAGAAATAAATGGCAAAATACCCTGAGATACCATAACATTGCACAAAATTGGCTTCACCAACGTGGAGCCAGAAAGAAACAATTTGCAACAAAAGTTAAAATCTGGAAGGGTCCAGATAACATTGCATAAAATTGGGTTCACTAACGGGGGGGGGGCTCCAGAAAAAGAAAAATTGCAACAAAAGCTAAAATCTGGAAGGGTCCAGATATCATAGCAATATGAAGATTGTTCACTTTGGAACCAGGCCCCCATATTTATGTGGAAGCAGAAAAATATGCTAGGATATACGTATACGAGGTTTGTTCAACAAAAAAGTGACTTTTTAAATTTCGCGGGCTCCGTACATTCGATTTTCGATTTTTGTATTTTGTTACGTTGGTACACATTAGGGTGGGTCATTTTTGTATGGAAAAAACGAATATTGCGCTTTTGATTTTTAATAGCAAAATTATATTGCCTTTACATGAAAACAGTGTAATGCTAAAATTTAAAGTAAATAGCACCTCATCTTCAGGTTGCGCTTTGCCTTGGAAATACGAATAACTTGAATATATTCTGGTAGTCATATAACATAAATGTCTCAAGGAAAATAGAGTTTTTAGAATAAAATAATCATTTATTAATAATCAAAAAAATAATACAACAGAAAAATTAATGAAAATCATTCAATATTGAAATCTTTCTTGCTATCGAATTTAGGCGTTGCTGCAAGATTCGAGTTTTAATTTTATCCACCTTCTCTTGCACTTTTAGTATACAGTTTTGATCATAACTCTGTTATTATTATTATTGCAAATACGAACTTTTCATGGCATACTATATGCCTTTCTCGTATAATTTCAAAAATTCAAACGTAAGGCGCACCCTCTAAATATTAATTAAATTCAAAAATATTTCGTAGGTGTCATAATATCACTAAAAGACAACATAATTTTGCTATTAGGTAAGATTATCTCAAAGTTTGGTTTTTCGACCCACCCTAGTACACATGTCCCCAACATATGTTGACATTAGCAGCCATTTCGGAATAGCTATGTTCTGATGGCGGTATTAATTGAAGTCATTCAATGGAAGAAGGGGGGATAAACTTTTTCGTATGGCTGTGAAAGCTTCTCATAGGATGAAAAGGAATAAAATGATCCTTACTAGGGAGATTAATGATCCAATAGAGGAGATGATGTTTCATGTTGAGTAGGCATCAGGATAATCTGAGTATCGATTTAGCATTTGTAGTTTGTTTTTGACAGATATAAAGGTTAGACGTGTTTTCGTGTGCTTGACGATTTTTGGTATCGAAAAAAATGGATCAAAGAATCTGCATTAAATTTTGTGTGAAAAATAATATTAAGTGCTCCAACTCACTTAAAATGTTGACTGTGGCATTTGGTGAGTCTACTTTGAGCAATAAAAATGTTTATAAGTTGTACAAGCTCTTCTCAGAAGGCCGAGAAGATGTTAATGACGACACCCGCCCTGGACGCCCCAGCACGTCAACCACCGATGAAAACGTTGAAGCAGTGAATAAAATTGTTATGGAGAATCGTCGAATCACTATTAGAGAAGTTGCTGAGGATGTCGGCATATCGGTTGGCTCATGTAATGCAATTTCTTCGGATGCTTTGGGCATGAAACGTGTGGCAGCGAAGTTTGTTCCGAAATTGCTAAATTGTGACCAAAAGACCGTCGCATGAGCATCGCTCAGGAGCTGTTGAATGACGTCAACGACGATCCAGATTTGCTCAAATGGGTCGTAACTGGTGACGAAACATGGGTATATGGTTATGACGTCGAAACCAAAGCCCAATCATCCCAATGGAAGCGGCCAGAAGAGCCAAGACCGAAAAAAGCACGCCAAGTTCGGTCACCTGTGAAGGTTTTGCTCACTGTTTTCTTCGATTACAATGACGTGGTGCATCGTGAGTTCTTGCCAGAAGGTCGTACGGTCAACAAGGAATATTACCTTGAAGTTATGCGCCATTTGCGTGAAGCAATACGAAGAAAACGCCAGGATTTGTGACAAAACAAGTCATGGCTTTTGCATCACGATAATGCACCTGCTCACACATCGTTGCTTGTTCGTGATTTTTTGACCACAAACAACACCGTAATCGTACCTCAGCCACCGTATTCACCGGACTTGGCCCCCTGCGACTTTTTCCTATTCCCACAACGGAAAAGACCCATGAAAAGACGGAGGTTTGCCACGATTGAGGAAATAAAGACCGCATCGCTGGAAGAGCTGAAGGCCATACCAAAAAGCGCATATCAGAAGTGCTTCGAGGATTGGAAAAAGCGCTGGCATAAGTGTATTATCTCTGAGGGGGATTACTTTGAAGGGGACGGCGTACGGAGTTGGTACAGTTTTATTCTCGAACACATCAGCATTCTCGTTCAGCACCACGGTTAATTGTGCTCGTTCATCTTCCGAGAGTGTTATGCCTCCTTCCTCATGAAGGCGTTGTATCTTCACTGATCCAATAACGGTATTCGCTGACGATGGAGCAACAACAAGAGGATACCTCTGGGTGGGGTCGTTACCACGGATGCACTGCATCCTCGGTAAATCAAAGATCACATCGGCTGCAGAAAATGCAGAAAATCCACTCCAAGAAGGTCTTGTTGTCGGCATACTCTGGTATCTCTACGAGTATTTCCTGTCCCTGCAATACAACATTTACTTTATACAGTTCGGTGATTACTTCTCTCGGAACACCATCGGCCATGATGATATTCTGCCGATATTGATGATATTCTCGGACGAAAGGATTTCCAATTCTTTAAAATGTTGACACAGTTTATGACCTGCTATTGACTGCTCAGCTCCTGTACCAACAAATGCAAGGCCGTTTAACCCTGCTATGGTGACTCCCATCAGGGCCCTCCCTTTGTCACTTGGGAGTTTAAACTCGGCAGCTAAAACCTGTAAGGACGAAACTGGTACCACATTCTGTGACTTGTGACCACTGTTGGGGCACTGGGACCGAATGTGACCTTGTTGATGACAGCCGTAACACGACGAGTTTCTTCGACAACCCTAGCCTTGGATATAAGTACATCGAAGTCTGGCACGTCGTCCCTGGATATGTATTTACGAAAGTTTACATTCAATAAACCGTACACCATATCTATCTTATATTCCTCCGGCATAACTGGGGCCTCAGACAGTTTAGACAGCAATGCACGAGCCTGGCTTACGAGGAATCGGTGGGCTCATCAGCCGACTGTTCTCGGGTAAACAGTTCTCTAAATATCTTGTGGGCGGGTTTGTAGTCTCCAAAACTATGGCGAAGGACCTTTATAGCGTCGCCCCAACTCTTCGCTGTTCCCTTGACGCCTTGCCACCACAGAGCAACTGCACCATCTAGCAACATTGGAAGGCCTTTCAGTGCATTCTCATCAGACAGGCTTATGCAGCTCTTATAAATTGTGATCCCGTCGATAAATTTCTCGACTGATTCCCCTTTGCCCCCTGAGAAACGTGATTTACATTGGGCTAAATTGCCTGACTCATTGCTCGTCGGTAATGATGAGCCTCCGGGTACGTTCTTCAGACTCGCCAGCAGAGTCTGGAACTGGTTCTGCGTCATTATCACGTTGTGGCATTGTACTTTTTGGTTCACTGCGTAAATTATATTGATGGTCGTGATGTGTTGTTACCTGACCATTCATTCAAGGTTCAAAATTGTTATATGTACTTGACAGTTGACTTTTTTTTTTTCGAAAAATGAGTAAAAATATCTCTTCACCAATGTGGCGGCACTTCCAACGACGCGCGCACCACAAGTCCGTTCACCAATATTTCCTTGGTATCTTTTCGATCGAGACAGATCACCATTCGTGCAGGAACGACTCAAGCACTTCTTTCTTGTTTAGTTTGTTCGAGCCTCGCGTTAAGCAGCCACTTATAACGGGGTAATTATATAACACGGTGTACGTCAAAAAACTAAGTAAGTACTTCGAAATATATCAGCCAATAAATTCCCTGATCATGAAAAATTAAATACCTATTTGTTGTAAAATAAGTTGTCATGCTTTACTAATGTATTGGGTCGAAATATTTTTAATGTTATGGTAAGACTAGAACAGGTCGTTTTATAATATTTGCCCCTTATATTAAAACAGTACCTTACAAATATCGCAAGCTCATCGCAATCCGTATTCTAGCTGTGCTGCAAGAAAATATGAGCGAAAAAGAAGATGAATTACTGCGGAGCACAAGATGGCACCAGCAGGCGCACCAGTGGCCAGGGAACAAAAAACCAATATCTCTACGCCGGACACTGGCAAAAGAAGGGAAGAGAGAAATACAACACATATTACATTTCACAGCTTAGTCGGCGGTGTATATGACATATCACGAATATAGCATGTTACAGTATACGTTTGGAGGTTCGTGCTGAACGTATCTTTCGCCATGAGTTATCACGTACAATATTTTCGTATACAATATATTAAACGCTCCTTCGACCACCTCCTCTTACTGAAACGAAAACAAAAGTTTACTAAATATGTACGGGTGTAATTACGAAAATTATTTGGATCAGAATTTCAATTTAATTTATTGATTATTTTTTAATGTTTTCATTTTCAAATCGTTCAGCATCAATTTGATGACAAACTTGCTGAAAGCAAGAAATGAAAAATTGAATCTGACAAGTTTGATGAAAAAATTGGTGAAGTAAAAGTTCAATCCCAGAAAGGATTTGAAAACTTAACCAAACAACTACATAATGTGGGACTTGGTTCTTTTGCACGATCATCTGCGTCGTCAAGTCAGAAACTGAAACCGCTAAATTTGAAGGCGATTTATTGTGGTCTACTTTACTATTTTCATTAAAAATTTCAAAATTGCTGCCGATGTTAATTGCTGAAATGATTACGATATAGTAGCTTTAATTATAACCACTGCTGTTTTATTTCAAGGTTAATATTGCTATAAATCACTTATGTATGTATGTGTGAAACCTATTTTAATTTATTGCTGATGGTGAAATAGACGACAATACATGCGCTGAATAAAGGAAATATCACGTTTCTCTAAAATCAGAGATTGTCAAAAGGCTTTTGAAAACCTAAAAGACATTTTAGTATTGTTCAATTCACGATCAGAGGGCAAATTCATCACTAACAGTGATGCTAGTAGCCACCTTTGGAAGTGTACTATCACAAGTGTAAGACGGAGAATAACGTGTTATCAGTACTATCACAAGTGCAAGACGGAGAATAACGTGTTATCAGTTAGTTTATTATTAAAGTTTTCTCCAAAACTGAGAGGCGTTATTGTACAACCAGAAGAGAGCTTCTTGCTATGATGAAGGCAACAGAATATCTTTATAGATGTCTTTATGTTCAATAGTCTCGTATTCGATCAGATTATGTTTTGGTTGCTTCAGTTCACAAATCCAGAAGCCCAGCTTGCCAGATGAATAGAATGATTACAGAAGTAGGATATTACAATTGAACATTGCCCGAGTCAGGTCCATTATAATTAACATTCACTTTTCAGGAGATCGTATCATGAAGATTGTCGGCATTACTCGAAAGCTATCGGAAATTCTTCGAAAAGTTCTGCTAGGTTAAATATAGGACGTATATTGAAACTTGTGTTAGGTGTACTACATAATAGGGAGTTTTTGCAACACATTACGATAAAAAAATCGTTACGTTAAAGGCTATGTTGCTTAGCAACCTTATGGATCTAACCAATTACAAACAGAGTTTTAACGTTTAACGTACGTAAATTTTAACGGAACCTATTGCTAAAAACTCCCAATTATAGACCCGCGTGTGAACCTACAAAGAATACTCGAGTAAAACTGCATCTGTACAACGTTAGCTCTTTGTTTGACACAATTACCATTGGTATAGCCCCAGCTGGCCAATTTACAGAAATTAATCGCGAAAATAAAAGCATCATGGCCAGAAGGTTATGCGTTGTATCAGGAAGCAACAGCTCTGTCGCTGCCCTTATAGTTAATTGTTAATTGGATAACTAGATCTGGAGTACCATTGGAGCTTCATGTTGATCAAGATATAATTCCGAAGAAAGATTTTTTCAAGAATTGAGTCGGATGCTTGCATTTTTAAAACGCACAATTCCTCTTTACATCCAAAAGACGACACTGACGGTGAAATAATTTAATGGATCACTAACTAATGTGGCATTTGGCAGAGGTACTCCTTAAAAATCAAAAATTCTAAATAATGTTGCCTGATATTTGGAAACCAGAAACCAGAAGATCTAAACCACACGAGTATCTGCAGGACCTCGAGAATCACTTGATATGAATATCTGCGCCGGAATATTAGTTTCGTTATCATTAAAAGGAAGACTCGGTGTCATAGATGAACCAGTTCACCGGATTCCAACATGGGAACCAGGTACGACTATTCAATTTTAGATTTTTATAGATATCACGATATATCTACTAGAGTCTAATTACACGTGTATTTTAATACATGAATCCGTTCGGTACGTTCAAATCCAAGTTATCTAGCAACGGATGTGTTTTTGTGTATGGATGTGTACGGATGTGTATACGTGAAATTAAAATACACAGGTACCCGTGTATTCATAATTACACGAGGCCTTTTCGGAAACTTAAACTGCTTGATCGGGTTTCTTAGGTCTTATTAGAGAACTGTTCGGAAACTTAACCCGATCGAATGACTTGTGTTCGAAAACTAACAGTTAATTTCTCGGATCTCTTCAGGTTCGCAACCGGGTTTACGTTTTAATAACCCTGCTATTTAGTGAGGTTAAAATACTGGGTTATTGAATATTTGTTGAATATAACCTCAAATTGTCACGTTTTGTCACTGCGGCAAGTGCGGCGAAAATGATCAGAAGAATGCAAGGTAAATATTTACATATTTTTACTTATTTATATTATTACTTTTGTTTATATTATTTCCTGACACATACAAGGTCATTCAATGAAATGCTCGCGCGTTCGTAAACCCTGTCAAACCCGAGCGGTTCGGTTATAGAACAAGTTAACCTCATCAGGTAACTATTTCAAATCCGATCTACAACCCGATCATAGTTTCCGTAAAGGCTTACGGACCAAGATCATGGTTCATGTAATACACGTATACACGTGTACGGACATATAATATCTATCTTCTCCAATTTTCGATAATTATCAACCCGTATTCTCTAGATTGTTATGATTCGACAGAATTTCTGAAAGGGGGAACCTCTATAAAAGCAGAAACAGACGCGATTTTTGAATTAGTTTTCTACTAGATAGCGAAATGTACGGTTATTAGCGAATCGTAATAAACTAATTGACGTGCTTATTAGTACCTAGAACATTATTATGGCTCATTCGTTCAAGGTTTTATGGTTTTATTAACTCAGCTTAACTTTAAGCGTCACTTAGAATGTGACTTACATAATGATGTGAAACTGTATATGTCATCTTATAAATGTCACTCAAATTTAAGGAGCTCAGTTCATTTGATCGGTGCATACTGCCATTGATGTATTAAGACTGAGGATAATTAAAGTATTTTTAGTTTAGTAAGGGATTGTTGAGTGCAAATTCGTAGGGTCCGTTTTCGCTAGCCCATAGTTTACATTAGTGACAAACAAAATTTCAAGCGTTTGTATCAAGTTTGTATTAAATTATTGTATTTACTTTACTAAGGGTATTTCTGGTTTCATATTTTCTAGGTAATTTTCTTTTAATACGAAAAGCGGGTTTCGAGCACTTTACTTTCTTCATCTTTAACCATGATATAAGTTAATTAATTTATGAGGTACATTTCTGTTTAATAAAATTAATCCCACTGAAATATTATAGTTTAAAGCAGACGTAAATAACAAATAATAATTGGACAGAATTGGCGGAGTCAAATGAAAACCTTAACAGTTCCATTTAAACAGTACCTAAGGAAATCTTGCCATACAAGTTGGTAGAATATTTTTGAGTTGTATAAACTATAAAATAATTACTGTCCTTAATTTTATTGCATAGAAATATACATATGAAATAAAACTAAAGTCAATTAAAATTCGTTGATACTCTCTTTTTTAATTCACTTTTCTAATATCTGATAAGATAGACATAAGATAACTATAAGATTTAAATTAAAATATTCTATTTTCCATAGGTATCATAATTTGTTTATAAAAATTTAAAAGAAGAAAACTAATTTCTAATTTACTTTTACCAGATTCATATAAAAACTCTTATTCTTTTGTCTCATAAATTTTCATTAGGAGAATTTAGTGTAAGATATAAAAAGTGAAGTGGTGATAGTCCGAACAATATATCTTTGTTCGCAAATGTGTCAATGCCATTCTGCTCCGAGTGTAATAAATAAGGGTCCGAAACCCTAATTTAACATAAGATGATCTTTATGTTTTGAGAATGTTACCAATATACTCTCTAAGCAAAATGTGGAATTATTTATATTGAAAGACAATTTTTCTAATTTCGTATAAAAAATAAATTCTTATTCATTTCACAACAAAATATGGATTTTATATGAATTTCGTTTAATAATTTAATGATACCGTTAACATTTTATACAACTATTCCAACAATTTTATCCTAATATTACGGTATGCGTGCGTGACTAAATTTCCAGATAGACCGGATGTTATTTATGATATCTGAAATTACGTTCAACTGGAGCTGTCTCTCAGAAAATAGCTACGAGTAAAAGAATTTCTACGAAACAGTTAAGTTTTATTTTTAACGCATTTCCAAGTATTCTTCTTCCTTCCTTTGATATTAAAATGTATTACAGTTTTTGTTTCAGGCGTATCGGTTACACTGCGTGAATTATGTAGTGCGGGATTTTATTGTGTGTACATTTGTGGCATGTCAAAGGATGCTTTATTGTGCGTCACACCTATTTGTCTTCTCCAAAAATTTAAACAATTCTCCTACCATTAACTGTTTTAGTCATGTTGTTTTGCTATGTCTAAAATTAGAAGCCAAACAATCACTTGATAATGATTATTTATTGAACAGGTATTGAATATGTTAATAATAATAAATTTGTATATTCTTTTTCATTTCTATATCAATAATTGCCTTAATACTGGCTTAGATAAATTGATATCTTGAAATTTGGGTCCTCTTTATTTGTCTAGTTTATTCCACAGTGCAAAAAACGTACAGTGATTGCCAAAATTGGCAGTACTTTAAGTTACAATGTCAGTAATGCTGAAGTATTGTCAGTAATGCCGAAGTATTGTCAATACTGCCAGTAACGTTCGTTATACTGCTAATATGCCTGCAAAGCGTATCAATATTGCGGTAACTTAACGGTATCGCTAGGATTGCCGGTATCGATGACGCAAATAAAATACAAGAGATCATTTTAAATTTTGCATTTGAAGAGTTTATAGTAAAAACAGCACTTTTCCAAAAAATCTGAAACTATTCTCCTAGATTAGTGCAGAAATAATCAACTTGTGCATCTACTTTCTTCAAGAATTATTAAATATTCGGTAACCAATTTACTCTTCCTGTACTTCAACGGTAATATCATCGCTTTCAGTATCTGAATTTGATTGTGATTCATTTTCTGTTTGGTTATCTGCTTTACATTTTGCTGCTGTCGTCTTTCTTTTATTTTTTATAACATTCTCCCTTTAAAAAATATAGTAATTTTTATGTACTTTCATATTGCAGGGTTTAAAACTTTTCATACATATCAAAAAAGGATGTGTATTCATTTCTTTCTAAACGATATAACAGATCACATCTTGCAAAACTTTTTGTTATATTGGGTGTTATCCTTTATTTTTTAATTTTTAAAGTTAAACATTCGGTTAAATTAGCAGATTCTATGTTTTTCGGGCTTACTCTGGATTTCTATTAAAGAAAAAAAAAACAATTGCACTGCTAGTTTCAAAATATTTGTGCAACTGTACCTATTTTTTTAAATAGCAATGTAGTAAGTTTTGTAATCCATTCGATAAAAATTATTTATCTCTTTGTAATAACACCAAAATTTCTTAAATTTGTTTACAGAGTACCGAAATAGTTTTAAGAAATCGTTTCCAAATGAGTAGGACATATTCATCTATAAAATCAAGATGTCTAAATAATTTTCATTCCATTAATCTTTAAAAATGCGATGTGATAGAAAGTTATCTTGCTAATAAAATAGGCTCAGGCGTACCTACTATTTTCATTGAAAGATTCCTGAAAGTGAACAAGTGAATTTTTGGTGCTACTGTAGTGTGCGGTCTAGCTGCATGTTTCTACTGTAGTGTGCGGTCTAGCTGCATGTTTCTACTGTAGTGTGCGATCTACCTGTATGTTTCTAATGTAGCATGCGGTCTACCTGCATGTTTCTAATACCGGATGATTTTTAATTCTTTTTATCAACCCTTGCTATGAAATTTAGATTAGGACTGAAAAATAAGTCATTGCACTGTTTTAGGTTATTTTACAGTCAAGCTAAGACATGCCGCCCAAATTTCATAGCAAGACTTGATAAAAAAAAAAAAAACTCCGTCAACATACTATGCGGTTTACCTGCATGTTTCTAATTGTTCTCCCCGAAACGTAAACAAAAACAAATTAATCCTTTAATTACGCCAAGTTGTAACAATATCCCTAATCTTAATTAATATATCTAATTTTCATAGAAAAACATTTATACCCAAACAAGTAAATCCTTTAATTACTTCGTCACAAACAAATAGGGTCAAATTAGAGATTAGCATGTTTTTCAAATATATTTTGAGAGTAGAACTTTACAATAGGTAGATCTCAGATTCGCAGGTAGATCGCACACTACAGTAGCACCGAATTTTTGATTACCGAGATTAAGTTGCTCTAACGAAAGTTACCCCTCTATTATTTTCTAATAATAAAAGAAAATTAAATATAGCATGCTCTTATGAAATTATGTTATTAACAAAATACTCGAAACACAATATATTAGAACCCAGAAACGTATGTCATTAGAAAGACGAGTTTTAAGTCGTCAGTTAAATTTTAATGTGATCTTGCAAGTACCCTACAGTCAGTCCATGTAACGTACAATGAATGAAAAATTACATGGCACTCAAAAAAAAATAGGAAATCAAAGAAACGTTAGTGACAAATTACACAAAAACGGCAAATTTAACTCTTAAAAAATTAGTGCTAATGCCGGAACACGAATAAAGCTGCAATGGAAAAACGTAAAAAGAGAGAGAAGACATGGATATACACACTTACTTTAACCCTAGGATGCATAAATGGGGCCTCCCAGGCCCATGAAGGTGCTTAATTTCTTATAATTTGTTTAAAATATTTTCAATCGAATTGAGCGTTTAGATATGCTCTACACTCGTTTTTGTCTACTTCTCTTCTAATCTAAAACCTTTCGAATTTTTTCAGAATTTGAAAAAAAAATGTTTTTCATCACTACTCTACAATTTTACGTATACCGCCGTCCAGACCCGTCTAATAGAATCTTGTATAAGACAAATCTGATCATGTCCATAGCTGACTAAATTTTTATAACTTGTTAGAGACATGTAATCTACGTATTTGTATCAGTCAAAAATTGATAAGTATTACATGTAAAAATAATGTTTGTAATGAGCACAGTATTAGAATGTGCACTACTTCTTACGCTAAAATATAACTTTTCTGCAATTACGTTTACGTAGACATTTAGAAACTTAATCTAATTAACATATACCTGCATATTTTACTCCAACAAATGTTTTTCCATTGCAACCTAATATATTATATAGGCAGGGCCTCCGAGGCCCGGATCATGTAAATGACGGTATTGTACTGCTTATGCATCCTAGGGTTAATATAATGATTATTGTATATTTAATTTGCAGTTTATAAGCATAACTATGTTATATCGGTACACCAAAAAGTGTGGGCGTGAACGTAATAAAAGACCACATAATTTATAATCATAAATATACTATTTCTAACTTATGACGATAACACATGGCACATAACGCTGTGTTATTTTGTGTTAGGTTAAGATAACTATTTGGATTTATTTTGTTGATTTTAAAATAAAAACTATGTACAGTACCTCATAATCCTCTAGAAGGTTCATTGAAGGTTTAGTTTCACCGAGACATAGACAAATTCGATAAGGTCATGAAAGATGCAGGATATTATTGGAACAAAAAACTGAATCTACCACAATTAAGTTCCGAGGTATCTTTTGTTGACAATCAGTCCAAAACACCAGCTTTTGTCAAAACTACTACAGGGGAAAGTTCTACAAAGGAAACAAATAAATAAATCTTTCTAAAATCAAGATTCTTTTCAAATAATATAAAACTAAAACTAAACTAAAAATGTTTTACTTACCTGTGACATGTTACGTAACAAGCTTCAATGATTTATATTACAAGTTTCAATTTTTAATTTTTTACATTTATTAGAACTTAGCATCCCAATTTGTTTTAACCAATTAGCAACCCTGATCTACTGTTTATTTAATTGCAAAAGAAGAGTTTCATGTAAATTATTGCATGTTTTGCCATTTAGAATTTATAAAAATATTATTTAGTAGCAATAATAATTTTTTTGTTAAGGCAAAACATGACAATATGTATAATTGCAATTTCATTGCTTTGACGCTAAGATAATAGCACTGTACTTTCGCATTTATGACTTATGGTCATTATTGCAACTAATTATATTTGCGCTTCGAATTCTTGTTATGCACTTAATTTCAATTATATTCGCAGGTGTTTAATCTGCTATTGTTTCAGTGAATTTTTATAAAAATCACACTGATTTATTGTATAAAAATTTAAAAATCTTCAACGACGTCCAGTTCGAGATTTATTACGTGATAAGAAAAATTGGAAACGTCAATTCATGGCCAATAATTAGCCTTTCGACTTTTTTTGAAAATTTTTGGTACAAGTTATAATAACGGTTTTACCATCGAAGTTCCTTACTTTTCATTCACCCTATATGTTTATTATTCCGTAAAGCAAAGCAGTAATTTCGATTTATTGTTATGGATTCTCAAATCTGAATGTTCCGTAAAAAAAGAAAACTTTATTAAACGAAATGCATAAAAGTCAGTACATCATTCATCTAAACAGCAACTAATAAAAAAGAAGGTACTCCCTTGTTACTTAAATTTTTTTTTACTAATTGTCGATTCTCAACATCAAACGAATGAAAATTGAATTATTTCTTTTTAAATCAGAAGAAGTAACAATTTATTGTCGCTCTAAAACCCTATTAAAGAACGGTATAAATATACAAATAAGGTATCCTCGGTTCCGCCACACGTCATCAACGTGCGCATTATGTGAAGCTAGATGGCGAAGAGCCAATAACATTGAGAGTTTTCAGCGGGAACATTTGAATTTCGCCTTTGATTACTTGTACTGCCCAGTAGTGCGAGGTACTGCCAGAGATTGTCATATATTATCAATATATTTCCGCGGATAGCTTTAATCCTGCCAGTATTGCTCATGCTACTATCAATATTGCTAGGACTGTCAAGTTATTGCCACTAAAATGCACAGTGATTGCCACTGCGATTGGTGGCTAAGCCCTCGCCGTATGCGAACTGCTCCTAAAGGCTGGTCTACACGCAACTACTTATCTAACGACTTGTCGAATCAGACAAATCGTATCAAATAAGACGGAGCGTGTGGACCACAAAACGTACGTCTAGCTTTACGTTTTGCGGTCCACACGCTTCAACTTACTTGATACGATTTGTCTGATTCGATATGTCGTTGCGTGTAGACCAGCCTTAAGAATACTAGGCGCTTATCTGATCGCACAGGAACAATGCTGATCATGGCATGTTGTAGGCAAATCGTGAAAATTCGAACAGTATTAGTTTATACTGCATTAAACGCTTCTGAGAAATAACTTAAAAACTAATAATAGATGAAATGTGTAAGTAAAGGAAGCCAACATTAAATTGAGGAAAATAAAATAATTTTTGCATTGTTGACATTTTTGTGTTTAAATACTTTAAGCAAAAAGCTATGTTGTTTTTCTAGTTGCAATAAAGAAAACGCCGTACTGTTGTTTCCTTTGGTACAATGTTTGTAAATTTTATTTGAAATAAACATGCAGTTTCCTGATTGAATATCCGCGGAATATGTTATGTTGTTCGTGCGAAAAATATTCTTAAATGGTAAATTTTAAAACAGATAACCAATTAGAATAAAATTATTCAACGTTATTGTTATTGTAAAGAAATGACGAATAGGCTACGCAACAGTTACGTCTACACAGACCCAACTCCTAATACAAACTACAGCAGATACGAGAGCTACGTCTAAAGCTCCGGTTCGTAGAAACCGCGTCCGACGCACAACTTACGCGGTTTTCTGTGTTATCAATGTATTGATTGTGCAGAATCTTCACAGGTCAGCGGACCCTAAAGGCTGAAGCAGAGTAAGCGAGGCTACGCGCCGAGCGGCGCTGCGACCAAAATATCTTTTGTTGTATTCTTGTAGGAGTGCGTATACTTATGCGATGCGGACCGGAGCTGCGCGACCAAGTAACGCATATCTAACGCGGAACTGCGCCACGCTTCGCGTCGCGTTTGGTCACGGCGCGTAGCGGCACTCGTATGTGCGACAGCCTTAATACATTGGTAGGTAGCATAGGAACTGCGTAAATTTTGCGCCGCGTACGGTTCTAACAATCGCAGGCTTAAGCCGTTCTCCTTCCGCACTATAGATCGAAGTATCGGTATGGCCTTAGCCATGGTACAAATGCATAAGGTACAAAATACATCAGGTCAAAAATATGACCTAGTCGCGTATTTGCGAGATTTGTGTTATTAATATGGCCATTATGAACAAAAATGCGTCTTTAATACGACCATTATAAAATATTATGTTTGTTTACGTTCTCACTCGTACATCGTTTACGTTCTCATTCATACAATTATTTTTCTCCGTGTATGCTCATCCAGTTGGGTCCATAGAAACTCTCCAAGACGTCATAAACATGCGCGTAAATATGAACCGAGCTTATCTAATAAACGGTAAGCAAATAAAAATCAGATTAGAGTAGACGGTGCCAAGAAAATGTATGTCTGTGATTAAATAAAAGTCAATAAATTTGACAGTCCATGAATGTATTACATTAATTAATTCAGTTAATCACAGACATTGCACTGCCTACTCTAATCTGATTTTTTTGCTCACTTTTGACATTTATACCATGGCCTTAGCGGCGATTCGCAATCTGTATATTATGTAGTTGTACAACATTCAACGGTTTTGAAGCTAAAAACTTGTTTTCTTTTGGTGAAACAAATGGCAAGAGGAAAGATAATATCAAAAGTAACCCGTAAATAAGCAGAAAATACTACAGGTACTGTAAAATCAATTATGTTAAAAGAAAATTGATTTTAAGTCCACTGTTATGAATGAGTTTTTGTTAATATTGTTTTATTTTTATTTTGTTGTTGAGAAATGTACACGTAAATAAATGCATGATCAAATCATCTTTGAAATTTTATTTTAACTGTTGTTCTGCAGTATATGTATACCGGGTGTCCACTTTGATTACGCACCATAGGAATTTCAATGCAATTTCTTTTAATTGTAAATATTTTATTTATATATCTTCATTAGATCCCCATAATCTTCTTTATTACTCTCTATGATGATTCCACAATTAAAAGGAATAAACACACGGTATAAATTAGAGGCAGAAAATTTTACGTCTCTGTCAAACTGAAATGTTTTTTCCTTAATGGTGGAGACCACTTTTCTACGATAGATTTTCTAAATCAATTTCGCGGAAAATATGGCGGTTGTTTCGAACGGTAAAGCGAAACTAGGACCGCAGATTTGTTTGCCCCTGGGCGGCAGCGCCGCTTCTTTAAGAAGCTCTCCGGATCCTTTTCTCGGGGTGGATCGGTCCCCATCTGTTTCCTCCAATCATCTGGCCTATTTCTTTCCATAACTCTTTGTTTTGCGCCTTTCGTCGCCATCTGCTAACTCCTGCCCTTCCCAGATCCTCCTCTACTTCTTCCAACCACGTTGCTCTGTGCCTCGTTCTTCTCCTCTTCCCGCTAGGTTTCCATGTCAGCATTAGTTTAGTTATCTCTTCTGATTTTTCTCCCCAGACATGTCCAAACCATTGTAGTCTCTGCCTTTTAATCTTTGTTATTATGTCTTCTTCTATCTCAACGTATAGCTCATGGTTCATACTTCTTCTTACCTCATTCTCCGACAGTTTCATTGGTCCTACTATTGCTCTTAATATTTTCCTTTCGTTGTGCTCATTGTTTCGGTTGCATATAACATTATTGATCATATTATAGTCTTATAGATATTTATCTTCGTCTTTCTTGACAGGAGCTTCTTGTTAGCATAGAAGCTCTGTTTATTGCCATAATTTTTTCCGTTTGAACATTTATTATTATTAATATTAAAATTGTGATTTTAAGTGTTACATAAAAATTGTTTTTTTCTTAATTAAAAAAATTAATTCTCAGAACTCAGAAATTCAGATGAAGCTAAAATTCAATGCGGATGAATCCTCCCTGAAGTAGGTTTCAGGTAATTTTCCATACATAAGAAATTCGTGGCAAATTGTTTTATTGCAGATTAGGTCACAGGTAAGTAGATATTTGAAATTAATTTTTTTTCTTAAGGAATAGACATGGAGGAAGGAGGAATTGTTTACAACTAGCTATAGACGTACATTGAAAAAATTCCTATGAACGTAAAAGAGATTTCATTCATAGCAGTATGAAGGAGGCAATAAAGAAGTGCAGATATTGCAATATAAAATAAAATGAACGAAAATATTGGTGCAGAAAATGAAAACAGCCTACATAAATCATACGAAGAAAATCTCGTCTTTTTAAATTTGCTAAACATAAGATATCTTATTTAAGAATTTCATGTCATTATTGTTCTGAGATAATTCAAACTTCCACAAAGCTCTGATCATTTCTAAGGGTTGTAGTCGATCTTTCCTTGAACGGTAGAAACCAAGATTGTATTCTTCACAATATGCTTATTTTCTGAAGGAAACAATAGCACATTTTTGTATCTTCTTTTTATAAATATACTACAGTTACAGAATTTTAAATAAATGCTTATTACTGCAATTATTAGTACAATTAATACAATTAGTTAGTTGTCTTTATACAGGGTGTCGTTAAATAGTAAGAACATGGCTTAACAACAAACATATTTCTGCGTTCAAAATAAGTCGATTGAACCCGACTTATCTACATATATGCAAAAGTGCTTGGTTAAGCCAGTATTCTGCTTCAAAGTTCTTGAAAAATAAGTTAGTTTTTCTTAGTACAAAGGGACGCTTAATTTGGATGATATCTGGTATGAGGACCAAGAGGAAGGTATGTTTCATTTTCAGATGGTGTGAATAATTTACATTGGATCGCTAGTGTGAAAGATATGGTTGCCACTAGATCTTGCTGAACTTTTTTGAGGTTATGAACGTAACATTAAATAGATGTAAGTATCAAAAATTACAGAGATACGAAAAGATTTCTTAATGAATGCTTCTTTCTACGAGCCCTGACAACTAAATGTTAATCATAATACTTTTGTGTAAACTGCATTTTTAAAGTACTTCAAGGTTTCTGGTCAAAATTCCGTAAATTGGTTTAGTGTTGCTCATAATACAGGCTGTTTCAGTGAAGATGCCCAAACTCGGTATGTCGATAGATATCGTGAAAAGGAATAAAAGTTTTCTATAATTTTTTTTTAATGAATAAGTTTTGAGAAAATCGAAGGGAAAGGAGAATCGTATATTTTTAAAACGTACAATAGATGAGGACGGCCCGAATTCTTAACCTGCCTTAACTTTCGGGTTATTGCTTTATTACCCCATAAACTGTCGCGCTTCACATGATGTGGTGAAACACATTTAGTCCGATCTGGTTAGCCTTGTAGTAAGGAGTAATTAATTGGTGCAGTTTATACTTTTCATTTTTAAGTTTATTAGTGTATGTACGTGTGTTTGTGTATGTGTTGGTGTGTTTGCGATAGGCGATTTCACGTTTCGAGAATACGCAGATTATTTGAACACATGTTGTAAGGTAATTGCCGTTTTCGTAATTCGCCCGCTTTTGAATTTGTTTCTACCTCATGTGATCAAGTTCAGTCTGATAGTTAGGCAAAAAATTTGGCAGACCGGCGAGAGCCCTAATTCTAGTTACTAATTTTCCCAATTTATTAATTTTACCGATTTTAGTCAACTGTTCGATTACTTAGTTGTGTACATCATATTATGTACATGTTGGATACAGGAATAAATAAAAACCCATTACAAGCGTTAATTATAGTACATTATTAAGACTGTGCAAATTTGATGTAATTACGGTTTGCATAAATGTTAGTGCGACGAAAACGCACGCTAAATGCACATTATTTCAAAGTGTTCACCTTTAACACGTCTTGCGGCCAAGGGCAGACTTGAAAGCCTCTCATAAATTTTTTCGTTTACGATAGATATTTATTGTCTTCTTGCAGCCGCGTGCCAATCATAAAACAATTTAAATCGTTCGTCTTGTTTCACGGCGGCAGAAATTTAAATCGCTACGGTATTTCCAAACACATTGACTCAAAATAATGCAAATTTCAAGATGCTTCGATTGCATAATTGTATTAAAATATTTTGTTCCAAATAATGTCAGAAACGTTTCCCCGAAGTTTGGTGCATCATCACTGAAACACCCTGTATAGGGTGCAACGTATTGCTTAACATAAAATTTTCGCAGTGTGGACTGTGAATGTTATAGAGAATGTATAGCACAAAATGAAGAAAGAACTAAGAAACAATCCCCAAAGGACTAAATATGGCCTAAAAGCCAAGACTGAGAAAATCTTGAATTAGCTTCCACTACAGGAGTGCAAAGTAAATCTATGGCCAAGCGTATTATAAACGTTGCATAAATGAAAGGGGACATAATTTCATGTTAAATGTTAAGTGTATTACAAAATCTTTTAAACGGACACTAATTATTAATTATTAAAAGATTTTGTGATACAATTTTCATCGGACAAGAACCTGTTTTAATTAAATGTTAAGCTTTTTGTACATTTGTACAACAATTTTTTTGTTCGATCACTGAGTTGTCATTCCTTGTTCCAATATATTTTTTTTACATTTCATTAATTTTATTTTTAATTAAGTATTAAAAATATACATCATTATAAAATAAGACAAAAAAGTTTTATATAACAGAAGCCTTTTATCTAGAATAATCAAATTAAGATATGATTTGGTGTGAAAAGGGAAGTTTTCGAACATGCAGTTGTTAGTTATTTTTAATTGGAAAATGTATGCAATAGCAATACACATAATTAATTTAGAAAAGGTGTTAGGGTGCTAAAAACATATTGCTGTGTTATTTCCTCCCCTAGGATTTAATAATTTAAAAAGAAAAGGATACACACGCTGAATTTGTTTTATTTTGTTAAATGATTTTTCTTTCGGCTTTTGGTGCCACATTTCTATCATGTTTATATAACAGGGTCCTTTAGAGTTCTAAAAATTAAACTTTCATTAAGATTTTTCTTGTACTTATATTTTTAATTTGTTAAATGCAGAGTATACATAACCTGGAAGACGATCCTTTGAGTCTCGACTCACCAAGTACTGCCAATTGGTTAAAGGGCAAGTTCCAACAGCTCTTCGGGGATGACTCGGACACCGAGGCCATGCCTGATTTCGTCACAACACCCGATAGGCCTGTCCTGTCGATGCCTGAGGTCCAGAGCACTTCGGTCAGGGAGGTTGGGTTGCCGGATTTTCAAACGCCTGCCCCGCTGCAGATGGAGGCTGCTGAGTTCGAGGAAGCCGTCAAAAAGCTTCCTCGTGAGTTCCTCAAGGACCGACGAGGGAACAAGCGCCGATATCTGCTCCGCCTTCCTGATGGGGGCAAAGTGAAGATGCTCAAGGTGGAGGCACTTCGATTGGGACTGGTTGCATGGCCTACAAGGAGCTGAATTAGTTGGTAGTACTTTGCTTTGTATAGAATTATGATTTTTTTAGTTAATTGTGTTAAATTTTTTATTTTAATTTCCAATTTTGAGGTTATGTTTTCTTTTGAGTTAGTTTTTGTGGGCCAATTTTAGTATATAAGTGGGGAAATTTTACCTGTAATTTAAGTCTTCCTTGGGCAGTGATAGTGGTAACATCTCCTAGAATGGTAAAAGTTTTAAAATTTATTAATATTATTGTTGATATTTGGTCATTTACACTTGTGATTAACGTGTCGTATGCAGGTCAGACGAATTGTCATATCTGATACGTCAAAGATTCGTTCTGAGGAAACACAACACGGAATAACTACGTGCTGGTTTCATCATACGAAGTTAATGCCCGACACAAACACCATACTTTTGTTATTAACGTGTCGTATACAGGTCAGACGAATTGTCATATCTGATACGTCAAAGATTCGTTCTGAGGAAACACAACACGGAATAACTACGTGCTGGTTTCATCATACGAAGTTAATACCTGACACAAACACAACATCTTTGTTTTATTCGGCACATGATAATTCAACAAACCACTGTATACATGCCACATAGTCAATTTACACAACGACACAACAACGTTTCATTGCATTCAATAATTTCTAGAATTCTTAGGGACTCGAATGAGGGTTATTACCTTAACGGTCTCTGAGGATAACATCCCTGTTTGTTCTTGATGAATGTGGGATTAAGTTTTATCAATCTCTATTCATCATTACAAAGTAAATTGTAATTTTATGTACGTGTCGCAACCCATGATTATTTTTGGTTATGTATATATTTTATTCTGACGTTTACTATACAATATTGCCAACACCACAATTAAATAAATTTGTTATTAAAAATATTTTCTTTACTTACCCATTTTACCACGTTGCTCATAAACTTGCACAACAACAATCCAATAAATGCCTACAGAGTTTCATTGCTATTTCAAATTACTTCATTGCCTAGGAACCCCGAGCAGTGTTGTAACGTGTCTAATAATCAAAACAATGGGCCCTGAGATTTCACTTATTTCTAAAAAGGTATATGCTCAATACCACAGCAATATGTACATATATTATTTCTCTCTAACTCTTCACCATTTTATGCTATTTTGAAGAAAAAGACAAATTTTCTTTCTCGGGGATAGGACTTGAGTATATCACTGGAACTCTCGCACTAAATAGGATTCATAAACGTACTTCATCACCAAATAACGCTAAAACACAATTTTCAAAAAAAAAACTGATGGAAATATTGAAGGAGCCTTGCCCATGAGGGTATAACATAAATGGAACGGCCTATGGAAACACAATTTAAAATTTAGAAACTATTCTGGAGAAAAGAAGCCCACATTCTTATTCACAACAAAACTTTTTGCTGCACGACAATTGTCGGATTTATAAGGCAAACAGTTCCAGCAGATATCAGTAAGTGGGTTCATAGAGCTAAGCCATCATCTACCTTATAGCCCTAATCTAGCTCCGTCAGATTTCTTTTATTTAAAAACTTAAAGGAGCATCTTAGGGGAAAGAAAGAAAAAAGATGGAATAAGTATATAAGTGTTGAAGGAGGTTACGAAGAAAAATAAAGGCTTGTTAATGTGATGCGTAGTTTTTCTCATGGAAGGATGGATAACATAAAAATACGCCCTCGTATATCAGTACAGAAAAATAGCAAAATATTATTACTGTTTCTCTCAGAATTTCCCTGAAACAGTTTTTAACTTTGTACCTTTTTAGATTAATGGTCTAAATATAAATGTAAATAAAAATTAGATTTTATTGCCACTTATTCGAAAGAATTATATTTTTTTATTGTTACATGCTAAATATCTTTAGAGTTTATTGAATGTAACAGCGTTTGGAGTGCCTTGTCTTTTCATATTTTTGCATCAAGTAATAGCAAAAACATTGTAAGATGCAAGGAGACGGCTTTTGTTTAGAAGCAAACATATTCTTAGTGGAAATTGCATTACGTATTCTCGTGCATATCTCAGCTTCACACAAAGGGAGCAAAAAAATAAACATGATAATATCCAAATAGTTGTAGAAGAGTGGAAACCGCCCATGGACCGGGGTTTGAAGCGCACCACTCGCGAGCCCGCCATTCGGCAGCGATAAATCATGGGTTACCACATTGTAGCCCGGTAAATCATGCGGGGCTGTCGGGTGCGGGGCGGGAGGCTCAGCGTGAAATGAAACCCATTCATCTCTGTCAGGACGGTACCTCTTTCTCTCTCTCTCTCCCTCGCGGACTCCTTTGCAGGATCGCTGTGTACTGCGCACATAACGTAAAGGCGCTAACTTCACATAGAACTATCCTTCATTAAGATACGAAGCTATAGATATCGTTTGCCAGATTTTACACACATAATACGAAATTGAAGAGCGGAGAGGTCATAACATTAGCTAATCTGAGCTGGTTATCTTATAATATGGTCTGGTATCCCAAACAATTTTTTTTATTCATTTTGCGATTCTTTTGAATATCGCACTGGCATTGATAGGGCAACCGTCGAATCTTAAGTTTCTCAGAAAGAGATATATTAGCTGATCGGACAAACAACATATAGTTTTTCTAAACAGGCTTCCACTAAGACCACTAAAAGTTTTCATGAGCAAAATAATAATGACTTCATCTTTTGTTTTAGTAAAAATAATTCGTATATCTCTTAATATTATTTATTATATGTATTTACTATTATTTTTGAGTCATTAGCAAAAATTACCTTTCCCGTGACTTACTTATCAAAGAAGCTTTTCAAAGTAAAGGTCACCGTTATCGATATACTACAACCGATCGCTGCAAATTTCGACTAATTACTTGAACCCTCCCTATATGGATCAAACCATGAATAACTTTTGAACAACATAACTGATCTCATAATCATCCGCTTTCAGTCAAGATTGCATTCTGAAACTTAATTACAATCATAGAAGTATAAAGTTTTATTAGAATATTTGTGAATCACATTAACTTTCATAATGTTGAAACACCTTTGGACATAATATTAGTGAAGATATTTGAAGAAAATATGAAGCTTACCGAGCTAATAAGTCTACGCCCAAAAGCCAATACAAACCTTGACCTAAACCAGAAAGACCCTGAGAAAAGATTCATCGGCCCTTTCTTGAACCAATATTAGCTATTAGCAGTAGTTTAATCTTCAAAGTATCCATACGTTTTTATCAAATATACTACAAATAAAGCGTTAAGTTTGGGGAATTAAACGGGTGTTAGAAAAAAATTCTACTTTACAAGTACTAAGCAGTTTATATTCACGCGGAATTTACTGAAGCAATTATGTGAAACATTGGAACCCAGTGAACTTTCTAGAACTGACCCACATACAAAGTGGAACAAAATGATTCTCATCTAGTTAGAGTTGGCATTTTTTCACATGTACATTTTCATAAATCATAAATCAGTCAAATGGACAATTATTACAATTTATTGAACTGAATTAACAAGCGATTAAAACGTATACCTTGCAAGAAAACACTTTCATTATTGAAGCTTTTTTCTGATCTGGACATTTAGTAAATGGGGAATGGCAATATTCCATTATTGAATGCAAAGCACAGTTTCGACTTTGGTTTCCGATCAAAATTGTTGAAGAAACTGCCTTGCACCAATACATTCGCCAAATTGTCGAGAGATTCCACAGAACGGGAAGCGTGATGAAGAGGAAATCCACTGGAAGGCCGCAAACTGATCAAAATGTCGTCGAACAAGTATAAGAGCTCGTTGCAGAAAATCCGCATTCCTCAACACATCGTATTTCTGCTCAAACGAATGTGTCCTACACCACCGTTGGAAGAATTCTGAAGTGTCATTTACACTTGTATCCATACAAAGTATCTGTAGTCCAAGAAATGTAGCCTATGGATCACAACAGTCGAATACAGTATTGTAACTTTTTACAAGAAAACTTAAACAACAACGACGTTCTCGATCTAGTTGTTTTCACGGATGAAACTTGGTTCTATTTAAGTGGTTATGTAAACAAACAAAATTACCGTACATGGTCTGTTGTTAATCCCTACAATTTCCTCGAGGCCCCTTTACATGCTGTTAAGATAGAAAACATGGTTAACTATATCCCGCCGTAGAATGATAGGGCCAATATTCTTCCACGATACAATCAGTGGTTAGTATTATAGGAAGCAATTGTTGACCCCATTTTTTAAATGCAACGAGGTAACACCGGATATATTGCAGCACATTTTTAATGATAATAATAATATGTAACAAGTGTACAAAAAATTTTCTCATCTAGTGTGTTCACATAATTATGTTCCTTACTTGATCCGTACCCTACCGTACCCTAAACAGACAAGTAAACAAACATAACTTAAAAAAAAATTGTTTTATTGATTTGATTTTGCAATGGTTTTCACATTGGAAGAAAAATCTTTTATGGTTGAATCCTACTTTGGAAACGCCTAAGAAATCAATGGCGAATGGACCTATTCTATTCCTTATTGTATTGCAGAATTTCAGGAAAAATTTCCAGAAACTGTATTTCTGTACCACAAACAGGTATCAGGTAGGCCTAAAGTAAGAACTGATGAGGTAGTTGAAAATGACAAATTATGACTGATGCTCCTCGCACTCCCATCCATCACCTGTCACAACAAGTTGATCTTTCTGTCGGGACCTGCAGAACTATTCTAAGAAAGGACTTGCAAATGTTTCCTTATCGTTTGACTGCCGTGCATGAATTGCTTCCAGTAAATTTTGAACCAAGGCGAAAATGCTGTCATTGGTTTTTAAACAATTTTGACAATGACGATTTGTTGGACAACACTTTCTTCTCCGATGAGACCTGGTTCCATTTAACAGGATCCATTAATTCCCAAAATATGAGGATCTGGAGTACAGAAAACCCTCATATTTTCATTAAAGCCCCACTCCATTCACAAAAAACTGGTGTTTGGATAGGTTTAAGTTGGAGAAGATTGATAGGTCCAATATTTTTTAATGACACACTAACAGCATTTAGATATCGGGAAGAGATTTTGCATCCATTTGTTAATCAACTGCATGATGACGATTTGCAATTTGTATATTTGCAGCAGGATGGTACAACGGCCCATGCTGCTGGATATACTTTAAATTTCCTTCAAGAGTTTTTTGGAGATTGGAGCAGAAATATGGCAAACATATGGCCTCCATGATATTGCGATCTAACTCCTTTGGATTTCTTTGTTTGGCCCTACCTGAAAAAATCCATTTTTAAAACGCCCGTTAATGATTTTACAGGAACTTACCCAAAGAATCATCGAAAAGTGTGATGAAATAAACAATTCTCCCCACATTTTGCAAAATATTATTAATGGATGTCGCAGAAGAGTTAGAAAATGGCTCCAAGAAGACAGAGGCCATTTTCAACATCTGTTGTGAATTCACGTTCAACGTTATTGTCAATGTTTTATTTTGTTTGGTTTCAAATACGTAATAAATCGTAATTATTGGTTATGATTTTCTGTTAACGTTATGTCAAGGTTAAATGTCAATTTGTCGTTTACTGATCAAGTAAGGAACATACATGAACATGCGAAAAAATGAGAGCAACACACTAGATGGGAAAACTTTTTGTATACTTGTTATTTGCCCAACAGTTACAAAGAACTAATAACAGAGCAAAATAAACAACAGCAGACTATTTTAAAAGATAATATGAAACGTCGTGTAGTTATTTGTATGCAGCAAAATGGAGGGAACTTTCAACACTTGCTGTGTTACTTTCGTTGGCTTTCTTTTCAATTTCAATCTCAACTTTGCATTCATATCATCCCTTCGCAATAAATCACATTTTGAATTTTGATGTACATTTTGATATTACGGTACTGCCTTTCTTATTTTCGTAGAATGGCACTTCGTATTTTTACATAGGTAATGCAAAGGTAATTAGATGAGAATCATTTTTTCCACTCTGTACTTTCCAGAATTATTGCCTTCATCATGACTTACTCGTTAATCGCTTAAAATCTACTCCTTTCCATCCCACTTCAAATGAAGAAAAAGAACGACGCGAATGCAATTTAAAACGTCTATAGAGAAACTATTGGAAGGGAGGAATTACGAAAACTCGTACTGTCGTTGAACAGCTGTTTGCATATCGTACTGTCTAATCCGATCACCCAGAAATCCCTAGCTGAGTTATTACATAGACGTCAAATTCGGACTTAATTATTTCCATTCCGAAAATAAAAAAAAGGTTATTTCTTAAAGAACCAGTTCACACAGTACCTCCCAATAGCTGAAGTTAATGATTAAAGGTTTCGCACATGAAAACCCTTTGAATTTATGGTTGCCTAAATCGAATGTTTATCAATTTTGGAGCTAAAAGAAATTTGTAGTGCTGAAGCTATGGCATGCAGAACTTTGATGTTTATCTTATCCTCCGCAATTAATAACCAATTATACATTTTGTAATCACGAGAAGTTCTACGGTGTATTTTTTAAAAAATGCCATGAAGGTTGGCCATGAAAATTAAAACTCATGTCGCAGCTTGGCATCTAACACATGCCAAAACGGACAATTTAAAGTACATGAATGGAGCTTAGACATGAATTTTCTTTTCCACAGCCACCTCTTAGGGCATTTTTAAAAAATACATAGTATGAATTATGCTTCGATTCATGCTAAAAAAAATAGGATAATGAAAGGGTTAAAATGAGTTTATTTATCTTTGCGTATTTTTTTGTTGAAGAACAGGGTCAGGAGTAGAATGGGAATTTACAAAAGGAGACTTCGAGTGTCTCTCTAGTCTAGTGTATTAGAATCTGTTATCGAAGATTAGCAAGCAAGAAATTTGCTGAAATGAATCTTCAAGAAATTAAGGAAGAAAGGGCTGAATTTAAGAAAAAGTACCTTGAAAAAAGTAGAATTGTTCCTCTCCCCTCCTGTATGTTAAAAATGTAAGATAAAATGACTATATGTATTATTTCAAAATTTTGTTGAAAATTTTGCAGGTAGCATTCCAAGTCATGGTAGTGTCATCTATTAAAAATTTATACAATGATTATTAAACATAAATCATTCTCAAATAATACATTGGTAACGTCCAAATTTGCCTCGTTAACTACAAGCTAAATCTAGAATCGCTGTGCACGGCGCGCAAGTACTTTGAGAATGGTCGTGCATGCCTCGGCTTTAGCTCAGATAAAAATACCGAGCAATAATGACAATTTAATATTAATATTTGTCGAAGTGATTTATGGCCGCTTTGTAATGAACGGGTTACGTTATTTATGGGGTGAATTTTCGTTGCATTACGATCCTTCATTCAATTGAGGCGATTAAGTTGAAACAACTGTGGCTACTATGCTTTTAAAGAATTTTAAATAAAGTTTGACTTTCTTGATAGGTTCGTCTATTCTTACTTTTATATGCCTTTCGGACTCTTAATTTGTTTTCAGAACATTGTGAGTTTAATTTTGTGAAATAAAAGAAACTTCTGATTGATTTCAGCGACATTAATATTTAGAACTGACAATGTATTTTGTTAATTATTTCTTTAAATAATATATATAAATAGAGCTAGAAAACCAGTTTGTACTACTTAGCAGTTCATATAACAGTCAAAACAAGGAAGGAAATATAAATATATTGTAGTAAACATGATAAAGACAAAGAATGCAATAGTGTAATTGCAGTTCTGAATTATGTAGTTGTTGCCGGGCGCACCGTTTCAGCAGTGTTCATAGTAGTCTTCACTATCAAATTCATACCGCTGTGCTAAGACTAGTAAGTACTTTAACGAAATTTTATAGGGAGTTCGTTGTGTTTTGCAGTTTTTACCATTTTTTCTCTACCGAAAATTTAGTGAAAGCAATCTGGAGCATCGCGCAGTGATACAGTTTGTAACTAGACAGGAATATGGACCAAAAGTTATTCATGAAAGAATTTCCGAGGTGTATGGTAATGACGGCCCACCTTATTTCCAAGCGAAATTTTGGTGTAAACAGTTTCGATGGGGCCGCGAAATCAGGATAACCTCAGACCACGAAGACCGGTTCTCATAAGGACTCATTTCGCTGAAGATTTGTTGCTGTTAGATCAACGAATGAAGATTCCAATGCTTGCTAAAGAAGCTGAAATATCCAAAAAAGATGAAAGTTATTTCTCGCGAATTATCATAAGCAGCGAGATTTGGGTGCTCTATTGGACCCTCCACGAAACAGGAGTCGATGCAGTGGGTTCATAATGGGCTCTCCACCTCCAAAGACGGCGGAAACTCAGTTGTCTTCTGTAATGTTGAAGTCGATCATTTTTCTGGGACTGCGCAACTATCTTGCATATTGCATATGTGGAAGAAGAATAAACAATCAATGGAAAAGTTTGCGGAAGGACGATTCAAAAGGAGGCCATTAGAGAAAAGCACACGAATTTACGGAGAACCAAAACTTTGTTGTTGCACGACAACTGTATGGTCTACAGTTCAAGCCATTATTGAAAGCAGTGGATTCGCCGAGTTATAACATCTTCCCCAAAGTCCTACTTTACTGCCCTGCGACATTTTTTTGTTCAAGCATCTAAAAGAGACATCAGTGGCCAACTATTTTCCTCGGATGTTGAATTGAATGTAACTCTAGCGTTGTTTTTTTGAGGCGCAAACAAAAGATTTTTTGATGGTATGAAACAACTCGAGAAACGCTGGACTAAAACCCGTTTTTAAGTTACATTTTAATTTTAATCTTCAGTTTGTTACCATTATTCCTATAAGAATAAACTGAAGTTTAAAGTTAAATTGTGTCAGAAAAACCGGGTTTAAGTGTATTAGTGTAGGCGGTAGTTATATAGAAAAATAATTTTTTTGTAGCCTTGCGAGCTTCCTTTCTTAGCTAGGTAGATAACTTTAAAAAATGCCCTCGTATTTTCTTTCTATAAATCACCTTCCGTGTTAGAGTTAATAGTAAGATGTCAGCTTTCTCGAGATAAATTATTAAATTTTTTTTTTTAAATAAATATTTATTTATTCACCTTTTTTTTAATATTATACATTGCTTGAGACATGGTGCAGTTGGTGTGTTGCGTAATTAAAAAGCATGGAAAACACTGCTCTAAATTAAGGAAGCTAACGCTGAGTCACTTAAGACTTATATCTCACTCACATCAGTGAGGAAAAGAAGAATCAATATTTCGGAATATATACTGGAGAAATTTAATTTCAATACAGGGATATCCACATAAACCGTTCGTTAAAAGTTTTCAAGGTTGCAGTTCACGTAGATATTTGAAATTTAAGGAGCAATGGTTTTCCGTCGAGATCTCTTCAAATAAAATAAAATTGTCTTTGTATCACTTCCGGTTGTACCGGAAGTCGCTATCAACTCGCTTATTTTAAATGGAATGCTATATTTTTTATCATGTTTTTGAATTCTACATGTCAAATTATGTAAAATTGCAATACATTTCCCTATCTCTAAAATGCATCGTTTTTGAGATATTTTAAATTTTCTTAAAAATTTGGATTCTGCAATCTGATTTTCAAAAAATTATAACACGGCTATGTTGAAGCAATTTTATTTGTAATAGCTGATATTGTAGTTGAAGCTTTAAGGTTCTTAAAAATTGCATAAGCATAATCTATTAAGCTACAGGGTGTCTAAAACGCACCGCTCCACTCGAAGATATTCAAACACAGAAAAATACTTTTTTTCAAATGTAACGACCAATATTTTAATACACCATAGTCTGTGGAATTAAATGCTGTGTCGAACTATACTAGCATTCCCTATACCTAACTTTAACAGTTTTTCAGTTATAAGGTATTTTTGGTTTAATACATAAAAATAAACATTTATTAGGTTAAATATTTCTAATTTTGTTGATATAGTTATGAAAACAACAAACAATTGCATTTAACGTTTCCTGTTACTACAAATTTTAAGCAAAAGCAAAAAGAAGTTGAGAATCAAAATCAAAATTATTCAAACGCTGATATTTTAAATCTATTTTTTAAATTCATGAAGAATGATCTAAAATTGTTCAGGGCAGAGAATGTGTGTTCAATAAAATGTACCCCTCTTGTCTCCTATGAATAAAACACAGTTTGGAAAGTTTGAACCTAAATTTATACAATTTGGAAAAATAAAATGTACGAAGATCAGTAACAAATAACGAAGATAATTAGACAATGGTGTTAAATTACTTTCACGCTAATCCAGAGAATTGCAAACTAGCAGCTATTTTATTCTTCAATTTAAAGTAATGAAATTCATACTTTTTCGTTTTATAAGATCACAAGCGTCCTAAGACAAGGATGATTAAAGAACTATTAAAATTTGTGAATTTCCACTTGCCAAATTCTATTTTCTATGGTTGACTACAAAATTTGTAGTAACAGTAATCATTGTTATAATTTCCATGCTATCTTAATAAAATTAAAAATATTTGACCTATTAAAATTGTAATTTTCTATGAATTAAATCGAAAATGTTTCATAACTCAAAAACTGTTAAAGTTAGGTATAGGGAATGCCAGTACAGTTCGACGCAGCATTTGATTTCACATACAATGGTACATTAAAACATCGGTCATTCCATTTGAAAAAAAGTATTTTTCTGTGTTTGAATATCTTCGAGTGGAGCGGTGCGTTTTAGACACCCTGTAGCTTAATAGATTATGCTGATGGAATTTTTAAGAACCTTAAAGCTTCAACTACAATATTAGCTATTACAAATAAAATTGCTTCAATAACAGCCCTGTTATAATTTTTTGAAAATCAGATTGCAGAATCCAAATTTCTAAGAAAATTCAAAATATCTCAAGAATGATGCATTTTAGGGATAGGGAAATGTATCGTAATTTAACATATTTTTATATGTAGAATTCAAAAACGTGATAAAAAATATAGCATTCCATTTAAAATAAGCGAGTTGATAGCGACTTCCGGTACAACCGGAAGTGATACAAAGACAATTTTATTTTACTTAAAGAGATCTCTACGGAAAACCCTTGCTCCTTAAATTTCAAATATCTACGTGAACTGCAACCTTGAAAACTTTTAACGAACGGTTTATGTGGATATCCCTGTATTTTAAATTACCTTCGACAACTACTATGACTAATTTGTATTCCACATTGAATTAATTTTGAATTACTGAAAAAATACTGACAAGACATAAATTTTTCTGAAATTTACCATATTTGGTCATCAGATGGTTTCTAATTAAATTTTTAGCTGCGATTCAGAAGATAGAGAGAAGTACCATATGATTCTTAAAATTTTAGTTAAAGGGAGGCCATAAAACGTATAGCGTAAATGAACATACATATCAAATTTATTTTAGAATTCTATTGAAAAACAAATCGACAAAATAGTTGAAAATTTTAAGTGAATATTGGAAATAAGAAAGTGATTATAATAAAAAGAAAGGGAATTACAATAGTTGTTGAAAATGGGAACCATTTTCTCGTAAACATAAAGTAACTCTGTTTTTCATATTGTCAAAAACCAATTATGATATTTTCGGTGCAATATTGGCGCATTCTTCTGTAATCCTATCTTTTAGTTCATCGATGTTACGAATAAGATACTTGAAAATTGTGTTTTTTAGATGTGGGAAAACAAAATAACCCAGTGGAGTCAAATCCTTGAACTTCGGGGATATTCTGGATTGCAGTATAAACTTATGATTTTGTTATTATAGGACTGGCGTAAATAATTGATTGTGGCAGCAATTGTACGGACGTTAGCTCCGTCTTGTTCGAAGTACCCGTTACAGAGCTCATCGTTGTGAAGTTGGCCTATAAAAGTGTCTTAAATCTGCTTCTGGTATAATTGGTCAGTGACAATGTCATAAAAAAATGTAGCAAACAATCGTCTTCGAGACGCTCCAATTCAAACTCCTACCTTTTGTGGATGTAAGGAGGTCTCAGATGAAGATTTTCATCACTCCAGATTCTCATAAGTTGTTTTCAGAAGAGAAGAGCTCACTACAGTAATTTACGAATGTTTATAACTGTTCAAAGTGGCATCCATTATTAACGACACACACACGAAACGTTCCATAATCGTGCAAATGCTGTAAATGTTCTTGCATGGATTTGGAAATGTGTTTCCATAAATCCGCCGTGCTTCTTCAATATTTGCTCGAGCTTCGCCGTTCGTGAATTGCGGCATTTTAATAAGTACATACTAAGCACAAAAAATAGTAATCGTATTTTGCTTTAACTCGTCCAATCACTTTTCACAAACTAAACTGTGACGTGAAAAAAAAATGCTTTTATTAGCCGCCCGAACTCGGCAAAGGTCACTGGGTCACTGTTCGATTGCAGTTCTGTTTTTTGTTCCAACAGATGCTTTCTGCGGTTGAAATAAAATTTCCTTTTCTTGACCTACCTCAAAGACGTGCAATTAATTCTTGCCCGTTTTCAACTGCGATTTTCTCGAAATGTGTAAAACTTTTAAAAAAGTTTTGTGCAAATCGGTGCATGGCCGCCTTGCATGGGATGACTTATTATGTGGCGAACTAGCTTCAATTTGTCAATCCTACTGCAATGTCAGGTCATAAAGCGATCAAAAGATGTCGCTATTTGAAATGTTCATTGTAAAACTTTTGTTAAGGACATATGAGTTCAATCGTTGCCATTTATGGTGATGTATTACAGGTTTAAATATTTACATACAGTAAAAGAACACCCGGTATGTATCACTGGCATAATTGTAGATTATAGCCATCGAGCATTTAAAAGCACTCCGCTTCGCGTTGTGCTTTAAACATACTCTCGGGCTATAATCTCTTAATTAAGCCCCTGATACATAAATAACTATTTCGTTATTTGACAAATTGCGTATTGTCAACGAACTTGCAGATCTTTCATTTGTGTAATTTTACAGGAAGTTAATATTACAAAAGTTTATGTTCCGCTACAAACGTACCGATTTAATTTATGAACGTAATGCATCAAGTACCGCATTACAATTTCAATCGCAGTTGCCGATATCGATAACGTAAAAACCGCAAGTAAACAAACGTCCGACAAATACAGACTTAATAATGTCCTGTGTAAGCAATTATTCACATTACATTGCATCGATAATGAAGTATTATCCGGAAGGTTCGATCCGGTTGCACGTGCAAGCGACCGCTTCTATTCGCCTTGTATTAATGCGCAGCCACGGCGGAGACGACATCCGAGCGGCCATGATTCAAAGTGAACGATGTTCGGACTTAGCCCAAGTTTGTGCAACTTTGGAGCCCCGCTAAAGAAAGAAGGATTTATGGGAGGTTTTTTCTTATTTGAGCTGCTTGCTTGCTTCCTTCCTTCCATACATCGATTTGTCTTCTTTTTGTCGTTTAGCATTTAATAATGATTTATTAGAGGGACAAGCCTTTGATCACCTGTATAAGACATAAAACGCCCCTTCAGATGATAAAAACATTTTTTGGGATAAGATATATTTTTAAAGTATCCGGGAAAAAAGTGTGAAGTTGTAAGGGAAAGAATCTCGAAAGAAATTCGTGAACAAATTAATCTAATAATTTGTTTAAAAAATAACTTATAGTTATTATACATTTGAAAGTCATTTATTAGAAAATCACATCGATCGAAGCAGTACTTTTTATTTTATTTCCTGAAAGAAAATAAAAATGCTAGAACATATTTTTACCGCATTTCATTAAATTTCGATAATTTAAAATAATCTTATTATTTATAATTTACAATATTGTTTTACTATTAACTCCAAAGTGAACTTTTTACACTTATCAAAGTTTGTCGTGGGGAAGGCATGTTTGACTAATTGTTAATTATTACTCACTGCGGTTGCGGGCGACTTACCACTTGCAGTACCTCCTTGGGTATTCACTTACAAACTAGAAACACGTAGAAAACACAATTCGATGTAGCTGCTATGGATCTGAACTTGGTTTGAGACAGAGAAATTATACGTGTAAGGGCAGAATCAAATAATTGTATTTGTGTATAAGTCTGCAAATTATATACAATGTGAATTTTCAGGTATATGTGGTATGTTCACCGCCAAGTGTTCTGCAAAATTTGAAATATATGTATACAGTGACCGGCAGAAAGTTGGACACATATGGTAAGCATCTTTATTACTGATTTCTCAGAAAAAATCATTGTTTATGAAAGCTCCTACATCTTCCCAAACTCAAAATGCACATATCAAAATTTGTCATATACCGAGGGGATCCAAATACAGGGTCCGGCAATAGGTACTGACGGTTTTGTGAGCGCTGTGGTGTGAGTACCAAAATAATCTGGAGGAAAATATAATGCGAAAATCATTCGGTATGTTATGCAGTTTTAGTAGCCATGAATTCGTACCCCGTGCAGTAACGTATTTTTTTCGTTACGGCGTTCATTCAAACGGGACCCATAATCGACGTTTAACGCCAATTTCAACGAGAATCTAATTTTCCTCGGCGTGGTAGAATTTCTTCGCGCAACACAACATTTCTGTTTGAATGTTTAATGCTGTTGCTTGACGCGCTGCTGAACGCGTTGGACTTCGAGCTACCGCTTGATGTACCCTTTCAATATTTTCTGGCATACGCACTGTTCTCTGAGTGCCGTAGTAAATGTTGTTCACGTTTCCAGTTTGATTAAACCGTCGATACCACTTCAAAATTGTGTTGCGCGAAGGAATCCTACCACGTCGAGGAATATTAGATTGGCGTTGAACGTCGATTATGGATTCCGTTTGAATGAACGCCGTAACGCAAAAAATACGTTGCTGCACGGGATATGAATTTATGGCTACTAAAACTGCATAACATACCGAATGATTTTCGCATTATATTTTCCCCCAGATTATTTTGGTGCTCACACCACAGCGCTCACAAAACCGTGAGTACCTATTGCCGGACCCTGTATTTGAAGTCGACATAAGAGTAAAAGTACTCTTATTTTCCAAAACACGCGGAAATGTTATTTAGAAAAGTTATTCAGAATTGTTTTGAGATCTCAAATATAAAATGATGGCCGCGCCGCCTACGACGAAAAAAGAAATTTTACATATTTTTCAATTTTTCTCATATCAGAGTGTGTATGGTAAAACTTTGAATGTGTAGAACTGGACGTTTCTTTAAGTGTGATATGAATATGCTGTGGCATTTGTTTTTCGCTCATCTGTCAACTAGAAATTATGATCAATAACATTCATACCATAAAAATTCCACTTTTTTGTATCCAAAACATTTTTAAAAAAGGCTGGCATAGGTGGTCTGAAACACCCGGTATAAAAGTAATTTAATGGAAAAAAACAGATGTAATTTAGTATATGTTTTAATGAAATTTAGAAATGTGTATAAAATATTTATTTCATATAAGAATATATTTAAAAATTCCAGGGCGATTTGTTGGATAACTTAGTTCTTGGCTTCAAATAAATTAAGTGCGAAATTAACAATTACCTTTTATGGTAGAAGAAAATTACTTTTTATTCCCAAGATCTTATGATCTCAGAATTGCAAAAAATATACTCGACATTTTATTGCGAACACGCGATTTATAGGCCTTACATGTTTCGTTGCATTCGTAAGTAGGTATGCGTGTGAAAACGTATGAGGTCAAAGATAAAATTCTTTGGGCATAAAACTGTAAATGTATTAATTTACACCTTCGCAAACTTAATTGGAGCAAATTCTTGGGGTGCTATCAATTAACATAAATTGCATAGAATAATCCCCCTCTGTTTTAATATTTCTTCTCTTGCATTTTACATAAACGCAATTTTTCAGAAAACAAAACCGACAAGGAAATCATTTCCTAGAAAATGTTGAAAAATTGAGAAATCCTGGAAGGAAGGTTTTTCTACTCCTACCGAAATATTTAGTCAATTTTGATCGCAACGAAAATTTATAGTAGCTGTCTTCACTACACCAGTTAATCAGAAATTTATCAAGTCAATTAATCCCAATTCTAGTTATTAAAAACCGGCTTATAAAGAACTAGTTATACGGTACACACCACGGTACATAAACGGATAGATATATCCAAAATAATAAATTACGCCATGAAGATTTGCATATTATCACACGTGATTAATAATGGCATTAATCATAAAATTTGTGTCAAAAGTTAACGTCTTAACTTGTAGCTAATAAATTACAACTAATTAAAGTAACATATAAATCCAGCGTATATTAATTAGCCGTTTAGATCATTTGATAAGATAGCATTTTCTCCACTCGAAAATATATCATTTCCGCCTTGTATTTGCTTCGCGTCATAAATAATGCTGTAACAGTTTCAACACTCACTGATTTGTTTCTTACTGAAACTTTTAAGAATAAAATTCTAAGTATATTTTTCAGCCTAAATAATTTATATATCGATATACATATAATTACTAATAAATACGTAAATGAACATTTTTGTATAATTCTACCTAATAGCAAGTTAATGTTGTATAAATTAATTTTGGTAACTATAAACCGAAATTATAAATTACGTCACTGTTTCACCAAATCTATAGGTAGTCCGAATCGTAGAAGACTACTTGTAAGGAATGTTTCCTCTTCTTCTGTGGAATCTAGTCTGCTCAGAAAGCTCAGCAGCGAAGAATATTTAGGCTACTTGAACACAGCACACTGCTTAGATGGAAGAAGAAGGTTTATTTATCAATTCAGAGAAACTTAAATATTACTGTACCATTATGCGAAAAATAAATACATCTTGGCGGAAAAATAATAAATTTTAGTACATTCACACTCTTTTAACTGACAACTGTTTTTCAATTTTAAAATTTTACTTGAGTAATTTACCCTGGAAAAGCGTTTGACATAATATCCTAAGTTGTGGTAACATCCAGTATAAATGTTGTGAAATTTGGTTATCCGACATTTTAATCGTGCTGTTAACCGTTCCATGATGAATTGCATTGGTTAAGATAATTAGTGTTCTTTCTCACTATGTTTAAAAAATTAGAGCCCAGTAGTATTTCAGTTTTGGCCAAAGACGAATCAGGTGCATTGAGTTTTTGTTATATCATCTAGGTTTTCCAAACGTCATCCACTGAATTTCATTTTTATTTTGAACTTTTTCAGAAATCATATTTAAACCGTTTCTCCTGAAATGATATCGCTTTATATAGGGTGAATGACAATTGTGCCGACAAAAAAAAACGCATAAGAGAATCGATATCACTAATTACGGTAAAAATGTTTCAAAAATTCTTGTGAACAGTTTATAATCAATTAAAAAATTACCCCAAAATCAAGCTCCGGCACTGCGGTCAATACGGTGACCACGTTCTATAAATGCGACAGTATAATAGGAATATGAATTTTTTTTATTGACTCTCACTTGCACACAATGCGACCTTGACACACAACTCAATTGGTTTTATTACACGTTTAACAGCTGGAGAAGGCAAGTTTCTTTTACCCGACATAATTTTTAGTAATTTCTAAAATAAAGTAAAAATAATTGCGTATGAAATACGAATAATAAATTCGCAAACAACTGTGTAAATAATTATTTGTTAATTCGTGCGGATTATTTACTAGAGCGGAATGTAGCAGCCGTTTCGTCCACAAAAAAAATCGCAAGGATTCCAATCTGGTGATCGCAGGGGTTGTCAAATGTATGGCCCGACAGGCAGCTGATAATAAAATGTTCGTCTCGTTATCGCACTATTAAAACTGTTAGGATATAATCTGTTGTTTTAAATGTCGCGTCGCTAGTATTACAAGTAATACTAATTAGTAATAAATAATTATCGCCACAAAAGAATGATTACTTGATTACATTTCTGTACCTCAGAGGTAAACTGTATTACGTCCAAAAATAATTTTTTTAAGGAAAGCAACTTTATATAACTATCCAGAAACAAACGATCTTGGGAAGGGCACTTTTAATGTTCTTTCCATAGGTGCATTGATCATCTTCCAAATCACAATATTTACGAAACAGGACTTTGATGTAACTTATGTGTAGTGTTTCACAAAAATGTGACTTAATATACTTTACCTCTGAGGTACAAATTTGCAAGGTATCGCTTAAACGAATCGGTTTTCTCCGAAATTGTGAGACGATTTATCAGGCCTGAAGTTCATCGCCGACTATAAAACCTTTATTATGTACAGCTGTTTTAAACGTCCTTGGTGATATGCGTCCAGTTTCTAATTAAATCACGTACTGAATGAATGTAACAGATTACGGGATCATGTTTAAAATATTCTAAGGAATAGTTAATAACTAATTAGGAATTTAATTGAAAGTGAAAAGAATGTATACAGTAGAACGAGGACCGATATACAACCAGTGCGCCAAAAACACAGGATGTGTAGTTGTAAACGCGTCTTGAATTTGTTAAAGTTTTAATAGATTTGTGTTAATAAATTACAAATTAGTGTTCAAAGTGTTGTTACTCTTTGCGTGGAATAATCTACGTCAGGTACTTGCTGCATGCATTATTTGTCAAGTAAATATTTTCGAGTTCGTATTTTACGTCGGGCGTTGACCTAAAAACGGAGTTGTGAAATTCCACTTAAACGTCAAGTTCACGAAGCCACGAGTCACTATAAACTTATAAAAAATTTTACGAGCATTTATTTCGTTCATCTGCCCCTCGACTTTTTAACCAGGGGCGCCTCGTCATTTTGGGGGTAATTTTTGATTAATTATTTCTCGAAAACTGAAGTAAAATGATTTTTTTAATTATTTTTCCCATACTCTCGGACATCGCTTCTTATCGTGGTTTCATTTTGTCAAGTTAGCAGTATAATCTGCCTGTATAAATTCATATGAATTTGTAGAACAATTGGAAAAATTGTAACATTTATAGTATTTGATAACAAAATTTGGAAATGTATTTGCCTTAAGTCACTATAAACGCTGTCATAAAAAAACTTTTTTTTTCGCTCATCAAAGTCGGTATAAAGATAACATGATTTGGTAAACCACCATTTTCAAACCTTTAACAAACTCTTAAAAGCACATGAAGGAATGTCTTCCTTTAAATCAGGTAAATACAAATACGAGGGCATACGTCAAAGTTTCGTGCTACGAATTCGTGCTGGCACGAAATTGAATATAAATGTAGCTTTAAACTTGACAAATTTTAGCTGTTAATTATTTGTAAATTAATTTTTGCTCAGGGTTACTTAAATTTAAAATCAGACAAATTGTAGTAAGCCAAAACTTCATATTGGAATTTTGTGCTTTTATTTTTATCTAGGAGAAATTCGGTTTATTTTAGTGTAGCTCTTTTGTAATAATCTCTTTTTTCCAAGTTTATAAAGCAGCTTTCAGGACTTATAAATGATTCGGTTTATAGTTCTGTGAACAAGAAATTACATGGAGCTAGTACTGTAAGTAACGCCTGTTGAAATATATCAATATCAAGTAACAATGAATTTAATATTAATTTTTTTAAAAGTTTTAATCGTGACATCCTGCGATCACTTTTTGAGCTAACATTGCATTAGGATTGAAAAATTGCAGCTAGTTCGCTACTTAATAAGTCATCCCATACAAGGTGCCCAAACGTGCTGTCAAAGCATATTGAAAGTGATCGCAGGATGTCGCGATTGAAACTTTTCCTTACTTTTACATCGTATTTGCGAATAAACTCGTACAGATCGGTTTGGTTTGCAGTGGAATACTCAACCTACGCTTTTGCTGACGAGGTCCCAAATAGGGCCGAAACAGCTGCACCGAGGATGCTCGAGGAATCCACTGCAATCAAAACCGACTTGCAACAAAATTTTTAATTAATTTTTGCATGTTTCTGTAGACTGAAAAACAATTTCGGTTAGCAAAGAAACCTACAATATGTGCAGTTGGCCTTTCTTAGCAAGAGAAACCAGCTGCATTTATATATATATATTTATATATTTATCATTCGATTGCAACTTAAAGGTACAATTATCTGTATCTCATGATTTTTATATCCTATTTACGCGGTCGTATCTCACCATAAAGATCAAGTTTATATACAGCAAAGAAATCCTTCCGCGGTTGTTCCGGATAAAGCGATATTTAACCGAAACACATAAAATCAAATCACTCGTCTTTACGGCACCATAACAGCCCTCTTCTGTAACCTAAGATTTCAACCTCGGAAGCTCGCGTGCGCCTCTAGTTTATGAAGTACTAAACTCGATTCTTGAGCTTCGGCAGACAGAGACAGGGCTGTACTTGCCATCGGCGCGCCGGACAAGGACGCCCGCTCTCCCACAGGCACGGAGCACTCCGGCGAGCACAACAAGTGTGCCCTTAACATAACTGTTACTATAAACATAATTTCAGCGTGAACACTTTTATTTCATAGTAAAATCTTAAAGGATTTACTGCAAATATTGATACGAAATTGAATTACATTACTTCGTTTCAGATGCATTTTTCAAACTGCTCTATTTCAGCGATATTTTTATAAAAACAAGTATTATTTTTGTATTTTCCTTTACTTTTTTCTTGTAGAAATTTTTTTTTCAATTTATATTTTTTTAATTTTATCTTCAATTAATAAAATCAATTTAATCTTTAATTTGTTTACACATTTAAACTAGGAATAGTACTGGAAATACTGGAAATTTGGTGAGGAGAATATTCTCTAAGGTTTCGTGTAGTGCTTTTAATTTGTGAGTGTGCCGAAATACGTATCTACGGATATAAAATAATTGTGGGAAGAGATCAATTTTTAATTACACATTTAGATTAATTGAAATTTAAAATTGCTAAAACCTCTGACGAATGATAAACTCAAAGAACTTCTTGGTTTAAGAAATATTTCTAAAAAATGGAAAACTTGATATTTTATTTTCAATCGTAACTAGATTTTATATTTTATGATGTTCCAATTTTAATGAACTGGCATTGTGATATTTTACTTTCCAACATTAATGCGTACACATACGCTATTAACATTATTAACTCCATTTGAATAATGGTTCTGTTATTCCATACACTCAAAAATGTTCATTCACAAAAGCTGTTGAAATATTTGTTCAAAATTTTCTGTTTTAAATGTACCATGCGATTTATTGAAAATAGGCTAGAGTAGGCCATAAAATGTGCAAACTTACGTCTTAGATAAGATTACTTTTAAAACAAATGTCATAATAATTCAACCTATTTTAATGTCAGTAAATCACGAAATGTTGTCTTTAACTTGCAAAACATAATTGCATCCCTATTTTTAAATTTAAACTTTCTGATAAAAACGATTCTTGTTCATTAGAAAGCATTCAAATCATAATTTTAAGAACATTTTAATATTTGAAGTGTCATATCCAAAAATTGAGTAATAAGATGATATGTAGTAAAATAATACTTCCCAACTTTCTCTCGATATATATTTTGACGACCGGTTTCGGTTAATAAACCATCATCAGGTCAGCAACAATAGGATAAGAGAGAGTATTAACAATAAATCTTATACATAATGAAATTTATACATTTGAAAATTGTTTGGGATTCCAAGCAAGTTACACGTTTTAATTTTTCTTCTCCTCTTCACCAGCAAATTTATGTGGTTTATACTAAATATTCGTGTTTGACGTTGTCGGTAAGTTTAAAATATTTGCTTTTGGTCCATGAATATCATACACTCCAAACAATACATTACAATAACATAAAACAGTTTTCACAATTTTCAAATGTATAAATTTCATTATGTATAAGATTTATTGTTAATACTCTCTCTTATCCTATTGTTGTAGACCTGATGATGGTTTATTAACCGAAACCGGTCGTCAAAATATATATCGAGAGAAAGTTGGGAAGTATTATTTTACTACATATCATTTTAATATTTGTTCGTTGACAAATCTGGATATTGATTGTTATGACAATTAAAGTAAATTTATTTAAAATAAACTTTGTAGATTCAAAAAATCGCACGGTAAATACCGTGCGATTTCACTTCGCTTTTCCAGTATAAATTAGTTGTGTAAAACTATCCTTTATTGTTTTATTTTTCTGAAAATTCTTCATTTTACTTCATAAAAATTAAATCATCTCAAAAATAGATTAAGTTAAATACTGTATAACTTTTGTATGAACATTTTCGTATTTTTATTATTCTTAAAAAAAAGTCTGGCTGAAATTCGCTTTAAGTGATGAGAATAGTCACAGAAATGTTTTTATTTACTTCTTTTTACTCATATTAATTTCTCTTAAAAGTCAAACAAACATTTAAAAAATCAAATAGAACGTGACAGCAAAGTTATTGAAAATTTTGTGTCTGGAGTATTAGAAAGACAAACATAATTATAAATACACAATACAAAGGACCGTTTAATTTAATGAACAAATAAATACATTACATACCACATACAAAATCTCTGAATTACAGATTTAGGGATCAAGACTTAAAATGCATTTTAACTTACCTACGTAAAGAAAACTTGAGAACAGAGATTTAAATAAAGCCACTTTAGATAGAAATCTTATTTTCCTTTTTTTTTTCTGGCTTACGTTATTGTTTCATTTCAAGTATTAGGAATAGTATTTATTTGACTTATTTAGTTAATATCATCTTTCCAAAATAATTTCGTTTAGAAGTATTACCATTCATTTATTTGATTTTAAAATACTTCAAATACATGTACTCATTGATTCTATGCGATGGTAGTTACTTTTTTATTGAATGAAATACTTTTTTGGGACGACATTTGAATGCACATGGGCGACACTGCAATAAATAAATCACATATTAAATCGGCTAAATTAAAATTCCAAACTCGAAATTTATAAACAATTTATTAATAGATTTTGCACGTTTGTAATATTTTATCGTTATAAATTTTGTTTCGTGAACAATAAAGAACTTTACACAATTTGAACGGTCACAAAAATTTTTTAAAATTGTAAATTTATGTGCAATACAGATTTTACGATGATGAATAGACAAATGGATGTAATATTTAAGAAAAAATTTTGGGTGAACAAAATATGTATGTATGTAAATAAATTTTGAAGTAGGCAGTCATATTGATGTTGTGATTATTGTCGAATAAGTTACTGCTAACCGTTGGCGTTCAGCACACTATTTAAATACCTAATGGTTCCCACCCAATGCTAACTACTTTAAAAGTTATGGCCACAACACGGGTAACAGAACGCTATCCATGACCGTAGCAGTAGCAACACGTTCGCAACTCTATCGTTAATTAAAAGTTATTTTTTGCGCTTTCTATTTACAAACGGATTTCTAGTAAGCGTTGTGAGTGCTAAATGAATTTAAATGATTTTTAACACTCCCGCCCCGCTACGCAAAACGCAATAACTCAGAATAAATTAGCGATATCGGCACCACTGCACTCATAAACCTTAACAGGCTGCAAGTGCGAACATGCGATGCAGCCGCACACATGCACGGTAGGATTGAGATATCTGGGTTCAAAGCGGCCGAAAAAATACTGCACTAGTTTTTATTGCGATTAATGATTGTGGTTTTCATTCATGCTTCATTGGAACATCGCCGCAGATTTATTGCACTTTCATAGTTTATTTATTCGTGTTCTTTTATAGATTTGTTTTTCATGCGTTATTTATTATACGCTTTTTTTGTAAATTTTTACATGAGAAATATTGCGACAGTATATTTTATAGCAACTAGGAAGTATTGTACGAATCAAGACATTGAATAAAAATCTAATGGAGAAAGACTTTGAATTTAAATTAATAGTTGCAAAAGATTATCGTAAATCATAAGTAAAGTTCGGTAACTTACACTATTTTTTTATTTTATTTTAATGTACAAATATTTTCGTTCCACATTACTTATGTATATTTCTTGATCAGAACAAAAAACAAAAACACAGCTTATCTGTTTTTCCAATAACTGAAATCTACCAAAACTTTATTTATTTATCTTAAACAAGGTACTTTTAACATGTTCTATACAGGCTGTTTCAAAAGTCGCGACGAGATGTGAAAGGGGTTGTAGGAAATGGAATTTCAGACCTCTTTTCTCATATAAACAGGTGTCAGAGGCTTAAATTTATACTTGTAAATTTTATTAACGTAGGTTGCTATGACTAGGTTGTATTATTTTAGGGTTTGTTTAAAGCAAATGTTCAAACAAACTTCGTCCAGCTGCAAGACTAGCTTGACATCGACGAACTAATTCGATGGAAGTGTAATTAAATTGAAAATTCCCTGTTTGGATTTCAGCGAAAGCTGAATTAATTCTTTCCAAAATCTATTCTTCTGTATGCTGTTTCGACAGCATAAACTGTTTTCTTTATGGTTCTCCATAAATGAAAATCTAAGGGATTTAAGTCGGAAGACTTGGTGCTTTGGTTTCTCGCAATCTCTGAAAAGTTTTACTGAAAACTTATCGCAAAAATTGTACACAGGAAACAATGTCTGCATATTCAGAAGAACTGAACATATTTATTATTTATTGTTGGCTAATGCCATTTAACATTAAACAACTGTCAAACTGATAATAATAACTTAATGCAATCAAATCATCGACACCTAAGAACTTCAAGAGTTATTAACTAGTAAAGCGTCGATTACACGAAGCTAGTTTACTGGCTGCTAGTTAGATAGTTTACTAGCGGATAGTAAAGTATCGAGTAAATTTTTCAGATAGTTTACTAGCTGCTACAATTACACGTAACTTTTTTACTATCTGCTGGTAAACTATCTAACTAGCAACTAGTAAACTAGCTTCGTGTAATCGACGCTTTAAGAAGAGAAAATCAGCCCTATGTTTATTTTCTTCGTCCTCACTTATGAAACAACCTGTATAGTCTCCCTGCAGTGCAATAACCTTTTCCCAACGATGCTGTCATTGTTCAAAAGACATAACGGAAGGCTTTGAGAGCTTTTTCAAAATTGTTTCCAAAGTTTTAGCAGCATTCAATTCTGTTCGAAATCTCCGTGCTTTAAAGTAAAGTCGCATGAAGTTATATCAGGACTATACGGAGGGTGCGGTACACGCTCATATTTTTACTGTTCAAAAATTATGTCACAGTAGCCACATGCGAACAAGCGTTATCGTGGTGAAATTTCTACTTTTCAATTAGATCAGGTCTTTTCTTGGGGATGTGATCCTTCATTAACGGACGCAAAACTTCTTTTTAATAACTAGTGGTTACTGTAGTACTAAATGGGACCATATAGTTATACACTATCTCCTTGTAATAAAAAAAAATTATAACTGTAGCTTTATTTTTCTACCCCTTCATCTCCGGATCATAACAATACATCCAAGTTTCATCCCAAGTAATAGTCATTCTTCTTCACCTTCTTCTTAAACAAACTGTATCCAATAGGTACTCACAAACCACTACTTTATTCGCTTTTTGATAAGTCGTTAGCAAATGCGGAATCCAACGAGCACAAGCTGTAGACATGTTTATTAAATGTTTGTGCAAGAGGGTAAAACACATTCTACAGATATTTCAAGAGAGTTGCAGGATAGCTAAGCGTGAACTGTGTGATTAATTAGTGCTCCAGTATTGATGTTTTCATCAGTGAGTGCAGTGATTGGACCCACCTTGCGACTATGTGCTTTTCCGCCCATCCGTAAACTCTTTATGCCTTTGAAAACGCAGTTCTTGCCAAAGATGATTCTCTAAAAGCCGTTTTAATCACAGAAAATGTTTCTCAGACGAGCACAAAATTTGATCGCATATTTTTGCTCTTTCATTTCATCCATCACGGTTTTTAAAAGTGCGATGACAATTGTCATTTTGAAAAAAGAGAGAACCCTACTTCGACAATCCTTTTTTTCTTTTTAGCTTTTTGTAGCTATTCGCACAGGACCGTAATAAATTCAGTCCTAGTCTTTGTTGGAAGGTCCTCATTACCAACAATTTAGCATTAATTTGTTGCTCTTTGGTAGACGTGAATATAACATAACAGCTACTTTTTTCATCAGTCTGTTTTTAGAATTTGATACCTACCTATTGTTTTTTAATTAACCATAAAAATATGTTCACACTTTAACAATTTTAACGTGATAATTTTTTTCCCGTAAAGTATTCGATTACTTATGTCAATATTCAAATTACATAGTTTTGAACGAAAAGAAACCATTGCCAAAGTTAACTGTCTTACTTCCATATTGGCTTCGCCCTAACGATTCGCTTTACTTTGTAATATAATTCTCCCTTTCTGCTTCCCAGTGAATAGTAACGGTGTTATCTTTTGGATGTTGCGAAACACTGTTGTATCAAACATACATATTTTCAGATTTATCTTAATAACCCTTTCTTTGTTTTGTTGTTCAAATAAATTGAAACTTTAAATGATAGCAGCGCTATTCCTATGTAGTAAAAGTACACTGCACAAATCAGTTCCCCTCACTACACCTGTGTGAACACTATTTTGTAAAAGCGAACACGTGTTTCATCCGCTATGCGGACATCATCAGCGCTGGACTGAAATTGAAAGCGATTTGTGCAATGAATTTAAACGCTACCTCGATTATAATTTTATTTTTTATAACAGAACTCGGATAGTTTTTCTTAGATACTTACGGCTGGTATTACCGATGTTTTAAGGAAACCTTAAATTTAAGTCGTGTGTGGATTGTGACATTTATGCTTGGGTCTGTATAATATCAATCACAATCTAATTGACACTTAAACTTCAATTTTAAATGTCAGTTAGAATGTGACCGACTTTTGTTGAACCTACATGAAATGCCACATTCTAAACACGGCTTAAATTTAAGGTTTCCTTAAGATGTTGGTAATACCAGCCGTTAGATATTCTAACGACTGGTATTATCAAAGTTTTAAGGAAACCTTAAATTTAAGTCGCGTTTGGATTGTGACATTTATGCATGGGTGTGTATAATATCTATCACATTCTGATTGACACTTAAGCTTCAATTTAAATGTCAATTAGAATGTGACTCACTTCTGTTGAACTTAATATGAAGTACCACATTCTAAACACGGCTTAAATTTAAGGTTTCCTTAAAATGTTAGTAATACCGGCCGTAATTTCAATGGACGATTAAATTAATGTCAGTTTTTTTTATATATGATCTTAGAATGCACAAGTAATTAACATGGTCAACAGCAAGAAGCATTATTCGAATTTAATGTACTACGTAACACGCAACGTAACGGTGTTTCCTCACAGCAATTAATAATTCTGGGTATTACAAGAAATTCAACCATGGAAATGAAATTCCTGACAAAAATACCGAAAGAAAACTAGAGAAGAAGCGCTTTCATCGAAATAGAGGAGAAACAACATGATTGTTTGGTTGAGAAGACAGCCAAATGGTGACAAGAACTATAGACAAGAGACGAACAGCAAAAACGTCAAGAGAGAAATAAGCTGAAAGGATTGAGAACTACTGCCGTCCTAGAGGTAAATTAATAGAAGTTATAAGAAAGATGGTCATAAACTGTCAAGCGTGGGGCAGACAGGCCAAAAACCTCTCGAAATGAAATATATCTTACAGTCTTTCGGATAAACAATATTAGAGAAGAAGGATTGCTAATTTGAAGTGAATGTTGTTAGATAAAATGTTTATTGAAGTGGTTGACAACATACGGTATCTATAACAATTCGTGAATCCGAAAAAATTGTCTTTAGGTGACACATACACGCCGTAAACCGTATATTTTATTTTCAGTTGTAAACGAATGCGCGTTTCTTGCACACATTTATTTTAAATTCCCTGACTGTGAAGTATAGTAAAGTGGACGTATCTTAATAACGTCCTCTGTTTTACATGTAGGTATTTCTGTCCTGTCTTCATCTTTCAATGCTTCAATGAAACACTTGGTACATAAAGGTGAAGTTACGGTTTAATTATTTATTAATTACACGCCTCGTAATAAATCTTAAATAAATAAAAATACGTCTTAATTTTAAACTAAATATTTTAAACCAAATTAAAAAAACTTGAATTTAACACTAACACGTAACCCTTTCGCGTCGATTGGGCCGTATTTGTCCCAGTGTTTCGAGATGCTCCAGAAATACGACTTTTCTCATTTCGAAATTACTGGATTTTTTTCATTTATTTTGATAATAGTTTATTATTGAAAGCTTTTTATCAGAATGAAATAATTTTTGGTTCGGTTTTTATATACACCTGGTTGGGACATATATGACCCATCCGTACTAACCTTTATACCTGGTTGGGACATATATGACCCATCCGTACTAACCTAAGTCCTTTAAGGGATATATGCGTCCCAGCAGACATGTGACATGACATGAACACACAAGTCTATGCACGTTTTACTCAAATCAAATGAATTTAGACCTTATGATCGGTTACTAGGGAACCCCAAACACGGTTGGGACAGTGTACAAGCCATATGCAACGTAACTTGTTACCAATAAACTTTTCTGAAATCTTGATGAGACATATACAGTGTGTCCCAGATTGAGTAGGCTACCATGGGTAACTTATTAGTGAAGATAGAGATTTGGTTAGAGATTTGGTTAAATGGACAATATTTTGCAGTTTTATGTGTTGATTGAGATTTCGTTGAGAAAATTTGAAAATTCCGAATAGTTCAGATATTATCGCAGAAAAACTGATAATCGCTATTTTCTTTAATGTCCAATAACTTCGCAATTATAAAAAATATGAAAAAATGTTTCATATAAAAGTTACTATGTTTGATAAAATACAGCTGAAAATACAGTCAAAATAAAATTCAAGATGGCGGCTGTCAAGATATTGATGGCAACTTTCTTATTTTAAATGGACGCCATATTGGATTTTTGTACGATTAAATAGCATTTTTTTTTCTCGTTTCAACCGTGTATCACAACCCATATCTAAAAAAAAGTTATTTAAAAAATTAAAATTTTTTATTTTAAATCAAGTAAGCGGGTTGCCTTTACTTAATACTAATCAAGTAAGCGGGTTGCCTTTTTTAAATTTTTAAATAATTTTTTATTTAGATATGGGTTGTGATACACGGTTGAAACTAATAAGAAAGTTACCCATGGTAGCCTACTCAATCTGGGACACACTGTATAGCCCAATAGTAATAGTAATATTGGTACAAAAAATTCTGAAATAAAGTCGACGCGAAAGGGTTTTTGGTAACAAAAACAAAAAAGGTATTTGGATTTTAAAAATTGACCATTTTTGCTTTATTCTACTGTACCAGGAAAATGATAACAGAAGTTAATTTTTGGTTGGATCAGTGAAACCAGCTTAAAAAGCTGACGCAATAATGCTTATTCAGTTTTCTTCAATTTTCCTTATTAACTGATAGAATAGAATAGAATAGAATACCATACAATATGGAACATCCTGTACATGAGTAATAGAAAACATTATTGTGTTGGCATCATCATTCAAAGCCAAAAAATTTTAAAGTATTTTATTTTTTCTTTGTGATTTTTAGGCAAATAGGTTAAACAAATGTGTAAACATTAATAAAAATATTGGAGACATCATTTCTATCTGTATGAACATAAAGATATCAGCAGTTATTTTTTTCTGGTAAACGAAACGTTTGATTGAAATTCTGCTGTTTCTATTCGATGCAGAAACAAGAAGTACTTGTAGAAAGTTGTGTCAAAATTGTTTATAATAAAAGAAATATAAAGGAAAAGAGAAAATCTAACTTCTAAAATTTTCGCTTAATGTCCCAAACCAAATTAATTCTTCTCTTATTCTTGGGATATAAGGGAAAATATTAAAATTAAAAAATTGTGTTGTTCAGTTTTAAACAACTTTTAAAATAACCAAAATTTAGGAAACGTGCTTGTGCTTACTGTTATGATAATCATCAAATTTAAATGCATAAAAAATTATTTGTAAGTAATGCAGAATATTTAAATTTTGTTGGAGCGACACACATTATCACATGAGTGGTTGTTAGGTTGTATTAAATGTGTACATAAATGTCATAAGACCATAAAGTCAAAGAATTCAAGCTATTTTATTATTCGTGTTGACAAAAGCTGTGTTATTTCGCTTTAAGAATGACTAATCGTTTATCAAAAATATGCGTTGCCTGTTCAGTAAAAACATCATGAATGATCAGAGCCTTGAGTACCGTTTTAGGTAAAAGACGATCCAGTAGCCTGAGTATGGTGTTAATGGTCAATAAAATTTAATTGCGCAATAGAGGCGATCCATAATCGCTTTTACCAAGACGTTGTTTGTCATTGTTTACATACGTGGTATATACGTATCATACCTTGTCACGTGGACGTCAATTATGCGGCTTAATAAAGTTGTAAAACATGTGAGCTCGTTGTAGTGAAACAATTCAAGTTGGCGCCTAAAATTAGGATTGGGTGTTTACTGTGATCACGTGAATCTCTATTACGTCACCGGAGTTTCGGCGACGCGTGTCGGAGCGAGAAAGTGAACTCATAAATCGGGTGCGAACGAGAGAGACGTACATAAAGCATGGTTAGCGGGGAGCGTCAACCATTATCTTGCGTCCCCTTTATCCGCCATCCTCGTCGGCCGCCTTCCGCGGACTGTAGGCAAGCAGGACCGCTGCAGGTCGGTCCGCCCATAAAGTGATGTTGCCCCCCTGGCGTCGCTCCCTGATCGGGCGGAGCGCTCAACGTACAGGCCGTAAAGCATTCTCTAACACTTAACTCACGTATAGCAATCAGACAAGTCTGTCCCGCGATATCAATGATATCACATGTCTGCAAGAGTTAGGTCTTCAAGATCTTTATATAGTCTCCGACGACGGTTGTGCTACGTCCACGTGAAGTTCTTCTGCATGTTTCGTTGCGATCTCTAACTACTCACACACGAATCCCTCTGCAGTGACCGATGGCCTATTGCTTCCGGACTTCTTCCGGTCCCTTCTAGCCACCCGGAATTCACATCGGATTTCAAAGGTCAGTGTCTATATATTACATCCTATTGTTAATAACTGACCCTAAAATTACCGCATCAGTCAAATTATTTTAATCAACTGCACTCTGCAATGAATCGACGGGGAAAACCAGCAAGTTCCATGAATTACCCTACGATGTATACCTCTATCTTATACTTAACTAATTCCAAATCCAAGGTGCACGAAAAATATATTTATAAAAGCATTTTAAGGAAGTTTGGTATTTATTATGACAGCTTGAATTATTTATGCTTAAAAAATTCTGAAGAATATGTACCAGTATTTTATGATGTAAAAGCAAAAGATAGTCTGATGCTTTATTGCATATGATGTACCCGTTGAATACGTTTCCCTATAATTATAATATAGGCCATAAATTTGCCGGTCGGGTTCGTGGACTGCCAATGTTACAGTCGAGTTAACTTGCTTGAATGGCTTCATTTTCTCGATATAAATGCCCTGAAATTATCGGACAAGACCTGTGTTTAAATCCCGCATCTTTTTATTGCAGGAATCCGTATTAAAAACAGCTCGTACGAGAAATTAGTTTATTAGTATGCAAACCCCTTATTAGTTTTTTTTTTTGTTTTACTTGGACGTTACATTTCATTATCGAATTAATGGAGAAAAGAGGCCGTCGGTCATTGACGCACGGTTTTTGCGAAAACTTGCGCTAACAATATTTACGATAACCGGAAATTAGTTGTCTTGTGTTTGCTTTCAATAATAAACGTCCATCAGTAGCTGAACAGGTGGCCAATAACCATAACCGTAATAATAACGCGACCGTTTCTACACAAATGAGTTGAAATTACGACCCACTGAGCGCTGGTAAACACTCTATTACCAGCCAATTCCCTTTACTTGCGGGACAATTGCCTGCGACGGCAGCTAAACTGAGAGAACTCTTCCAGTTTGGAAATGTAAGAACAGACCTCCCCCAAATACCCGTAATTAGGAGTTCCTTATCGCACCGGGACACCTAGAGCCTAATATGCGCGTCGTAGATCATTCCAGCGCCGGGTATCTTCCAGTCTTTTGCCTTCAACTTTATGACACCGCGCTTTGACGCTTATGACTCCGCTCATCCTTGTCCGACTCGTTGGCGCTTCGACGCAACCAACTCGTCCATACTTTAACTCTGCTCGTAAGGTTAAGTTTATGTGACGTTTGCTGTATTACACACTTCTAGTAGATTTTACGAGGGGTAAATACGCTATTACTTCAACACCGTGGTCTTTACGAGATTTAGATGTTAACGTGATTTCTTAATGGTGACATCACGCTCATTTCCTAAAGCACATTAAAAATAGGTCACAACGTTCTTCTTTTACCCAATTGCAGTTCTAATTATTTGGATCTCTTTCTCTTGTTTTCGCTTTTATCCATAAGAATTATTGGTTGATTTTATCTGCACTTTCTGTATTTCCCAAAGTAAATAAAGATAATATTTCTAAATCTGATAATTTTCACAATAAAATTTTTATATCAGTGTTCTGCACTACACATTATCTAGCAATAAAGACGTATAAAATTTCAATTTTTTAAATCTGTTACTTTTGTACGCTTGTATATTGCAAATAATGTAAAAGAGGAATGGTTAGACTAGAATTAAAATTGTATCTCTCTGCATAGCATTGATTTTGTTAATACGGTCCTGACGTATTATTTATATCGACGATTGAGGTTTTAACTGGGATTATATAAATATAACTGAATTCGATAGTTTCGTTGTTATATCCAGTAAACATGCAAACACAACTATTATAACTTGGTAGGTTAGGAGTAACTGTTACGTTCTACTGAAGCTTAATAACCTTCACCTACATAGATAAAAGACGATACATTTTTTACTTCTGTTTTTTTCCTAACAAGAAAATTGAAATGTTCTTTAACTTACAGAAAAACACTAAAATAAACTTGTTCTGCTAACATTTTTTCTTTTATAGCTTCAAATTGTTAGGCACATATATTTTTTATACTTGTATTTCTCATTGATAGATATTTTTGATTTCTTATTCCCAGGTACTTAATATTAGGTTATTTAGTTTATGGTCTCTGATATTGTTTCTGCAAATTGGTAAAAATAGAATTATTATTTTACTATTTGATATCTTTTCAACGATTTACATTTTTCTCGGTGATGGTTTCTTGAGAAAGTTTTTTTCTCGGGAAATCATCACTGAGAAAAATGACAAAAACAAATGTTCACTAGCTCTGATTTTGTTAATAAATAAATTCCTATTGTATTACAATCAGTTGGCAGTATATTTCGTACAAAGAAATTTGGCAAATCTTCAACTATTAAGTAAAAGTACGTTTTCAAGAAATAAAACTTTAATTGTAACACATGATCGTTGATAGTAGGAATAATTACATCAAGAGAAAGAGACATTTATTTTACAGGAAATACCTAAATTTTAATGACTAACATTGACATCATATGAAAGCAACAATATACATAAATCTTCTTTTGTACTGGCAAATATACGTATACTTATGGCTAACATAGCATTTGTTACTAGGAAAATACACTGTATATGTTGTAGGATACCAGCTTTTATTAATAATAAATTTCTTGAATATTTACAGCCTGTTTACTAAACACGCGGCAAAAATTAACGGGGTTATTCCTTGGGCTATTTTAAGATTGTTGTGTCCTTAGGTGATTTTCGGAAAGACGCTTTGTTTCGAAGTTACAGGGCGATAAACGGTTGGATATTTAAAAAATTTGATGTAGGTTAACTAGCCATTTCAAGACATTAGTGTACAGGGGGTAAACTTGCCCAATTCGTAACCCTTAAGAACATATGCCTATAACTTCACGAAATTTGAAGAAAAATAAACCGCAATAGCAACAAATATCAAAAATTACGAATTCCTAAGAAATGAAAGTTTTTTAGACACGAAAAAGGTACGATTAACGATCAATGTTCTAAAATCGTACCGAACCAGTTTTCGCCTTTTTGCCAATTTTTTTCTTCTTCGCTTTCTCTTGTTGTCTTTATTGGCTGCCTTTTTTTAACGCTGTTTGTCCTTTTGAAAGTCTCATTTGCTGTTAAGTTCTTAGGTGTGCTTTTCTTCTTTACTGTAGTCAACTTTTCATCTAAATTGTTTTGTATGAATTTTCTGTTAGAATTGGGGTGTCCTTAGCCCTCTAGAACATGTAAGTATTTGAAACCTTGGAGACGCCAGCGTGAGTTTAAATTTGCCAAGGAAAATTTTAACAACCGGCCGTCGCGGCGGTAACAGAACCAAAAATAATATTGCAGGTAGGTGTACTTTTGCACAAAAAACTTATTTCATTTTTTATCTTCACTAGAATTGATGCAAAATCATTATGAGTGATGTAAAAGTCTTACTGAAAACCAGTCCAAAAACTTATTTTTTCAATAATTACCCAAAGAGTGTCTGCACTGCCTACCACAAAAACATGGCTAGGTTAAACCATGTAGTTCAGTTATTCACAGTTTCCTCTGCTACAAGCGCTTATCACCATTACGACTTAAGAGAAATTGTGGAGGTACGATTTAGGCGCAGGTATGAATTAGGCAAGTTTACCCTACAACTCCATTGGAAAATGAAGAAGATTTAAGAAATAGGATAATTGATGGGTGTAATGCAATAAGAAACACCCCTGATGTTTTTGAACGAGTTCGGCAGTCAATGAGGAGAAGATTGAATGCATGCATCCTAACTGGTGGTAGTCATTTACAGCAGTTTTTGTAATTAAGAATCTTGAAAGTAATAAATGGTTCTTTTCGAAAAACTTATCACCCTGTATCTTCGAAACAAAACGTCTTTCCGAAAATCTTTAAAGGACACAAAAAACTTAAAGTAGCCCAAGGAATAACCCCCTTAATTTTTGCCACGTGCTTGGTAAACACCCTGTATATTTAAAACTAACATTTGCTCATTTATAAATAACTTATAAGCTTTTAGACATTAATACTCTCAAACAATTTCTTCGTCTAATGTTAAAAGACAATACATAGAAATGCGTGGTATCTAAGTACTGATTCGTATGTCACTTAACAGTTGTCGTTATTTAACGATGTCGTTAAGAGTTACAGAATAAAGCGGTAAGTGTCACAACGAATAGTTTTATTAGGGAAAAAAAATATAAAATTCCTTTAATGCCGTACGATAACAAATTTTCCTTTCTCTTGACTAACAAAATTCAAATGTTCTTTACAAATTCATACATACATATAAATTAGGGGAATTTATTTCTATTTGAATGAAAACCATCATTTCCATTTAGTCATGGGCAAACGATTAAATTGTAGCAGTAAATATTTAAACAATACCTTCTTTGTAATATACGGTTTACTAATGATGGTGAAAATTATATTTTAAATTAAATAGTAAACTACGAGCAAATTTGATGGTGCGTTTATTTTTTTAAAACTATTTTTCAGATAAAATTCATTCGAACAAATAATTCTTCCCCAGAAATGAAATAGCCTGAATAATTTTTTAATAATAATAATAAGTCGTATCATATTTTCTAATTCATTTTTGTAGAGATGAACAGATTAAAAATATGTTTAAGTTTTAGTGTACAATTGTTGCACATACAAGGAGTCTTCTCAGAAAAATATTAGTTTCAATGAATTGCTACTTTAGAGAAAATAATTTGCCAGAAAATATGTTTCATTTGTGGTAATTTCTCTTCTTCGTGGTTTTTGACACGCAGTTTAACTTTCTGTTTGCTTAAGGATCACTAAGGTTACTGTGTCTATTCTGTTTCCGTCGCTTAACGAAAAAATTAAGAACATAGATCCTTCATTAACAATGTAATTGCTTATATAGACTTCAATTTTGATGGAAAATACTTTGATTAATTTACTGTGTTTGCATAATTTTTATGATATCCCCAACAAACTCAACACGATCGTCTTAAAATCGACCATTCTACTAGCTCACGAGTTGACATCCTATTATCCATTCCTTCACTATTTGTTATTGCAATAGGCCGTGATTTTAAGTGAGTAGGTAGCTATCATGTTAAATTAAATAAATTTAATTTTATGTTATTATAACACACGTCAAATTGTGACAGTTCAAATCACTGGTGTTGTCAACTTTATTTAGCCGTGAATACATCCAATGATACACCTTGTAATGAAAAGAAAATATTGCAACATTGCCTATTTTGGGGTAAAGTTAGCATCTAAATCGACATAATATTCATTGTTAAAATTTAGTTACATACATAAAGTACCACATTCTCACTAGACTTTCAAGGTATTCTGCGATAACAAATAGTGAAGGAATGGATTATATTTAATTTTTAATATGTACGGTTACCGCCGAAAAAGAAAACTGGTACAAGGTTTAAAATTCATAAAATGTAATCCATGAAATTTTATATTATCAATGGATCATTCAGATATTCTGTTAATTAAAAGACTTCAGATAAGTATCTTCTCTTTTACCAAAAAAGTGTCGAAGATAAATTAGATTTTTAAGGGATCATTCCCAGCATTCAAAATTAAGACATAAATCTGCTTATTTTTGATAAAATTCAAGTCAGGTATCATTCTTTGACAATTAACGACGACCAAAATTTATTGTTTGCGATTGTACATGTGACCCTTTAACATTTTATAATTGATCTGATACTTCGACAGATTTAGGAACTTTATGGGTCAAATTCTATTCATATCTGCAAGGATCGTAAGTTCTGTAAGCCTGTCCACTCAATTATTAAAAAGCGAAATTTTTAAATTCTTGATAAGATTCAATATCTTGTAAGTGCCCAAGATAATATCGCAGAGACTTACGAGAAATTCTAGGGACTCTAATTGAGCTAAAGGCTTACAGATCTTACGATCCTTACTGATATTAACAGAATCAACTCACTAGTTTCACAGTTCGGGCATAAGAAAGGAAATGTACGTTGCACGCATGCGTATAAATAACGCCTCCAAATTTGATTGGCAATAGTTGCTCATTTCGGTGCTAATGTTGCTGTTGGTTATTTGTCATAAAATTCGCAACACAATGGCTGCTGGCACGTGACATTAGGCACGTCATCTTTTGTATTCCTCTTTGACCGAATTCTCTCAGGCACCAGTGTTTAGATGTTGAATAATAATAGTCGGAAGTCGTTTTGTTGTCCTTTGGTTAAGCTATTTTGTTTGATTCAATGAGTAATACACTTCAGTATATGTGATTTTTTATTTTTTTACAACTTAGGCCCAGTTTCTCAGTCATGAGTTAAATTTTGGATTAACTAAACCATAATCCAAATACTTAAAAATATCGATGAAAAACTTCGACGTATTTTGTTGAATTCGCACCTCTTTTTAGATTTAAGAATGCGGTGCCCATGGATTAAATTTTCTGATTAAATAAAATGAATTAAACCTTAACATGTCACTGAAATACGCTTAAACCAAAAGTTAACCCTAAGTATTGAAATTCTCTATTTTCGTCTCGTTTTTTATTTCTGCTTTGTTGTACTCGTGAAACTCTATCCAGCGTGTCATAATTTGGTTTCATTTAATTGATCTGGTTTACTTTTGAGCAGTTTTAAGGCTACCTTGGTTATTAATTGGATGATATTTAAATTTTTTATTGTTATGGATCATGATCCAACAAAACTATGACTTTTCAAATCAATTTATCATTGGTGAAAAGCTTTTCTAACATATTCAGACTAATCTAGTAGGCCAGGTCAGTAATTTATGCTACCGAAGGCATTGAATTTAAAACTAATTCCTCTTAGGGATTTAACCTTCATTCCTGTGACTATTTTGACCAAGAAATGGCCGTTAGATACGTATGTCAAAATGACCGGGACTCCAAGTCGTTTCATCCTAATCCATTAACTGAAATCTACAACTTAATTGCCTACAACAACCGGCGAACGCAATTTGGCCATAAATCTCGAGGAACGTGAGCGAGAGGGATTTTGACGCAAACGTGACAGTCCCGGATGTGTGTGTATTACAAACTAGACAGTTAAAAATACCGCTGCCTACTGATAAACAATTAGAACCCAAGAAATGCGCCAGAACTTTTGTTTGATATTTCCTGGCAACTCAACCAACAACGCTCACGTTAAGTTTAGCTAATTGTAGCGACTTCTTCACGGACAGTGTTTTTGGTTGAAATCATGTTAAGTCACTCCCAGTTCTATAAAAGCAAAATACATCAAGAAACGAACAAACCATCCGCTCTCTGCTCATCTCACATTTTTTTCGTGTTACCTACTTGTTTGTTACATTTAATGTTTTCATAAAGAAATTGCTATTCTTTTAGTAAAAAGTGAACAAAAAAATCAGACTAGAATAGGCAATGTAATGTCTGTGATTAACTGAATTAATTAATGTAATACATTCATGAACTGTCAAATTTATTGACTTTTTATTTAATCACGGACATACATTATCTTTGCACCGCCTTCTCTAATCTGATTTTTATTTGCTCACCGTTTATAAACAAATAATATATGTAATAATATTTTGTCATTAGTATAAATACCCATACCCAATAATAGGAACAAATAGAAATATTGATAAAATTCCATTTTTAATATAATATATTCTAGCTTATGAACTCCCATCAAATGATCTTGATACTTTTAGTATTCTTTACAAATTTATTCTTGCTTCGAAAATTTTTAGAAATTGTGGGGCTTTGATCGTATTTTACAGTGATTTATAGCATTTGTTTAATTAATGACGCGTGACGTTTTGATATCGTCAAACACGTATTCTTAAAGCGTACCGCTGACAATTAAATCCTGTGTGGTCAAAATTAGATTTGAATGCAGAACGAAAACATTGTTTGGGTGGGCTCTTTAAATCAAATTAACTATGTAACGAGTAATTTTGGATCTTACCCAATTCTAAAATGCCTATCGAAGTAGAGATAAGCAAGCCGAGGATCACACTTATATCCATTATCGATTCGATTAAAAGAGAAACGTAATCTAATTTCGGTTTTGAATGGAATTCGTTAAGATTTATTTTAATGGCGATTGACTACAATCTTGGGAAACAATGTATGCCATTCATATATACCTATAATTTTATATCAAAAATTTAACGCTTCCGGCGACTTACAACTAACCAAAAAAAAATTACGTTGTTGTTACCGAAGAATATTAGACGCGACCGAAGAAACAAATTCGAAACAGTTTTCTGTTTGGCAACATAAATTAATGTTTTGACCAGTTTTTAAATTGTCTGTTGTACATTTTTCAAAGAAAATTGTGTTGAATGTTTTTAATTTATAAATTCTTCAACTCTTCGATGGAATAACAGACGCATTAGAAACTTCGAGAACACTACAAGAATTTTTAAAATATTTGAATTTAACTTTTGAAAACGATGTTCGGTAATTATAGAAGCGCCAGCAGACATAGACACGTGTTGAGGGACTTCTACGTATGTTTAATTTGCGTCTAATTGTCATGTCCGACAAATTTGTTCTGTGCGAGTGAACAATCATTACTTTAGCTAACGAAAACTTATATCCCTGGCATGATGTTTAACTTAATTTAAAAGAAAAATCCCAGTGCAAGACACCATAGAAGATCCACCCTGAGGTGTAATAATATATTCTAAGAAGTTTTAATTTATCACACAGTTATTACAAAGTACTTAATAGTTTATTTAAAGAAATAAACTACTCCTATTATTTGCACACTATACGTATACAATGAAACCTAGAATGATTATTTATTACAATTATTTTCGTGTGGTATACCTACGAAATAAAAATTATCAGCAACAAAGGAATATTTACTATCTACACCACAATTAATGAGGTTACTAATATTTTTCAATATTTAATTTTCTTTTTAAAATATTTAGATTAAAAGCAAAATAAAATCTGTTTTATTTCGCATATCTCTTGCGATGTAAATCCTTATTAAAATCACTATGCATAAGCACTAGTTGCAAGGAAGTTATCTAAAGCAATTCTTTATTTATTTCGGTAGCAAATATTCAAATATTTTGTTCGTTTAAGGCAACCAATAATGTCGTAAAAAGTTCTCGCAAGGAATTTTCACGGCCGCAACAAATTACAGTGGACACAAAATATTTATTTGTAGGTCATCGAAGCTGCACGTATTGTATAACGCCGTGGTAAAAAAACGTTCACGCTGAGTTAACTGTAAGTCATAAAACCGACAAATAGGTTAACCCTGAACAGACCTTCAAGAAACGACGGCAGATATATTTAACGTTGGAACAGAATGTCTTTGTATCAAATGCCGAAAATAAACGCAAATATAGTTTTTAAAGAAAATTTTTAAATAGTACCTACTTCTTTGTTAAGCATACGCTCGTAGGTAACGCACATTAATTAAAAGTAAACGTAGAGCTTTTTTAAAAAAATGCATATTCATGACCGACGTGAAACTAATTTTGCGTGCCGTGTCTAAATGCCGAGAATTAAACTAGGATATTTAGTGAAAAGTACGCATAAAATTTGAAACTCCCTTGTTTTAACTTTTACAATTCAAATATTCTCTTCATTTGTATACAAATGATCGAGATGTGTAAAAGTTGCATAAAGATTAATGGAAAGCATACTTCCTGCCAGTTATGTAAATTTTAGAAATAAAATATTCCGTCTTGATAACAGGTTCAGCTAACTTTATGCATTATTAAGGTATCTAAATACTAGAAGCTAATGAGTATTTAAAATGAAGCGGAAATATCTATTTTCCAACTTCATTAAGAACCGACGGTTAACAAAAATGACGTAGTGTAATTATTTATTTTAACCGCAAACACTCGACAATCTGCGTCAAAACACAATGGGTGTTGAATTATTGTTATATAATTCGAGGGTGTTTTATTGCGTATGGAGGTGAATTGCACGAGTCTGACGTGGAAATATCACCCCGATGCAAACCTCCATTTTTCAATTTAGCTTAAGTAATTATAGATTCAAATTTGAACCAATTTCAGAATCTTAGGGCCAGTTTACAGAAAATTTAATTGCAATCAAATTTTAATGACGTTGTTAATTTGACAGTTCGCAATGTAATTCTTATGGCAACTTAATCGTGATTAAATATTTGATTTGCTTTCTGTAAACCCACCCTTAATGTTTTATATCTTTTTAATGGAAATTGTAACTTAATTTCACAGATAATAATCGAAACTATGCAAGGAAAATGAAATATGAAAAAACATTAGTTGTTATTAATCTTTTTGTCCAGTCACTCTTAATAAATAATTTGTATTGTTCGAATATTATACTAATTTTACGCATAGAAAAATCGTAAAAAAGATATTTCTGTAAATATGGCAGGTTAATAAATATGTAATGTGCAGAACTCTAAAATCTAAGTCTGCCTGTAAGTTTTTGTCATTGTCATTGATTTTATTGAGATACTTACATATCTCAAATTAAGTAATCGAATATATTATTTTAAAATTTCTTGTCGATTATAATTACAATTATGTTAAAGGAATTAACACGATTAATAGACTAATAAAAAGTGAAAGTAATCAGAAAAATTAATTTTACATTGAAGATTAACTTATAAATCGAAAGGTGCGTACTATCTTTTATCATTATTATAAATGTTAATTATTATCATTATTACTTAGAGAAAAATATGTAGACAATTGTCGCTGAAATGAAGCCAGTGACAAATTGTATGAGATATTGACACAGTTGTAGTAAAATTAAATAAGAATATTATCATTTCAAACAACTGCAACTGTGTCAATATTTCATACAATTTGTTATTCACTACATATTTTTCTCTGTGTATAAATGTTAACAATAATAATTTCACAATTCATATGAAACTGCGGAAAAGATCTTACTGGAAGCAGAACTAGAGTTAGTATTTACGTTAAACACTTATTTAATGCCCAATATATCTCGTTGCTACATGAAGTTTATATCCAACAGAACTCTCAATAGAGGCTTTAAAAAAGTGTCACAAACTTTGGGGGGTAGTGTGGCCCGAAATATGCAGAAAAGTCAATGAACATGGGTCCGCAAATGAACGGTTTCGGAGATATGAAACATTTTGCGTTTACACAATTTTTTTTTAAATTTATGTATAAACAAAGTAACAATATTTATGAACAAACAACAATTCAAAACGTCAAATGAGATGTTCAAAGTGCCCTCCCTCCATTCCACAGCAACCACGACATCTCTATCGCAAGGAGCTTCGAACTCTTTGAAAAATCGTTGATCCTTGACCTACTCGTTGTTGCAGTCATTTACAGGAGTAGCGTACACTAACATTTTCAAATGTCAGCTACAGACTGTATGTTTGACAGAACCCATGTCGACTATGATAAAGAAATGCAATTTGCGAAGCAATGTACAATTGCTATAAAAAGGAATATTCCACCGTATCTCCGAAACCGTCCACTTGCGGACCCATGTTCATTAAGACTTTTCTGCATATTTTGGGCTATACTACTTCCTTCAAAGTTTGTGACACTTTATTTTAGCAGCCTGTATATTCCTTTGTCACATTCGATGTTTTCCATCTATTATGTCTTTTAAGAATGGTGACATTTGATCTTGTGTTAGCCAGTATCGCGGCAGACGTCATTCTAATACAGTGCCCTCTATAGGATTCGGTAACTCTGTAATTTTTTAAAATATGCTTCCGATGCTATTTATCAGATTGCTTCGTATAGTTCCCGCTTCTAAATACCAATAAAAATCATGGATTTTCAATTAGTGACAGACGAAGTTAAGAGAATATCCGAAATATTTCAAGAAGATACATATTTTCTATGTTTCCACTAGTAATAGTAAATCCTCTTTACACGTTGGTCTTTGTGTTAGGAAATATAAATATAAATGATTCCATGTCTTTGATGTTTTGAACCTGAAGGAAAGTTAGCTGTTCTCGCCACTAACTAAAATTTGAACAAAGATTGTAATATTTGGATAATATTCAAATTTAAAATTTTATCTTCATCATTAAATAGGTTGTATCTTCTGCTTCTCTTTTTCTATTTTTCATTTTGTTAAGACGCTAGGTTTCTTAGAGTAATGTCCCACTGGCTTTCGTTTAATAAAATCTATTAAACTTACAAACTTTTTTGTGTCAACATTTTTCCTCACGGTTAATGGTTAAATTAATATTGAGTAAATACTTCACAATGTGAAAGTTTTATAGACTTTGGATTTTTGTTTAAAATAGGAGAGCAAATTTTCTTCGTTTTTCTTTACATCAAATTGCCGAAGCTCATTTTCATACTTTTCTTTTGATTTCAATGGTAATATAGATTGAACAGCCAACGCAACTGATTCTCAAATATCAGAAGATTCATTTATATCAGACATTTTCACAAAATTTTCCTCAATTTTCTCGAGTGAAAAACTTAAACGCATTTTGTTTTTTTACAAACAAAATCGTTTCTCATTGTAACGAAAGAAGAAATCTTGATTCCATTTTTAATATATAAATCTCAAATATAAATTATTAAATATATCTAAATTCAATAAGTATATTTAAAGCATCCAGTATTAAAATTACCAGAGAATACTAATATGCCCACTTTATTTTTTATCTACCAAATAATGTTTGATTACATATTTCCATTATTTGAATGCTTTTTTTTTATAACGACGACGAAAATTACTTCTTAGAACTATAATAGAATGTAATAATCAGAATGCTCTGAAAAGTGGTTCACTGATAATTAGGCTACCACACTAGAATTCGAAAACAACTTCTAATCTTTCGGCTTGGGCATCCGGTCCGGTGAGTTTTGTCCAGAGGGGTGTGGTTCGGGAATATCTATTATAAAGTTAGACCCAAGGATATGTCTAACCTATGTTAGCCACACGATCCCGCAGAATGGCCGGCCATCTACAATTATTAGGGACCTTAATTATATCCTTATCTTCTGGACGAACGGTTGCGTAAGAGACGAAGACATACTGCCTGCGTGAAACAGAATTTTGATGATGCAGACCACTGCCTCCACTGCATACACAAATTAAAAGACGTGGCGAATTTACTTGATTGTATTTAAATGTTGATAGCGTGACGAATCAGGTTGCGTTATAAAGTCAGTTTTGCAACGAATGTGAGTGTGTGTGGTTCGTGAACATTTTCGCCGGCGAAAGGAAAATGATAATTTTCCTTCGAATTTTATATTTTGAAAGGTAACTCTTTTTTGATAGTAACATAGAAATTAAAATAAAATATCTGTGTAATAGATCATGTCGAAACCCTTGCTGATAATATTGTAGGTACCACAGTTATTGGAAAAATTATACCGAGTGAGCATTTTCAATTCGGGACATAGGAGATGGGCATGACTACCCTTAATAATGACATTTTTAATGACATTAACACTGAAACACTAACGAATGTGATTAATGGATTTTATAATAGGTTAAGGTACTGTTTGGCGCAAAATGGAGGGTTATTTGAATTTTTACTATAATTTATAAGAAAACGTTCAATTTATTTTTAACCTTTAGTTTGTAATAAAATTATAATACTTAAATTCAATAATTTTTAATATGATTTTAATCAAATATGTCATTATTAAGGGTAGTCATGCTAACTTCCTATGTCCCGGATTGAAAATGCTCACTCGGTATACATACATATTTTAAAAGTAAGTTAGTGCTCAGATATGTTACATAAAATTATTGCAAACAGTAAGTTATATTGTATTCGTAACAAAATAATATAATTATAATTAAAAACAATTTGGATAATCCATTACATAATTATAATTGATGACTATTTAACAGTAACCCAGTAACCATATGATGGAAAAGAAAAAAACACCATGGCCAATGAATATGAAATATTCTGAATATTATGCTCATAATGGTACTAATATTTTGCTCTTTATATGTAGAGTGAAATCAGTTAGAGAAGAACCAATGTGTCATTCAAATTTGTTAGTTCTCACGTCAGAAACTGCTGATGGGACAAACTTTATAGTAAACAATGAAACTACATAATGATCACAATTTGCGTGTAGCAAGAAACACCAAAACACCTCTTTCCTATCGCAAAGACTTGTACGAACGTATTACGTGTGAGGGTCTTCTCTATTTAATTTATCTCTACAGTTGTAGAGGTAAATGTCTCGCTGTGAACTTCGCTTTGTTTGAAATTATTTTCGTTTTATGTCAAAACAATTGTCAAAATGACAGACCGAAATTAACATGTCGCATGTAAGTGTTGCCGAAGAAATGCAAATAATTACATTAACTGGAGAAGGGTGGTCTTCTTGACCCCTAAAAATGAAAGTAGAATTATGCATTGTGTCATTTTACATGATTTAATTGGCAGGATTTATGTCAATAAGACAGAGATTGATTTACACTTCTCTAATACTGCAAAATATAGCCTAAAAACTTATATGCTTTTCTTTTAAATTCCGCAACTATACATTCAACAATCTAACTTATTAGAATATACTTAGTATTAAGCGGTAGTATAATATATTAGTTTACTTGTTTCGAATTATCAAAAAATGAATTTGCTTCTATAGTACCAGAATCAATATCTGTGATTAAATTGAAGTGAACACATTTTTATAAATTTATTAATAAAATACCCAATTGTTTATTACGAATTCTACTCGTAAAAGTCAATTTATAAATTAAAATGAATAGATATACTTCCTAATTTTATTTTTTATTTATATAGCTACCGGTTTCGGTTCTTGAAGTGAACCTTCATCAGGCCTAGACAGAATGTAGTCAAAAAATTATTTGCTTGCGGATGTGTTTATTTGGAAAACAAGAATTGAAAGAAAAATTAAAAAAAATAATAAGAATACTCACTGCTATTGTCAAATTAATAATTATCAAATATATAAAGCACATTAGAATAGCAGGTAGAGAACGATAAAATTGTAAAATTGTATTTTACAATTTTATTAGAATAGCAGGTAGAGAACGATAAAATTGTAAAATACAATTTTACAATTTTATCGTTCTCTACCTGCTATTCTAATGTGCTTTATATATTTGATAATTATTAATTTGACAATAGCAGTAAGTATTCTTATTATTTTTTAAAATTTTTCTTTCAATTCTTGTTTTCCAAATAAACACATCCGCAAACAAATAATTTTTTGACTACATTCTGTCTTATACCATTCAGATTTTCATTTTTACAATTGTTTTTAGATTATTCTAATTTGTTTTATCTGTTATACACAACATGTAATTTGTCTTATTTGTTATACTTTTTTACATTTTAATTGTCTTAATTATTATACAGAGTTCACACATTTTTACATTCAATTCACTTTATACAACAATTTTACACTATTTACAAACATTTTAAAATTCAATTGTAATGCTAAGTAATTTTTTCTAGGCCTGATGAAGGTTCACTTCAAGAACCGAAACCGGTAGCTATATAAACAAAAAATAAAATTAGGAAGTACTATCTATTCATTTATAATAATTACCTAATTACCGGGACCATCTTATGGATCAAATTTATAAATTGTACAAAATAAGAAATAGTTGCTCAATTTGGGTAATAAAATGGGTATGATAGTTTTCTGAATTATGTGAACTTCAAAAAATCGGTGGTAAGAATGTCTTTGATAGGTGATGCATCGCAAAAAAGCTCTCTCAATCCGGATTGTGGACGCCATGCTTTCAAACGGTTAATAAGCAATAGCAAGCAGAGGTCATTTAGTAGTTTCCTGATTTTCTAAAGAAACCGTTGCCACGGAACCGACGCGACGTTTTCTGGCCAACACTGCGACCAAGTTGGACTTTCCTTTTGATTGCTGCTTATTTGTAAGTAGTGTTGATTCAAGTCTCATCTCCCTTGACAATAACAAATTCTTTTCGACCTTCACGAGTCTAAAAATTGGTGTGCATCTCTTTGCACTATGTTATCCTAGCTAGATTTTTATCCGCATTGGGGACTCTTAACAAGAACAACATATTCCGAAGTAAAGATGTGGAGTCAAGATTTAATTCATGACCTGTGGTGGAATCTTGAGAATTTCTTCAATCTATTTGTAAGTCGTCCTCTCATCATTTTTCAATGAAAAAATGTCGCATGTGAAGGAACAAATGTCGTCAACTGACGAAGCGAGTAGATTTCTTTAGTTAGATTTAATAGGGTCGATTTAAAAAAATATGTCTTTACGAGAAGTGTGTATTGCGAAAAGTGTTAGAACGTGTCGCGTTAGTGCGACGGAGAGGAGCTTATGCGAGAAAGAATTTTAGAAAATTTGCCGTACATTTATGGCCGAAATTTCCTCGCTAGATCGTCGATTTATTTTTTTAGCTACGATCCAAATATGTACCTATATATCTTCATACAAAATTTCAGCTGCTTTACAACACTTATTCAAAAAAGTTCACCAGCTCTCGGTTTATAAGAGAAATTAACTCTTTGCAGATAGTTACTCTTTAAAGACTGGGGTAGGTAAACATAAGTATATGTACGTGTCATGAGTCATGACTTAACCTTTACAAGAAAAATTTAAGTAGTAAGATTTGGATGCATTCGACGTTCATAGTTTTTAAGGAGATGGATACTATGTCCTGTATAGCTTTCTGTTAGCGCCATGATTAATTATTGCGTTTATACAGGGTGATTGATATTCGAGGGCCAGCATGGGGATCTCGCTTATTATAAGAGATAGAGAATCGGTTAAATGGAGGCAAAGTTGCGAAATTTCATGGTGATTAATAATCTGTTAAAAAATTTGAAATATCTCGAACGGTTTCTTCACAACCTAGGATACCTGTACCTTTGTTTAATTGGTCTGTCATTAAATACAGAATCGCATATTCAAATGAATAAAAACGTGATACGTTGCGCATTTTTTATTTATCACAAAAATTCCACTACAAGTGCTCAGTGATATTTAGAAATCTATCCGAAGATAATTCAACCAAGTACATATTAGGTATTTTTCAAAGTTGGATAACAATTTCATTCAAAATGGTATATTTGAAACTCGAAGAGAATGTACATACAGAAATAGAATAGAGAAAAAAATCAGAGCATTTGTTCGAAGACATTTCCATTTTCCGCGATACGTTGCATCATTTTGAATCAAATTCAACTTATCCAGTTATCCAACTTGGAAAAATATTTAATACTTGGTTGAATTCTTTCCGGATAAGTTTTTAAATACCGCTGAGCACTTGTAATGGAATTTCGTTGTGACAATAAAACATACGCAACATATCACGTTTTCCTTCATTTGGATACGCCATTCTGTATTTAATGATAGACCAATTAAACGAAGGTTGGCTACGCAGCATACAATTGAATCTAAGCTAACTTAATGGGTGAAACTAAGCTAACTTAATGTGTGCACATAATTTTCTCAATGAAAATTTAAATAAAATAGCAAGTGTGGCATACCAGTGAATTCAGAAAAAAATGTGCTATCTACTTGTCCAAACAACAAAAATCGCGCCCATAAGAAAAAATGAAGTTGGCTCTGGAAAAACAAAAACGAATCACTCTAGAAATAAAGTACGTTCGGCATTTAATCAAGCGTAAAAAGTTGCTTCGGGATTGTTTTTACAGATTTTGGAAAAAATCATAAATGAAGAAGTTATGTTCGATTTTCGAAAATTGTAATTTTTAGTTTTTCTTCGATTGTGAAGAAACCGTTCGAGATATTTCAAATTTATTAACAGATTATTAATCAGCATGAAATTTGGGAACTTTGCCTCCATTTAACCGATCTTCTATCTCTTATAATAAGCGAGATCCCCATGCTGGCCCTCGAATTTCAATCACCCTGTATATGCTCGAAGAGATGATTACTTGTGGAGACAAGAATCATTACGATAGATTCGTCAGTAGAGTCGCATTTAAAAGAAGATACATGCATCTTTATGGAGAAAAATGTTTCAGGAAACGCGTAATATTAAAGTGAAAACGGTTTTCTTTAATACAATAACATTTAATTCGTTTACTGGACAATTTGGTTGTACGAGATTTTGTTATTGCATAATTAGTGCGGTAAAAATGTAGATTAGGTCATACGAAAACAACCAATTAAATTTAATTTAAATATCAACAAGACATATGGGTCAGTGAGTTTAGAATAGCTTATTATAGCGGCTCATATCTGTCGTTTCATTGGTTCACTGACGGTTATTCAGCGTTGATAAACGCATTAACATTTTTATTTTATCAGTACCCAAAAGTATCTTTGGCAACAGTGCGTCTCAGTTGGTGTATGTTGAGTGATTCAATACTCAAGTCTAGCCTCTTTGGCCACGATGTTATTTTTAGAAATTCGCAATTAATTTTGAATTAGCACTCTTGCTTTATGAACTTGAAGTGTACAGGGTGTAATCGAACAAGTTTCACTTATTCTAACCACTATTAACATACAAGAAAAGAAGCGAAATTTTTACTTTGTATAAGATACTAAGAGAAGCATTGAATGTGATTTAAATGTGCCAGCCAGCAATTAATAAAGCAGTAAATCCACAGATGTAATACAATGAAGGTTGCGGCAAGTCATGTACTTCCGTACGAAAGAATACTGATAGAGATACACAGACTTTCCACAAAATACTTCTTATGTAATAAAATTAATTTATTTCCTTGATTAATTAAATTAATGAATTAAATTAAAACAGTAAACATGGATCATACCTAACAATAAACAAAAAATTAGATAATAATTAGTTAAATAGAGGTCACACTCTAAAAGTACTATTTGAAAAGCACTCCAAACTCAGCATCCCTTAATTTATGATTTTACTACTTTATTACTGTCAGACTAGACAAACAAAATTCCGAAAGGTCGCGCAGATTAACATGTATTCATTCAAAGAAATAAATAAATGTGTTGATTGTATTTAATTCATTTTCTTTTCTGAGGTCACTCAATGTTGTAGTTGCAAACTGACTAACTAATAATAACATTCATCAATCGTTTCAGCGAAATTAACAAATTAAACACATGCTGTGTTATTTGTTTACAAAGTATGGAATATTATGATATAATTATTGTCGATTATCTAATGAAGCAGATGGTCGAAGATTCCAATACTTCATTTTATTGATTTCAATTGCTTCATTTTTATAAGCACCAGTCATACACTGTTTAGCAATATTTAATTAATTAATTCAATAATCAACGCTAGTGGAAAGTTAGAATTTTCTTCCATTATCAGTTGGATACGCGGGTGACCGTGAATTTTGTTGTAGTTTTATTGTTTTACGATGTGTTTTTAAAAACCGCAGAAGTACGTGTATCTATGAACGAGCAGAGGTTTTCAAACAAAGGACCTGGCGCTCTTGTGGTAGGTGAGTTTTTTCTTTAATTTTGGGGTAGACTATTCATATTTTCAAAATGAATTCTCTTATGTGATGAAGAACTTCAATATTATTAAATGAAACTTATTCGATTGCACTGTGTATATTTGAATTTCACCAGTTGTTTGATATACAGAACTCGTCACCATACTATTGACAGACAGCTGAACTTCATGACTTTCGCCGTCGCATCACATTGAATCTAGACTTGAGGCTCCGTCACATCTCTTTCCCCCGTGTAAGCGGACATGTGACATTAGGCGCCTGACGTTTACTGTACATTAAAAGTTATGGATCCATTTTTTTAACCAATCTTGCTATACCTACTAATAAAGTCTTTGTTTTAAACTGTTAATTTTTTAAATATTATTGTCGGTGATAATTTTGTAGCGATGAATTTTCAACGTAGCAATAAATTCGTGTTTGCTATATGGTTTTTAACAACCTAGAGGCAATTGCTCAGGTGGTATAAAAGAAGCATGGCATTAAATCATCCCACCTAACCATTAAAAGTGCATAATATAAACCGCCAATACATCGGCAATATTTCTCACTTAGATAAATTTTCTGCGACAAATCTCGCAATAAATTCGGCAGTTAGTAAAATCCTCGTAGCCGTAGTAATGAATGTAAAGCAAATAGTCTAATCGAGGTCCACGTGAGGGCTCATGTGTGCCGACCGAGGGCCGTAGATTTACTGCTGTCGGGAAGCGACGGTCCGGATCCCGCCAACGGCTTCGATGTCGCATCGGACTCCGGACTGGCGTTGTTATTATACGGCCGATAAACGACGTGTGCTTTATGTACCTGTAATTCTTACGATTTATTTTCATCTCAGTTCCTACGCGTTTTAGTTTTTATTGTTATTGTCGGGGAAATATTTTTTTATCCCGCAGTATGTTGGCGCAGGGTCCGTAATAAATGCCGTTTTAATCGACGATGACTTGAGTAATTGATGTTTTATTACTGTAAGACCAATAAATTAGTTCTTGATGTTTCATGCAAACTATTTATAAGCAGCCGATAGCATCGTATTTCATTGTATTGTGATTTGCATTTAAAATTATGAATATTAATAGTGCATAAGTTATATATCATACAAATGTCTCCTGTGCGTGAGACTTGTTAATCAAATTTAAACCTCACAGTGTGACTGAATGCGCAATTATATATTTTGTAAAAATCTGGTAAATATTTACATTCATTTTTACATGATTTATATCGACGCTTTAAATAATTCTAAAAAAAAACACACATTTGTAAAATTGTTTTTATCATTGCAATTCGGTTTGTAATTGCTCCCTGCAGAAGGTAGTGCAATTTGTCCCAGACAGCAAAAAAATAACCACGTGTTAGTGGATTAGAAAGTACTGTTCTGCGACCTCATGATTTCCAAGTGCAATTAATTAACGATGTAATTTTTCAATTACGATTGAACACATTACTTATTGCAGTATCTAATCCACTGTCTCTCGAATAGCGCGAACTACTAACATGATTTTTTTAAAATTTTCTTCGCCAGTACATAAATTTAAGTACCAGTATAGACATTTAAGTATGTGAATGGTAAAATTGTGTGTCTACATTTGGAAAAAAATGTTTTTATGCAGTTTTTTTGTTTGGGTTTCTAAAGGCCCTTCTTTAGTGTCGCTTGTAAGTATTCTTGTTCTTTCCTATCATTTCACAGAATTGTAAAAAAATCATCACATATGACTGACTTTCTGATAACTCTCTCAAATACTTCAATCTTGTCTCTTTGGGAATTTCTCTATTCTTTGCTCAAATTGTGATGATAGGAACCCCGTCCTTGGTACAACGTTGGATTTTTCAAAAATTCGTTTTTAGGGTGCAAGAAAAGTACTATGTGAATTTCAAATTTCTTTATTCAAATATTTTTTGATGGTGCCCCAAAACTATCATTTAAATAAGTGGACCAACTGATGTGGGAAGGCGCTCGAATGACACCTGTTTTACAGATTTTTTAATATGTTTTACATCCTATCTGGAGATATTACCTTAGGAGCTAAACAAAAACCTTGAATACAAAAGTTGTAGGTTTTTCTTGCCTATTAGCTCTTAGAATCATCATGAGAAACATTAAACGCATTACAGTTTTAGATCAATTTTTCTAAGTAAAAACACACGTTACTCAAAAAATATGATATCTCATTGAAAATGTTTTGATTTCCCCATTATATTTTATCGTTTTACCGTAGTCAGTCAAAGGGGTTAATAACAAAGACTCATTTAGTTTTGTTTTTCGAAAGTAATTTGACCAATTAATAATTAATTAAATAAATCGTGATGAATTATTTTCCTTAATTTAATTATTGAAAAAATGTGTACGAATTAATCAGCAATAGAAAGAATTATTCCCACATTGTAGCGTGAGAATAAATTTAAAATTAATTAAAAAATATTTCTCTGACTAGAAACTAATATAGAAGATACACTTACAAAAAATTTGCTTAATACGTTTCCTTGGAAAAAGGCAAATTTACCAACATGAGAAAATCAGCAATTACGGTTACATTTTTTAAACAAAAAATATATCTAGCATTCAAATATGTTTACTGAGTAAATACGTACATTTAAGTATCATTTACATAAATTAATTATATCTAATTATCATTTTCTTCTACGAAAAGAAATTATTGCTCATACGTGCCCAATTTAAATATTACATTACATTTTTTTGTTAACTTGCATAATTGAAATATTTGCAATGGTAATGAAAACGAACCTCTTAAAGTAATGTATTTCGCTATTAAAAATCGAAACCTTTTATAAACAGTTTAATTAGAAAAACTAATTTTCAATTAAATTCATTATTCCAATTACACCTGTGAACTATGTTATGCTTATTTAGAATCAATTACACAAATTATGTAAATTGAAGGTTATTTGTACTTTAATTAATAGTCGCGGCAAGAAAATTATACAGTATTTTTTGCGTCGCGTCGCATTGAATTTATTTAATTTAAATATGTACTACATTTTATTGTAATAGCTTGGTAAATTTTCTACATTTAGTCTTGTTAAGATATCTAGTTAAAAATCTAAGGAAAAATATTGAAAGTACCATAACATGATCCAGTTTACTCATATTTAAAGAATTAGAACAATAGAAAATTTCGATTTTTTTATTTGTAATTTGAACAAATACCAAGAAGTACTGTTTCTAGATTAATATTTACAGATTGAATGTGTTAGTCAAAAGTTTTTAAATGAAATGTGTTAGTGTTTTGGATGTGAAAATTGCAGTGCCATATTTTATTAAAACATATATTCATGACAGACTCAATTTGAAGCAACCCGCGAGAAGAAATTATAATTTATTTTATAGATTTATTGTTCGCGTGTTTGAAATTTTAAAAGATAATTAGGTACATTATATTAAGAAACAAACAATAATATCTTTTTGTAATTTTACTGTTAAAAAACACATTTTCATTTGTGTCAATAGAATAAAGATAAATAAAAATTGCAAATTTTATCCAGAACATAAATATGTAAATCACTACACTTCAGTAATTTATGAGCTGTAAAATATGTCACGTGCAATTTAATAAAATAAAATTTACTATAATGCAAATTTCAAAAATAGTCTTGTGCTAAGAAATTTTGCCCAAAAACTTCTTCTAAGGCACGTGGGAGTATGAAAATTTATGTTTCTTGTTGTTGAAGCACAAATACATGTGCCAACAGGAGAGGTGAAATATTATATTCTAGACATGACCATAGTTACAACGAAAAATCTGTTATTTATGGCCGGTCCTTACAACACATCTGCATATAGGCATGTTGCCCACCTCGTCCTACATAACGAAAATTTATATAAATTCATAAATTTGATATGCAGAGATTTATCAATCCTACACGCGGAAAAATGTTGTTTTTAACACCACATTTTTACACTAGTAACAAGGAAGTGTTTCTACGATCGCTGCTAATTAAATGCGTAAACACTATCTCATAATTCTTCCTCGCTTTTATCAATTCACTTAATTGTTTATTTAGTAGACGTTTTCGCTATAAATATGTCTGATAAACATAAACTGTCGTCTTGGGGTCATAATCAGTTTTATGTTCTCATTTTCATGTTTACACATCTTACACAAAGTTTACTTTACTATGCAAATTGAATATCCAATTTTACTTACAGTCAGCAACGGTTCCTGACATGCATACCACAACTTAACTTTCTAATTTGTCTTCATTATAAAAAAAAGAAAGATTCAATTAGAAAATCAATAAGACACAATAATAATCATATTTTTGAATGAAGAAATATTCTTGATTAAGTCTCGTTAAATCTGCATTTTTTGCAATATACATTTTGCAGTAAATGCATTTCATTTGCTTAATTAAATCTCAAACTATTTAAAATTCGATAATGCAGAAAAATAAAATAAAATTCGAACTGAATTCATCCTTACAACGCACGTTGCTCATGGTTAATAAAATTGCCTTAAAAATAAATAAAGTCCGTTAAATGATTACATTAAAGAAACAAATAAATGTATTCCCGAGTTGTGTGCGATGCGCCTCTTGAATTCATTATGAGGTTCAGTATTTACATCCGAAAAATAACACATACGTTACAGGCATTTATTATAATCGTTTCTGGTATTCAATAAATTTTTCTTTGAATTGTTATTTGCAGTCGCATTCATTCGTGTGCAAGGCATATCATTACTAACAATAGAATTTATGTGTACAGTTATAGTGACTAAACTAAAGTTCCTAAGTTTTGGATAAGGCCCATGAAAAATTTATCGCTTAATACTGCGTTGACATTTTAAGACGTAGTCGTTTATGATAATTAGAATACGAGAATTTCAACATATGGCGTTATACTTCCCGTTGTGATCGTAACGGAAGCAGCGAATGGTCACTAACATACATACATAAAAAGAAATTTAACTTCTGTTTATCTAAAGCAATAAGTATTCTAAAAATACATGTCCGAAATTCTTAGGTTTCTGATTATCATAGTACACTACACTTTAAAAATAAATACTTTTTATCATATTTGCAAACTTTCTAAAAAAAACGGTTTTATTTTAACTTTCATTTAGTTTGCTATCAAGTTTGAGTTAATTTTAAGATGGCATAGAATTTACATTATGAAAGCAGTGTAAATTAATCCTAGTATATTTAGAGAATGTTTCAAAATATCACCAGCTACTTAAATAAATTATAATCAAAGAAAACGACAAGCATTAGCCTCATTGTTGCCAAGCAGAAGGAAATTGACTTCCTATTTTAAAACGTAAGCGATTAGCTTTCATTAATTCACAAATAATATGATTTCTCCTATAACCAATTGGATACCATTGGTTTAAATAATGTATAAATAATTAAATTTATATTTCTTAAAAACTTGTTTCTCTACAAGTCAACTCGAGTATACAATGAGGTAATCACAAATTTAAAGTTAAAAGATGTTACATAAAAATGAGCTGATAGTTATTTCAGAGTGTATCAGACTATTAAAACTTTATTGGCGACATCATTGAATCATTTTACCTGGAATGTTATTATAGTTATATAAATTTCTTATTTGTTGAAAATTTACGTAACAGCAAATTTGTAAAACCGTTCTTCAAACCCCTTTAATTATATTCCATGAAAGACGTTTCGCTGTTTGGGTTGAATAATTTTGAATCAGTTGCCAATTCATGCTGTTTTTTTTTTTATTTTTAGATTTACCCGTAGAGTAATTCTTATTATGTTGCTTCAAAAATATATTTTGATTTCATGTTCAAAATTCGTCTTTGCATTCTCATTGCCCATAGTCGTAATTTAAACCATAAAAGTTTTGCAAGTTTTTTTTTTATGAAGTTCCAAAACTGAATTCTTTACGAACTTGGTGTGCGCTGCTGTAATAAATTCGTAAATCAAATGAGCGCAACATGCTAGAAAATTATAAATTTTCCTAAACTTTGTAGCAAATAAAACGTCGCATAAATCAAGCTGGTAATGAAATACCTATACGACAGCCAAGATACAATAAGTTATAAGGAAGTTACTAAATATGCTCGTATAACGTGAAGTTCTCGCCTGGTGTTGTTCTGGCTCGAAACTTGAAGCTTCCCCGTAATTGCACGCTATAAATACTTATCTGATATGAGCAATTAGGAACTAGAAACGTGATGGTGGCTAGTTACATACAACGCCTTTATGAATGTTATCCCGTTTATGCAGCGTATAGACTCCCTGGCGATGATAATTTTATTTTCCACAGACGAACCGCTAAGGCACTAAGCCCTAGTTCAGACACGGGACGGTTTCCGCGCGGATAGAAACGCACGTTTTGCATTCGCGCGTATTTATTATTATTAGCTTTCATACAACTGTTCAGGCATCAACGCGCGGAAACCGCACGGAAGCACGGCGGTTTCCGCGCGGAATCCGCCCTGTCTGAACTAGGGCAAGAGTAAGTCAAAGCGGCCAATCCATATCGAGACGTTAAGTTAACTTTCGCTGTAAAATTAGATAAAATAACAGTGCATGTTGATATTATAGTATTTGCATTCTACTTCAGAATATTATATTTCACGACAAGAGTCGAAAGTATGTATTAAATATCGTCCGACTACTCTAGAGCACTCTCATTGTATTCTCATCTTATTTTCACCTCGTGTAATAATAAGGGCTGGAGATATTCTGAGAGTGTTCTAGAGCAGTCAATCCAAAACGCTATAAGTTTTTTATTTCTTAGAAGAGTTCACAAAATAATAATGAATGATAACTTATTAATATCCTATTTAATTTTATCTATTGCATTAAAGAAATCAATAACGAAACGGCAACGGCAACCGCCATATCTAGGACCAAATACAGGGTCCGGCAAAATGATCTCCCACATTTTAATTTTTAATAAAATCGCCATTGGAAATGCTATTGAAAATTTTACTTTATTAAATGAAAATATATAATGTGCCATTTATTTTCATTAAGTTTTGAAAATTACAGAGTCCAAATGGCGACCATTTTTTTCGATACACATTTGAAGCTGATTTTTGAAAGTTTCCATTACTCGAGCAGTCATTTGAGGTGATATTCCTGCAATTTCTTGGCGTATTGCTGCTTTTAATTTGTTGGGGTTATCTGAAAGCGAGAGTCTTTCAACACCATCCCCAAACCATTGACGAATTAAAAGCACCAATACGCCGAGAAATTGCAGGAATATCACCTCAAATGACTACTCGAGTAATGGAAACCTTCAAAAATCAGCTTCGAATGCGTATCAAAAAAAATGGTCGCTGTTTGGACTCTGTAATTTTCAAAACTTAATGAAAACAAATGGCACATTATACATTTTCATTTAAAAAAATAAAATTCTCAATAGCATTTCCAATGGCGATTTTATTAAAAATTAAAATGTGGGAGATCATTTTGCCGGACCCTGTATAATGTGAGAATTATATCAAATTTCTCTAGATACTAGGCGACTGTTTTGATGAATTCACTGATGTATATGAGCATTCGGTAAAAAAATATATTAACCAATTAGTTTGATTGCAACATAATGCACAATACGTTTGAAATTATCATGTTATCTTAAAAATCAAAATTCGTAAAAATTCTTGTTAGTTATAATAAACACACAAATATTCTGAACTTCTTCCCATGTCTTGCATTCAACGAAAATTCGTACGAGGGCGTTCTTTTTAAGTTATTTACCTAGCTGTGAAGGAAAACTCGCAGGGCTACAAAGAAAATTATTTCAACTACCATTTACTCTAATACACTTAGGCCCACTTTTACAATCGTGGAATAAGGACTATTCGTTGAATAGCCTTTAACATTCTTCCGTATCTACGTCACGTTGTTCCAAGAATAGCGATATACTTAGTTTAATCGACGATTGTAATATCGGGCCTTAGTCAACCGTTTCTCGAGTTGTTTCATTCCAACAAAAAAAAAAACCTTTTATTTGCACTTCAAAAAACGACGCTACAGCGACTTTCAACTCATCATTTGAGGAAAATTTTCGACCCTGAGGTCTCTCTTTAGATGTTTGAAGAAAAAGTCCCAGGGCGCTAAATCAAGGCTATAGGGTGGGTATTGTAACTCGGTGAATCCACAACTGTCGAAAATGGTTTGAACTGTACGAGCTTTGTGGACAACGCAATTGCTTGCAACAGCAAAGTTTTGGTTCTCCATGACTTCGGACATTTTTCTCTAATGACCTGCTTCAGGATTTAAATCTCCACAAACATCTCCTTTAATTGAGGACCCTTTTTCTATGCATTCAACATGCAAACTACTTGCGCAGTCTCAAAGAAGGTCGCCATCAACTTTCCAGAAGACAACTGAGTTTTCGATCTTCGGTGGTATAGAGCCCTTGTGAACTCATTGCATCGATACCTGCTTCGAAGAGGAGCCCAATAGAACACCTAACTCTCGTTGCCTGTGACAATTCGCGAAAAATAACATTCATGCTCTCTAAAGCAGCCAAATATTCTTAACAAATTTCTTTCCTCGTCGGTTTCTGCTCTAGTGTAAGGAGTTTAAGGATCCATCGAGCAGAAACTTTTTTCATCTCCACATAATCGTGTACAATCTTTTAAAATGCAGTTTCGTTCGTCGATCTGACAACGGCAAATCTTCAACGAGGCTGATGGTCGAAAACCGGTCTTCCTGACTGGAGTCTTCATACCAAAATAAGGTGGTCTGACTTTGCCGTACACCTGGGGCATTCTTCCATGAATAATTTTTGGTCCATTTCACTGTTTAGTTAGAAACTTTATCACTGGGCGATGCATGATGTTCCAAATCACTTTCACTCATTATAAGTGAAGCGGAGACGGTTTCAACGCGATGAAAATACAATAAACGTAATAAAGAAATTTATTTTTGTTAAAATTGTATTTATACACATAACGAAAGAATATCTGTAACGTCCCGAAAAGCGCAAGAGTGAGTGATAAACATTGAAGTTAAAGAGTGAAATGTATATGGTGGTGTTGCCGCTATTGTAAATAACAGTTGACCGGTCGAATTCAGGATACGAAACGATGTTAATAGGATAATTGAATCTTGCACTACTACAAGCGTTCTCTGGTAAAATTTCATATTTTTCGTTTAATTATTCTACACTCAGGTCTTACAATATCAGTGTCTTCACAACACGTACTCCGAGCACACATTTCCTGCGCTCTGTGTTTAAAGTTGTTTTTCCGGTAGAATTTATTAGTTGAAATTAAAAAGTGCAACGCAAACTTATGTATATCATCGTGCCGATTAAAGTGAATATACTCTCGTACGTAATCAACAGTGTATAGTGGTTTTATGGAGAATAAAATTTATGCAATGGAACCACGAAGAATTGATAAATTAAAACTGTACGAGTTAAAGGACGAACTACGGAAAAGAAATGTTGAAGATAACGGAAATAAAAACGAGCTAATAACCAAGCTTAAAAACGAGCTAAATTCAAGTTTTATTAAACATAATTTGCAGGAGTGTGAAACTGATTTAAACGAAACTATGCAAGACGACTTAAATGAATCCGTAGAAACCGTAATAACTAACAAAAAAATTAATAAAAAAAGGAAACGGACTAACAATAAAGTTGTTTTTAATTTAATAAACAAAATTTTTCAATTACAAAAGCAAGTGTATACGCTGGAAGTCAGATTAAATAAACTAAGAAAATCAGTTTTATCTAAAAAAAGTCCTACAAATGATTTGAAATTACAAGATGTCCCATGTAATGATATATGCAGTAAGTGTACAGAAAAGTTAAAAAACTTTGTTCAAATCAAATTACTCAAGATGATAGTGGAATTAATAAGAAAATAAATAATGTTAGTAATACGTACACAATAATAGTACAGAATCGCAGAGCAGCAATAGAATTTTAATTTTATCTGATAGTCATGGTCGAAGTGGATCGGTAATTCTTAAGAGTAAATTCAGTAATGGATTCTTATATCGTTTCGAGCATTGTAAAGCCAAATGCGACAATGGAACAAGTTACGAACGATTACCAGAAATTGAAGGAAACTTAATGATAGACACGATTTTGTTGTGATTATGGCCGGTTCAAATGATATATTAAATGGCGATCGAATTAATGTTAACCTTAGGACGTCTTTTGATAAAAATTCTGATAACACAAATTTAATTTTTGTTAATGTACCTTATTGGAAAAAGAGAAAATAATTTAAACAAACGTATATTTGAATTTAATCAGACTTTATTTAACACTATTAAAAATCTAAACGTAATGTGATGTATGTGGATGTTAATAGTTTAGTAAGTGATCATGAGTTTACTGCATGGTCTTCACCTTAACGAATATGGTAAATCCAAATGTACGATTATATTGCAAAATAATAAAGGATAAAGTTTGTGCATTACAAAATAAAAACAATTTAATTTATGTGGCGGCAACCCATGATATTCGCAAAAGCAGTGGCTGGGAGAAATGGAAGAATTTGCAACTATTAGAAACCGAATGAGGATCTGCATGATGGAGCGAATTTGATTTCCCACAAACAGAGCCCTGGTGAGAGTGTTGGTGCTGTGAATGGTAGTAGTAAGCGATTGTTATCAGATTCGAATAATTTTTATAAGAATATGTTTTATAATATACGTAGTCTCCGTAACAAAGTTGATGAATTAACTATTTTTATGCTAGAGCAAAATTTACCGGATGTTGTTTTATTATGAACACTGGTTACTACCAGATGAAATAATGTTTTATCAACCGGATAAGTACAAACTGGTAACAAGTTTTTCTAGATCTGAAAATAGAGGTGGTGGGGTTGCGAGTTATGTAAATAGAACAACTAATTGTCACGTTAAAGAGTATGATATGAAAATTATTTGCAATATTGAAAAATACTTTGAATTTTGTAGCTTTGTGATGGAATTAGATAGTATTCAAATTTTAATTATAACAATTTATAGATCTCCAAGTACTAATCTAGATATTTTTATAAGCAATATGAATTATTTATTGAACGTGTTTTTCCTTCAATGGAGTCTTAATTATTGGAGGTGACTTAACGTAAATTTTGTAAAATATTCTGATGTTAGAGCACTTACAGGCTTATTCGCAACATTTGGCTTATATCCATGTATTAACTCTAATACTAGAATAACCAGAAACTCCTCCAGCAGAGTAGATAATATATTTACTAATATAGATTCCAGTAGATTTGAAACTAAAGTGATAGATCCTGGTCTCTCAGATCATCATTGGCTTTGTTTCGGTTTAAAGTCAATCAACAAAAGTTATAGAAAACCACATACAATCGAAAAAAGAATTTTTAGCGATGGTAATCTTCATAATTTTAAATTAATGTTGAGGGCAGAAAATTGGTCTTTTTTAAATGCGAGTATTGACTCTGAATCAAAATTTCAATTGTTTGTAAACACTTTTAGTTACTACTTCAATATAGCCTTTCCTAAGAAATATTTTCACGCACTGCACAAAAACAAATGTTGGATTACTAGTGATATTATTAAAGAAGGAGTTCTACTGCGTAATATGTTCAACATTTTAAAGTTCACGAACGATCCTGTACTTACGTCTCAATATAGGGAACTAAAAAAGCAACATAAACTTAATATCCAATCTGCTAAGCGTACAAGCAATGAAATATATATATCAAATGCTCGCAATAAGAGTAAAGCTGCGTGGAATATTATAAATTCGTACTCTAATAAATCAACTAAAAAGCCTGATTATATAAGCGACTCGGATGGAAATAAATTAGTGGAAAATATTAATATTGCCAATGCATTTAACGAACACTTTATTAAATCAGTAGATAAAATAACTTCAAAATTTGTAAGTTTAGACATTCAAAGGTCAAAGTCAGTCCCAGTGAAGAGCATTTATCTAAGGCCGACTGATGAGTTGGAAATTTCTAATGTTATACGAAGTGTTTCTTCCAAAATTCATGCGGTAGATGGTATTTCCTGTACAATTGTCGGCCACGTAACTGATTTCATCACATCCCCATTAGTGGTACTTATTAATCAGTCTTTTACTGAAGGTAAATTTCCTGATGTGTTAAAACAAGCCAAAGTGGTTCCAATCCATAAAAAGAATGACATTCATGATATAAGAAATTACAGGCCAGTCTCACTTTTAACAGTTTTCTAAAATTGTTGAGAAAGTAATGTTTTTTCGGTTATGTGAATTTTTTGATAAAAATAAATTGTTAAATAATTTTCAATTTGGTTTTAGAAAAGGGTTATCTACGCAAGACGCATTAATCAATTCTTTTAATAGTATACTTGTTGCTATAGAAACGCATAAAAAAGCTATGGGTATTTACTTTGACTTGACCAAGGCATTCGATACAGTCAATCATAACTTATTACTTGATAAACTTCATATATATGGAGTAAGGGGTAATGCTTTGGCTTGGTTGGGAAGCTACTTAAGGAATAGATCACAAGTAGTCAGTTGGAGTGATAATACATCTCAAACGAAACTTAAAAGCGGAATACCGCAGGGTAGTATATTGGGCCCATTTTATTCACTGTTTATATAAATGATCTTCCCAATGCAATTCAAAGCAATATATTTTGTTATGCTGATGATACATCAGTAATTGTATCCAAGTCATCAAACGAAGAGTTACTTCTAGAAACATCAAATGTAATCACTAAAATGAAATCATGGTGTATGCAGAATGGCCTTGAATTGAACATTTCTAAAACCAATATAATTTATTATTCTAGATGTAGTATAGAACACCTTAATTTAAATATAAAAGTTGATAACATAAATTTTACATTTGATTCTGATAGTAATGTAACATTTCTAGGACTAAATTGACAACAAATTGACATGGAGTCATCACTGTTTTGATTTAATTAAGAAACTTAATTCATATTGCTACTTGTTTAGAGGTTAGTGGGAGAATTGAATTTAGACACACTAAAGCTGTTATATTACGGACATGTCCACTCTCGTCTTTCCTACGGCATACTATGCTGGGGTAATTCTGCGCATGCTGGAGATGTGTTTATTACTCAAAAGTTAATTATAAGAGCTTTGTCAGGTGTACCCAAAACCTTCACACTTGCAGATTATTGTTTAAGCAATTGCGGATTATAACTCTTCCATCTTTTATACATATTATCCTGTATAGTATGTAAAACACATATACATCTGTTTACAACGACAATTAATGTGAATACTTCCTATAAAAACACGCACGGCCGATAGTAACTTAATATACTTACCAAAACATCGCACCTCAATTATATCATGATAGTGTCGTCTACATAGCGCTAAAATTTTCAATCACTTGCCGAAAGAATTTCGAATGTTAAATACAAAAATGTTAAAAGCCAAAATTAAACAGATTTTATTGGATACAGTTTTCTACTCTGTAGAGGAGTTTCTGCAATACCAGTTTGCATAATTTGTATAATTTTTATTTTATTTTGTCATTTGTCTTGTTTATACGAGTGTATTAGATTATTAAGTTTTTGACCACATACGTTTAGTATGTATACCTATATCATACATTTTTTTTTTTTATATATCTGTTCTGCGAACATTGTATGACTAGTCGATATTTACTATGTAAATCAAAGACAATAAATTATTATTATTATTATTATTATTATTGTACCATTTCGAAATTTGAACTTCTTGTGGAAAACTATTGAAATAGCGTATCTAATCGAAAATAAAAAAGGAACTATAACAGTATTTGTAATTTGTCTTTGACTTATTCGACTATAGCCCAGTTGCACAATGCCAGTTTAAATTTAAAATGAAAATCGAACCCATAACGATTATTTCAACTATTGTTGTTAAGGGTTTAATTACTTTTGATTTTCCGTACACGATACAATAATATTAGATGTATATATTTTGTTTGTTCTACTTGTATAGAATTTTTCTTTTCCTTTCATTTTCATTTTAGTTTATGTCCTTCAACTTACATATACCTATTGCTCATTCTAAATCAGGAGAGTCGTATATGATAATAAAGCTTGGGGAAATATAGAGTATAAGAAAAATATATTATATAAAAAAATAAATAAATAAGGAAACAATAAAACATGTATTTAAAAAAGCATAGAAGAAGAAAGATAGGTGGCCGAAGGAAAGCAATGCCGTTCCCTTGTATGCTATCAAACTGGAAGGGGTGGCTCAACTTTAAGCCAAAGTTTAAGGTATTTATTTCTCAGAAAAATTTATTCTTTATGAAAGCCCCTGCATCTGCCCAAACTCAAAATTCACATATCAAGATTTGAATACCTCCCGCCATATACCGAGGAAATCAAAATATTTGAAATCGACATAAGAGTAAAGTACTTTTATTTTTCAAAATACCCGGTAATATTATTTGGAAAAGTTATTCAGAATTATCATGAGATCTCAAATATGAAATGATGACTATCTACGATGAAAAAGAAAAAATTCACATTTTTTTTTCAATTTTTCTGGCTTCAAGATGTGTATCGTGGAACTTTGAATGTGTAATAATATTGATACCATAAAAATTTCACTTTTTTATGTCCCAAAATTGTTTTCTCAACCTAGACAGCCATGATTTCATATTTGAGATCTTATTCTGAATAACTTTTCCAAATAATATTGTCACGTATCTGGAAAAATAAAGATATTTTACTCTCAGGTCGCTTCAAATATTTTGATCTCTTCAGCACATGACAAGAAGTATTCAAATTTTGACATACGCATTTTGAGTTTGGGAAGATGCAGAACTTTCACAGAGAATAAATTTTTCTGAGAAATCAATAATAAAAAAGTTTTCCATATACGTTCATCTAGGAAATCAAAATATTGGAAATCAGTATAATAATAAAGGACCGTTGCGAGATAAATATTTGGTACGGTAGATTTTCCCTATTTAAATGGGACTTTATGGCTTATGCAATTTCGTACTAAAAATATAAAATTTGAAATTGTTGCTGTCAAAAGTCAGTGTAAGTTATTTTGATGCCTTACAAGATTCTTTCCGAAGCAGAAAATGCAACCGCCATTGCTAAGCTGGAAGAGGGATGGTCTTTGCAACGAGTAGCAGATCATTTAGATTCAAAAAAATCCACTATTCAGAACCTCAAGAGGAAATGGGAGGAAACGCATTCGTTGGCCCGTATTCCTGGTGCGAGTCGTAAACGGAAGACAACACATGATGAAGACGATGATCTTGTTAATTATGTGAGAAACCATCCGTTTTCTACGGCTGTAGAGGCCAAAAAAAGAACTAATTTTCCTGCTGGAGAGCATACTGCTAGGAAACGTTTAAAAGATGCAAGTTTACGTAACTCGACAGCGGCGCAAAAATCTTTTCTAACAGAAGAAAATAAACTAAAGAGAATAGAGTTTGCAAATATGTTTGTAAACAGAAATCATTATTTTTGGAAAACAGTTGTCTTCACGGATGAAAGGATTTTTCATTCAGCAAATAATGCCAGAAAAAGGGTATACAGCCCTCGAAATCAACGATACAATCAAGAATACCTGCACCAGAAAGAGCAGAGTAGTCGGTTTTCCGTGCATGTATGGAGTTGGTTTTCGAGTGAGGGCCCTGGTATAATTCATCTTATAGATGGTCGTCTGAATGGCCAAAAATATATTGAACTCTTGAATGACGTGATGCTTTCGTCTGTTAGAGAAAGATTTCATGAGGGTTTTGTGTATCAGCAGGTTGAGCATGACACTATGCGTGTTTTTTCTCTCAAATTTCATTGAAAATGACTAAAAAATTCTATTTTCTAGGATAATTCTCCTGTGCATAAAGCTAAAATCGTGCAAGATTGGATAGCAGAAAATGAACTCGAAGTTCTTCCTTGGCCTTCAAGAAGTCCGGATATTAATCCAATGGAAAACATTCGGGGTTACATTGTCAAAAAATTTACAGGAATGATTTTCGGCCGCAGAATAGGGATGAACTGATTCAGTCAATTCAACATGTATGGGAAATTCTCACTCCGCAATATACACGAACATTGGTAGAATCAATGAGACGAAGGCTTTCTGATGTGTTAGAACAGAATGGTGGTTCCATAAACTACTATTTTTTTTTCATAAACGTTGTTCTAATTCTAGCATTTAAGAGCAATTCAATACGCTAAAATTTTGAAAATTCAGCCTACTTTAAAAAGCAACCGTATCAGTTATTGATCTCGCAATACTACCTTTATTTTTCAAGATACGCGAAAAAATTATTTGGAAGAGTTAAGAATTGTTCTGAGATCTTATATATGAAATCTGATGAAAAATAACTTTTGGATGCAAAAAAGTGAAATTTTTATGGTATGAATGTTATTGATTATAATTTGTAGTTGGTAGATGAGCGAAAAACAAATTCTACAGTATATTCATGTAATATCTGAAGAAACGTCCAGCTTTACACATTCAAAGTTCTGCGATACACACGCTGATAGGTACGAGAAAAATTGAAAAAAAATATGTAAAATTTATTTTTTCATGGTAGGTGGCCATGATTTCATATCTGAGATCTCACAACAGTTCTGAACAATTTTTGTAAATAAAACTTCCGCGTATTTTGAAAAATAAAGGTACTTTACTCTTATGTCGATTTCTGATATTTTGATTCCTTCGGTATCTGACAAGAGGTATTCAAATTTTGATGTATGCATTTTGACTTTTGGAAGATGCAGGAGCATTTATATAGAATAAATTTGTCTGAAAAATCTATAATAAAAAAATTTCCCATATGTGTCCAACTTTCTGCCGTTCACTGTATCTAAAGGTAAATAAAGGGCATACATAAACTAAGATTAAAGTAAAGCATTTGCAAATGGACCGGCAGAGTTTAGAAATTGAAAGTGATATATGTTTTACTAAGAAGAATTTGTTATCTTTTTGAAGAATTGAGAGAAATACAAAACTTATTTGGAGAAAATTTCGTTTGACATTGCAGAGCATTGATGAAAATGTATAACATAACACATGGAAATTAATCTAGTAAACAAATACAATAATCTGCTTTCCAAGTTAAGATTTAAAATACTATTTCTTGGTTCATTGGTACTCATATGCGTTGTTATATTAAAACAATATTTACTCGACACAATCAGCAACATTAATAATAACAGATTTATTTATTTTTATCAGCAAGTGTACAATAATAAACAACAGTTTATCATGTGTCAAAAATTTGATATAATCAAAGACATTTGTTTTAATAATACTGTTACATTTTTTTAATTTAATCTTTTAATATTATTTAATTCAGATTCTTCTAAAAGAAAATACTTGTCCTCTATTTATTTTTTATCAAATGCCTGATATTGAATTGTATTTTTGTAATTACGAGTACATCCTTAACAGTTTAATTAGTGGCAATGAATTGATAAAATACTCTGCAAAATGGCTACCTACTCTTTATTACTTTACATATTTAGAAATTCAACTACGTCCAATTATAATTTTCTTTTGAAAGAAAATATAGTGCATAAATTGAATCTATTTCTCAGTCTTACCCCTTACCCAGTAATGCTTATTGTAAAAGACAGTATAACTGAATCTTAAATAGATGTAATATTCAACTAATCTGATAATTTGTAAGTTTACAATATTAACATTGTCGATTTTCATTCATTTTTATACTGAAGAATAGTGTTATCGTTATGCTATAAAGAATGAATTATATTGTTTGTTCTAAAGGTGTCACGTATTTTTCTATTTTGCAGGTGAGGTTTTTTGAATCCCTTAAGAACTGGATAATGGATTCACAAGGAATCGCAAACTTGATTCTGGCTACATTAGCAAGTAATTGATCTTGTTTAACAAGTCTACGTGTTTATGAAACGGTATGTACAATTTCTTTGAAACGCTCCGTTATAGCTGCCTAGTTTTCTCCCATGAGATGACTAAATAGTTCATCTGGGCATTAAGCAAATTTGTGTAAGCGTTTTTGTTGCACACGTACTTAAAATATTCCCTTGTGGCATTTGTTCCGTAGAAGTTCAATTGAATGAACAAATATTGACGTTTATGCAGATTTTCAGAGGATGGAATTTATCAGAGCGCATGATGTATAGAGTTCAATTATACAGCAACATGGCATTGTTTTAGAGGTTGACAGTAACATTGATTGATGGATATCGGCGCAACGATGCATTCATCAGCTTTATCAACCAAGTGCAGTTTTTTTTTCATCACCTGCGCGATAGTGTCGCTCTTTGTATGAATTGTTCAGACATTGTTATTGAGAAATCATGTTAGTATTCAATCTTTCTGCTCACGAATTTATAATAAATCGAAAAATTTCGATCCCGCGAGATTTTAGGTGGATAGACGCGGCACATGCTAGTATTCTTAAAGTCTGGTTCGAATTTTTTACTAATAAAAATTTATAAAGCTTAAAACTGCAGAAGTAGGTAGTAACCGGTTCTTACAATTCAATTTAGTTTGAAGTAATATTTTGAAGCGTGTTTTTGCCCGGCGCGCCGTAGAATTCTAATAGAGTTTCTTAAATAACACACGAGTTTAACAAAATGTTATGCAAATCTCCACTATTTTCAACTGATATAACAAGTAAACTGTGAATGCGTCATAGAGAAATAATACCGAGGTTCATGGTAAACCAGAACCGGTCGTTCGATCGGTCGGTGGTTTCGCCATCCGCACTTGTGTATTGCGTGTGAGCAGCTTATCTCTGCTTACCTTAATCTGCCCACATACCGAGTTTGTTACGTAACAGCTCTCATGCTTAATAAATATATCATACTCCAAATTAAACAGTCTCTTAATTAAAATAAAGCATTACCGTTAGCTGGAGGAGGTAATGGGTATCGTGGTTCCTCGTTGCCTTTTGCTGTGCACGTTCTTCTTTCATTAAGCATCATGTAGTCCGAAAATTGCATTTCAATAAATTTATTTTAAAGCATAATGTCATGGTATCAAATTTAACTTAAATATAGTCATTTGTTATTTTCTGTTTGCCTACCAAGGTTTTAGGGAAAATACATGATAATTAAATACATTTCCTGAAGAACTTTAAACCTTACAGTTAAACGTAACTATTTGTGAATCTGCGAAATTTGTTCACATAATCCAAAGATAATTTCCTGTCATAATTTTATTCATGTATTTGTATATCTTTTGAAATTGTATAAAATGTCTATAAAGTATTAAGTTTACAATTATGAGGCAGTAAAGGACTTAGGCCCGTATGCACAGACATATCTCAAGGTGGACTTAAGGAAAAAGTGATACTTAAAGCTAACTTCATATAAATTGTGGGTTGCAGAGTTACATTTGTCAAAGTAAAGGTTTATTTTGGCTTAAGCCTAAAGATTTGTCTGTCCATACGGGCATCAGTTACGCATTACGAGACTGAAAATAATATAGTATTTATTATAATCGTACCTATGTATTAAGAGAGTATGAAAATAACACATCATTTATAGGCAAAGTAAATGTAATTGATTCATTCGATTACATTTTCAATTTATGCAGTCCAACAAATACAAATGAAATAAATTTTAATTACATTTACTGCGGCAAACGACTGCTTACGAATGTGATAAATAATAATCATAAATGGACTTTATTATATCATATAAATATATACATACACGTAACGGTACATTTATAAGAAAAGATAATCATAGGCGAAGTTTAATTACCTGTTTTTTCACTTAACAAATTTGAAATTGAATCCGAAATGTACAGTTGCGATCATAATTCATGACGCTCACAGAAAGCTTACAGAACATCGTACCCATCTCCTTTGCGACTATGACCGTCGAATGCTACTTAAAAGTGAATCTGGGATATCGTAAATTATTTTTTGCCTGGAAACCACAAATAAAATGTCCACGATGAGTTTTTCTGTAAAGGTTATGTCATGAATTATCGCGACTGTACATACATAGTAACAACCAAGTACTATAACAATATGAACGTACCAGGGATTCACTTTGTTTACGCGCCATAGGAATTTCAACGCAATTTTTTATCAATTGTAAATTCCTGCTTTCCTTTTGAAGTTATTGTTAAAAAAGCACCATACTGAATGAAGGCTTATTAATGCATGATGTTCTGCATGTTCGCCGGATTTAATACCAAACGATTTCTCCATGTGGCCTAATTTAAAATCAAAATTTTATCAGACTCCTTTCCGCGATTTGAATGAGTTGAGACGTAGAATTGTGGAAGAATGGACAACTATTATTTCTAGAATGTTAAGCAATGTTCGTAGAAGCTTCTAGGGCAGGTTGGCCGCATACGGCGTAAGATTTGAACATTTGGTGTAGTACCTATTAATTTATAAATAAATATTTTTCAATGCGAATTATGTTTGAAGTCTCTATTTTTCATTACAAGATTTTAAAAATCAATTAGAAGTTTGCCTGCTTGATAAAAACCGTAGAATACAAAAATATCTGCTTATGTAATTTTTTCTTTTTTAATTTTGAAAGCCCATTTATTCGAAAAACATACTAAAATAGTCTTAGTTAATGCATAACACTAAGCTACGTATTATGCCGTTTAGTTCTTTATGATATATTCGATAGAAAAACAGGAATTTACAATTTAAAAAATTGCATTGAAATCCCTATGGCGCGTAATCAAAGTGGACACCCGGTATAAACATAATTCACATTATAACTAACGAGCAAAAAAGTAAAGTAATTAAATAAAGCTAATAGATATTGTTTCAATTTAGAAACAAGAAAAGAACTATGCCCGAGTTTGCCTAGTAATATAATTGTGATTTTTTGTGAATTTAAGATTATATTATGACTTCTGGAAGTAATAACCAGTTGATTAATGTCATGGTTAAAATAATCATTGGCTACGTTTATCTTATTAGGCGCAAACGAATAATTCAGCTGGGTATCATCAGCATAATAATGTGCAGAAAGACGTCTTAAGAAGTCCACTCACGGTCGGTATTGGGGCAATCTGGTTGCCGTAGTCTGATTGCCGGCGACCGGATTGCTTCAATATCGCCACAGAGGGTATATTCGACATAACCCTCGGAGTGTTCCTTTGTCTCACTCTTATATGCACTGAAACGCATTCGCTCTCCCTCACACTTCTTCTCAGAGCGTGCTCCGAGCATAATGTCGAACGCACCCAGAATGTACAGCGGCGATGAGATTGCCAATTTTTTTCGCAAGTACTTGATTAATTAAATAATTAAGAAATATACCCTAATTCATTATTAAATAAATTAATTTTCAATACCCGACAAAGAATAGAACCTACTTCTGAAATTACTATTAATTCACAATATAATGATGTTAAAATTTACAGATCTTTAAAATTTATACCAAATCTAACATCTAGATTAATAAAAATAATAAAAAATAAAAACATTCAAATTGCAACAAAAAAAAAAAAAAAAACTTATTAACAATCAGATAATTATTTTCTAAAAATAAGGATCCTTTTGATAAATTTCAAAATAATTAATTCTATTTATAAAATTCCATGTTTAAATTGTGATTCAATTTATATTGGTCGAACATCTAGAAGCTTTCATGCAAGAATAATTTCTCGCAAAAATGATGTCAAACTTAGACCAGGAGCTTGTGCGTTATCTGAAACTTAAATCAGAGAAGCTTTCTAGAAATGTACCACATTTTTTGTAACAAGAAGACTTTAAACAAACGTACTGATTTTGAAAAATTAAGTTGTTGTTAGTGTGTTCTTCAAGTTCGCACAAAAAAATTAATGGCGTATTTGGTAACAGATATTCTCACGAATGCACCAAAATTTAAAAAAAAAAAATCAAAACATTCATACCAACAACCGGCAATTCCTTGTGATATGTTTAGAATCGCTAGACGCAACGGACGGTAACCTTCACTCACAATAAGTGTTCGAAGTTTCCCCCCTGCGCGAGACGTGAACATACCGATTAAAGTGCCGTTTAACTCATACCAGCCCACAGATTGATCGAAAAGCGTTGTTGAAAACTACGGCGCCGCATTGCATGAGGATTTTCTTCTGCCCACACATGCATGTTGTGAAAATTAAACATACCATCCCTTGTAAACATTGATTCGTCGGTGAAGAAAATGTTATTAACAAAGTTTGGATTGTTCATCTGTTTCCGAAGTAACCACCGACAAAATCGCATGCGTCGGAGGTAATCTGCGGGCATCAGAGCTTGCAGTCCTTGGAACGGGTATAATTGTTCCTCACGATAATTCACCAAATAACAAATTTCCCGTATCCCTTGCTCGCTGCACAACTGACACAAAGGATCTACTATTCAGCAAAGGGCAACCTGGGTAAGGGTGTGCATACAAACGTCTTGCAGCCAACGCATTTTGACCACATTCGCCGTAAATTAAAATCTTGTCCAACATAACACTATTGGAAAATTCGGCCATGTTTTCAACATTGTTATCTGCGTCGAACTGACCCACTTAAACAGCCGACGCTGACACCAGCATACTTCTCCGATTACGTAATTACGTAATAAAAATAAGCCAGGGACTATCAAACTGTTTCATCGTTCGCCCGAAAACATTTATTATCTCTAATATTTATTAATCAATTGTTATACAAAAACTGCTTCATTCTATCACTTTTGATGTCAACTTTCACTGGTTTCATTTTTTGTATGAAGTTAAAAAAAACAGCCTGTATAGTTATTTATTAAATTTCAAAATAACATCAGATAACGATAATTCTTTTAGAAATAATGAATTCTAACATCCGTCTTTTGTAAATAAACAAATTTCACTGTCATTCAATTTACAAGAAACAATCTATCAAACATTTTTGGAAGCTTATTTTGAAATTAATTGGGGACCCTTATGTTACAAATACTTTTCCTTGAAGTAGCTTTTTTAATTACTCAATAAAGGGTAAGAGTAAAAAATTATTATAGTTTAAAATTTATTATAATTAGGTCTATTGTTTGTAGAACCTTGAGAAAGGAATAAAATATTCCGAAAGCTCAGTAAAAAACTTTAAAGGAGTTTCATTTTTTGCCCACTTGACTGCAGCCCTGTGAAAGAAATATTTGGTTAAATTACCTATAAATCGCCACGTAGATAGGCGTTTAGAAGAAAAAATTGCCGCTGTACATTCTGTGGCAATATTGAAGCAATCCAGCAATCAGATTGCGGCAACCAGATTGCCCGAATATCGACCGTCAGTGGGAACCTTTTAGATAGGATCCTAGTCTAAAAGCGTATATTGTAAGCAAAATAGGTCCCAGAATAGGACTCTATGGTACTTGCAAGAAGGCAAACCTCTAGGTAAAGAATATGTATTGTTCAATGTTGCTACATGGAACCTGCCGGAAAGATAATTAATCAGTGAATCAGCTTTTGTTGAAAAGCCAATATTGTGTTTAATGCCGAGTAAAATCTAGCCAAAAAATATGTATTGTTCAATGTTACTGCCTGGGACCTGCCGAAAAGGTAAAATGAAACATCAGAGAACAAGTTTTGTTGAAAAGCCAATGTTGCGGAAAATGTCGAGAAGCAACCTCTAGACACAGAATATGACGTATTGTGCAATGTGACTGCCTAGGACCTGCCGGAAAGATCATGAAACATCAGTGGACAAGCTTTTGTTTAAAAGCCCAGAAGTAAGTTGCGCAAAATACCCAGAAGTAACCTCTAGGTAAAGAATATGTATTGCTCAGTGTTACTGCCTGGGACCTGCTGGAAAGATAATGAAACATCAGTGAATAAGCTTTTGTAGTGTTATGCTCTGTACGCTCTTAATTTCAGCTGCGGGGGTAAACATAGCTCACGGTAGAGGGTGCCGCTCAAGTATAGGCTAAAAGTACTAGGGGGTAGTTTACCCGAAAAACAAAAGATTTCTTACCTTATACGTAGCTCAGCAAAGAGACCCGGTTAACAATGATATACAGCTATTCCAAAAGAGTCTTCGTGACAGCTGAAAAGCCATTATTGCGTAAAATGCTGAGAAGTAAGGTATGATTCAGATTATGAAAGGCTCTAGAATAATCCAAGAGAATAAAAACTGTTAAATTACTTGAGCTGCCTGAACCAGAATATCATCAATTACTTGTAATGGTAGTTGTGCAGCCATGATACGCACGAAATCCTGATTGAGTATTGGGTAGAATATTATACGTTTTTAAATGATTTTTAATTTGATTAAACGTGATTCTTTCTAAAACTTTGGACAAATCAATAAATCAATAAACTGCTCAGTATAATTCATATTTTCCTACACAACGTTCAAGCGAAGTATGCCCATGTGACCCAGATATGCTGGGTTGTCTTCTGAGGTTCAAACTGAATCAATTTATGTCGTTCAGCGCGCTTAAAACTGAAATGCAATTTGTTGTATTTGTTAAATATGACTGCACATTGGCTATGGATAATGGAATTGACGCTTTAGATTTCGGCTAACTTCTGATTTAACGATAGTAATATAATTGACTACATTACATACAAACATTGATATTCTTCTTTCTTTTTTTCATTTTTCAGTGATGGTTAATTTCAGTTTTAACAATTTTTTGACGATAACAGCCTGATGAAAATATAATATCGAAACCGGTAGCCATATTAAAATTTAAAACAAATTAAGAAGTACAATCAACAATGATTATAATATAATATATTCGTGTTCATGTTGTATCACGTTTTTTTATGTTAAAATTTTTTGAATTGTCAAGTTTCTCCAGTTCCCAGTGATTTTTTTAACGCTTGTTCTTCATTTTGTTTCCATGCTTACGCTGTACATATATAATCAAACTGTATGTGTTCAGGCATTAGAGAAATAAATAACTCGCTGACATTACAGTTAGAATTTCTCTGATGTATCGTCAATGCCCGCAGTGAATACTAAAGTATCAGTGCGCGCCGAAATGTTCAGTAATTTATATTTAACCGTCGCACAGGAGGAACCATCCGAGAAATGCTCTTTAGTGTATCCAATCAACGTGTTATTTTATTTTACTTTCATAACTCTTTTTCTTAATTATAGTATTATAAAGCGCAATATAAATTAGGGTCCGCCATAGGTAGGCAAAAGTCGATATAGCACTTATTTACTTATAAATATTTAAATACGTAATTTTATGAGCATGCAAAGTGCGTTGCCGAGCGCTAAGTAGAAATTATACAATTGCGTTTTTCCATATTTATGATTTTGATTTGTAATCTCTGTTTTATTTGAATTTTATCGCTTGTACGCGTTATTATACAGCGGAGAGCCGCAATAAATCATTATTATTAGGTATTAATTGGACACATATCTGCTATCTGTTTATTTTATTAAAATTTAGATGTCCATTTACAACTTAATTATAGTTTTTCATGTACTCTTAGTACTTGCCTGAAATGTAGGAGATTACGATTAGTAATCATTGATTTTTATTATTCAGTATTTTATTGCAAGTATCTTTCTATTATTATTTGCACATTCTACTTTTGCTTTTTGTGTGAATTATACCTATATACAAATTATTTATAAATTGCACTTCTAGTGGGACAAGAATAATTTCCGTGAATTTTATCTCATGGGTGAAACTAATAAAACCGATAAAATACTTCGAAGTTAAAGCATTTGATATAAAAATACAACACGTATCTTTACTATGATTTTTCGTCAGATTAATCTGAGAAGGTGAAAAAATACGAGTTTACAGGCAATTACTATATCTTTCAGTTAAATATTTTATGTTATGAAATTTATTAAAATTATACCACATCTTTTTGTTAAATAATAGGTACCTGTAAATAATGTAGTGATTGATAAAAGGCAATTAATTAGAAATTTATCCCTGTAGAAAATCTAATCGCACTGTTATTAATCAATTTAAACTAAAGGTTTATTTCTAAAAGATTTTGAAGGAAGATTGGTGAAATTCAAAATCTGTCTCTAATGTTAAGATAAGAAAAATTACCAGGCAAGTTGCCTTGTAGAATAATGACGTTAAAAACACAAGACAGATTAAAACAATTAAAATCTGTAAACTGAAAAATACAGTAAAGTGTGAAAACCTTGAAAAATTTACAAGATGAGGTCAATATAAATAGAGTCAAAATTACATTCAATATATTTTCAGATATCCTAATAAAAAGTTCTTTTTACCTCAAAAGAAGAAGAGAACGTCTGTTTTAACTGAGCAGAGGTTTAAAAGCTTCAACCAATGGTCGATTTATATGAACCATGACCAAGCTCAACTATCACACCAAAGTGACCAAATATTACAGACACATGTTATGATTATGAATAGACACATATGAAGAGAACATTCTAATAATACTGAAAGCTTGTTGGTGTCTGTTTGATTATCGGTGCTTTAGTTGTGAATGTGAGATGGAAAGTATCGATTTTTAGGCAAGTCCTACATACTATAACGATGTAATTATCTAAATTATGGCGAACACTAGATACCCCTTACAATAAAAAATTTCAAAAGACAACAATTTTCAAAATAATCAACAGTACATGGTGATTATTGGCTCCCAACCAAAGAGGTGAACCAATCAATACTTTTGTGCTTACAATTTTGGCTCATGATCAGATGACTCAAATTTTTTTTTGTTTAGCAATGGCGGTTAGTGGTAATCTTTGTAATTTTAGTAAAGTAATCTAATTTTAATTGAAGTAAAGTGTTAGCACTATAGACGTTTAGGTTTCCACACTCATCCCACTTCCTTAGCCCTTGGTCTTAGAGTATCAAGTGACTTTGTCTGTCTGTTTATTTTTAACGAAGTTATGTCGATAACCAATTGAGAGACACCGACATCAAATCAATAAACTCCAAAACCAAAATTCTGTTGGTGCAATGCAAAAGAACAAGTTCTGAAAGATCGAATCGAATTATAAAGGTTTGGAATTAATTATCAGTTGTGTCTTCGCTTCAGTAAAATATACTCATTGAGGGTGAGCGCTGACAGAATTGACGATGTTGTCCTCCATTGCTCGGCGATAATAGTACAACCATCACATTAAAACAGTGGCTCGTGCTTGTGTTTTACTGCTACAAACAGCATGCACTCCGAACTCACTGTCGATGCTCGCGTTCATTTCATATTCTTCCATTTCATTATACAGTGAATTACCCTCAAATTGATCAGAGATTAAATCGCCATACTTAATTAGATTTCCTCATGTTTAAATTCAGTTAATCGACACCTATTTAAAGTGATTTACGGAAGCCGATTGCGAAGAAAATTAATACGCTCCGCTAATTAATACGCTAATGCGAGAAGCACAATGATGACTGTGTGATTGTATTTGCGAAATTACTGATGCGAATAAAACAGGCAGTTAATGTTTTATTGTTGAGTTATTGTTCACAACGTAATCGCTGATAAGCAGGCCAGTAAGAATTAAATACCAATTCACCTGGTCAGCAGTTTTTTGATTAACTATATTAGAAGTTTTATTTATCTTTTTTTTACATTTTCATATGGATCGTTATTTTCTGAAGCTATGAATTATGGCCATATATTTATATTTAAATTCATTGAAATTAAAAATTCCATGGATTTGCTCTGTGCTACTATTATCCAAAATGAACATTTCACTATCAGAACTCGGTATGTTAAATATACTTGTATTTTTTTTTCATTGTCAATATTTTTATTTTTCGTTATCCGCCTCACATAGGAGAATAGATTAAGGGCTGAAATAAAGGAAAAATTGAAAGCTGCCAAAGTTTATTTGGAGAAGACCTCAGCAAATAATAGGAAAACGCTAAAGCATAATAGAGAAGTTTACGTATGCTCTGCAAACCTAGAAAAAGCGCTTGACGAAGTCCCAAGACATGGAATGTTTTAAAGAAAAGGAGAATCAGTGGAGATCTTACAGTAGCAATTTAAAACATGAATAAGGGGTTTACAACAACGAAAGAAGTGAGACAAGGAGGTGCACTAAGCCCATTTTTATTTATAATAATAGACGAGATTATAAAATAATGTAGACTCTCTAATTATAAGTAATAAGTAGAGAATCTACGTTTAGCTCAGTTTTTTTATGTGTGGTAGTTGACCAACTAGAGAGACGGCATATTTCTTCCACGAGCTTTGATGCAGTAGCGCATTGTTCGAATCTGAGCACTTGCAGCGGCGTCGAGCTCACTAGTAATGTGTCGTTCATGAACGATCCGTTCATAATGAACGAATCATCCCGATGACCTGTGAGCGATTCAATCACTCTCTGTGATTCTATCGTTCATATGACCCTAGTTTAGAATGTATATGTATGATAGGTGCCGTGCCGTATGAACTGAATGTATTGAATGATTCACGACTATAGGTGAATAGGTAGTGATACAAAAAAAATGATTCACGACCGGTACACGCGAAACGAAAACAATTGAACAATAACAATAATATGAAATGAAATCGAAATGACTTTCGTTTCCAGGTTTCGACATCTACATAATTTCCCCGCGCCTTAGTGAACTGCACTTGCGCGACCACGAACCATTAGCCGGATGAGCGATTTCAGCGAATGAATCTTTTCCAAACAGCTCGTATCATGAATCGGAAGTAGAGTCGAGTCGCTAATGATCATCTCGTTCACATGAACGAATCTTCGGGAACGGGTCATATGAATGAGTGAGGTGGTGGTATCATCACTAGAGCTCACTATTGTTATCTATGCATCGTACTGTGTTACGATCCCACTCTTTCGAAACATACGCTCATAGTAAATCAAACTGAGCTAAACGTAGAGTACCTAGTAACAAGTATTTATCGCGCAGCGTAAAAATAATAATCTACAAAACTCTTTGTTAACCAATATTATTGTGCGGAAAGCGGACTTTAGCAAAAACACAAGAAAGTAAATTAACGGTAATGGAGATGAAGTGTTTGAGAAGAGTATGAGGGATCCTAAAAGTAGATAGAAAAAGAAATGAAATTGTAAGAATAAAGGTAAAATCACTGAAAAAGAAAATACAGGAGAAACAACTACAATGATTTGGACAAACCTTAAGTATGCCAGACGAAAGACCAGCAAAAGCTACATGGGAAACCCAAACAAAAGATAAAAGACCCAGAAGAAGATCGCAGAAAACCTTGGACAACACAGTGGAGGACATCATAGAAGCAAAGACGCTAACAATTAATCAAGTCAAAAGTATGGCACAAGACAGGAATACCTGACTGAGAACAACAAAATAACATGAATTAAGAATGAAGATGGAAAGATTAAACACCTCGACACTCAATGGATACAAGAGGAATCGATTATAAATATATACACGATCTGCTTCACAACTAGTATGTATACCTGCGAAATTATTTCTTTTTATAAAATGGGTGAGAACTTTTATACAAAATTCAAATTACCAGTCAAATGCTAAAATATTGAACGTCCACCAATATAATACTACAGACCATTAACTACAAATAAACTGCGTATCTTTCAACTGAGATCTGATTAATTTATATTCACGTAAAATTTAGACTGTTTTTGTTGGAAAAATCGCTGGTTGATGGACACGATGAAAAAAGTGATATATGCGTCATCCAATGGTCGTTTGTAGGCGCACACGTGTGACGTGTGTTTACTATAAATACTTTATACGGACTTTTTGACAGGAAAACGTTGCAAAACGATTTTGATACGGCTTCGATTCGGTCGGAGTTAATTTTCACTTTGACAAAATTAAATTATAATAAATTACAACACAATTCACTTCGTATACGTAGTAGGCGATGCATGTAATCAATGTAGCGGCTAATGCGAACACGGTGGCCAAGATTTATAGACTGGCGACTCAATTGAACGGCGTTATATGGACATGGATTATATTGCGCATATATGTGCCACTTCTTCGACGCTAAACGACAACAAAAAGTCAGATCGCAATTCGATACGTGAATTAAATGACTTCATTAATTTTACGCATTTCAAGAAACGAACGAGATAACGTTATGTATTTAATAGCAAGTAGAATCTGAAGAAATTGATTACTTATTTTTAATTAAGCTTCTGTCGCTAAAATCACGTAACGGAATGATTTCGCTTGTTCTGTATTTTTGCTTTTAAATTTGAACGTTAAATTAGAAGAATTATTAAGTGACTCTCAATCTTATATGTCCAGATGCATTAACTAGGACATTAATGATCTTGCGTTTACGTCTAGCGTTTTTTAAAGAAAATATCAATTAGGTATACCGGAGAGTGAATGAAATGTGCTTTATCTTTAAAATAGGAGGCAGTTAAATTTAGCACCTGGTGGCTGGTATTAGAAAATGTGATATACAGTTCATTTTTTTATTATATGCCGATCGGATCTATCTGAGCTAAGAATACAACGTGACCTCCGACTACAAGCGTAAAGCTATTTCAGTAAAGTTAAAAGGAGTATGTACACTTATCTCCTCTTGTTCTTGAACATATCAAACGATCGATCGGAATATAATAAAAGAATGAACTGTCTTTAAATAATTTTGTTGATCAAAAATGCTACTAACACTATTAACAATATTACTTCATTTTTTATGAGATATAAAATCGGAAGCCTTCAAGTTGATTAAGAATAATCATTCCTATACCTTCAGCACATGTAACCATAGCAACGTTTACTTTTAACGCCTGATTAAATTGAAGTAACGTTTGTGAAATCCACCATTAGTTTTTCAATGACAAGTTAACTTTAACTTTCGATTTATTTCCATTGTAACAATTATGAAAACATTGTCATTATGGTCGTAAACTGAAGATTTAAGTTTATTTGTGATTGAAAAACATTACCCTAGTCGAGCTAGATTAACTGTAGGTTTAAAATTGTTGCTTTAGGGCCATATGCACCAAACACTTTAATTGAGCTTAAATTTGAGTGACGTTTATATTGTGACATTTGAAGTTTCATAACATTGTCTAAGTCACATTCTAAGTAACGCTTAAAGTTAAGCTGAGTTAATTCGTAATGCATACGGCCATTAGAAACGAATTATTTTTGAATGCTATGAAATTTTGCCTGCAAACTTAAGCTATCTAATACTCAAGTTAACCGGATAACGTTTTGCAGTTCTCGTGCAGCATTTGTGATTGGCTGCAATTTCGAATGATTTTGAATCAGCCAATCACAAATGCTGCACGAGAGCCGCAGAGCGCTATCCGCTTAACTGAGTAGGTAGCTCTACGCGTTTTTATTAATTTCAATAATTATTCCTGTGGAATGAATTCTTTTTGTTATCGTTAATACTTTTTATTTTTTATGTTCCTTTCAATTATTTATTAATATTGTTATACTTAGATTGATAATTTTAAGAACGTTTATATAGCTGCCTCCTTTTAGCTTAGCCTCTCGCGGTCGGAGGTCACGTTGTATTCTTAACTCAGATTGATCAGATCTGCATATAATAAAAAAATTACGTTTAGGTGCGCAGAAAAGTAAACAATAATAATTATTGTAAATTGTGTCTGGCTTTGATTTACCAACTAATGTTACTTGATTATCACAAATAATTGTCAAAAAATATTGCAAATTTGGGAAAATACTTAAAGTAGTAAAATGATTGGAAAATAGTCAAATACTGGAATTGAGTCGCCTTCTTTTGGTAATCCGACTTTAACGTTAGCATTGAAACTGGTTTTACAAACTAAAATACTGCAAAAAGTATCCTTAGGAAGGGTTTACATTTTTATGTACTTTAGAAGAAAAGTGAATCAGTTCCAAAAATACTCGCATGTTTTCCCTAAAATGATTCTTCATCCAGAAAAAGAATTTTCATTTGAATGGGTTGAAACCCATCCAAGGGAAGAGGAAACTTATTGGTTGAATTTTTTAATAGTACAAAAGGGAAGAAGGGAAAGAAAGCTTTATTATTTAGCTGTTCAATAACGAATTGCAGTTTGGATCTTCTCAGTATTAGCAATACGGAGTGACGAGTGACAGCTTTTCTGCAACAGACCATCAACAGACGTATTAAACTTACTCCATGAAAATGTGCCATACATATGCCTATAAATAGGACCTTACGACTTACATCTTGAGATTTCTTTCTGTGGCCCTACATAAGAAATTTCTTCAAAATATTATTAATGAAGTTCGAAGGTCCCGAAAGTGTACCGAAATCAAAATAAGCTACTTTCAGCGTTTATTGGAAATTTTTATTAGAGGTTAGGGGTGGGTTTACAGAAAGGAAATGAAACATTTAATTACGATTAACTATATGATTGATATTAAAATTAGCGTTGCCTTAGTTTAACAATTTGATTTCTATGACAACACAAATTTTAAGCTCAATCAAATAGTTAATCGTAATTAAATATTTTATTTCCTTTCTGTAAACACACCCTTACGCTGGATTTCACAAACGTCACTTAACTTTAATCATCGATTAAAAATAATCATTCCTATACCTTCAACACATGTAACCATGGCAAAGTTTACTTTTAACGGATGATTAAATTTAAGTAACGTTTGTGAAATCCGCTATTAGTGTTTTGATTCTGATACGTTGTTTACATTTCAAGATTTAAACAAAGACATGAAAAATGTCTATAACCTACTGTAATTAGAAAACTTTGTGACCGACTGTGTAAGGATTAAGGCTTTTAAACGTTGCTGTTATTTTTGAGAAAGGAAATTCTTATTAAATTATTAGATGCTTTCCTTTTTCCCGAAATCTTACCTCAGATCAGATAAACGTCATTTCCGTTAGCAGGAACAAGTGAGTTTGAATTAAAAGTTTGATCTCCCACCTTGCCGCTCGAGCATTCTCATTAGTTGCTATATTTAAATGTCCGTCCAAACTTACTTGTTCGTGCTAACGGAAATGACGTTTAAGTGATCTGAGGTAAAAGGAGACTTGTGGTAAAAGGAACGCAGCTATTATCAATAAACAATATATCATTTTTCAACAAATTTTGAATCTTGTAAACAGTTGTATGGTAATTGTCTTACGTCACAAATGATTCAAGAACCCATTAAGGGTAGGTTCCACTTAACGATCAAAATGATCAAAGTAGCGCTGGCATTGTTCCACATAACGATCACAACGATCAGAACAATAATAATAGACACCTGGTGCGAGGCTAGGAAAGCGATCACATCGCCCACAAAATGAACCTGGGTCGGCGAAAGACATCACACGTGACGGCGCGAACTTAAAATACGTAATTGAAAAGTTAATCTAGCATTTTGCATTTTGGGTGCAATTAAACTTAATTACTGTTGTCCGTTTTACCGTACCAATATTCACTTGAAACAACAGAATCTCTGAACAAGTTCGTGAGAAGGGCACACAAAGCCGTTCCACTTCTCTCGCCGCCGCCGCTAAGACCAAATAATACAAGTGGAACGACGCTACATACTCTATAGAACATAATCATTGTGATCCTTAAGTGGAACCTACCCCATACACGGTATTTTTTACGTAGCATGTGAAATCGGTTGACAAAAATGACAGCTTGTGTGTTTGTCAACATTTGCATAACTCCGTTATTTATAGTTCGATTTGAATTAGAGAAAAATCAAATGTCAAAAGATAATCAACTTTTTTTTCAAATGGATATGATATCTTTTTTATATCATTTGATAGAGAATTTTTTCTGAATTCATTAGTACGCAGCAAGTTGATTTTGGTTCAATATTTACCAAAACAAATAAAGAAGAAGATCACTGGACCGATAAATGTACTTAACCTTGCATTCTTGTTTGTTAATTTTTATGAATGTATTTATTAAACTGTATGATATGAACAGATTTGCACTACTGGAGCATTATCATAACTGTTCACGTTTGAACGAGGTCCGTCCTTGCAGATTGGCCTCGAATATTCAGCCATAGATTTCATCATATCAAATTATACCGTATTTGAAGCACGACCAAACACAATGCGACCATTAATTCCTAATTTATTTCTATCCGACTGTGTCAAAATATGGAGCGCATACAAAAACCGACATTCGGTTAATCTGTGTTTCAGCCGTCGTAAACAATATAAACTATACATGGTAAAATATGGAAAGTAATGATGAGCAACACGAATCTAACGTATTCAAGCAACGTCACGACAGTCGCCGTCGTACATTCTTTTCGTGCGTATTGCGTTTGTCTATTAACACTTGCATTTTTAAATTGTTCCGGTGGTGAGTTCTGCATGGAGATGTTTCCCTTAGAACCACGGAAGCTTATCACTTGCATTTCTAAATAGTTTGGATAGTAATTCCCTACCCGCGATGCTTCCTTTCATCCATCGCATTGACTCACTGTGGTGTTATCAGTTCCTCGTTCTTTGCGTTGTAAATCCTTCATTGCGTTTTCTATTTCTTTCTATTAGCACAAATGTGAAATATCTTGCTCTCGTGTTCAAGTATTTTAATGCGAATCTTGGAAGATGCCAGGTACTGGGAATAACATTCACTTATAATTATGTGAAATAACGATAATTCCTATGCGTCTAACGGTTTCCAGATGCAAGGATATTGTAGCATTATGTTCGAGCATCTTAGCGATATTGTTGATTTAATAGTCATCGCATTGTTGACCTTATGATTTTTTTCTTGTTGTTATTTCTTCCTATTAGTGTAGCATATAGCTAAGAACAAGAAAGTTTGTACTGTAACTGCTTATAGGTCTGTAAGAGCCAAACAAAATAATCTAGGGAGGCGATGCTCACTTCATGTTTTGTTTTGTCAATTATGAAGTAGATTATCAAACTTTTAGGTCGTTAAAACTATTTTTAATATGGACAGCACATTAAAGCAAAGAGCTGTGATAGAGTTTTTGAATTTCATGGAAAGCTTTTAAAAGTGTACGGTAATTCGACAATTAATTGATATCAGCAATATGCACAGATGGGTAAACAAATTTAGGGCCCGTGAAACCGATATTTTGTACGTACATATATCTATACCTCAGAGGTAAAGAATAGTATCTCCATTATCATAGATTTAGAGAAAATGAAGTTTAAAGTTTTAAAATGCAGTAATTTTTTTTACATCAATGAAATGAAATAGCAAAGGTAACTTCTGGATTATTTTATTAAGTAATTTAACTAACATATTTTACATTACAACTGATAGTATAAGTATAATATGCTTTACCGAATAAGAAATATGTAAACCAAAAACTGAAGATACGATTATTTACCTCTAAGGTACAGATATGTGCTAGATGGGCTTCACATCAGTTAACCAATGAACTCAAAAAAAAGAATAGAGATTTGTGCGGATCTCATAACTATCTCGAGGAATATGGACCATTTTTTTCGACAATGTATCTACGTATGATCCAAAAACCAAAAAGGAACGAAAGGAATGGCGTTACACGTCATCATCCTATCCAAAAAATTAAAGTACGAACATCTGCGAAGAAAGTTATAGCAACGTATTCTGGTACCGTCAGGATATTATTCTTCTTCAATATCCTCAAGCGGTTACCACTATAAATAGTCGGCGACACATACTGACGTTAAAAAATCTGAAAAAGCCAACAGAGAAAAAAAAACAAACAAAAAATTGTATAATACTACCTTACACCATGACAATGCAAAACCCCACTGCGTTTACCACAGTTGAGACCATCCAGAGCTCAGCCATATTCCATCCACATTTATTATTTATTTACTCACTTTTGCTTTTCAAGCAGCAACAAATGTGAAAAGAAGGAAAAGTATTAATATATGTTCATTTACCTGCATCTTTTCCTCATTTCTACCATTTAATTTCCAGCATAACTATTCTTACTTACCTAATAACCCACCCATCTACTAAGTTTCCTTCCAGCAGTGCGTTTCTGACATTACTATTCCTCCATATATAAGCATCATGGTTACCTCCAGGATATGCTGCCAACACATTGTACATTTGAAGATCAGGGCCACATATCATTTGGGTATTGATGCTATGTGTAAAATGGCGATTGACATATTGCTCTGGATTTTCCTGTGGTGTTATCAGTTGCACATGAGAACAATCAATGGCTCCAATTACATTGGGAAATCCACATCGATGTCTTGATTGTTGACCAATATTAAAAAATTGTCTTGGTACGCACCGCTTTCAGAAAACTTAATAAATTGTCCGGAAATATTTACAAATGCATTGGTCACTTTTTGTACTATTCTTGATGCTACTGGTTGTGACACATTCTTCGCACTACTTCCCACTAGCCATTGATATCCTCCGCTAGCATAAAATTGAAGTGCAAGATATATTTCTTGTTTCAAATCAAGTCTCCTTCTTCTGCCCTGAGCAGTGTTTCGATCTAATTGTGGGCGCAATAATTCAATAATATATTGAAACGTCTGCCTGGTTAGTCTCGTTCTTTGGAATAATTCCAAATCACTAACTTCTTCGATGTTAGAAGGTTCTTCGTCACTATCACTGCTGTTTTGGTTGAACTCATAAGCTACTGCGTAACCTGCCATTTTATTTAAAACTTTTATGAAAACGGTTATTCCTTACTTACATGCTCATGCGCACACTAACGAGAGCAAGTTTACCACTGTTTTAAAGTGGTTGCAATTTTAGATGCACTTTGCGACTACTCTGTTACGATTAGAATACCAAAACAACAGGGTTGCAACTAGTTACCACGTTACTAAGGAGATACCACCGTCGTTAGGTTGCAAGTATGAATTAGAATGACCCCCTAAGGTGCTTTGTTTTTTCACTCTTTCGTACTCGTTTGTATCAATCTATAAAACGAAGTCCTAAATAAGATGAATATATAAATAATTTGCTAATTCTTCTTTAAATTTCAGTGGATAGGAGAAATTTGGTGAGATGACCTTGATATACTAAGATAAATCTGTATTCATGATCTGCTTAAATCTCTGTATCTGTAAAGTTTACTTGATACTTGAAACTTATTTTCATAAATATTATTTATCCAACTACTAATCCTTTCTTTGCAACATTTAATTTTTTGGTAAAGTATCGCAGCATCCCTGGCCCTACTTGACTTATACAAGTGAAACCATCATCGTCACTTCAAGTGAATATATTAAATGCCTTCTTGCGTTTCTGATTATGATTAAATAGTTACAAAGTACTGAATGTTTGTTTTTCATGTGTCGTGTACTTATAGTTATTCAAATGTATTGAAGGTTTTGTATTGAAGAGATGTAGTGTGAGCTTTCTAATAGGAAGCGAATACCGTTAGAGCAATAAAAAATACCCTTTTATTATTCCAATCGCCGTAGCTGGGTCTAAGTCGTAAACGAAATCTATACGGCAATCTACGATAACGTGAGTATATGCACATGAAAATTTTATTGGCATTGCTGCAACACTGTTGATAATTTATTACTGTGTTTACCTTAGCAGTAGAACTTTTTTTCCATACTGAAAATTACAATTGTTTGTCATCTAAAGTAGTGCTGAATTTATTACTGCATGATTAATTACTTTGCTTAATTAAATTCAGCGTTGAGTAAATCAAAAATAATTTATTACTTTCATTAAATATTAAATACTTCCATAAATAAAGGGGTTATTTGAACGCGTTTAATTCGTAACTAAAAAGAATTGAGGAAGACACGATCATAATTCCTTCAACGCCAACAAATAACGTAAAACTAGTAGTACGCATAAATAAAACCATATAACCCAATAATTAATGGTTCCTTGCGATTTAATAAGCGCGCACTCCATAAATTCAGGGAATCATGCGTCAAGATGGCAGCCGAAGTATCTACGGCGGACGACGGCGTTTTCTAGCTCTTGTTTTTGGTGGAGCATGGCCAAGTATTTCGCGTTTCTTGTACGAGCGGACGCATCTGAGAAAGGTACATAGGTAGGTGCCCTCATCGTCGTCGTCGAAGCCAAAAATAATATCTCGGTTCTCTGAGGACGTATCACCTGTCGGCCCGGCTTCAAAGACGGCCCTCTCTTGCATCTCATTAACCTGGGACATGTGCAGTGCATCGGCTGCTTAATTACGTCAGCGCTTTTTAGATCTTTTAGTGGCAAGCCCACTTTATAAACGCGCGAGATTTATTAATTGTCACCGGTTTAGCTGTTATTAGGTGGCCATACACACAGAGGTTGATCTGCCGGTTTTGAACGTCGCGGTTCTAAAGGGTATCTTCATAATACGTCCATGCGTTTAGTAAAAGTCGAATAAAAATGTGGGCGTTGCAAGCGTTGCAGTAAAAAAACATTACGCCTAGAGTCGAATTTATTTTGCTGTCGGAAATCTCTTTTATTAATTCTTCAAATTTGTAACGCAGGAAAAGATTTTATGGCGATTTCTGTATACGCGTCAGGCATAATAAAATAACTCGCACTTATATGTATAAATGGTATTGTTTTCAAGGTATTTAATAGTGTTCACTATGTTTTGTACGACTCTCAGCTATTTCATAAAAATAAAAATCCACAGATCAATCTGCACAGTTGATCTGTCCCGTGCAAAACCGTGTGCTAGTGTGCATGAAACGGCAGATATATCCGCGGATTGAACCGGCACTGTGGAATTTCGACTTGGCGAAAGTTCTGTACCGCAAGTAAACTGTTTCCAAGTTTAACCAGTAAGGTAAAAAATGTTCTGCGATAAAAAAGCGGGCTCTATTAAAAGAGCTAAGAGAAAATTATCCGGATGATTTTAAGAATTATTTGAGAATGGATGTAAAGACATATGGCTTTTTATTAAGTTTAGTAAGAGGGGCCCTCACAAAATAAAATATTTTTGTTACTATATTCCTTGCTTTTAATTTTCCACAAAGCAGGATGTTCTTTGTAAATTTCTAAAAATCGTCTGTTAGTTGCTGTTAGTTACCGGCAGCAGTTTTCACTGGCGGTGTAAATTGACAGATAAGTCTGTACCGGTTAAATCTGATGCGTGCATTTACCACTAACTAAAAGATAAATACGCACGTTAAGGAGCGATTAAGGACGATACGATAAGGTTTTTTTAATGTATTTATTGCTTCATCAACAAAGTCGAGCAAAAAGGCCAAGTTCACCGGCGGCGCGACATCATAAAATCTCATAAACAGTTCTTTTTTGCGTGCTAACTGGAGAATTGTTTTTTTATACTGTCGGCATTTTTTAATGAATTTTATTTAATTTTGATTGTACTTTATCTTGCAGGATCATTTTTCGTAAATATACATTGCGTTTACCACATACCTTTTCGGTTGCATTGAAGGCCTGCGCAAGAGAGCATGCATTTGCGGAGATTTTTAAGTATTTTTGAATTACTGATTTTTTTCGTATGCGTGCTATACACGGAAAAAAATTATCAACGCTCGAAATTTAGCGACAAATTTAAAATATTTTGTGAATCTTGATTTATTTATTTTACCGTAAATAAATGAAAGATATTTTTTTTTGCAGTGTCAAGTAAACTTATAAATGGCTGAGAGTCGTACAAAACATAGTAAACATTTTATTAAATACCTTGAAAACAATACCATTTATACGTGTAGGTAAGTGCGAATTGTTTTATTATGCCTGATGCGTATACAGAAATCGCCATAAAAGCTTCTCCTGCGTTACAAATTTGAAGAATTAATAAAAGAGGTTTCCGACGCCAAAATAAATTCGACTCTAGGCGTAATGTTTTTTTATTGCAACGCTTGCAACGCCCACATTTTTATTAGACTTTAACCAAACGCATGACATCCTGGACGTATCATGAAGATGCCCCTTTTTAGAACCGCGGCGTTCAAAACTGGCGGATCAACCTCTGTGTGTATGGCCAGCTATTATGTTCGTGTCTTTCTTGCTTTCCGAGGAGAAACAGGATTTCGCCTGACAGGCCGTGACATGATTCAGCGGCATTTAGAAGTTAACTTTATAAAAAAAATATTAAATTCAACCTTGAAAACCGACTAGTGTGTTTTGCTATACCCATTTTAAATAAATATTTAAATAAGTTAAAAGCACATACAATAAATTTTATGTGTTATTGAAAGGGGAAAGCTGTAATTCCATTAAACATGATCGTTTAGAACTTACAATTCATGAACATGTCATACTTATCATGTATGACATGTTCATGTTCATTATATAAGTTTGGCTAACATTAAATAAAATGCACGTCAATGAAAAACAGTTTTTGTAAATTACATATAACGGGTGTTTTTTTTTTTAATTTGGCGTCGAAGTTGGCCCTGACTAGGTGCTTATTGTGAACGTACCACAATTGAATTATTTGTTGTAAATCTTATTTTCTTATTGTTTATTTTAGTTTGTTACAACAGATCTCATTCTTATTGTTTCTTTTCGTTTATTACAATAGATCACATTCTTGGTTGTCCTATCGTACTGTTGAGTCCGAAACCTCGAAAGCAAGGTTAGGAACGGCAAGTTCAAATGTCAGATGAACAACTGTCATGATGATGGTGGTTCACAATTAAACTTGCACGTTCATGTTCAATTGAAAAGTTCGTCAAGTAGCCTTTGAATTTTTCATAACATTGTGAAGCAGGTCTTGAATTACATTAAAGTGAAATGTCACTTGACGTTCAGCATTTTCGTTTGCTGCACTAGTGTGCATTCAGAGTATGCGCATCATGTTTTTACCTCATACATTATTAATACGTTATGAAGATAATGCGCACTAATGCAGCAAACGAAAACGCTAATAAGTCACGTTATGTTATAAGCAGAACACTACAACAGTGACCACTGTCATCCCTTAAACATCAATTAATTTAGAAAGTCCTCCCTACTTTAAACAAAAAAATCAAACCAACTTGAAGGACTTTTCAATTAAACATCCGTTATTTTACATTAAGGCCCAGTTTTACGATCGTGGAATAAGGACGGAATAACTGCTAGCCGAATATCCTTTAATGTTCCTCCATATCTACGTCACGTTATTCCAAGAGTAATGCTTATCCGACGATTGTAAAGTCGGGTCTAAGAGTGCATTACCCAAAAAAATGACGTATATTAATGAAATTTGGTGTATACAATGTCTTTCAATAAAAATGTGCAACAAATAGAGCTCTCTCAATATGATATTTACCAAAGCTTCTACATGCTTTGAAACCAAATTAGTACATTACAAGAAATTATCTTTATTTATCTGATGAACATCAGAGGGAACCTTCTTCTTACACTAATAGCACTTCACACCATTAATGCGACAGTGCGAGTTATTTCATAGAATGCATTCATCCTAATATCCTGTGATCCTTTGTGGACCACCACATTCAACACAACGTGAAATTCTTATTAATCAAAAATAAACTGTGTCAATAATGAAATGTATGTATGGTGCAAAAGAAATAATGTGATCCTGAATAGCAATAAGACAGTAATGATTAACTTTTCAAGAAATGAAAAGCAAAACTGTGTTTCGACTTTATTCTTAGGTGTAAACTTAGATAGTGGAATACATTGGAATTCTCAGGTAGAGCATGTATGTAAAAAACTAAATGCTGCATATTATGCAATTTTAAGATTAAAATGTACTCTAGATAGAGCATCTCTGCTGGTGGTATACTACGCGCTGGCTTTTCCCCATTTGGACTACCATATCATTTGTTGGGGTAGATCAGTACACTCTAGGAGAGTGTTCATACTACAGAAACGCATTCTTAGACTTATTTTTCAGCTCTCCAGCAGAGATAGCCTAAGGGAATTATTTAAATCCCAAAGATTGTTGACGCTTACCGGTATCTATATCTATAAATGTGCGTTGTATGTACATCAGAATACAGGAAAATTTGATAGGAATAACGTAAACCACGTATATGAAACACGTCATGCAAATGACATGCGAGTAACGCGGCACAATACTGCGTTATATGAAAAAAGTCCTTCATCTTCCTGTATTATGATTTACAACAAACTTTCGACTGAAATTAAAAGTCTTAATGTAAGGCGGTTTAAAATTACGCTGAAAAAATTGCTTATCGAAAAGTGTTTTTATACGTTTTCAGAGTTTATTTCTGCATCTCGTATATAAGTAGACATATACATTGTTGACGAACCTACTTCATGACTGTATGATCAAAGGTGAATAAAAGTTATTATTATTATTATTATTATTATTAATTTGTAGTATTTATGGAACCGTTTTATATGATTTTTCGCTTATTCAAATCGGTTTATAAATAACAGTTGTGCCTTGAGGCGTTTTTTTATGTCGCACTCGGTATATAAGTTACCCTTATTGATTTTTTCGTTCTTGTTAGAAAAAGAACTTCTCGAGATTTGATTACTTTCAGTTTTTATAGCAGAAATAAAAACATATTTATTATCTTTTAGTTAAACGTAATTTCATCTGAAAAAACTCTCATGTAAATATTTATATATCATGTTGCTTGAAAACAAAACGACTTGATGTATAGTACGTTTCATTAAGTTGAACATTAACTTACTCCCTGTACTTTTGCAGGCTATTTTTCACTTGTTTATCTTCTGTGCTCTTATCTTGTGCAGCCCTGCAACCCTAGGACAGTGTCGTTAGCGACGTTATTTTTTACGCGTGATGAGGTAGAGTTCTTTAAAACTTCGCTCTATAGAAAAAATGCTGAATGCAACACAAATGAAGACAATTTACTTTACTATAGTGATAACGTTAGTTCCAATGAAGTGAAACAATCAGAAAAGTAGTGCGTTAACTGAAAAACATACTTAGACTTAAACATACGGAGACTTCTAAAAAGATTCTAAAAAAATTGTAATATTTTTAATAATCTGACGTCGGGGAAAAACTTCACCGGATGATTCCTATGAGTAATACAAATAAAAAAACTTCAAATAAACATATGCCCGATAATGCTTTCTAACGGAAGTGTAGCCCTTCAAAGTTTATAACATGTAGCGTCAATCAATCAAAGCAATAGCGGTAGGCTTATTTCTTATTTCATTTGTTACCTATGAAAACAAAAATTAGTACCTTAGCAACGTTTTAAACTTGTAAACGTTCAACATATAATAAACTTTGAAGGGCTACACTTCCGTTAGAAAGCATTATCAGACACATGTTTATTTGAAGTTTTTAATTTGAATCACCCGGTGAAATTTTTCTCCGACGTCATAAATCGCACCGTATAGGCTGACTGCATAGTTAAAAATGTGACAAGAAATTAAAATTATGAAGGCATTACGCATAGTAATAGTTTTAAAAGTATTTTTACTGATGTTTAAAGTAAACAGGTATTTTATTAATACTTCACGAGTTATTTGGTTTTGTAATCGTGTTGCTATATAAATGGTAATCAGAATCCTAGATGGCATGAAAAAAAAACAAATAATGAAATTTTTAATCAGCGCTAGGAAGTTCTCACTTTCTTCTTAATTACCAATTAAAATAATTTGATAGTAAGAAGACGGTACGCTTCATCCTCTGAACACATTAAAAAATTACTTAACGGTCTAGAAATTAACTTCTGGAAAAAATACAAATTCTCTAGGACAAAATTCGGCTAAATGTACCGGTTTTCACCATAGGAATGCTAACGTGAAAAAACATGCTGACAGAAATCGGTAACATCCATCATTCCTCATTAAACTTATTAAGGATGTAACATATACGAGAGTTTAGAGGTAATATTTCGAGAGCGACAAATTGTGCTCAGTATGATGTTTCGCGCGCGCACACACATTAATTTTGATAACATTTCAGGCTCTCGTTTAATTGGCACCGGTGTGAGATTCAGAGATAATGAAGCAATCAGTGAGACAACGGATAGATTACCTTGAAAATTTAGTTATGAATTTGTCACTTCATTCTTCTGGCGGTATTATCCAAAAGGTTTCTTTCATAGTAATAATTTTAATTAAACTGATTAAAGGTAATTTGTTTGTAATTTTTATAAAACACTTTCAAGTTTAGATGTAAGCATTTCCAAGTAACTTTCTTAAATAAGATAACTGGAATATATAACATATATGCAATGAAAGCAGTTAGATTCGCATGCCTGTGCTTGGAATTGTGAATACATAAAATAAAAATACCTTGGCTCCCAAGAAAATATGATTTATAAATTTTAATAAGACAATTATGAGTTTCCACTTGTAGGAGACTGAATTAATGTTTTGCACATTGTTTTTTTTTTTTCAATTTTGAATGTATAATTCAATTTTTAAATAAATACATTAATTTTCAGATACATCGAGCGATATACGTCGCAGCAAGTCATAAATTAAATTAACGCTAAATTAAATTTTATAATCAAACGCCTCTGATTTACAGTTTACATTCAATCGTAACGGATTTGCTGTATTTAAAAATATTGCAGCTACGTTATAGTACAATTTATTTTTGTTACTAGGTTCAAAATCATCCTATATTTGAAATCGTACGCGATAATAATAGCATTTACGGAAGTGAAGAATGTTGATTAGGAAATATATTCATTTCGACAATGCAATCAAATAATTTGCATTACTGTCCTGTATCTTCCAAAAATAATAAATTTCGAGTTTCATTTTTCTTTTTGCAAACTTATAAATGACACTGTTATGTTTTTGGTCTTTATGTTTTTGTGATTAATTGCAAGTAAGCTACTTACGTGCACTTTAATTAGGTAAAAAATTGCAATTAGTCTATTTGCAACTGAATCTATTAAGTTTATTCCGAGTGTGAATTTTCTGAAATAACGTTTGCAATGTTACACACAAATATTTACAAGAAATTGCTAAAAAATTTCTGACTATAGGTTTGATTTATAGTACGATCTTTTTACAAGAATTTTATTAAAGAAAGTGATATCCAGAACATCTAAAAAATTATTGCTTGTTCAGCAATGTCTTCTTGAATACTACAAAAAACAGCCATTGGAATGTTTATTTTTACATTAGAGCGGAAGAAATACATTAAAAATATTACCTCTCCTAAAATTATTATTAATAACGAACAGTTGTTTCGAATATTTTTGAGAGAAGATTATTCAAACCTTGCAGACGTGCCTGAAATATTAAGTTGTCGCGCATTACATCGGAGCAACATTGTATTCTCACACGTTACACATATATTATTTATGTCGTTGAGACGTTAGTAAATTAATGAAGTTTTTGTTCTTACGGGTACTATTTGAACTTACTTAAGCAGACTCTGATTTAGGGCTGTCTGATGTAATTAAGTGAGCGTCCGTCACCGGAAAAGTAATAAATGTTATACAGCTGCCGGAGTACGAAACCCACGCGTTTTCGGTGCAGGAACGTACAGGAATTACACGTTTATTTAAAAAAACTTATTACCCTAAACATAAGAAGAAGAATTGAGAATTAAAGGATGCATGTTAATAACAACTCCTGTTAAGATACTCGTAACGCACACCAACCAATGATTTAGCGAAGTTAGAAGTCGCGCTCGACTGTAATGGTGTTCCATCGATTTTACATTAGGGGTTTCTTTGTACATTATACTTTATACAATCTAAAGTTGGATATGCACCCGGTCTGAGAGTTATGTCCGTAAAAACTCGGAAACTTCGGAGATGGAGAGCGGGAAAAATAGATAATGGGAAATAAATTTACAAAAGTTCCCTGTAACGATATTTTTCGCATTATAATTAGCTTTAATGTACCCTGTTTATTTTTTGCTTATATATAACTTTAATTTTATTATTTCTCAGAATATACACACGCAAAACGTGTGTATTTTGTACACCTACAACCAAAATTATAAGAAATAAAAAATTCATCTGAAGAATTATGACATTTTTTAAATTTTAAATTCTTAGATATTGCTACAATTTTTTAAGTTAATTAGCATAAAATCTTCAGCAACTGATTTTCTACTTTCTTCTTAATGACTTCACTTTTGCTCCCATATTTTTTACTGCGATATACCTACAGAGAGGCTTCAGTGTGTCTGCTTGGTTTAATTTCGACTAAAAGATAATACATTTTCAAAAGGTTAAAATAAGAATTATTTCTTATAAAGATTTCCTCTTTTCTGTGAAATTGGAAGCAAGTTGTGTAAAATAAATAACAGTGGCCTTTAAATTGAAAATTCTGTTAAAATTCTAAACTTGCATAACAGAAAACAAGAAAGTTGAAAATGTAACCCATGTTCAAGTCTTGCTGGCATTGAATTCGAGATACCCAATAATTTAATCCTACAGGATTTAAAATAAATTTTAATATATTTTGTTACCAATTTAAGTAAAATTATTTATAAAAATTTGAAATTTAAGATATCATATTATCTATGTAATTCTAATGGCAGTATTCAACGAACAAATTCACTCAGTTTAACTCTAAACATCTCTTAGGATGAGACTTAGGCCCAGTTATACAATTTTAGCTTAACTTTAAGCTATAGCTTAAACCTTTAGCAACAATTTTTATTGTTGAAATAATCTTTGTTATGTTATATTAAGCTTAAAGGTAAATTTAAACTGGCATAGTACAACTGGGCCTTACACAATGTTGTGAAACTTCAAATGTCATATTGTCAATGTAACTTAAATTTAAATTGAGTTGATTTACTCAGTAAATATGATTTAATCGTGGTAATACATACAGTGTAATTCATTTGTAATGTTCCTAATGAATTTGTTCTTTATTCATGATGAAGTTATACTGTGCGATCCAACATTTTTTAGATAAGGGGAGGCTAAGAAAAATAAAATCAGAGTCTTATCTTAAAATGATACAATTAACCTATTGACCATCGGTCAAAATTGATACGTTAAGATATATCTTTTAAATTTTTTAATTGAATACATAAGGATTAGTTAAAACTCTTTAATGTGATAACAAGCAGTTTGAAATGCCGCGGGAATGTTCGAGAGCAACAAATTTGACAGAAGTCAGAAAGCAAATGTCAGACTAAAAGTTTAGAATCAAGCTAAGACTCTGATTTCATTTTCTATAGCTTCCCCTTATCTAAAAAATATTGGATCACACAGTATGTTGTTGCGCATTCGGGATTCGCAGAAATAGTCTATGTTTAAATTAAAAACACGTTAATTGTTCACATTTAGTTAACACAACAAAAAGACAAAATGAGGGCTGCAATATTCTTCTGTTAGTTAAATTTTCACATATTACTTGACGTACTACTAATTAATCCCATTCGTCGCTCTCTAAATAATACTTAGCGCGCTTGCTGCGCTTGTGTACGTTCACTCCTTTGAGAAACAACAAGTAAAAAAGTTCCACTAGCTTTTAGCAACACCTAGAATGCGCCTGGAAAGTTTTCAAATCTTCGGCTAGCTCATGGATGGTATGATTACCACAAAACAGATTTATCGGCGTCCCGGTTGGTTGTAACAATATTATGGTATATACATTACCTGTCCGACACTACGCATGCGTATTCGTTACGTTATGCTTAAATAACGTTTGCGTGAACATATGACGTTCCAAATTTTAAATTGCGCCGAATTACATTAATTATTATTGTTTTCCATGAATGAGTGGCAATAGTGACATTGCCGTTATTGCAACTTTTTACGTTTTCTCAAACACAAAAATTTTATGCAAATTTTATTTCTATTCTCTGTTTTGTTTGAATAAACATGGTAGGGTGTACATCTTTATTCTAAATCTATCACATAGGAGTTACGATACACTACTTTGACCCTGTGTGTACATTTCATGATACACAGAATCTGGTAAGCTTTATCAGTGACATAATTTTTTCATTACTTAGGTATTTAAGGCGTTCATATTATAACGACATCGTTAAATAACAACATATTTTGACCAATCAGTGCTTAGGTGCAAAGCATTTCTATGTAGGGTAGATTGGGGTTATCTGGATCGGTTTTTAGTAAACTCTTAATTATTTTTTATTTTTAAATTATTGTAGGTGAATAGTTATACTTTCTTTAGTTAAATTAGACGAAATTAATAATGTACTTTAAGTTAATGAAAACTTGCTGCAAAATTTACGGAACATTGCAAACCGGACCACATAACCCAAGCTCAAGGTTAACACAATAATGGGTTAAGTGAACCACTCGATTTTAAATCACAAAGTAAAAAAAAATGGATTTAGATTAAAAACAACCATTTACTTGTAGTACGTTTTCTAATTCGAGGCATTTTTAAAACTAATTATCTATAAAAAGTAATGATCATTAAAATGTAATTGAGGCAAGTTACTAAGGCCGGATTCCAAAATCAAACTAAAAACTTTGGGCACGCTCATATTGTTTCACTAAATTTTAGTAGCACTATTAGCCATTTGAATGCAATGGCTAATAGCGCTACTAAAATTTAGTGTAACCTTATGAGCAATGGCCCTTTCAATTTAAGATCTGTTTGTTATCCTGCACTAATGTACACTAATACATACGCTTTAATGCAACCTGAAATATTTGTGAGGCATGTCAGTATGAATGAGTATGATTCGCATTGACACATTACCAACGAATTTAGGTTTCAATAAAACATTTCGTAAAAAAAGTATACACTAGTATACCAGTACACCACTGCAGGATAACAAAAAGACCTTTAATGTCACATTAGCCTACACTATTTGTATACGTGAAAAGTGAAATTAATTTTAAATCCGCATTAGTTTCATTTTGAAATCGTAATAGTATATTATTTTACGAGTTTCACAAGAAGGCTTATTGTAACACGAGTGGGGTTGGGGTACGACGAGCGAAGCGTACCAACGGAACGAGTGTTACAATGCCTCTTGTGAAACGTGTAAAATATAGTATTTTTTCTACTTTGCGTCACTTATTGAACAAAAAAATGAAAAATATTGTCAAAAATTTGATCTTCTTGGTATATGGGGAACTTTAGTTGTAATGCGTGGCAACACTGAAAACCTTTCGTTTTAATCAAAAGTCACTTTAACAAGTTATTAATTTTTCTTATCCAGCTTCATTGTGAGTATACTGTTAAGTAACAAATAAATAATGAGTTATTTTGTAGAATCTAATAAATATTTTCAATTAAAAATTGACTAAAATATCCCCAAAAACAGTTTCACAATGAGCTTCATTGTGAAACTGTTTTTGGTGTCACAATGAGTTCATTGTGAACGCAAAGTAGAAAAAAAGTATTTATGTACAGGTTAAGTGGATCTTCTTCAAATAACCCCACTGTCTTACTGTTCAGGTAACCTCATGTCGACAATTTATATGTTCCGTTAGAAATGTACATGTTTTTTTTTACAAAATCAACAATCTGCTATGCATAATAGTATATTATTTTACAAGTTTCACAAGAAGGCTTATTGTAACACGAGTGGGGTTGGGGTACGACGAGCGAAGCGTAGCAAGCTCGGAGTGCCCCAACGGAACGAGTGTTACAATGCCTCTTGTGAAACGTGTAAAATATAGTATTTTTTCTACTTTGCGTCACTTATTGAACAAAAAAATGAAAAATATTGTCAAAAATTTGATCTCCTTGGTATATGGGGAATTTTAGTTGTAATGCGTGGCAACACTGAAAACCTTTCGTTTTAATCAAAAGTCACTTTAACAAGTTATTAATTTTTCTTATCCAGCTTCATTGTGAGTATTCTGTTAATTAACAAATAAATAATGAGTTATTTTGTAGAATCTAATAAATATTTTCAATTAAGAATTGACTAAAATTTCCCCAAAAACAGTTTCACAATGAGCTTCATTGTGAAACTGTTTTTGGTGTCACAATGAGTTCATTGTGAACGCAAAGTAGAAAAATATATTAATCAATACTTACGTCTTTTAGTTGGTTACGTACAAGACACCTTCAAATAAAAATAATAATAATTTCATAGTTTCGGCTGAACACTGTCAAATTTACTTTCTCGCTCTCAAATGACTCAACCGTTTCCAGTTTTTAAATAGTTGCTAATACAGTAATTGTAATTACTGGAATATTAACTATTCGGAGTAATATACTTGAAGAAAAACTAGTTTACTAGCTACCTGATAACAGGAGTCTTTAAGATAGATTGTCCAGTTAACCCTGCCTGTTCAGTTACCCCACTTTACCCCACTGATTATGTTATTTCGTTATTTAACGATGTCATTATGAGTTACAGAATAACGGGATAAGTGTTATTTAGGGAGTTTTTGCAATACCTTACGATAAAAATATCTATCACAAAATCTTCTAAGCGGACACTAAATCGCGCAACTATACACTTTACGTTTCGCAGTCGTTCGACTGCTTCGTCAGAAGTGAAAATTATGTTGTCAAAATAAACAAGGTTGTCAACGGAAACTGAAAAAGTAACTTGATTTTTTTTTTTTTATGTATATTATATTTATTTTTTAATCTAAAAATAATTTGAACATTATAAATGTTAAAAAATTGACAGATCTATGTTCTATTTAAGGAATCGATTCCTTAATAATAATTTGAACATTATAAATGTTAAAAAATTGACAGATCTATGTTCTATTTAAGGAATCGATTCCTTAAATAGAACATAGATCTGTCAATTTTTTAACATTTATAATGTTCAAATTATTTTTAGATTAAAAAATAAATATAATATACATAAAAAAAAAAAAAAAATCAAGTTACTTTTTCAGTTTCCGTTGACAACCTTGTTTATTTTGACAATATAATTTTCACTTCTGACGAAGCAGTCGAACGACTGCGAAACGTAAAGTGTATAGTTGCGCGATTTAGTGTCCGCTTAGAAGATTTTGTGATACAAATTTCATCGGACAAGAACCAACTGTAAATAAAGATAAAAATATCAGAAAAATTTTGTGCAAATTGGTTTTGATTACAGCAGATTCCTCGAGTATGCTCTTTCATGCTGTTTCAGGCCTAATTGGGCCTTCGTCAGCAGAACCGTAGCAAGAGCGAATAACCTAGGACAGATCGGTTTGGTTTACATTGCAGTGGATTTCTCGAGCTACGGTTCTGCTGACGAAGGCCCAATTAGGCCTGAAACAGGTGTACAGAGCATGCTCGAGGAATCTGCTGTAATCAAAACCGATTTGCACAAAATTTTTCTAAAATTCTCATATGCTTTGACAGCAAGCATGGCCGCCTCGCATGGGATGACTTATTAGCTAAGCATACACGAGCGTTCATTCCCGCAGGAAAGTGCAATCGTGAAGGAAAGAACGTGTGCTAGTGGAGTAAGAGATGACTAGCCAACATTCTTACTTCCTTCGGGAATCATAATTTAGGGATGTTCCAATGTTCCTGACCAACTCGATAAATACTTGATTTCGTGTAGAGTTGTTTATACCTCCACAATTTCCAAGATTCAGTTTGTATTAGTGGGCTAGAACGGGATTTCTTTTGTTTCAATTTCTTGAAGGGAAAGATTGTCGAAGGAAAGAATGGCATGATTGAATGCTGGTGTATGCCTACCTATTATGTAGCGAACTGGCTTCAATTTGTCAATCCTACTGCGATGTCAGGTCAAAAAGCGATTACAAGATGTCCCTACTTAAACTGATAAAAATATCGTTACGTTAAAGGCTATTTTGCTTAGCAACCTTATGAATTCAGCCAATCAGATATCAAGTTTTAACGTTTAACGTACGCAAATTTTAACGGATCGTTTTGCAAAAACTCCCTATAGATTAAGTATCGCTGGAAACGTAATTTTACCCACTTTTACGTTAAATATATTTTGGAACTCTTATAATTCCTGTTTAAGTAAATATAATTTCCTTGAGAATTATACTATGTGTTTTTTAAAAATGCCATAAGGGGTGGCTGTGGAAAAGAAAATTCATGTCTTAGCTCCATTCATGTACTTTAAATTGTCAGTTTTGGCATGTGTTAGATGCCAAGATACGACATAAGTTTTAATTTTCGTGGCGAACCGTTATGTCATCTTTAAAAAAATGCACCGTATTTCACAATGTAATAAGTAGAGGTGGGCGATACGGGAAATCGTGTATCGAATTTTGATACGATTTCTGTATCGATACGTATCGATATATCGAATAACGATACGTATCGAGTATCGGCTACCGATACGTATCGATATGTATCTAAATATTGGATTGATATGTATCGATATATCGATACGTTTCGAAATATTGAACAGAGGTTTAAAACTTTGGTACAAAAACCGATTAAGACCAGTTTTTCAAGTCTCGAGAAAATTGAAATAAACTAAATATCTTCTAAACGGTAAAATAAAATGAATTTAGTTTAAAGATTATTGCTTAAATTTATGATAAGAAATCAGATATTTCGATACGTATCGATATTCGATATCCGATATTTGGATTCGTATCGATATTTCGATACGTATCGATATTCGATATTTGATATTTCGATACGTATCGATATGCGATACGTCGATGCAGCTGAAAATGTGAATCGATACAGCTGGCGTATCGATACGTATCGATATATCGATACATCGACCCAGCCCTAGTAATAAGTTAATTTCTCGCTTTATTTTTTTATTTTATTGCGCAGCGCAGCGTAATATAATTAGGGCTGGGTCGATGTATCGATATATCGATACGTATCGATACGCCAGCTGTATCGATACACATTTTCAGCTGTATCGATGTATCGCATATCGATACGTATCGAAATATCGGATATCGAATATCGATACGTATCGAAATATCGATACGAATCCAAGTATTTCATATCGAATATCGATACGTATCGAAATATCGGATTTCTTATCATAAGTTTAAGCAATAACGTTAAACTAAATTCATTTTATTTTACCGTTTAGAAGATATTTAGTTTATTTCAATTTTCTTGAGACTTGAAAAACTGGTCTTACCCGGTTTTTGCACCAAAGTTTTAAACCTCTGTTCAATATTTCGAAACGTATCGATATATCGATACATATCAATCCGATATTTCGATACATATCGATACGTATCGTAGCCGATACTCGATACGTATCGATATTCGATATATCGATACGTATCGATACAGAAATCGTATCGAAATTCGATACACAATTTCCCGTATCGCCCACCTCTAAATATAATAGTATTCTGATAGTTTTAAGTAATTCTCAGCCTACTTGCACTCGATAAAAAAACCAATTAAATATAAAATAACTAAATAAAATATATTATTGGATAGGTTTTGTAGATTTTTAATTTGTATAACAATTTCTTTTTAATATTTTAAATCGCACAATATCTCAGCGTTTAACTCTTGACGAAGCTTTCTACCTATAGAGAAACGTTGAGCAATTGTGCGATTTTTTAGTGTCCGTTAAAAATTAAAAAAGAAATTCTTTGCGTAATACAATAAATGAATGAGTTGTACTTGTTCAGATCCATCTGATATATATTTTCTGTTCTGCGCGGAAATGATTTATACAATTTGAATGTTATATAAATTAGATTAATTAGGTCAGTTTCAAACTCAGTGCAAAAAAATGTATTGCTGTGCTGTGGCTCTTTTCGAAATATTTTAACTAGCAGATAAGGTGTTTAGTATTATATAATTTATAGCTTTTAAAAAATGTATTATCAATTCGCAGATTTCATATTAGTGAATCGTATCTAATTTGGCGCAGAAACGCGAACGAATTATAAATTACCTTTTCTAACATAAAGTTATTCCAATTATATTATTACTATATCATTTGCGAGGGGAAATGGCACGAAAAAATCACTGATATGCAATAAATCACATCCCTTTTCCGCTTTTCTGCCAATTCGTCTCGCTTGATCGCACACTTGAATATTCTAAAATATTTGCTCGAGCTGAAACTATAATTTCAGGAGAACCAAAACATCAATGGCGGCTTCATTGTAATACACAATGAATGCGACATGCATAATGTGTAAGCAATCAGCGTGCACGGCGGCAAAGGGTTTTTGGGGTGCCAGACAAGCGCGCATCCCTGTGTGCCGACCTGAAACAGCTGTGCGTGCGTGCTTAAAGGGGTGCTGGAAATTACTCATTGTTTTATTCTAGTAGAAATTAGTAGTTATATCTTTAAAGATTTTCCAGACGTGAAGCAAAATTTTACTTTAATACATCATTTATGACATAATTTATTAGTCTGCGATCACACACACAATAGAAGTGCGGAGACACTCGTAGAGAATGTGATGTAATGGAAAAATACCGAAAGTGAGAGAATTGCGAGAACAACGGTATATACAAGCTGGTGATATTAAATTTTCCGACCTTCTGCTTCTGTAATGTATAGGCTCGGGGGAGAAATGTGGTTTTTGTTATATGCCGATTATATATTAAATTGTTTTATCACAAAAGTACTTCGGAAAATACGTGCTCGTTTATATCAAATAAGATTTACAATATCTAAAATTATCAATCGGAAAAGAGAATGAGAAAATTCTTTGTAGGGTATCGCTTGAAACAATTTTTTTTCAACAAATGCATTGAATATATTTTTAATATTGATCATTATTACCTGTTATTGAATTCTTACCCGATTACATTTTTTATTTAATTGGATTGTTATTATATAATGAAAAATTCAAATAATTGTTCACCTACATGTAGAATTTTGACAATTTCAATATTTAATGTGAAATGTACCTCAATGACAGACAAGATAAATTTTATAGCGGTAATAATTTAGGCGACTTGTTAATAATGCAGGACAATCCATCAAGAGAAATGACAACGCTTTTCATATTATATCAAAATCGAACAGATCCAATATAGGACTGTATCTGAACAATGGGCTATTTTCGCTCACTTGTGAGACAAATTCTAGGGGTTTTATCTTATTTTTCTACCCCCGTCTTCCCCAACAAAGATAGATTACTCCGCCATTCTTGCAATTTCCCTGTCGTATCTGAGCTCGTAAATTGTGGGTGAAATATCGCCAGTTGGTGACTGGGGTGGGTTCAAGAGCTGCTCGCGAGGCGCGCGGTTATTCGCTATTCGTATGTCCGACGCGGTGGAAATGAGAAAGATGCTTAATGAACAATGAATCTTCTCGCTGCAATTTAAATTATTAAAAATTTACCTGGTACACTGCTCGCTAATAATTTACGAATTGCAATGCCATTTGTTATTTTTAATTATGTCTAATTATATCAGCTAGTTAGAGACGGTATTTACTTAATTAAAATTAATTTGTAATTTACGTCATTTTAAATTATACTGACAAATCGTGATCCAATTTAAACTAAAAGACAAAAAAGATTGTTTTAAGATTCATAAAACGAAACTCTCTCTTCTATGGTTCGAATATTTTTGTTTTGATTTTTTTATTTATACATATATTTATTTTATTTGTTTGTTTTTTTTTATTATAACTTTATTCGGGTTGAATTGTATTTAGAAACTCATAAAATTTATACAAATTTATTACTTAAAGCCATCAAAAGAGAAAATAATATTATACAGAAAGAGCTTCATATCAATTTAATGAAATTTTCCTTAATAAATTTTGTATTGCGTATTTTTAATTATATCAATTTAATTCAGGTACGATACCTAGTACATTGTTTAAAACTGCTGTGCGTAAAGTTAGAAATGGAAAACACTTGCAAAAATTGCATTATTATCTAACAGGTGATCAATATCTTTTCTAATTAAGTGACCTATGGAAATAAAATCATGTGTCTTTAATTAGTTAATTACTTCAAATGCCATTTGAATTACATATTTATATTGCATTCCTATACAAAACGATAGGAATAATTCAAATGGCATTTGAAATAATGAACTAAACAAAGGCACAATTTTTTTCCTTAGGTCACTTGATTAGAAAAGATATTGATCACGCGTTATAGTTATTTTTGTGAACGTTATTCAGAACTTTTGTGCAAATCGGTTTTTAAAACTATCATATGCTTTGACAGCAATCATGGCCACCTTGTATGGGATGACTTATTATGTAGCGAACTGGCTTCAATTTGTCAATCTACTGCAATGTCAGGTCAAAAAGCGATCGCAGGATGTCGCTACTTAAATTGTTCGTTATTCAAAACGTTAAGAGTATTATAATTACGGTTAGGCGGATCGGATTCCGCTCGCGCTGGCAAGAGCGTCACATCTAAGTGCACTCGATACGGGAATAGCAAGTAATCGCATGCATAATTTGCAATAGCAAAGAACGTTTAGTGTTTATTTTAATTTATTTAATTTTTAATTCTAAAATACGAAATTTTGTTTAAATTTAACAATTTCTTACGCAATGAAATTAAAATTTCGTCCGACGCTTATAAAGAAATGAGCCAGCGCAATGATCGTACATAAACATGCACAGTATAAGCGGCGACCCAGGCAGACTGTTGCAAGCGGAATCTCATCCTCCTAACCCTGATTATAATCATTAAAAGAACGAAGAATTTCAGGAATTCGGAAATAATGAGGCTTTTTCGGATATGAACGGAAAGCTGGCTGTTGATGAAAAAGTACATATTATTAAATGGTAGTCAAATTCCCTTTGAAATAGGTTAGTACTGATAATGAGTCTAGTGAGAGTGACCAACGAATATTTTAAAACGCATATGAGTGTGCCATCCATGAAACACGAAAAAATGAACCGACAATGAAATAAATTTTAGTCTGTGACACAGTCAATGATAGGTAATCCCGTCAATTTCACTAGCGTACTTACAGAAGAAATGGACTTAAGTCAAATATCCATAAGATGAATTTTGAAAACATATGGCTATTGATTACTATATAAAATTCGTGAGTTTTTCCCGAAGACCAGATTCGACAGGTAATGTTTTATTAAACTGTAATGGAAAAGTGAAAGGCGATGATAATTTTCTCAGAAGTATTATATTTAGGTACACATGAATGGGACTTTTCCGTAGGTGTTCGTCAAAATCCTGCTGTTTTTAGGTAGCTAATATTCGAAAGAAAATACTCATCGTTTCTTGGAATTACCTTATATGTCTAGTACCCTCAAAAATGAATCTTTTGGGGTGAGATGTTCGGAGAGAACATGGTGGGACCATTTTTAAGCGACGAAAATTTAACTAGCTTAATAAATTTAGATTTGCTTCAGATGAAAATTCTCCTGAAATTCACATAATTCACAGGAATCTCAACAACATTCAACAATCAAAATAGAATATTCTTTTGAAATTAGTTCTGATATGTTGCAGTGTCAGTTTTATTTTTATTTATTATTTATTGTTTGGCGTATGTTCACACATTTAATTAAATTAATTTTTTTAACGTGCAACAACAAAATTGAAATAAAAGAAAAACGAAATGTGAATTTGAATTGAATTAAATGTGAATGTAAATTTGAGTTCTGAATGAGGACACGCAGAAAAGTGTTCTTCTAGTATGACAGTTTGCCAGTAAAATAAATATTTCTTGCTGCTACCTATACATTGACCTAAGGCTGTTCGTTTTTTAATGAAGGAAAAGAAGTTGCCATTGCATTAACAATATAACAACATAATTAACCCTAATGCCATCCGTCATTTGGATGAAGGACAAAAAGTTGTCATTGCATTAGCAAAGATTTGAAAAGGTTTTAGGATATATGTAATAACATAAAAGTCAATATTATCATTTAAGCCTTCATTCAGTTGTCTTATTTTTGATGTCTCATATTCAGTGTTTTGTAATAAAATGAGGTACTATTTTTTTTTACATTTTTATTTAAACCAATGGAATCGCTGTCTATGTATATGAAGAATAAAGACAAAAATTTATCCATCAGGAAAAAAGTAATAAAGTATTTTATCTAATAAAGCAGCAAAGGTGAATGTAGTAGCACTACAGTTCCTGCAGTAAATTCTCGAAGCAATAACGATGTAAATTTAGCCGGCGAAATCGCCGCCACGCTGCATTATATTTCTGCGATGAAATTTATGGCTCTATTCATTCAAATTAAAATTTGAGTGGTGTTTTACACTGTGCATGCCGCTAAAACAAATTATATTTGTAGGAAGTTTGTTAGTGCTCCATTGTTTTCGGATGACCCTTTTCGGGAAACGTCCCGTGCGTATACTTAATTCTGATTGGCCGCGACTATATTGCAAAGCGATTTGTTGCTCTCCGAAGGACAAGATTTTCAGTTCGTAATTAGCACTAGAATTCGAAAAGTATTCGCATTTCGAACGTTCCTGCCGGCGTCTGTAAATATATTTGCACAGAAATAGCTTGATTGATAGCGGTGTCTTCGAGGTGTCGCACTATTCTCGTAACGCGGAATAATTTATTAATTATTCGAGCGCAGGTCCTTTGGAATAATAATTCTCATTAAACGCATCTCATTTTACGATAACTTTTTCAAGTATCACTTTCTTGAATGTTCGTTCCACAAGCACCTCTGGAGCGGCCCAAAGGTAATCAGCACTATGACTCAGTCTTTGCTATCTGCAGGAGAAGTTCCTTGGCTTGCTGTTCGTGATGAATTCGTTCCCTAATGTATATGAGCAATAAATATCCGAGAACCCTCGGTGTGGTCTTACAATTATTGCCGCGGTCCCTGTCCTATTTCATTTAGGAGCTGCCGACCGATTAATGCGCGCATTTTTAATACTTCTCTCTCTGATAATTTTATAGGGTGTTGATGTAGTTACGCGCATTCAGTCGAGTATATTATCTCTCCTGCTTCTTTGGAGTAAGCCTTGAATTAACATGCTCGCCCGTCGGGCCTATCTCCATCGAAAGAAACGTTCTGAGCCTTTCTTCTTATCTGTTTATGATTTGTTGGCTGGAGCTCTCGAGGGAGGAAAAAACCGTATCTGTCTTTAAATAGCACATTTTCACGACTTTATGTATCTATTTCGATATCTTTATGTTAAAGGTTAACATTATATGTATGTATCACTGTTTAGAATAAATCGCTTACTTCATTTAAAAGTACGAATGGATATTTGCTGATAAATATTCCACATTAATTGATTCATCTCTAGTTGTGATTCATAGGAAAGTGAATAAGATAATATTTTCTAAAATCGAATTAAACATCACTTAGGCCCAGTTTTACAATCGTGGAATAAGAACGGAATAAGTGTTCGCCAAATATTCTTTAATGTTCCTCTATATCTACGTCACACCTACATCACGTTATACCTGCGTTATACCAATAATAATGCTTATCCGACAATTGTAAAATCGGGCCTTAATGTGAAGCAATGGCGCGATATAACAGCATGGTCGTTAACAAAACTTTCAAAAACTACTAACTAATACGAGAGAAATGGTAGTAGGTATGTTTTAAGCTTGTTCTGATCATGTTAACGTAATTCCCTACAGCCTTCATTAAATTCTAAATTATTTTCTTTAAAGCAATATATACAATCTAATCAGTAATATATCCTTCCCCATTTCTCCCCAACATCTCGGCCAGGAGATGAAGAATTCGTTATTCCGATTTTGGAGGGTAACGTTTGCTGTTAAAAGGTATTCCTCACAGATATATATTAAAAAGTAAGAACGATTAGTGTAAGGGAGTTTTGTAATTGCAATTACATTCTTTGGAAGAAATTCATTGTAAACGATAGGCGCACCATAATAGGTACACCAGCATTCAATCATGTCATTTTTTCCTTCGACAATCTTTCCCTTCAAGAAATTGAAACGAAACAAATCCTGTTCTAACCCACTAATACAAACTGAATCTTGGAAATAGTGGAGGTATAAACAAGTCTACACGAAATTAAGTATTTATCGTGTCGGTCAAAAACATTGGAACATCCCTAATATGATTCCCGAAGGAAGTAAGAATGTTGGCTAGTCATCTCGTACTTCACTAACACACGTTCTTTCCTTCACGATTGCACTTTCCTGCAGGATTAAAGGCTCGTGTATGCTTAGCTAATAGCACAGTATAAAGAATACAGTAGCGCAACTCGCTTGTCGGCACTTTGATCTCTTTACTGGGTTTTCATTGACCTCGAGTAGATTAAAGGGGTGTGTCGAACTGTTTGTTCTGCTTTACGTGTGAGCGATTTTGTTGTAAATTGTAAATTTACACGTGCCCACACACCAGGGCCGGATTGTAGTGTTTAGTGGACGTGGTAAAAGAAAAACAAGGCATAAATAATGTGTATTAACATAATTATAAAGATCCATTCGGTACCAGAGCCGTGAATGAATGAGCTCTGCATCCCGAGATTGTGACTCAGACCTTGCGCGGGATGTTATGCGCGAACTGAATATTTTCATGAGAGTCGCGCTACTGTGTAATCTTTATACTGTGCTAATAGCTTATGTGAATAAATACCAGTTTTTGAGCATGTCTGTTGTGTAGTGTCCGTTGTGCAATCAACGTTTTTCTTATTGGAACGATAGATAAGGTCGTCAAAGCCGAAAGTTTAACATTTGCAAAGAACGAAATTTAATAGTATCACAAAATCTTCTAAGCGGACACTAAATCGCGCAAATATACACTTTACGTTTCGCAGTCGTTCGACTGCTTCGTCAGAAGTGAAAATTATGTTGTCAAAATAAACAAGGTTGTCAACGGAAACTGAAAAAGTAACTTGATTTTTTTTTTATTATGTATATTATATTTATTTTTAATCTAAAAATAATTTGAACATTACAACATAAATATCATATCCAAAAAAATAATCAAAATCATTCAATGCTTGTAGAACATTCATTAGAAAATGACCATAATTTTGATTTTGAAAATACTAACATTTTATATTACGAGTCTAATATTTTCAAAAGACGTTTTATTGAAATGTGTAAAATAAAAATGTCGTCGAATTCTATTAATAAACGTACTGATTTTGCAAATTTAAACGATACATTTTGTAGTTTTCTCGATTCCTTAAATAGAACATAGATCTGTCAATTTTTTAACATTTGTAATGTTCAAATTATTTTTAGATTAAAAATAAATATAATATACATAATAAAAAAAAAATCAAGTTACTTTTTCAGTTTCCGTTGACAACCTTGTTTATTTTGACAACATAATTTTCACTTCTGACGAAGCAGTCGAACGACTGCGAAACGTAAAGTGTATATTTGCGCGATTTAGTGTCCGCTTAGAAGATTTTGTGATACAAATTTCATCGGACAAGAACCAACTGTAAATATGAAATTTAATAGCATCAAAGACCTCAACAGTATACTTCACATTAACCCATTAACGCTCAGATCTGAACCAATAATATAATAAGCGAATTTTTTGAAGAAATGTCTTCAATTGATCACTAACAAACGATAGACATAAAAAAACCGCACTTTTGATTATTTGAAAAAAAAAATATGACCCCGTACTCAGTATTACAAAACATTATTTATTCGAAATGTTTTTAACAAAATATTTCAAAAGTTAGAACATATTATTTAAATAACTGCTACTTCGAAAAATATAAATATAATAAATAAAAAAAATCTTGAAAATTATTTTATATATCTGTATTTCTCAAAACAATCTCCTTCTACACAAGGTGTAATGAGACATTTCTTACACCGCCTCCTAATAGAGATCAATAGATCTTTTGTTGTGGCAATTTATAACAACCAGAAAGTAATAAACTCCTAATAATTTTTTTTATTTCTTCTGCAGTAATAAAAAAGTCGTGGTTATTTTTCCGTCGAACGTCTAAAATTGTTTGGTCTACTATGAGCTGAAATACATTGCTGCAGAACAGTTTCTCACAAATTTGCATGGAATTATAATCGTGTAGACTTTTTTTAACATTTTGTACACATTTTTTTTTTGTAAACAGTTTTACGGCATGTGAGAAAACCTGGCCCACTCTTCTCCTCAATATTAGGGCGTTTTATGAAAAAACTTGAAAATGGCCATCACTACTCGCTCCAATCATTTGTACTGCTAAAGTTGACTTGAATGAGTCCCTAGACGTTATTTGGAACTTGACATTCCATCATGTTGTCATCCTCAAGTACTTTCTCATATGTTAGAATATCCGGTTTTGACGGCGGGGCTTCGACATCCACATTTTTTCCAAGATATTCATAGTCTCTGCACCTTCTTGCAATCTATGAAATGTTTTCCGACCATAAAAATATCCTGGAGATATGATATCAAAGACTTTATCCATTTCTAAAACAAAATTGTGTAGAACATAAAAGTATACGTATTGGCCCATTGTACTCAATTGAGTACAGTAGAGTTCTACGTCAATTCACATTTGACAGATATAGGTTATCAGTATATGATTTCTGCAGAAGAAATCTCTGATATATCTAAAATAAATATGTGTCGCAGTTTAGTGATACATTTCACAAATAATTCGATAAATAAACAACATTTACATTACTTACCGCATTCATAAATATTTTACTTTTCAAAACGGTCACAATAACTTTCAACACAACCGAACTGTTTGAAATTATTGTGGATACCTTCCTTGTACTATACTGAATAAAATAACATTAATAATTATTGAAATTATTTTCCACTAGTTAACAAAATGAGTCTAGAATAGGTGTACTTAGCTGAGTACGGCGGGCGTTAATGGGTTAAAACTCATCACTAGGAAGTGCTCTAATTAAACGCACCTTGTCCCGACGTTATTCATTTTGAACCACAAAAAATATAAAATACCGTCCTCCTCTACTTATTACTGAACAATTTATTTCAAGTTCATAAAAAAATGTTCTCTGGAAAAATAATTTGATTTTTATTAATATATCGTTTCTTCAAAATTACATTACGTACGTGATGAAAAACACGTAAACTATTTCCTCAAAAGAGGCACGCTAAGTAATGCCTCGAAATGAAAATGAATTGTAGAAACCACAACTCGGTTGCGTTCGCGAGCGTCTCAAAATTCCCTCACTTAATTATTGTTGTCATAAAGTTTCAGCAACCAGCAGCCACGCGCAAAACTATTCGTGTAAGTCACTGCTGTAGAAACTTTGACAAGATGCTTCTACTCGAGTTTTCGTCTTGGGAACGCAGGGACGGGACTAAATAAACAGCGGAAGCCCGCACAACATGTTCGAGGAGCGCCGGTTTAATTCTCAAGGCACTAAAAACACGTCTGCTTTTTAGAATGAAATTAGTTCAACTACTCTTACAGTACGTTACGAACCTACTATATTTTATTTAGGGCATTACATTAAACCCCCTGGTTAGCGTATGCGTAAATACATAACTAAACAATTCCATCTGCACTATCTGGCACGAGTAGAGACACACGAGACACAACATACTGCAAGGTCACGCTTATTGGTATTGCAAGGTAACATCGGAGATTTGCGATTGCATTGTTATTTAAAGTAATGATGGTTATCGCTTTTCTATCGGAATTAATAATTATTTCTGGACATATTGACTGACACGTGTACTTATTTCCTTATAAAACACTCACGAAGATATATAGGCATGTCTGTGCAGTTCTCTATTTTACATGATAAAACATTTAATAAAGTACACGTAATAACTTTAACCTCCGGTAAAAATCTCTTTTTTTTAACCTGTAACACATAAACCTATTAACACATCAAATTCTAACCAACCAATTTAATGAACTCTGGTTGATACTTAACGTCAGTAAAGTCCTATGGGTAACTGCTGAGAATTGTAAACTTATATGCCTTGGGAATTATTTACCACCTTGTCTTGCAAAACTTTATCATAACATTAGAATTTCAATGATTATTTTTATTAAAAATTTTTTATAGTTGTTCAATCTTTAGTATCTGTTCGTAACAAGAATCATTATTGTTCTCAGAACTAATTGTTTGTCGTCGATATTCATTAGGTGATTCACTTGTCCAACATATTTTTAATTCTGATTAATTAATATTCAGACCTCTGTACAATACTAATTTTCTTCGAAAATCGATTGTGCCAGGATGATTTGAAAAGTTCTCGGAAGGAAACACAAAAACAGTTTGTATGTATATTATTTGTATGTTAATCTTGTGCCCACTTAGACTAACAATATTCGAAGATTCGGATAGAAAACTCAAACTTGAGACTTTGGTTAGCAACTTCTGCACTTTCTTCATTTCATTAAAAAAATCTTGCTTATTACAATCTGGATGTAGTTAAGATAAAATGAATTGGATTTGATGTAATAGTAAGTCGATGTTTTAATAAGTAGATTTTTACTATAAAACCTACACTCGACATTTTTTATCAAATATGATGTACCGTCAAAAATGAAGACTGTGCAAGGAGAAAGTAGTTAACAAAGATGTACCCATTTAATGTATCGTCGAAATAAAGACTGTCCGAGAAAAAAGTGGTCAACAGAGCACCAACTGTAAAAACCAAATACAACTTTATTTTACTCTTAACAAATGCGTCATTCACTTGTAAATTAGAAACTTAGCATTGTGAAAGGTACTAAGGTTAGAAAAACGTTCTTATGATATTTCGCATCCATACTTGTATATCTCCACTGATCGCCATTTCACTCACTGTGCTCCACATTCATTTCATTTTTTTTTTTAATCCATGCACTTCTTTCCGTCTGTTTAATTTGCAACGTCCAACGTCTTTCGATCAGGCGCAATTCTGGACAATTTGGAGGATTTGCAATTTTAGATATAATTTCAATATTATTATCTTAATACCAATGCAGATTAGAGTAGAGTAGCAGAATAGTATCTGGCTAAAATATTACCGAATCTTTGTGACGTCGAATTATTGGTAAGAGATGTTTTTCCAAGAACTTTGTTATTTTCTGATTTAGGCCTAATTATAAAATTCCAGCTTAACTTTAAGCCAAAGCTTAAGTTGTTATGAGTTTAAGCTTCAGCTTAAACTTAAACTGGCATTGTACAACTGGGCCGAAATAAGATATAACTACAAAGAAGATTATAATGATAGTGAGAAGTATCACTTGGAAACAATTTCGATGAATTCAGTTTCTAAAACAATGGTTCTGGTGAAAATACTGTAGTTGTTAGTCCAGAAAACTCTGATCTTTAAATTTGAAAGCTATAATTTAACGACAATTTAGTGATTTCCTTTTTTAAAGGCCCCTCTTAAAAAAATGCTCCTTACTTATACCCCCCTATAAGTTTAGCTAGTGGATCAGCATTGAACGTGATAAAAATTGTTTCAATTAATCCGAACTTTGCAAGTTCAATTCACGAATAATTTAAATATTAAAATACAAAATATTCTTACTCTGCTTCAAGTTAGTTCCAGATAAATACTAATAATAACACGTTCGAAAACCTTTCGAGAACAGCAAAAATTACGATGTTTATTTTTTTACTAATAAAAATAAATGTTCCTGTCCGTTTGAATGTCTGAATCTATTCTTTTCACCAGATATTACGTATGCACGAAATTATGCGTGAAAGAAATTCTGTTTCCTATGCTCTTAGGTAAATATTAACTGTAATTACGACTCCAGAAATATGTATAGACCAATTTACTAAACGAAGCTTGTCAAACAAATGCGTCATATTTTTCCTTTGCAGTAGTCCGGCCATTATTCTTAGCGAAGAAATTAATGGTCTCTGAGTTCTGTCTCATCAGCTGCGAAATATATTTAGGCAGTTGAAAATGAGCAACGAAAATTTTGTTTGTCTAAATCATATTATTTTTTTGAATATTTTGCACAATTTTAAACAATTTTTTTTTGCAGGTAACCAATCGATATTCCTCAATGATTGTTCAGCATGTAAATGTGCAGTAAATGTAAGTTGCTATTTTTATTTATCAAATTTCATTTCTAACTGCATTCTACTAATTGATTAAAAATGAATTTTAAATTAAGCAAGTTTTCAATCAAGAATTTGAAAAACATACGCTTCTGATATATGTATGTATGTAATATAAGAGACGTGTTGTAACATTAAGTTTGAATAAGTTCGGGCTACCGATTAGGAGTATTATTGACCGAGCAGCGTGTCTAAAGGAAGATTGCACGTTTTTGATAAAGACATTACATGTAAAGTGTGAATATTAGCGTGCAATTTCATAACCATGTCATAATTTGTTTAATACCTGTAATAAAGTAATGAAAATACAACACGGTTCGTTAAGTTTTCTTGCTGTATGCTGATATGAATAAGTAGCTAATATTACTTTGTAGTGGCAAAGTTTTTTAAAGTAAGAAAATCAATTTAATTTTTTGTTTAATATTTATCCAAAATTCGCACTACAATTGAAAGAAACGGAAATGGAATATTATAGTAGGCAATTTATCTTAAACGTAAAAATGACTAAAATAGAATTATTTAAAGAACCAAATTAATTTAAGAGCTTTCATGGAGAATAAGTACTTGTTTTCGATATTCTAATTTTTAAAATGTTTCTTTACTTACTTCTTCATATTTGCGTAATTGTGAACAATTTTAGAATAGCTTCTTTTCTTTGTGTTTTTCGGAAATCTTTTTGAAAATCGGAGTTTTTGAAATAAAATTAAGTAGCCAATCAACTTTTACGGAAAGAAAACTCTTGAAATCTCGGTCCAAATGTTTATTTTCTAATCAGAACGTTTTCGAACTGGGCAAGTTCTTCCTCAGTGACTACAAAGATTACAGATTAAGAGAGATTGTCAAATTGCAACAATTACAAAGTTAACTTTAAGTTAACTTTAACGTTCTGATTAGAAAATAAACAGTTGAACCGAGATTTCAAAAGTTTTCTTTCCGTAAAATTACTAAAACCAGTCAAGAAAAACCAAGAATTAAACAAATACCCAATCAACAATAATTTCTATGTGTTAAAACAAATTATATTGCCGTGTCACGATTTATATCACACGGAAATATAATTCGAGCTTAAGGAATTTCTAATTTTCTATTTATCATAAAAATTTGTCTTCTAAATTATTCTAGTTTTTTTTATGTCTACTACGTCTGTAGTTTCAAAACATCTTTGTATTTGAAAAGTTACATCATCGGATTTTTTGTTTACGGGAAATCCTTAAAACTGACAAAATATGTCTTAGTCATCTCCGTCTTATTCGTAGCATATAAATTCTTTATTATATTTGCAAATTTCAAGATTCTTTTTATAAATTTTACGTAAACTTATTGCTTTAAGTTATATCCTCAGCTTTTTATGGAATGTTGTTGCTGAGTAATATTTACAGTTGTCCATACGTCAGTCATCCACTCTTTATATTTTACTTTTATTTCATTTATTATTGACTTTTTTATATTATTTTATTTTTAAAAGTCTCCAACAAGTAGTTAGTACAAATAAAATGCATATGAGTTCCCATGCATGCATGGAGGTAACAATCACCGGTCGAAATATCTCATTTTTCGCGATCGATTTTAGTTAATTTTGTTTTTGTTAATTGAAATTTTTGATTTTGCTTTGATGGACGGACCTTTTACAATGTATCCCTTGCAAGGTCAATCAGTTGATCAGTGCCAAACGAGTAGCATGTAATACGTGTTCCTACACTGAGAAAACAAAATGCATTGATATAACAGTTTTCTTTTTGTTGTGAATAAAAATGTTGATTACACTAAAATTTTTGTTAAATAGGTATACATACACATGTTACTGTAACAAAAATATCATTTTAATTTTGTGTGGTTACTTCAAATAAAATTTATTATTACAGAAATTTACAACTAAATATTTGGTTTATTGTAAACAAAGTATTTGTGTAACATAACAGTAAGCTATTTGATTTATTTGTTTTGACATGGTAATCTGATTAGTACAAAATAAAATTAATGACATTTATATAAATGTTAAATTATAAAAAAAAATTGTTTGAACGTACTAAAACGAAATCTTTTGTTGGACAAACAGTTTTTTGGTTGGATTAACACATCTTGTTTTCTCAGTGTACGTACGAGTACATAACTGGGTGACTACTTAAAATGAATCTATTTCTCTGATTGTTTAGTTCGGAAATTTTATTTTGCGAGTTTCAAATTCTAATAAAGCAGACAACGTATTCTATTAGCACGCAGTATTAATGCAAAGATGCAGAGCTGTGCCGCTAAAGAAATGGTGTCGTGTCGTCTAGCAGTACGCAAAAAATTACAATAAATGTTCCAGTCGTACAATCAGTTTTTCTTATTTCGATATATAAAGATTTTCAGACTGATTTAGTTAGTTCAGTTTAGTAGTCATAAATAATTATAAAAAATAAACTTTCTCTTCCATTTTTCTTTATATGTATTTTTTCATATCTAATTTTGTGTTTATACGAGGTCTGACAATAAAATTCGCGGACTCATTTTATTATGTTGCTTTGAGAACACTTGTAGGATTGGCAGCAGTGACGCAGTGTTTGTTGACATTTCGTGCAGTCATGCAATTTTTTCCAGTTCTGTTGGCAATCTTGATTTGAGTGTAGAGCTGTTTTTGTACACTGTGTTTTGATATTGTGACGATGGAAATCGATCGATGGAAATCGATCGTGATTTTGAAGAGCAGCGAATTGTGATGAAATTCCTTGTGAAAGCGGGGAAAACGAACTCGAAAATTCTTGAAATGATGAGACCTGTTTACAGAAACCGTCTTTTGAAAATACGTTCGTTTTTCAAGTGGTTGTCGAGGTTCAGAGAGGGGAGAACATCAACGAAGGACGATGAGCGTTCGCTTCTCGAAATGACTTCTCTGTGCAGAAAGTTGAAGAAGCTATCAACACAAATCGTCGCTTCACGGTCAGAGATGTTGCAGAGAATACCGGAATCAATCGAGAGACCGTGCGGCTCATCCTCACGCAAGATTTGGGGATGTCAAAACTTTGTGCAAAGATTATTCCAAAAAAATTGACAACTGAACAAAAGGAAAATCGATTGCGTGTTTGTCAAGAGTGGTTAGAGAATGCGGACATCTTTGAAAACGTGATTACATCATTTCATCACAATTCGCTGCTCCTCAAAATCACAATCGATTTCCATCGTCGCGTCACAATATCAAAACACACGTGTACAAAAACAGCTCTACACTCAAATCAAGATTACCAAGGAACTGGAAAAAATTGCATGACTGCACGAAATGTCAACAAACACTGCGTCACTGCTGCCAATCCTCCAAGTGTTGTCAAAGCAACATAATAAAATGAGTCCGCGAATTTTATTGTCATACCTCGTATTCTAGAATTGCCTTAATAAATTAGGGCGTGAACAAGAATTTTTATGAATGTTTAAATACTAGGTTATTAAAAGACTAGAAAATAGGAAAGACTCGACAATTAACGTAAAAAGTTATTCTAAATTTCAGTATCTCTGTGTTTACCAAATTATTGTTTGATTATTTTTTTATTGAGATTGCTATTAAAATGATATTAAATTTCTGTGATTTCATTTGAAATTTCTTTTCTGAATTACATTTTTTTATCTGTTTTATTAGTAACATGCACGTGAGTCGCTTATTTGGCTAGAATCAATTTTTACTTCGTTCGAAGAAGTTGAAATTTTCACATCTTATGTGAAATCATTTTGCTACAAACAAAATCAGAATTCGCCAATAAAGATAATCTGATCCCATTCATTAATCCAGTGCTAACTTTCGTAACACTACCTGACTGCTTATGAAAATTGGTCAATGGGAGATTCAATAATTATCTACCTAGCAATAAAATAACAGAGCTACGTTCTTGATTTTTAACAGTTAAGAATTGACCAGTTTTTGATACATATGTGTAAAAGTTTAATTCATTTGATCAAAAAAATTGGAGTTATTAATCTTTTAAAAGTGGAAAACAAGTGATTCTTAACTAAAGAAGGGAAAACTCCTAAAAATATCCACGAGAGAATGTCTGCGGTATATAACCATTATTGCTCATCATTTTCAAGTCAACTTTTGAACAAAGCAGCTTAGTTGGGGTAGAGAATTCATTTAGGACGATCCAAGAGGTAAAACGCACTTAGAAGTCGAAATATAGAAATGGTAAAAAAGTGAGAATTTAGTGATGAAGGCCCAACGTCTAAAAATGTCATCAATTGTATAGAATTTGGTATATATGAAGCTTCAGTTTTAAGAATATTGCACTTAGATTTAGACTTCAGCAAAGTGTCTGTCCGTTGGATTCTTAGGCGTCAACTTCCAGGACAAGAACTGTGCTGCAAGAAAATTTCAGCGCAAAATTTAGCCTCTTCAGAGATGAATCCAAACCTTTTTTCACAAATTAACACTGGCGACGAAGGTCCAACAAGAAACTACGCAATGGATGCATAAAGGTTCTTCACTCCCGAAAAAAGCACGAAACTGAAACTGAAAGTGGCACCACTGTGTGTCTTAAATGGGGAATATATTGAAAAATAAAAATGTTTAAATTACTCCCACTCTTCTTCTTCATGGTCAGTTAGATAATTTTTGAATGTCCCATCGTACGGCTTGCGTGGACATTCTGCGTCTCAGATATTGCATCCAATCCACCTCAATTGCGGCTGTTGGGCGAAACTGATCCTTTAAGGTCATATGCCGAAGGTGACGGTCTTCATACTCGATTGTCTCTCGCGGTCATCCATTACCCAAACAGCGATATTCAAGACCTTCCTCAGACCAGGATCTTCACTCCCGAACAACCGAAGGATGGCTTCGGTCTAAATTAAATGACGTGGAATTTCCCACAAGGAAAAACCAGCTTTGTGCATGCTCACAATTCGTTCCCTTCCAAAATCTGAATATTGTGTAAAATACTTGCCTTCTGGCAATTCCAAGCATTTTCACACCCTAATGCCGATCATTGATTTCTAATAAGTGTGTTTTAAAAATTAACGATGGAAGATTTCTGTTTCATGTATAAAAATCCTTAGAAAAGCTAACATTTTTATCTGCATTTTTTATTACATATTAACTTTTTACAAGTGGACAGCAGAACTTCTTTTGAATGGTACATTTTTTATGTCATGTATGTAGTTGATTTTGTTTTTTTTTTATTTAAAAACCTTAGATTTGTCCGTTTAAAAAACGAACCAGAAAGTTTCCGTGGGAATAATTATTTACCACTTCAATTATGAGTACCGTGACAAATAACCGCTAAGTTCCGGCCAACATAGACTCAGTACATACCTTAGAAATAAAGAAAAGTCGCAATTTACATATATTCATGATGTATTAGAATCAGAATAGCTAGTAGATAATGCAATCAATATTTTATTGTTAGTAGAGGCTGTAAATCACTATTCCTGACAGTTTAAATAATTGCAGGTAAGATCGTTCGCACTGAAATATTTTATCTGTTTTGCGCCTGACGTCGGATTCATGTTAAGAATTAAGTAATTATATATTATATCTACCTCTGTATAAATATTAATTTATGCTGAAAAATCGATTACGGTGAAATATGTAAATTCAGCGTGGCGTGAAGTAAGTAAATTACGTCGCCACGCTACGGAAATTGATGGCGGGGAATTTATAATTTTCCGTTTTAACTGTATATAAGACTTCTGACATTTTGATGGAAAAATTATAGAGGAAGTACCGAAAATCGTGGAAATCGGGCTCTGATTTATCTATTTATGGTATCCATTAAATAACTTTTTTTTTCTTTTTGGAAAAGCGAGTTATACATATTTTCGGTAACATTGGAGAAAAAAGAAAACAGAATTCATAACAGGAAGTATTGTCCCCATTTACAAACTATAAATACACTTCGAGTATAAAATTGTTTTGTGCGTGTAATTGGATGAATAATTTATGGGATATCTTACATAAGAAATCGGTTTGATCTGCTTCCAGAAAATAATTAGATATACCGCACAAAACGAGTTAAATTTATGCGGCTAGATCTAAGATTTTTACAGTTCTTCTAATAATTAGTTGCCTCAAAATTCGACGCCCTAATTAACGCTATCGCGTCCATCTTTACACGTAAAACATTTTATTAAATGTTTAAATATTTATGAAACACCGAAATTTTCCACCATTTCAATTCGTTGAAATAGTTACGTCTGATTTACGACATCGCGACACTAACACAAAAACCACCCTCGCTTAAGTGCGCCTTAATACCTGACTAAAAAAATTAGATTTATGGCCTATTTTAGACCGAAAAAAGGTACAATATCATAGATAATTGCTTTCTATTTTATGAGGTGAGGACGCTTAAGATGTGCTAAAATTATAACAAAAAAAAATCTTATGTTATTTACAACATGCCCAAGGGTCCTCCCGATTATCTCTAACAAAAGTTACAAAATCCCTGTGGTGATTGGTGGTGTCCCCTCCCTGTTAACTATCTGGCCCTATCGGCTACCCTCAATGGCCTTCAAACGGGTCCCGATCTGGGTTTATCTCCCTGACTTCCCTTTGGTTGAAAGCCCCCTCCTAACTTTCGAGCTTAGCGGTAAAGCTCAAACGTTTCAAATTACTTAGTTGTTAGTCTCTATATTGCTCGAAAACAATGGCAATCAGTCGCAGAGTTTAGAACACCGCTGGGACTATGTTGTTTTGTTTCGTGTCCTGTCGAATATTAGTTTTGAAGCAGTTCATCTTTAATTAGTAGTATTTAAAAAAGTGTAGTAAAAGTGCAAAATGACATAAGAATATGTGCATAATAACGTAAGTGATTTATTAAAATTTATTTGCATAATTTAATATTCTCTTTTACACTTTGAATAATTATAACGCTTATCATGAATTATATTGTAAATATTATAGATAAATATTAACTGGATACTCAGTTAACAAAACAAATTATTCTTAATAAATCGAAGTAAATTGCTTCAAATTCAGTGTGCACTAAAAAGGACCTCCTAAATCATAAGAGATATAGATTCGGTTAAATTAAGTTGCATCGATGCCTAATTCGTATGTAACAACAGTACAAATTCTTCTTGTTCTTGAAAAGTAGGCAAAAATATTAAAAAGACGATTTTCTTTTTTTCTTTGTACTTTGTTAATTATAAATAATATTAAAATTCTAACTCAACTTTCTGCAACTTTTTGTTTCTGCACTGAAAAGATCAAATAGAATTATAATTAAATGTTTCGTCTCTTCAGGACTTTTTCGACTTTAAATTTTTAAATATAACAGTTATGAATTTATTATTGCATTAGACAGCGTCATTACGACGATGTATCGCACTTCAATGTTGAAATACTTCTCCTAGAAATTTATTTCGACTTTTACATTTTTATTCATTTTAATGAAATATTATAATTTACAATGGTGTTGCTCAATCTTTCTCGACTTGAGCCCCACAATCACCTTTGTTAATATTCAAAAGTCAAAACATTATTGTAAGAAAATATATTATTACAGATTTCATTAACACAAATGAATTAAAAATGAATCCGTAACTTTACATATACATATATCAACTTTAATTTGTCAAAATTTAAGTTAAATTAATGCTTCATTTGTAATGAATGATATTTTCAGAAATAGGTCAATAATAACTTTTACAGCCGATCTTAAGAAACTGTTTGTCAAATATCTTTCAGAAATTTATGAATTAATAATATAATTTTTGATAGCTAAACCTTTAAATATTTTTATAAATATTTAACAAGAAGTTTGATATAGGATTGTAAATTATTATTTTTTTGTATTTAAATGAAGATAAATAGTAATCTAAATTGTAATATTGAAATTATTTATTTTAGAATTTTTTTAATGAATCTAGATGAAGTGCCTACCTAAGTTTAAGCAAATGTTTACTTCTTCAATCAACAGTTTCATCACATGGTACATTTAAGTTACGTCAACATATAACAATCTTGAGGAACATATACGTAAACAGGTTTGTTGTATAATAACAAAAAAGGTACTCCTGGTTTAGAGTTTTGTTACTAAAGTTAACTGTACATATGTAGGCCTACACACACTACACATACACATCTGTGCAATCCACTGAAAACCCTTCCTTCCAGTCAAATAGAAAGTTCTGATGATATATAATATTTCGAAGTAATTTGTCAAAAGCAATTAAAAATTTGTGAACTGAATACTTTTGCAAGACGTTGTTAATTTCTGCGTGCAATAATAAGTAGAGCTAATGTAGACTAAGGTTTATTCTAAATTGGTTCGTGAAATCTCTTTTTATGTGAACCTTTTAATTACATTTATAAACTATTTTATATGCAGTAACAGAGGAATAAACAGTTAGATTTTAATTCCGGATTGAATTATAAAATTTAATAAAGCTCTATAGCATAGGTTCCCAAAGTGTGCGGCACTGAAGCCTTCTGGTGGGCGGTAGCGCATTCAGAGATAATTGGCGGTCTAGGGGTCGGTGGCGAAATTAATAACAGATACTTTAAAATTAATAATTTTCGTGATTTTCCAATCGGACAGTTTTTCTCTTGCAAGGCTGGGATCCTACGCACTGCAATACTAATATAACACTTGTAGGTAATCCCATCCGAGACTTGTTAGCTCCGCTATGAAATGGGTTCTATTTTGGTTATATCTTTTACATGTCCAGAGAAAATGGTTAATTAATACCTACCATTTCGTAATCACAATCATACTAAAGAGACTGTATTGAATCCAATAATTTTTATAGGTGCACCGGATACTAACCGTATCCGAATTTAAATCTAGATATTGTATAGTCGTCCCAGTTTGGTAGCGGTTTTATGGTCTTGCCATAAAGAAGACGACAGAAAGGCGACAAAGACACCGCAGTGCCGGTCTCTTTGAAGCATTTTTTATAGCAAGATCATAAAACCGATACAAAACTTGGACGACTATAACAAAGCAGAAATAGAGTGTATGTTGAATTGAGTGGCAACGCTTGAACTTAACTGAAGGATGAATTTTTGCATGTGTGGTTTTAGAAGATATCAAATCTTGATACCATTCACTTTGTAATATTCTAAACTTATAATGATTAACAATATCCAGTCAAAAAACTTTTGGGCAACGAATTGTTGGTGTATTGAGAAGGGTACACGTATCTTTCTCTAATTTATCTACCACCTTATTCGGATATAAATTTGAATGAACTTTAGTCCAGCAGAACTGTATTAAAATATTCTCCTTTTTTCAGTTAATCACCAGTTTCTCAATTTTTAAATTGTTGGGTGAATTTTTGACCAGTTACATATTTAGCTGTTAAGTGCTTTAAGTACACCTTTGCAATCTGATCTTTCGAAGTTTTAGCCTTTGGATGTAGGTACGTAATTTATATCGAGGTATGTGGCTTCTGCCTCAGCTGAAACGATCGTTATTATATCAGGTAATTTAAATACCTGTTTTTACTTGTTTGTTGCATCATAGAAAGCACATTAGCAGGGAATACACGATCCCACATGTCTTAACACATGTACGCGCGTACATGTTCGCCGAACATCAACGTGCGTGTGTTGGCCCGAAAAACGCTTCGAACATGTACGCACATACAAAAAGTCCGTCGAACTTGTTTTCTGGTTTTCCTGAAAACAAGTGCGTGCGTTGATGTTTGCACGTACATGTTCGACCGTGTGGTTGCCAAACGCACATGTTCGCCACGGACTTATTCAATGCAGTACGTCGACGTCGTGCATAAGCTTTTCCACAGCACCTCAAAACAGCCAATTTATGATTTTTAATAAATAACTTTCCGGCAATGTGTGGTGGCAGATTCTGCAAGTGGAACTATTAAACTGGGGATTTACTACAGCTTTTTCACTTTCAGATAGCTGACGACTATTATTAGGTGCACGCCACTGCCACCAAACATGACTCTTCGGACATCGTCTTGGTTGATAACTGGACTGTGATGTCTTAAGACATGTTCGATCGTGTGTATTATGGTACTATTTGACGTTGATGTTCGGCGAACATGTACGCGCGTACATGTGTTAAGACATGTTGGATCGTGTATTCCCTACTATTAACACGCATCAGTAGTCTTTGATGCAACTGTGTATATAACTGAGAAGTCTTGAAATTTATTCACTGTGAAACTGTAAGCCAATTTATCGTTGTTTGTTTTGCCTAAATAGGCAGAAAAAGTGTTGGTAGAGTCAAGAAAAGATCAAAATAGTTATTTTTGGGATATGAAGCATTATTTGTAACCTCTACTAAATCCTGAAATTGGAAAATATTAACAAAAGCAGCAGCGAGAGACGGACTAGCTTTTTTTTTCTAGTAGGGGTTTGACAAATCTTGGATAGTTAAATTGTAAATCTTATTGGTTAACAAGATCCTACTAGTATTTATTTACTAAGAATTTCCGTCCAAGATCTAAAGGAAGTTCTTCTGCGTCTACCAAAAGTTCTTAAACGGGGGTTGATTTCATAACACCTAAACAAAAGCGCAAGGCATTATTTTAAAATGTATAAGTGATCCCGTTGCTTCTTAAGCACATGCCGTGTGGACGAAATACACATGGCCCATGAACGCCAACCAATCGCCAATGTTGGCATTGGAATGCACTCGCTATGAGAGCGATTTTTTCGACACACATCAAAGAGTTTAACCAACGTTGGCCTTCATATGCCATCACGTTTGTTTTTACATCCAGACGACTTGAACAGTTTGCATATGATATTTCTAGAATATTAGGAGTATTTATTTTTGTATATTATGTGCGTTGAGTTGTACTAACTTGGTGACAAAGTCGATCTTCTGCTTTCGGTTACTGTTACTGAAAAATGTCATCATCAGACACCGAATGGAATAACCAGTTAATTTTGGAATTCCTCAGTCTTTGTGAAAAATACCCAGTTATTTGGGATTCGAAAGAACTACATAAGCACTTGCAACAACCGTATCATATTCTTCGTTCTCCATATCTTTTTAATTTAACAAATGTTGGTAGCTATTCGCTATACATTGGCCGAACTTTTTTATCTTTGAAGTTTGACGCGCAAATCCAATCATGTGGACAGGCAATGTGCAAATGGTAAACTTGCCCAACGTTGGTTAAAAATTTTGTTGCCAATGCATTCACCAACGTTGGCTGACGTTGTCTGGATGCGGCTTTAGACGCTGAGGCATAGGAAATACATCCATAATTTAACTGTGTCTTAATGCACGCGATATAAAATCTTTTACTTACATAGAAGTGTGCTCCTCATGCAATCTTAGTCATCCTACATATGAGATTTGACTTTAAGCTACTTAATACATTTCTCAATAGTAAAATTAAAGTATTGTGTCCGTTTCAATTTGTTATCCATAATTGACCCTAGATATTGTAACAAAGCAGAAGTTTTTATTGTGAATCTGATGTTACCTAAAACTAAAACAATGTATTTCCAGGGAATAACCGTTCATTGGCAAATGTATGTAGATGTTTATAAATTCAACAACAAAATTATTTGTTAACACCTTGCTTATATAAATATTCAATATTTTCGATACTTGAAATAGATACACATCCAAGTAGAGAAATACATTACTCAAATTTAATTTGGTCTTAGTACTTTAAATTTTGAATATCCCATAGCTCATTGAATAACAAGAAAGTTGCTATTTATAATCGGGGTTTGGTTATCAAATATTAATTCAACTTGATAAATTTTTGTGGAACGATAAATTTAGAACTGATAATAATCAATATTTAACCGTACAATAAGCATGTAAGGAATTTGCGTAAAACTATTTACACCGATCTCCATAAAGTTTATATTTTCATACCGTGCACTTAATTAAATTCCAAATTAAAGTAGGCCCTGATTTCAACGTTTTTTTCTCCTAAAGGTTTGTACCACTGACAGTTGTCAAATTATTTTCTCGTGCTAACGCATAACCCCCAACACTTGACAAATGCATTTGAACTTTGAAAACATGAAGCACAGGATACGTTTGTGCATTCAAGTTGAAGGACAGTCAGTATCTGATTTAAGCTTTAGTGTTGTTTTGAAATAAATTAATTAAGTGTTTTGTGCTTACCTTACACATTTTTTATGTGATGTTATGATCAGATAATATGACACTGACAGTTATTGACAACTGCCCTCTCACTCTTGTACTGCGTACCGCCAACTTTATAGAAAAAAATCACAGCTTATTTTAATCAGGAATTCATTTGAAGACATGGTACATTATATTGCATAAGAAACAAAATTTAAACTACGCGATGCTCTTGTATTCTCGGAGTTAACTATTACGTTACCGTATATGTATGAATATATTAGTAAGTTGTAAAAAAATAGAACGAAATTAAAAATTGGAAACTTATGGAGTCAGATAATTTGAGTTTCAGCAGAAACTCAAGATTTATGGGCTTAAAAACAAACATTCTAATTTATTTACAAAAAGAATGATGCTACTGCATTGTAATGAATTCATCATTAAGTACTGGTATTAATGTATCAAGTATTTCGATAACCAATGAAAGCTTAGCAAACTAAAAAGGTATACTAAATTTTTGAACCGAAACCCTAACTTAAAACTATAAATTAATTATCATTCCCAACGGTCAATTTACCTTGGTAGAAAAATGTCTCATTTCAAATATGCGGGTTTATAACAATTCATTTTCTTATACCTATGTATGTATTAATCTTAATAGACCATTTGTACAAGTTTTAATAACTATTATTTTATGCAGTCATATTAATATTAATCAATAATATGTATATCATTTAATGTATTAGGTAAGTTATGTTTCTATATTATAAAGGGTAAATATGATTTCATAAACAAATAAATGCATTTATAGGTACATTCCGACAGTACAGTTTTAATGTATTTTTAATTTCATACTGGAAAGTAAAAAGAGCTCCAAGTTGTTTCGACTCAAACGCTAAATGTCTTATTTATGTATTAAATGTAAATTTTAACTAAAATTACTACTTGTTAAAATACCGTATATGGAGCGATTTAAATATGCCCAAACAATTAATTTCTGAATCTTAACTTTAAATTTTTCATGCTAAAAGCAATTATCAGCTAGAGATTATTTCCAAATTTGAGAAGGACACTTGAACTCAGTAAAACTAAATATACCGGCTGTTTCAAATTGAGTGTGCACTGAAGGGATCTCCTAAACCGTAAGAGATACAAATTTGGTTAAATGGAAGAAAAGTTGCACGAATCAATGCCTAATTCGTATTCATTCAAGGAATGAATTTTTTCGTATTTCTTCTTGAGATATTAGTCAAAATGTAAAAATGTCGATTTTCTTTTTTCCTCTGTATCTCTCGTATTCTACGAGCACTTTTTTATTCTGCTTCGAATAGAGGTGGCAGAATTGAAGTCAAACGTTTCGTGTCTCCACGATCATCATCAGTCTCGATTTTTTGAATACAACGTATGTATATCTTTTAATTTAATTATTCTATTCGATAGCATTTTTTCTAGTGATTGCAGTGATGTATAACACTTAATACTTTTTCAAGTAGAGTTAAAATATGATTTAAAAAAATTTGATACAGTTTCGTCATGATTTATTCAATAAGTAAATTTATTCCTTAGTACTTTTTTTTACTTACTAAATATGAATAACTAACATTCAAATGTTGGGAGAGAAAAAGTCAATAAATATTAATCAAATTATATTAGATGGTTAACACAAACAAAATAAACAACAGTATGCACATATAAAATTATAATAAGAACAAAATAGACAATAACATGAACAAAAATCTCAGAAGAAGAACATGAATTTGTGAAATTTATAAAGTGAAATTAATAAATTACTTTGTAAGTAAATGCTCGAAATGTCCTCCACCGTTTTTAAGACATATGTACATTCGTTCTTAAACTTATGTGTTGTATAGCGTGTCGAATATGAATTCGCGAAACATTTCTGCAAGAATCTAATACATATTCGCCTTCTTAGTTCTTCTTTATTATTTATCTCAACTGAATACACCTTGTCTTTCAAATAGCTCTAAAGAAAAAATCCAAAGGGCTATGATCTGGTGATCTTGGAGGCCTCGCGACAGGTCCATTTGTACCTATCTATCTATCACAAAAAGTTTGGTTCAAATAATTTGTCGTTATTCCAGCATTATGTGCTGGTGCTCCATCATTTTGAAACCACAGTTCCATAATATGATTTAGAGGAATGTCATCTAAAATGTTTTCCATTGCTGTCCTTAAAAAAATGGATGTAACGGCTCGGCCCTAGCTGAACACATACTAGAAATCGGTCACCAAATCCTATTCTCCGACACAAAACTTCTAGTCCGCTCATCTCATTTTTTCAATCGTAAAATCCGTGAATCCATAGAAATCCTCAAACACTCCAATAACCTGAACCGTTTTACCTCCACAATGCCTGGAAACATCTCATTAACGATCCGTCACGCCCCAACAGACCAATCCGCGCTTGCCGTTCCGATCCACTACCCCCACCGATCACTATAAATACCACGACAACAGACGTACCCACTCAGTCTCAACGACTAGCGAGAAGCAGCAGCAACACCAACAGCTGCAGCAGCCCTGAGGAAGTTCTTCTGCAATGGAGAAGAAGTCAACGTGACGCGGTTCCAACAGGAAACCAATTCAAACATGAACGACGACCGCGGAAGCCTTCAAGTTAAAGTAATGTTCCGCTGTTAAATGTTTGATCGGACCAATATTTCTGTTATGCCAAACACCACACCAAACATTTAAGCTGAATTGTATCTGTGGTCGCACTTGTCGAAATCTTCTTTGATCCTCCTTGGACTATGCAATGAATATCTATGTATATTTCTATTAAATATTCCCTTGTTTGTAATTCGTATAACAAATTCTTTTAACGGACGCTGAAAATGCGCATTATCAGTGTTATATTAAATAATTTATTGAAATTTACACTATAGCTAAGAAAATGAACTAAATATTTGAAATTATGTATTAAATAAAATTTTCATATAAAAATCTATATTATTTAAGCTTCTAATTAATATCAACAATTAAGTGTGATATATCATTACAATAAGGAGAAAAAATGCCATCAAATACGATAATAAAAAAGTATACGTTGTGTTTAATAAATCTAAATTGAGGATGGTCGCAGAGAGACGAAACGTGTGACGACAATCCTACTGCCTCTATTTGAAGCAGCATCCAAAAGTGCCTGTAGAAAGTTAAGACAGAATTTCGAAATTATTTTTAATAAGGGAGATACAGAGGAAAAAAGAAAATCGATATTTTTACATTTTCACCAATATGTCAAGAACAATTAAGAAAAAATTGATTCCGTTAATGGATATGAATTAGGCAATGACTGGTGCAACTTTTCTTCCATTTAACCGAATCTGTAACTCTGACGGTTTAGGAGATCCCTTAAGTGCACACCCAATTTGAAACAGCCGGTATAGAGTTTCTAAAAAGGTAAAACAGCTCTTTTTTCCTAATTAGTTACCTCATTTTAATAATGCCAGTGATATGAAAAAATATAAATTAGGATTTGTAAATAATAGGGTGACGGGGGGAATGAGAACCATATGAGGAAAAATCAATATATTTTGAAAAATATAAAGTGCATTCTGTCAACAATTTTATACTGTTTCGCATAAGGAAAAACCATTAAAATATCGTATATATCATTCCTGTCATTAACAGAAATTATAATATATTCATTTAAAACAAAAATGGAATTGGTTTTTATTGCCCACATGTTGAGGTAATGAGAACCATGAAAGGAAGCAAACCGACTGCTGCCTAAATAAACTTGTTTTAACAAATAACTAGCTGCAGTTAATAAGATAAACAATACACTTTTCTTTCGTAACACAACATAAAATGTAATACTGAGAAAAATACGAAAATAATAATAAGAATACTTGAACATACTTGTTGAAGTATTAGGTGCAAAAATCATATATCCAGCTAGTTTACTGTGTTGTTGTTTTACGGGTCCTCGGTATCTTCATCAACAAAACATACTTTTATAATATCAAGAATAATAAGAGTCACCTGTGGGTAATAATAACTTGGCTCTCATTACCCCAGATAGTATTAATATTTTAGATATGAAAATTAGAAAATAAAGCATAGATAAGCGAGAAACCAAATACTAGAAATATATATATAAATATATTAACAACTTAGTAATATGAATTCAAAACATTGTCCAAAAAATATTATCTGACTATTTACTTTCTCGATTAAACATGACGAAAAATAACAACACAAGCCTTAATTTGGAAAATTTGGAACAAGTTTTCACTGTTATTACTACGCATTATTTTTTGCGATAAATGGATATTCCATGTGTCCTGGGCGGGAAGGGGTACTGCTTCACCAAATTTCAATTTTTTTCGTTTGTTAGTTATACATAAACTACGCTGCTCTTTCTGCCCGCAGACTCTCATTACACCACGCTCCCCTACAAAAACTCCCTTCAATTTTTTTTTAAATAATTTAATAATTTATTTTTGAAAGATTTGAAAGGTACATTTGAAAGATACATTAATTTACAGAGCCTCTTTACACATTCTTGTTTCTGTAGTTACAATTTGCTATGTAACAATAATTGCACATAGAATGGCAACAGCAGTATATAATTCAAAACAGTATCTAACAAATCTAACGCGAATTTGTAATCTGAACAGCATCTGACAATCTAGCGAATGCCTATCGATATGAAGAAAAATTAAACTATCATTATACAAAGGAAAAAGAGAAAAAGAAGAAAAGAAATAAATTCATTTGCGTCGCTAATGCCCGATTGCACCAATTTTTTAAGCAGAGCTTAAATTTAAGTTGTGTGTAGAATATGATATTTACGTATGGTCAGCATAATGTCAAACACATCCTGATTGACATTTAAACTTCAACTTAAGTATCAATTAGAATGTGACTAACATTTTGATAAATCTATAAATAATGTCATAGTCTAAACACCACTTAGATTTAAGTTCTGCTTAAAAAGTTGGTGCAACCGGGCATAAGTCATAGGCTTGTCAGCGACGCCCCATATCAAACTAGAATTAAGTTATTCATTTATAATTTTGTCACTTTTGAAAAGCGTCTATTATTTTAATTTTTATTATTCCATTATACGAAAATATTTATGAAATAAACAAAAGCACGTGCCCTTGTAAAATTATTATTTACTATTAGGTACTCTTATCGTATGGTCGGTCAGCACACGCACACTCGTGGGGAGTTGTAGTTCGATTAAACGGGCAGGTGCATTACCTTGATAAAAATTTAATTTAAAAACTGTCGCTGGTTTCCCGGCAGCCGTTTTAATGTAATCCAAAGGTGTAATATTTATTGCATTGGAACGGAAATGGATTATTATTACTAAACTGCTCCTTCATTACGTATTCCCCCGTCGGCTTACGTTTGTTTACCACTGTAAAGCCGCAGCCGAGCGAGCGTCGCGAATTTGTGGACACTTCGAACAAAATTCTGCAAAAGCATTGTCGCAAATTTCACGTTCGGAGTCGTTTCGTCATTGGTTCGCTTGCGCACCGCGAAATTCTCCTCTTTCACCTTTAAATTACATGGCCAAACTTAAATTATCCTTGCACATATTTGAGAGTGTTTAAATCATTATAATCTGTTTATCCCGCTTTATCTAAACTTTGCTATTTCGTTGGTTAGCAGAAAGACTTTTCCCTACGGAGCAGACCCTTTTCTCTCTACCCTTGTAATTTTATTTTACTCACTCTCCAGTTCGTTACCAACTTTCATTTTTGGGTAACGTACGATAATTTATTCATATGAATAATGAATGTAACCAAATTAATATAGCGTATGCTAATGCAACATCGTTCGTGTGGTGTACATATATTCAATGTACAAATTCTTGCATTTCTTGCATTATGTTTATGTAAGCAATATTTCAGGTATAAATAGTTATAAATAGTCTGTTATCTACATTATTTGGAAAGGAAATTAGCAGTAACAAAAAATTTCGTTATAACGTAAATATAATTTTAAATGTTTTATTTTATACTTGCACTTTAGTAAATTAGTACCTCCCTCCCTCAAAAAAAGATAGTCACTCTTAATTTTGAAGAAAAAAATTGCAATAAAAATACAAATAAATCAATATTAAATTTACAAAATCGGTGGTATACGATTGTTTTTTTTTTAAGTTGATTTTATTCCGTAAGCTAATTTCTTTGTAATGTTTCTATTTAGATATAGATCTTTCTAAATCGTAGACCTTCCTTAATCTCTTAAAGAACGTCTTAGACTCAGTTTTTCGATTACAGTTTAACATTTTAATCTTCAGTTTATTCCTATTGCTCCTATGGGAATAAACTAAAGATTAAATTTAAACTGTATCGCAAAAACCGGGCCTTATTCACCATTTGGAAATAACAGTGAAAATATTCCCACACTGAGAAAAATGTATATTAAAAACCGTGTTGTAAAAAAAGTATCATTAATAATAAAATAAATTGTTTTAAAAGTAGCAAAATTGTTTAAGTAAAGCAAGTACATTTTTCTCTTAAAAGAATTGACAATGTGATTATATTACATTAAGCATATGATTTTGTAACATTTATGAGTTCGGCCTGCAGATATGATGTTTACAACATAAAATTTGTAGGTCAAAAAGCGATCGAAAGATGTCACTACTTAAATTGTTCATTACTTTCACATCGCAATGCCATATAACCTAGAAGAAATCGGTTTGGTTTGCAGTGGAGTTCATAGACAACACAACATAACATAATATATTTATGTTTTCTATGGTGGAGTTCTGGAGCTACGGTTCTGTTGATGAAGGCCCAATGAGGCCTTAAACAGCTGTACAGAGCATGCTCGAGGAATCCGCTGTAATCAAAACCGATTTGCACAATTTTTTTACAAAATTTGTATTTTAATATACGTTTTTTCTTAAATCGAGTACTTATTTTTTTTGGTGCAGCTGCAAAGGTTGGTGATCGTGTGAATCCCGTAGCTTCTTAGTGTGTGTTTATAGTGGAGCGACGAGCCGAGAGTAGAGCCAAGCGACGAGCAGAGCGGCGCGTTTAATAAAGAAGCGAGTGTTTATAGTAGAGCGGCGAGCAGAGAATAGAGCCAAGCGGCAAGCAGAGCAGCACGTGTTAAGAAAAGCGATTATTTCTAGTAGAGGTTCATAGTCGACATTAAGATGCCGAAGGAAAGGATGCAACGGTTTCTGTTAGAAAATTCCTCTCTTAGGATAGTATATTTAAGTGATTGTTTTTCTAACAGTTTTGGAAAAACAAATGAAATTTATCAGAAACGCAGAGAGGATGGGTGAATTTCATCATTTATACAACGATTTGCGGCAACAGCCTGAAAAAAATTTTCAGTGTACATTTTAATGTTTTATTTTCGATGCAAATCTTCGGACGATAGCGGCGAGCCGAGCGTAGAAATCAAACTGATTTGATTTCTTTGCTTGGCTCTCCGCTAGGGTCGAACAGCCTCGCTATTCGACGCGCTAGTATAAACGCTCTCATTTATGTACGGAGTTTGTTTTCGTCGCTCTGCTCGCCGCTTGGCTCTACTCTGGGCTCGCCGCTCCACTATAAACACACACTTATCTGTGCGTAGATATAAATGTTAAAATATAAATATATTAAACGATATTATATTTTATATTTTAGCCATTTTAGAATATCTTTTTATAAATTTAAATATATAACAGTTAATATAAATATGTTTTTAAGTTAATAAAATGATTTTGCTGTCACATATAGTAATATAAATTTTTGTAAAAATTACTATATTTATATTTACTTTTACAACGTAATTCTCTCCGTGCAAATATCTTCTTTTTAGGCTCAGTTTTACAATCGTGGAATAAGGAGGGAACAACTGTTCGCCGAATATCCTTTAATGTTCCTCCATATCTACGTCACACCTACGTCACGTTATTCTAAGAATAAGACTTATCCGACGATTGTAAAATCGGGCCTTAATGTCTTTGTTTTAAGCGCAGCAAAAGATTCTTCTAATCTCCAGACCAACAAGGAAAGGTACTACATTATTACATGAAAATGTACATCCACTTATCTCATGTCTCCTAAATAAAATTTCATTTGAATCTTTACTGGAAGAACTCATGATTCATGTCACACATATTTAGTTATAATTATTTGTAAATACTGTGCGATCCAAAATTATTTGGATAAGTTGAATCAAAATCTTAGATTGATTCAGATCTTAGTCTGACATTTGCTTTTTGACTCCAGTCAAATCTATGACCTGTTGAAACGCTCTCGAGTACTGCAGTCATTGGTCAGCGGCAATGAAATTGCTTGTTATCGTATTAAAGAGTTTTAACAAACCCTTTAAATTCTTTAAATGTATCTTGAAGTTTCAGTTTTGATGGATGGTGAAACTAACAATAAGACTGATTTAATTGTTCAGAGCATCCCCTTATTTAAATAATTTTTGATCGCAGAGTATACAATATTCTGCGGCATAAAAGTTCAAATTTAATATGTTACTAGGAAATATACAATATTCATTTGTATGTAGTTAGTATTTACCATTATCAGACTATTCATTTGAAATTCAGAACGATTGATAACTTTTATTCACTTATTCTTGCATTAAATGAAAAGAGACAGCGTTAAGTGGCAATTAACATTTCATTAAAATTTATTCACGTATCTGTCCGGCCTTCGGTATCAACACGTTTATCAAAAATCAAAACAAATACTTAATAGTAATAGGAAATGAAAATTTAATTCCCACATCTGAAACTTTAGATTTAAAAGTATTATTCACGTAGGCGGGCGGCATTACCTCTTACACATTTCAATTGCCTACGAAAGCAGGTGTTACTTCATTCTGTGCAACAGAATATTAATCGTCGAAATTTTCGAATAAGGATGTGTTTACCAATCGATATGCCAATTTGGGTAACGTTTCAGAGAACATTTTTACTTAATGCAGATGTATTGAACTGAATTTTGCCCATGAATTTACAGGTGAGTTTGCTTTGTTGCTCGTTAAAAATAGGTGGCGCTTTACCCCCCGACGAAGACAAAATGTGAAACAAGTTTATACCGTAAAAGTTACTTAAAAACTTTGTCTGACATGATTTATTATCGCTTTAAATATTTTAGTTAAAAATGTGCTTTTTTAGAGCACAATCTTCAAAGTAAACCTTTCAATAAGTCGGGGGTATTATTCTGTTCGGTATTTCCTCTAAGCGCAAAAAACTTCCCATTGTCTAACTGCAATAAAACGCACAAAAAATCCTCCTTTGTGTTTTTGTGCCTTTTTGGCTGTTCTGTAAGGCCCTAACGCTTCGACTACGACCTCGCTTTTCGTCTTAGTTTGAAGGCTTCGGACAAAAACTATTTCCCTGGCTATAATTCTTGCGAGCGAAACGGGATTCCAATGCGCTCTGAGGTGTTTTACGTCCCGCGGTGCAACGTACTTTAAATTACCCTAAAAAAACTTTAAGACGTTCCTCGAAATAACTGTTTCTGACCTATTTGGATAAATAGGTACTAATTTATGACCTAAGTTAAGCGCTTTAATTTATGAAGTGTTTAAAGAAAATCGCATTCATCAAAACGTCCGGAGATTAGTTCGTTTCTGACACTTAATTTATTGCCTATTCAAGACCTATGTGTGTTCCTGCAGAACAAATAATAACTCCCTAGATGCACGTATCAATAATCAACTTTGCGTCGTAACATACTCATTATCATAGCAAATTAATGTTATTATAAAACCTGTTTGCGTTTTTGCCGACGCAAATTTACAGCTATTGGTGATTTATATTATCGATTTCTTACAGTTATAAGTGCACAAACACGTAATTTTGCGCTTCATCCTTGTACGTATTTTATTTACCAGTGCACACAAATGGAATATTAAAGATAAATGGATTACAGCAAGAATTACACCTTTTTAATTTAAATCAGGTATTACAGTTTTCTTACAAATTGTGGTTCATTACAAGAAATATATGATAATTAAAGCTAAGTTGAGTACTTAGGTTGTAATATTTCTTTGTGTTGCAACTATAATTTTTCTTATTGCTTATTAAATTTTAGTAATATGATTTAAATTTTTTTCATCAAAATTAAGTTAACATTTTTAATAAAAATATTATTTTTGGGAAACATCAGCATCGGAGCGTACATAAATTCAAATGAAGTGAATTTATTTTTATAAGTTTCGATTGCAGGAAAACATTAGACATTTCTGAATTATTTTCGAATGTCTTCTTGATGCCAATCCTTTGATTTGTTTTATAAAATTTAGCAAAATTACGTGTGTCTACAATTACACATCCGATGAATCGGAAAAGCTCTTGGTCAGCTCAGATTTGAAGTTTTAATTTTTATGAACAGATACAATAAATTGAAAATATAACTTACAGCCTCTATCGCCCAAAAGCCAACACCACATTTTCGCGGTACCTAGTAACGCTCTGTTAACCCGTTATTGGTGGCGTAATCATAAAATAAGTTCTCGTTACTGTAGTATGTAATGTATTTAGTATTTTCTAGTAAAATGAAGTATCACAATGAAACCTATTAATTTATCACCAAATTATTGTAAATAGAATGGTGTTTTTTAGAGAGGAGCAAAACTGCTCTTTTGACTGCAACAACCACGAAGTTACTTCCGTAACAAAATATTGTTCCAGCAGGTTTGTCCTGAAGTTTTATGCGAATTAGTTTTGTTCGTTATTCAGACCTGACTGCTTGCCAGATTATCTACATTTTATGTTAGCATAACATTATTCTTCACTAAAGCAGTGTCTTATTGTTAGTCAATTAGGGATATGTGCGTCGTATTGTAACACATCGTGATTAATAGTTTCTGCAAAAACCTTTAAGTTAATACATAATAACCGTATTTTTCACATTTCATACAGTAACGTATCATATTAACATCTTCAAAATCGTACAGTAATGGGTTATTTTACAACATAGCAAGCATTACTGTATAGCAACGTACTAACTACTATTATCGCCCATCAATAATTGTGACAGTTATTAATATGACAATGATTAGTGTCACTTATAATAAACATTAATAAAATCAATTTTCGCATTAAATGCGAAAAAATAGTATAGAGTGGTTTTTTAAATCCGACGTCAAGTTGGCTGTGAAACATTCATTGTTCTATTCATTGTGAATAGAACGATGAATGTTTCACAGCTAACTTGACGTCGGATTTAAAAAACCACTCGTTATAAGCAACTCGCTAGAAAAGTGTTCTCTAAACTAGTATAGCTTTTAAAGTTACTCGTTCGCTACGCTCGTTCGTACTTAAACAAGCCAAACTCGTTTAGTAAAACTTCACTTTTCTACACTTGTTATGCAATATACTATAAAATACCGTATTTTTACATCACTATTATTATATGATCAACTTTAAGGGCCGGTTTATCAATATTGGTTTAAACTCTAGTTCAAGTGAACTCAGTTCATCACTTGGTCTCAGTTCTCTGTCATATAAATTAGCTGCCTGATCTCTATTTGAAAAACGACTTTTACTCTAAAGTCAGTTTAAACTCTGAACTTAGTTTAAACCAATATTGAAAAACCAGCCCTTAATGTAATACTCTATAACTGATGTTTCGCTGCATGGCTTGACAGATTTTCCATGATTAATAATTTCTTTCAAGATTGCTCTGAAAAAGTTGCGAACTAACTATGTACTTAAAAGATATTGTTTCGTTAAAATTTTTATCTATTCATCATCGCAACATTTTAAACGTAAAATGCTGGGATCGTAATTCCCTTTTCAGTAGCCGCGTGTATGCGCTTGTTAGATAAAATTGAACTTATGATTAATCTCGGTGAGTTATTACAGAGGATATAGGGGATGAACGAACTGTAAAAGCTAGCGCTGTCCCTATGCTTAATTACCATGTAATTAATGGCCGTTCGTAATTGCTGACCGCAAAAGAATACATTTATTATAACCGGGTTTATATCGCAATTGGAACGAATTTCATATGAAGTTGTAGACAACGAGATTTATTTTGACCAGTTTTTTACATATTGCTTGGAAGTTCTTGGATTATTGTTAAATTTAAATTGTGTTGTTTTGTCAATGATAGGCGAATAAATTTTGAAAATTATTTTCTAATCTATTTTTTGCAGATCCTATGGTAGCAATTTTTGAAGTAGGAAAGACTAAACACACTTGATATTCATGAACATGAGTCTGTTGAGTTTAATAGTTCATACCCAAAGGCAAAGATAACATTAATGTTGAGGGGTGTGGTTTTAATTAATCCGACATATTTATTTACATTGTTTACATTGGATCAGTGAAGAGGGCAAATGATTGCGTGTAAATTGGTATTACAATTACAATTTTGTCTATCTTATCAACATCTTTAATGCTTAGATTAAGGCGTGTCTAATCTCAGCGTACAAATGAAATTATGTTGTAATAACACGGTTTGCAGTCATCAATTATACACAAGATTCTGTACCAAAAAAGTAAACAAACGCCTCTATTTTTCTCCCGTTTTTCTTTTCGCGTCCAATTCGATTCGAATTAAGAACATTTTCAAGATTGCACATGTGATTCAGTGTGAGCCAGGCGACTAAGTAGAGAGCGAATCCGTGTAGGTTGGCGTAATTCAGGCTGGCGAATGCAAATTTCCGGCATAAATTCCCCGAATTAAGAATCGCATAATTTTCGGGTAATCTTATTTAGAAAATCTGAAAGTCTGGCCCTGCTCTTAAATTTCTAAGCTAAGCCGCGTCTGCCATAATGGATTAGGGTTGAGCCTTTCGCCTAAGCTAAGTGCGAGACGAATCCACGGCCCGCTGAATCTGACAGTCTAGTCCCCTCCGCTCCTTCTGGCCCCTCGAACACTCCATAAGCCTGACCCTAATCTGGCTAGCTGACAGCTCGCCAGCTGCTTACACGTAGGGCTTGTATCAGACGTATACTCTTCTCGTTATTTATTACTTTTTCCTCTCCGCGTTTAATATGTTTTTAATTTAAATCCTGCTTTGCATGCATGTAAAACAGATTTAACGTATTATTTTGCTTCATGATCAAAAATACTTTTTTTTGTTGACGTAATACCTAATGATTATGTTTCGTATAATTTTACACACTTAAAAAACATTGGAGAAATGTCTGATGACGTTATTTTTCTTTTACATTCTTAGAGCTACACATTATTAACTAAATTAAGGGGGCCAAAATGCTTTAAAGAAAGAATGTAATTCTTTGTTATATTTTCATTACTGTTAGCAATGGTAACCTTCGTAATTTTTATTTCCGAAAAGATAAATTTAAATATCTCTAAAGATGTTACCTTTAAAAAACGGATATGAATATGTAGCAGCAGTTACCAAATGTTATAGGCGTATATACGAGGAGCGTTCAAATATGAGTGAGAATTTAGTTGCCTTGAGCATAGAAAACAATGGATGAAAACAAGCGCTCTGGGTCATGTTCTGGCATATTCCAACTTATCATAAGCAATAATCAAATTCTTCTCATTTACGACTGCCAATAATAAATTAGCATCTCAGAGAAGAAGTACCGTGTTTTGTTGCACAACATATAATCTTTAAATTTTTAGGGAATGAAAGTGTTTTATCATCTGAAATCTTTACAAGACTTCAAGTCCAGTTAGAGGATGAATTGATTGGGCGAAAAAATTTCGAGAAGATCGAGAATCGCGTAGAAAACATATCCCCTGTGAGACGACCGAAAACGTCCTTAACTCCTGACAATGTTGGGACGATTGATCAATTTATTCGGGTTGATCATTGGATAACTGTGAGAAAATTGTCAGAAGAAGTTGTTATAGCTGTGGGAAGTCATTTGCTTTCACCATTGAAACAGTTTTTAAGTGGCCATAAATTTAGGGATAATAAAGAACTCATTACAACTGTGCAAAACTGGATACGCACGCAACCAAAAACCTTCTTCGAAAATAGTATACGTAAGCTTCCAGAACGTTGACGCAAGTGTATTGCAGTCGAGGGGGACTACGTTGAAAAATAGTATGTAACACGTTTTTGTTTCATTGATAATAAAGACGTTTTAAACTCATTCTCACTCATATTTGAACGCTCCTCGTATTTTAAATTTGGTGATTCAAAATTAATTACAGATTTGGATTTTTTGACAAAAGTTACTGACAAGTACAGAAGTTAATACATATTGACAATTTCTCAATTGTATAGGTTTCAAATGAGTGTTCTATTATAGTGGTCATATCCCTCAGTAAAGGAATTGTACAGAATTCTACATTTTTTAAAAAGTGAACATTCTATAACCGGGCTTTTTAAAAGTGTCGGATTTTTCACTCTTTATGTAAAATAACAAATCAATAAGTAGAGCATAATAACGAAGGACGATATGATCAGTATAATGGGTAAAATGGTCTGCACTGTTTTCAATATTTTGTAAGTGTTCGTCTGAAAAATAGTAATTATTAGAAATGACAAAGAAAAAGAAAGGATGAAAAGAACGTATAGCTAAACGAATAATAAATTATTATTATTTATTCTGAAGAAGCTGTCAAACGTACAGCGAAACATCGACATATATACTGGTTTCTTGAATTCTTATTCTCATTATTATTCTAACAAATTTAACGATAATCTTTAACGGATGAGAAATTGCTTCAATTAGAAAACGTATTCGTTGTCTGTATATTTATTTTCATAATAGTTACAAGAGTTGAAACTAAAGAGGAGTTAAAAAAAAAATTATAATAAGTATAACATGTTTGGATATGCTTTTGACGATATAACAGTGCTTTCCAAAAAAGAGTTTGGTGTGCTGTTTAACTGTTACACGCAGATCTAGAATGCTGATATAACTTCAAGGAAGGTCAGTTTAAATATACATAAACCTGTTATTTTATATTTGTTTAGTTCTGACATTAAGAACTTAGTATTTAATAACTTTGGCGTACAATAAACAATTAATTTTTTAACTAAACATTCCAAGAATTAAAGCAATATTAAAGAGTTTACATTATGATACTTTTATACGAAATTCTTTGCTTCAAGATACTTCCAGATAGGGAATTTTGATCAAATCATTGCGGATATTTAGATTGTTAATAAAAACGGTATTAAATTGCCATATAATAATAAAAAAATATATATTATAGAAGCAATATTTTATAAACTATTTCTTAATGAAATTGCGTCGGCTGTCTAAACTAAGCTTTTCTTGCAACATAAGCGCAATGGTTCTAGCCGGAGATGTGTTAAAGCCATGGGTTATTCTTGTGTATTGGAGGCCGCTGCCCTCTTTGTGATGGCCTCCGCATATATATCATGGCTGCCTATGATTTGTATACACCCAAATATTTCAATCTAGATCAATCGTGAATTAACAGTGGTAAAAAGCGACGCCGGCAAATCAGCGCAGCCGGAATCGATCTAAACAAATTTAAACGGTACACGCATGTGCGCCAACGATAAGATTATCTTCCCCGTTTTATTTCGCATAAAGCACAAATATTTAAATGCCCCTACTTGCGCGAAAACTGCCCCAAACAAGCGATTATAAATAGCTGTTTAATTTGGCTAAACGTTTATCCAGTCATAAACTAGATGATTATCTGACGTTGCCTGTATCCCATTGTGTATTTTATTCACGTCATTTGTACTGTATAATGATCACACTTTTTTTCCGTACAACAGGTAGGTCCTTAATATGACCTCGTCCCGAAACACGTTCGATGATTTTATCAGGATATTTAGGCACAAACCCAAATGTTTTCATATTATCGAAATTAAATTAGTTCTTTTAACGAACGCAAACCGACTTTTATAACGTAAATCATATAATTAATACGTATCACATAAACGTCACACTTTCATCGTCGCTACATAAATTACATAAAACAAAAAATTTATGGAGTAATTATTTTAACAGATCCAGCCTCTGATAGAACGCACTGATAGTGTAGAGGCGATAAAATGATCCTCTTTAATTATGTTATAAATCTACGTCAAACAAACCAGAACACAATATCTGGCGGTTAACCTACAATAAAGATGAAATGTTAAATTGTAACCTTTCTGTTTGTGCGCGGCTTAAAGTTTTAGCCATGTTTTTATTTATATGATTCTTTATGATCCGTAAAAGGATTAACTTTTTTCCTAGCTTGAAATTTTAAATGGTATGAATAAAATACACAAATCTGAGAACAGAGTTTAAAGATTAATATGAAATTCATACTATATGTTACGGATGGAAGTAAGTATCTCGTAAAAATAACGGAAATGAACTTAGGGTATTCAAAAGTGTGAAGAAATGCTATTTGTATGCAGGATGGATTTAACAATATTGCCAGCAATTCGGTAATTTGCAGCACCGTGAAGAATCCTAAGTTCGATTTAATTCTAAATTTTATGGGGTCAAATGCTTTAAAGGTAATACCAGTATAAAATAAATTTAATTAACATAATAACTTGAAAAATAAAGAACATTACTTTTTATAATTAATTTGCTTACATTTTATAACAAATACTCCTGGTTACGACATGGTTTATTGCATTTCTAATGTCTTAAACACTCGGTATAGAAAGAGGACATGAGATATTAAAGCTACTGTTATTTTTTTCGCTAAGGATACAAATTCGAATTCTTTGTCTACACGTCCTTTTTCACACTTTACAAAATAGCTTAGATCTATGTTTTACTAACATCACTGCTGATTATATTCATATTTATTTATTATTTATGATGATTTGCAGTAGACTAGTAATCGGCGGCGGAGTTCAATTTAGTTTCGTCTGTCAGGTGTTACTGCATTAGGAATGTTTGTGATTCGACACTTCCATTCTTATAAAAATAAGGATGTCTCCTTTTTCTTTGTTTTGGAAATGTCACCTTATTAAAACGAAGCTAACAGTATAAGTACATAAAACACTTTTTGTCAGCTTCAGTCACTTCACAAGGGCCGGTATTACAGAATTAGTTTAAACTGCAGTTTTGCAGTTAAACTTCAGATTTTAAGAAATCCCCGTTTTATGCCGGTCGATGACAATATAGCTTCTAAGTTTAAACGACAATCATTGGTTGAAGAGAAGATTAAATTTACTGATAAAATAAATTAGTTTTGATCGAGTTTTCCTCATTTTATTGTCTAACTTGTCTTTACTCATTAGTTTGAAAATGGATTATTATCATTATACTGATCTGAAGTTTTACCTTTTAAAATGCTATAATACCGGCCCTGAGAATTACTTTAAGAGTCTAGGAGAAGAAATTCTGTCACTGTCCAGCAGTCAGCATCATTTAAATTGCTTTAATGTAGTAAAGAAGTTCAAGAAAAATTCCTGAACCTTAGAACAAAGACGCATAACGTGTATATGCCAGTTCGTAAAGCCAAGAGTTGGTGAATTCAAAGGAAAAAATACGTTAGAGCATTGTCACCTTACTTTCAAAACCTTCTATGTCCATTTTATTCAAAAATGAAGTTCTTTACAACTTTGGATCCAATAAAGTCTAACATAAGGTTATAAAAAAACCTACGAGTATCATTAGGTTTGGTGAACAAGACGCACAAACTTTTTCAGACATGTACGGTTATATAACACGCGAAAATAAGAAGTTTATTCATTCCATAGTTTTGAAAACCTCATGTTTATAAAAATGTATTTAGGAGGTTTTGAAAGTAAGGTGACGATATGTGCTAAAGACAATGATTACAACAATCAGCTGTTGGAATATAAGACCAGTCTATTGCAGTCTTTTTGATTAATACAATATATTTTCTCTCTTGTCTGACTAACTAAAGAAATTTCTAAGTATTACAGATCAATTTACAGACGATATACATATTACGAGCCCTGCGTCAAAAGTATTCGCCTACCTCCCCTTTGGTAAAGAAAGATACAGTTAATAAATTACTCAGTGGAAGATTATTTTTCTAGAATAATAATACTTTTGACGCAGGGCTCGTATATACAGGCTGAGTAAAAAAAAAAACGCTTACGCGAATAGCGTCGGTGTTTAATTGTCGGATATGAGCAGTCAAAAAATCAAATGAAGTGGCAGAAAAAACTCTACAATATACCCTACCTTGCGTCTTTAATACATTTAAGACAGCTGCATGACAGCTGTCAACTTTTGTTTTTTGAATGCAAGCACTTATTTTTCCAAATAATAGAAGAAAAAATAAAAAGAAATAAATAAATTATTAACATGAAATGACGTAGTAAATAGTTGCTGAACAATAAATGATATTTGTTTTACGGTGTGTCTATAAGTACTTCCTCATAAGCAAACAAATGACGATAACTGTCAACATTTTTCTTTGTTGTCAGATAGTTCAGTTTCTTGCAGTTTATAAAACTAAAAACATGAACAACAAAGAATTAACTGATGTGTTTTTAATTTATTTTGAATGATAGAAAAATAAATTAAATATGCAGAAATTATCTAAATTAGTTCTACATCTTTTTAGTTATTTAGTTGTTGCTCATATTTTCAATTTTATGAACTAGAAGAAACTAATCTGACAACAGAACACTTTTTTGCCAGTTGTCGCCATTTGTTCGCCTATGTGGAAATATTTATATTATTTACTGTAAAAGAGGCATCATTTATTGTTTAGCGACTGTTTATTACGTCATTTCATGTTAATAATTAATTTATTTATTTTAATTTTTTTCTATTTTTTGGAAAAGTAAGTGTTTATTGTAGCTCAGCATTGAACGCAGAATAAAAATCCTTTCGAAATTTATTACAATGTTATATCGCTGCATTTAAAAAACAAAAATTGACAGCTGTCATTTATCTTAAATGTAATAAAGACGCAATAAAGACGTATAGCTAATGTAGAGTTTTTTCTGCCATTTCATTTGATTTTTGGACCGCTCAAATTCCACAATAAACACCGACGCTATTCGTAGGCATTTTTTGGGACTCACCCTGTATGTACAGTGGAAACGATTCAAATCGTTACCTTTACACACTAACCTTGCCCTTATGGAAACAACGGCTTTCGTTGCAATTGCAATTGGTTTGGGTCTCCCCATTCATTTTGCCGCTAAAGTTTAGGTAATTCGTAACGATTTACTTGGCTACCAGTGTACATATAAGCATAGGTCAAAAATCATGTATCGTAATTGTTGGTACTAACATAAAATCTTCCTCGTAATTATTAACATTCCGTCTCGTCGTCCTGATTAGATTACAAAGGAAGAGGCTCATTGTTTTAGGCCTGGTTTTTTCACCTCCAGTTAACTTTATCTGACGGTTTATTCCCATAGTAACAATTGTGATTACAATCGTTACTGAGGCTCGGTTTTTCGATCTCAGCTTAACTTTAAACTTCAGTTTATTTCCATTGCTGCTGTAGGGATAAACCGAAGATTAAAGTTAAACTGCGATCGAAAAACCGGGCCTAAGGGCCGGTTTCACCAAACTGGGTTAAATTTCTTCTAAAACGGGGTTAAGAAAACGCGATTAAAACTTAATCTTACATTTTAAACGAGTTTAATGCGCTCGTGTTTCACCAGTGATATTACTAGTGACGCTAATCGAGATTAATTAAGCGAGTTTTAGTTTCACGATCTCGTCGAAATCGCACGAAAGCAATCGAAATGGGTACAGTGTACCTGTTGTCGTTTTGAAAAGAGCTGTCAGTGGAAAAGGTGCCTATTATTTTTTTATAGATAATTTTGTAATCATGGCAAGTACATCTGTTGTTGAAATGGAAAAGAGGAAAAGGAAAAGAAGTCCTAATATGACGGCAGGAAAGAATTTTTTTTTGAGTAGATTTAGTTACAGATCACTTTAATGTGATTGAAAATAAACGGACAGATACTGTCACACAGCTACAATAAGCGGAGGAATGGGAGGAAATTGCCCGCAGCTTCAACGCCATAAGCAGTAGTTGCCACAGAAGTCCGGAAACTTTGAAGGCAGCGTGGGAAAATTTGAAAAAATATACAAGTATTTGCCAATGAGCGGATGCACACAGTAACCGGTACCGGTGGCGGACCAGTTTTGCAAAAGAACCCACCTGTTAGAGGGAAACTCCAACCGCTCCTCAATTGTTCAAGAATTACAAGGGTAGATTGTTTGGAAAGCCTGAAACGAGTTTGAAAATCCACATCGTCGTAGTCATCAAAATAATTGTTTCTTTCACAAATCCATCTTGGCCGACGTCTAAGAATAAATTATTCTTCTTCGCTATCATCATTAAAAACCAGATCATACAACTCTTGAGCCATTTTTACTATTTTCGCAATGAAAACTACTAATCGCGATTAAAGTACTTAACTTGTGAAAAATGGACGTTTAACGCTAAACTCGATTAATCAAAATTAAACGCGATTTAATGTATGGTGAAACGCATCAAATGGTTAACCCAGATTAACTGCACTCGTAATCGAGTTTAAAATACTAAACTAGATTGGTGAAACTGGCCCTAAGGGGGGCCACATAAAGTTAACTGGAGGTGAAAAAATCGGGCCTTAGTAGATTTTCTGTAATGCGGGCATTTTATTGATCATACTTTTATCGCTTAGTATGCCCAGGCAGAAATATTTTCGTGAAATTTTAGCTATTGATTCATTTGGTTCGACAATTATTTTTTATCTACTCGAAATCAGAGGAAGAGAGTAGAGTAAAATTTAATTTAATGAAGGAAGAAATACTATAAGAATTGAAAATCAAAACTACGTATGTATATTACGTTGGATATCTTGAAGCAAGGTTTTCCTATCGCTGATGCCTTTCCTGTGGTTTACTTCTACGTACCACCGTGACATTGGCGAGAAAATTCTCTACTGAACGAAACGGGTGATGGTGCCAAGTCCGTGCTATATACACTATATGGTTGCAATTCCAGTCCACCGAGTTCTTCTAGGTTTCGGCGACTTCTTTCTTTCCTGCTGGAGAAGTGCGAGATTTTTTTTTCGACCAGTGTGGTATATCTTTCACGTAAATTTTCATACATCCGATCGAATTGCTCGCGGTACAATTCAGCATTATTCGTTCAGCTTACTCGTTCAAATACTAGTTCAAAATGGATGCCATCCTCCTAATTCCACCAAACACAGAGCATTATCTTTGCTTCGAAAGCTTTACATTTTAGGACAAGTATTGTGGACTAGCCTCAGTTTAATCACTGATTTGATCTATTGGGATTACAAAGACAAATCCTTTTTTTATCACTAGTTATAATTCTTTGGAAGAAACGCTGATCCTGGGAGTTAGCAAGCAACTCATTGAGATACGCATATGCTGCAGTGCCTGTTCCTCTGGGTATTTCTCTGCTTGCCTTCCCTAATTTGCGAACATGACGACTTATGGTTTTTCGTGAAGGTCCAAGCTCTCGTGACAATTACCGCTTGCTGATGGCTGAAGATGCCTCAACACTTTGAAGAAGGGCTTCCTGATCTATAATTGTTTGTCCATTCTAGATTTGTTTATACCAGTTTTGCACGTTGCGATCCGAGATGATATCCCGTCCTTCCACCTCACGTAATATGCGAGCAACATCATATTGCCAAAATCTCTATTGTATTCTATCTTCTTGCAACACTTGTCAGTTGTCACTATCAAATGTAATACATTAGGGGTGGGTTTACAGAAAAGAAATAAAATATTTAATTACGATTAACTATTTGATTGAGCTTAAAATTCCTGTTGCCATAGAAATCAAATTGTTAAACTAAGGCAACGCGAATTTTAATCTCAATCAAATAGTTAATCGTAATGAAATATTTGATTTCCTTTCTGTAAACCCACCCTAGGGCTTTTCTTTCCTTCATTTTTTGTTATTTAATGGACGAGGAATCGAGTTCGGAATACCCCTCGTACCTTTAGGTGTGAACTGCTAAGGTCATATTGTCAACTCTACTAGAATTTAACCGAACACGAGGGAATTCCACGTAGAACACCAACGTAAAAACAGTTAATTTGACATTGCAGCGCGATCTGATTGATATTATATTAACGTAAAATATTTTTAGAATTACTTGTTGAAACCACAGTAATAATAATAGAAGAAAGGTATAATTAGGCATTTACGAAAATTAACCTGGTGGATACACTGTACTCTGTTTTTCTCACTCTTACATGCACTAAGTCTCTTAATGTTCTCTCTTACACTTCTGAATTTTCGTAAACGCCTATTGTTTTTTGAGCAATGAAAATAGTCAAATTGACATTAAGTTCTGAGGTTTGGCATTTTCATTATTATACGTGCAGTTCTATCAATTTTCTGATACGTGCTAAATTTTCTGTATGAAAAAAAAAGCGAAAAAAGACTTTCCATCCTTTGACAAGAAATTTCAGATTGTTGAAAATAGAAGAAATTCTATTTTTTTCAGGCAATTTGTGATTTAGTCTAAGTTTTGATATAATTTACTGTGAGATTTTCAAGACATGAAACCGAATCTAAAGATAAATTAAAGCAGATTGTATACGTACATATGAGATTGCCGACGGCTGCTGATAAGTGGAGAAAATATGTCTGGAAAATCGTCCAAATATATGCTTTCACCTTCTCATAAGTCGTTGCAGAAAACTATGAATTAGAATATGAACTGAGTGACTACCGCCTGCCCCCCTCTCCTTCTGTCCTATTCATTAGGTTTGACCTGACCTCATTGAACCTATTAGTTATTCCTGTAAATTGAAAAATTTGAGAAATTTTTTCAAATAATGAAATAATAAATGCTGCGAATTAGTGATTTGTTCCCCAAGGTGACTAGTTTTATTTTAAGCATTTCCAAAAAGTTTATAAGTTTGAATATGTTGAATAAATTATGTGATAATTTACTTCCTGTTGTGTTAGAAACTTATCAAACTTTCCAAAACAAAATATATTTTAAAATTTAGGCAACCAGAACTAAAAGAACTTTTACGACTTTAATTAATGATTAACTGCAACCTAGTTTCTTAATCGTTGACAATTTGGTAAACTAATAGATATTTGTGGTTTTAAAATATCTTTGGCCCTCTGGAGTACAAATTAATACTGAAAATAATGTGAATTGGTTTACGTGAAAGTTACTGTTAACGTGTTAACCTTCCAAAACTACATAATACACTTTATTCTGAAATAATATTTTATTGTAATAATATTTTTATATGCGTACTGTCAAAACAAATGTTTAATTTCTAGTGTCTAAAATTGGTACTACTTAAAGAACAATTGATGACCCATTTATGTAAATAGATTCTCGAGTTCCACTTATCTGCCACCTACATTTGATGGAAATCTATGCTAGATTTATTTACGCCACGTACATTTTAATTTACAGTCGGTTTGTATATACCACCTAGCAACTAATTTAAAATTTATGTAAGTGTTCAACTACCTACCGCGTCGCGATACGTTAGGCGAATAACTTATTAACGTTGCCTTATAAAAGAGGTGCGAAACAGGCGCCCGATACTGCAATTTTTATTCCGCACACATTTGAATAATCGTAAATCTTGAACGTTCCTTTGATTGCCTATTGTGTGGTCTAATACTGGTATTTGTTTGACAGTAAGCGTACTTCTAGGCCTGCAGTCTTTAAATATTTTTGACTTCGTCATACTAAGTAGATAGAGTTTTATTGACGGTACTTAACTTACATACTTAATTGTGTTCTATTAACATTATAAATTAGTTATTTAAAACAAATTATCATCACTTAATTGAACATTTGATTCTAATGTTTGTTTTTTTTTTGTTACACAGATTATTTTTATCCATGTCGAGATTTAAAGCAAATTATCATCAGTTAATTAAACAATTGTTTCCTAACGTTCTTTTTTTTACTACGCAGATCAGATTTTATCCATTTCAACCATTTCAATATTGACAAAAAAAAACGTTATAATGAGACATTAATACTCGCTGTAGAAAAGCTTTTTTATTTAATAATAATTACTGTAATAATTCATTCGCTTGGTCGTTTTTAAAATGTAGCTTTGCAATTTCGCATTTGAATTTCAAATTTATATTTGGCGGTTATATCTTCTGTACGTCGGAGTGCCTAGAAAATCCGATGACTATCTACGAGTTCAGCTATCCGCCGCTAGTTGCGCAATTCGATTGGTGTCGCCCTCAGCGGATTCTAACGTGTACTACCTGGTCTCTGCTTTCTATCTCCATCGCACGCGATCAATAAGGACGTTCTGTTTCGAATTGGCGGCGCTTTGAAATTCGAGCCGGCGCGGCTTTCTGTTACATTAGAATCGCTTCTAAAGACGTTTGTTAAAGCTCTTCTACATAAGACATCTAGGTTGACTTTAATTTATTTGATTGTCAAATATGATTAAATTTTTAATTTTGACATTGAAAATAAAACTTTTGAGATATGATAGAAAATGGTCGTGGTAATTAATTATCTGAAAACTAAAAAATGTAAAATTTGGTTACTATCATGATCTTTTTTTTATCAGACATATACAATAGGGTGGGTCGAAAAACCAAACTTTGAGATAATTTTACCTAATAGCAAAATTATGTTGTCTTTTAGTGATATTATGACACCTACGAAATATTTTTGAATTTAATTAATATTTAGAGGGTGCGCCTTACGTTTGAATTTTTGAAATTATACGAGAAAGGCCATATAGTATGCCATGAAAAGTTCGTATTTGCAATAATAATAATAACAGAGTTATGATCAAAACTGTATACTAAAAGGGCAAGAGAAGGTGGATAAAATTAAAACTCGAATCTTGCAGCAACGCCTAAATTCGATAGCAAGAAAGATTTCAATATTGAATGATTTTCATTAATTTTTCTTTTGTATTATTTTTTTAATTATTAATAAATGATTATTTTATTCTAAAAACCCTATTTTCCTTGAGACATTTATGTTATATGACTACTAGAATGTATTCAAGTTATTCGTATTTCCAAGGCAAAGCGCAACCTGAAGATGATGTGCTATTTACTTTAAATTTTAGCATTACACTCTTTTCATGTAAAGGCAATATAATTTTGCTATTAAAAATCAAAAGCGCAATATTAGTTTTTTTCCATACAAAAATGACCCACCCTAATGAGCCTGATGAATAAAAACTAAGCAATTGCTTTAAGCATTGACTGATTAGCAAAAGCAAAAGCTATAAAAGCAAATGCTTTAAGAAAAAGCAATTGCTGAATTATTATATGAATAAAAATCCTAAGCATTTTCTAGCTTTCCGGATTCGTTGAAGCAATTGCTAGTACGACTTGTGCAGATTTGCTTATCTACATAGCTAAAGTAGGTACGTTAGATTCGTTATCGAAGCGATGCTCATTTTTAATAAAATGTCGGATACTAATGATCGGGATAGTTAGTAGTGATAATGAGACCGAGTTAGACAAAAAAATTATTTTTGTTAAAAAAATTAATAGAAAATAAAATCATTTTTAATAAATTGGATTTAAATTTTACATTTGTCTAATTTTGTGATCTCTAGTAATTTGACTAGAGTCTTGTATGTACGTAATCAGTTTTAAAATTGTCTTAATCAATTTATAATTGTTTACTTATTCTTAATATAGGTATTTATTTATATAAATTTTCTCTTTACTTTGAAGTCAATGTCATTCTTAAAAGAAAGAACGTAACTTTTCGTCAATCCCGAAAATTATACATATTTATTTATTATCATTCCAACCATAGATCTCGGAAGAGATATTGGTTTCATCATAGAAAAGAGGATCATAAAAACTCTTTAAATTAATAAAAATAGCGTTCCAGCAGGAATTGTCTTAGTTCTAATTTAAATTTCGACATTGATTTGTTAGTGGTAGTAGTGGCGGGCAAGGGCTGAAATCTCATTCCGCATAAAGAGGGCGTAATAGCAATTATCTGGCTAAAAAGCTCAAACCAGATACCTACAAACAAATAAATTGTTACTTGGGTCCTTTATGGTCTGATTAAAATTCCAGTAAAAGATTGAGGAGAAGAAATGGAAATTGTTGATTTCTGTGATGTAATTAATTTTGGGAATTAAGACCTAGTTTGGGCATAAAACGTTCTCGCTGTTAAACCGATGTAATTTTCTATAATCTTCTTCTAGGCATTCGTTACGTATTTTATAGTATTTATGTATACAAATATAAAGAACTGCGCCGTTATTATCGTGCGAATGCGATGAATAAGAAATTATAACTGGTTTAAGCAAATGCAAGGATGGGGCAGAGGAACCTTAATAATTTTTAAGCAAATGCTTAAATAGAAAAAGCAATTGCTACCTTTATTCATACAACATTAAGCAAATACTAGAAATTTTTAAGGACAAGCTTTTGCTATAAGCTTTTCCTTGGTGTCGTAGCAATTGCTACAAGGTCAAGCAATTGCTAAAGATTTTATTCATTAGATATTAAGCATTTACTAGTAAATTTCAAGAAAAAGCAATTGCTTAAACTTTATTCATAAGGCTCAATGGGCCTGATGAATAAAAACTAAGCAATTGCTTTAAGCATTGACTGATTAGCAAAAGCAAAAGCTGTAAAAGCAAATGCTTTAAGAAAAAGCAATTGCTGGATTATTATATGAATAAAAATCCTAAGCATTTGCTAGCTTTCCGGATTGGTTGAAGCAATTGCTAGAACGACTTGTGTAGATTTGCATATCTACATAGCTAAAGTAGGTACATGTACGTTAGATTCGTTATCGAAGCGGTGCTCATTTTTAATAAAATTAATGATCGAGATAGTTAGAAGTCTCATTATGAGTTAGACAAAAAAGATATTTTTGTTTAAAAAATTATTTTTGTTAAAAAAATTAAAGGAAAATAAAATCACTTTTAATAAATTGGATTTAAATTTCACATTTGTGATCTCTAGTAATAATCTGACTTGAGTGTTGTATGTACGTAATCAGTTTTAAAATTGTCTTAATCAATTTATAATTGTTTACTTATTCTTAATATATTTATTTATATAAATTTTCTCGTTATTTTCAAGTCAATGTCATTCTTAAAAGAAAGAGTGTAATTTTTCGTCAATTCCGAAAATTATATGTAGTGAAATCTCATTCCTATAAGAGGCGCGTAATAGCAATTATCTGGCTAAAAAGCTCAAACCAGATACCTACAAACAAAGAAATTGCTACTTGGGTCCTTTATGGCCTGATTAAAATTTCAGTAAAAGAGTGAGGAGAAGAAGTGGAAATTGTTGATTACTGTGGTGTAGTTAATTAGGACTTAAGACTAGTTTGGGCATAACAATAGAATTTCTCTCTTACTCTCCTCGAGACACCTAGAAGAACATAGTGTTTTGACGAGGGCCTTGTAAAAATTGATAAATAGAAAGTAAAGGATAATTCATCTCCTTTCTATTATCATCATTTTTAGCCAACCGTCCCTCCCACAAGTAATAACTGATAACTACAAGAAAATGTTTAATGTTTCCCTTATAACTAGGCAAGTTGCAAGGAAAATAGGAAAGGAAAATAGGAAAGGAAAAGTGAAAAAAAAGTTTGATTGAAATAAAACTGGCAACCGTTAGATTTCATGTAGTGTTTTTTAAATTGTACTGAAGATGGCAGCTTAGCTGCCGAAATACGTATCTACGGATATAAAATTATTGTGGGCGGAGGTTAATTTCAATTATGTCAATTTTATATACTAAAACTTTTGGTGAGTGTTTATAATTATGAGGTGATACTTACAGATGACAAACAGTAATATTTACTTAATGTCATCTGTAACTATAAGCTCATAATTACAACCACACAGCAAAAGTTTTAGTATATAAAATTGAAATAAAAAAGCGTCCACTTTTTTTAGTCCGCGACTGTATTACCTTTATTTGAAGTTATCACCTTTACATGAAGAATTCTTTTTTGTTTTACACAAGAAAGTCATAAAAATGATCTGGCATAATTTGGTAAGTTATTGCATTTAGTTAGTTATGAATTTACTTTAATTGAAATTTTTAAGGAATCACGAGATATTTTTTTTACATTTTCCCATGCTCAGAGGGTGTTATATTTTGTGTAACACCAAAAACAGGTACATCTTCCACTTTTATTGTCAGCATCATATTTTGCTTGTATACAATTCCTTGGAGTTCAATCCAATTTATTGTAAAGGTTTCCATGTGTATTTCTTATATTACTCATCATCTCATTATTCGATAAAAAGTACTTACCGTTAAAAGTTGATTTCAACTGTTCATGGAGGTCCCACTTAATCAGAATATTTTTAACGAAATTATCCATTGTAAAAGAGAAACACTGCAAATTTATATGAAAAATCGGCGTCGTATTCTTCCCCAGTTCCCACGTTAACAGAAACACTATAGCATGTCTATTAGGGTGGGTCGAAAAACCAAACTTTGAGATAATTTTACCTAATAGCAAAATTATGTTGTCTTTTAGTGATATTATGACACCTACGAAATATTTTTGAATTTAATTAATATTTAGAGGGTGCGCCTTACGTTTGAATTTTTGAAATTATACGAGAAAGGCCATATAGTATGCCATGAAAAGTTCGTATTTGCAATAATAATAATAACAGAGTTATGATCAAAACTGTATACTAAAAGGGCAAGAGAAGGTGGATAAAATTAAAACTCGAATCTTGCAGCAACGCCTAAATTCGATAGCAAGAAAGATTTCAATATTGAATGATTTTCATTAATTTTTCTTTTGTATTATTTTTTTAATTATTAATAAATGATTATTTTATTCTAAAAACCCTATTTTCCTTGAGACATTTATGTTATATGACTACTAGAATGTATTCAAGTTATTCGTATTTCCAAGGCAAAGCGCAACCTGAAGATGATGTGCTATTTACTTTAAATTTTAGCATTACACTCTTTTCATGTAAAGGCAATATAATTTTGCTATTAAAAATCAAAAGCGCAATATTAGTTTTTTTCCATACAAAAATGACCCACCCTAATATACAACCTTCCTATCAATATTATGTTAACAAATGTGAGTGGTATAACTTTATATGTATAAAAACGATCTTTCAGTGAATTACAGGTTAAATATAAGTAATGTATTATAAATGTAAAAACATAAATATAAAGTATGTTCCAATTTATTTCATAACGACTCAATAGGTCAACGTACATCCGTAACATTTAAAATGTTTTCACGTTGAAATTATTTGTTCAGTATAAAATGAAATTTACTTGTTTAAACGATTAGGGTTACATCAAAGACACAAAAATGTCGTGAAAATGTCATAGAGCAGTAATTAATTTATAAGAGTTTTAATAATTATGTTGCCATCAAGGCGAACTGTATTTGTCTTAATTCTAATTAATAGATTCAAAATAATTTCTGTTCATAAAATTTCTTTAAAAGTATATCTAAATCCATAAGAATTTTAACTTTCAAGGAAATTAGAAGTACTAGTTTCTTGAATGAAAACTTCAGAAATGTAACAATGTTATAGACGAATCAATTTAGTAAAATTGAGTTATCGAATAGATTTAATAATTATGTAAAGAATTACCTTAAAACATGCAAAAATGTGAAGAGGTAAATACAAAAAAAAAATAACTAAAAACAATTTTTAACAGTAATCGTGAATATTTGTTTTATAGATTTATTTTATTATGTATTTGCCTAAAATGCGAATGTGCGTTTTCAACTTTTTTACACTGGTGTTTTATGTAAATATCATTTCAAATATTTTAATATACGAGGCTTCTGCCGTAAGTAATGCCTGTTGGTCTAAAATTTCCTTAAATGAAGAAGTAACATAGGGAAAACATATAAAGCATTTATTCAAACCTTAAAAGCTACAAAACACTATTTCTCAACATAATGTCCTTCCCTTTCTAAACATCTGTGCCATATTTGAACCCATCGCATCGCTCAAATCCAGTTTGGACAAAAGATTTATCCGTATTTTTCACTCATTGTTCTACAGCCAGTTTTATGTCTTCCAGTGAGTAAAATCTGATTCCTTTTAAACTTTTTTTGGACGGGGCGATGATGTGTGACACCATTCCTTTGATTGATTTTTGGTTTCTGGATTAGATCATGCGTAGAGACCCATGTTTCATCTCCAGTCTCTACATTGTCAAAAACGGATGGTCCATGTTCCCCGAGAGAGAGTTTATGAAATCAGCGCAAATCTCCGTTCTTTTTCCTTGAGTTCATAGGTTAACTGACATGGAACCCATATCCTGTACATACCTTAGAATATCTAAAATCACGAACACTGTTCTCCACAACTTCATGTCTTCGTCCCAAAGCTTTAACAATATTCTGAACCATCAATCTTCATGAATAATTGCATCCATATTCCTGGTCGTGGTTTATCAGAAAAATTTTACCCACCGTAAATTTGTTTATCCATCTATGCCGATATCAATTATTGTCGAAACGTCATATATACTGACTGACAAAAGTAAAAGAACACCAAGAAGTAGTCTTGAACTGATTTTAATATATTATATTTAAGTGCTCAAAACAAGTAAACGATCAACATTTGAAACAAAACAAAAGAACAATACAGAAGTTAACATTACTAATGCGTCGCCCCGCCGTGGTGCTCTATGACCCTAACACGTCGTGGCATTGAGTTGATGAGATTATCAATTTCCTCCTGGGGTATTTCATTCCATAACACCTGTATTTGGTGTCGGAGCTCTTCCAGAGTCTGTGGAGGACGATGTAACTGGCGATAATATCCCAGACATATTCTGTAGGGGATAGGTCAGGAGTTCTTGGAGACCAAGGAAGAAGGGTGAATTCAGCTTCTTCAAAACAAGCCATAGTAACCCTGGCAATATGCGGTCGGGCATTATGTTGCTAAAAAACAGGGTTTGGTAAGGTGTGAAGATACGGAAGAAGATGAGGCTCTATAATATCCGCAAAGTCTCGTTGAGCATTCATGGTACCCCTAACGAACACCAAGGGTGATCTACTACCATACCCAATTGCCCCCCACATCATAACTCCAACAGTTTGGTTTACATGGCGTTCCACGAAAAACTGTTGATGTCGCCGTTCTCCACGTCGTCTCCTAACCCCCCTTATCCGACCATCGCTCATACCCAAGCAAAATCGGGATTCGTCACTAAAGACCACCTGATGCCATTCTTCATCCCACTGTAACCTTTCTCGGCACCACACTAACCGTTGCCTTTTGTGATCAGCGGTGAGTGGTAACACAAAGTGCGGCAGGTAAGACATAAACCCAAAAGATCTTATTCGCCTGTATATGGTTCTAGTGGTTACCCTTTTGCCTTCTTCTCCAAACCATTGGTCTGCAATCAAACGGGTGGTCGAAAAACGGTCCCTCACAGCCAGCAGTCTTAGGCGACGGTCTTGACGTGCTGTTGTTTATCGGGGCCGCCCTGAACGTCTGGCTCGTTGTTCTCATCCTTTCTCAGACCAAACACGATAACAGTTTGCCACAGCTGACACCGTTCTGTTTAAACGGGCTGCAATTTGGCGAAAAGATAAACCCCCTTCTCGAAGGCCCACTCACTACTCGACCGCGCTCAAAATCACTTAATTGTGGGCATTTTAAACAATACGCCAAACAGAGTGAACGTGAAAGTGACATAAATCATCAACTGACCCCCACATACTGCGCCAAGTTCTTCTTCAGCATAAAAGATAAAAAAAAATTGCTGGAACTACTGAAGAAACAGAGATAAAACTTTAATCAATCTTTATTTTGGTCACCCCACAACTCATATACAAAATTTGGTTGAAAAATAATAATTTATTCTTAATGTTCTTTTACTTTTGTCAGTCAATATACTTTTAAACGCCATTCATGAATTTCGAAAGATGAATAACCTTCTCTTTCTAAAAATTCTATTACAGCTCTTTGTTTTAATTTGCCGTACATATTAAAAATAGTTTTAAATGCCTATTTAATTCACAAATAACATAAGAAAACATAGTTTTAAAGGCCTATTTAATTCACAAATAACATAAGAAAACATGAAGTGAGCAACGCCTCCCTAGATTATTTTATTCGGTTTTTACAGATCAGTAGGCAACAAGTACAGTACAAGCTTCGTACAAGATTCTTCAAAAGTACGAGGTAATTGTAATTGTTCGCGAATTCTTCATTTACTAATACGTGCCTGAAAGAAATGGACTTGCTAATAAATAAACAAAGGAGTGTTAAAAGATAACTTGAAGCTGCTATAAGCGTCCATCGTTTTCTTGTTGTAAAAATTTGCAAGAGAATGTTAATACCAAAAAATTGCTCGTAACTTGACGTTCAAGATCATCAAACCAAGCATTAGCTTCGCAAATATTAATTACTTGATTGTCTGAAGAAAATAGTGTTTCTGAGGAAAGCAGACTGAAGAAATTCACCACACAAAATATAAGAACAATTCTAGTACACCTACACCAGTAACAACTTTTTATAGTATCAAAGAGAGGCTACTATTTGTACAAGAAAAAATGGGTGCAGAACATTTGCGTTATATGATGAAGTTACTTGTTTCTACTGTTTATTGTTTTCAAATAGTGTGATACGTTAAGAATATATGCAAGTGCTTGAACGAAGATCAGGAAAATGTGGAAAAAAAATACCCGAAGACTATGAGTCCCCAAAATGTTGCTGTTTGTGTGCCATTAATCGAAAACCAATCATCTATCCAATTTTTTTATTGTTTTCTTACTCTATCCAAACTAGGGTTCACATGCAAAAGAAACCAAATATGTCTGAGTCATTTGAATAATCTAAAGGCTGAATATGAATTTCCTCGAGGGTTATTTTATGCAAGATGGCGCATTTGTCGTCATCCTATTTTAAAATACCATCATATTTTTTCGAAACGTGAACTGTTATTTTCTTTTTATACATATATGCATAAAGAATAATATAAAATTGCCGCCACTGGCAAACCAAAATCAGTACATTCTCAGGTGAAATATCAACTGGATATAGCTAGGTGTTTCTCGACGTAATCTGCAACAACTCTTGAGATATGATTTGGGTATCTTCTAGTACGATTGTCTAAGGGCTGGAGGACTGCAGACAAGATTACTAACTTTCTTTCTACTTAATTGACGAGGTATCGGGTTGTGGAATACCCCTCGTACATATAGGCATCGGCTGCTGTGGTCACCACCGATAGGGATTTTTAATGTGCCAAAGATCGTACATATTGACACGAGACCTACGGTTTTACGTCCTATCTGAGGAAATGCAATTAAAAGTTCTACCGCTCCGCCCCGGGTTGGAATTTGCAAAGCTGCGGATCACCCAGGGCGCTAAAATTATCGTCATTGATACAATTAATGCAAGAACTGTTACCCAAAAATCACAATCAGTGTTTGGCGATTTATAGTGACTTGAATCTCGTTGACCAAATCGGAAAATTTAGCGAGAAACTTCTAGTAACTGACAAGACCTATTTTCGTCTTAATAAACATGCCAATCAAAACAGCGGGAATTGAGACGTGATTATATCCCACCAAACTCACCATATGGTGTGGCTATTTCTACAGAAAAAGTGATTGGTTGGTATTGAAAATAGTAGCACGGTAATTGTGCAAGGTGTTATGGGAATATAATTCAATTTTTTGATGACTAAATTGTAAGAATTTGAATTATTATTTTGGACATTTACTTTACTCTCTTCAAGCCTATGAATACAAGGAAAACCCATAATATGTAGTTTCAATAATAATAGCTGATCATTTAGACCCAGTTGTACAATTCCAGCTTAACTTAAAGTTAAAGCTGAAACCCTTAACAACAATTGTTCAAATAATTGTTGAAGGTGTAAGCTTCAGCTTAAATACTGGCATTGTACAACTGGGCTTTAAGCTCATTTTTTGGCGAAATAAACTTTTCTCCTAGATTATTCGATTTAACAGCCTCATATTTCATTTTTTGTGATGCTATTTAAAGGTAAAATCTGCGTCGATAAGCCAGATTGTGGATCAACTCTTATTCAACGCTCGCTAAGAAATCGAGAATCTATAAGATGATTCGTTGAGTATAATGATTCAAACGACATGAAATAAGCAGCGGTTAGAGGCAATCATTTTTTCTATATTATTTTCAAACATTGATAAAAAATTAAAATGCCTGCTTTTATGTACGTCTAATGACCATCAATCTAAGAGAGTTTTCGACTGACTGCTCTAGAGTACTCTCAGTATATCTCCATCTTGTTTTAACTTCATGTAATAACATGGGATGGAGATGCTCTGATAGTGCTCTGACACAGTCAGTCGAAAACGCTATCAGTGACCATTTTGACTCAGGCTTGTTCAGTACTAAGGCTGGGAATCATATTCGAATAATTCGAATATTCGAATACATGTGCACTCTGTATTCGAATACGTTCAAATTTAATAATTCGAATATTCAAATTATTCGAATAATTCAAATTATTCGAATTTTCAAATTATTCGAATAATTCAAATAATTCGAATTTTTAAATTATTCGAATAATTCAAATCATCATTAATTATTCAGTGAATTGAACAATTCGAATATTAACTTAATCCGATTTTTCGAATATGTTTTGTAACTACTTTTCTAGTTGTCTTCATTATCGACAAACAAAGTTAATAGAATCGTATTGCGCCACTCAGAAGAAGGTATCCCTGCAATTTTTGACACAAGAATGTAGACCCTTTTTTTTACGAAGTCTGGTCGGCAGCTACACGTTATAGTATTTCTCACATCATTTATTCGCAAAATATTGTCCAGAAGTGATGTTTGGAAATACTTTAAATTAAGTTTAAAATGAAAGTGACAAAATACAATGTAAATTTTGCCCGTACAGGGCAATTTCCATTTCATTATTCGAATACTTATTTAAATATTCGAATTTTTATTCGATTTATTTCAATTATTCGAATTAATTCGATTTATTCGAATTATTAGATTTATTCGACTTATTCGATTTATTCGAATAAATTCGATTTATTCGAATTATTCGACTTATTCGAATTAATTCGATTTATTCGAATTATTCGAATATTCGAATAAAATTTCAATTGAATATTTGAATACCAAATCTGAGAAAAGTCCCAGCCTTATTCAGTACCAAAGCATGCAATGCAAAAATGAAAAAAGTACAATAGACAATTATTCACTGAAAATTCAATTTTGAACTAATCTTCAACAATTTATGAAATTTTGCTGCTTTCATTAAAGGATAGAAGTCAATATTTTTAAAATTTGTACAACAATTGGACAGTTAACTTACATATTATTGATTAATAATTTTTAAGAAGATACGTGTCCTCTAAGACGCATGTAGAAAGATGTTAAAAGTAAATATATTTGCAAACTTATCAAATACACCGAATATTTCTAAAAGTGTATAATTTTTCTACATTACATAAAGTTTTGAACAAACATTTCGCATTTCTCAACTAAAAACTGTTTCGACCTCGACTTCTTAGGATCGCCTAATTAAGTATGTGCTTGTTTGCGTGACCTATTTTAACCTTCTAGACACCTATGTGAAATTCCTTCATGATTTCCTACCATCAGAATTTTACGACAGCTTTTTTTATGGAGCCATAAATCTGAACAGACGTGTTGCAGTTGTTAAAATGCCTGGACAACTGTTTACGGCGGCACAGCAAGGATGACGATTTAAATAATATACATAACGTAAATTGAGCTAAATTAGAAGTAGGTTGATGGTAGGACGTTCTAGGTCATGTACCTGAAGCACATGTGCTTCCGTGTGCAACTTAACCATTGTTTGGCGAGTTTTATTCTTAAAGTTGCGTCTGCCCTCTCTCTTGTATATAATATCGCCTCCAGCAGTGAAACAATAAGAATAACTTACGGTAAATTTATATTGTGAAGTTTTCGTAAAAGACATGTGCGCTAGAGCGGCCAATCAGGTTTCAGAATATGCCGCTTGCGTGTGTGTGGCGCGCGTGTTTTCTCTATGATCTCTACCTCGTTTACAACTTAGTGCTTTATCGTTCTTACAAAGCTATAAACAATTGTTTCTATATTTGTTCGATATTTAATTTGCCATTGGCATAGTAAAAATATAGTTTAACAAATTTTCCGCGTGTGGAATTTAGCGCAGAAGGCGGTCTCATTATCGATAATGTACGATATTGAAATAAGTTAATTGTTCTAACCTTTCGATAACACCCGGAGTTAATGTACTGATATTAGCACACCGGTATTTTTCCACGCAATCCTATGTAATATTTTGTTAACCAATATATGTGTGGAATTTAGGAATTCAGGAAGACAGTGGATTTAATTAATTTACATAATTACCCCACGTAATTTATTAATTGGTATCTGAGACATAGTTTTGAAACTGGTTTCCGTCTGGGCAGTGTAAAAAATAACGGCCACAAATCAGGATTGCGCCATGTCACAAAGGTATATTTTATCGATTTGCTTTTCTTGTCTTGCAATTATTAATACTGTTATTATTGCAGCCTTGTGTCCTTTTCATTTTTTCGTCCAATTTCAATTATTATAATTTATAAAAAAAAACACTGCCTCAAATTTCGAATTTTTGGAATTGTTGAAATGTCGCGGTTACAAATTGTTGGGCAACTTTAAAAACGATCACTTAATAAATTAAAAGAAATTACATTTTCTTTGTTAACCAAAAATCTTTATTTCATAACAAAAACATATAAATTGTCCCGATTTCAATGTAGAGATATGTCATGTTTAGTTGAAGGAATATGTATGTTTATACATATAGAAATGAATTATCTCTTATTTGATAGCAAATTTGGTATCAAATTAAATAATGTGTATATTAAGTTAAAATATATTTCTGAAATGTAATATACGAAGTATTTTTTTAAACGTTTTCCGAAATATGTTAATAGTTAATATAAGCCGGCAAATTAGTTACAACTGCTAATTACAAAATTACATGAATGTAGTATAAACTGTCTTACTGTTTTATTACAACATTTTTCGGATCGTTAAGCAATCCTTTTATTCTATTCATAATTTCACATAGAATCCAAATAAGATTGCTTTATGCAAAATTATTGGAATTATAGAATGAAATTAGAAATAAACTAATATTTATTACTTCTAACGGATAGGCCTTCAAACTTAAAAATTACTGGAATTATAGAATGAAATTAGAAATGAACTAATATTTATTACTTCTAACGGATAGGCCTTCAAACTGAAAAGTATTTCCTGCTCAAGTTGTGGCTAGCAATAAATAAAAAGAACGAGGCGGATTTCCGTTAAGAGTTATCCAATTAACATTTTACAATTTTCGTGAATTTGGAAACCATTTTTTTGCCTAATTTTAAATTAAGATATTTATTTGTTCTTCTTCCTGAAATCATGAAATTATAATTTTATTGCTATTATTTTTTATATTAAATGTAAAGAATTTCATTGTTTTTACCGTATATGTTTATCATATTAGAGATTAACATTTTAATGTTTTAAAATGACTCAGTTTCTCATTAGATAGCCCATAATTTTCATGGAAACTTCTATTTGTCTCACGCATTCAGTTGCTTATAAATTAAGTATTGGCAGAAGCAGCTACCTACCGTCATTGCGATTAATAACTATCAAAGTGAAGAATGTTTTGTTCGATTAGATAAAATAAATTACGATTAAAAATGAGCTGGCATTCAACCGCCGTAATTAATTTGAGCTTCGTTATGTAAAATACGCAGTAAAACCGAAATAATTTCAAACTGAGTCTGCGTGTTGTTCACAGCTCGCTATTATTTATGTGGGGAGTAGACTTTTTCGAATCATCGAAAATATGTTCCAGGAAAATTCACGAATGTTTTGTGATTGTTTTACCGTTTTGAAAGTCACTTGTTCGGTTGTCGGACGACCGCTGAATTATGAGAGTAATGCGAATGTGGAACTGTGATTTTGAATAATTGCAAAATTATGCATCAATTAAAACGTCGACTTGATGTATACGTAAATCTCGGTTTGCTAAATTGCAGAACTGCTTGTCGTTACTAATCATTTTATTTGCATAAAATAATATCGCGTTTTGAATTTCTAGTGGAATACTGTATCATTATCACGTTATTAAATTCTTCATTTATTTACTTTTACAATGTACTCTGGTAATAAGTCATAAACTTAATAAGTTTGGCAATAGTTTTTTTTTTTGAACAGTTACTTTCAAAACAGATTTTACTTACAGGTAGAACAAGTTTCTTGTTATTTAAAACAAAAATTATAATTGGTGGTGCTTTTTGCTAATGTGATAGTATCGCGGTTAACAAAATCAATTCAAAATTAATCTTGAAAAAAGTACATACATCAGAACGATTACAGAGCTTTTAAAAGTTGTTCGGGTTGCACATTTATTTTAGAATCTTTCAAGAAAGTGTATAATCCTTTTTAATTATGTATTTATCAAAGCATATATCTTTATCAGTGGGACATTTAAGAGTTATAAATTGTAATTTTATACACTGAGAAAAATGGCACAAAGGAGTACGTTTATATTAACAAGAATTCCGAACATTTTATTCGGATTCGCGTTAAAAAGCGACTCAGCGTACTACTGCAAAATTAACACTATGTGGTTTGTTGTTTAGAGTATCATTTCCTGTCATGATAAAATTACCGGAGTAATTAACAAAAAGTCAGACATGACATTTTATTACAAATTTATTCAGCATAATATTTCATTATGGTTTATTATATTTTAAAACTACGTATTATGTAGAATGATAATTTTGCAGTCTTAAACTTAAACATTTTCATTGTGCTAAGAATCATGATTAATTTAGAGTAAGATGGATCTTATAACATGACAGCATTATACTTTTACATTATACTTTTATTTTATCGATAGGAATGATGTTTTATCAAAATCGCAAAATTCCATTTTTCTCAGTGCAGATACTACTTTATTCTACTGAACAGTTTACCAATGCCACTATCTTTTATTTAATTTTACTAACTTGTGGAATAGTATAATGAAAATTTATAAATATTTAAGAAAGATATTCTTTTCTATAATTTCCAAAGATTCTTTTATTGCAAACTAGTTTCACCTACATAGGCATCGTCAGTGCATCAAACAGATGGATTAGCAATGGGTTGTGGTTTATCACCCGTTTTGGCCGATTTATTCATGGATAAATTAGAATCGGAATATTTTTCTTCAGTTAATCCTTGCAAAAATTATATTAAATTTTATGTTCGATATGTTGATGACATTCTTATTATTTATGACGGTCCATCTTCGTCTCTTATAAATCTTTTAGACGAATTTAACTCACATCCAAAAATTAAACTTACTTTAGAAAAAGAAGTTAATAATTCAATTAATTACTTGGATTTAACAATAACGAAATTTAATAACTCTCTTCAACATAAAATATTTCGTAAAACTACACAAACATATAATTGCATAAATTTTAAGTTTTTTCATCCTTTCGAACATAAATTTGCTGCTTTTCAATCATTTTTTCATCGTTCCTTTTCTGTTCCTATGAATGAAATAAATTTTAGAGAAGAAATTAGTACAATTAGTACAAATTGCTAATCTAATGACTTTCGTATTAAACCAATACATAATATTTTTAACAAAATTAGAAATAAATTACTAAACAACATCATTTTCCCAACAATTACAGAAAATAATAATTCAATAAATAATTTTTTCTCTATTCCGTATGTGGGTACTTTGCCAGTCAAACTAAAGAAATTATTAAAAGCATTGGGAATACAAATTTCATTTTCAAATCAAGTTAATTTTTCAAATTTATTTTGTAAACATAAAGATCAGATTGATAATTTTTCCAAAAGCGGAGTTTATTCATTAAATTGTAATTCATGTCAAGCAGTATACATTGGACAAAATGGAAGAAGTCTTCAAATTAGAATTAAAGAACACTTAAGATCTTTACGTTTAAATAAATCTGATTCTAGTTTTGCAAATCACCTTTAAGACACTTCTCATACTTTTGATTCTACAATTAACACAAAATTATTACATAATTTTTTGAAAGGTACCAAATTAGGTATTGTTGAAAATTTAGAAATATTTTTACATACTTTCTTGTTTCCTAATGCTATTCTTAATGTACAAACTTTTTTCAACATAAATAATTTCTTTAGTTCGATTGATTGGAAATCGTGTATTTGAATTCGTAACCTGTATCTAATAAAACACATAGCTAAATTTTACGTTCTTCAGATATTTATTTATTTATTATTTCATGACATTTTACAAGAAATACATACATCTTACATCTATTCTACACATAATTTAGAATCTTAATTTTTTAAAATATCCGTAAGTAATTTTTATTGTTAACTTAATATTACGTTTTACTATTATGTATTTTTTAACTTGAAGGTTTGATGCACTGACGATGCCTATGTAGTACGTAGGTGAAACTAGTTTGCAATAAAAGAATCTTTGGAAATTATAGAAAAGAATATCTTTCTTAAATATTTATAACAGAATCTATAAACAGCATGGAGAATTTCATCATTAAAATTTATAAAATTATTACTTTTACGTAATTATTTTCATTTAGATTTTTTTTACGTTATTAAATAGCTAAATTAATTCTTCACGTTGCGTTATGAACTGTGTAACTTACCTATTAAGTTTATTTTAAAATGTCTACATTTAGTTAAAAAACTAAAATAAAATCTTCATCTAAGAATCCATCCCAGAATTGCATAATCGACATATTTTGTATTAATCTCAAAACTTTATACAGGGTGTGTCACTAAACGCCTCTTCTTCGATAGCCCTTTTTTAGGCCGAGACAGATTTTCATTCACAAAGAGTTTCTGTCTATTGGGTGCTATTACCTAAATTATTTTGTCACATACAGGATGTTCCGTAAAATAGTGGCAACATGCGACAGGATTTTTTTTAAAGGAATCAGGGGATTCCTTTAAAAAAATCACATCACAGGGGTGTATTTTCTTATAGAAAAAGTAACATTTGATCCTCAAAATTAACCACACGAAATATTCATATTTATTTAACCGGTTAAAGAAAATTAACATTTTGTTGAAAATGGTCCGATTTTCTGATTCTCTTTAAATATTTACTGTAAACGAATTTTTTGTTGTCCAACAATTAAAAATCGGTAGTTTATAAATTAAGGCCCAGTTTTACAATCGTGGAATAAAGACGGAATAACTGTTCGCCAAATATCCTCTAATGTTCCTCCATATCTACGTCACACCTACGTCACGTTATACCAATAATAATGCTTATCCGACGATTGTAAAATCGGGCCTAAGTTTTAAGGAATAATCTAGGTATAAATTCTTTTTATTTGTTTCGTTAAATCCCAAGCTTGTGCAATTGTCATATTTTCAAACTGCTCTCATTCAGTTTTCTTAATGCAACAGCGGTCTCTTTTCACCAATCTATAACACTGCCGATTTTCTTTGTTGGACAACATAAAATGCGTTTATAATAAATTTTTAAAGAGAAGCAGAAAATTAGAAATAGAGAAGTATAAATTGAAAATAATTCAACAGATCTTTTTTCGAAAACTTGTTGTCTATTGCCAAATGGCAACAAGTTTGAGAAAGAATGTGGAGAATTATTTTCTAATTTAGCGAAATCTCGAGTGGTATTCGAAAGATCATTTTTAATGTTTTTAATTTTTATACTAATTTCGGTTAATAAATAAGCTATTGGAGAAAGCGTTCTTAGTGACACCCTGTGTAAAAGAACATTTGACTTCATGGTATTTCTAGCAGAAAAAATCAAAATTAGTTGAATGTTCGCAGGCGAATCCCTTTCAACTTTAAGTGGCAGAATAACAATCAGAAGCACTATGTTGGAACCCTAAAATATATGTATATTTTGAAATTCCTTAAACGTAATCAAGACCGGCTTAATATCATGCGATTTTTTGAAAGCAGGCCAGAGTTGACTTTGGAAATTCCAAACGTATGTCTTAAATAAATTTACTTATGACAATTAATATCTAGATTTGGCCAAGATATTGTGATCAGAATACTTTCTAATGAACAAAAAACCACCGCATTTTGAGCATCCACAGCAGTTTTGAAGTAAAATCCCAGAAAAGGAAATTAAAAGATATACATAGACTGGGTGATCTGGGAGACCATGGAATGAGATTACCTCTTCCAATCTATTTTTCAGGATAAAAAAAATCATTAAAAAAATTTCTTACGCGTAAATGATAATGTGATGGTGCTCCATTACATTGAAATATTAATCAACAGACATACTAGAAAGCGTTCGACTTGTATTCTGCATAATGGCAATGTTTGTACTGAAGTGGGAGAAAATTCATTTGAACATCTCTTTTAAGAATTAGATGTGGGTATTATTATTATTATTCATATTATTATAAATAAAAATTAATTTAGTTGCTTCAATCTTTTTTAAATATCTTCAGCTTCCTGAATCGAATCCCAGAGGCATAGGTGTTGCTTTTGATACACTCTGTATGCCTACGAATACAGGGTATTCGTAAAAGAAAGGTCGGATATTTTATCCACCGATAGCACTCATCAAAAGAAACAAAAAGTACATGAGTATATAAATCAAGTGTTTCAAAGATAAAGTTGAAATTTTATTTTAACCTATAAACAACATTGCTGGAATTCTATCGTTTTTTTTTTTCAAGGAAAAATAAAGCAAATTTAATTTTTAGTTTCTTTTACTTTCTGTAAGTGTCAGTAATCTCAATGAAGTACTGCTAGTTTTCAATTATTTTTACAAATTAATAACAGTATCTTTTTGCGATAAAATAAAATGCCGATGTGCATTTTACGTATGTAGAGTCATTCGCACCTAAAATGCACCTCCTGCATGTAAACCTCACCAAGGCTCACACAATTTTCAAGTTGTAGCACTTAAGCTGCGCATGACTATACGACTGTGCTTATGAAACACAGCGTCTATGCGCCGAAACATTTCCTAATCGTGCACTTCCATCCGATAAATTATTTTCGAAACTACATGAACGATTAAGGGCCAGTTGTTCGAACGTTTGAACCATGGTTCAGCTCTGAACTTTGTTCTATTACCACGACAACATTTGTAAAGGCATATGTTGCCATAATGGTAGAACCAAGTTTAAAGTTGAACGATATTTGAGCAACTGGCCCTAAGTGAAAGTAGTTCATTTAATAGGTCTGTTCCAACGACGCTTTCTGACCGTTTAAGAAACCGTCAAAAGCATACGCTCATCAAAATTTTACACTTGACAACGTTGTCAACATCGATCATTATTTCGGTGGGCAACTGATTATGATGGTTTCTTAAACGGTCAGAAACCGTGGTTGGAACAGAGCTAATGTTAATAAACGTGATGCTGGACGGCCAAAGTCAGTTACCACTCCTGAAACGGACTGTAGAAGTTTTAAGTAGTAGAAATTCCGAATATCAGCACCAGAAAAATAGCTTATGAACTAAATATGAATGCTTCTTTAGTCCGGAGGATTTTATGAGAACATCAACGGTATCCTTTTCACATTCAACAAGTGCCCCCAATTATAATTCCAGACTAGCTTCTTGTAGATTCATACCAAAAAAATTGCAGAATATCTAAGCTTATTTTTACATACAACGATAAATTTTCACAATAATCATGTTTCGGGAGATAAAAACTTCGTGCTGTTATGGAGTCAAGACATCAACACTGTTTTTGTTTAAATGTTTGCCTGGGTATTTTGAGAGACCGCTTGATTGGACCAGTGTTTTTAACCAAATCATTTAAATGGCGAAGTCTGTATTATCTTTCTAAAGAACATTTTACCCCCACTGTTGGAAAATGTTGCCTTAATTTATTACGCGATGGGACTCCACCGCATTTTGCTATCGCAGTAAGCAATTTTTTAAATGCAAGGTACAACAATAACTGAATAGGACGAGGAGGTCTAGTGCCATCTAGATCTCCTGATTTAAACCCGTTTGACTTCTGGATTTGGGGACATTTAAAATCACAAGGGCCATTAATTAAACAGCTGAGCGGCAGTAGAGAATAGAAACTGCGTGCCAAGCAACTGGCCAAAATCCAAGGATATTCGAAAGAATAAGAGCTCTCTTTCGAAGATATGGAGTCTGTGCACAAATGGAAGGTGGACATGTAGAACATCTTTAAGTAACAGGTGTCCAAATAGGGTGTTGGTAATTTCACCACCAAAGTTCATCAATGCAATAAACCTACAGGTAAATTCGCCACCAACGTTTAAAGGCATGGTAATTCTACCAGTAATTTCGCCACTGTACTTCTAAGAATTGATCTCTACTGCTGAGGCCGCAGTGCAGGATGGTCGGTTGGAGAGTTGTTGATGTACTGGCTGAGTCCAAAAAACGCCTACGCGAATAGCGTTAGTGTTTATTGTCGTATTTGAGCGGTCAAAAAATCAAATGAAATGACAGAAAAAATTCTACAATATACCATATCTTGGGTCTTTAATATATTTAAGTACTGACTGGAATAATAATCAACGAAAGCAAAGAACCAGTTTGTTTACCCCTGAATCATTAGCACCCTCATTAAAATACATGGAAAATATTGGTGGCGAAATTACCCGTAGGATTAATATCAGAGAAATAGGTCAAAGGATCAAAATACTTACGGGTGGCGACATTACTTGTCCCCGTCCAACAATTATTATTGTAGTCCTTGGTGACTGTGGAATCAAATATTTTTAACTAATTATTGTTTCAAGTTGCAATAAAATAAATATGTGAACAAGAATTTATTTGTTGCTTGACAGTGAGTGCACATTTAAAACGTCAATTCAACCATGCGAAGTAAGAATCGACTTTCATGTTTGATTCCCCAGCCACCCAGAACTACGACAATTGTACACATGTTATTTTTTGTTATATGTTTTCGACAATAACACGATTTCTTCATAATGTTGTAATTTGCTGACGACAATGCAAAATCAATTCTATCTATGAAATACTCACAAGGGAACATTCCCAACCCGAAAATACAAAAAACATTGAAAGTTTGTGAGTTGGCTAGGTTTTTTTTGAAGTTTCCGGTTGGGAATGTTCCCTTGTTAATTATAGTCGTCCTAGTTTTGCATCGGTTTTATGATCTTGCTATAAAAAGTGCTTCAAAGAGACCGGCACTGCAGTGTCTTTGTCGCCTCTTTGCCGCTTTTTTTATAGCAAGATCATGAAACCGCTACCAAACTGGGACGACTATACGTACCTTCCTATTGTTCATTAAGACGTTTTTATTTCTTCTGGTGAGTATTACACGCGGATAAAACACACGACTTTTTTAAACACCCTCTAGAAATAAAATTACACACTAAGAAATTTACGTTCATTCATTTATAATAATTATTACAATTTGCATATTTAGTGAAATTAGAGTGAATTTAAGAGTTTTATATTGTTTTGAAAAATTGCATACATAGATTAAAAATGAGCAATAGAAAAAAAAAGTAGCAGATTAAGTAACGTGCGATGATCAATCGAAGATCAGGAACTTCAGTAAAGATGTCAATCTATGTTCCAATTTGTATCTAGCTTGGAGCGATTATGATATTGCAGTTGACTTTTACGACGTGTTTAATGCACATAACAGTCACGGAATTGGTTTTATGGCATCATAAACAAGTCGACTGTGGCGCATGTGCCGATAAACTGCCGCCAAAAGTTTATGATCTAAGGTTATGTTCATTGGCCACTTAAAATCTCGTAAAGCGAGACTTCCACTTGTTACCACTCAATATTCAATTTATTCGGTTGTTTACGACCGTAAACAAACATTTATTGCTCCGATATTTGACGCGCCGCTTATTGTATTGATAAATAAATAAAGAATATTTTATTGGCACTTTATTTTATTAGTTAAGGCTACTGTGTTCAAAGGAGTATTATTTACGACTTTATTATACCATAACTTAATTCTTTCATGATATATTTTTTTAATTCTTTCAAAAATTAAACAAAAACTATAGGTACGTATTTGCCACTTTTGATATTAAAATGCACAAAATAATTGTGTCAATTGGCACTGGCCAATATTTATATTCGGTTTTCCTGATTTTAATTTATTGATGTAAAAGGCAAAGTTAATTAATGTTTATGCAAATTCTTTCTAGGTATATTAAATATTAATTAAAAATATATGGCATATTTAGCATGCCCGTTCATCAGGAATAAATTTCGAAAGGTAATAAATTATTGCATCCAATCTTCCTAAAATCAATCTTGGATGGTTTTCAGTTTTATTCGACGAAAAGTTATACCGCTTTCTCTTTTCATTAACTGTAAACTAATTACTCGCGCCCGTAAATCGGCACAAAATAATTCGAAATGGAGTTACCTTAGCTCCAGGGAAGGTATCAAAAAGCGTTGTTATTATAATAATAATCACATGCGCGAATGGCGGGTTGCACGATAAATCATCTTACGATCCGCCTGCTCGGCCGGTCACTCATTTGACTGATTTATCGATTCATGTGTCGGCTGGTTCTCTTTCTACGTTTTTCTCATTTTTGATTGTTATCCGCATGCACCTTTGTATAACATTAAAATCGCCTTTTAAATTAAGGCCACCTCTTAAGCGTTTGGAAATTAGATTTGATTTTACACGTTCTTCATGGGTGGTTCCGTAATGAGCATTGTGATAGATCCAAAGAAGTGTAAAAAATCAGCTTAACCCCAGACGTCGTTCCCACATAGTTTTCTTGCAGCAATCAGCACGTTTGTGTGAGGCCAGAAGAGTAATGGCCGCTCACAGCCTGCTTCAGACATTGATAAATTATCAGCAGTTTGAAAATAGTCGGACTTCATTTACCCACGAGCGATTTAAATTCCTCATTTCCTGATGAAGCGTGCCATGGCAATATTTTTTTATTATTCTTTGTCTTCGTATATTACTGCTTGCCAATTGTTACAAATGTTTAAAACTTCATTCGAATGATCTTCGACAGATGTAAATCTTACTTCTCTGATATTAACTCTTTGTTTACGCAAGTGCCAGTCGTAAACAAGAACAAAAATACGCCCTCTGTTTAACCTCTACGCAACCTCGAATTAGACATTTAGACAAGTCCAGGCATATGCAAAATAAGATGCAAATCTTTTATTTGCGCCTGAGCGGGACTTGTTCTCAGCTATTCTTTCTTGCTCCCATATCATCTACAAATTCTTGATACGGCGGACAGCACAATGGAAACTGCGGTGTTCTAACGACACCCGGTACACCGCTATCTGATTGCCCATATCGCGATCTGCATTTCAGAAACATCAGTGTGTATCCTCGTGTGCTGGCTGGAATTCAAGGACATACCCGTATTGTTTAATTTTGCTACCTATTTACTCGTAATTCAAAACCGACATTTCCTTACTGCTTTTTCTGTCTATATTACATTGTAACTGTAATTATTCTATTTATAGAATAGAATCATTATAACTTTAACCATTACAATTATAATTTTTGACATTAAGGCCCGATTTTACAATCGTCGGATAAGCATTATTATTGGTATAACGTGACGTAGGTGTGACGTAGATATGGAGGAACGTTAAAGGATATTTGGCGAACAGTTATTCAGTTCTTATTCCACGATTGTAAAACTGGGCCTAAGAGTATTATTTAGTCTGTTCACAGGTGTTACTATACAGAGTGAAACCAGTTTTTTCTCATTGAAGGATATAAAATAGACTGTGAAACAGTGGGTAAAAAATACGGATAATTTTTTTTCCAAACTGGATTTGACCGATGGGTTCAAAGTTGGTACAGATGTTCAGAAAGGGAAGGAGATTATGTTGAAAAATAGTGTTTTGTAGCTCTAGGTTTGGATAACAAGTACAACAAATTTTCTTTTAGTTACTTCTTCATTTAAGGGAATTTTAGACCATCTAGCATTATTTGCGGTGCAAGCCTCGTAAAAATATAAAGTAAAAAATACTCTAAAGACTTTCACTCTGAATAGCGTTGAACTTTAAAACCAGATGTTTATCAACTCGATCAATGTAACATCATATACGCCGGAACAATTTTCATGTAATCTATCTGCTCATATAAGAAACCACAAAGAAGAATAAACAAAACTTATTTTTAACTTAACTACCTTCAATGTTTATACATTTATTCCAACGTTTCTCAAGCTTCTGCGTTCCTTCATAAAAATTCTTTTGAAAGTCCTGCAAAATATTCGTTAACAGCTAATATTAAATTTATTTTGCCTTTTGGAAGTTTTAAAACAAGGAAGGAAGTTGGAAGGAAAATAACGTTAGTCAGCAATTTAATTTCGGACTTTTTTGAAAGCTTACCGCGGCTATAGTCCATTATATTGTCCTGGGTTTCCGGGTTGGAACCGTGTCAAGTCTTTCGGACTTTGCCAACGTTTCGTCAAACTATTACAACGGACTTCTTTAAAGCTTCTCCGTTTCCAATTATAATCGCTACTGGTTCGAACGATAATAGTAGGAAGCAGCGACCTGGAGAGCCCGATTTTTTAATTTTCTTGAAACTGTGCTAAGGGAAGCTATCAAATCTTTCGAGTAATTTTTAATTTCTTAGATTCCAGTTATTCTGTAACTTAACATTGGAAGTATTGTTTCAGATTTATTATTTTTTGAATGCTCATATTATTCTTTGAAAGAATAAGCCCGTTCGACACAATGTTAAATTTGACACAAAATTTAACTATAAATTTTACAAAAGCATGTCAAATCGTTGCAGACAAGAAAACTTAATGGTAAATTGCCGTAAATTTCACGTAAATTTTTTAGAACATACTTTAAAAATTCTGTCAAATATGCCTATGAATCTGAAACACTTCCAAGCTAACGTAATTTCACACATGTTGCAAATAATGTTTCACCAAGTGCCAACAGTTTCTTCTGTAAAATATATTTACCTGTTCTTTTAATCATAGGAATTAATTAATTAAGGAAATTTATGTCAAATTTAAGGTCGCATCGTGTCAAACAGGCTTTAGTGACAGGCTGCAAAGTGTCATAAAAATGTTAACTGAAATAATTTATCTTGACGTATTAAGAGCGTACCCGAAGCATTATTTTTGAAATGATTAATTACCTTAGAAACAATTTCAACAATAACAAATATTAATACAACGTGCTGTCTACTAAATCATTTGGTGAGCAATTGAACACATAAGAAGCAATAACGCATTTGTTAAACTGGTAACAATTTATTGCGTTTGCCTACGCATCTGTTGTATTATTATGATAATAAAGTGGATGTATACCAGCCGTAATGCCGTATCTTGGATCGGTACCTAACGTGGTGTCCATAGAACTGTCACTTGGGTGTTGAAAGACGAAGACGCGGTGACAAGACTTCTCCATAACTGATTGCACTTCTGGTGATTGCAAGATCTTTAGTACTGTCAATGTCGTCCAGCTCGCGAAGGAACTTTGTTTCCCAGAATGCGACGTAAAGATTAGAGGTGACGAATTAAAAAAAACACAGAGGAAGAGAAACTCATACTCGTTTATTTTATAGGTACTATTTTTTACAGTCTTTTTACTGTGCCGTCATAATTATTTGTGAGGTTTCGCAAAATATAATCCATTGCTGCCGGATTATCAGAAGGAACCTGAAACATTAATTGGATTATTCGGGATTTCACCAAATAGTTAAATTTTATGTACCATATGTCCAGCTCTATTAACCCAATATAGAGCAAGATTTCCTACAACTTTTTCATAACCTTCGATGATGCCATTCACAGAAATTGGAGGCCTCGAAGCAGTTGCCCACTCGTTAGTTCCTGTCCAGGCTAGATTATCAACCCAATCTACTGTACCTAAAAAGTTAAAATGAAATACTCTACCGTTCACTTAAAGGCAAAATTTACTTACCTGGAGTGCAAACGATTAAATCAAGTTGTCCGTTGAAAACAGCAACTTTAACATCGGTGGTGTTCAAAACTAGCTCAACTAAAAAAGATATAATTGAAATACTTGAACGGCTCAAGCAACATGTATCTTACCAACTTCTGTTGCTGGTTTCATGAAATCTACTCTCAATGTACTAAATACAGCGTTACTCTGTGCACCCCATGTTACGTTGAGACCTAATGCTTCTCGAACTAGTGGCATGATAATTTCCAGTTTATCGTCCTCTTCGTCTCTCGTTTCTTTCCCCGAGGGTTTTGCGATTGGTTCTCCGCTCTCTAAGAACCGAAGAAAAATCGTGCTGTTCTTTATAATTTTTCAAAAATATCTACTCACTAAGATATTCGTTTAAAGATCTGCCGCTTCTTATTGGTTTCAAAATGTTGTAGAAGTCAATATTGTGAGCAACCCTCATGATTACGTATTCGGTCGTTCCCCATTGTGATGTAGATTCGGCGTAACGTCCTGCATCGAGAAGACTCTTTGTCAATTGAGCGGCAGAATCTATTTGAGCGTATCCGTCTCGATCAACAGCGCCCTAATACATAAAAAAAAAAGTTTCGTCAAAATTTTTATTGCTAACAATATATTGGACGTAATTCTAAGTTTTACTTACCACATTCCATAAATAGGGAGCCCAGTTGAGAACAGAATCGATTGGTGACACCCAGGAGTCACCTAAGCCCGCACCAATAAAATTCGAATTGATGGTTCCAGCTTTTATTTCCTGAAATAAAATTGACGTTTTTATTAACAAAGAAGTTAACGCGAGTTTTCTTAAATTCGTTAATAGAAGAAATTAATAAAATCTCCAAATTTTCTGCTCCATTTTAACAAGACGTATCCGTTTCCATCGATTTGCAAAAATTCTTAGAAAATTATGTATTCATTGAACATATAAGTCAAGAAATTCCATTTCCTTAAAGAAAACAAAGGTTGGATTGAGAGCTCATTCTTATGTACGAACTCTGGGAGGCATCTTAAATACAATACGAGTGATTTCAATCTATTATATTTAGGAAAAATCAGTTCAAGATAAAATTGTTCCTTTAAAAAGAATGTTGAAAGACAATGGAAATGAGGTGATTTTCAAGGAATATTTTGTGATTCATTTTACACAAAATTTTAATGTAAAAGTGGTGTAATTTTATTACCATTTTTAGCAGTGTACGTTGAATGTGGCAAACCTACTTGTTTATCAGATTGTAACAGAAAAACTTGTGCAGGATATGTAGCGAATATGTAGTTATTACTTAAAATATAATAAGAACATGTTACTCTTTAAACTTTAACTTAATTACATCTTTGATTTCAATTCAAGTTAACTTTTTTGCTATGTAGGAACTGTGTATTATTAAAATGCGCAGATTATGAACGTGAACGTATAATTACGCAAAGCTTTTAATTAATACAGCGGCCTATAATTAAAAACTTTCCCAGGATTGTACCTACATGTTCTTCAGAATATTTTATAATAATGTAATAATTACGTAATAAATTATTTAATTCTTACAAATTTTCATTTACGCAAGCTTTAACTGACCTGATCCAAAACTAAGGCAAATTCGGCAGTCATTTTGCCCCCATATGATTCAGATAAAATGTATAAAGGTACGGATTCGAATTCGGGTGCATGTCGATAGAAACCACGCAGTCCTTCAACAAGGTCGATGGCAATTTCCCTATTAGTTGTGGTTAAAGCGGTACTTGATTGTACATAACTAAATCCAGTTCCTACGGGATTATCGATGAAAAGAACATTAACATCCTTGACCCAAGTGTAATTTCTTTTGTTTAAGTCTAAGTCTAGAGGTCCTAATTCTGCAAAGTTGCCGTATCCTGTGGACGACGCGCCTGGTCCTCCTTGTAACCATATCACCAGGGGCCGGTCAGTGTAGCTGTTAACGTCTGCGGTTGTGTAGAACAACCACCAGAACATATGCGCTCCAGGACGAACTGTTACATAACCCCAGTCTTGTTCGCCTGGTCCGAAACCAGTACGGCCTGAAATTTTTAATTGGAAAATGATTTCTCATGTTTCAAAGTGGGTTTCTGTTTAATCTAATAGTGCATCTCAAGCGCTAAGTGCTCATTATTGGTTTGCTTTCGAGATTTTAATTAATTCCCTTGATGAAAAACAGCCGACTTGTTATCTCGTATACTTTTCGTCTTTGATAAATAAATCTGATAACAAAATGAGGGTCTGGTTCTTCTTCTGAATAGATTAGATAAATGTGACATTCATAAAACAGAAATTTAAGTAAAGCGAGACAGGTTAAATATGAAACCGTTGTTTATTACAATTTATAGTTAAAATGACAGAAAAATTTTCATTTTTCAATAATAAGCAAAACGTAAATACTCGGAATACTTTCACAATCATATTTTATCTAATGTTTAATGATAAGTTCTTTGTTCGTGTGTTTCTGGTTATTTTGTGTTTTTTAAATTATATATAAATTTAAAATTAATACTTATTCATTTATTCAAATTATATATTTTTAACAATTATTTTTGAAAATCACACATCTAAACCGATGCCCGAAACAATTAAAATAATAATTTAGTTGTATGGAACGAATTTTGGCATTGCAGTCAAAGCATAATAATTTATATTTAAGACGACTGTTTACGAAAATAACCTACATCATACTTAGACAAACTAAAGATTCTGCATACCGTTTCAAAACAGCGACGTATCGAGATGATATACAGGGTGATGACCGACAAAGAATTATCAGAAAAAAGATAAATATCCCAATTAGTTTTCAAAAGTGTTCAAAGTAAGTTTTCTGAATACTATACGGTAGACCTCGGTTATAACGACCTCGGTTATAGCGATCCACCGCTTATAACGAACTACATTTCAAGTCCCGTCATTTTTCTCTATATTTGTGGCATTATCGCTTATTACGAACTTCAGATATAACGAACCGATTTTTATGGTCCCTTGACGTTCGCTATAACCGAGGTCTACTATATTTCAAATATCTTATTACTAACCAGCTTGACACGACTAAAAGTTGTATTACATAAATCATTAATATCTTTCCTACCTAATAACAATTTTCTTTTATTTCCATTTAATATGTTATAATAAATTATCGCTTAAATTGAATCTCATGTAAGTGTTCCAATAACTGATACTCAGGTAGGTACCAATTAGTGACACGTGTGACACGTAATTGTCCCTATTACTGTTTTGATGTGTACCTATTAGTGACAGGTAACCTCTTTTGGCATGTAATTAACGATACGCAACACGTAGACTTAATTTCCCGAAAAATGACAAAATAGATTTTCTGTGCATTACATTTCAAAAATGCTTTATCATCAATTAAAATGATACTTATTAACCTATTTTTTGAGTCAAGCAAATAAGACACATGTCATTAATCGGTACGTAAGCCACAATGTCCCAATTAATGACCTCTAATAATTGCAACAAATACCGAATCGAAAACCCACTTCATTGTTTATTGAATCTTAGTTAAACACTAAACATTAAAATAATGTACGAAGTGATTTTTTTAATTTTTTATCAACTCTTGCCATGAAATGTGGACGTCAAAGTGAAAAGTAATTCATTGCACTCCTTACTCCTTTATGCTGTTTTACAGTAAAGCTAAGACATGCCCAGTGGCGGCTCGTCGGGGTGGGCAGGGTGGGCACTGCCCACCCTGTTAAAGTTTATCAATACATAATTAAAGCAGGTTCTTGTCCGACGAAAATTGTATCACAAAATCTTATAAACGGTGCGTATAATTAGTGTCCATTTATAAGATTTTGTGATACAATTTATCAATACAATTTAATCTTTAAAATAATTTTGAAATATTTTTTAACTTTCTTTTTCATCTATTTGTGTTCTTTAAATTTATAAATCCAGAACATTATTGTAGTGCATAATTAAAAATGTGCATGTGATCTAGATTCTAGAACTTTGTATAATTCCGCACGCTCGGTAATATGTTAAATTGCGATGCGATGCAGCTCCTTGTCACTATGCATGAGTAGGTTGGGCTCGCCCCCTGCATGACTGTAAGTCATCTGTAAGTGCAGACATACGCTGTCCTTTCATTTAATGTGATTGACAGAAGGAAACGCTACACGTAGGTTGTTACGTTACCATCTCTTACGTTCACCCGACGGGCAGGCCCACGGCCACGTGACAACTCGAGATCGGAGTGCTGTATAAACAGAGTGGGAAATTAAAATTGCCAAATTTTGTATTTTATTTTGAATCTTCTGTCCATTCTGTTTGATTAATACCTAATAAAGTTTACATAATATTCAATATTCGTCTGAAAGATTTATATTATAGATTGTAATGCATAACTAAAAACAGAAAGAATAATAGCAGGTCTGAAGTTATATTAAAGACAGATCGCGGGAGGGCAAGCCCGTCCTACAATTCGTCTGTGTTCGGTTGTTCACGAGAACCATCCGAGTTAAAAACGTTAATGTCAACGCTTTATTATTAATTTAACTAAAGTGGGAGATTTCGATATTAATGTTTTAAAATGGCAGATTTATCATTTAGATATATTTATGTTATTTTTTATTTTCAGAATTTATTTTAGTTACTGTTTTGCATTTTATTTAATTATTCTGAGAATTTATTTAATAGCGTTTTCGATTGATCACACTAGTGCGCACTCAGAGTATGTTCATCTCATGTTATTGCATGAGATTAAAAGAAGATGTAAATACACTGAGTGCAACCGGTGCAGCTGAATTGAAAACGCTATAAGTTATTGTTTTAAATTTTATTTAGTTATTATTTTGAGAATTTATTTCAGTTACTGTTTATAAAGACATTCCTCTGATTGATATTTTTTAAATGTTCTTTGTTAGAAGTTATTTTAACAAGTTGATGAACAAGTATTATCGTTATGATATTATATGTCATTATCTCCGCATGTCTCAATTTTCCACATTAAAAAGAAAACAAAACTATGTATTCTAAGAATTACCTAAACAAATTTTATCATTTCAGAATTTGTTTTAGTAATTCTTAGAATACATAGTTTTGTTTTCTTTTTTAATGTGTGGAAAATTGGAGACATACGGAGATAATGACATATAATATCATAACGATAATACTTGTTCATCAACTTGTTAAAATAACTTCTAACAAAGAACATTTAAAAAATATCAATCAGAGGAATGTCTTTATAAAAAATCCTTTAGTTTTTCAAATGTTGCCCACCCTCTGCATATCTTGAAGAGCCGCCACTGGACATGCCGTCCAAATTCCATGGCAAGAGTTGATAAAAATTGTTAAAAATCACCCCGTACTACTACTATAGTCATTTTGTAAGGACAATTAAAAAAAAATGTTATGAATTTCACAACACAGTTGATGGTGTCTCGAACAGATTTTACCGCTTTGTCTATTTCATATAGCTTTTGACACTGAAAAGACAATTACAGTTAGGCCGTGTGCTGAGTAAAAAATTTATAAGCTAACGAAGATTTTGAATTCAATTCTCGCGAGCAACGATGTGCCAGTTTCAGTTTCATTTAAAGAATACAATAAAAAAAATTTAAATAAGCAAAAAATTATGTCATCCATAGGCCATAGGTATAATGTTCATAAAATTCAAGACACATATTTGGACGAACATTTTATAGACTTTCCTTTTATTAATAAATAATTAGTAGTAACCTGTCACTAATTGGTATATTGTCAGTAATTGAGACATTTACCTTAATTAATGAAAAATGAAATACAAATTCCAAAGTGACAAATGCATGCAAATCACCTGAACTAGATTATATAAACAATACAATACAATAATACAAATTGTATAGAGGATAACAATTTCAACACTTGCTTTGACAGGTAAATAAATAAATCACTACAACACTAAAACAATCCAAATCTCCATGTTAAGATTTCCTAGTATTTTTCTTTAATTTTAATTTTAATTATATTGTAAATAAAATTTATTCCGTCATAAACATTTCCTCATATTTTATGGCCTAGTATTGCAACTTGAATTTTATTATTAAAAAGATAAAGTTATTAACACAAATTTGTACAAAGTCTAACAAAATTCAACACACGTCCGGTGTGTTATTTTTTAAAGCGATGAAATTACCTGTCGTCAATTATTGTTCACTTTGATGTAAGTATTTCACTATTGTACACCTAATTGATTTTAATTAATACTTTGTTAGTTATTTAAGAAACAAGAAACCATTTTTTGAATAACAGAAGTTGTTATTTTTTGCACTTTTTTTAATTTGTAAAAGTAGTTTCAATTTTGAACACCGATTTATTATTAACTTTTTCAATAAGCTTTATCATATTTAAAAAAAAAAATTCAGTACTTTAGCATTTATCTGACATTCTTAAACTATTTCTTTATGTATATATCAATATCAATTTTATAATAATATTACTATAGTTGTTAAAATAAATTCTGAATTTGCTTGCTGGTGCTTGAGTTAAAGTGTACTAGACTTTGACTAATTTGTAACTAGTAATCTTAATTAATATCAAATCTGCAATTGAAGTTATACTTAAGCGCCTTAATAACTTAACCAGATTAAATTAAACACTAATTAATAAATTAATTTAAATTTTGTACGTAAGTCAGTATCGGCATGATTAGAGTTTTTTTTATAGTACTTAAAAACTAAGTGAAATATTTATAGTAATCTCACCGTAAACTAGCCCAAATATAGCGCACAGTAGTATTGCCCACTTCATGTTGTTAATTAACTAATATACCTCAACATATTGCCGCTATATATACAAAAGTACACTGAGTGAATGAAGTGGTACTTACAGATAACGCAAAAATTTTATTGTCTGTCGAATACGTTATCAAGTTATCACACAAAATTTTGCAATTTGCGTTAGAATAATGTATTCGCATGCCCATATAACTGCAGTAAATTATGCAAATCAGTCACATTTAGTTTCGTAAAACAAAGTGAAATTTGCTCTTTTTGGCAAACTAAAAAAAAAAAAAATTCAAGGCCACTGGTCGAGATTTTCCGTTCAATTACGACTTTAAATTACAACTTGAGAATTAGTTTAGTGTTAGCGGGGGTTAGAACTATTTCGGAGGCCATCCTTTCTAGGGGTGGTACCCAGACAGGCGGAAAACAGAAATTCGATACGCTCTCTACAAATCTTCTTGTGGGACCTATCGGATTAGTTGCATTAGTTACGCTTCAAAATATGGCGACACAATTTATTTTACCTAGTTTTTCTTTTCTTCGCGCAATTGTTTTCTTTTTAGTCAGAAAAAGAAGAAGCACTAAGCAGATCGAAATTAATTTAACCAAAATATTATCTACACAACATATTTGATTTTATTAGTGTTCTTTCTACGTTGGCGACAAATATTTTGTCAGTTTTATTAGTGTCGCCATTTATGTTAATACTATGTAGTTTCCTTAAGCCAAAAAAGAGAGTAAGATTCGGCTTTCTTCCTTAGCAGGGCAGTGTGCCTGATTGTTTTGAAAGTATCCATTCTGTAGCTCGTCGTACAATAATAGGTTTGCGAAAACAGTCAAGATATTGTTCCTGTATCTTTCAACTGTAACAGTTTCCTCTAAAAATATTGAGCCAATTAAACGTCTGCGAGAAACAGCAATCCACTTTACAGGGTGTAAAGGTCCTATTTCTCTCCTATTTCCAGTTGTAAGATGTAAAATATGATAATATGGTTAGGTAAATCCCCATATCTTCCGAGAAATTTCACAACATCCTTTGAAATTTGGGATCTGGGTGGTTATTTCTCGAAGAAGGATAATTGCTATCATATTTTTTGATACAATGATAACTGCTCAGAGGTATCGAGATGACATTCTAGACATATTTGTGAATCAGCTACATCACGACGAAGATTTTTTTTAACATGACATATCGATTCATTTGCTGGAATTTTACGATGGTAGACTTATCAGTTTGAGATTTGTTCCGGAATTTTCTCCACTAGATTACTTTTTATTTCCCCGTTTTTAAAGATAAATAATCTGGATGAGTTAGAATTACCGAGGAGTGTTGTCGAATATCACCAGAAATGTTTTTAATAACATGTAGAGACGAGTCTATCTTTGTCATCAACAACTATTACGATTATTTGTTACCCATTTTTATTTATTGTTTTTGGAAATTAAGATTATTCTTTCATCTCTGGATCAAATTTATTTATTAAAAGTCAAAAGTTTCTACGAGACCATAACAGTAAATAGCCATTAATTATACCTAATCATTTCATACTTTATCAGCATTAAGTATTTTTAGGTTAGATTCGTTAGATGTCAAGAATGATGCAGTGGCAATCCTTGAACGTGTGTGAAACAAGCTACGACATGAATTTCATTTTCCATACCCATCCTTAATAGCATTTTTAAAATAACATGTACAATATGTATCGAGTGTTAACAAAATCCTATCTCGAGTTACCTTTGGAAACAGAAGTATCGCAAGTACAGACAGGATATAAAATTTAGGTTATGCGGAGGGAATTCATACAATTTATTTTAATATACAGGCTGATCTATGACGTCGGGGAAAAACTTCACCGATTGATTCCTATTCCTAATTCAAACAAAAAAACTCTAATAAACATGTGTCCGATAATGCTTTTTAACGGAAGTGTAACCCTTCAAAGTTTATTACATGTTGAATGTTTACAGCTTCAAGACGATGTTAAGATACTAATTTCTGTTTTCACAGGTAACAAATGAAACTGTTTTCATAGGTAACAAATGAAATAAGAAATAAGCCTACTGCTATTGCTTTCATTGATTGACGTTACATGTTATAAACTTTGAAGAGTTACGCTTCCGTTAAAAAGCATTATCGGACACATGTTTATTAGAAGTTTTTTGTTTGAATTACTCATAGGAATCAACCGGTGAAGTTTTTCCCCGACGTCATAGATCAGCCTGTATTCTTTTAAGAACGAATATACTGGGTGTTAATAAAGAAACCCTAAACACGTTGACAGGTGATAGTAGAGACCAAAACAAGAAAAAAATTCTAATAAACCCAGATCCAATTCTCAATGGTTTTCGAGATATGGGACTTGAGTTTGAATGAATCTATTAAAGAAGTCTTGTTGGTCGTCGGGATTGCAATGAAGTTCTCGAGCTACCCTTCTGCTATAAGGCCCCAATTAGGGCCGAAATAGCTGTACAGAGAATGCAATCCAGCCGACTTGCAGCCAAAATTTGCAAGTTTGCGATGACACGCTAATTGTCGGCACTGGCCATCTAACGAGAAATAACAAGCTTATTGACGCAGTAGTATCGTTGCGAATTTGCTATTCACAGCACAATTTGTAGATCAGAAAACAGTCGCGCAGTGTCGCAGCAATGTGGCATGTGGGATTGCAATGGAGTTCTCGAGCTACTCTTGTGCTGATGAGGCCCCAATTAGGGCCGAAGTAGCTATACAGAAGATGCTCTGGGACTCCATTGTAATCCAGTCGACTTGCAGCCAAAATTAGCGAATCTATTAAAATCAAAATATCGTAAAACAAATGTTGTTCTTTTGTGACAAATATTGTTAGTAAAATTACTTAATAGTAAGTAAGCAAGTTTAGTTTTTTAATTAAACCATATTTCCTTTTTCTCTGAGTCAAAGGTCGACTTCTTGAAAGTTTCATGAGATGGAATATTTTTTTAATGTAAATGTAATCCGGACCGTTTTTAAAATGGTTTCTAATCGACGCGATAATTCATTGTTTGTCATCACATCATAAACATAGAACATAATATAAATTTGATTTTTCTAAACTTTGTATGAATAAGGCTGCCAGATTTTATCCACACTCATCTATTTTACACATTCTATAACTTTGGAGAGCTTTATACACAGACACTTGAACTTATATTACATTAAATACGAACAACTCGAAAACTATTCATTTTATGTTACATACGTTATTTAGACGATGTCTCACTAGAATAGGATTCAAATGTGAGCAAATATACAGAGGACTTCTTAAAATAACATAACTTCAGTTTATAAAAAGAGTGCGAAATCTCGTGAAGACGCCCTGTACAAAAAAATATGTTTCTAATATTAGTTTAATTACTAGCCTAAAAAATAGAACATAAATATGCTTTTTGTTGTTAAATACATAATAATGCGCACTATGGTGCGTAGTCAATATACCGTAAAAAAGTGTCAAATATTTGATTTGGATAATGCAGTTTCCGCAGCTTTTTTAGTGACACAATCAATTTCGGAGTCATTCATTAACATAATGACTTACGTACTGAGAAGAGCACATTGACTTTTTTTTTATTAAACAACAAACAACGTAATTTACACCATAACAACCTGCCCCTTGCCTACTGTGGAATTTGAAAAACGGGTTGGCAATAAGTTGCAAAAAGAGAATCTTTTAAACATGCAAGGTAAGCACGTCAAGAGCTTAAAATACATGGATTTTGTAATGTATTGCGTATAAGATTTTTTGTGACAGCATGACTTGATTTAAAAAAATGCTAAAGCATGTATTAATTATTAATTTTATTATTATCTAAATATAGAGAACTTTAATGCTTTACGCACTGTTGATAAGTAGATAGTTTTTGCAACAATATCCCATACAGGCATATTTACGCAATGTTACCGCACAGTGTGTAACCAAAGCGCTTTTCGTCGTGGCGTCTGTTGGCGTCCCCGTCGTTACTTCGGTTCTACCAACCACCTACCAAGCCTGCCGACTGTTCCTTTCTTTTCTTGAATTATGGTATCATAATTCATACAATTGCCGCCAACTTCGTCGGAAATACATTTATATTTGCCGAAAAAATTGCATCTTCCTTTAGTTGTATCTTTTAGCTGATGAAAAAATATTTCACAATAACTGGGGCGGCGCTTAAATAAGGCCGAACGACTCGCAGAATTAAAGCACACTTCCGGCTAAATTTTTCGACCGAAATAGTTAAAATGAAGCCATAAATTATGGCGGCCTGTTATTATCAGTCATGCGGGGCGAGTCAAAAACCTGTATAGAAAATAGTCGTTCTAGGTCAGTAGATATTGTTTAGGATAGGAAACCGACCACCTCTTTCCTTTTTTTTTTTTTAGTAATTACAGTTTTTAGAGGGAAACGTATATAAAATGTGATGAGAATTTAGACCGGTGCCAAAATGCAGGTGTCCTTTAGTCTTTATACTCACTCGTAAATTGGTCACCAACATAAATCAGCTTTACAGTTGACGCCGCCGCAATAATAAGTTCACGCGATAATTGGATAATTGTTCAATTAAAGTAATTACTCTAAATTATTGACCTAAACTTTAAGTGTACAATTGCTTTCCGTTTCTATTTTTACATATGTATGAAACCAAACAAATACATGTTGATAGGGCAAATCTCAAGTGGGTGATAAATGACAATCAGAGAGTCACGAAGGTGAATTAATGAATGTTAATAGGACTTAATGTAATGGAATTTGTTTCGGCCACGTTTATGAAATAAAACTACAAATAAAGAATGTTGCCCCAAAAAAAAAAAAATAATGCCATTAATTGCTGATAAGCATTCCTAATTTACCGAAATGCCTTTATAATTTATGGGCACCGAATTTAATTAATATAACCCACTGCGCATTAAAATACGTTCACACGCATGCATTTTCAAATTAGCTAAAACGAGTTACATAATCAATCCCGTAATTAAATCGTGCTCTTTTTTGGAAAGGATATGAATTGCGCATTGTAAATAATTAAGAGTGATATTAACGCGCGTTGTGTTTTTATTAATGAAACATATAAATTACTGACTCCAAGAAACGAACAAAAAATCTCGTAATTATGTTATTTTTTCGATTGTTTAAATTACTGTTATTAGGAACAAATCAATGTCTATTCAGCAAAGTTAGATAAAAACATCTGATAAGGAAAGAGAACTGCACGTACTTGCTTCAAGGTAAACGAACGTACGTTCTGCTATTCTATTAATATTCTTGGTTTCTTAATTCGCTTAATTTTTTGTGTAATTTATTAAGAAATGATAGCCTTGGGATAAAAAAAGTTTTCAACATTTTATTGAAAGCACGATCAAAATCAAAATTTTAATGACATACAGTAATTGTAAGCATCAGATAATAACAGAACGCTCTTAAATTTTATTTATGATTTTTTCTGATGAAAAAATTTGTTGTTAAAATCAGGAATCGATAAATTCGGTTCCCTGGAGTGGTTCTTTTGCGCTTAGATTTAATAATCGACAATTTAAATAAATATTTTTTTTATAACCAAAGGAAGTAAATTTAAGTTTTTTCGTAACGCCTAGGTATATACAAATAAAAAATATTGATATCATTGCGCATGATAAATTTTCGGCAGGAATAATTTTAAAACTTAATAAACAAATATAGATAAATGTTATTAATATCCGCTCTCTTCATAAGTAGTTTTGGCAAAACTCACTCATTTCTAAAAAGATTTATTGCTGAAAATTGCATTTAGTTTTTAAAGTTAAGGCCTTGAGTATCTACATATTCAAATCAAAAGACGCGTGTGGTCTTAGTTTGATGTCATGAGGGCCATTTGATATCCAAGGTACCTTGCCTATGAAGGGAATGGAAAATAAAAACATGATTTTCATTTATTTTTCAATACAATTTCCTGCGATTAAACTGCACATTTTACATTTCAAAATTAAAAAAATAAACCCTCAATTTTTTTTCTTGGGCTGCAAAAAAACTGCTAATTCCAACAGTTACTCTTCATCGTCCAAAAAGTTTTTTCTTCAAATGATGAAACAGTAAATATTCGCACGGAGCCAAATCTGGGCTGTAGGGAATCTTCGAATCTAAGTCCTTTGGAATCCCAAAGAATCGTAGCTATCATTTTGCCAATCGATGGTTGAACTTTAAATTTCTTGGAGAATGAGTGTGCTTCCATTGCATTGATTCTTGCTTACTCTCACGGTCCAAGTGATGGATCCACTCTTCATCCTCTGTTACAATTCTTTCAATAAAGTTCTCTTTTTATCTTTCACGGTCAACCAAACATCGCGAACTCTCAACTCTCCACTGATTATCGAATGAAGTGAGCATTCAGGGCACCCATCTTGCGCTCACCTTTGACAGACTAATGTTTCTAAACTGAGGTCCTGATTCGTCGATCCTTTAGAATTAATTTCTAGATTTTCTAAACGTTTTCTGGTGTTGTTCGGGCATCCACTGCGAGGGCTATCATGTATTTGATTTGGAGTATCCCCTTCTTTTGTGAGAAACTTTATTACTGCTCGATGTCCAATTTTGTTCATGATCGTAATTGACCACGCACCAGTAGATTAAAAAAATGTAACTTCAACAGTAATAAAGCTAAGAATACTAAACGACACAGTGGTTTTAGAAATAATTAAACAATGATCTCTTATCTACTCTTATTTAATATTCGTAGATGTAAAATAATTGTGTTAAGAGATCATACAAACAAGACTTGGCACACTGAGAAAAATGGCACAAAGGAGTACGTTTATATTAACAAGAATTCCGAACATTTTATTCGGATTCGCGTTAAAAAGCGACTCAGCGTACTACTGCAAAATTAACACTATGTGGTTTGTTGTTCAGAGTATCATTTCCTGTCATGATAAAATTACCGGAGTAATTAACAAAAAGTCAGACATGACATTTTATTACTAATTTATTTAGCATAATATTTCATTATGGTTTATTATATTTTAACACTACATATTATGTAGAATGATAATTTAACATTCTTAAAGTTAAACCGTTACATTGTGCTAAGAATCATGATTAATTTATAGTAAGATGGCATGACAGCATTATACTTTTACATTATACTTTTATTTTATCGATAGGAATGATGTTTTATCAAAATCACAAAATTCCATATTTCTCAGTGCACAAAGTTCAAACTACAAACAAAAACAACTGTTTTAGATTTCATAGCTTCCTTCATAGTCAGGTACCTTAAATATCAATTGTCTATCGTATGTGAAATTAATTATATTATTTGCAGAGTTCTAGAGATGTGGGCCAAATTTCTGACTTTGTAGAAAAAACAAATATTAGCTTCTAAATTTTTCTTTGTTGGCTTGGGCTTTTCTTAGGTTTACATATACTCATTAGCAAATATTTTATTTAATACGTGTACAAATTATTTCCTTAAAAAGTTAACAAGTTTATGAAATTCGATCTAAATAATAAATAAAACTATCCAAAACAGCTTGAAAATTTTACCTTATGAATTTGAAAAAAAGAGTGGTTCAATCGGCAGCAATGTCTATCATTCTCGTAGTTGTTATGTCCGTTACAGTTACTATGGATTGCAAGTAAATTAGGGTGCTTTAAATAGATAAAGTCCAATTTTATCTTACTAGCTGTAATTATTGTTATAAAACGGAAAAAAAATGCAAAATCAATTCTTCTAATTGAACACTTCACTTAACCTTTCGTATAAATAAAATCAACATCTGATTACGATTGTGTATATTTAAATTTTGTGAAGTGATTAGTCCTTTTGAATTTTATTTTCCGTTCGATGGTTAATTTTTATTTTCTCAGTTTTGTTGCAATTTAATGTCGCGGACGTAATTTTGTATCTGCACTTTCTCAACACTTTCACCTTTGTCACTATTCCGAATTTAAATTGATTTCAAATATAAGATTAAAAAGTTCTGTCATTTTTAATTAGCCCACAGAGTTCATTTCATGTTGATTTGTAATGCTTTTGTCATTTAATAACTGATGTATTTTTTTGAAAGACGTTTAAAAATGTAATTTGTAACAAACGATTTTAAAAAATTGCCCCATTTACAAATAATTTTCCAATTTATTGTAAAGGACAATTTTAGATTATTCATTACATCCATTCATGTCTGCTGCGAACGCGATTCGAAGTCGATATTTTGGCGCTTTTCATTGGTGCTGCCACCACCGGCCGTTCGGGTGAATTTCAACGTTCGTTTTCGTTAATACTCTCGACGGTAGGTGGCAGAACGTAGGGGTTGTTCACTCGTTGATGTTTTCCTACAAAATCCTAAAGGCGAATCCTGAATTCTAATCGGTGTATGTAAGGAATAAAAAAATTGTTTTCAACTAATCCTTTGCACTGCTTCGTTCGTATTTCATTTCGTCTCGCCTGATTCCTATTAATATAACTTTCAAATAATACAGTTATGTTATAAAAACCATGAATAAAAGAAAGCGGGCCGTAGCATCTTCCGTCGGCAAACGTTTCAACGTTGTAGATTGAAATTCGAATGAGTTGTTATTCTTAAACACATCCGGTTTTTTTAATTTTAAATTCGCTGAAAGCAGTTCTTGTAAATACCGGGGTGACAGTATATATTAATAAAATGAATTACCTTTTTATATTCTATTAAAATTTAATTAATTCGGCCCGGCTCCTACTCATCTTATAAAAATTATAATTTTTTCGGCACGAAAGTATGCTGCCTTAACGGGCGATACAAATTTATAGCTTTTTAATGTATCACCGAAGTAATTTGTAAAGTGTTTTTCACGAGATCCATTATTCACTTCCCGTAATTTATTTAAGTAGGTATCATTATATTAGCAGGGTATATTGCTTTCATTTGTATTGCAAAAAAATAAGGTGGTTAATTAATTGCTTCTGAACGTGTTTTGTTTGCATACATTTTGGCCACTTCGACACGAATCAATATCGTTTTATAAATCACTTTCAAATGTAAAATTAACATTCAATTGACTTCATTGATTTATTTCAAAACGAGGTTGATTTTTAAATTTATAAGAAAGTGTTTCAAAAATAGAATGAAGGAATACAAATACTTAACGTTAGAAAACAATACCTTTTGATTTAAAAAAGAAAAGTACACGGGAGGTATACTAAACGAAGAAGAATAAAGAACTTAATTCACTTCTTGGGTAAATTTGTTTATTTCAATAAAAATTATTGCAATTTGATTGAAAATGTATGGTAGTTATTTTCGGTCATTTTTCATGTATACTTGTAAAAACAATAAAGATATTTCGTTTATATATTTGACTATTTAAGCACCGATCAGTAGGCACGTAAAACATAAGTCGTGCTATAAAATCAAATGAATTGCATTAATTGACATTGTTCAATTATACTAAAAGAATTAGAATACAATGGCCCAGAAAAACTTATTGAAGAAAATATTAAAAATTTTGGTGAGGCAATTGTATGTGCAAATTAATACAATTAGCTTAAGTTTAGTTAAATGTTAAGTGTTAAGTTAAATATGTAGTAGTATTTTTGCGTCTCTGTGCATCAGTCTAACTATTTTATTTGGAATGTAGCGACCGTTTTATTGAAACTTACAAATAGAGATAGGACGTACAACATACATACGTAATTGAACATAAAGTTTACAAAATGCTTGTTATCAAAACTTAAATCGGATTCGATACACTTCCTGGGCACGCAGTCAGGAATTTAAGACAAGTTCGCACAAAAAATGGGCGTACATTTCCAAATCAACGATTACATGGAAGAAACCAATTATATTAAAATAAAATTAAAATAATAATTATGAAATAAAATAAGGAAAAATTCCTTTCCTTTTCCCAACTCAAATTAGTTTTCAAATGTCAAACTTTTTTAACCTCTAATAGAAAAATACACTTTTTAATTTGTTATCGATTTGGAATGTATAATCAAATTTCGAAATTTAAACTCATATGGAAATAAGCTTTCTCTTAGATGTTAACTGAAATTTTTCGTATCACAAAATCTTTTAAGCGGACACTAAATCGCGCACTATAACACTTTACGTTTCACCGTCGTTCGACAGCTTCGTCAGAAGTGAAAAATATGTTGTCAGAAGTGAAAAATATGTTGTCGAACGACGGTGAAACGTAAAGTGTTATTGTGCGCGATTTAGTGTCCGCTTAAAAGATTTTGTGATACAAATTTCATCGGACAAGAACCAACTGTAAATATGAAATTTTTCGCATCAATAAAAAATTTGTTGCACACAATTATATCTGTTTTCATAGGGTAACTTTTGATATTCTTAAGATATCCTAAATTTTTAATTAGAGAACTTGAAATTAAAAGTCTTAAAGTCATTTTACAATTTACATCACATTCCTAATAATAAATTATTAAATTAATGAATTATTATTTTTTTTAATATCATATTTATTCAAACATTTTTTTAAATTTTAGGTAAAGGATATTCCGTGTCTTCCAACAGTGTGGATTATTTGATGTGATGAGTAAAATGTCGATAAACACAACAAAAGGGTGAGTGACATCTTATCTTAAAGCTTATCATACAATTCGGAAATTTATATCCTTGTCTGGGATATTATCCAGGAGTCAGACCTAAAAACCATGTGGGAATTACTCCCACACTATGTCAGATACTGCATCGGAGAGTAATTAACAACCCTCGCGGAAGGGTGGTGAAACACGAAAGCTTTTGGCAATTAGGTGTTTCGGTCCATAGTTTGATGGAAGCATTAGGACACGGTCTACCGGTGTAAATTGTTGCGATAACGCACACAGAAACAGCCGTTATTTATTTATCCGGCTTCCAGTATTTACAGATATATACTCTATGTGTGACAAGTCTAGTTATTTATAGGCGGGTTCCTTTATTTCCACTAACGCACTAACTGGAGTGACGATTTATTTATTTTTTCATTAGAGTATTTCATATTATGTTTAATTGAACATGTAGTGCCATAATTTATAATTATATTTTCATCTCCGACATTAACTTGTAGCAAAAATTACAATTATTTAGTTATTTTAAGTAGTAAATTCTTTTAAAAATATTTTTTCACCGTTTACTAATAATTAGGTAGGTACGTAAGTCCGTCAGTTTATTTATTGATTTATTATTTAATTTGTTTATCAAGTCCTACCATGAAATTTTAACGGCTTATCTTACTACAAAATAATGTCAAGAAGTGCAATAACTTATTTTTGAGGTAAGCTAAGACGTGCCGCCTAATCAATTTAAAAATCACCCGGTATATGTGTGTAATTAGACAGGAAAACCGTTCTTATAAATTCATGAGATTCTAAGGTAAATATATATCAGGCGTAATTGGTGCGGACCGTTTCTCATATTACTTGGAATGTGCTCAGAATACCGAACTGTTTCACATAGAATTTGAGTACTGCGTTAACTCGAACAAGTATCTTCCGAGCATTTGAAACAGTCAGAATTTATCTACAGGGAAAAGGCGTAACTTGTTAGGAATGTACACGAACTCTGCAGTCTATGGGATCGAAAGAATGAGTCTAAATTAAATTTGTCAAATTATTTGTAAAATTGGCCGAATGATATTTATCTCTTCCTTTCCTGATTTTGTGATAACTATAATCTTGAAACCGTTGTGGTAACATCACAAATTATTAAAATAGTTCCACTCACATCTTTTGAATTAGGTATTAATTTTTTTGCCATTATCTGACTGAAATTTTTAAATTGCAGAAAAGTACGAGATATTTATAATGACTTAAAAATATGGGTATTACTTAATTTGGAGCACTTTGCATTTTCTTACTTTGTTTGAAGTAACACTTTTCAGTCTTCCAATGATTTTGTGTAGGTAATCAGTATAGTAGTTTTATAAAATTGCAATTACATAATTAATGTTATTTGCTTTATATTTTTTCCTATTAGCTACGTGCCATCACTCTGACAGCAAAAGTAGACGAAATATGTAAATTTTAATTCAAAATTAAAATAACCCGAATCAGTTTTCTGTTTAAAACATTGTATAGGAAGAAACAGATTAAATCATGTCGTCAATTAAAATATTAAGCCATCCGTTCAGTAATTAATAAGTGTATTTTTTCCCAATTTATTTTTTTCATACATAGGACTTATTACGTAATTATTTACTTTTCTTCAAATTGGTATGCTAAACTATTTATAATTGCATTCAATTCTTTGTATTTGTGTTAAAAGCATTATTTCCTTTTATTGCAAATAGTTTATACCTCTAACTTATTAAATAGTTGTAAATAAAAAAGCATAAACTTACCTGTACAGAGTTAAAATATGAGATAAGTAAAGTAGAATCAGTGCAAAAGCACATAAGCGAATAATATTTGTTTTGAAGAAATGAAATCGTAACGAATTCCCCTCGGAGTTATTTCATCGGTTGATGTTCGGAATCTAGGATTTCTGCTTGAAACGCCGGGACGCCCGGAAGGGAAGCGGCAGTGGCCACCCTCTGGACAGCATTAGGAGAATGACAAAAACAAAGTGCCGGTAGTTACCACTGACTCAGCGAAGTAAGTTTATTTGTTCGCGCAGACACAAAGATAATGTTATTTTCCGCAGCGCAAATATATAGTCATTCGTCGGCGAACACCGTAATTTAAAAATCTCACGCCGGAAGTTCGTGTTAATAACATGGAACCACTTTTCGGCATCGTAGCTAGCCTGACAGTGATATCTTCATCAAGCATCTCGGCTACCCCCAGGATGTCTGCGGGGTATAAAGTGAAAGTCGTTCTAAAATGTCGCAACATAAAATAACACCGGAGTTTTACGACCCAAAGATGTTCAAGTAAATGCGCAATAAAATATTTTAGCAACAACACAAAAGCTAAAACGTTTGAAAAGAAGAGAAAGTTTTTGTATATTGTGTGCGCATTTTAGGAAAAAAAGAAATACGGTTAGTAAATCATTCTTAGCCACATGGACTACGACTAGACTGACAGCATTACTTTCATCGTTATTCTTGTTACGGTTTAATTGCTATAGGTCATTAAGTTTGGTTCCTAGTTATAAGAAACAACATAATTGCGATGGTATTGAATAATATTTTAGAATATCAATCGACCTGAACGGAAAAAAAGCAATGTTATTAAACTTATTTCCGACGGATATTAGACGTTTTAAGGCATCTACCAATTAACGACTAATTAATGCTATAGCGTCTGTTTCCGCTGAAACAGTAAACGATTTTCGCCTTTCTAACATCTTGCTTTTATATATTGGTTTGGGCGTGGCTTAGTAATACATTTTAAATTTCATTAAATTTGCCGTTAGTCGTATTTAATATAATTTTTCATTTATAATTTATTTCGAAGCTACAATTATGTGTTCATTATTTTCCGTGACTTAACTAACATATAGCCACACTTTACCAGATGCTAGATCCATCTATTACTAGTGCAAACGAGTATATTAGTCATACTGACGCTTGATCAACAAGTTGTTCAATTTTCACAGAAATAATCTAGCAAGTATGGCGATTCTAAGTTTTACCATTCCCCTGATCCTAATTCTTTAACTAAACAAGCCTTTGTGGATTTAAAAATCTTTTGTCAGTTGCGAGTAGATTTTTTTGACTTTTCCAATACGTTCATTGATAAACTTTAGTTATTTACAAAATTCTTTATATGTATTTATTTAGAATTTCTGATAAGTAAAGCCCGGATTTTTAGGCACTTAAAAAGACTGAATTAGGCAGGCAAATAGGCAGTTAATGTCTAAGAAATAGACGAACTTTTAGGCAGCATAAAAAAATTACGCTTTTCATAATTTCTCCTCTTTCATCGTTTTATAATAAAAAAATAATAACGCTTATTCAGGTTCACTTGTCATTTATTAAGAAATCGGAGAGAGGCTCTTGGGAGTTTATGGAACTGTACAAGTGAATCAAACACATGATTCTCCGTAAGGAATGTATTATAAAAACACGCTTTAAATAGATACCATAAATCGGCGTTCAAGTCAAAAATCCAGACAGTACCTAAGATGGTTTCCTTCCTGATAGAGTAGTTCGAGGACTCAGGAACAGTATTTTTCTACGGTGCTCTAGGCGAAGGGTCTTCTTTTCGTAACTATCAAATCACCCACACCAGGAATATTTAAATTGAAATACCCACTCGCAAAAAGAGGTCGATGATAAAGTTAAAGAAGAAGTAAAAAGTTACAATTTTTAAATTTGAACAAAGATATAAAAATAAAATAATAACTTCTGTTCACAAAAAGAATTCGGCGAACATTTTATAAAAATTACATGAATGTGAAAATGATTCGGTGAACATCAATTAACTTTTCGAATCTTCTCTTCCTGCGGAACCGTATTGTTTACATTATCAAAGACTGAGCCCTTTTTGTAATTTGCGACTGCGAGGTTGCGACATCTGTGCGAGTCCCCCTTTTGGTCCCACTCATATAAGTCACTAGAGTCTATCCTCAGGGGATTGCTAGGTGTTTTTGGACCGGCTCCGCCACCTTGCGTGGGTGAGGTTCTCACTCGCTCTAGGTCTTTATTGCATAGCTTATTTATTTTAATGTATCGTAATGACCACTTATCGTAAAAAAGAGTCAATATTTTGGCTAAAGTTTGTCGCTTGTGCCCCTTATCGCCTAAGATTGTTTATACTAACAATTAAAGCGTGAAATTCTTTCGTGAATAATCCTGAAGTAATTTTTTTTTTAATTTAAAAATTTTGAATTTCAATTTTCGGCTGTTTAGGTGAACACGTACAGTATCTTTAAAATGTTTTAGCAAGCCAATACGTATTTCCACACACAAAGAAAACAATTCATAAAAATTAATTATACAATAATTGCCAATTTTAGGCATAAAATAGGAAACAACAAAATTTGTAGGCCCTCAAGCTATAAAACTAGGCAAATACTTCAAATAGTATAAAAGTAGGCACTTAGGAACGAAAAGATATACTAATTCTAATTAAAATTGTAATCTAAATGTTTAAAACTTAATTGCCTATCTTTTTTGTTAAATAAAATTTTAGGCAATTGCCTAAAAATCCGGGCTTTACTGATAAGTTATAGCTAAAGCCAAACATAATCTAAGTAATTTAAGCACACCTTTTTTTTAAGTTTGAAATTCTTATTTACATGCCTTAGGCCAGCTAGTACCTATTACATTATATAAATTCTTTGACAAAGATCTTTTATAAAAGATATTTTATAAAAAGTATGACAGTGTAACTGCCCAATCTTTTATAAAATATTTCTACTTTTATAAAATATTTTATAAAAGATTGCCTATTACACTGTCATATTTTTTATAAAAGATCTTTGTCAAAGATCTTTTATAGTGTAATACTGACCTAAAAAGATATTCGGCATCTTACTCACATTCATATAACCTCGAACGTTATATAATTGATAAGATCTTTCTTACTTTACTGAATTCTTACCTGTTCAAAAGCTTTCACAATTTTTGACTTAGACTTTTTGAAATACGAGACATAAGTAATGCCTGTTGGTCTAAAATTCTCTTAAATGAAGATGTAACCAAAAGAAACCTTGTACAGTTGCGGACAGAAAATTTGGGATGTCACTGTCACTCATCTGACGTATACATATAGGAATTTCTTAACTTTTACGTCAGTGGAATGACAGTGACATCCGAAATTTTCTGTCCGCAACTGTACAACATTTATTAAGCTACAAAACACTACTTTACAACTTCCCTTTCTAAACATCTTTGCCATCTTTTGAACCCCTCGCTCAAATCGGGTTTGGAAAAAAGATTTATCCGAGTGAATGAGTGAAATCTGATGCCTTTTAAACTTTTTTCTTTGGGCCAAATAAGTGGAATTCCGACGTGAGTAAACCGGGACTAAAAGTTGAATATTTCATAACCAACTATCCGAATTTCTGGATTGTGTCAATTGTAGCAAACGCAGTGTGAGGTTTTGTATTGTCATGATGTAAGACAATGTTATGCAATTTTTTTATTTGTCCTTTTCTTTCCGTTGGCTTCCTTAAGCTTTTTAACGTCAGTATGTATATCGCTGATCCGGTTCAAATTATCCTTGACGATTCCAGGACACTTGCCATAACTTTCTTCACAGATGTTAACACTTTAAATATTTTTAAACGACGTGATGATGTGTGACGCCATTTCCTTGATTGATTTTGAGTTTCTGGATCATAAGTGATACGCATGTTGTTACGGTTTGTTTTCGCTTTAACGATTTTATTTTAGGGAATGTTAAAATTTTGTCTTCATTTAATGGTCTATTTGATAACAAACTCTAAAGTTCTGTTTTGGCTTCACTGATCGCTCTATTCTGAATTCAAACTCTAAGGGCTACATTTTTGTTTCCTTTCTCGTGCGTGTAGATTGGTTAATTTCGGTTTTGGAAACGTGTTGGCGTTTGTTTGTTGATTCGAAAATAAAAATTAATATTAAAATCGCCATCTTGGTGTTCGTGACATTCCTGCGTGCAGGTCATTTTCGTTTGCTAATTTATGTGATTCGTGTCGGATTCGACCACCTCACAGTCAAAAGGGATTTTATATACTCAAGAAAGTTAATTGGAATGTCGCCAAGGCTTAAGTAGCAGATAAAACTCACGTCACGAGCTCCAACTTCAATCACACAATCAAACGGATGTGTCACAGGTTTTAATATGCCCTTATTTTTAAACAAGGGGTAAGTCTTCCGATTCAACTTTGAATTTGTCAAACTTATCGTCACGTTTCTTCCTTTAGCACGTTATACGGGACAGTTTCACGTTATACGGGGTAGTTTCACGTTGTACGGAGCAGTTTTACGTTGTACGGAGTAGTTTCACGTCATACGGAGCAGTTTCACGTTAATCGAGGCAAATTCACGTTATCCGAGGCAAATTCTAGCGGGTGATAGGCAGTAAACAGAAAAGCCGTACGAGAGTCATCTAACACCGCGAAAGTTCGGACATGCATGTAGGATCAAAGCCCTCTTTCGAGACGTCGCGTCAATGTAAATGTCGTGATTCATGGAATTAGACGACCGGACTTAACGTCGAGCGGTATCGTAAACTTTTCATTCCTTATTTCGGTTAATCATCAATTACGTTGCATAATGAGTAGTTAAGGGCTTGAAAATCTTGTAATTGCAACTGCATTTGTGTACTAGCGAATCTTTTGATCTGAATACTTCAATTGAGAAAAAAATATTATGTAAGGTATTTTGTTAAAACGTTACAACTCGGAAACAAATGAAAATCGGATTACAAATTTTGGGTTTTTTTCTGTTATGTTGACGGGTAGAATATACTCCTGCAGTTTGGTTCATTCCTCCCGACTCACCCTATACATAGGGTCACTGATAATTTCGATATATACAGGGTGACTGATAAAAATATTTTTTTAAGCGCGGAATTTTAAACTTGAGGGTTACTCATATGCTACATTCACGTGTATAGTCCTAGCGGTAACACGTATTACTTATACCTGGAATAAATATAACGCTAGGTGGCGCCCCTTTCTTAATTAACAACTAGATAACGAGCTACCGACGATCCTATTGTGTAGCCCACCCTCATCTCCACTGAGCTGGGCATAATTTCAGGTAGGTTGTTCACCAACGTAAAGGAGTTTCCCCCAATTTTCGCAATCTATCAATCGACTTTAGTCGACTATTTTGATATAGTTAGGTAGGTAGCAATGTTTAATCTCCAATCAATACATCGTCGAAAATAAATGGTTCATGCTCCTCGAGAGATTTGATGAGATCAGTGCAAATCTCCATTTTTTTTTCCTTGAGTTCTTTGGTTAAATGACAAAGAACTAATCTAGCACGTATTCCAGAATATCCAAGATCACAACATTGTGTCCACATTCCAAAGCATTAACAATATTCCGAACCGTCACACATTTCATCGAGGTGCATCTGTTCCAACAGTAATCGGTCTGCCTAATTGTGGTTTATCAAAAATGTCACCGGCCCTAAATTTGTTTACTCATCTACGCACATTGCTGGTATAGTATTTCCAGCGATAGAAAGACAGACCCCAAATTTTAATGCGCCAGTACATTGCATATCTGCATGTATTTCATGGCGTAGAAATACAAGGGACGAGTTGATATCCGAATAATCAACTTAAAAGCAGCAATGATTGACCATTTGGACTGTGTATGTTAGTAATATTGACTTTTCTAAATTGGCGCGAAATTCAAAATCTGTCTTTCTATCGCTGGAAATACTATATCAATTGTCGAATCATCATACACATTACAAACAATAATAATGATTTTTTAAGACATATCCGCGTTGAGTAATAATACTTCCTAATTTTTTATATACTTACACTACAACTTCACTATCGTCATTTTTTACGTTATTATATTTTAAGTTTTCATCTCCGTCTCTCTAATTAACAGCCTGATGAAAGCTTGATAAGCCGAAACCGGTAGCTGTTAAGAATATATCATATATTAAAAAAAAAAAAATTAGGAAATATTATTACTCAGCGCAAATAATAATTATTGTTTGTCATCCGTATGTATCAGTCCATAGATTATAAATTATAACCACCCAGCAAAAGTTTTAATATTATTAAATTTATGTCAAAAAAGTGTCCATTTTTTTGGTCACGATAGTATCCTTATAAATATTTGTACAATTATACGGGGACAGGTAATGTCGCCACCAATAAGTATTTTAATCCTTTGACCTGTTTCTCTGATCTTAATCCTACGAGTAATTTCACCACCAATATTTTCCTTGTATTTTAATGAGGGTGCTAAGGGGTAAACAAGCGGGTTCTTTACTTTCGTTGACTATTATTTCAGTCAGTATCAAGTCTGTATTAGTAGTGAACATTCCAGTATAGATAGAAGTCGATGGCTGAAAGTTTGTGGAAGTGTTGCAATCAAATGTACAAATGTACAGTTGAACGCAGAAAAAAAGTTCTTTTCTAGATTTATTACAGTACATTGCATTTAAAAAACAAAAGTTGACAACTGCCATGCAGCTGTCTTAAATGTATTAAAGACCTAAGATATGGTAAATTGTAGAGCTTCTTCTGCCATTTCATTTGATTATTTTAGTCCCTTCCCCCCTGTTAATTTTGGAAGCAAATAAGACAGAAAGTTCAGACAAAACCAAATTAAAGTATATATATAAAAATATAATTACTTTAAAACATCCGCTAGGCGGCGCTGTGCGCACTATAAACTTCAACATTTTAAATATCATAGTGGCTTACGTGACATATCATTTAAAAGGAATATTAATTCTACATCCAATGACGTTATCAGTATTCAGTTTAACTCTAATATTCGAACTAAAAAATATTACTGTTAATAATCATAACAATAGTAAAAAATAATAAGAACAAAAATAAGAATGAAATTAAAAGAAATCAACAAACCGTATTGACAACAATTGTTCAATATGCCTATCCTCTAATTGCTGACAATGAAACTTTCTATTGCAAAATTCAGTCAAATTTTTTAGTTAATAGAGTTAATACTAGAGTTAAACTGAAAATGGATCACATTGGGTGTAGAATTAAAGTTCCTTTAAAATGATATGTTAATTAAGCCACCCTGTTATTTAAAATTTTGAAGCTCATAGTGTGCACAGCGCCAACTAGCGTATGTTCTAAAGTAATTATATCTCAAGAATTAGAACTTTTTTATGTATTTTAATTTGGTTTTTCGTCTCGACTTTCTATCTTATTTGGTTCCAAAATTTACAGGAGAGGAAGAAACTTTAAGTTAGCACTGTAGAAAACATAAAATGCAAGTATGAAGCATAATTTGTGGTTGATGATGCGATTTAATAGATCCATTAGTTATTAATATTGGCATCAAATGATTGAGACATGCTTCTTAATTTGTGAATAAAATGAACAAAAACTTACACACGTATCAAAATAAAAAAAAATCAAGTGGAACAATAAATAGTTGAACTTAATTTAAATAATAAAAGCTTGCGGTTAGGGATATCTTCAGCTCGATAATTATTGCATTACTGTGGTTACGATTTAAAAACAGTAATGAAGGTTAAGTTCTCTTAGATATACTATCTTGGTTTCAATTTTCAAAATGAATACTTACAGACTTACCCTGAGAATGGCAAGCAACTTGCCGGCAGCAGAGAGTATATTTGGAAAAATTATAGCGGAGCTATAGGAGTTAGCGTCCTTGGGGCGGCCACCGACGGACAAGTCATTAATGGCGCCGGAAAATCAATTTCATACATTCTCAGTTAATTACTCGAAATAAAAATATATATTTAAAATATTTTCTCATTTATGTAATTACATTGGCTTTGATTTCCCTTATTAAGTACTTATAATTATGATTGCTTTATGGTAATTGAATTTCATTGAATTTATTGTGCGAAAACATCATGAATTGTAATATTATCTTACTTGATGATAACCTCTTGACGTGTTAATGCGTGTGCTAAAAGTTCATAACGAACACTGCATTCAATTACGCATATACGTGTTACATAATACATAATAATAATTATTTTATTACATTATTTTTTTCGTATTATAGTTTTTATTCCAACTAAAATCATTCATTTAACTGTATATACAGGGTGAATTTTTTTTCCACCCACTTTTACCCCAAGCTCACGGCTTGTCGGAGAAAGGTGGCGGCTGCGACCGACTTAGATATTAATTTCTGCTTCGGCATTCGCCTTACAATCTGGGGAAACACAGAAAGCCCAGTTCGAAGGAGCCGGTATGAATTCGAAATACAATCCGAAACATAAGTACTATATCTCTCACCTAGAGCCCATATGCACCAGGAGGGGATTCGAACCCACACCTAATAGTTGTCAGGCCAAGCATCAAGTCCGTTGCCAGCGGACTCGATCAATTCGGCTAACAACTACCTAATGAAATAATAACCGCCAAAATCAAACCAGTAAGAGAAGCGATGTCAGAAATGACGGTAAAAATGTTTACATAATTCTATTTTTTCACGACCCGACCTCTAGATAATGAGCAATTTTACTCCCTAATTTGAGGGAGTAAAGTGGCTGTTTTACACCCTTGGGTAAAAAAACATGGCCAATTTAATATTCCGTTTGCCATCCATCAGAACCGATGATTTTTGTGTTCGTAGTTCGTAAAATAAGAATGTCATGTTGACAGTTAAAAACAATTTAAAAATGTTCGGCTTTTATCAGTTAAAATCCGTTGGATCATGCAAAAAATAGTATATATACCTCGAGTGATCTACTATCTACTATTATGGAATTAGAATGCCAATATGACAAACACTTGCGAACGCATGACTAACTGCTTTCCAGAGCTGAACAGGGACTGTCTCAGAGAGACGAAGTCTGTGAGATGTTAGATCCCATAGAATCTAGAACATGGAGAAGGAATTTAACAAAAACCATGAATTTCTACAAGGAGAAACCGTTCGCCTAATAATAAAAACACTTTTATATTTAATTAAAGAAATCTCTAAAAATGAACACACAAGATGTGAGAACAAAAATGTATTTGCTTGAGAAGATGCTAACAACTAAAGTATTGCGTTACTAACAGTCAGTTGTTCGTCATGTTCTACAATTCTTACAATTTTTCTTTCTCCAGAAAAATGAATGAAAGTAATTTTGAACATCGCGCAGTGATAAAGTTTCTAACTATAAGAGGAAATTGTAACAAAAGTTATTTATGAAAGATCGTCCCAGGTGTACGGTATTGACGGCCTATCTAATTTCCAAGTGATATTTTGGTGTAAACAGTTTCGATAGGGCCTGGATTCATTTCAGGATAACCCCAGATTACGAAGTCCAGTTCTCGTAAGAACTGAAACCGTCAATCTCCCTGAAGATTTGCTGCTGTCAGATCGACGAATTAATATCACAATGCTTGCTAAAGGAGCTGGAGTGTCCGAAATTACAGTACAAGATTGTGCATGAAGATTTAGGGATGGGAAAAGTTTCTGCACGGTGGATACCAAAACTCTTTACAGCAAAACAGAAAGTGACGAAGAAGCAAATTTGTCAAGAATTACACTTGGCCGCTTTAGAGAGCGAAGTCAGAAGTAACGAAACTTGGATGTTCTATTGAGATCCTCCCACGAAATAGGAGTCGGTGCAATGGGTTCACAAGGGCTCTCCACCTTCAAAGAAGGCGAAAATTCGATTGCCTTCTAAAAAGTTGATGGCGACCGTTTTTTGGGGACTGCGAAGGTATTCTGTTGACTGAACATATGGAGAAAGGGTACACAGTTAATGGAGAGGAGGATCCAAAAGCTGATGTAGAGGAAAACGTCCCAATTCATGGAGAACCAAGACTTTGCACTTGCAGGACGACTGCAGGGTTCACAAGGCTCGCACATTTCAAGCCATTCACCGAGTTACAACACCCACCCACCCCTTTGTTCAAACATTAAAAAAAAAGACCTCATGGATCGAAAATTTTCCTCAAACGATTAGTTGAAAGTCGCTGTAGCGCCGTTTTTTGAGACGCAAACAAAAGATTTATTGGATGGAATGAAACAACTCGAGAAACGCTGGACTTTAGTGTGTAAGTGTAGACTGTAAACGATAGTTTTGTAGAAAAATGATTTTTTTTGGTAGCCTTGCGTGTTTTCCTTCAGTTACATAGATAACCTAAAAAAGAAAGCGCTCTCGTATTTCCGGAATATTTTTGCAGTTTCTTGAAATATTCAAATATTTCATTTTTCCTTCTAATTATTTTTCAAAATTTACTTGCATCGAAATCATATTTTAAATTAATTTAAGTTACTACTATATTTAAAAAAATATTCATAATAAGAAGTCCACTCACGGTCTATATTCGGGCAATCTGGTTGCCGCAATCTGATTGCCGCCGACCGGATTGCTTCAATATCGCCACAGAATGTGCAGCGGCGATGAGATTGCCAATTTTTTTTCGCAAGTACGTTTATTCTGGCCAGAATAAACAGGCTTCACTGATGCTTGATTTTCAAGCGATCTGATCGCCAGAATTAAAGAATCCATTCCTGTGTAAATTTTTCGATCAATCTAACAGCCACAATAAAATTTTGCAAAAATTACAGTTGCGGACACAGAGACGTCATGAAAAGGTATTCCTGTTGCAGAAACTGGCTACGTTATTATTCATCATTTTAAAATGTACAAAAAAAAGATAATCCAAATGTTCTTTTACCTATGAATTCGGTATGCTGCACTGAGAAAAATAAACTGTTCAGTCAACCAAAAACACGTTCAGTTAACAATATTTTTCGTTTACCTATTAGCAATCACGCGTGGTCATTGAACCAACAGTCAAAAAATGTTAACTATTTTAGATTGAATCAACTCAATATTTTCTTTGAGGCAAGCATACAATGAAGACATCTTTCTAGTTGCTTTAATGCCCAAGAAGATTGATACAAGAACTTTAGATTGTTAAAATTGCTAAATATTTTATTTGTCTGAACGCTGTTAGGGAATTAAAATTATATTTTTGATATATTTAAAGTAATTTTTCAGTACGGCTAATAAAAGCGTAGAGTCAATTCAATCTAGACTCTCGTTTAGGGAAACATCAATTAAATGTTCACCTCTTTGCGATACTACCAAAGTAAGATAACCCTTCAACCTTTGTTGAGGTGACAAGAGGAGCTGAATAAACCTCTCAACGAACTTTATAATGTCGGACGCATTCGAAATATGAATGACTTATCCGTTTAAGAATCGATGTCGAACAACAAGGTTATGCTGGGACAGGCAGTAAATATACGTGAAGTTTTAGCAGGCGCCATCTGGAACTCGATAGCTTATTAATATGGGAATTAACCCTCGCTTTTACTTGACTTAACATTTATTCCGTGAAATAAAAAATCAAAACAGACACATAAAAGCAACAGCACTTTACGATCATTTTAAAATTTCAACTTTTTGATTTAACATATTAAGCACTTTCGTTTTAAGGAAAACATTTACATCGTTCAGTCAAACGTAATAGTTTAACATTTTTTTAGTGTTACTTCAACAATTTCCAAGATGTTCAGTTAAGAATATTACCGTTGAAACAAGTACATTTTATTTAAGTCAACGCACAAAAAGTTGACATTCAAAAAGTTGTTGACTTAACTATTTCATTTTTCTCAGTGTGTATATAGTTAAAGCACGGATTTAGATGCGTACGGAGATTTCAGATTTCTTGTGAGATCCGACAAATTAAATTACCTATAAATCGCCATGTAGATAGGCGTTTAGAAGAAAAAATTGCCGGGCGATATTTTAATCGCCCGGCAATCTCATCGTCGCTGTACATTCTGTGGCGGTATTGAAGCACTCCGGTCGCCGGCAATCAGGTTGCCCGAATTTCGACCGTCAGTGGGAACCTTTAGGTAGATAACTTAAAAAAAACGCCTTGACACTTACAATGAGCAACTATACAATTACCAATACGATAGAAAATTTACGTGAACTTGGTTACGAATCGTTCGAATGCGCTATCTATTATGTATGTTGTGAAATTCTTCACGTTTGTTTTTGAACACAAAGGGATCAAAGGCCTATGAGTGGTGCAGACTTTTGAAGCATCATGCTTCTGTTTACAAAATAATATTATTTTATCACAAAATCTTTTAAGCGGACACTAAATCGCGCACTATAACACTTTACGTTTCACCGACCGGTGAAATGCTTAAAAGATTTTGTGATACAAATTTCATCGGACAAGAACCAACTGTAAATATTATTTTACTTCAAAAATATTGAAGAATGACTTCATGTTGTACATTTACATGTGTATTATAAATTAAAAGAAATTTGATTTGTACCAATTGATAGACATCAAGTTTGATTCTTTCATTGATATTCTTCGTCGATGAAGAGGAAAGCATTATTTACATTACTTATTCGTTTGTATAGTCAAGATATAGTAGTAGGCTTTGAAGTATTATTATTAATTTCTCTGTAATAAATAACGTCTTAATAACGAAAATGATTATGTATAAACCATTAAACTGAGACACAGAAGAAAAATTGAGTGTAAATGCAGGCAAACAATGGCCTGCATAAGGAACCGCGCACATAATTAGTCTTGGTAGCTTAACGTTAACATGTCGCTGATATCAGATCGTGTAAATGATGCATTTACACTTATCTGCATACGTGATCCGGCTAATCGACTGCGCGCACACATGCAAACGCTCGCGCAAATTAATAATACTAAACTTAATGAAGGTGCAGAATTATTTATATTAATTGAATATTAATGGAAACGCCGATACGACGTTGGACAAATTTTATGCATGCTGTGCGAATTATACAGTAATAATCACGATAATTTTCATAATTATATACATAAATTATTTGTTAATACTAATCATAAGTCAAATAGATGTTATAGTTGTGAATTTTAGTTTAACAACAATTTAAATAAAATGTTTTGTTCAATCATCATTGAAAAAAGAAACTGAAATGGAAAACCAAAACAAATTTTGTTTCACCGTGTAAAAGAACGCGGAAAGTAATGCATACAGGATCAATGATAAATTCATAGGCGTCTATGATTCATACAATAGGCCAGACAGGCATGAATGTTTGAAGGGCGATCATGGGAGGGAGCAGCAACTTTTCCCCCGGGATGACGCACGGGTCAGTGCTTGGATTGATTGGAACGACGCTGGGAAACGGACAGCTAGTGGAATGAAACAACTACCAGCCCAAGAAGTGAAATAGCAAATGGCGTTTTGGTTGCTCTTGTTCTATCTTCATCTTAACTAGTTTAAAAAAATATAAATCTAATGTTATTTTTCGCAATTATTTATTATATTTAGTTATATTAAAGGCAGAAAAGGAGAAGGTAATTCGCTTCTTTTTTTAAAATTTTGTCTGCCTATGGTCCGTTTTCTTAACAGAATTAAAAGAAACTCTAATTTAAAGTCACTTTAAAAACAGGAAAACAAACATGTTTGTATGTAGATTTTAAAGTACCATTTAAAATTGTATTATGAAATTGACCCTATGTAGTTTGTGATATCAAATCAAGTATTAGTTTAATGATATTATTATAATACTTTTTTGTAATAATATTGAAATCTTTAAATTCTTCGATGCACGAAGGTCGTTCATGCAAACAAATTTCACCGGGCCAGTTAAGAGTGAAGCAATATGATATATTAATTCGAAGATCATTTTCAACGATTCACGGTACACAACAGTCACTTCGAAACACGATTCCTTTTAATATAGAATTAAACACAGCAATCGCTGACAAACATTGTGATTACTTAAATAATATGTAATTGTTAAAACCATAAAGTCTTCATCATAAATAATAATGTTTCAGATGTACGAGGACTGACAATTAAGTTCGTAGAATATTTCTTAGTTCGTAGAATACTTTTCGTGTGCTCTATAGGGCACCCCTACAACAGCGGCAACATGTGGGCCGTGGAATAACGTCCTTGTCCTTTCTTCAGTTCATATTTCAAAACAATAGAACTTCATTGAAGTAGTTTAACGTCGGATTTTGCGAAGCAAGCGTGTCCGCTGTGAAAATTTGCGTTATGGATTTCATAGAAAAGAGAACCGTGATAATTTTTTTAGGTAAAATTAAAGAAAGGCAGCTTGGAAATGGTTGACCTTTTGAATGAAGCATTATTAAGTGGGTCTGCCATGAAACCTGCTACAGTTTACGAGTACGCAGAGGTTCAAAGAAGGAAGAGAATCGGTTAAGGACGATCTGAGAGAAGAAATACCCATTTCGACGGGAGGCAGAAGAAAATGTGGATGAACTTCTATCAACAGGCCGTCGTGTTTCGACTAAATTCATTGCAGAAGAATTAGGAATCAAAAGAGAGACAGTACGACAGATAATAAGCGAAGGAAAGCTGGATCTTGCATCATGATTGTTACAGCAAACACAAGCCATTGTTGTGAAGGACTTCTTCCCCAAAAATCGAATCACTGTGTTGGAACCCCCGCCCTATTCGCCCGATCTGGCCCTCTTCTGACGTTTTTATTTCCTAAAATCAAGAAAGACATGAAGGATCATCACGGGGGGTCACGAGAGGAGGTGGAACGGATTACGACGCGAGCTCTAAACAACCTCACGAAAAATGATTTTGAAGAGGGCTTTCGGCAATTGAGGAAACTTTGGACTGAATGCATTGCTTTAGGCAGAGACTACTTCGAAGGCGACCGTGTACCAGATAACGAATAAATGTATTTCGTAGTTGTAACTTAATTGTCAGTTCTCGTATATATGGCTAATCTTATGAATTTCTGTTCCGGTTGCGCTCTGAGGCTTCATCGTAAACATAATAAAACTTTATATACAGGGTGTCATGAAACTGTTTATGTACAACGACGGTTGAGGTGAATGACACGATTTAAAAAAGAAAATATAATAAAAGTTTACTTAATAATTTTTTAAATGTAGAGGAAAACCTTTGGCCAACTCTGATTGACACTGAAAATATATATACGTAATCATGTCTTTCTCAATTGGTGCAAATGCACATGAGGTCACAAACCAGTATACTATCACTCTATATGGAAACAATTATCTAGATGACAGCCATCACCCTTATTTAAAAAAAAAACTTTCATTGTATTTTTTTTTTGTAAATCGATTGTAATTGTAACAGTATACCTGTGGTACGCTTTTGATTTTGTTCTGTATAACAGCAACTGGAATATCATAGTTTTGGGTACATTTTTTAATAAATTATAAAGAACAGACGTAGAATTGCTTTTACATTCTTTACGTACTCTACGACATTGAATTTCGTATTGATATTATTTTGTCAGAATATGTACATAACAATCCGTGTATAAGTCCATTAATTTTAGATTAATATTTTATTAAAAATATTCATATTATAAAATATACTAAAATAGTTTGGCATATACAGTGGAATCTCTCTAATATGGACACGACTCGTTCTGGATTTTGTATCCAATTAAGAGGAATGTCCAACTTATGGAAACTAGTGATACAGCTACGCATTTCATCAGTTCCCATAAAAATGTATGTCCGTTTGAAAGGAATGTCCGCGTAAAAGAGCATCCTTCTCAGAGAGATTTCACTGTATTTATTGAAAATTAAAGAAATCCTTACCTTTTCCTTTCATGCTTTTAGTTTTCCTTGGCGATCTGGCGATTATCCTGAAGGATCTGATAGCGCACTGAAGCGCAGACATTTTGAAAGGTTTTAAGAATTATTGTCTTAAGAATAATTATTACAAACTTATTTGTAAAAGAAATATAATAAACTGTTTTATAATTAGCAGCAGAAATGAAAAGAGAACCAATTATAATTCAAACGGGAAACAAAATATATTAATAATACGTTGCTTATTTTGCAAAATTAATGACCTCAGTCAAAATCAGTCAATATTCTTTGTTATTGATTGTGACTGAGTTTCGTACTTCCAAGCTTCTCGTGTGCGATGTGCGAGTGCTTCATGAACCCCAAATTATTGTTATTTGGTATAGTAACTATTTATATTATACCCTGTGTCCCAGCCGATCTGAGCTATATGGAATTAATATGGGATTTTCACATATTGCTGACTTTTATCTTTCCAAGACAAAATACGGCAAAAATTTACATTGCGTCTTTTAGTTCTCGCATGAATACAAATTAATATTTGAATTATTTCACAAATATTGTTATTCTATTACATAAATCATGAACGTTAAACGTAAATGATTAAAAATTGTAATAAAAACAAAGCGTGATGGGATTTGTAATAGGAAGTCCCACGCGATGTCATTGTTAAAGACAAAATATTAAAATGAAATTAGATTTTTGGAATTCTTTTTGTTTAATTATTTAAATAATTATGGGATCATTTCAAACATCAAGTTTTATTCGTTCGAAAACAAAAGCAATATGGATTTTCACCGTATTTTGTCTCGGAAAGATAAAAATCAACTATATGAGAAATGTTAATTCCCTATAGCTCGGATACCCTGAAATACGGTATATACAGTGACTTTCATAAAGTTCGTAACAAATGGGAAAAATTTTTATTATTGTTTTTTGTGAAAAAATTTTAGTACAGTTAGTTCGTGCACCAATCAAAATGAAAGACAACACAATGCCATCCAACTACTCGTTTAAAATGTGGCTGAAAACTTGAAAAATAGAAAGTCTCGAAAATGAAAAATTGCGATAATTCAAAAGTTATCAATCTTTTTGTTCTAGAATCGATGTACTCAGATAAAATTAAGTGTAATGAACAACCTACAGTGTCTAAATACAATAATTTGCTAGAGTTATGACCAAAAATCCATTTTCTTGGAATTTTATTTTATGTGATCTTAAAATTAAAATGCTGTTTGAATCCTTCAAAAACAAATATAATCTCGTTCCTTGATTCAGTGTATACTAAGATAAATATCACTAATCTGAAAATATTACTTTAGATAGACGCTTTTTACAAAAATTGAAATTTCGCTTTAAAAACACGTTTTGTTACATTGCGTTTTTAACAAATAAAAATAAATTGTTTTAATTTATTTTTTGCATAATAGAAAGCTAAGATTTAAATATGCTCTTTTTATAGAAAAAATGTTCTTTACAGCATATTAAATGCTTACTTCTGGCCTTCTGAAAAGTATTGTACATTTTAAGCGAAAATTCGTAAAATAGTGTTAGCCATGACGTGAACTTAACGTCAACAAGCGAAAACATCAGTTGGTTCGTTGATATTTCTTGTTCATAGCAAGGTTCATCTTAATACATATTCCGTTAAAGACAAAGTTGACTCAACAAGAAATATCAACGAACCAACTGATGTTTTCGCTTGACGTTAATTTCGCGGCTAATATTATTTTACGGATTATCGCTGAAAATTCACAATATTATTCAAAATACCAGAAGTATGCATTTAATATGCTGTAAATGAAATTTTTTTGTACAAAAGAGCATACTTACATCTTGCCTTTCTATTTCGCAAAAAAGAAACGGAAACAATTTATTCTTATTTGTTAAAAACGCAATGTAACAAAGACGTGTTTTTAATAGCGAAATTTCTATTTTTTGTAAAAGACGTCCGATTTGAAGTATTACTTTCATATTAGTGGTATTTATCTTAGTTAACACAGATCAAAGAAAGAGATGATATCTGTTTTTGAAGGATTTAAAAGAGTATTTTAATTTTAAAACCACATAAAATGAAATTCTAAAAAAAAATGATTTTTGGTCAAAATTTTAGTAAAATATTGTATTTATACTCTGTAGGTTGTTGATTATACTTAATTTTATCTGAGTGCATTGATTCTAGTAGGAAAAGATTAATAACTTTTGAATTATGGCAATTTTTCATTTTCGCGAATTTCCATTTTTCAAAATTTTAGCCATATTTTAAATGACTGGTTAGATGGAATTATGTTGTTTTTTATTTTGATTGATGCACGAACCAACTGTAGTAAAAATTTTTGGCAAAAGTCAATAATAAAAATGTTTCCCATTTGTTACGAACTTTATGAAAGTCACTGTATGTATATATACGTCCACTTTTGTTAGAATTCTATGTGTGATGTAAAGTTGATAGTTCATGGTGGAATTCGAATCTTATTATAGTCAAGGGAGGGTGTACGAGATTTTGAATATCCTACATATTTTCATACTTTCGAATTTTGCGTAAAATAAGGTGCAAACTAGAACAAAATTTTGACTTTGGATGCAGCGCAATTAAGTTATTAAAAAAAAATGTAAAAATTTTGACGATTTCACGTTAGAACATGCGTCAGGATAGTCTTAATATCACTCCTACAAAATTAAAATTTGGAGGTCTTGAAGTACAGAGATATCTTTACGGTAGTGAATACAGAGTTGAAATATTTTGTATAAGTTGTTCTCCTCATGTAAGCAAAATTGTTGGCTTCTTTATTTGAAACTTCAGTTGGAACATCCTGTATATTATGACTAACTTGGATTTACTTTTAAGTTACCTCCAATATTTATTGATAATGTTCTATACCTAAAACCATTATTTGTAGAGATACAGAGGCCTTTTTCAAAATAAAATCCACACTCATATGAATTGAATCAAAATTTTATGGGCGGCTTTGGAAAATAAAAGAGCTCTATATTTTATGACTTATTGTTAGTTATATTTACTTTGTTATTAATGTTTGATACCTAAAACCATTATTTCCCGAGACATTAAGCCCTTTTCGAATATTCTAATACATAATAAGTAAAATAATTGGCAACTTAGCTGCACTCTCTACCATATGATACAGTATTAAGAGTCAAATTCTAACTCATATCGTGAATATGTCAAGAAATACTTTGGAAATATAAATAAATTATTGAATGTAATCGTCTATGCTTTTTAAGTGTTTATTAACATCTGAAGAATGTGTATTATTACAACCAGAAATTATTGCAATTGCATAAACAACGAAAGGAAATTATGAACGGTATTAACGAATATTTATGGCTTAAGATTACGAAAAATAAATACTTAACTGCAAGAGCATGTGCGCGTGTTAGCTTCCGTATTTTCCTGAACGCATTAAATTAATTCGTACCGCTACATTTGAGTTCGCCATGTACATGTAGCGATTATCATTCTTATAAAATACAAACCTTAGGGGAGGTTTAATAATGGACTTTGACCAGGAAGGAATGCTACTCCCTCGAAAAAAGAAGAGGAAAAAGAAATATAAATAATTATATGATACATAGAGGAACTACGCGCACTTGTAGCCGCTTAAACATAAGATTGCGGAGCAATAAAATAACGATTATTCAGCGCGTCGTTGGGATCTCTCCAATTTCATGAAAATTATGCAGAAAATTTTGCTGTAAATTTTACTTAACGATGGGCGGGCCAGGATATTTTGTAACAAGGGGTAGTGTCCACCCTGTCCAGACAAACATACTCGTGATTTACTTACATCAGATCCGGTCGGGATGAACGGGCCACTGGCTAAACACAATGGAATATCCATCAGTCTCTCCCTTTGACCTTCCTTCTACAAGTCGTCTTACCCTACTGCTACATGCAAACCCCACCCAAAATAAGTTAACACACAACGGCCGTTTTCGGGTAAAACTAGCCGTCGCGAATAAATCATTAGTCGCGTTAGATTACTCATATTTTATCAAACACAATCAAGTAATACAACAACGTTGAAATGTGCACAGACTGCCTTCTGATATATTATTCTTTCCGCACGCAATAAATTAACTATTCCTATAAATATCACTGGCTGCTTTAGTTGTTTTCGGGAAGAACTGGGCAGCAGTAATTTACTATTGGAAAATGATGCAGAGGGCTGGAAAAAGGTTTATAATGCTCGGAGAGAACTATTAAGAAAACAAAGCACTTTGAAAGTAAGCTGACCTAAAACGTATAGGCAATAAAAGAAACTATAAAATAATTTTTTAAAAATTTAATCTTTATTATTATGATAATGTTCTTGATAAATCATTCCTGAACTAAATCTTACAAAAGAAATATGAGTAAACTGACGACCTAAATTTTAAAATAAATAAAAATATTTGTTCCTTTGTTTCTAATAATAAAAAAAAAAACAAATAAGTATGATATATGAGTATTCTCAGTTTTGTAGGTAAGTGTAGTTTTTGGCTTGTAACATATTCCCTGATTATCCAATATATTAGGACCACCATTTCAAGTAAGCGCGCAACCTGCGAAATTTTACTCAAGAAAGAGAGCATGTCAACTGCGTTTGTGCGAAAATCTATAGATTGGAGTAAAAAGTTTTTTTTTTCGTTGTCATGGAAACCAAAATTACCAAATGATACATATTCGGACTCGCAATGATCTGCAGATTCCAAATATGTAAAAATATATAGGGTGTTCCATTTAAAATAAGAAAGTTGACGTCATTTCTGCTGAAACCGGAAGTCCTACGGTGTTCAATAGTATGTCGGAAAATGCATCTTTTAAAATTAATTTTTATTTTCTAAATTTCATTGAAATCGATTAAAAAATAAAAATTCTAGAAGGGTGAGCATATGGCGTGGGATACCCGGTATACTCCATGTTCAGACGGGGAACATCCGAACTGCGGTCAAAATTGAAACAGGTAATAAGGTCATTAAGGATCTTAATCCCAAAAATATTTTGTCGTACATCCAATAAATGTACTTGTAGTACTGCGTTAATTATTCTGTTTACAAAATATAGGGAAACGTTGAATTTATAAATACTGAGTAATTATTGAAACCGAATTAGTTTTGCTAAGACATGGAGTTGCAACGTATGTTAAGCGACAAGGATTACATCCTTACATCCTGCCAGGTAGATAGAAATGTTCGCTCACTTTCGAAAAACGGACCGCAATTCGGTTGCACCGTTCAGACGCACTCCTCCAGTAAGGATGGACCCAATACCTACGCTTTTTAATTGTTTTTGACTAGATGTTTATTAAATTTAAATCAAATAAGACCGACGTATACCTCTTTCTCGTATAAAGACATTTTTAAAGCTAGTCATTTCGGTGAGCGTTTTGTTTTGGTTTTAATCACGTTACATCAATATCATTGTTAGTTCGGTGAGCGCTCGAGCTAAAGGCGCGTTTCCACGAGGCCAGTAAACAGGCCAGTAGCTGGAGTCCTGTGACTGGACTCTAGTAGCTGGCCTCTAGTAGCTGGCCTTGCCAGTCCACTGAATTCCTATTTCAACGTGGCCAGTTCATTGGAGCCAGTTAGACAGTCCATTCGGGCAGCAACCATGGATGTGTGCGCATGGGCAAACAAAATACGCACTGGCTACTCCTCAAGCAAGTCGATTGGAGGAGCATATTTCAATTGGACTAGACCGTCACTGGCATCCAGTGGTGTTTACACGGAGCCAGTCACTGGAGTCCAGTCACAGGACTCCAGCTACTGGCGTCGTGGAAACGCACTTTCGCTGGACTGGCAAGGCCAGCTACTGGAGTTCTGTGACTGGACTCCAGCTACTGGCCTGTTTACTGGCCTCGTGGAAACGCGGCTTAAGAGAGAAACTCGAGAAAAAAAGACGCATGTTAGCGAAAGGAGTATTGTTTTTAGTGGACAATGTACCTGCTCACAAATCGCACATCGCCGTGTTTTTATGGAAGACTCTTTTCATATTAAATATTCAGGATTTTTATTTATTTTTTTATATCGTCTGCTTCACTCAAACTGATTAAAAAAAGCAGAGATAGAACAGGATATATTAAAATGAAAAAAATATTAAAAGGAACCGTTCGCTTGATCTTCCAAGTGGAAATGAAACATACGGTATATCATTTTAGTCAATTATCAGTAATGAAGTGCTTTTAGGAGTATTGTTTTCTATATCAAGTTTATAGTGCACAATTAGGTACTTTTCGGATAGCTAAGTTATTTACTTAATAAATTGATCTTGTGCAAACTACGTCTCCAAAGTTATCAATGGAGAGTAACACGTCGATTATACGATGTTAATATAGGTTGTCCGAAAAACAATTACTAACTACAAATTCGTTATATAAATTTTCAATAAACAGAAAACGACATTTTTTTAAATTTTATTTTCTTAATGGATTGTATTGTATTTATTAACACTTTATGGTCAAAAGATTTTTTTCCACCTTATTTAAAAAAGTTATCATTACTTTACTTTCAATATTTCTTCTTCTTTATTTGCGTCTAGAAATTTCCTTAACGGAATTGGGTATTTTAATTACGTTAGCCAAACAGTTTAATTAAATGCCAGCGTAATTCAAAATCCTATTAATCAGCTAATCTGATTTAGGTATTTATTCGTTGGGCGCACAGTAACGTACAAACTAGCACAAATTTTCCATGTCACAAGCCATTAACGTCTCAATCTAATTCCCCTTTTAAATTACATATTACCAAATAACTTCAATTTTTGCAGACCGTAATTTTCCGGTACCTAGATGCACTGTCGTGCCTGGAGCACATTAGTCGACCATGTGCTGGACCGCCTCGTGTCTTGGGGAAAGAGACACCCCGTGGCACCGGAATTGCTGCGCTGATTACCAACCGAATCAAAACTCGTGTTTCCTAGATAGATACAGAACTAGATACCGTTAGTTCGTCGTCGCTACCGACTCCGCTCCTCCTGTTCGTGGAATTACTTACTGCTTGTTTCTCAGCTGTTTTAAATAAATCACCGACATAATGATGCGTGAAAATACAAAGAAAGGTACACAGAACATTATTCTCTTTGAGATTCGTGATTAAGTTGTTTGAAATACATGTGACAAACAGTTAAACGGAAAAGAGTGAATTTAATCAATTTGGAAGCATTTCTTTTATACAAACAATTTTCAAAATATCTAATCAACGTTTTATGTACTATCCAAGATAATTTGATCATAAATAAATAGCTTAATTGGATGATATTTTATACTTACCACCATTTTAGCCACATGTGAAACGCTGATGATCCCTCAAGCGACTACACATATGAAGAATGGCTTCTGAGCCAAACTTGCTGTGTTTGCAGTTCCCATCCTCCCTAGCGAACTCTCCAAGCTTTGACATGTTTTGTCTCTCTTTCCCTCCCGATAACCAACCCTCGGCGCTCTTCTCAGCCGGCTTGCGGCCCTCAAAGGCGAATGAATAGAAACAGTTTCGCTCCTCATTTAAGTCGTCGCTTTAGTCAGAACAGCTGTTATCTTGTTTTGAGGAGTTTTTTAGGCAGATGCGTTCATTCTTAGTGGCGATAAACTTAGAACGTTTAAATGCTTAATATTGTTGTTTTATAATTTTTTGAACATAACTAGGTATAATGAATATAAGGTGTTAAGAGGTAGTAAGTATTTTTTAATATAAAACATTTGACAGGTTGCAATGCGGGACCACGGCATGCTTGCAGCACCATCATCCATGTTGCATAATATATTATTACCTGTACATACAATAATGGGCGTTTTATTTATACATATTTTTTTTTCGTATTGTAAGCAAATAATAATCAATCCTTTTTTGTGTTCTCGTAAATTTTTAAAGTACCTAAAGCCATAAGGAATGTATTTGCAAGCTAGAATCATTGAGCAAATGAAATGTCTGATTTGATTTAATTATTGATGATATAAATTGTTGACAGGTGATATGATTACATGCATTCATTATATGAAATTATTAATTGCCTTTTTGGTACTTGAACATTTTTGTTAGCGTACATAAATGAAAATTATTAATTGATAAGAAATATTTCACAAAGAATAAAATACGCATAAATGACCTATCAATTTCACCGATTCTAACACTCAAATATTGAATTAGTTAAATACAGTCCATCCTTTTATTATAAACCGATGATCGATTGATAATTTTAAGAACTGTCATATCTCCTTTTAACTTTCGTGAAACACCTTTGCCGTTTACAGTCGGAAGCCACATTGCATTGTAAATCAGATTGATCCGATCGGCATATAATAAAAAAAATAACTATATCTGTATCGCTATAACATTCAATTTTAGCTTACAAGTGTTTCTTAAGAATCAAGAAAATTTTTTATTATCCATTATTAATAATCAGTTGATCTGAATTCGCTTTTGAAATGATCTAATGACGCAGGCAATACCGTTAACATGTAATCAATATTTTGCTTGAACGCTCATGCTTTGTGCCGGAATTTATATTTTCTTATCACTTTTATGTCTTTCGCCAAATTCTCAAAAGCAGAATCGTTTTATTTTTATTGTGCTATGATTGCAACCACCAGGTGAGCTTTTTATTCTCAATTTCTTAATATTTAAATATAATAGTAACAAATGAGTTTTTTCTTTATTATTGATTTTCATTAAATTCTATTGATGCAGAACGCTTCTGTATTCCTTCAAATCGAATTGGGAAGTTTCAGGTAAAATTTATTTTTTACGATATACAGCGTGGACACCGAAAAGTGAAGACGGCTTAAGAGTAAAGTGCCCTTATTTTAAAAGATACAAGGAAATATCATAAGGAAGTGTTGTTTAGAATTCAAAAGTTAAGAGTCAAATACGAAATTACAGCCTCCTATCTCAAAAATAAAGAAATCACCCCTTATTACGAATCACTCTTTATACACTCTACGTTTACAAATATCGGTGGGATTAAAGTATTCGCCAAGATAACATGTATAGAAAAAGACTAAACTTATCGTTGTTTCTCATTTTCTTCATTTGGTTCTGAGTAATTATTTCCATACGTTGCGAAAATTTGTTTTTCTTGTTGCATTTATCATTCATTATTGAAAAATTACAATACATTTAAAGTAAGTAAAATTTTAAATGTGAAAGTTGTAAAAAGTACTATAAATTATAAGCTTTATCATTTTAAATTTACATAGTTTCGCCTTCGCTTTTCGAAGTCCATCCTGTATAGCGTAAAAGATAAAATTCACCTGGCATTTACCAATTTGATTTTAAGAAATGCAGACGCGTTCTGCATCAATAAAATTTAAATCGATAATAAAGAAATATCCCAATTGTTGCACATTTTTTGAAAGATACTGTATAATGAAATATTGACAAACAAATAGAAGGAAAAATGTCTCATGGTGATGAAATATATGAAAATTTCGAGGAACTACAGAAATACTTCGGAAATACGAGGGCATTTGTTTAAGTTATCTACCTGGCTCTGAAGGAAAATCGCAGGGGCACAAAAGAAAATATTTTTTTACACCATCGTTTCTCAAACTTCTAAGCCTTGTGACCCCCCATGAACCCAAAAATAAAATAAATAATCTCACAACCTCTTAATTATATATTTTATCATTTACCAAAGTTATGTATAAACTAACGTGAAAAATAAGTGGTTTACACTTGCCATGAGAACTGACGAACTTCGCTTCAATAATTATGCGAGTGTGTTGATTGCGGCCAACAGTTTTTGTGACCGACTGCTAGCCCCCGAATATCTGATCGCGACCCCCATGGTCTACACTAATACTCTTAGTCCAGCGTTTCTCGAGTTGTTTAATTCCATCAAAAAAATCTTTGTTTGCTCCTCAAAAAACAATGCTACAGCAACTCATCATCTAAGGAATATTTTCGGCCAGTGAGGTCTCCCTTCATATATTTGAACAAAAAGAAGTCGCAAGGTACTAGAGGGTGAGTGTTGTAAAACGGTGACTCCATATCTTTCGATAAGGCTTGAACTGTGCGAGCCTTTTGAACTCTGCAACAACAAAATGTTCGTTTTCCATGAATTCGGACGCTTTTCTCTAATGGCCGGTTTCAGGTTTTGAATCGTCCTTTCGTAAATCTCTTCATTAATTGTGGAACCTTTATCTACACATTCAATATGTAGAATACCTTTGCAGTCTCAAGAAACTGTCGCCATCAACTTTGCAGAAGACAACTGAGTTTTCGTCTTCTTTGGAGGTGAAGAGCCCTTATGCAGTGACTCCAGCTTCATGGGAGGATCCCAATAGAATACCTAATGTCCGTATTCATAGTGCTTCCTCGAGGCTTCCTTCAGTAAGGAACCCCTTAGAATGTGAGTTTAATGCGACTGTCGTACTCCAATCCCATTCTAAGGGGTTCCTCATTCAAGGAAGCCTCATGTAGTACTATGAATACGGGTGTAAGTCTCGTCGCCTGTGACTATTCGCGACTAAACTCATTGGTTTCCAAAGGTCAGAAAATATTTTTCTCGGTATACCTATTCTATCAACTAATGTTTTCTATACATTTTCAGAAAATCAAACTATTTTATTCTACTTTATTCAATGTTTTTAGTTTTTTTTAGGCGAAAATTATATTATAATCCATATAGAAAGTATCCGGAAAAAAGAAAGTAACACTGCAATTTCCAGTTTTTGAATTTATGAACGAAACAATTACAATAGAAGAAAACAATTCTAGTTATTTGTTTACGTAATTTCAGTTTATCCTGAAAATAATATTAAACATTCAGGGAACCTGAAATCAAATCAAGTGTATCCTGAGTTGATTTGGTGTTCCATCCATGTAAAATTATGCTGTGAATTCATTTTTTTCTTACATTTTTAGGTAGAAACAATTTTACAAATCCCTTTTCTTTAGTTATGAACCCCTTTGTTAAAAATATGTTCTGTCAGTTTTCACTTTTCACAAATTTGACACAATTCTTTGAAAAATATGATTTTGACAAAATACTGCGCTCCTAAAAATATCATAAATATAATACAACATTCATAATATAAGCAATGTATTGATAGAAACTCATTAGCTCTTTAGATTAATTCTTTAATCAAAACAAAGAATTCATGTAAAACTATTTATTATGTAATTTATTATGTACAAGAAAAGTTATTTTTTTACAAAATATTATTGGATTATCCATGAGATTTGTGACTGTTTAAAATAATTTTGTAGTTGAACGAAATGCCAAAGGTTCAACTTCAAAAGTTATTTTTTTTTCTGTTGTATCAATAATATTATATTACCAAAGATTATAAATATTACAGATATTTCAAACTGTCAACGTTTGGTAATAAAACTAACAAATAAAGCAAGAAAACTGTGAAATACGCTTTTTCTCTCTCTCCATACATTCAGAGTTCCTTGTATGTTGAAAAAGTCATGATTTCTTGGAAATTTTAATTACCTGTGTAATAATTTCATTTACTAGCAAATTAGCCGTCGCAATGTTTTCTTCAACGATAATTATTCCGGAGGAGTGTATAAATTATGAAAATTAAAATATTATCTTGAGCCGCTATTAATTATTACCTGCATTGTTACGTTTCTATTATTCTCTCTGTTTGAATAAGGAACGCGACTGCCAGTTATTAAAATAGCTAGACGCTAGGCAACTTATTTTCAATTAATTCCAGCGAGTCGGCTTGCCTGTAGTACGAGATATTTAATTTAAAAACAGAAAATTTTTGTATGGTTTCGCAGGCGATCAGATTTGAAAACGTAAAAATACAATGGGTAGGTATTAAAGCGGAATATAATTCTCGTTTTATGTCCGGGGACAGAACTTGAGCCTCCAGCTGTCTTTTTCCCATCACATCATTCCCATTCCTGTAGCTTCCCATCGCAAACACACGTGGTTTTCTATTCTAACATATGGACGACGGATCGTATTTTCTCGCTCTAAGAAGTTCGTCTCCAGCGCCATATATAATGCGTCATGCCTGCCTGTCTATCTGCTACCAAAGCCTTAGAACGCCCGCCAGCTACTAAATCAATACCCGACCGTCCTCTCTCTTCGTTCACCCCCTCGTCCTTGCATCGCTCATCTTCACCCACACATTCGAAGATTGAAAATCCACACTATATCGCCGATTCCCATTTACGATATTTTCGGAAAAATTTTAACAGCTTTTCCATTTATTTCATATTATTACGCATGGTGTGTGTATATCAGTATGAAGAAGTGGTAGAAAGCATTTAGCGAGATAAATAACAATTAAGCTTTTATGTTGTACTCAACTGCTCTCGCTTTCGGTCTCGGGGGTATTAACATGAATTTACACACAATTACTAAAACAACCAGATTAGCATCATGGTATAAAAATATCATTAAATTAAAAGCCTCGTAACTGGATTAAAGGGAAGATGCTGAAAGCGGTACAGAAATATATGATACCGCCTACATGAAACTCGGTTACACGTCTGCTGCCATGAGCTTGAATAATGACTGATCTCGAGATTAAGTTTTCAAAGAAATTTTAGCATAAAGTTTTTTCATTTTCAAGAAGAAGTGTTCGTTGTGTTCTATACAATTAATAAAATCAATAATAACAAATAAAAACTGTTCCATGTTTAACACGTGGCAAAATAAAACTTATTTTGCTTTTGTAATAACAATACATAAATAAATTTGAAATAGCTTTGTTACATAACAAAATTATAAATACAATCACATTATGCGTATAGCCCGAATTCGAATGTGTGTAATAGTTTTATGTAAATACACTGTCGTCAATAATGACTGAAGTTTTGCGTCTGAAATATCTATTATTTATCAATTTTTTAGTTCACAACGGGTATTCAGTTAGTAATAACTTCCACACAGGGCCGTGCTTTGTGCGAAATGTGACACCAGCAGTACATCACACTGATCACCAATTCATGAAAATGCCAAAATCGAAAGAAATTGTTTCCTGTCTACTTTAGTTTTGAAACTACAGACTGTTAAATTTAGCACCTATTATTCCAAAATGTGACGATTTTAGGTAACCTTCGTGATAAAAAGTGTTACTAACGTTATTAACAATACCATTATAATTCTTTATGAAGTATAAATTCTTTTAAGAATTAAAATGTTTACTTCATTATTATTTTAGAGCTACTAAATATTTTCATAATTAGTAATAAACTTGTAATGAAATTTGTTCATTATCGTTTTTATACATGGAATAAAAACTACAAATTAAGTAATATTAATTGACATCGGCCAAGTTAGGAACTTTAAACATCCTGGCAACCTTGTTTTCTTAGTACGATGTTACCTTACCTATGTAAGTAAGAGCAGCGTTGTGTGAAATACAAATTACGACTGCTTTAGTAATACCGACAAGGTTGCCAGATTTAAAATTCTTATATTGCTTCTTATTCAACGAAGAAGCAGAAAACAATATTTCTAAGTAGAAATTCATAATGCATATAACCGAAAGATTAGCGCCTTATACTTTTGCTGTCACATTTTACTTGCATCCTGTATAGACAACGAAATTAAGTGCGTTCAGACTTTGCACCATTTTTGTCTGGAAGTTTAAGATAATTGAAATTAATAATATCCCACCAAAATAAAACCAGTAAGAGAATCCATTTTACAGATTAAGGGAAAAATGTTTAACAATTCTAATTAATAAATTTAAATAAATTAAAAATTTACCCTAAAATCATGTTGTGACACTGACTGAAAACATGCAACCGATATTTTCTAAATGAAGCAGTGTTAATGCAATAAAATTTTACAGTTATGCCAGTTCTGATTACGCGATGCAGGTATCAGCTGTTTCGATATTTTTTTTACGTAAATTGTATTCGGCAGGAGAGCAATGCGAATTTACAACCAATAGATGCGCGTCAAGATGCATATAAATTAAAGTAGTGGGGTCGCCTTAAGAGCGATTAATTATTTTACGTTTTTTTTATTTTATTAGTTTTGTAGTAAGCAAAGCTGTGCTTTTTGTCAATAGTCGACCTTCGGATTCTATACACTTGAATTATTTGCGAACAAGAATTAAGATAAACTCTATACTAATTGAAAGGATTAGAACCCTAAGGGCCAGTTTACAGAAAATTTAATTGCAATCAAATTTTGATGACGTTGTTAATTTGACAGTTCGCAATGTAATTCTTATGGCAACTTAATCGTGATTAGTTTAATTCGAAATTAAATATTTGATTTACTTTCTATAAACCCACCCTAAGTATCTAATGATGATTTCTCAAACATCACTTAAATTTAATCATCCGTTAAAAGTAAACGTTGCTATGGTTACATGATTAGGTATATTTAAGTGACTTTTGTGAAACTCAGCATATAACTCTTCAACTGACATTCATATCCTTTCTGGAACTACAGTGATAGAAATTATTCATATTTGTCAGACACTGCATGTTACTACATGGTATAAAAATAACTCTTTCGTTCAAATTAATTAGTATTTCATCTCCCCTTTTGGCACTTATGTCAATTCACAAAAAAATTACACTTAGATCCTTTCCATTATACAAGAGAGATGGTATTTAAATTGCTGGGGGCATTTGAAAATCGTCATAGGACGCAACAACCACATCTCCAAGGGATCGCTTAGACTTTATTTTACCTGCAGTCTATCGCTGAAAATCTTCTTGCTTTAATTAAATGCCTCGTTCGTCATTGACGCAAAACTTTACAAAACAATTGATCGGTAAATTGTAGAGATCATTGTAATGTGAGATATAAAACAATAAAGCCAGCTATAGAATGCATGCGTTTTCATTCAACAATGCCATTGCCATTCTGTGATATTTGGTTGTCGCAACTATTAAAATCACCTGGTATAAACTAGGTAATAAATTATTGGAACTGAAGTTAAGCAGGTTCGAGTGTCTATATCAATTCTTACTGTGATATAAATAAATACTGAAAGTAGAGAAAAAATAGTAAGAAAGAGCTACCTAAGGAATTTAATCGTTCTACAGACATCATTTAAAATCAACCCAAAATAATAAAAATTTTGTTCTTAGTTTAGTGTTGGTGAACAAGAAATAAAACACTAGTCAAAAATAGTAAACATTTCAACGACTGCTAGGACCTATGAATCTTTTATAACAACTCTGTATAAAGTGTGCAATAATGTCTTAGCATGCTGCTAACGTCAATTTTAGTTTTAGTTTAAATTTTATTTATCTTTTTAATTGTAATGTAGATGTCAAGTTAGGAGCAGACTGATTTTTTTTTAATAGTGAGTATGTACTTATATTAACATATGTATTTCTACCAGTACCCATTTTTACAGAAATCCAATATGGTCCAAATACAATATACCGTACCAACTGATTACATTTTGGGACACGATTTGTGTATGTGCGAATAAGCGATGCCGGAGATTGAATGATTGATGTTCTCTATGCATCGCATGGATTCACATTATTATACCCTATCAACAAACTTGTGCATTCATTAACTGAAACCCTGAAACACATCATGATTTCCTTTTCTCTTAACATAAATGCCGTTTGATTTCGACTCACACTCGATTATTAAAGCAGAAAGTGAAATTCTCTTTTTAAATCCAACTGAATTGTTTAGACCTGAAAAGCTTTTAAGAGTAAAACTGATAAATAGCTACAAACCTTAAACAAAATTAGAAAGTACTCTCATTAACACCGTATTAAAAAAAATAAAGCTCATCTCCTATTCCACTGAAAGGCACTGAATTTCTAATTTCTGTCGTTCCCGTGTATTGTAAACACATACTTAAAAAGACATTATATATTTAACTGACCCACTATAAGAAGTGTAGTTTTGGATGTACGAATTTTTTTTTAATCTGTGGTGGTTGCCCAACGGGGTCCTAAGTACTAATGATAAAACAATATTAAAACATTTGCGATGCAGCATGTGTACTCAACAGTTGAGAGTAGTAACATACAGAGTTAATTTATTGATTTATTCTTATTACATATATTTTTGTCAACTCTACTTAATTTAACTTAGTTATTTATATTTTCTAGTAATTTAGGGAAATTTAGAAAAGAGTTGTCATTCGATATTTAACAGAGATAAAAATAGTATTAACGGTGACTCAGGAGCACCGTCTGGAATTGAAATGCGTTAAAATTTCATTCATGTCACGGAAAATGAAATAGACTTAAATAGATACTTCTATTCATAGGAATTATGACTTGAATTATTTATAGGGGATATTAATTTGCAATACTAATATAGTTTTACGAGGTACTTTTGTTATTATCAAAGCTTTATTTATAGTTATAATATTTAGCAACTGTGAAACGTATACAAACATGTCATTCTTTTTTGTGCAATAAAAAGATCAAATAGATCAAATAGAATATTTTGTGTCTATTGGAATACTTTTTTAAAGACCGTTTAACGCTAGCCTATTTCTTGTACAAAATTGTTGTAGTTTCTACAATAAAAATGTGATATTATAAATTTAACGGAATAAAGGAGAAAAAAAAATAATGACTGAGTATTTCATTAAATAGATTTAATCCTATCAAATAAATAAAAATTTAAAAGAAAATATTTAGGGCTGCAGATATGGTTTGAACGTTCTATTTTCCAGATAGTTTTTAAATTCCATTTAAATTTTGCTGCAATTTGTTGCTCAAATTAAATTATTTAAGAAATGGAACCAAATCTTGTACAAAAAATTAGGGTTGCTACTGTAAAACGACCTTAAGGAAATACTTCTAGGCAATAATTTTAGACTTTGCTAAATTTTGCTTTTCTAGAAAAATTTACTTATTCCTTAGAAATACATAGTTTACTTAAATATTAAAAGATATGTTATTGATGACTGCTTACGAAAGTAATTTATATCAAAACTGAACCGTACTTAGGAAAATTGGAAATATCGTGCATTGTAATGTAGATAAATAAATAAATAAATCAATAAACCAGGCTTTTATTGAGGCTATATTTCTGTCAAAATTTATATTAAACGTCAGAATTACTAGTGACATTTTGTATAATATGTTTTAAACGTCAAAAATGTTAGAGTGAGGTTTAACATTGTGCAAATGGCGTGCCCGGATTTTATTTTCCGCTGCTGTACATACATCTGTTATCTGTTCATGATCTTTTTGCACTGTAGTAGGCCATGTTTTTTCCGTTAGGTTATGTGCATGTATTTTGATAGAAGTCAAAATCTGACGTGAAAAAAATTATGCAACAACGTGGAATGCGGTGGCACGATTAAAGTAAAAGGTAACCTAAACTTAACTGTTATTTAAATAACCATGCGTGTAGCGCTTCCTTAATGAAAAAATAAGAAATTACTATCAAATTTTTGTTCGGGACAAAACTTCTCGTTTTCATGGACAGTCGAGTTGAAAACAGTAGCAGTGATAGTTTTCAAAAAAATAACCCCATATAATTATATGGGGACGTTAATTAAATTTCTGACGAATATATTTTTTAGTGAGATCAACAAAAATGTCACCCTAACATGGACTACTAGAGTGCAAAAAGATATTGAACTGATAATACCACTCTGTTCAATTTGAACCGTTCTCCATTGGTAACTTTTTTACTTTTAAAGATAGAAATTCTAATAAATTAGCAAAGATTCTCTATTTTTCAAGATGATTCTGAATTTCTAATCAAGAAAACAATTACACTGCTGTTGTCAAAATATTTGTACAACCATATTTTTTTTTAATAATAATGAAGTAATTTTTGTAATTCATTCTTTACAGATTTTCTTTCTCTTTAAGGGGATACCAAAATTTCTTAAATCTGCTCACAAAATAAGGAGATAATTCAAGAAAATCAATTTCGAATAAGTGGGCCATGTTCGTGTATAAAATCAAGTTGTCCAATGTCCAAATAATTGACCAATAATACCTACCCATGCACATAATCAACACATAAACAAAAAAATGCATTGTCGTTAGTAATTTTCTTTTGAAATTATTTGGACTAATTAAAATGAACAATTTTATTAAAGAAAATGATGCAAATTAAGAAATAGGCGTATTTTCAAAGGAATAGACTACGTTTATGATGGATTCAATATATGTAACCAATTAAACTACTTTCCTAATACCAGTTATTTGGTGGAATACGATTTGGGATCTTTCTATGAAAAAGCACGTACAGCATAAGCCATGAGATGGAATATTGTTCATTCTTATTAATATAAATTCAAAGGAAATTAATAACGATGATGTTTTCTTTCATTTATTTGTTGTTTATTTGTACATTTGATAGACATCATTTATCAGTTATCTAGGCAACTTAATTTTATACATAAACATGGCCTACTCATTAGAAAATTATTTTTTCGAATTATTTCGTTATTTTGTAAACAGATTTAAAAAATTTTGATGTCGCTGTAAAGGGAAAGAAAATCTCTACCGAACGAATTACAAAACCTTACTATTAAAAAAGGAACGGTCATACAAATATTTTGACAACTAGTAGTACAATTGCTTTTTTGAATAGAAATTGATAATCCGCATGAAAATTAGAGAATAATTGCAGATTTAACCGAATCTCTATCTACAAAAATAAAAGTTAGCAGTGGTGAACGTTTCAAATTGAACACCGGATATACATACACTTTTGATTGCTATGGTTTGTATATTGATTACTTGGCTCGTGCAACTTATAAAATTAATTGAAATAGTGGAATTAGTAATTATGTAAAGCGATCGTTTTAAACAAACAGTAATATCATAAATTCACTTTGCTTCTTTTACTTCTTCTCTAATCTAATTTGTCCTAAAAGGTATGTGTTACAGCTCAATTTGACAGGTTGTCTTTTGGCTTTTGGCTTTTAGCCAAGTTTCTCATCTCTTTCTTTGAAGTATCGCTTTGACATGACAGTCTAAATCTTCAGTCCTTTCGTAACTTACTAGAAATTTCACTATCTTTGGCTAGCCATACACGAGCATTGATTCCCGCCGGAAAGTGCAATCGTGAAGGAAAGAACGTGCGTTAGTGAAGTACGAAATGAGAATGACTGGCCAACATTCTGTACTTCCTTCGTGAATCATGTTGGGGTGTTCCGACGTTCTTGATCGACACGATAAATATGGTTTCGTGTGGACTTGTTTATACTTCCACTGTTTCCAAAATTCAGTTTGTGTTAGTGGGATAGAAGAGGATTTGTTTCGTTTAAATTTCTTGAAGGGAAAGATTGTCGAAAGAAAGAATGGCTCGTGTATATCTAGCTATTAAATGATTCGAATTGGAAGCTCCAAGATTTTTCAATTTTACTCTACAAAGATAGAACTAAAGCGTAATGTATAAATTAAAATGTTTCAAAAATATTTTTAACTTCTTTATCTCACTTTATTGTTCACCAGTTCGAGCGAGGCTAGAAAACGCACCCTAGTGCAAGGGTATTCCTGCTAACGTCACAAGCCATATACGGAGTATCTGCGAATGAAGCCCGATATACTATTAGCGTCAGATTGGTTGAGAATTTGAAGAACTTTTATATGGCTTCCTCCTTTTAACTTTCGAGAAACAGTTTATCCTCTCGCATCGGCCACGTTGCATTCTTAACTCAGATTTATCAAATCGGCATATAAAAAAATGACATTTACTTACAATATATTGTAGCTAATTGTTCACATACAGCACAACAGCTTTCGAATACATGTTTCACATTAATAGGTCTAAATGGTCTTTGTCCCCCAATGCACAAGTACAAGTAAAAAAATACCTAATAATACCCACCGACTAGAAGAAAGTTCCGCTGTCAAGTTTTGACAAGTGTTTGACTGTGTTTTACATAACAGTAGTATTCCTTTCACGAGCTTCAAACTCCGTGCAGCGTACGCACTGAGCTGTTCTGTACTGTTCAGAACTGTTCTGAAAGGAACACAAAATTCAAATGACATCAACATAACCTCACAATGCGTCGAGCACCACCTCATAAGATGGTGCATGAGGGGTGAGGGGAACCTCGTGTGAACTGTTCTACTGCACGTTGCACGACACACTTCCACCTACATTAGTGAATGGAACAAGGGCTTGGTGCACTTGAGCTGTTCAGAACTGTTCTAGTTTGTGAAAGGAATGCTACTTATGAGATCAAAAGCGCGCCAAATCTACGTGTGGCTAACGGACTTGTGACGTCAGAACGCGTTTTTACAATTCAAATATAATTCGGACCGTTTTTAAAAAAAACTAAGACGCATTTCAAAAAATTCTTTCACCTAAATGAGTTTTAGATGCTTTTCTATTATTTTAACATAAAAATACACATATTTAATTTTTTTGGTGCTTCCAATTCGGATCACACATAACGTTTTCAACGTTTGTTAGGAAATATATTATTTTAAGTTTTGACTTTCTCCTAGTGTATGTGAAAGCAATTTTTGTTACATAATCTGCTGGGTGATTTTTTAAATTTTTTATCAACTTTTACCATGAAATTTGGACGGCATGTCCTAGCTTTAAGGCTCATTTTCACGACGATAGTTTCACTGATAGTTGCTGTCATGAAAGCAACTATCACAGAAACTATCATCGTGTAAATAACTTGACAGTCACTCTCACGCTTTCCGTGTAGATACTTAACTCGTATATCAGAACTATTGCACCACTTTCGTGATAGTACTTTCATGAGAGTACTATCATCGTGAAAATGAGCCTTTACTGTAAAACAGCATGAAGGAGTGCAATGACGTACTTTTCATTTAAGCTAAGACGTGCCATCCAGATTTCATGGCAAGAGTTGATAACAAATTGAAAAAATCAGTCGGTACAAGTTTTTATAACAAAATGCTTTCTGTAAATTATCCAAGCGCAACAGTTTCACCCTTCGCAGAAAACAATTTTGGAAAATTCATTTGAAGTCTTGTTTGATCGTATAAAAAGGTCATACAATTTGCGCAAATAGCTTGTGCACACAAATTTGCACAAGGAAGTCGTTGCATGTAAACGTAATTTTTTTGTTTGCGCAAGCTAAAAAGTTTGGTAAACTGCATGTAGTTGCACATGTATTTGCGCAAGCAAATTTGTATGCGCCAATGCTTGAACAAATCTATTTGCGCAAATTGCTTGAGCGTGAAAACGGACCATTTAAATTAAATTAAATCAATAAAAAAATTTCAACTTCTCATTTGTTGACGTTCATGTTTCTTAATCCTAAAAATATTAAATGAGGTTGTGTCGCAGTAATTACTAAAAAGAAAGGAAAATAAATTTTCACATTTGAAGTTGTTACTGCGGTATGTGTTACATCAAAAGCTTAACGTTATATTAAATGGTAGTTGTGTAATAATTGCTTTATCTTCGCAGCAACTAGTTAAAGAACGCATCAGTGTGTACGACCTTCCTCCCGTGGGAAATACTTCTTTCAATTCACCTTTGACCGCCCGCAGCCATCACCCGTTTTCTTCGAAAACAAAAGTTTCGGAACGTGCCCTGTTTCGATGGAGCCGCGGCGGCGGCGCCCGCCTGTTCTCTCCTTAGTTTCTAACAACATGTTTCGATAGTCTTGAGCAAACTTTTTAATTACAATAAAATGCAATCTAACTAATTACACGGTTGTTTCTGCGCCGACAGAGATTTTAAATTTAGATAAAACGCTGCCAAAATTTCGTTTTCCTGGAGCTATAAATTACAGAGTTTGGCTGACATGGAGTTCGGATTAATTCATCTCTTTCAGATTAACTGTAGTGAACTGACGTTGGCGTGAGGGTTTTTCATGAGGAGAGAAAGCGTGTATAAGAGCAGACTGGAAACATGAATTCGCTAAAATTTATATCGCCGCCATTAACATCTTGGAACTCAATGATTTAATTGCAGAAACTCATTTACTTATTTTAATTGATTCTCGTATCACATTATAGTATGTACCTACAAGGATGAACTGAAAAGAAAAAGCAATAAACATTTTTTGCTAGTCATCATCACAACAGAGACTATATGATATTATTATCTAGTTAGTAAATGAAATCACTGATGTTTTTAATGGTATAAATTAATTATAGCGAAAAGAAAACTGAAGGCTATTATTTGGTTAAAAGTAATAATTTTTCTTCTTTCGTATATTTCCTATCAAAAGAACATTTAAGGGAACAGACATTTTCCATAAATGAAGAAATTCATACGGTCGTGAAGTGTCTTCAGTAAACATTTATTAAAAGTATTATTAAAAAGAAGGAAATGTAATGCATTAACTAAAAGGACATAACAAAGTCTAGTAAATATGTATATTAATGTTTATTTTTTTAATCAGGTTAAGAATATTTTAAAATTAGTTAAAATATTTAAATATTTCATATGTAATACATTTAACGAAAACATTTTTTGCCAGCTGTCCGACTGTTAACATGCAAATAAATTAGTGCATGATAAATATACCCATGTGGTAATTATCCTTGTAGCAGTGTTTTGATATTTGTCTAAATTGCTTTCTCCGTTTTAAAATTCGAAACGGGAACATACTGATATACCGGTTCTTCTGAAAATTGCATCACATTAACGTGTTTCTTGAATTACGTAACTTGGAGTAAGCAGGCTAATTAATTTTAATTGCCTGGCCATAAAATATCTTTTTTTCGCTCAATAAAGGACTAATTGAGAAATCAATACGAAAACAAGTCCGTCGGTTGCACGCCGATGCTGTCCTGTTGTTTAATTCATGATTCGCGGTCAAGATGTGGATTGGCATCGTCATCCTCAGTGCAACTCGCAACTTCAATCTGGTGGTGGAGTCCCTCGTCTGAGTAGAATGCTAATTTCACGTCTCTGAACTTTGCCGGCAGCACCGGAACCGACAGTAATTTTTTTTAAGCCTTGCTCAACAACTGCGAACGCAATTACAAAAAGATAAATAAGTTTAACCTGTATGTATTTTTATAAATTACGTGGAATATTTTATTGCTTCGAACAGATGATAAATAAAGAACTGTCACATTCTAGTTTGAATTTATTTATGAATCCCTCATGTCTTAAACATGCATTTACAAGTTATTCTGATTGGACATCGACGTAAAATTTTAACTTATACTGGTAGTGTGTAAATAGTTTGCACATATTTATTATACAATTTAGAATTTTTTTTGTATAAATAGACTTAATACATAGACTCCGGTACTCACCAGAACCAATAAAAATAATAGTTAATAATTCATATTGTTTAATTCGAAAGATTTCACCGTTCTTGTAAATCGAGGTCAGTTTTGAACATGGCAAGGAGACAGTAGATTCCTTGATTCTCATAAAATGTAGATTACCTGATAAAAGCAGGTTTATTTCGAGCAGCTTCTATTATATTAGGTGACAACCACCTGCGTCATAATTTTTTTTCGTTTTCTTAAGAAAATAACATAACTTTTTTATCTTCTCATTATCTATTCAGCTAATAAACGTCGTAATATAACGATACAAGAAATACTTGAAAAGTGAGAACAAGCAAGCATTTGTATTTCAGGAAACATCCATCTTTTTCGTATAAAACTATATACCAGGGCGTCTTTTCAATTGATTCACCTAACCATAAAATGACGTCACACAAAAAATTGCTAACAGCTTACTTTCGCTGTGCGTCTGGACAAAATTTTGCAGTTAATTTTTTTGCAGTTTTTACGATTTTTTCTCTTCTGGAAAATGAAGCATCACGAATTGATACATTTTCTAAATAAAGGGAGAAATAGTCCAAAAATTGTTCATGAAAAAATGTCCCAGGTAAGGTGTACGGCAATGAAGGCCCATGTTATTTTCAAGTGAAATTTTGTTGTAAAAACTTTCGATAGGATGACCCCAAATCAAAAAGACCACTTGTCGTAAAAACTGAGGAAACCATCAGTCTCGTTGAAGATTTGCTGCTGTCAGATCGACGAATGAAGATCCCAGTGCTTACTGAAGAAGCTGTCCCGCTTTTTAGTTTTGGATACCCCTATCCGAAACTACAGTTTACAAGATTATGCATGAGAATTTAAGTAGAAAAAGAAAAAGGTTTTACAAACTCATTACACCAGAGTGGAAACCGGCCAGGAAAGAAATTTAGAAGAACATTCGGCCGCTCAGACTCAGAGCGATGGAGTTATTTTTCGAATTATCACAAGCGATGAGACTTGGAGTCACAGGCGATGAGACTTGGATATTCTATTGGGATCCACCCACGAAGTAGGAGTCGATGCACTGGAATCATAAGAGCTCTCCACCTCCATAGTAGGCGAAAACTCAGTTGTCTTCTAGAAAGTTGATGGCGACTGCGAGGTTGCATATTGAATACATGGAAAAAGTGTCCTCAATGAATGGAGAGGTTTACCGAGGGCGATTCAAATCCTGAAGTACGTTGTTAGAGAAAAACGTCCGAATTCATGGAGAACTAAAATTTTGCATGACAACAACTGCAGGGTTTATTAGGCTACTACGTTTTGACCCTTATCGGAAGGAAAGCTATGGTTTCATTGTGTTAAAACATTCACCCCACAGCCCTGATTTAGAGTCCTGCGACTTTTTCTTGTTCAAACATCTGAAGAAAGACCTCAGAGGTCGAAAATTTTCCTCAGATGATGAGTTGAAAGTCGTAGTGTAGACGGTAGTTATGTAAAAAAATTATTTTTTGGGGCAACCGTACGCGAAGTGATTATTTCACGAGCGCAACAGAGTCCGCGAAAGCGAATTACTCTTGCCCCCAGTTTCATAATAGAATTTAAAGGAGACTTTAAAATTAAAGTCACATTCAGATGTGTAAACAAAGGCGTTTTCATATTTGTTTTGACATCTGAAGCTGAAGGTGACCATAAATTTAAAGTCTCCTTTGAAACTGGCCCAAAGGGCCCTTTGGCCCAGTTTCATAATGGAATTTAAAGGAGACTTTAAACTTAAAGTCACTTTCAGATGTCAAAACAAATCTGAAAACACATTTGTTAAATTTGTTTACACATCAGAATGTGACTTTAATTTTAAACTCTCCTTTAAGTTCCATTATAAAACTGACACTGAGTAACGGCCCTTAAACTAAATGTCACATTGCCACACATTGAATTGACAAAATTTATCTCATTTCCATGAGAGCCATCATTCTATTTATGACGAAAATTAAACGTACAAGTTTTTTATTTCCAAAAATTGAAGGTTTTATACGGTTGACCAAAAAATGTTGTGTACATCTTGCCCACGAAATTCTTTAACGTCCTCGAGATTGTCCTGTCTCGGTCGCAAGCGGCCTCGACGACACTATTTCTCTCTGTACATTAAAGAATGATTTTGCGATTTTGGTATACAAATAACTATTTTGTAGCTCTGCAAGTTTTCCTTCATGGCGAGGTAGATAACTTAAAAAGGCGCCCTCGTATTATGATATACAATATTTTGCTTTTTAACATAATATTAGCTAAGTAATTTTTATTTATAAACATATCTAACTAATCTTTGTAGTTTTTACAGTACAAAAATTGAGTGGTTTTTCATATCTCTTTTAGGTTTCGTTAAAATATATGATACAGATGGTGCTGTAATGCCATATACAGGCTATTTCAGTGAAGATGCACCAAACTCGGTATGTCGGTAGATATCGTGAAAAGAAATAAAAGTTTTCTATAATTTTTGTTTCTTAAATGAATAAGTTTCGAGAAAATCGAAGGGAAAGCAAAGTCGCATATTTGTAGGATGGACTTTAAATAAGAATGAATGGATGCATTCCCATACGAATCGCTTTCTTGGTTTATTACTCTCGCTAGAATGTCGCCCCAGCTGATTCGGCAAAACACATTTAAAACATCGTGGTTGTTGGAAATCAATAAAAATAATAATTAGTCGTTTATTTTCGATTCTCCATTTAATACGAATTTTCTAATTGTTAGGATTGTTCAAACATTTAGTATTTAGTAGTTTGCGATTATTCACATTTAATGATAAACCGTTTCCTGAAATCATTCGTAGAAATTTAGCGCCCAAGTGCCTGGGTTTTACCGAAAACATTTCGTTCGCCGCACTACCCCAATTAAGGACTTTATGGTATTTTTTGTGTGTACAGCAAGAACGAGGCATTTTTGAACATTTCTTGTAATAATAATAACATAATAATAATGTAATAAAAATAAATGTTTTTATTTTTAAGATTCGACAAATTTTATTTTAATAATTTTAACAGCAGTGCATACGAAATGCACGTTTTTGCATAGCCCCACATTTGTAATTTATTATTAAATTAAATAAGTTTATAAATATCCACGCGATTTCACATCGCAGCTGTTATTGCATTGAATGACCGAGCGAGTGCGTTTATCGGTCAAGGTCAAAACAAAATGTAGTCACAAATTTCTGCGCTTGAACTTTATTGTCCCCCTGCAGCCGTGTTCCATTCATAATGCAACTTAGACCGCCGCGCGCCGGTTTGGTTTCACAATTCCGCGGCGCTAGAGTATGTATTTCTACAAACATCGGCTCCAAATTATGCAAATTTCAACTTGCTCCGATTAAAAAATTTTATTAAGATATTTTGTTTGAAATAATGTCAGAAACGTGTCCCTCAAGTTTGGTGCATCATCAATGAAATACCCTGTATAAAGGAAAGAGGTTACATTGGATGTTAAAAATCTATAATCCTGAAAATTCGAACTTCAATTGTTCTATGACACGTCTTCCTCATTGTTCTCTTTTTTAATAGCATGGTATATTTTTTAAGGAATTCTAATAGATATTCGTAACCTCTATTTCCAAAAAATTTCGAGAAAAATGCATAAAACCTATTTTTTCTAATATTTTAGCTTTTTGAATTAAAAGTCTTTCAGATGGTGATTGTCAGTATCTCTACAGGGTGTTCTAGGTACTATGTCTAATTAGACATTGTAATAATTACTAAACCAAAAGTTGAAATAAAACATTCATAAGTTTATAATATTTTAATAAGAATGCAACTGTTAAAATCAAAATAATTAATATTGTCTGTCTCAAAATTAAAAAACCACCAACCTCGCAATTTACCTCGTAGATACAAACGGCAACGCTATCGCATGCACCTACTAGTGACAAATTTAGTTGAAAGAAAATTTTAACAGCGCAATTTAAAGCATTTCTGCCTTTTCTCGGCATCATAAGATTTTAGCCAAATTAAGTGCTATATGACATGTTCAATTTTGAGGCTAAATTACCGACGCGCATAAATTACAGTGACAACTTGAAGTCCCAACCAAAATATATCTGGGAATTTTGCTTTTTGGCAATATTATTCAACACGAGGTTGTTTTTTAATTTTGAGACAGATAATACTATGTACGTAATATACATATATTATTTAAAACTTTGGCAAATTAAATATCAACAATTGTTTTAAAAAACCCACACGGATGGAATGATTTTTTGATTAACTTTATTTAAAGAAACTGAATTACTGATCACTGTGGATCTAAATGGATGAGATGTGTCGGTACACTGATTGGACTTATTGACTGGATTCTTGTCTCGGCTCACTCTCAGTTATATGTTGATCATTTACAAATTGATCAGTTGATCATTTACAAATTACATTAATCAATTCAGTGAATTGAATCATGTTACTAATGATAATGATAAAGCCAGATAGACAAATATATATACACAAATAAAAACAGGGAGAGGAAATAATTTGAATCGTGTCAATACAAAAAAAGCAGAATCAGGCTTCTAGTTCTTTCATAATGTAGCGAGTGCAGAAAGGAATGATATACAAGGCGCTACTTAAGTAACGGGAGACAGAGCAACAGTGAATTATTGACATCAAAATATTGCAATTTAGCTAAACTCATCTAGACCAAAAGTGGATAATAAGGGAGATTCAGGGCGTTAAAATCAATTTTTTTTTCAATTTTCTTGTATAAAAGAGAACAACTGTCAGTGTACAGGAAGTTTTTGAATCGAATGGCATAATTTCATAGCGTGGTATCTTGGATCAGGACAACTAAAAATTGTGATATAATAAGGTGTCCTAAATGAAACCGTTTTCGAATTATCAAGGAGTAACTAAAGACATACAATACTTTCGGCCATATGCGATTTTGGTGGGGTACTGTCAGACGTTTATTTCTTCGTTTATTCGAAGTTTAAAGCAACAAACAAATTTATTTTCGCGAAACTGATGTAAAAATTTAATAAAAAAAACATTGTAAATCGTTTTTTCCAATGAGAATATTATTTTGGATGCAGGAATTTCCATTCTTTTTGTCGTATTTTGATGTAAGTTTTTGAAATTCAATTGTTTTTCTTCTCGAAATTTGATAACAAGGGAGGCAGCAATTAGGTGGCACAGGTGCAACAGCAAAATCCCTGAAGATGTCCCATGCGATCAAGGACGAGATGTCGACAGAGCGGTTTCGGCCTAGAAATAAAGAAGTACCTACTTACTACCTTATACATGAATTATAAAAATGAAATCTTTCGATTATATCTAAAAATAGGTTTAATATAACACGCTTATATTATCATGGAATTACAGACTGCACCTAAAATTGAATATGCTGATTAAAATTGCTAATTATATTTTACGCCAGGAAATTGCAATGTTTAGTTTTCCGATGCATATAAAATCATTTTCATGGTCTATTAAGTAGCAGGATATTGTATGGCGTACTGAATATAATTTGTGAAGTGTGCCTTGCGTAAATGCGCCTCGGATATAACGTAGCAATTATTTTTTCGTGGTAAATTTTTCTTGCCTTGCCGGCTATAACGGTCCGGACTCTGTAGACAGATAACAGTAATTACATCTTAATAAATGTATAATTACTTTTGTTGTTCCTTGAGCGTGAAGCTAAAAGAAACTATGGTCACTCTTTCTTTACAAAAAAAAACTTAGTAGTTATTGCGGATTTTACGACTTCCTGGGACAAATTTAATTATATTTGACAGTTGCGTTTAACCTGCATCTGAATATTTATGTATCCGTTTGAATTTTACGATGCCCCGTTAATTTTTTTTTTCATGTTTCATTCGTACGTTTTGTTTTATTCAAATCAACCGATATATGTATGAAGCCACAGGTTTTTCTCCATCTGCACCAATTAAGTAATTAAAATATATTTTTTATATTCCTCTTGTGTTCTACAGCAACAATTTGTCTAATAAAATGTAAAATTCTATCGACATCTAAGTGACACCTAAATAAATCAGAGTTTATTGGTTGACATTTATACGAAAATTCTTTCTGGCTCGTCTTTGGTGAGAATTTGTTGTTAACCAATTAAAAAATATATTCTAAGATCTCAACAGAGGGTATATACATAAGTGACTTTCATACAAGAAAATGACGTACGATTGCTTCTAGCAACATGCATTGATTAGAACATAATTGCACAAATGAAGAACGAAAAGAAAAAACTGGGAGTGATAACAATCTCTACTCGATATATTTTGCCTGGGTTTAAAGTCTGTTATTTTTAGTATTTTTGAATAATTTTCATTGTTGCGCAATTGCGACTTTCAAATTTGTTGCGTAAAGGCCGTTTAAATAATTCCGTAATTTAAATTTTTAAATGCAAATGTGCATTCCACTTATGTTCAAGGTGCTTTACCAGTTTTGCTAGTTGTATGTTCATATATTTATAATATACCTGTAATTTAGGGCAGCCAGACATTTGCCTAGTATATGAGCTTGCGAATGCGATTCAAAAAACGATAGCTATGGTTTTATTTTCATTTTTTCTCTTTTTTTTTAGTGAAAATAATTTTTAGAAATATGTATGTAATTAAGGCCCAGTTGCACAATTGCACCTTAACATTAAGCCAAAGCTTAACCCCTTAACAACAACTGTTAGTTGTTGTTAGGGGTTTAAGCTTCAGCTTAGATTTAAACTGTCATTGTACAACTGGGCCTAAGACGACCTAGCTCATTAAAAACGGATAGAAAACGAAATATTGTTAACTATATTTAAATATCTGATTATAAGTTCTTGTAGTACGTAGTATGTGCTCCTATATGCTGCTTATACACTGCGTTCGTAAAGTATGGAATAAATTAATTTTCTAGGAAATAAACGATTTTTATGTAAAATCCTGAAACAGGTCGATTTTTAATTAAAAAATGACACTATTTTAGTGGAATTTTGTATCTCCCCCTCCAACCCCCTCCGAGTGACAGTTGCCCCTTTAAAATTTTTAAATAGAATGGGGTATCATGTGATACCTCATTTGGAAGAGCTTTTCATTCTCTATTCAGTAATATAAGAATTTTTTTTCTAATTCTTCTTTTTTCTAAAAAGAGTACTACATTTTAAAATCAACACACAAAAGTTTAAAATGACATAATTTAAATGAAATGTTCGAATTGGGAACCGTTTGATTCATGACAACAGTATAAACTTTGCTGACGTTCATCTAAAACATTTCATTTCCAGGGTAATTTGATTAATTCCAATTTTTTTTTAAATTCTTTATGAAATCGAGTAGAAACTGTAGATACTAATGTATGTAATCAATGTAGAAGTAAAAATAATAACACCAATATCAAAGAAACTATTCAAAATGTCCTCCTTCTACCTCTTGACAATAACCAAGACGAAATTCAAACTCATGCAAAACACTGTCGATTATTACCGGACTAATTCCTCATCTTTCATTTCTTATTCTGTCTTTTAGTTCTTCAAGACTGTTTGGTTTAGTTCTGGATACTTTACTTTTTAGAAATCCCCGTAAAAAAAAATTGAGAGGTGTTAGATCAGGAGATCTAGCCGGCCACTCAATTGTCCTCCTTCAACCAATCCATCTATTGGGGAAAACGTCATCCAAATAATCCATTTTAAAATTTTGTGTTGATTTTAAAATGTATTATTCTTTTTAGAAAAAATACGAATTTAAAAAAAATTCTTATACTACTGAATAGAGAATGAAAAGCCCTTTCAAATGAGGTATCACATGACCCCCTATTCCATTTAAAAATTTTAAAGGGGCAACTGTCACTCGGAGGGGGTTGGAGGGGGAGATGCAAAATTCTACTAAAATAGTGTCATTTTTTAATTAAAAATCGACCTGTTTCAGGATTTTACATAAAAATCGTTTATTTCGTAGAAAATGAATTTATTCCATACTTTACGAACGCAGTGTATAATAACCCATATTACTAAACTTTCTGTTTTGTTATTTTGAGGAATTTAGTACAAATGAACTTAGTGGTTTCATTATATGTAAAACTGCTGCCTGTTTCAAGTGATTCATAATTCTTAAATTCCTAGAAATGTATGTACACTGCCTTCCAAATGTATTCGTCGTCGATCTATTCATCTCCCAGTTTTACAATCGTGGAATAGGGACGGAATAACTGTTCACCGAATATTCTTTAACGTTCCTCCTACACCTACATCACGTTATTATAAGAGTAATGCTTCTCCGACTATTGTAAAATCTGGCCTAAGTGGCAAGTAAGGTACTGGATTGATTAAAGTTAGGCAGACGCATTGTGCTAATCTGTCAAGTAATAACTTGGCATTTTACTGAGAGATGAATAGACCGGGCCTTAATTTATTAAAGTACTCTTAATATATTTTCATCCTTACGTCGACTACAAGTTTAAAACAATGGCAATTGCGGCTATTCTTTACGGTATCGATTACTTTCTATCTACGGCAAAGTATGGAATGCAACTGAAGTACATAAAATTAAGTTGACAGCTGAGTAAAAATCCGTAAATGTACATTACGCCTTTATGAGCAATTTTCTCCGAAAACTAAATATATTTATTTGTTCATTTAATAAAAGCTACGTTAAATGGTTATTAAACGATATTCTGTCTAATTTTTCTTCTGCTATTTGATTGATACATTTTTTAAAATGTTTAGGAACTTTTTAACTTGAATATTTGATATTTCTGAAGTAATTTATCTTTTAGTTGAAATTAATATGGGTAAAAATGTAAATAAAAACATTTATACGATCATTGTTGGTATTTAAAGCGAGAATTAATATTTTTAAACAGTAAGTAAATATATGTACCAATGTGTAACAAAATGAGAAAATTTAGGTATATATAAAACAAATATTAATAGCACTTCATTTAATATAACAAGTGTCTAAATAAAAACCTGGTCAAGTGGGTTGTGATCGAGAATTTATCCACTGCATTTACATAGCAAAATTTACTCATGCGCTTTCTACTATTCCATCCTTCATTTACTCATAAGAAACGCATTCCTAGTCTTGGTTAGACCAGCTGTGTATACGTCAATCTTGAAGAAACCATCAACCGATAGCGAAGCGTTAAAGTTCTTGCGAATTTGAAGCTATACCTGGAAGTTATATACAATATTATTAAAAAGATTTCAACGGGAAAACTCTACTTTAATTAATAACGCTTGTTGTAAATCGATGATATTGTAAATTAATTATCTTAATTATGTTTATTGATACACGTGTTATTTTTAATTTTTAGGTTAAGTGTCTAGAGGTTTTCTTTATCTTAAGAGATCGGTTTCGTTTTAAGCTAAGACAAGAATTCTTTTTTCACCGTCATCGGTTGAAATAGTTACTAATATGTTATAGTATTTATCTTAAACGTAAAAGTTCATTATATTGGGAACTGTTAACTCGGCGGCAACTGCATATGTCTTCGATTAACGACATTCTGTGTAGTTAAGCCGACCCGTCGTAAACGTGCAATACTAGTCATTTTCGCTAGTCTTCAATTTTTAAGACCGCTGCATAATTTAGGTGCTCTAGTACTTTTGGAAGGCAGTGTACATAGATTGAAATCCCTTACCTGATATGATGTGATATCGATGATATACCACGGTTTACAAAGCACTTGGTAGTAATTATTTCAATTACGAGTTATTTAAAAGGGAGAATTTCTTGTGGTCTTGCAGTATCTCCAGCAAAAGCAACAACATTGGAATAGATTTTCTGATTTATTTACATAAAAGATATATGTACATAAAGTTCATCGAATTCTTTCTGAAAATAAATTGATAAATAATTATTAATTACTGTGTAGCAGTATATTTATATTTTTCTAAAAATTTGAGAATTTTCCAGTTTTTCACAAAATTTACGAAAGTTAAATCTTTTATAGGCTGTCAATTTTCTACTTTTGGAAGAAAATTTACAAGCGACATGAAGTTAATATCGTAACTTACAAAAATAAATGATAGAAATAATGATTATGCTAAAAATGTTTCGTGTAGCAGGTATTTTTTATTGAATGTGTGAGAGAAACTGTTGGATTTTTCTTTTTGGAAAATAAATATTTGATGTTTTTTTTAACAGAACTTGAAAATATGTAATTGATATTACGTGAAACAAATTCTTCAGTCATAAGGTAGTAATATAAGCAGTGAAAACTGATAGATAAATTGGTGTTTCGAAAAGGATGTGCTTTCAGTATTCAAGGGAGTTGAAACGAAAAGCAAGTTGAAAGCTTTACGATGAACGCTGACAGTTTTAGGTGCTCTTGAATCTACTCTCTTATGTAAGAGCTGCGTTAATTCCATCACAAAAAATTAAAATATGAACGGCGATATTTTAAACTGCCTCATAAAGAGTAATTCGTTATTAATTCGCAACATGGTGAAGCGTATCATCTGGAACGAGTTCGAGACGTTTATTTGGGCGGTCCGCAGACGCCGCCGCTGTGTGCAATGTAATTCAATGTGCGTTTCGGCGTCACAGACCGACAGCTTGGTAGATACGTTCGGGGAATAAACACAAACGCCTCCGATATTCCTAATGCCTTTGTTGTTGCTCGAGGGAGAGGGCGGGGGACGCATGAGCACAGCGTCGCGGCGCTTGAACACAAGTGCAGGATTACCAGCGTCGGTCCAGCAGCTTCATTCCGGTGTCAGGTCGTTTCGCGTTTGCTTCTCTCCGTTCAGTTCCCATTTGCTTCAGTCTGCCCACGTCGTCTGTGCATGTCCAATTAAGAAGAAGACATCCCAAGTACAAAACGTGTTAATAATAAAACGCAGGGTATACAAGGAATGAATATATATTTTTGCTACTTATTTAGCTGTAAGAACTAAGTGATACATATATCTCGGGCTACTTGTCCTGTTATCTAATTTGTCATTCGAGACACATCGTTGCACGTTTCGATGATTGTCACTAAAAAAACTCGTCTCGCTCGACTGTTGTAATGAAGACATCATCAAGAGCGTTGTCCCTTTGTAACCAGAGAGTTTTCATAGTCACCACTAAGTAGCAGAGAAGTGTTTCGTCACGCAAAGATCATTAATAAGGTCCGGCACGCGGGTGTCAGAGCACATTGTCCGGGTATGGAGGGGAATAGAGTCATATCCCGTGAAGTGACATTTGGATATTAATAATTACACGGCGAGCTCGCTGATAGGCTCACGTTATGACGAGTGGCAGTCTTCGATGCCTGCTTGTGTTTAAGTGTCGGACAGTTTCAAAGGACCGCGAACGGTGATAGTTGCACATCATTACGTATGTTGGTTGATGATAAAAGGACATGTGCGTTTCGAGAGTGCTCCAAAAAAAACTATAAAATTAATGGTGATCCCTAAACTATTCCTACTTGTTTATTTTAGTTATGACTGTTTTCTCCTTTCATTCAGTATCCTGACGTGCAGAGAAAGGTGAATTTGATTAATGGGTGAGTACAAATTTTCAATTTTAAAATCCTTACGAAGAGGAAAAATGCGAAATCCACGCTGCGAGGAAGAGGAATGACAAAATTAAATTTAATCAATTCAGAACATCGTCGCCTCGCAACACATAAATCTTTATGAATCCGTTGTCCGCATGTTTTAATTAAATATTCGAGATTGATAAATGGTCGCCCATTGTTTGACAAAATATAAAACATTAATTACAGTTCATCCTCACCTCCAGTTCGAGCCTGTTTATTGCAAATTTGTGGAGCCTGTTTGATATTCAGAGCATGGCTTGCGATTCGGGCTCGCTGCCGATTTCAATTAACTCGACCAATGCCAATGCTATGTGTTCCATTCTGCCTGGCTCAGTTTGTTTTGCATCTACCTCTGCAATGCTTCTCTCATTCCGAATGATTTAAACCGTGGCTAAGAAAGAGAGATAGATGAACATACGACGTAATTTCTTGGGTAGGTTATAATTTCCTCTTGTACCGACTTTGTTCATTTCCGATGTGAAATTTTGTCTTGAACACTAAGCGATTCGAGGTGGTCTGAAATGAAAAATTTATTACAACGGCAAAGTGAATGTTTATATTTATATAATATAATGTCATCGAAGTTTTGATATTTATTGACCGCATATTTTTTAACGGTTTCAATAAAACGTTTACAGCGATACGAATATCAACAGGAACATGCAAATGTTATAAGCCATAAATTCGGATGACACCAGCGATTAGTTAGAAGAAATTATGAACGTTCAAATCTCGGGTTAATTAGGCAACATTTCTGTGTTACCTATTTTCTAAAACGCATTACATTAGAACTAACGGTACAAAAATTCAGGAAGAATTATCATATTCACGATCGTGAGTTCCTCTTAATTAAATTACGATAAATCTCTGCATGTCTAAACACTGAGAATTTTGTTAAATTGACTGGATAAACAACTTAAAAATACATGAAATTTTAATATTCACCTGTACACATTTTATACCTGATTTCAATATATGTATATGTATATGAATGAAAGAAATGTCTCAAAAAAGATAAATTATGAAAAATTTATTCTGCTCATTTCGTTGGTCAGAAATGGTATTGAAATATTATGTACCCATGTACAGGGTGGATCAATTTCGATGTCTCTTATGGACAACTCTGTATCTATAAGAGATAGAAAAAAACTAATGGCCAAGTCTCGATCTCTTTTTTAGAGATAAAGTCAATAGTATAAACAAAAATTGGCTATCTTCTTTTGTTTTCGAGTTATAAGCCAAAATTGAGATTTTCGAATTTTCGTCAATCAGTCATATCTCGTTTATTTTTCCAGATATTAAAAAACTGTTTTGACATTATTAGGACACTTTTTGGAATACAATTCAGTGGTGTAGTTGGTTTTTTGATATTTAATTAAATTTTCGAGTTATAGCATAAAGTTATATTTTTTTAAATGGAAATCATAGTTGGCAATGTCATCATTAAATAGAGATTTTTTTTCTGTTTTCAAAAATATATACTTTGTTGGGTTTATTTCTTACAGTTAATAGAATAAAACGCCTTTTTTATTATTTTTGGGTGCATTCTTTTCTTAGGAGGCTAGTTTCAACAAAAGCCGACAATTTTCTTTTATTTTTATTAAATATTAACAAAGATTTGAAGATTGGGTAGTACAAGAGTGAGAGGTATTGCGATAAACATAAGAGATAGAAAGCTAGCACCGATAGAGCTGGGTTGGGTTGCAACATGAGTTGGCTGTGTATTTTAGCGCGACAGTGTTGAAATTGTGACTTATTTTGATATTATTTTCTGGGTTTTAAGTTATTTATTGTGATATATCAAGAGTTGTGTTTATTATCTACTTACATTTCAATATTCTTTAACTTTTTCTGCAATAATTTCTTATTTTTAAGATGTTTTTAATTTATACATATAATTTAGTTCATTATCCCATGAAATGCATATTTGATGGAAAAAATGCGTTTTAAACTTAAATATTAAATGAAGTTACATAATTTCGAATTTGATCCAAACCACATGGTAACGGTATTGTTGTAATCTTTGTGACTCTTAGAGGATGCTCGTTCTATCTTTCTTTCTCTTTATGCGGCTGCAACTGTCAAAATATTTGGACAAGAGTTAATATTTAATAAAAACAAGAAAAATTGTCGGCCTTGTTCAAACCAGCCTACTAAGAATAGAATACACCCAAGAATAATAAAAAAGGCGTTTTATTCTATTAATTGTAACAAATAAACCCAATAAAGTATATATTTTTGGAAACAGAAAACCTCTATTTAAAGGTGGCATTGCCTCCTATGATTTCCATTTAAAAAAATATAACTTTATGTTATAACTCGAAAATTTTATTAAATATCAAGAAACCAACTACACCACTGAATTGTATTCAAAAAAGTGTCCTAATAATGTCAAAACAGTTTTTTAATATCTGTAAAAATAAACGAGATATGCGCGATTGACGAAAAGTCGAAAATGTCAAGTTTTGCCTATAACTCGAAAACAAAAGAAGATAGCCAATTTTTATTTAGTCTATTGACTTTATCTCTAAAAAAGAGATCGAGACTTGGCCACTAGTTTTTTTCTAACTCTTATAGTTACAGAGATGCCCATAAGAGACATCGAAATTGATCCACCCTGTACATATATTTATGTTTAATTGATTTATGAGAAGTTTTCCGAAAGTTTTCAGTAAGTTCAACAAGAAAATATTTAACTATTCTGAAATTAAAATTAGAAAGAGAGTTTGCTTTAGCTACCTATAAACTTTTAAATTTAGTAAGTGAAAATTTCATACTTTCATGTAGTATACCAAAAGTAATAAATTCTCATCTTAATACATTAATAAAAATTTTGGAATTTCCATGAGATTATTTTATCATAAACGATGTGGGATATTTGAATAAGATTTTGCTTGTTATGAAATGATAAATATTTTAATATGTTTTTACAATTATTTTTGGATTGTTTGTTAGATTTTGAGATTTAAAAAAATTCTTGTATTTTAAATATGTACTTTAATATAAAAACTAAATATTACTTATTTTGTATTATTTTGCAAAGTAATTTTTGGAATTTTAAGCTCAATCTAGATGTCTCAAAACTTTCTAAATTTTGTAATTTTTAGGGACCGTTTTTGATTTGCTAAGAAATCTGAAACGTATTTGAAAAATTTTCTAGTCTTATGAAATATATAATAATCATACATTCAAATTTTATTATGGATTTATATTTAACAGTTTACTTTTGTCTTGTCTCATCACTTGTTATTAAAGCACTTTCTCGTCTGTTTAAATTTATTGACAATTTTTTTTCCAGCTTTGGATATTTAAAATAATAGATTTTCTTTAAAAATACCAGGGTTTATTATAATTCAACCAAATTTAGATAAGTTTAATCATTACCTTTATGCATTACTTTTTCTGAACAAATTTTCCCGAAATTTCTTTATGTATCAATTCCAAATTTCTATGCTTGCTTGCTTTATTATTAACAAGATTGTGTCTAATTCCTCTTTTCTTAAAGTTTGTTCTTTTTATTATTAATTAATTTATAATTATATACAATTTGTTATTTTTACATGGAACAAGTTTTGATATCCTTTCTTTTGGTTTCTTTGTAAGATGTGGATAAAAGATTTTAATTCAATTTTCTAACATCCGTTCGCTCGCGTGACACGGGGGAATGATTACAAAGCCGTAAATAAAATTTACGGGAGAATTTTGAAAACATGAAGTCGCGAAATGTTATCCTTCAAACTTGTCAGAGATTTGATTTCCTTCAGATAGTAATTATTTGAATACAAAGCGAACACGAGTATGCGTTCATTTTTATTGCGCCATAAAATATAAAAGAATTGTCGATTGTTCCAAAAATGACGACGAAATTTTAAGCACCGGAAATGACAGTGTCAGTTTTAAAAATGTATACATGTGCGAAAACGGAAAGCTTTCTTCTAAAATGTTTAATTTGTTAATTAGGCTATTGTGATAGATAGGTAGATTTTATTTAGACATATTGCTTTATAATGATACAATCTTTCTCACTGTTTAGTATTGTAGATTTTATCGGTATTTCTCTAAGTCCTGCCATAAATTCTGTAATAGCATTACTTATTTTCTACACTTAAAACATTGCATTAAATTTTAGTATAATATGAAAAGCGTTTTGTAATTTTTTTACATAACTTCATCACATTTTTCTAAACTTAATAGACTTAAATTTTTTTCTGTTTATTATATACTTTAGATGAAGCAGCTAAATATGTGTGAAATGCCTGAGTAAAATATTTTTTCTTTCGCTCACTTTATAAGTTGTATACATGTACTATCGCGGACACTATAAACGGAACGATTGAAAATTTGCTTGGCACTAATGCCTCTTAGGACCTCTTAGAAACTGAGCCTTATTGCACATTTTATTGCATTACCTGCCGGTGCAGGAGTAAACATCACGACCATCCTCAATAACCAGATGTCCGAATAAACGAGCAAAGCAGTTGTTTTCCTATATTACTATTAGAATTAATTTTCCTATGTTAATATTACACTTATTCGTTTTAAATAATAATTTCATTTTTAATTAATTTATCATTATTTCATAAATATTAAAGAATTCGTTTATATTCAGTCCGTAATAAAATGAACAAATTATAATTTCTTAGCCAGCAAAAGCAACTGCAACTAATTTTTAAACGATTTAGAAAATTAATAATATTGGCTTAAAATTTTCGGAGATAATTTTAAGAATTGAAACAAATGAAAACAATGTTACATGATTACGTAAGACAGAAATAGCAACAGCAGAAATAGAACAGACGAGAAAAAAAAACTAGTTGATAATTCTAAATATAAAAAATTATTAATGTAAAATTTATTAAACATCAATAACAATTAATAAAACATGGAAATTTGGCGAAATAACTATCCAGTTATCAAGTTTATAGCTTTTGTTAAAATTAAAAATGTTTCCAGATTTAATGCAGTTGAATAATTAAATTAAAACTATAAAAAGTTATGAAAAGTTTAAATCGCGACATCCTGCGATCAAAACCGATTTGCAACAAAATTTTTATAACAAGTTAATTAACAATGTCAGATACTTACATTACATATAAAGTGAAATTTATTATTATTTTCATTTAACTTCCTGATTTTTGTTCGACTAATACGCTAAAATAATCAAATATCTTTAAGTAAAGAAATACGCATTAAGTGTTATCAGCTCTGCTCAACCCTATATATATTTAGAATACTTGTTATCAAAATAAATAGATATAATTTATTATAAATCTAGGGTGTAGTTTAATGATTGCAAAAAATTTGAAGGGGTGATTCTGATTTTAAGTAAAAATATTCGTATGAACCTATCGCCTAAAATGCTTCGTTTTCGATATACAGTGTGTTAAGGTTCCTCATAGTTGCAGCATGTGAAACTGAGCAAAATAGTCGAAGGATTTTTCAGCGAGTTTAACAGTTACTGCGAAGCAGAACTGAATCATACATCGATGCGAGGGTTGGTAATTTCCAACACTTACTTTGATTTTTAAGGACTTTTAAAATATATATGACCTAAAGCCGTCCTTGTTCCAAGTTTCATTTAATATTTGCAAAAAATGTAAACATTCAAAAAACCAAAACAAAAATTAAACTTTACCACCTGTAGGTATATCGATTATTAAGTTACGCTCTGTATATCTGAATTTGCTAAATTTCGGTATATTTTTCGTCCTACAGAAACAAGTTAATTAGATGAAGTTTGTACTAAAATGATTCTAACTTCTTATTTTTAGAAAATTCTGGTAATTAAGTTACTTTTATTCTTTTGATGATTCTCTGAAGTTAAGTAATTTTTTTAATGAGGAACGAACGTGTTAGACTAAAATATGTGCGAAAATTAAATGTATCGTATCAAATGGTAATAATGGTAATGGTAAATTTGTGTAAACTGCTTAAATTTTCCATTCAGGAGATGACCTTTTAATAGAATGAATTAGTTCAAAATTTATCTTAACGTGAGAAATTTAGTAATGATTAAATTTGATAATCTATAAACCTGGAGATGAACTGTGGATAAAGTAAAATACCAGTTTTCAATATGCAGTAAACTTTCTTTTAACTTCCGAATTCGTTAATTGGTTAAATTTAGTGACGAGAATCCGTGTAATCTGTTCAAATTTTAAAGATTGCTTATAATAATATAATTAAATACAAACAGCGCGACGCAGCTGGAAGCAGCGTCAACATTTACTTTTACACATCCCAAACAATTAAACAACATTAAATCACACGTTATGAAAGACAATAAATTATTTACCCTCGTCGACGGCTACGCATTCATAATATAAAATTCACGCAGTGTTTTTGCAGATTTTCCTTCGTAAAATTCAACACCATGACACTTCAGCCTCCTCTGCCACCAGTAGCCAATCTATGAACCGCGCGCGAACGTGATAGTGCGATACTGATATTTATGACGGTAGTAAGCATGGGATTAGGGCTTGAGAAATACTACATGGTGCTTAAAGCTGATCTGTCTCTAGCGGCCGTTCCTGATTGTCTATCCCACATCTGATTTAGAAATAAAGCCGACCGAGGTCGTACCTGAACTGAATCTTTTTCGAGAATTAGAAAGTTTGCGGGCTCTTCTTTTTTTTCAGAGGGCCATTGTGTAACATCGATTTCACTTTTGTGCTTGCACGTGATTTTACTTCGGACCTTGCTCTGATTTGAGAAAAGAGCATAAAGCAAAACAAACTTCCGTTCGGTTCATGTGTGTGACTTGGATTCGTGTTTGTGTGTTATTATACTTCAAGGGCGATGATAAAATCAAAAACCTATTACGGTTTCGGGGTATACGTTATAATCAAAAGATGTCTGTCGTCGGCAGGTACGTTCGAAATTGCAAAGATTAAATTCAATGATTACAAAATCATTTCAGAAATAATTTCCATAAAGAAAAATTGCAGTATTTGAGTTGAATTTTAAATTGAGACGTTGTAAATAAATTCGTAAAACAAATTATTTATATAGAAATTCGCGAAAAAAACGCTGTGTTTTTAACTGACAGTTAAAATACAATATAATTAAATAAATTGTAAATACATATATTACTTTGAAAGCATTTTAAATTGTTTTTATGGATATAATATACAATGTGTTTACAAATTGTTGTTAACGATAGCAGAAATTTCTTCTCTTGATTTCGAAATTATTAATATAAATCTCAAGTCAATAAATTTTGCCTTTTTCCAAACCCTTGCAAGTTTTTTGCCCGATTGCACCAACTTTTTAAGCAGAGCTTAAATTTAAGTTATGTTTAGAATGTGACATTTACGTGTGGTCAGTATAATGTCAAATACTTTCTGATTGACATTTAAACTTCAACTTAAGTGTCAATAAGAATGTGACTAACATTTTGTTAAGTCTATAAATAATGTCATAGTCTAAACACCACTTAAATTTAAGTTCTGCTTAAAAAGTTGGTGCAACCGGGCATTTGTCTATTTATATCGCTTTTCAATTTCACCATGTTTATTTTTATAGGAACAATTGTTTTTATAATTGCTACCATGGGAATAGACAGGAGTTTAAAGTTAAACTAGAACTGAGAAACCCAGCCTTAATCAGATATGTCGATAAATGGGTACTTTTGATACCACTAAGGCCCAGTATTTCAGTCAGAGTTTAACTTTAAGCTTTAGTTTATTCCTATAGTAACGATTATCAAAATAATTTTTTCTATGGGAATAAACTGAATAAGTATTAAAGTTAAACTATAACTGAAATACCGGGCCTTAGAAGACTGATTTTGACTCATTAAAGGTTTAAGGTAGTACGAGGGAAGATTTTTAAATTGCGTATCTGGCTACGAAGGAAAAGGTTTAGAAGAAAAGTAGATAATATTTTATTTTGCAACAAATTATTCACTATCGATCACACACTTATTCCAACCGATCTTTTAAAAAAGATCCTTTCGCTAGGTCTTCAAAAAACTCCTCCACCGCTTCTATCAGGTATTCATTTCGAAGAAATGCGCGCAAATGATTTTTTAATTTAGGACAAAAAAAAACTATATAAGATATTAAATTATAGCATAATAAAAATATTAAACGAAGAATAGTGATTTAATGAGCACGTTATGTAATAGTTACTTTTATCCAAAGTATAAGCAACACGTACCGTGTAATAATCTAAAACAAGTAATTATAGTTATCCGTAATAACATAAGAGAATAAAAACAAAATATATTAATAGACTTTATAGTTTATAATAATCTTTCGTTAAGTTGTGGTTTTACGGTTTTAAATGTAATTATTTCACGTCATACACGTATGTATGCACCTAGGTCAGATCCATGATTTATGAAGCTCAGATACTCTGTTATTAACTATTAATTACGTTATTTATTCATTTATTACTATGAAACGTACACAACAACTTATGCAAATTACGCGAAAAGCGGTTAGAAAACCGAGCTCGGGGTGTATTGAACTGAGCGAATATCTTCTGAAAACTTTGCGCCATAAATCAAAATTTATTTAAAGAAAGAACACTTTTTCGACTTTCACTTTAAGTGTCTGAGATAAGCGGGACATTTTAATGTGGAATATTTTTACCCTCGTCTAATGTGGACCATTGTAAACAAGTCATTTTTAACATTTTACAACCGCGCGTATTAAGTATTCAGAGGTATCCCACCCAGGACTCCATTCTCGAGAAAACTGCTATTATCTGGTCTTCTTTAGGTACAAAAGAAAGGCAGCGTTTATATTTTTTAAACCGGGATTCTTACGTAATGCAATTTTCGTTTCATTGTTAAACGTTGTTCGGAGCTCTCTTGCAATTCTCTCTCCTGCTGCTTCGTTCTCTTTAGTAACAGGTATAAACGTGCCTTTTCATTCTAGTTTCGATTATTATTTATGCCTACGTAAGGTTATACATTAATTAATAGCAAGTGATTAATTAGTTTGTTTAATGTAGATATGCAAATAAACACGTAGCGGGAAATTTTGCAATTAGTTTTTCTAATCCTTGTTGCTTTAATCATTTTCCCACAGTTACATTCTTTTAGTAATAAATAATGTAACAGTTTCTTAGTAATTTAATTTAAAAAAAACGCTTGTTGCATCGTTGATTCCTTATTACCTTACTAGTCGGAATTTAAACAAAAATGCATAAAAGATCTTACTTATATAATTTAAACTGTTCATCATTGTTTCTGTGAAGGACTTTGCTTAATATATAATTCGCAGTACGTACTTAACAGACCACAAATGCATTTTTATACATTAAAACTTCCGTTGATATAATTAAATTCGTTTTAATTCTCACTGTTTGAACAATTGTTCATAAATAACAACAAAACTAGACGTATAATGAAAGTAGAAACATCAACTTGTACATATTTTTGCTAATATGAGAAACTCATGGACTTGGAACTATATTTGGGAAAATTTCGTCAGAAATTGCCTAATACCAGGAAACCTCTTGTAATTAAGTATAATTAAGCAAAAAATCTTGTCCTCTTTTTGTAAAATAGATACGTTTATTCTAACATTTGCCATTTGTATAAAATTTTTTTGAAAAAACGATTGGAGAAACAGATCCAAAATAGAAGAACAGGAACAATTGAATCGATCAATGCATAAAGGGCATATGGCAAAAATTGTTAATTGAAGCAATTCAGACCAAGTAGGCCCGTGACTGGATTAGATAACTATCTCTACTGTTTTTTATTTCACGTCCTAGTTCTACAAGAACTGTTGTCGGTGGTCTTCCTCTTCCTTTGCCGGTGATACCATACATTATATTTCTATGGCTTCTCCTCCAACATTTTTAATACAAACTTCAGTCACTCATTCTCTGTACTCTTGTTACGTTTATTGTGGACGGCTAGTATACATATTTCCATTAGTTCTACATCTGTTCCTGTGCTTAACTGTTTCGCTGTTTCCTTCTCGGCATATATCAAGGCGAGAACATACGGCGTGGGTGAATGCAATTACATTTGATGAAAGTTACCACTTTGCGGTAGGTCAGTTTCTGCAATATGGCGGTACATTGACATTCGGAATGACAAACTAATAGCTGGATTTTGTGTTTGTATCTGAGTGTAGTACGAATCTATGTGTTTATTTAGCAACTGTGATTAGTAGTATATGTAAATAATACATCGATACGTTATTGTAAACTTCAGTTAAAAAGTGAATGATTTTTAGGTTAGCAATTTTTCGAGGTTCAGTGGCGCATCAAGCGGAATGTAAGCAAGTTTCTTTCAAGTACTTTCAGTCATAGAACCCCAGTGTATAGAATGCATTTGACATTTCTGGAATCTTATTTTGCTAAATTTAATATAGTAAGTTTGTTGTAAACAATTATGAATTGTTGGTTTGTGGATGTTCCAGAATTTTGTAAAACGCTTGTGTGCGCCTATGACTTACGCGACCATATTTGGTGACCAGGTTAGACGAGAAACTAATGTTAGTATGACTTCCTCCAGTACCTCCATGGCATATATCTTCTTGCAGTATATTTGCTAATGGTCAAATAATTCTATTTATCTCTCTTTTAAGATTTTTTGAGATATTACTTTTCCTGAATATGTTCTCCACTGTTCCCGAATTCTTTGTTGCTTTAGTTATTTCTTCTTATATTTGCTTGTTCATTCCCAAATAATTGAAAGCTTCAACTCTTGCAAATTCGTTCTGTTCATTCAATGCCTATTTTTCAAATTCACTTCTATTTTACTATATTCCATTGCTTATTCATGTTTTTTTCCAATATCAGATATTTTCTTTTCTTTTCGTTTAACTTCAGTCTTTATTTTGCTGTACTTTCCTGTTTTTTATAGTTTGAATCTTTTTTTTTTTTCGTTTTGGCTATGATCACTTCTATATCATATTTGTTCCTTTGTCTTTGATGTTAACTTGCCTTTTCCCACTTTTCCACCTGCAACAATTAATTACATATTTTAAGGTATGTTTGCTATGGACGTTTATTATTATTTACAAATCTTTGAGTACTTGTGTATTTTTGGTAGTCGGTAGTCCGTACTGAAACAGTTATTATTATTTATTGTCTTTTAAATATTCGCTAGGATGTCATGGTGAAATTTGCAATGCATGGTTGCAGCGAGGATAAACGTTTATTCGCGATTTAATGTTTAAAACTCGTACTGTTGCACATATGCACCGTGCATTCATCATCGAAACGGAAGAACGCAAAGTGCACTTGAATAAGTAACATGGTAATAACGAAGTCTACGTCTGTACTGCGTAATATGATGCGTACACAATAAGCAGGTAATTAGTTGTTCACCGTAGTGTAGCATGTCAATTAGAGAACAAAAGAAGTTACATCTACATACTCGTTAGCTTTTACAATTATGCGTTGCTGGTTTGCTCGAGTTAAAAGCAAAAGGCCAGCGGTATTAAATTTACTCTGGAGTCATATATATTCGCACTAATTTGGAACACTATTCAAACATTCACGGAATCGGAATAATCGTCCGTATTTACTTCCCTAAGAAGACGCGTAAAACAGCACTTAGGGAACCAGGAATGCCGGCTCCGCAAGACAAATATCTCACTTTCACCCCGGCTGGAACAATGAAAGTTATGCCGCAGTATTTTGCGAATCCTCCCGGCGACTTACGCTTTAGAGCCAACTCATTCGCTCGAAGAGGCACGGATTCTGTTACACTTTATGGTCTCAACGCAGCCTATAAGCGTTATCACTTACTCGGCTCCACGTAATATATTATCGATAGTCGCTGAAGTGTGAAGATGTGTTTGCGAGGTTTCAGCTTCACGTATTGAAAAGCCATTTATTTTAAACTACACTCCTTTTAATTGATTTTCTTTTACGTTTCCAACTTTGGCTACCAGTTACAAAACTGGTAACCAGTTACAAAACTTCTGAAGTGAAATTATTATTTTTGCAATTAATAAGTACTTAACAGATCAATTAAATTTCCTTTTTCGAATGGAGTTGATACTTTGAATATTCTCATCTTTATTAAATTTGCAATTGGAGTTGATTGATTGAAAATTTTATTACGTTGTGCACCGAGTGTGGTTTTCTTTTGTGGCGTTTAAACCATTTAATATAGAAAAAAAATTCAAACGCTATTATCCTCTAATAAAAAAACTCTATGTGTTAAATTTATTTGCAATTACACATCTTGTTCATTCTACAATATCAGCAAGTACCTTTAATATTTCAAATGGAATGCCCTATATATTATTACGAATTTTGATCTGTCAATTTGGAAAATATTTTATTAACATATGTATTTCTATACCTAAACCTAATATTTACCGAGATAAATGCCGTCAACGAAGTAACATCTTAAATGCAGGCCCCTATTAAATTGCTTTTAACTTGCTTAATTGAAGAGTCTTCATTATCAGTTATTAGCGTGTAATTAAACATGCTTTAAGCTAAGTTACACTATATTAAACAAACCTGAAAACTACGCAAATTGTTGGTGGCTGGCAGTTCTTTCTCCAGTGGCATAGCTAGGTAGCAAGGGCCCCGGTGCAAAAAGAAATCGTGGCCCCTAACCATGTTAATTTTTAAAGTAAAAAAAAAAACATTGGAGCAATGTTAATGGTCAACCTGTTATTATAACAAGAAAAAATCGACTTACTTTACATACATAGGTATAACAAATTAACACTAAAAAGGTCAAAAAGCAATCGCAGGATGTCGCTAGTTAAACTCTTCATTACTTTCACGTCGCAATCGCGAATAACCCAGGACAGGTCGGTTTGGTTTGCAGTGGAATTCTCCAGCTACGGTTCCGCTGACGAGGCCCCAAATAGGACCGAAACAGCTGTACAGAGCATGCTCTAGGAATCCGCTGCAATTAAAACCGATTTGCACAAAATTTTTAAAAACTAAAAATATAAACAAGTGTTTTTTCAAAGGTGTATTCCTACTGCTCGTTGTGATGTAATGAACAGTAAAATAATAAAATAAATTAAGAACGAAATAAATAAACGTTTATTATATTGCAAATTAACAAATAAATTTATAATCTCTTACGCGCTTTAATTTTTGCAAATGTATCAATCACTTCACTTAAATTCAAGTTTGATGTCGCCTGGTTTTCAATTGCAATTAACGATAAATATCGGAGTCGATCTTCTTCCACACTATTTCTTAAATAATTTTTAATGATTTTTAATTTGCTAAAGGATTTTTCAGCAGCTCCAGATGTTACAGGAATAGTGTGAAAGAATAACATTACAGCATAGACTTCCGTAATGTCACATTCAAGCAATCTAAATTTTCTTATCATTTCCTACATAATCTGTGATCAGTTAGTTCAGATAGTATCAGATGGTAAAGATTAAGAAACTGTATCGAAAAATTAGGTCCTATTATATCAGAATATTTACTTTGAAATTGATCACATTTTTCCAATAAAACTCTATAATAAGTAAGTGCTTTGTGGCCTACATCTCTCGACACAGTACTTATTTCATTAAATAATTTTTTTAACAAAAGTAAAATTATGGTAGAATGTAATAGCAGATCGATTTGAATAATTACGATTATTACTGCTCAGTGCAGCTATTGTAGTATGTCAATAAAACTGTCGTTTGAATTTACTCCTTACAACTTCTTCGTATCCTAATCAAATTAATATGAACCTAAAAATCTTTAAAAATTGTAATATCATTTTTGAGTGTTACCTCCACATTTTCATAAATTACTGCCACTTAGGTCGGGTTTCTGAAACGTTTCATAAAGTTAACTAATAGATAAAATAAAATATTTCTATAGTTCTAACATGTGTAGCCATAGCAACGTTTGCTTTTATCGGACCATTAACTTTATGTAACGTTCCAGAAACCGGGCATTAGAATAGTAATGTTCTTCACTGTTATTGTATTGATTGAATAACAATAATAAATAATTGATTATAATTGAGAAATACTCATTATGTTATAATTTGTTTAAAATAATTTAGCTGTACAGTACCACATTTAGCTTTGGAGCTTCAGGGTTGGTCAAGGGCCCCCTGAGCTTTGGGGCCCCGGTGCACTGCACTGCTTTGCCGTATGGTAGCTACACCACTGTTTTTTTCCTAAATTTAGTGAAATATTTCAAGTTTTTCTTATGGAACACCCCGTACCTATAATATCGACCGACGTAGAATTAACTTTGCTATCTTTTAGCCAAGCAAAGTCCTATACCTAAAATATACGGTTTGTGAGATAATTCTGGTTTTCATTTTGCTTCATGATTTTTGTCATTTTTAGGGTGCTATTAATGCCAACTAAATTGCCTTTTGGCTTCTAAAATTTATATTCAACGATTTCCTGATAGAAGATATGCAAAGATATTTCGTAAATTAAAGGAAATATTTGAAAGAACAGGCAGTGTTGCAAATGTTATTTCTAATAATATTAACCTACATGGCACCCTGAAAATGACAAAAATCATGAAGCAAAATGAAAAACAGAATTGTCTCACAAACCGTAGGTTTTAAGTATAGGACTTTGTTTGGCAAAAAGATAGCAAATTTAATTCTACATCAGTCGATGATTATAGAGGTATGGGGTCTTCCATAATAAAAACTTGAAATATTTCACTTCTAAATTCAGCAGAAAGAACTGCCAGCCACCAACAATCTGCGTAGTCTTCAGGTTTGTTTAATATAGTGTTACTTAGCTTAAAGGATGTGCAATTTCACTGATAATGAAGACACTTCAATTAAGCAAGTTAAAAGCAATTTAATAAGGGCCTGCATTTAAGACGTTTCTTAGTTGACGGCATTTATCTCGTAAATACTGGGTTTACCAAAACTGCTTTAAATTTTCGATGGTCTACGGAGGAGACTTTATCGATGATTGGACGAGTCGCCAAAGGCTTTCATGTGTGCTGTGAAGAAGACAGATTTGACGAAACAATTTTCAATAGGACAGGTTACTTTGGACATCGAGAAATCTATAATTGAGCAAGAAGCTGAACAGAGTCATGTATCTATCAATATATTCTCGAATTCGATGAGAAACTTACAGTTTGGAATATCTTAACCAAATTCAACGTTGTCTAGTTTCTCACACGTCACGAAGCTCACGCGGGGAAGTTGTAGCGCATCTGGCCGACCCACTAGACCTAAACAAAAATAAATTATTGTAATTGATTAAGTACACTGACTCTCACTGTCGAAAGCTGCAATGAAAACTCGGAAAAGCCTCTTGCTACATTCGGTCATCTTGCAACAACACTCGCTCTCTGTCATTGACATCCGCACCATCGATGTCGTCTTTACCTTTTCTTCACATTGTATTTTTAACTTCACTTTCGTTCTCATCTTCATTTTCTGTTTTAAATTCATTTTCTGTGTTGAACATTTTTTGTTCATTTTCTTCATCTGCGCCTTTGTTTTTGTCTTACTTTTCATTTTCGTCTTCACCAGCGCTTTTATTTTCGTCTTCGTTTCTATCTTCGTCTTCATTTTTTGGAATCGCTTCGATCTAGTCTTTATTTCAATTTTTTCTCCTATGCCATGAGACTAAATAAGTTCTACTTTCGTGAGATGCGGCGCACAACGCACATTCTCTGAGCTTCTCCTTTAATTCGTTGATAATGCAATCATCTCAACCTCCGTCACATTTTCCTGTTGTCACATTTTCCTTTGTACTGTGATGCACCTTTTCATATTTTCAGCCAGTTTAATGCACTATCATCTCTCTACTCAAGTTATCCATTTATAAGGACTAATCCACAACATTTGTAGAGAGTAGTGAACATAATAAACCTGTATATTCTATTTCGTTCCTTTTTCAATAAATTTGAACGTTAAAGGTCGAACACTAAATGTTCAGAGTATGAAGTATTAAAAATATACCTATAGTAAATATTCTGTAATTATACTCGCTGTATGAATAAAATTTATAGTGTTTTCTAAGAGCTGCCAAAAATGTTTCATTATATGTGAAACTGCGGTTTTTGCGTTTAATTTTGTGGAATAATAATATATAATCTATGTAAAATTAGCTTTTTTCAAAGAAATCGAATATGAAATAAATTAAATTACACCTTCCAATATCTGATGATTTGTTGCATAATAGTAGTAAAATGGAAATATTTTTCCCGTATTTAGCATGTGCGAATTTATATATTTTATTTTTATCCTAACACATGAAAATAATTAGCGTGACTGTTCATTGGAAATAAATGTGTATAGATTGTATTTGCACTAGCGAAATAAATAATATAGAAATATTTAATGATTTATTCTGTTCCAGAACAAATAAAACTTTTCAGGGCGGGCTTTTTGTTTAACACAATAACAGTCGTGTTTTGAAATTACTGAAAACCAATAAATCACATACTTATTTTAACAGCAGATGCATTTCATATCGGCACGTGTGATTGGCCAAATCGAAAACAGATACTCAATCGAAACGGAACCGGGACCGTAAAAATATATCAGCGGCGACCATTGATATATCTCATCGAAGTTGATTTATAATCCGACCCAACACTATTGTTGCATTACCCATTGTCAGTAGCTGACGATTGGCAATTTGATACGGGCGTAAACTATGTAAAGTATATATTTTACATATGAGGCCACCGCATTGTCATAATTCGCGGGAGTTATGGATATTTTAAAATGCATTAGTTACATGTGAGAGTCCCCTGTCATCCGCGGTAAACTTTTATTCGCAAATACAAAGGGTTTTTGAATACGTCGGTTTTGCTTGTAGTTTGAAACGTGTATGATTTATAGCTCTACTTTTCACCGTCCTGATACTTAGTTGTTGTCTTCGGGCTGGCCGAACTTTTAGCGAGTGTCACCTTTTTGAAAAGTACGGACTTCTGCACGTGAAAACCGAGAGGCAAACACGTTTATTTATAATCCTCGCTCGTTCACAAGTTCTATCATTGAGTATGTAATTTTCTAAAACAACACCCAACCTACATCTTGAATATCAACAAGTTATTTTGGCGCCGGATGATATATAAGATTTTCGAACTTTAAATATTTATTAAGAACGATACACACAATTCGGTAAAGTTGTAAAGCAAATTTTCCCGGCTTCGAATCCCTACAAAGTGAAAATAAATGTAGATTTACAGTATGACAGTCGACAAAATAAATATGAATCTAATTTTATAGTACTCGTTGTTATTACCATTAAATAAATATTCAGAAAGATAACAATTGATGATTTCATTAATGGAAAGTATATCATACAAGGGAATTTTGTAAATCTTTAACTGTTACGCACAAGTACGTTTTCAAGACATAAAGCTTTAATTATAACACATGAGCGTTGATAGTAGCAATAATTACTTGAAGAGAAAGTAATTTATTTTATAGGTAAACACCTAAGTTGTAATGAGTGGTAATTTGAAAATAATAAAAGTTTTCTTTTGTACAATTCATATTCTTATGGCTAACATAACTTTTCATACTATGAAAGTACACACCGTTGGTTACAGAATATAAGCTTTTATTAATAATAAGTTTTTTAAACGTGTGCTAACATTTTATAGACCTACTTAAAACGAACGATTTGCTCAATTATAAGTATTTATAAGCTTTTAGAAATTAATACTGTGGAATAAATTGTTTAGATATGCCTTTGTTTCTGAATATTAGGTATTATTATTATTGACGCCAATTAAAGTGGTTTAAAATATACCGTTCAATTAATGTTAAAAGAAATTGATTTGTCCCATTCACATAAAGATTAGTGAACATTTTTCTCAGTGTATAAGACTTATTTATTATAGTTTATTTTTCTGTGAGAATATCTACAGGTGTTCACAAATGATTAAAACTTCCCGCTCAGTAGCTTATTTTAAAAGGTTGATAGTATACTGTTGATACTGTACTGTTTTGGCAAGTGAAGAAATTTCTAGAAGACAAATAAAACAATTTCGTTTTCAATATAAGCTAAGTTTGGTTATTCCATGTCCGTTCACTCTATTTACTCTTTTCGCACTGTTGCGATTGTTTGTCAGTTTGTCACACTTACGTATTTATGAATCAAAATAGGTTTGCTGTCACTCTACTTTTACACGGTCCCTGCATATTAAGAGGAACCGAGCTCAGCATTAATATTAACCGACTTTTTAACATTTTTTGTTGTATCTCAAGAGCAAGCAAGAGAAAATCGATTTTGTTATTGGATACGAATTAGGCATTGATTGGCGCAATTAATTGTCTTTCCATTTAACCGAATCTATCTACCTTTTACGGTTTAAGGGATCACACTCAATTTGAAACAGCCGATATATTGTAGGTACTCTAGTTTATTGTTAAATAAAAAAAGTGATTTTTTTTCATGTTTAGCTTTCAAAAATCAAAATATTTTTAGTGTGCTAGTTCAGCATTAATGGTCAGTCTAGGGATTTACGTATTGCACTTTTCGCTCCATGTTTTCATTTGTATAATTGCTGTAATAACTTCATTCGGTAATTCTCTGTATTACGTAGAGAAAATTTTTGTTTATCATTCCTTTATATAGGTCGCTTGAAATGGTTTTTAATTAACACGTGTTATATAATCTGAGCAATTTTCTTTATATACACACGAAAGGTGTTGATTTATAGGATACTTCGTTTACGGGCAACATGCGCGAACTTTACTCGATTTTCGCCGACCTTCCTGTACGCCGAAATATGATAGTTTGGTTGGAGCACGGCTGTCTGCCAGTCTCGCTCTTCATTTCTCGCATTTTCCATCGCCATAAATCAAGGGACAGGAGACAGGCTAGCGGAGAGCACTCCGTTGCCATGGTTCCGTGGCATCCCGACAGCTCTGGGTATCGCGGAGTGCGCAGGGGGCACATCAGAACCGGGGATTTAATCCTGTCGGGGGATGTCTGAGACGGGGAAAGTTAATAAGAGTTTGGTGGGATTAAAAATAATCCCACTGTTTTGCAATATTACGTTTCGGAAAGCGAACCGAATGCTTCGGTTAAAATTCTTATGCATGAATTATGACAAATTTTCAAACGTACAATAATAATTTTGTTTCTTTGTTGTTGCAGGTAGGAGAACCTTTTATCGGAAGAATGAAACGTGTGCGTGTAGGTGAGACATTAGTAAACCATTTAATATTATTTGCGAAATTAAAATTGCTAAATACAACCCGCCTTGATACGTGACTTGTAGTTTTGTTATGTCCACTAATGTACTGCATTTATCATGCACATAATTCGGCAAGCAGTTCTTACCTGTTTCATATTAAACTTAGTAGGCGTATTTCATTAGCATGAATAATATTTAAATACTAAATGTTGCAGCAAACTTGACATGGCATCTCGTATCTAAAACATTTGCTGCTTGCCGAAGAACGTATGTTTTCCAAGATACTTAAATGCTTCAAATAATTCTTTTAGTCAGAACAAAATCTATTTTAAAAAATGGTCTAAGCCTGTATTACATTTCCAAGAAAATTTCTAGAAAAAGCTATATCAAGTTTTAGGATATCGTAAAAGAAAAAAACAAATTATGTTCAAAATGTATCAAGAAAGTACAGCAATGGGAGGTGTTCTAATTTGTTTCAATTTCCAATGGCAATGCGCGCATTTCGACACAATGGGTTCGTTTGCCAATATCAGTCTTAGGCCCAGTTTTAGAAACATAGAATAAGGACAGAATAATTATTCGCAATAAGGACAGAATAATTATTCGCCAAATATCTTTTAATGTTTCTCCGTATCCACGTCACCGTTATTCCAAGAATACTATTACACTCAGTTTATCCGACTATTGTAAAATATTCAGTAATTCCTCCAATTGTGAACCACACATCCTCATAAATTGTCTATTTGATTCTGAATTCTCATTACGAAGTGCCCTTCCAACTAATTTTAAAAATACCATGCGATTTATTGAAAATAGACCAGAGTGGGCCATGAAATGTACAAACTAGCGTCTTAGATAAGATTACTTTTAAAGCAAACGTCAAAATAATTTATCCTATATTAATGTCAAAACATTACAATAAATGTTTGAAATATTGTCCTCCACTTTTAAAACATTATTGCATCCTTCTTTTTATATCGAAACTTTCGGTTTCAAAGCGATTTTTGTTCATTAGAAAACATATTGCTCAAAATTTTAAAAATTTGGTTTTTGACAAATCTTAATATTAATTGTCATAGGTAAATTTATTTCAGACACGCTCGGAGATTCCAAAGCCAACTATGGCGTGTTTTCAAAAAATCACATGATAACGTGCCCTGTATATCTTCTTTTAAGCCAAGCTTTCGTCCACAAACTACGTTTTTAGGACATTCATTATAAAATAACTATTGCAGGAATCGTTGCAGTTCATAGAAGTTATCTATACACTTTTAGGAATAGTACAAAACATACAATAATAAGAAATGAGAGAAAGCTTTGACAGTAATAAAACATATTTAGTACAAAAACAAAGTGTCATCAGATATGTTACAGACGCGTGTAATTTTTCTCGTGCAAAAATATTAGCAATGTAATAGTTAATAACATATAATAATAATTTTATCGTAACAGAAATCAATTAAATATGAAACTAGCTTAATATATTGACAACTAAAATCTTTGACGTCCTCATACTTCCCGACATAAACGGACGACAACACGTTTTCTCACGTCAGTTTTTCAATAAAGAGTTAAGTAAATCACTTCGGATTCAGACCTGATAATTGCTTGCTTCTGTGGCTTTTTAAATATATCATTCGCGAGAGAAAAAGGCACTGACGTCGTTGCAGACTGTGGGCAAAAATTTTGGCTCAACTCCAAAGAGCTACTGATTTAATGGAATTCGGGGAAATTTTGATTCGATGCATAAATATGACATTTGAAGTTCCACTACCGTAACTTACGGTGGTTGGTGAAAAATATAAGATTTCGCTATAGCTAGCAGTAATAATAATACATGGATGCAGTCTAATTTTAACATTTTGTCTTGTGCTATCAAAAAGTAACATTTTATTTGAAAGTAATTCTGAGTAAATCATTATTTCGCTTTTCTGAAAATAACACGAATTTTTAAAACGATTTGTGTAATTATTATTTATCTTTAATTTAAAAATATATTATTTTAACTTTCTATATTTTAGATTGAACGCAGACGCCTCACTTTTAAATTTTATACAATGTATTTTTTTTTAAATGCCGTAAAGGTTGGCCATGAAAATGAAAACTCGTGTCGTAGCTTGCCAAACCCGAAAATTTAAAGTAAATGAATGGAGCTAAGACATGAATTTTCTTTTCCACAGCCACCCCTTATGGCATTTAAAAAAAAACACATAGTACAAGAAGCAATGAAGGACATGTGTTTAGGAATTCTTACATCGGCATTCATATGAATACAGTGTAAATCTGAGAGTATGATGGTCGACGTACTAAAATATTAAATAGCTTTTCCGATACAATATATTCAATTCTAATTATACATACATACATACATATTACTATACATGTAATTTTATGTTGTAATTTCCTAATTGCACTTCTCCTTCACATTCAGCTAGCTCACTCGTGTTTGAACACGAGTAAGTTATCCATTAATTTCAAGTTTGAAATCGAGAGAAGCCGTTGGTTGCTACGTATATTTGGCAAGAGCCATGCCGTCGTGGTATTTTAAGCCCACCTGCTTGGTTCACTGACAACGCAGACCTACCTTAGCTAAATGTTATTAAGACATATTTATATGGCGGGATTATCTAATATAATATATTGTTCGCACGAAATATTTCGAACGGGAAGTTGCGAAACGTGAAATAGAAAGTCACGGTAAACGCCCATCGAATGCCATGTTTTTTTTTTATATATTTAAGATTTGATGGTGCAACACAGGATTTTTAATTTATACTTATAAGTGATGGCGTACTATATGACTGACATACAGAGCGTGGAAATTAATGGTAATATTAAAATAAAAATCTCATCATCCAAAGACTTTCGTAAAGTTTGATTTATATACTTTGGACAGATTTTAATCTCTGTCACTTTGGAATTTTATGCATACGTGTCCTTGTGGTAAAAAGAATGGTGGAAAGGATTGTCCAAATAACTTCAAAGATTTAACCTTCTAAAAAGTAACGATATTATTAAAAAAATTTAATTTTGTATTCAATTCTATTAAAAAATTCATTTATTGTACTTTCCAAGAAAATTCTGATTAAACCGCATGTTCTGTAAGTGGTCTTGAATTTCGTCTGAATTATATTTCGCTTAGTTCTTTTTTGGGTTGTTATTTATAACCAAGGATGGAAAATGCAACCGTAACTGTTCCACGGTTTCAGCTGTATCTAAGGGTAAGAGAATCGGTCCAAGGAACCGAACTCACGTTACGTTCTCCATCCCTGGTTATAACGAAATCAAATATTTCAAGTCGAACAAAAGCAAAATTTCATTTGTACGTAAATAGGTTTACTAAAAGGTATGAGACATCGATGATAAAATCTTACTTTCTTAACGGCCCGTAAGTTAATGGTCAACTTTGTTTTCGTGATTTTCGTGACAAGTATTGAATGATGAAAAGACTTGCCTAACATATTGACTTTTCTTACAGTTCAGAAAATTCTTTAAAAAAAACCCTGCATATAGGTGTTGTTTAAAATGTTCATCTAGCATATTGTGAAAACAAAATGAAAATTGGAATATTGGTCGCCATTGCAGTGACATATTTAATCTCCTTGAAGAGTTTGTCAGAGCGGTGCGCTGTCAAAAGTAAAGACCGGACGGAATTGAAAAGAAATATATATAAAGAAATATACTTTCAAGATATCAATTTCACAGGGACTTGTCGAGACATTTTTCTTTTACTAGATTCCACGACGAGAGTGAGAAAGAGATAAGTCTATCGAAGCTTAAAAATCCCTGACTTCATACAAAAACTTTACACAATAAACAAACTATGTCCTTTCCTTTTTTCTTACTCTATTTACCAAATTTTTGTCAAACCATAAAAGATCCAAGTCACAATTCGTTTGTATGTGCGTTTTTGGATTAAATTTTAGGTAGCCAAGATTCGCTCTCAGCCCCTTTTTATATGAATGTTGACCCCTGGCCGTACCGCTACATTTAGGTACCTAAATAAGTCAGGATTGATGAAATTTTCACCTCTCTTATTCTTTTATGTCTTGTGAATTTTAGTATTCAATAAAATACTGAACTTTTGTAGAAAGTATTTATTCAGTTAAATTAACTCAAAATTAAATAAATTTATAAAAGGTAAAATAGTATCGAAAAGACAATTCAAAAAATTATCTTAGGAAAATAGTTCAAAAAACGATAATAAATATGCAAAAATCAAGATTAATTCGAAGAGAGAAGAAACGGTATTCTGTACCACATTTAAAGCTTTTTGTTAATTTCTGAGTTTTAGACAAATAAACTAATCTCTCAGCTCACCAAACGTTGAGTCTTTGTGCTTTTCCCGTAATCCAAAGTTTTGTGACACTTCAATTTTAGTTTGACTTACTTGAATTTATTAAAATAAAACCAAGAATAATTCCTCTGCGAACTGGAGTACTTAAAACATTGGTATCGTGTTTTGTAAGTGGGTGGTTGATAATGAACTAATCAAATTTAAATATTTTTGTCCCCGCGAAGTTTTTAAGGCCCGATAATTCAATCACAGTTTAACTTTAATCTTCAGTTTATTCATATAGGAACAATGGAAGTAAACTAAAGATTAAAGTTAAGCTGTAATCGATAAAGCGGGCCTAAGTGAGAAATAGCCACCGCCCACGCGGGTGGAATTGTAATTCACCTCTACTTGCTGAAGAAGCAGAATTTCCTTAACTTGCCGATTTAAAGCTATTCAGAATAGTGCCAGTCTGGCTTAGAATGGAAAATTTTCACGAATTGTTTGTGCTAAAAACAAGACTTATATTGTCTCAAGCGCGGTTTGAATTTATCTGAGTAACTCAATATTTCTTTTATCTACGACCACTACTGTAAATGACGAATTACGTACAACACATATACATATTAAGTAAGCGGGTGTTTACAAAAGTCGTGCGTAAATGCCAACACTCCATACCTCTACCCAGTTACAGAAAACGAAATACTTAATATTGTACAGAAATTAAAAAATAAAAAGAGAGCAGGCTCAGACAACTTTCCCATATTTTTACTTAAACGGACTATAGATTCATACGTTACTCCTCTAAGAAAAATAATCAATCCATCTCTGGTAAATGGGGTTTTTCCCAGCAACTTTAAGCTTCCAATCGTTAAACCAATTTTAAAGAAGGGAAAAAAGACGACATATCTAATTATAGACCTTTAAGTCTATTATCATCCTTTTCAAAAATTTTTGAACTAGTCATGTACCGAAGAATAACTGACTTTTTCTCAGCCTGTGGACTTTGGAGCCCCAGTCAGCACGATTTTCTTAAGGGACGATGTGTAGAAACGGCCCTATTTGACTTTACAACCACAATTCTGAATTACTGGGAAAACCGTCAACTTGCGTGTGGAATATTCTTAGATCTTGCTAAGGCCTTCGACACTCTAGACCACGAGATTTTACTATCTAAATTACAACACTACGGTATCCGAGGTAAAGGGTATGACTGGTTACAATCTTATCTTTGCAATTGATATCAAAAAGTTGTTCTTGAGAATGATAATGAGATAAAAGAATCTTCTATAATTCAAATCGCTACTGGAATTCCACAAGGACATATACTAAAGCCCTTACTGTTCATCATTTTTATGAATGACCTCTCTTGTATGAAAGTCAAAGAACACAGTAATATTTTGAATTATGCGGATGATACTTGCATCCTTATCAAAGGAGAAACCTTTTCCGAAATAATTGAAAATGGCGAGAAGAGTACAGCGAAAATCAGCGAATGGTTTTTGAAAAATAAATTAATTCTTAACGACGATAAAACTAGTTGTGTGCTATTTAAAACTATAAACTTCTGCGAAACACCAAATTCAATAACACTTAATTCCAATAAAACAAAATTAGAAAAAGGTGTACAATATTTGGGAATGTGCATAGGCGAAACTTGTCAATGCATTAGCAAAGTAGCGTTGAAAACACTGTACTACGCAAATTTTTATGCTCAAATCCAGTATGGAATTATGTTTTGGGGTAGTAGCAGTATTTTTGTTTTACAGAAAAAAGCCATTCGAATTATGTATAACATGTCATATCGCGAATCATGTAGGGGAATTTTTAAATCTAACGGTCTTCTCACAGTATTTGGTGCATATATTTATAAATGTTTATTGTTCCTAATCAAAAATAGAGAAAAGTTTTTACAAAATAAGCAAGTAAATAAATATCAGACAAGAAATAGGTATTAATACTTATATAACTCGTGTCTAAATAAAAAACTGGTCAAGTAGGCTACATTTAGTAATTCTGCTATGTAAATGCAATGGATAAATTCTCGATCACAATCCACTTGACCAGGTTTTTATTTAGACGCTCGTTATATATATCCATTGCACAGATTAAGCAGATTCGAAAACGGTGCATTATATTCATGTATAAAAATATTTGATAAGTTACCTAATGATGTGAAAAAACTAAGCAATACAAATAAATTTAAAAATTTAGATTTCAAACTACTTGTAGAAATTGAACCTTATAGTATGTCTAAATATTTCATGTCATAAAATTTTGTTCTGCGTATTTATAAACTATAAATGTTAGAATAGTTTAAGTTCTTCTTTTGTATACTTACCTGTGACGCTTTTCAAACCTGTATTCTTGCCATAGAACAGTTGTTTTGAAATAAACGCTATTATTATTATTATTATTATTAAAGTAAGAAAAACGCACAGCGCACCTACTTTACGCACGCTTGTAGTTAGATCTACGTAGCCGCATCACATTAGATTGCCAGTCGTCGAAATTGCAAGTGTCATTGCTGATTATTTTGAACTTGAATAATAAGGTAATTTTTGTGGTCGTAGATAAAGTATAGGGGAATTTTATTTTTTAATGGTTTTTTTGACAATAAGGGTGTGTGAGGGGGCTCTTGACAAAACTCGAGTTGTAAAGCAATTACGCACTTGTGGAATTACTTGCATTCGCCGCTGCGCGGCTCATGCGCAACTTTTCCACCGTGCGTAATATGCTATTTACAACTCTCGTTATGTAATATACTATTCTGCCCTGAATAGCAACATGTTTCCTTTGTTTACGCTAAGATACAGAATCTTTTGCTTAAAGCTACTTGTTAATTTATTTTCTAATTTTTAATAATTTTTTTTTGTACATAATTCCGGTTTTTTACAAAAATATGTCGGAGGAAATCATTCATCAATTTCACCCCGATAAGTTACTGAATGGTTATTTTCAGCATGCTAGGGATCACCTCAATCAAAATTAAATTGTCTAAGGGGATATGAATTCAAAAATAAAATCAGCATTTCATTGAAGTTTATTATTAGTAGAGTCCGACCGAAGGTAGTTTTTTTCAGCCGAAGCCGAAGCCGATTAATCTAGGCTGAAAAAACTAACTACATTCGGACTCTAATTATTACTGTCATAAATTGTCATAAATCTATTGAGTTATTTTATAAAGTAAAAAGTGTTTAAAACAAATGTTTCCCAAATGTTTTTTGTTTTTATTGATTGCACATTACCGTTACTTTTTTAAACATATTCGTATGTAGTATAAAATTTTATGGAAATCAGTTCGGCAATAAATTTTGAAATTCGATAAATTTAATAACATAACGACAAGCAATGAAACATTTGTAACATCTTCTAAAGATGTATGAGAATGATATATGTTGTGAACATGTGGATCGGTAACGTTACACTGCGTACAGAAGCCAACTAAAAACGCCAATTATAAAGCTATTACGCATGATTTACGGTGCTTAAAATAAGACACTTTTTAGATAATTCACACAACATAAATCATTAATTATATTAGGTTGACGCCGATAACGTAGAAAAGGAATGCGTGGAGCAACAGTTATTATGCATGCGCATGTAAAATACTTCCTACGAAATAACGAGTCCGTATATAAAAGAATGGCGTCCGGTACACAGTTAGTCGTTAAATTTATATGTCTATTTGTTTTTAAAATATATGCGCAGCGGGCATCTATGAATTTGCTGGTTCGGGTTCGCGATTTAATCGCCGCGTGCCAACATTCCAAGATAATTGTTAGCAACAATAAATCTTTCTCCATATAGTCGACCATATTACAATGTCTGAATGGCGAGAAATGAGTAAACTCTCCTCTGTTTAAACTTGATACAGTGACCTAGTAAATGCATATGTAAGTTGATTCATTCATTGAACCTCCTCCTCTTGCGCGCATTTAAATCCGGGGCGCAATTTCAACGGGAATACTCTGCTTCCACTGCACTTGCGATCCTTATCTGTTCGAACGTGTTAAGAGAGAAGAGTAACAAGTTTTCATTCAAGCATAAGTTCAGTTAAGTTACCTTATGATTTACATACCTCCCGTACTTACTTGGCTTCCATACGAATTCAATCTAGATACTTACTCGGCAGTATTTTATAGTGATATACTAATTATGCCAACTTACTTTTACATCTTTACATCTAACTGTGCACACTAATAGACTTACAGTCAGGTATCAGATTATGCACCATGATTTTTTCGTTTTAATTATTAATTTTCTAGATATTTATATCTTAGCACGCGACTTCGCATAAAAGTCATCTATGTACCTATAATACAGAATGAATGGAGCTGCAAATTTATACGCAGGACCGTCTTTAAGCACTCTTTGCACTTCCCCAATGCCTAGTGTTTGAAGTCACAAAACTAAAGCACTTTTGCTCAAAAATGTACAGTGTTGGTTATTAAAATCAAAATCCCTGCATGCTAACCTCACCCTTATTGACCTGCAATCGTAACAACGGCTACCGCCTACCCACTCATATTGCCACTAATTACCTGTACGATTGACTTAGCTACCCGTATATATATACAGATCAATAATTAATTTCGCCGATATTATCGTCCTAGTTTTAAGTACTCTTGGTTTTATTTTGTGCTGATTTTTTATCGTAAACAAATTCACCGTTGTTAGCGTTCGTGTGAGTTTCACTATCCTTATCACTTTTGCCACATAGTGTCTTCTCTAAAACTTCATATTCCTTAACCTCAAGTTCACAGGCAAAGCCAGAAGTATGCTTGAAAGTATGGAAAAAGAACCAGTACCGAAAATCAGTGAAATGGCGCACAAAAAAAATAGTCAGAATTAATCAGACCACATATACAGGTTGCGAACGCCTCCTAAAGTCAGTAAGCGATTATCCGACCGTACACGAATAATGTTCGGCACAGCGCGGCGTGTTATAGGCGCCATGCACATCTCTGCGTTCAGCGCCGCCTGGCGTGGTGATTTGTGAATTAGTGATATGAAAATATTTCTTGAGACTCATTGCATGGGAATAATATCACTCTTATGACAATTTACGATTGTAGTATATAATACTTGAACTTCCTGGTATTGAAAGACATTACAATATTCAAGTTCAAATGTACACTAATAATTTGAAACAACTCGTATTTTCATACCACTAATGCACAATATGGTCATTGGTGGCGCTGGCCTCGCATGTGCATGGTTCCTATAGGCGATTTGCGAAAATTCTCTATCCGAAAAACAAACGCACCAGGCGCTTCCGTATATAAGATGGCCGTGCTTTCAATCAGATAAGTTTATTTTGTAAGTTTTTTTTTTATGAGCTATACTTCAGCGAAAATCTTTTCAAACGAAGAAAGTTCTAATTTCGGTGAAAGGGAGAGGTTTATGTTTGCCAGAGATTAGAAATCTCACTTATAATTAACTTAAAAATTCTGGAATGTTACATTCACGCAATTTGTTTTATTCAGAGCAGCTTGAATATATTTGGAATAATTTAATTCGAATGTATAAAATTCTCTCCCTAAATTAATGATTTGATGAGAAACACGTGCATATAACAAAATTCAAATTGTAAAGTACACACTTTTTTTGACGTGAATAATTTATTATTCACAAATGAATTCAATAAATAAAACTTGTGGGTAAATACCAAATAGATTTCGTACTTGTGATTTAATATAAATGTTTAAAAAATGCATAAGAATTGTTTTTACATGTAGACCACTAAGTAATAAATTTAGACATCTAAAATAGAAGCTTTTATTCATAACATACGAGCGAAATTCAATAATTATCCACCTAGCCATGAAACAAAAGAGTTAAATCGTTTATTTTTAATAGTTACGAATTAATAATAATAATAATAATAATAATTTATTGCCAGAAGATTACAAAGAAGAATGTCAGCAAAGAGAAAAAAATATATAAAAAGTACAACAATTCGAGTAGAATTTGTCAATTAATAGTATAAAAGTAATGTACATGATTACTAACACAAATAAAAAAGACAAAGGTAAAAGATAAAATGGTTAAAGGTCACTTAATGCATTAATTCGATGAGAAATATTCATCAATCGTGTAATACCTAAGGATTTTTTACAAAATGTTCTTTGATTTGTTTTTTGAAGTTGTTAAATGATTTTAACAGCCTTAAGCCTGGTCTATATGTAACGTTTTGTCGTCAGTCTTGCATGATCTGGAAAGACTGACCAACAACACTGACACAAATCGTGCGGCTACACTGCTCAAACTTTCCGCCAAACTTTCCCTCAAACTTTCGCTCAGTCGTTCCGAAATCGACATAGATGAAGAACTATTAGTGACGATAATTGCATCTGAGAGCAGAATGGCAGATGAGCGAAGTTTGACCGATTAGACTGACGCACGTCTACATGCACCGACTTGTCTGTCGTCTTGCTTGTACACAAAGCTCCAACCCATCAGTCTTTTGCGAGTTTGTCAAACCTCATTCAGTTCATGCAAAACGTCCAACTTGCCGTCCACACGTAACGATATGTTTGACAAATTTGGCATGATCATGCAAGACTGACGACAAAACGTTACGTATAGACTAGGCTTTAAATTTGTAGGGAGGTGATTGCATAGTTTCAATGTCAAATAAAACATACTATTATGAAACTTTGACGTACGGTGTTGAGGCAAATAAAGGTAGTGTTTATCTCTAGAGCGAGTATTACAGTTACGTATTTCCGATTCTTTGGTTAACAGAGATTCATTTCTTTTTACATACAGTAGGCAGTTGTAAATAAACAAAGACGGGAGAGTGAGAATCCTTAATTCTTTAAAAAGATTTCTGCAACTAGTTCGTGAGCTTACATTCATGATGGCTCTTATAATTCGTTTCTGGATTATAAATGCAGACCGTGCTGCAGATGAGTTCCCCCAACAAAGAATGCCATACTTTAATTTTGATTGCACACAGCCAAAGTAATACAGTCTCATTGAGCCTGATGAATAAAAACTAAGCAATTGCTTTAAGCATTGACTGATTAGCAAAAGCAAAAGCTATAAAAGCAAATGCTTTAAGAAAAAGCAATTGCTGAATTATTATATGAATAAAAATCCTAAGCATTTGCTAGCTTTCCGGATTCGTTGAAGCAATTGCTAGTACGACTTGTGTAGATTTGCTTATCTACATAGCTAAAGTAGGTACGTTAGATTCGTTATCGAAGCGATGCTCATTTTTAATAAAATGTCGGATACTAATGATCGAGATAGTTAGTAGTGATAATGAGACCGAGTTAGACAAAAAAATTATTTTTGTTAGAAAAATTAATAGAAAATAAAATCATTTTTAATAAATTGGATTTAAATATTACATTTGTCTAATTTTGTGATCTCTAGTAATTTGACTAGAGTCTTGTATGTACGTAATCAGTTTTAAAATTGTCTTAATCAATTTATCAATTTATAATTGTTTACTTATTCTTAATATAGGTATTTATTTATATAAATTTTCTCTTTATTTTGAAGTCAATGTCATTCTTAAAAGAAAGAACGTAACTTTTCGTCAATCCCGAAAATTATACATATTTATTTATTATCATTTCAACCCTAGATCTCAGAAGAGATATTGGTATCGTCATAGAAAAGAAGATCATAAAAACTCTTTAAATTCATAAAAGCAGCGTTTCAGCAGGAATTGTCTTAGTTTTAATTTAAATTTAGACATTGATTTGTTAGTGGTAGTAGTGGCGGGCAAGGGCTGAAATCTCATTCCGTATAAAGAGGGTGTAATAGCAATTATTTGGCTAAAAGCTCAAACCAGATTGTTACTTGGGTCCTTTATGGTCTGATTAAAATTTTAGTAAAAGAGTGAGGAGAAGAAATGGAAATTGTTGATTTCTGTGATGTAATTAATTTTGGGAATTAAGACCTAGTTTGGGCATAACAATAGAACTTTTCTCTTACTCTCGTCGAGACACCTAGAAGAAGACGAGGCCTTGTAAAAATTGATAAAGTTGAAAGTAAAAGATAATTCATCCCCTTTCTGTTATCATAATTTTTAATCACCCGTCCCTCGCACAAGTACCTAATAACTGATAATTACAAGGGGATTTTTAATATTTCCCTTACAACTAAACAAGTTGCAAGGAAAATAAGCAATATAAAGGAAAAGTGAAAAAGAAAAGTTTGATTTAAATAAAACTGGCAAAAAGAAATTTTGTTCATAACAAACGTATAGTTTTTAGAAACAGTTGTAGGTTTAGAAACAGTTGCTTGGGTCAGATAGGGCCACAAAGAAATATTTTCATTTTTTCTATAATTGACAATGCACCACCACTTTTCTCGCCACTATCTTCTAAAAAATAGTTTGCAAGTCACCAAACGTTTTCGCTGTTAAACCGATGTAATTTTCTATAATCTTCTTCTAGGCATTCGTTACGTATTTTATATAGTATTTATGTATACAAATATAAAGAACTGCGCCGTTATTATCGTGCGAATGCGATGAATAAGAAATTATAACTGATTTAAGCAAATGCAAGGATGGGGCAGAGGAACCTTAATAATTTTTAAGCAAATGCTTAAATAGAAAAAGCAATTGCTACCTTTATTCATACAATATTAAGCAAATACTAGAAATTTTTAAGGACAAGCTTTTGCTATAAGCTTTTCCTTGGTGTCGTAGCAATTGCTACAAGGTCAAGCAATTGCTAAAGATTTTATTCATTAGATATTAAGCATTTACTAGTAAATTTCAAGAAAAAGCAATTGCTTAAACTTTATTCATAAGGCTCATTGTCTCAAAAGATACACTTCCATTCAATTTCCTTAGGGTGGGGTTTACACAAAGCAAATCAAATATTTAATTTCGAATTAAACTAATCACGACTAAGTTGCCATAAGAATTACATTGCGAACTGTCAAATTAACAACGTCATTAAAATTTGATTGCAATTAAATTTTCTGAAAACTGGCCCTTAGTCTACACTGATAAAAATTATTCTGTAAAATTACTAAGAAAAACATTGGTTTTTTGTTACCTATGATTTTCCTAGTAAATTTACAATTGTTAGAAGTGAAGTGTAAAATTCCATTTCATATGTTTTATTCAGTACTTTTACATATTCTTGGTAATCTTCCGTGGTGTTCACCAGGGGAACTACGTAAATTTACAGAATGCATTTTATTTTACCTATATTTTCCAATAATTTCTAGTCATTTTACCACAAAACTTATAATCATTAAGAAAATTTACACGCGTTCTCTGTAAATACACATACTTCAATAGTTTAGTGTAAATAATTCAATATTTTCAAATTAAAATTACATATTATTGTAATTTTGAGTTACAGTTTACTATTAATACATAAAGTGTACAACATTTTACAAGAATTAAGGAAAAATAAATGTAATTTTATGTAAAATTCAAATCGTTGGCCAATCTATATAAAATCACATCAATATTCTATGTAAAAATATGTGTAATTTTACTGCCATTTTTATCAGTGTATAGCATGCAGTATTTAACAATTTTGCAATTGACAAGTTTTTGACACATCTGCGTAAAAATTCAATTAATTCGATTTGAAAAAATGAGTGTTATTACATTTGAAAGCGGAGAATGAGTGACCAAAAGTTAGGACATCGATGTCTAATAAAATTTTCGACAAAAGAAGGGAATAATAGAAATATCCATGAGAGAATAACTCCAGCGTATAACCATTTATGCCCATCATATTTTCAAATCAACTTTTGGTCAAAGCAATTTACGTTGAAGTAGAGAATCAATTCAGGATGATCCAAGAAATGAAAGGCCCTTCAGAGATCTAAATACAGAAATGGTAAAAGAAGTTGAGAATTTAGTGATAAAGGACCGACGGCGACGCGACGTCTGAAAGTGTCATCCATTGCTACAGAAGTTTGAGTATCTGAAGCTTCAGTTTAAAGAATATTGCATTTAGATTTATGCCTTAGCAAAGTGTCAGAACAAGAATTTTGCCCCAGGAAAATATCAGCGCAGTATCTAGCCTCTTTAGAGGCAAATTCAAACCTATTTCCACAAATTATCACTGATTATGAAACTTGGGACTCAAAACAAGAATCTATGCAACGGATGTATAAGAAGTTCTCCACCCCTGAAAATTGCATGGAAAGTTTTGCCAGGAAAACCGATCGCTTGGGATAGTGAGGATATCATTCTAATTGAATATATGCCGAAAGGCTTAACAATTAATGCGGAAGCTTACTGTAGTATACTTCAAAACTTAAAGAAGACTCTTGAATAAATACGATCTCATAAGCTTTGTGAAGAAATCTTTCTCATGAACGATAAATAATTGATACGTGAATAAAGCAAGATAAGTAAAGAAATTTATCGACACCACTGGCTATATTGAATTGGACTATCCTTCATGTAGTTCAGATCTGACACTTTCCGACTTACCAGGTTCGGCAACTTAAAAAGAACCTGCGAGGAACGCTGTTTTTTTAGGGATATAAAAGATGTTGTAGACAACTTCTTTGTAGAGCTTTCAAAAGAACATTTTGCAAGTGGTTTAGAAGAAGTGAAAAAAAGTGGCAAAAATGTGTGGACTTAAATGGAGAACATCTTCAAATATTTAAATTACTCCTTCTCTTCTACTACACTACTACTGTAAAGCAATAAGTACATTTTTTATTCAAGTAGGAAAAAAAGAGTGTCTGATACTTTTAGATGAGCAGAGTTATATTAGTAGACAGTTTTAATTAACCGGTTACAAAAATTACAGTTTAAAGATTTGATTAATTATATTTAAGCATTTTCAATTTGCGCAAGATATTTACGGTACAGTGCGTGTCACGATTTGAGCGCCAGTTTATCTCAATAAGTTAAGCTTTATGATTTAGTGCCGCAAAGTTCTAAGTTCACGAGTTAGTGTGCGAAATAGTTTTCACCAAAGTTCACAATTTAGATTGCGTTAAAGTTCATTGTTGTAAACAACATAAATCGAGTTATGTTAAGCGTCACGTCACAGACCGTGTAATAAATGGACTTATTTGGTATACTAGGGACTTCTAAAATTTCTACATCAATCGTAGGACACTGAGCGATTGGAGCAAGGGCTGACACCAATCAAGTTAAAGATACGTCTCTACTGGAAGTCTATCTCTGCATTATCTAGCGGTCGGTGGTGCTAAAGCCAAAAATATTCATTTGTCAATTGTCAAACCGAAAAATAAGAATAGATATATAATGGAAGACCGAAGATTAGTGATGGCGGCATAAAAAATGTTCTTGTCCGAATTTATTAGGGAAATTTCTTTTGTAATCAGTTTTTGAGTGTCGTGAATGCAAAGCTGTCTTTGTTAGAAGAGGATTCCTAATATCCGGAATGTTCGCGATCTTAGCGCATTGTGTATGCCGCGTGGGGATTAGCCCATTAATCACTCGGGTCATTGTATCAACTATCAAAGCGTGCAAGGTCTCGCAACAATAGTCCGCGCGCTTGACTGAGCACACCCCCACGCCAGCGTTCCTCGTTCGCTGCTGCGTTCTACCCCTATTTCAATCGCACAAAACAATCAGGGCTACCGATCCCATTACGGCGTGTTTTACTTAATAAGAAGAACGCAAATCCCAAGAATTTTTTGCGCTCTGCATCGATTTTGTAAGTGACGGGGAAGGTGGGAGCAGAAAAATAAATCAATGCCACAATGGTTCGCCTTGGTCCGCATTATTCCACATACATGCGTTTTAATTGAAATCTCTCAGTCAGCCCACCCCCGCCTGACGTATTTCATCGGTGTCATCGGCAGCGGCCATTTATCAAGCTGGTAAAAATTGCTCAGTCTACAGTAAAGGTGAATTTCAGCGGAGCAAAAACAAGGCTGATTGGATTGGTCACAATACAAAACCCGTGATAAGGCAAACGATTTATCAAACAGTCAAAAGTAGAACGCGTTTTACAATGATGAATCTGCTAGAGAAATTCTCTCTCACATGAAAACGCTAATTACACTACACATACATTCCGTACCGCATAATGCTGCGCGGACTGGCATTCAAATTAGACGGCATTGTCTGACAGCCTAGCATTCGAACTATGCCGAAATTTACCCCTGCGCTGTCCTGTGTGAATAGAAGCGCGATTTGAATATCATTTGAATACAACGGTTGTTTCTACCCCGCACTGGTTTTTCCGAAGCGCTGCTTTGCATAAAGCTCTTCAACCATTCAAGTTTTCATGGATATTAAAGAACAGCTCACTGTCTCGACATCTTAATTATGACTATACATTTTTGATAAATTGTGCCAGACGGGCAAGGTGAAACAGTGAATCGTATTTTTACGCCCGTAAAACTATGCTAATCAGTACATCAATATAACAAATCGACTCAAATAAATTTACTTCTGTAACTTCATTTTAAAACTACATGAATATTTTAACAGACATGCAGTACTACCACCAACCAACCGCAAAGATAAAATATTTTTACGCTAACAAGACATGTATCGTTAGTATTTATCCAACCCTTACTTACTTCATAGGGTCCATCAAAATACCTCAAGTTTATTATAGAATAACCGATAAATCAAACAGCAAATGCCAGGGAAAAACTTACCTGAGGCAGTGCGGTTTATAGAAATCAAATTTGTAACTAGAAAGGCTGAAGAACTAAAAAGAATTTAATAAAATAAAAAAGAACATGGGTACATGGGTAAGGTTACAATTTGTATAGAACAAGAGGTCCTAATAGGATTAAAGCAGAAGTTAACTGGTATTAACTATAAAGATTTATGGCTTTGAAGGCTGAGCGAGGGTAAAGTTAAATTGGTATTTTGATCTTAGAGTATCATGCCAGACTATTCAGTATTAAAATATCTAACGTGCCTCGGAATTATAAATTTGCACTCCTAGTTTCTTCTCATAATAAGGGCTGAGAAATATAATAATAGTTCTTTTTTAAAGAGTATTATTTATAATTTATCCATCGTTTTACTTTCCATGTTTAGAGCAACATCACACGATGAAAATACTAAAATAACTTTACCAGACAAAAAGAAATTTGAGATTCTTGATACATGTGTCTGTATCTGAATTTTAAATCATGTGAGCTACTATACTGTGAAAAAAAAAACAAAGTCGTATATAAATGTAAAAATGCAAATTTTGCTGGAATTTTCACGCAAGTAAATATGTCGGTTTCTATGAATATGCAAATAGAATATGACCCCTAACTTTTAGTTTTACCTTTTAAAGATGAATTCAAATTGTAATCTTAAACATAATTTGATTTTGGAAAATGCAATGCATTACTAGATATGTAATAGTATCATTTATAAAATATATGAATGGAAAACGGCAATTCAAGTTGATTAATTAAAAACTATTTCAAAACAAAAATGCCTGATTTATTCACTGATGATTTAGCAAGCCGTAGTTCTTTTCCATTACGTTTTACCAAAATCAGTACATAATATGAGTATGTAATTGAGAAAAATTGTAAGCAATAATTTTATTAAAAATTTGTACTTCCAGTTTCTAAGTGACACATTCTGAAAGAGAATAATTACGTGAATAAGTTGTAGGAGAAGGTGTAAAGGATGTTCCAGAAATAAGATGGGCTCTCGAGAGCAGAAAATGAGGGTCATTTAGTTTATCTTGTGGTTTCATCTGACTCGTAATATAATAGATTCATTACAGTGTTTGATGATCGGCTGTAGGAATTCTGACACTAATATTAGTCATGTAATGCTTTTAGTGTATTTGGCAGGGATGGCGGGGTGAAATTCTTGCTGTGCGTAACGCACAATGGTAATGTGGGTCGGTCCAACCGACCGCCCCTACCGACCGGCCATGAAAGGGACCATGTTATTAATTGAGTTTTCGAAATTGTGTCAGCCATTTGTGATTTATATCCCATGCTTGATGGCCGGGAAATTTATTGTTTCAAAAAAGATATCATAATTATAACTAATTAAAACATAGAACGCAATCTATTCGATCTCATTAATATTTATTGATTTTGTAATCATGATTTTTCATCGATGGAAATTAGACATTTTAGGGGCCGAATTTAATCATCAACTGACTTTGGTTCTCGAGGATTAAAGGAAGTCATATCTTTACGTTATTTAATTTGAAGAAATATTTTAGTGTAAATATAAAAGTCATAATAAAACAAATTGTAAAAAATTAATTTAGAACAATAATCAAGTTAAAGAAATAATCTTCTGCCTACATTATCTCAAGTAATAAAAAAGGTCAATAAAATAAAAGAAAAATCGTTCCCAAAGCAATTAAAATGAAAGTGATAGGATACATTAGACCGAGAAAACGAAACTGTGTGTGTTATAATATTATAAACAAAAATATGTTAATGATTTATTTCATTTTCTGTTTTAAGAAACCCAGCAAAAAATAACAACTTAAGCAAAATTATTCTAAATCTTTTTATCTTTTTAATGTTATTAAAATTTAATTTTACATTTTCATTGTAGTTAGATTCACTTCATTCGATAGTTCTTGGCTTCTGACCTGAAACTGCGTTGATTATCTTCACTACTAAATTTCATTCACTAAATTATTCCTATGAAGATAAAGATTTTCAATCCCAAAAAAATACACTTATTTTTGGTTTACAAGACCAATATTTTATAATTTAAATTATTAAAACTAATGATAATTTTGGGGGTGTATCTTTTTTTATATATTTAGTATTCTATGAATTTTGTCTTCAATCAAATGGGACAAAAGGTCCCCTTGTAAACGAGAACGAAATGTTGCCAGAAGTAGATTAGCACAGTTCTAACCAAGAGGCCAAGAAGTATTTATCAGTGACAATTAATTGAACATTTCCCTTCGTGATATATTCTTCTAGCTTGATTTATCGTTTGTATTTAATTTATCTTTATTTTATTTTGCTCCTGTCATCTCTCCTTCATCTGCATTTTCCCAGACTGACTCTGAATTTCGTTTCTTTTTTCGTGTTGACGTTTTCTTCATTTGTTTAATTGTGTTTTCATAATGTTACTGATTTCTTATCTAATTTTATAGAATATACTTTGGTTAATGTCTAACGTTTTAATCTGAAATCTTAATCTTAAATGTATAAGACGAACATACGCAAGACGGTCTTAAGCACTTGCTTAAGTCACGACTAAGGGCCACATTCATAGACGTAACTTAAGTAAGTGCTTAAGTTTCGTAAGTTCGTCTTATACATTTAAGTTTGTTCTTAAGTTGCGATGTATTCATAGGGGTAACTTTCATAAATCAATGTCAATATTTTCAATATGAATGTCGTCAATAATTCGCATGTTCTGCAATAGAAATTAAATTTGTTCGTCGAGAACATTGTGGCACACCTTCGAGAACAGTGAACGTAAGTTAAGACCTTAAGCAAACACATAAGTCTTTCTTAAGTCCTGACGATGAATCTACAGGATACTGCTTAAAATTTTCTTAAATGTAATAATTGACTATGAATACAGGCCTAAGTGGCTCATATAGTTTCTGTATAAATATTGGTAAAACTTCACGGCATAATATGGTAATTCTTTTGGTAATTCAATTTGATAATTGATAAGTCTTAAATCTTAGTAAGAATGTTGGGTAGGTCTTTAAAAGAATACGTTTCTGTCAATTCCTGGTACAAGATTAAACCTGACTTTCTTTACATTGTTTACTTTATGTTTAAATTGTAATTCATGTTATATTGGAGAAACAAACGTCTAGACCAACATAAATATCATATTCAAAAAAATAATCAAAATCATTCAATGCTTGTAGAACATTCATTAGAAAATGACCATAATTTTGATTTTGAAAATACTAATATTTTATATTACGAGTCTAATATTTTCAAAAGACGTTTTATAGAAATGTGTAAAATAAAAATGTCGTCGAATTCTATTAATAAACGTACTGATTTTGCAAATTTAAACGATACATTTTGTAGTTTTCTCGATTTCTTAAATAGAATATAGATCTGTCAATATTTTAACATTTATAATGTTTAAATTATTTTTAGATTAAAAAATAAAAATTAAAAAAGGAATCTAGTTACTTTTTCAGTTTCCGTTGACAACCTTGTTTATTTTGACCACATATTTTTCACTTCTGACGAAGCTGTCGAACGACGGTGAAACGTAAAGTGTATAGTGCGCGATTTAGTGTCCGCTTAAAAGATTTTGTGATACAAATTTCATCGGACAAGAACCAACTGTAAAAGTTTACTTTAGGGTCCCTAGATTTAATTGACATTTAACTTATTTGGGAGGTTTCGAAAATAAACATTTTTCTTAGTAATTTCTTATTTCATATTGGCATTAATAGCTCTGTTCCATCCACGCTTTATGACGGTTTCGAAATCGTCATAATCAGTTGCCCACCGAAATAATGATCGATTTTGACAACTTTGTCAAGTGTAAAACTTTGATGAGTGCAAGCTTGTGACGGTTTCGAAACCGTCACAAAGCGTGGTTGAAACAGACCTAATATTTCACATTGGCGTTGGTTTTAAATTTAATTTTTATAGATCCGCATTTTATGTTTGAAACATTCTTTAATTTAAGTACTTTTGAAACACAATGTTTATGTGTAGAACTAAGGAAAAAGTAGAAGACGAGGAAAAATTAAATTCTAAAGGCTTTTAAGGACGCAAAATAAAGATTAGATAACGCCGTCACTGTACTTTGTCACTAAGTTAGAATAAATTATAGTTTTGCTATTTAAAAAGAGACCACTAGGTCAAAGGGATAGAGAATCTAACAGGCTGTCTCCGAACCCTATCAGATAAGTTAAAATCTAGTTAACTTAAAATTAAAAATATTTTCCATTTTTTTATACATTTTTTGTTAAAGATGTCCTCTTAATTATTTGATTGTGTTTGATATAATATGTTTTAAGTAAGCGGCAAATTTTTGGTATGCCTAGATCGTTAAAATTCTTAACGCCGGTCCTAAACCGCGTAAAAAAGTTGGGAGCGTGTTTTTGTTTTAAGCGGGTCCGCGTGCTAAAACTTGAAATTATACCTCGATGGCTAATTTGTCCTGATCATGAGTAGGGACACGTAAAATTACTTAGCCTGTGTGGTCCGAGTCCGTAAACACGTATGACGAGCCGGCAACTGTTAAAATACGGGGATTCATATGATATTAGTATGTAAGTGCTGTAAGAATTATGATCCGGGTGCTGAAATAGGGGTAGGAGGTTGAGGCTTTTAGAGCAGCCGGCGTGACGAAGGGAGAACGTTCTATAGAATCTAACTGTGGTGCGAGTGAGAGGTCTAGGAGGTGTGCGTGCGCCCGGCATATAGTGATGTTTGAAACGCTGACAGCTTGCCAGTACTATTACAAGCGAGTCCACCAATCCGCTGCCAGTTCACAGTGCAAACCGACTGTCGAGGGAGCGATCGCCCCGCACCGCTCTCTCGCGTTTTTGACATATCAGTTGAACCGTCACATCACACGAGGTCCGCGGTATCCAACGCATAGTTTATTATACACAATAAGGCCGATCTACACGTTGCCATGCCTGTCTCTGATATCCATTGACATTCGATAAATTAAAATCGCATGCACGTCCTTATCTCATGTGTAATAAGACGTATTTGTGTCGGGTGTGCGTTAATTACTTATTGAATCAGTGATGTGCTTAATTAATATTCGTGTTGCTCCCGTCATTAGTGGTGACACTGATAACATTCACGGATATCGAAGAGCCCGTAAGGTAACTTCCAGCTTCCAATAAATACCTGAGAGCATCTTCGTGTGTGGTCGTAACCGGAGAACGTCTTGGAAATTTGATTAAACCATTTGAATACTGTTAATTGACACATTAAGCCACACATAATGGAGAAGACTAACACGATTTATATATGGAACTAAATCGACACGCTTTAATCTACGCTATTATCCTACCACCGGGTTTGATAGGGATACTTATGTAATACGTAAACCAGTTCTGGCCTTTTTGAAACGCACATGCCGTTCGTGCCACAGCAATTATTCGAATTACGTTCTTTCTTATTTATTATTAGTTAGTCGTTTTACATGTTGCCATCGTTAATATTCATGATCGTCGATTGTTGGCTGTTATTGAAAATTTATTGTACCAATACCAGCAGGCATACGCACCATTAATTATGGGCCCCAAACCAACTTGGCAATATTGCGGCAAAAATGTTGCACTGTCCGTCGTCGTCTATTAATGCGCGCACTGCAAAAATAGCAACAAAACGAACAAGAGGCTTAATTCCCCGAGGACATTTATAATCAATTTGTTCTGCCTTGTACTAGCGTCTATAAAAACATCATCCATGATTCACTTTAACACAATTGAATAAAGATGAGCAACAAAACTTAAGGAAACCTAACTCTTTCGGTGTCTAAATTACAAAACAAAAAAAAAACAAATAATTACCTGTTCCCAAATTGCAAGTTTCGTCCAATCGGAACGAAATTTCTCTTCAGGTACCACCTAATTATTGGGTACCCGCTTCATAATTATACGTCCTAGTTACCATAGCACAGTTCCATTTAAAAAGGAAAAAATAATAACAACATCATATTCAGCACTTTCGCAAACACAGGTTTTACATTTAACATTTAGTATCATGACCGGCGAACGAATGTTTAAAACTGATGCACATAATTAAATGTACCGTACCGTGCATATTGCGGAAAGGATCTTGGGTAGGTATGTGTAAATGTCAGTCATACTTAGCTCGGTGCGTACGCGAATAAACCACATTAACGCTGAACTGTGCTTCTAATTGCGCTAATTGAAAAATAACATCACCGGCAATACGTGTATATTTATATATTTAGTAAAAAAAATAAGTTAGGGAGACTCGCTTGAGGAGCTTATGCATAATTAAACGCCCCAAGATTTTAAAAGCTGATACCTGTTTCCGGTCTACATACAGATTTACAATTTAGTCTTTAAATTGCTATTTTGTATCTTGGGCAAAATTTCTAGGGACTTCAAACCTACGCTTGTTTCCATGTAAACAAATAAAACTAAAATTATTAATTATAAGCTATACTTTTAATTATTTAATTACCCAATAGTAAAAGAGACTACTTGGTTTAATAACAGCATAACATTAACACAATCTTGAATGTTGAACCGTTAATGTCAGGATTTTTAATGAACTGTTTACTATTTAAAAAAGTGATTATTTTGTCTAACCTACACGTGCAACTTTTCTAATGCAACAAATCCAATAAGATTAGCTTTTTTGATACGAGAAACAAAGTCGTTAAAAACTATGTGTTATAATTTCATTTAAAATTGTAAATATTAACAATACATTGAAACATAAACATTTTACTTTAATTATTATTTTTTATATCATTAATAGTAATATCCTAACTCGTAAGAGACAGATTGGGTTAAATGGAGTAAAAGGTTTCGTTTCTTCATGGCTATCTTTAAATTTGATTTTTTCAATACAACACGTATGAGTTTATTTTATTAATGCATCCGATAGCATTTTTATTGTGTTTTCAATGGTGTCTCTCACCTAATATTTTGCTTTCGTTTGCCGTTAATTTGGCTGTTAAATATTTCTATAAAAAATTTATATTGAGTCTAAAAAACGGGCTATGTCTTAGAGTTAAAATGCCCAAAATTTAAGCATGTCGTACTTTTAGATTACAGAAAACTGTAGCCATCGTTGAAATGCCATTATGTGATCGATGGCAACTTAAGTGCAATAATTGTATCTGCGTTATATTATTTATTCTTTAAACTTTATCTACGACCACCACTGTAAATGACGAATTACGTACAACGCAGAAATTAAGTAAGTAAGTAAGAATAAAAATCGCACAGCGAGGACATTTGCACCAAACTTTACGCACGCTTGTAGTTAGATCTACGTAGCCGCATCACATTAGATTGACAGTTGTCATCGCTGATAATTTTGAATTTGAATAATAAAGTAATTATGATCTCTTTAATAGTAATTAATAGTGGTCGTAGTTAAAGTATAGTACAAAGCTCGAACTGTAAAGCAATTACGCACTTGTGAAATTGCTTGCACTCACCACTGCGCGGCTCGTGCGCAACTTTTCCACGCGTCGTAATATGCTATTTACAACTCTCGTTTTATAATGTATGTATGTATTATTAATGAAATTATTAGATCTATCATAATGCAGCTGAGTGTACGTTAAGAATTTTTTAAAATATTTATTGAAGTTAGAAATTTTATTTTTATCACACTATAACCTAAGCTCAAAATTGACAGTTAAAGCTAGACACTATCCACGCAAAAATGGTATTCAGTTTTCTTTGCTCGACAACGTACATTTCTTCTTGATTTTAATAAGTATAGAAATAATAATTTACTGCCTAATTATCTAATATTAACTTCTTGGTAAATGCAGTGATGTATATTTTTACATTACTGTTACTGTTAAGAAGGATTTATAGAGATAATAATAAATTAAACTAGCTATCAGAAATTACTAATCCATACACACTTGAGATATCCGATAAATTGTTTCTGTTTAATTTCTAAAGTCTGTCTCTATATTATTATTATCCTTTTCTTGAAAACAATATTAGCGCAAATTAAGAAAAGAGAAAATAAACATCAAAATTTAACAAATTAAAATTCACATAAACATTATAGACGTTTGCAATTAATTTATAATAATAAAATCCATAGTAATATGTGTTGTAAAACATATACAATACAATAGCTAAGGTATGAGGTATGTTTGCTCTTAGTTTCTTTTAAATATTTTAAATAAATAATGCTTGTCTGTAAATGACAACAGAAGTGTTCGTGGTGCTCAAATCGGAGAAGATCAAGCAACACTATGGTACCTTATAATTTTTTATGTTAAAATGAAAAAGGTGTAAATGTTGCAATAATTTTTTTCTAGTAAAAATATTTCAACATTAAAATTAATGTTGACGAAAATGTTAAGTGTGATAATCATTTTCGTAAAGAGGACAAAAAAATGAATTAAAAAATGAACGTTGACGATGACCGGGAAGAAACAAAACGTTTGATTGCAATTCTACCACACCTGTTCAATGTGTCTGTAGAAAGTTGTTTCGGAGTTTTAATATTTTTTATAACCAAAGAAATATTCAGGAAAAAACAAAGCCTTTATCATTTTCGCTTTTATCTCAAGAACAAGAGATAGATTCTGTTATTGAAGTGAAATTAGTTATTGATTGAGTCAACTTTTCTTCCATTTAACCGAATCTGTATCACTTACGATTTAGGAGTTCCCTTCATTGAACACTCAATTTGAAACAGCCGGTATACCACAAGTGTTAAAACGACCACAGTTTTTTGTTGGTTGCATTCAGTGGGTTTATTTATTTGAAGGATAATCATTGTGTTGAATTCAATTGAGAATTGCTTGAACCAACAAGAAATTATGTCAGTGTACAATTTGCTCTTATTCGAATAAATAAATGCCTTGAATATATCCAACCAAAAATTTTCTTTGTATACATCGCATGTATTAGGTACAGCCGTCTACTATGTTCTCGTAGATTCCATCGCTGAAAGAAACTTGAATGTATAATTGTTCCTAATAGTGCTAATAGCAAGATAATGGAAAATAAAACCAACAATTTTTAATTAGGTACTAGCTTTTCTATGTCATTGCATGTTTGGCTTTTATCGTATAGAAATTTTATTGCTTAGTTACAGCAGAGTGCCAATTTGGGTGATTTAAAAAAAAGTTAATTAATGTATGGAAATGTCTGAGATATTTTGTAAAATAACGTAAATAAAAATGTTTTGGTTTTATTTTGAAATCAGAAATTTCATTAAACCTTTAGAAAAAATTGATAAAAGTTTACATTAGCATAGGTTTATTAGTTTGATATATAAAGATGAATAAAATGAATTTACTTCTGTTAGATATTTGAAAAATTCAAAGATCCCAGTGCATACAAATTGAAGCCAAAAATGGATTTCTGGCTGAAGTTTGAATGCAGCGCACGCACGTCCAGGTTTAGAAAACGAGCCAAGTGCGCTGAAAAGTCTTATGAAACGTGTATTATAAGTATACTATTTTTTCTGGTTTGGTTGCTTAAATGTAAGAAAAATCTTAGTTATTTTGTAATATAAATATAATAGTTATAATAGGAAAATTGTGTATCATTATGTGGCGGTTGGTGACATTGCTTGACGTTTAAAATTATTTCAAGCAAATGTCAGTTTGAGGTTATTTTTGCAATTTGAGATGTCAATAAAATAAAATTTTGGATGCTTTAATGAGCTACATTATGGCACCCAAATGGGATTCATAATGTAGTCGATAAGACACCAAAATAGAAAAAGTAATTTTAATTTTAAGTTGTGAAACAAATTTTGAATTTTGTTAAAGTAGTAAAAGCCTCAATCTCCAGATCGTTAAATTATTATTCAATTAATTAAATTCTTTATCCAATAAGATATGCAGTGTAGCGATGCATATTTGTTATGACTAAAGTCTCCAACGAATAGGTCCGAATGCGATGCCGCAGGACACCAATTAAACTACGGAGCTGCAAGCATTATTTCTTCGATATAGCGAGAATATTTTGATCAACTTTGTCATATTTAATTTTGTTATTCGCTAGATTTTTAACGAAACGATATAATTAAAAGAGAAACTGAAAAACTGTTTAGATAAAACACGTTATAAGTACAGTCACAATCATAATTCATGACGCTTTCAGAAAGCTTACAAACCACAAATAAAGTGTGCACGATGAGTTTTTTTCTAAAGGTTATGTCATGAATTATGACTGCGACTGTATGTACCTATGTATCATATAGCCGTAAACGACACTGGATAATTGGCCAGTCGACGATTGAGATTTACATCGCATCAGCGCGAGCAATGAGTAAGTAATGTACAACTGGGCGGCTAAACGGACCTTTTATTTAGAGACTTTAGTTATGACTCTTCGCTAAATAAATTGACTACTGTTAGTTATTTAGGGATGGTCGAAGATTCCATTGCAATCAAAACTCCCCTGTAATTTTTTAAAAATTTTTATATTTTTATCGAGAACTTTAAATCGCGATCGCTTTTTGACCTAACATTGCACTAGGATTGACAAATTGAAGCCAGTTTGCTATATGATAAGTCATCTCATACAAGGTGGTCATGCATGCTGCCGAAGCATAATGAAAGTTTTCAAAATTTTGTTTCAATCCACTGCAATCAAAACCGACTTGCAACAGAATTTTCATATTTTTATCGTTATTTCTTTCTGGTAATGTTCTTTTTTTGAATCAAATGTAGTAAAAAGATGGTGTGTTTTTTATCCAAAATTAAGCTTAACGGTCACATTAAATTTTAAATAAATTTTGTATGTCTTTGAAATAAAAAGAAACATACAAAGTTTGTGGTTTCTAAATTAAGTAGTTGGACAACCGAGTAGGTTGGGTTCACTGGTAACGGACTTGACACTTGGCCGGGCAACTGTAGGTGTGGGTTCGAATCCCCTCTTGGTGCATATGAATTTTATGTGTCGAATTGTGTTTCGGACTCATACCGGCTTCTTGGAACTGGGTTTTCTGCGTTTCCCCAATTTGTAAGGCAAATGCTGAAGGAGAAAAACACCTTGTAAGTGGGTCGCAGCCGTAGCAGGCAATAAAGAATAACCAACCCAAGGCCTTCCCGACAAGCTCGTAGAGAGCTTAGGGCTAGTATGGTGAAAAAAAAAAAAACAATGTTATTTGACCAAGAAATGTAATTTCTAACTAATTTATTTTATTTACTGCCAAGAGAAGTATCAAAATTCAATTCATTACAATATTTTCTACCTCCAGTTAGGAGACAATTCTTCAAAATGTCTTGTGATTTTCTTTGCTGATTCCCATGTTCTCGTATTTCGATTTCTTTGACCTTCATTAGAATTTCACATTCAATTTAAGGGAACTGTTTCCTAATTTATAGAAATATTCATATCATGCACGTCATTCAAGTTTATTTGACCTATTAAATAAACCCTGTTGCGTTATAATCATATTTTGGCGTGTTTTTTATCTTCATTGCTGGTATTTCCTTACAATTAATACAGAAATAATGAGGTTGGCTAGTAAGTAGTTATTTATATGTATGCGGTACTTTTTTCATAACCAACCCTTAGTTATAAACTTCTTTTGAACTCTTAATATTTTTTCGTCAAGGTTAATTATGACAAATATATTGTAATATCTACATGTGTTATGTAATGGAAATTTAAAAGTTTTGAGCTTCCAGTGGTTTTTGAATTGGCACAAAGACGTCACCGGTTTGTTTTCAGGCTTTCTGGAACTATCTATCTGGAACCAGTATAATATTTTGTTGAATATCACTAGTGACACTTCTTTAATCTCTTAATGTTTTCTATGCCTTATGCCTTTTATTTGTATAATCAGATATACACTGCGTTCGTAAAGTATGGAATAAATTCATTTTCTACGAAATAAACGATTTTTATGTAAAATCCTGAAACAGGTCGATTTTTAATTAAAAAATGACACTATTTTAGTGGAATTTTGTATCTCCCCCTCCAACCCCCTCCGAGTGACAGTTGCCCCTTTAAAATTTTTAAATGGAATGGGGTATCATGTGATACCTCATTTGGAAGAGCTTTTCATTCTCTATTCAGTAGTATAAGAATTTTTTTTCTAATTCCTCTTTTTTCTAAAAAGAATAATACATTTTAAAATCAACACACAAAAGTTTAAAATGACATAATTTAAATGAAATGTTCGAATTGGGAACCGTTTGATTCATGACAACAGTACAAACGTTGCTGACGTTCATCTAAAACATTTCATTTCCAGGGTAATTTGATTAATTCCAATTTTTTTTAAAATTCTTTATGAAATCGAGTAGAAACTGTAGATACTAATGTATGTAATCAACGTAGTAGTAAAAATAATAACACCAATATCAAAGAAGCTGTTCAAAATGTCCTCCTCCTACCTCTTGACAATAACCAAGACGAAATTCAAACTCATGGAAAACATTATCGATTATTACTGGACTAATTCCTCATATTTCATTTCTTATTCTGTCTTTTAGTTCTTCAAGACTGTTTGGTTTAGTTCTGGAGACTTTACTTTTTAGAAATCTCCGTAAAAAGAAAATCGAGAGGTGTTAGATTAGGAGATCTAGCCGGCCACTCAATTGTCCCCCTTCAACCAATCCATCTATTGGGGAAAACGTCATCCAAATAATCCATTTTAAAATTTTGTGTTGATTTTAAAATGTATTATTCTTTTTAGAAAAAATAAGAATTAAAAAAAAATCTTATACTACTGAATAGAGAATGAAAAGCCCTTTCAAATGAGGTATCACATGACCCCCCATTCCATTTAAAAATTTTAAAGGGGCAACTGTCACTCGGAGGGGGTTGGAGGGGGAGATGCAAAATTCCGCTAAAATAGTGTCATTTTTTAATTAAAAATCGACCTGTTTCAGGATTTTACATAAAAATCGTTTATTTCGTAGAAAATGAATTTATTCCATACTTTACGAACGCAGTGTAAATAACTTGTTCACTAATAAGTTATAACAAAGATATGGAAAATCAGAAACAAAAAAGTGTATGAAATTCCGCCTCGACTTGAGTGTAATTTAGTCAGTGCCACTTGTATGAATCGAACCAAATTATGAAACGAATTTTTAGCACAATTTCGTACTTGCAACAATAAATTTGCTAATCACTAACGTCTACTGAGCATAAGTATATAAAAATTATAAAAAGAGTAGTTTCATATATGCATATTCTTGTTATTTCCCCAAAATAATTTTCTCTCTTATTTCGACCAAAAAGGATTTGGTACACCAGCGGAAATTCAAAAATTCCCTATTAACCTAGCCATGAGTAAGAAGCAAAGGGGGTAATTTAAACATTTTTATTGTTCTCCATTTAAGTCCACACACTTGTGCCATTTTTTTCCAATTGTTCTAACCCACATGAAAGTAATTCTTTTAGAAACTCCGCAGCTTTGAAGAAAATGGCCTTCCTCACAGGTTCTTTTTAAGTTGTCGAAACAGATAATGGTCAGAGGGTGCCAGATCTGGACTCTATAGAGGTTTGTCCTGTTCAATAAAGCCACTGTTGTCGATAAATTGCTTAATTTTTCTCGCTTCATGCACCTTGCAATTTATCGTGCATGCGAAAAATTCCTCTAGAGGTTTGTTCAAGAGCCTTCTTTAGGTTTTGAAGTGTACTTCGGTGAGCTTCTGCACTAATGGTTGAAGCCTTTTGGCATATTCAATTAGAAGGATACCCTCAGTACCCCAAAAATTCGTAGCCATCAATTTCCCTACAGAATTTTGTGTCCGTGCCTTTCTCGGGGGTGGAGAACATTTATGCACTTATTGCGTAGATTCTTGTTTTTTCTCCGGATCCCAAAAAATGTATCTAAATTTCATGGCCAGTGATAATTTGTGAAGTAGGTTTGGATTCTTCTCTGAAGGGGCTACATTTTATGCTGAAATTTTCTTGCGGCATTTCTGTTCTTACGAACCAAGCACGCAAATACTTCGCTAAGGCTTAAAAATAAGTGCACTATTCTTAAAATTGGAGCTTCAGATATTCCAACTTCTGTGGCAATTGATGACATTTTCAGAGGTCGGCCCCTTCATCATTAAAACCTCAACTTTTTTACTACCTGGCCTTCCTTCTCTTGGATCGTCCTGAATGGATTCTCTATCCCAGTGAAACCGCTATGGCCAAAATATGACTTGAAATATGATCATGCCGTCATTCTCTCTCAGGGCCATTTTTAGGTGTATTCCCTTCTGTAGTCAAAACTTTTATTACACTTCGATGTTCTAACTTGAAATCAGTCATTTTCCTCTTTTAAAAGTTTAATAACTATTTTTCTTTAATCAGATTATTTAAATTTTTACACAGACAGGTCAAAAACTTAAAAATCAATAACGTAGCTCTTTTGTCACATTACCGCGACACCGCGCGACAATTTTCTGACCTTGTGCCGTGAATGGCACATTCGCAACGATGCTGCTGCGTCAATAAGCTATCACGCACCAGATGGGCAGTGCGGACAATTAGCGTGTCATCGCAAACTTGCAAATTTTTGGCTGCAAGTCTGCTGGATTACAATGAGTCCCCCGAGCATCCTCTGTACAGCTATTCCGGCACTAATTGGGACCTCATCAGCAGAAGAGTAGCTCGAAAACTCCATTGCAACCCCGACGACCAACAAAACTTATGCGTAAGTCTTGTTGGTCGTCGGGGTTGTAATGGAGTTCTCGAGCTACTCTTCTGCTGATAAGGCATCAATTTGGGCCGAAATAGCTATACTGAGGATGCTCGGGGGCTCCATTGCAATCCAGTAGACTTGCAGCCAAAATTTGCACGTAGCCCTTTTGTTTTATGTCTAGGTAGATCATTTTTAATCTCCCCTCGTAGTTTAATTTTGTATTAGCAATTTTATTTAAACTGTTATGAAATACCGTTGTTGGATTTTATTATCTGATTTTAGTTTTAAACAATAGGTTCGTTAAGAACCACTCAGCTTCAGCTTGAGAAATTACTTTACATTTTCATGCATGGCAAGAATTGATTGTGTAATAAATTAAAAGGAAACAGTGACGTCCATTAATCTTTAAATTGTTTTGAACTTACGCAGTCAGCAGAATATGTGGATTTTTGTATAACAAGTACTGTAATAAATCACAGTAAATCTTCGTATTAATTACTTACAAATATTAATAAAAGCAATCATTGGAGTGTTTCAATTTGAATGATAATGATATTAATTTGAATATTGTTCGCTAAGGTCGGATATAAATCAGGCTGCAATTAGACTGCAATGTCAGTGTACCCTTCTTAGCCACACTTGATATCGGCCATACATATGCATGTCTCATTATACTCAGCGTTACGTCTAATCAGGTTCGATTCCCTCTTGCCTCGTAAATTATACGTTGCTGGCGGGGATTCGAGTACGCGCTGAAATTTTTGATTCGCCGATTTGGGATAATTGAACGAAATTCGCCATTAATTTTAATTGATTATTCGCGCGGGCGAATTAAATTAAACCGAATCCCCAAATGATGGTGGTGCACTATCGCAGGGATGTTTATGTATGCATGCGTGGCCAACTGGATGCGACTATGCTCTTAAATTCCGTTAGACGGGAATACCAAAATAGTTGGAAATTTACTTCCGCATAGATAATTCGACGCGATAAAATTTTTGTGTGTCTGAACTCAGAATGAGTAACGACACACTGTCTTAAATGAAAACAGTTACGTTTCGGTTATATTCAAAACATCTTTTCGTTACCCTAATGTTGGTTTCATGTAAGATAACGTTATTACCTACCGTTGTGTTTTTTGTGCATTAATCTTGATTTATTACTATTTCTCGTTGTTTGACGTTCACGTAGAACAGTGACTGCCTTTGTTCCTTTTAGTCAGTAAATTTCTGAAGCACATTTCCTGATGATAAGAAATAAATTACTTCTTAGTTCGCTACTGAAACAACTTTTTTAGATAGTTCATAGATACTCTCAAAAAGATAAAATTCTCTTGTGAGGTACTTGGAATGAACGCGAGCGAACGTATCATTAACAAAAGCAACCTTATTAAAATTCTCTGATGGAAGAAATATTCAAACTGCATATCAATTACGTCAAACCAATTATTATTAAAAATTAACTGTAACATTTAAAAGTACATGTGCTATATATATTGTATTTAATTTGTGCGGTTTATAGAGATTTTGGAACGTTCATTTTTTAATAAAATGAGTGAATTTAATGTGGAACATCGCATTGTAATAATGTTCCTGACAGAAATTATTATGAAAGAATGGTTGCTGTGTAAACTCTTTCGTTGGGTTAGACGGTTAGAGAATCAATTAATGACGACCCAAAGTCCGAACTGGTCCGAAAAGGCATTTCTCAAGAAAGTGGCCAGTAAACAGGAATTCATTCACTGAGTTCATAAAGGCTCTCCACCTTCAAAAAAAGTCAAATCACAATTTTCCGAAAAAAGAATTTTTGGGATACTGAAGGAGCCTTGCTTATTGAGTATATGCCGATGGGACCTAATATAAATGGAGAGACCTATGGAAGCACAATTCAAAATTTAAAAACTGCTCTAGACGAAAACGACCACATCGCAAAAAAACTTATTGCTTCGGTTTCATAAGGCAAACGAAGTCCAGCAGATTATATCAATGAATAATGGGTTCACTGAGTTAAGACATCAATAGCCGTGATCTAGCTCCGTCAGACTTATTTTTATTCAAAAATTTAAGAAAGCATCTCTGTGGAAAGAATTTTGCATTTGATGAAAATGTTTCAAGAAGCTATTGAACAATATTTTGTGAAATTGCCCAATGATTTTTTTTCAGAGTTTGTGGAAAATGGGAAAAAAGATGGAATGGATGGTATGTGGTGATGGTAGTTACGTAAAAAAATAAAGGGTTGTTCATGTGGTTTGTTTCATGGCTAGGTAGATAACATAAAAATACACCCTCGTAATTACTGTCAATGAGCCTCTAAAAAAAATTGAACCAAGAAATCTCCTTTCAGAGAGATATTCCAGTTTTTTCTGGTGAAGAACCATTTCAATGAAACAATTTCTTGGGAATTGACAAAGTGGAGCAGGATAAGACTGGGAATAAAGTTCTATGCAACAAATCATCATGTCTGTGTGTACTTAAACATGTTCTCGACTGGTAAATTGATTGAGAAAATAATTTCTGCATGCAGTCGTGAAGCGGCGTGTAATAGAAGCTCCTTTAAATTTTGTCGAGCTTTTGAATTTATTTTCCTCATCAGGACGAATATTAACGAATTGAAGACATTACCCTTGGCAAACAGTTGATTTTTTGTACAGAATACATATTTAAGTTAAAATTATTCTATAAGAATGAAGTTACACAGTGTTTATGCCTAACTTTTTTAAATAAATTGCATATTATTTATTATCCAATTTTCAATCTGGATGTTTCAAGGCAATAGCAGAGATTATACGTTTCTTAAAACAAAGAAAGGAGTAAGTGTAACTATACAGCAAACATTGTCATGAAACAATTAATTATATAGATTTTTATGAACTTCTTCAATAATCATGAACTCAGCACATATGTTAGCGATACAATTGTTTATGCGCGCTTCTTCGAACAATGTTATCTAAGTGTTATATAAATATGTGTATTAAAGGAAATCTCTTATTCTGGTTTGCTTCATTAAATATTTTCGATTATAAGCTATTGTAAGCGTTTCGCTTTAGAATAAAATGTACAATATCCTATTTTATATGGACTGTATATAGAAAGTACCTACCTATAAGTACATAAATTATTTAAAACATTCCTTCTGACTTCTATGACTTGGTTTCATATACGAAACTAAGTACAGATTTTATTGTAGGCGAAAAAAGGTTTTTTTTTTAATTTCCTCTCTTTTTACAATATTTTTAACTTGTCATTTAGAAGTCATTATGAAATAGCTTCAATTTGAAATTGTTATTGTAACATTGGTGCAGTATGTATCTGCGATAGCTATTTTTGTGAAACATTCCAACAATTGTAATATTTGTAAATATAATCCTTGTAAATATCTGTTGGTCACATGTAACCGATATACTGGGTGTTTTTTAACTTCATACAAAAAATGAAACCATCGAAAGTTGACATTAAAAGTGATAGAATGAATCAGTTTTTGTATAACAATTGATTAATAAATATTAGAGATAATTAATGTTTTCGGCGAACGATGAAACCGTTTGATAGTCCCTCGTTTATTTTTATTACGTAATTACGTAATCGGAGAAGTATGCCGGTGTGTCAGCGTCGGCTGTTAAAGTGGGTCAATTACCAGTTCTCACGTGCACGTCGGTCGTCGCAGATAACAGTGTTAAAAACATGGCCGAATTTCCCAGTAGTGTTATTGTTAATTTACGACGAATATGGTCAAAATGCGTTGGCTGCAAGATGTTTGTATGCACAGCGTTACCTACCCAGATCGCCCTTTGCCAAATAGCAGATCCTTTGTGTCAGTTGTACAGTTTGTTGTTTGCCAAATTTTTTGTAAGTAACAAATATTCTTTACATTTTCAAGCTCTGATGCCCGCAGATTAGCTCCAGCGCATGCGATTTTGTCGATGGTTACTCCGGGAACAGACGGACAATTCGAACTTTCTTAATAACATTCTCTTCACCGACGAATCAATGTTTACAAGGGATGGTATGTTTAATTTTCACAACATGCATGTGTGGGCAGGTATGTTAAATGGCACTTTAATCGGTATGTTTACGTCCCGCGCAGGGGAGGGACTTCGAACACTTATTGTGGGTGAAGGTCACCGTCCGTTGCGTCTAGCGGTTCTAAACATTTCACAAGGAATTGTCGGATGTCGGTATGAATTTTTTGATTTTTTTTTCGGTTTATTTTTGGTGCATTCGTGAGAATATCTGTTACCAAATGCGCCATTAATTTTTTTGTATGAACTTGCAGAACACCCTGTATTAAAGTCGTAAGAATTACGTGCATGTTGATTACAAACCTGTCGTTGGAAACATGAAATTGTCTCCGGTAATATTTAGACATTAGGTTCGTCGCCGTTGTTGTTTCGTTATGAATGGAACAACAGAGAAGAGAATCGATTTAATTAAGTACTTTTTTCTTGTTTACTGTTTCTTTTCTTTAACACAGCAGGTGTTAATCGCATATCTAAAAATGCTAATATTTACAGATGAATCTTTCTGAGTTTTGATGGCGAGTGGTCGTTGTTTATATGAGCGTTTCGAGTCTTAGATACTTGTTGCAGTAAAAGAAAATAATATTTTTAAATACTGATGTACGATATGTTTCACTGAAATGTCTATTTTCCTGTCTCTGCTTGTACTGTGAATTGCGTTAACATTTTATTTGTATAGTTTTTCACCTAGAAAATTATCAGTTTTACAGCGATTATAATATTAAACAGTTTCGTCACGGACAAAGTAGAAAGTGACATTTATTCATTTTCATTAGGTACTAAAATATGAACGTTCAGAAGACCAATTTTTTTTCAATCTTCATAACGACGCGAAAGATAATAATTTTTCACACTGTAAGCGGTGAATATGTTTTCTACGAGTATATTAATTTCTTCGTGACTAAACAAGTTTTTTAATTTTATATAACGATTATACTTATTTACAAATCATATGTTTTAATTAATACGTTTTCATTCTGCAAAAAGTTGACCGGCATAATTATAGCTTCTAATTTATTTTAACGCTCATTTGCTCCGAGCATTACCTTCGGAAGGTTAATCTAAACACTCTGGATAGGCTATCGCACAGTCCATATGAATGATTTGAACTTTTCTGTATCTCGATATAAGCTTAGCAACAAAAAAATATGTTGTGCCTGCTAGTCCTAATATGTATCACAAAATCTTTTAAGCGGACACTAAATCGCGCACTATAACACTTTAACGTTTCACCGTCGTTCGACAGCTTCGTCAGAAGTGAAAAATATGTTGTCAAAATAAACAAGGTTGTCAACGGAAACTGAAAAAGTAACTTCTTTTTTAATTTTTATTTTTTAATCTAAAAATAATTTGAACATTATAAATGTTAAAAAATTGACAGATCTTTATTCTATTTAAGGAATTTAGAAAACTACAAAATGTATCGTTTAAATTTGCAAAATCAGTACGTTTATTAATAGAATTCGACGACATTTTTATTTTACACATTTCTATAAAACGTCTTTTGAAAATATAAAATATTAGTATTTTCAAAATCAAAATTATGGTCATTTTCTAATGAATGTTCTACAAGCATTGAATGATTTTGATTATTTTTTTGGATATGATATTTATGTTGGTCTAGACGTTTTTTTAAATTTTGGCTTGTTTCTCCAATATAACATGAATTACAATTTAAACATTTAATTTCATAAACTACGTTAGGTTGTTTTAGTTTTGGTGTTTTGGTTTTTAAATTTGAGAAAATACTATTTAAATTATTTACAGATTTGCTAGCTAAAATTAAATTGTGTTTTTTGAATATGTGTTTAAATGTGTCATATAGTGGTTCAATGTAAGGTAATGATATGTATTTTTTGTTTGAAGTTTGTTTATTGTTATTGTGGATTTTTGAATTTTGTAAATATTTAATACGATTTTTTATTACTGATTCTATAAGATTTATTGGATAAGAATTTTGAACAAGAGTCTTTTTTATTAAATTTAAATTATCGTAAATGAAAAGTTTATCTGAAAGTAAAACAGCTCGATCTGTTAAAGAAATAATTGTTGCAATTTTATAGTTTTTAGAAGTATACGAATGAAAATTAATATATCTACCTGACCACGTAGGTTTATGAAACCAATTTGTTATTAATTTGTTATTACGTCTGATGATATTTACATCTAGAAAACTTAGTGAATTGTTAATTTCTTTTTCTACTGTAAATTGTAATCTATTATGAAAAGAGTTAAATCTACTTAAAACAAAGTCTACTTTATCTGAAGAATGAAAAATGCTATCGAATGCTATAATAAATTATTTTTTAGTTTTGTATTTAAAAAATCAAAATGGAAGATAAAAAATATTCAATATTTCGAATTATAATTGAAATCAAATTAAGGTGCAGTTTATGAAACAAATAAAATTGAAAATAAATAATCGTAAAGACAATCAAACGCATAAGAACAAAGAATAAAAAATAATCTCTCCTCCTGACTGCGTTAAGTAGACGGACAAGCAGGCAAACAAGAACAAAATAAAAACATAAATTAAACTTCAACATGAATTTGTTTACCTTTTACATTACAGTTTAAAATTTTATCTCTAATTTGGTTCGCATACTTTCCGGAATATCAAATAGCTCAGTGGCCCTGCATATTATAATACTTTCTGTTCTTCGATTTTTCTTGCTTTTAAATCTGGTTTCTCTGCATATTATATTCCTTTCAGTTGTTCTCAGTGTTTTATATTCCTTTCAAACCCGGTCTAAGATGGTGTTTAAATGTTAAATTTTCGGTTTACTAAATACCGATGAAATCTGAGGTGTTCAGGTTTTCTTCTTTTTTTGGTAATTATAAAATCTTATTTGTAAATCATTACATTTATATTTACATACCGTTCTATGTGGTCAGAAGTATGCAAGCGTAGAGCTTAAATAACTTGTTTTGATCATTTCAACGGTACAGCAAATTTTAATGGAAGATGCCCAACTTGATAGTTTCTTTTTCTTTACGAATTACGAAATAAAAAAGTTGTTTCATACATTTTTGTAAGGCGCTTCAGTTTAATTGTCCTGCTCAGAACGAACATTTTTTGTTTACTATTTAACTGTAATATTAGAACATAAAACTGCCTGAATATTTTGTTTTGTTAATTAATTTTGTTTCCCTACGACTTTAGACAAAAAGTGTCTGTTGATTTATAAACTACAAATATGTCGTAGTCACTAAATAATATTGTTTATTGATTTTGCGAGGTCGTATGGTTTTTTTGAATAATCATCAAGGTCAACACCTAGATGTTTATCGTTTGTGGTTAAAAATTATGGCGCTTGTAGTTTTTTCTTACGGAAACAAATACCAACATTCTCAATATGGTCTACTAAAAATAACAGCCAGAATTAATAGGAGTAGAAATCTTTCATACAAGATTACGAAAGTTGCAGTAAAATGTCCAGCTAATTAATTTTATTGGTGTGACGGAAAATTTCACTTATATAGCTTTAAGTTTTGTGTTGAATTCAGGTAAGAAGACTTTCAATGGAATTGCAAGCTTTTAAACTTTGGAACCCTACTATATTGTATATTGTATCAGAGATCCAGGTTAATGTAAGTTCATACTTGAATAGTTCCAATTCGTTTAGTGTATTATTTTGGTTGCTCAGTGGTTAGTATCTTAAGCAAGCGTGACTTGTATGTAGGAACTAAATTTATTAGCAAATAATTCCATACATTTAGCATAAATCTAAATTAATCAACCCCCCACGTCCATTTAACGTAAAAGAAATGTGTCGATACACGTGTACCTGTAAATGTGAAAATGAAATATTCGTCTCGAAACGAATAACACAAATCTATGCGTGCCATGGCGCTACGTTTGCGAGTATTACAAGTTCCCTACCGCTGCTAATTCTACCCCTCTCCCGCGCAACCCCCGCACGGTAGAACCGTGTAAAGCTCAGGACCGAACCCACCTGATCTTGCTAACTGCAGCTTAACATGCAAACCACGTCATCATCAGAACATAGACACATGGCTAAATGTAATCTTATTATCTTAATTCCACCATGTACTATAATTGTTTCCATTTGTATTTTTCTCTCCGGAATGCAGAAATTTGAATAGAATTTATATTAAAATGCATCCCCTCACGACCTAGAATGTCGTTCTTGTCTTTATGAGAAATTGCACTACGTCACAAATCAATTGGGTCATTTAACTACCTGAATTCAAGTCATTTATACTGTTGCAAGTATTTATAATACTTAAACAATTCATACAGAGAATTATTAAATTTTTTTCCATATTCCAGGTTGCGTAGAGATAATTTAGTGCGATAACGCCTCTACCGAGTAATAAATATTTTTATACTTCGCTACGCACATTTCTAATTAGCTCTTGGGGTTTGCTATTTTTAATATAATACTTCCTGAAAGAAATCTAGAATTCAGATAACACCGTTTCCTTGCGAAATGTGTGTCATTAGATTACCGTTTTTAAATTTTAAATCTAAGGCGGCCGGTATTAATATATTTTCTTTCACTTTGACCCAATTAATTACGTCCTTTGTTCGCATTCCAATTATTTACCGAATAGAAGTATCGACGCGACGGTTCAAATAAATTTTCCAACATTCCTAAAATTGTCAGCTTTATTTACTTAAGGATGATTAATTTGTTAATTAAGTTAAGTATTAAAAGTGTTTAACAAAAAAAGTACCTCTAGTAAGCTTTGGAAAACATTGCATTTTCCATTTCTTATATTCGATTAATCTTAAAGTGTTTTTCGTATGAGGACAAGATTTAGTTTTTTATTGTTACATAGAGGAAAATGTTTAATGAAAAGTAACATAATTGTCGCTGAAATGAAGCCAGTAACAAATTGTACGAGATATTGACACAGTTGTAGTAAAATGACAAACAAGAATATTAACATGTGAAACAATTGTGTCTATATTTTATACAATTTGTTACTGGCTTCATTTCAACGACAATTGTGTTAGTTTTTACTGCATATTTTTCTCTGTATAATTTCAGTTGTAGAAAGATTCTAGTTTGAATCTGCTTTTAAAAAATAACCTTTTTATGTGACAAATCATGTATATCGGAACTAAATCGTTGGTGTTTATCAAAATTTCATTCTTGAGTTAAACTTCATTCTCAAGCCTTTAAAACTATTTTTATTATGGACAGCAAAATAAAACAAAGAGCGGTGATAGAGTTTTGTTATTCAACTTCAGAAATTCTTTCGCTAAAACTAATATTTTTGATAAACCATGATCAGGAAGACCGATTAATAGATGAAATCAAGTTGCGCAAGGATTCGCGAAGATCGACGTGTAACGGTTAGGAATATTTTTAATGCTTTGGGATGTGGATGCAATGTTGTGGAGAAGATTATACATGATCTTAGATATTCTAAAGGCCGCTTTACAGTGCGCAATTTTCATTGCCTGCAATAAATAATTGCGGCGATTTGTATTACACGCATGCGCAGTATTTGTATTTTGATTAACTGTGGCAATTTTTCATTGCATTGCAGAAAATAGCTCCGGACTTATTTTTCTTGCATTGCAAAGGCGATTCTGGGGAATTTGTTGGTAATTTGTGAAATACCAACTTCATAAAAGTAATAAATAGTATATGTGACAACGATTAAATCGATTTTGTACCATTAACGCCGAACTTGCAATAAGTATGCACAGAGCAGCACTATTTTTTTCCGACAATTGTTGGAATACATTGCTATACTTCTACACAAACAAATTTAATAAAATGATTGTTTTTTAGTAAGTTGTAAACTTGATGCTTGATTCATCAGTAATCTTTATTGCCATCTGTAAAGTGTTCCGCAATAAAAATTGCTCAATTCTTCATTGCTCAATTATTTATTGCCGGCAATGAAAATTGCGAACTGTAAAGCGGCCTTAAGGAATGTGCTAGATGGGTTACACGCAATTAACTGAAAGAGAAAAGAATGGGAATTTGGGCTGATCTCATAAACTCTCTCAAGGAACATGGACCATCTTTTTTCGACAATGTATTGACTGGAGATGAAACATGAGTGTTGTATCATCCAGAAATCAAAAATCAATCAAAAGAATGGCGTCACACATCATCACCCCGTCGAGAAGAATTTAAATTGCAAACATCTGCGAAGAAAGTTATAGCAACATTAATCTGGAATCGCCAGTAAGTTATTCTTGTTGAATAGCTTGAACCGGACACCATTATAACAGTCGGCGGTACATACTGACGTTAAAAAATATTAAGAAAGCCATCAGAAAGAAAAGACCAAACAAAAATTTGCTTAACGTGACTTTACACCATGACAGTGCAAGAAAAGACAATCTAGAAAGTCGAATTATTAGTTATTCCTATCCCATTCAGCTTTTCCGTCGGATTTCCACTTGTTTAGCCCAATGTAAAAAGGTTTAAAAGGTATGATATTTCACTCTTTGTAGGACATAAAACTGGTTGTAAAACAGCAGGTGAAAAATAGTATTTTTTAGTTTAAGGTTTGAATAAATGTTGTACAAATCTTCTTTTAGTTACTTCTTCATTTAAGGGAAATATAGACCATCAGGCTGATATGTAGAACTCATATACTCCGAGTTGGGATCAAACCTATATCTATAGTTGCCAAACTAGTCTCTAAGTTTTTTTCCAACGGATCCAACCTGGCTTTACCACATCGAAACAAATTATTCAAAGTAGCTAACTCTACTTTTATAAAATAGCTAATTCTGTAATAACGCCAGGAATCACATTTATAGTAATTTGCAAGAGAATAAAATATAGTTTTATGAACAATCCTTGTTATTTGGATATTATAATCCGATAAGAACTGACATATAACACATAAGAAAACAAATATAATTTCAGAAAACTCTATCCTACTGTTCATTACTCACATTGGTGAATCTCAAAATCATCCAAATGACCTCGGAATGTAAACTTGCAAATGCAGGATGTCTCTTAAGGTGCGGAGAAGACTAAAAGGGTTGCTTAATAAACTTTTAACAGAAACTCAATAACTAGAAAGTTACTGCAAGTTAAAGTTAAATTAATTAACAAGTAATCGTTACTAGCTGTAGCATTAAATTCAAATTTGGGACATGTAAGAGTTAGTTGAACATGGACTGAAACCATTTATAAAAAATTGCTAACATAAAAGTTACGGCTACTTAATTTTTTTTAATGCCCAAAAACTGCTATTCATATTGTTCAGAGCCTCTGACTTATTAAAATGAAGCCACAAAACAAGTTGATGTAGAAATTTACTGAAATGTCAATTCATTTAAGGCCCGATTTATTCACCTCCAAGTAAATTTATCTGGTTATTTATTCCCATAGTAACAATTGTGATCACAATAGTTACTATGGGAATTAATCACCAGATAAATTTAATTGGAGGTGAATAAATCGGGCCTTAGTGTTAAAATTAACTTTACCGTTAAGGTCCGGTTTCACAATCACAAGTTAACTTTAAGTCTCAGTTTATTCCTATAGTAACAACTATGAAAACAATTATTCCTACTCCTTGAAATGCAGGATCAACATTTTTAATACCTTTTGTGAATGTTTTGATTTTGATAAATTTAGAGTTCATTTAATGATAAAATTGTATTTTGTAAAATGAGTTATATTAATTAAAAAGACTTCTATGTATTGCTTTTCCTATTCATATTTTGTTGGGTAAGTACTTTAAAATTAAAGTGACAGCAAAGTATCAGTATTTGCAAGAAATATGTTTCCTTGGAGAGTATTACATTATTTCTAATTCTTCTATATTAATTCAAGTGGTAGTCAATAAGTGGCCGTTATTAAGATTCGGACAAAAGGGAATTAATCGAATTTGATCTCCCCTAGCTATCCTTTCAATCTCCTCTAGACACGCCGTATACTACATACTTGATTTTTTTTTAAATTATTATTAAATGAATACCAATCGTCATAGTAAACGTGAACGTCTTTTCTTTTCTCTACACACCTTAGAAGCTTTGTTTTTCTGCTTTGCTTTAACACCTATGTATACATACAGTGACTTTCATAAAGTTCGTAACAAATGGGGAAAATTTTTATTATTGTTTTTTGTGAAAAAAATTTAGTACAGTTAGTTCGTGCACCAATCAAAATGAAAGACAACACAATGCCATCCAACCACTCGTTTAAAATGTGGCTGAAAACTTGAAAAATAGAAAGTCTCGAAAATGAAAAATTGCGATAATTCAAAAATTATCAATCTTTTTGTTTTAGAATCGATGTACTCAGATAAAATTAAGTGTAACGAACAACCTACAGTGTTTAAATACAATAATTTGCTAGAATTATGACCAAAAATCCATTTTCTTGGAATTTTATTTTATGTGATCTTAAAATTAAAATGCTGTTTTGAATCCTTCAAAAACAAATATAATCTCGTTCCTTGATCAGTGTATACTTAGATAAATATCACTAATCTGAAAATATTACTTTAGATAGGACGCTTTTTACAAAAAATAGAAATTTCGCTTTAAAAAACACGTTTTTGTTACATTGCGTTTTTAACAAATAAAAATAAATTGTTTTAATTTATTTTTGCATAATCAAGCTAAGATGTAAATATGCTCTTTTTATAGAAAAAATGTTCTTTACAGCATATTAAATGCATACTTCTGGCCTTTTGAAAAGTATTGTACATTTTAAGCGAAAACTCGTAAAATAGTGTTAGCCATGACGTGAACTTAACGTCAACAAGCGAAAACATCAGTTGGTTCGTTGATATTTCTTGTTCATAGCAAAGTTAATCTTAATACATATTCCGTTAAAGACAAAGTTGACTCAACAAGAAATATCAACGAACCAACTGATGTTTTCGCTTGACGTTAATTTCACGGCTAACATTATTTTACGGATTATCGCTGAAAATTCACAATATTTTTCAAAATACCAGAAGTATACATTTAATATGCTGTAAATGACATTTTTTGTACAAAAGAGCATACTTACATCTTGCCTTTCTATTACGCAAAAAAAATAACGGAAATAATTTATTCTTATTTGTTAAAAACGCAATGTAACAAAGACGTGATTTTAATAGCGAAATTTCTATTTTTTGTAAAAGGCGTCCGATTTGAAGTAGTACTTTCATATTAGTGGTATTTATCTTAGTAAACACAGATCAAAGAAAGAGATGATATTTGTTTTTGAAGGATTTAAAGCAGTATTTTAATTTTAAAACCACATAAAATGAAATTCTAAAAAATTTGATTTTTGGTCAAAATTTTAGCAAAATATTGTATTTAGATGCTGTAGGTTGTTGATTACACTTAATTTTATCTGAGTGCATCGATTCTAGTAGGAAAAGATTAATAACTTTTGAATTATCGCAATGTTTCATTTTCGCGAATTTCTATTTTTCAAAATTTCACCCATATTTTAAATGACTGGTTAGATGGAATTATGTTGTTTTTTATTTTGATTGATGCACGAACCAACTGTAGTAAAATTTTTTGGCAAAAGTCAATAATAAAAATTTTTCCCATTTGCTACGAACTTTATGAAAGTCACTGTATAATTATTTTTTTGTACACATAGCGTAACATATTTCAAATGTTTCATATAGAACATAGTTTCACGATAAATAAATGTTTTAATTTGATACAAGGAAAGTACAACATGTAAATCTATTATGTATTACGCGTACATTTAAAATTATCATATGTTGAGAGGTATTATAAAAGACTTGTTGTTATTTATTATGCATAGAATGAGTAAACGTGCTAAGTGAAAAAGAGATAATTTATGTCTTTTGTAATAGCTGACGATATGTTGATGTAAATGCATATTCCATTTGACTGCTCGTCATGGATATTTTAAATGCTTACTCCAAGATAAAACAGCTTGTCCCGGCACATTTGGTATGCCAGTAAGTGGAAATACATACCTATAAGCCCGATTTATTGACTTATCGTCGCCTTAATTTGCAAACTACCTAATTCCATGTTCTCAAATTTTACAGGAGACACAAAAAAATTCTCTACGATAACGTATAAAAACGAATAAAAAAAATTAATTTATTCACTCAAATCTTTTAAACTGTTTTATGGTATAAGATTAGGAATATTTCCATTAAAATTGTGAGGAAATTCTATGTAAGATGGCATAAAAACCTTAATTTAGCCCAATAGTGGAGTTAGGCAGTTTGCAAATTAAGCCGACGTTATGTTGTTCAAAATCTGAAATGTTAGCTCGCTGTGTTAACTTCAAAATTTATTAAACTCTAGCTTAAGAAATTTAATATTACTTTTATAATAAGTATCACCGGATGTAATATAGGACGTTGATAATAAATTACAACATTTATTCTTAAAGTGATACTCCTAATTTTTTGCGTACATTGCTTGAAACATAAGCATTACTTCAATATTTAATGATGTACTTATCATTTTCAAATATCTCTGAATAAAGCTTCTGAGTAAAACTTTCCTCTGCTACTGTTAAGGATTGTAATATTTGTGATTTTAAATTTTTTTATAACTTTTATAGCAAGAATTGATAAAAAAATTAAAAAAATAGTTCTATTCACAATTTTAATAGCTTGTAGCTTCAGATATCAGGCAGTACAAACTTCATTTTATTCTATTAAGGTAAGGACAGAAGGTGTAATAACTATACACAGTTGGTCTGACTAAGACTAGGTATACGGTTAATTGTGAGTAAATGAAGGAGAGGCTCATTGAAACTTATGTGGAAATGAAATAGAGATGTTACAATGTTGCGTGCGAAGGTAGGAATGCGACCAGCGCCGGCGGTCGGAGCATGGCCCGTGTTATCAATCGGCAACGTCGATTGATGTAGCTATTTCGTTTACTCATGCGGTTTCTACTATTCTATTCTTCATTTACTCATGATAAACGCATAGCCAGTGGTGGTCAGGCCGACCCAGTATGTATATTACTTTGACAGTAATAAACTGTAATAATAATCGCAGATGATTCTGTTTTTCCGATAATCAATCTCTCTGGTTCCGGTTCATTGTAATACGAAAGTTCACGAGAACATGTGATCACAAGATGAAATCACACATTGTAATGAATGTAATAATCTTCAATTATCGATTCTGATTCAGCCATTCAGTTGTAAAACTAGATACGTGAATACTCCTAACGTTTCAATGAGAGTAGTTGATTCAATATCACATATTGCTTGGCGCTTGCACGTAGTATTGGAAATACGAGAAACTTCTCAAATTATTTTATTTTTGTTGTTGTCAACAGCATTTACATTTAAAGTTTCACTTTTTGTGTGGTGCAAACTTACAGTAATTCATTCTAAGTAACTTTCAGAACTATAGAAATTTTGAATTTAATCGAGGTTTTTATGAGGGTTCAAATTTTCAGGGTCTGGTTCATTAAAGAATGTTTTTTATTTCATTTGTAGTTGTATGATCTTTTCTTAGGGTAAAATATTTAAATAAAAGGAATAGTTATTTATTTCGTAATAATTATTACAAGTTATTTGTTATTTTGTGTTGTCTGTATTCTCTTTATAAAGTAACAACGGGATTAAATGTTCTCGAACTCAGGCCATCGAGAAATATAATTTCATTTGTAAAGGCCATTTTAGACTACCCTACACACTGTATAAGATTTGCAAAGTCTAGACAGAAGTTGAATGAATTCATGTACTTAACTGTGCGCCTATATTTTTCATTAAAAGCTTGGTTTTCTCATTTCTGAGCGTTCTCTGTTTGCTGTCCACGAGGGTACTAATTCGCTAAGTACTAAATTTCTAGAAAAATGCTTAGAGTAAACTATTCTTATTTCTTATTTAACTTTCTGGAATTTAAAATTATATCTGCAATTAAAAGTCCTAAAAGCTGTTTCCTCCTTTAACATATTTCGATATTAACTGCATCTTCAGAAGAAATTGTTTAATAGTTTAGCACTTGTTTTATAACATACTGAATAGAAATTTGTGTTCGCAAAATAACGGTACCGATATCTGTTACACATGTAAATTATTGTTCAAGAACTTTTCACTTACGCCAGGGATTTCCCACTTGCATTATCAGTTACGCAATGGCCCATATATTCTTAGGCAAATAAATTCACATGTCAACAGGTTGCAAACACACATAACTGCATATAAATGCCTCTGGTATAGTGTCCAACTAACTGCAGTAATGCATCTGTGTCTGCAAAGCACATTTGGCACAGTGCAGCAAAAGGGAAAACTAAGCTTTTAATGAAAAATATGGGCGCACAGTTTTAGAACGTAAATTCATTCAAGTTCTGTCTATACTTTACATAAACAAAATTATTGTCTTAAAATAAGAAACGATTGAATCTTATCAGAATCTGTTCATTCAAAACAAGCTTGACATTTAACCTCACTCATTAAAATTCATTCTGTAATATTATTAAACGTATGAATCAGATTTGTGGTATTTAAGTTCACATGAAATAGTAGCCTGCCCACATGTTGGTTTTTTACCTTGAACTGATATGATAACTTTATGCAGAGATAATTTGCAATTATATCGTCATGGATGGCTGCTTGTTTTATATAAATAAATCATGTTAACTATTGAATAAGAGTTGCGAATTCTCTTTTAGTTAATTATACTATAAGCGTATATGATTTGTTTTTTCACTTATCGATTGAGTAGCTGTTAAATTAATAAACATGTGGAAGTTTGTACATACATTTTCTTGATTGTTATTGTGTTGTTGCTTAAATGTATTAGCGAATTAGCTCAAATACGAGTTCCTAATATTTATTTTTAGTTTTAGTGTTTATTACATTAAAAAATTAAAATATATTATTTGTTTTAGGGAAATTAAAATAAATTTTCGTTAATTCGATTTTTTTTTCAATTAACTTTTTTTTACATATTTTGCTCTTTACACAATTTGCAGCTCTGTAAAAAATTGTCTACGGCATATTTTAGAATCTGATCTGAAGAAGATCGGCTTCGTCCCAGGTTCCTTCTAAGTTGTCGAAATAAGTAATAGTCGGAGGGTTCCATACCTGGACTATGTGGAAAATGGTCCAGTTCAATAAAGACAGTGGCGTCGGTAAATTCCTTAACTTGCTTTATGCATCTTTGCATTTGTCGTGCAAAAAATAAATTTCTTTACAGAGCTTCTGGCATATATTTAATTAGACGGATACCTTTCTATCCCGAGAAATGGTAACCATCAATTTTCCTGCCGAACCTTTTTCGGGGGTCAAGAACCTTCCTGGTTCCATTACATAGATGTGCATATTCTTAAAATTGGAGCTTCAGATATTCTAACTTCTGCAGCAGTTAATGATTTCAGACGTTGGCCCTTCATCCTAAATTTTTTTTATCATTTTTGTATTTGGAACATCTAATGGCCTTCAACCTCTTGGATTGTCCTGAGTGGATTCTCTATGATAACTGCGTTGACTAAACTGTAACTTAAAATGTGATGGGCAATCATGGTTATACCCTGTCATCATTCCCTCATGGATATTTTTAAGAATATTCCCTTCTGCATTTCGAACTTCTAATGGCCTTGTACCTTTTGGATCGTCCTGATAGGATTTTCTATCGTAACTGCTTTGACCCAAATTTAACTTAAGATATGATGGGCAATCATGGTTATACCCTGCTGTCATTCTCTCGTGGATATTTTTAGGAGTATTCCCTTTTTTAACAAAAAAATTATTTAGTAACAGCTATTTTAATTTTTGTTTCAAAAGAATTGAATTTTAAAATAGATGTGTCAAAAACTTGTCAGTTCATAACCAATAAAAGCCAATAACCCGGCTCTTTCGTTTCATGACTAGGTTGATAATTATTAATCTCTCATATGGTGACCTTTAAATGGCTTATTTTGTCTTTATAATTTTTTTTTATCAGGCACAAATTGGAATATTATTAGGAGAACAATTTCGTTATAATTTATCAACGGACAGTTTAAGATCCAATAAATTAAAGTTGGGTATTGATAGCGATACATTAAGATTTATTCGATTTTTAAGCTTTAAGAAGCTATAATGAAATTATTATATAAATTTTCAACGAACATAAATCGAGTTGAATTATGTTATTATTTGGTCAAAACCGGTGCAATTTTAATTTTGTTCGACATTCTATAATGAAGAGGAAGGCAATAATCAGGTGTCATAAGTGTTCTTACAGCGATAATTAGTATATTCTAAGAATAGGTATAAGCATCGATCAATTCAAAAATATTATTTAAATATTTCTGACAGGTATTTGTAAATGGGAGTGTACACAAACAAAAAGTAAGAGTGAATCTTCTTTTTCCTTCCTTATTTCAGTGTGTATTTCAAACTGAAAGCTTTGACTTCTTGAATTTGTGTTAAAAATAATTTCCGGTTCTGAAGTTATCGTATTGAAAAAATTTCGAGTTATTTTTTTAATGAACAACCCAAGTGGATTTATTAATTGTTTTCATTTATATTAATTGAGTCTTGGGACAGTCAACAATTTAATTCTGTCAGCGTTCAGATAATTAATGTGAGTTGCTTGCTTGCCAGATGAGAAACAAAAGCTTATAAAGTGACCAACATAGACCGCAATAAATTATTAAATAATTATGCAAATAATATGAGGTATCGGAACATCTGCTGCGAAATGTAAATATCATCCGCAAAGCGTTACGCCTGGAAGTCGCAATAAACAATTTCAATTATAATATAATCGCCCCACTTGTAATATACGTCATAAATACTGCCGGTAAATTTTTCTTATATTAAAAGCACCACGTTGGATATGTAAATATATAACATTATGCTATTAGCGTAAACGGTAGATTCGATTTTAGGGTTTTTTTTTGTTACGAAAACCCGGTAAACACTGTGCACGTTGCATGTAAGAGTAAATGGATTACAACTATACTTACCGATCATTATATCGTTTAAACAACGGTATACCGTTAAACCTACCAGTAAATTAAATATACCGTGTAATTTTCTTTCGTTACGCTTAAACAACGATTTCACTGCGAATTTCGTACAGCCTTTAAACATACGGAGCGGCACGATTTTTTAAAATTAGTACAAGATTGATGGTTGCTGTAAACATTTTTAGTTATTGTTTGCTTGAATTGCGCTTCGCGGATATTCGAATGCAATGTTATTGTAAACAATTCGTGTATCAAAACTTTCGTCCGGGAACACACACAGCGTGCGCTTATCTATTCAATGGAGCTAATTAAATTTCGTGATGAAATCATAAAGTTATTTTCTTCTTCTAGAATATTTCTCATTAAAGCAGAAAAATTACCTTCTCCGCCCAACTTGATTTTCTCATATTACAGCCTCATGAATGTGAAATTACTATGCAAATTAATTTCATTTAGATATGCTGGAAGTATGTAGGTATGTATTTTATAAGTTACTAATAAAAATTTATGCTTTGTTTAAGAAATAATATATTAATATATTAGTAATAGTACAAATTTTTCTTTTTAATGAAGAAAATTGAAATATAAAGCTGACTTTAAGCCTGTATAGAGGGTATTAAAAATAAGGATGGCAGACAGTAAAACTAAACTAAAAAGGAACGAAGAATGTTACAACTGAAATAACTTATCTTGATTATTTCCAGTGTAAAATAAATTTGAAAATATATAAAAAACGAAATCCACAAACTTTATGAAATCTAACGTGTGTCATCTGGTGAAGTAGGTTGTGACCGAGAATTTGTTCACTGCATGCACAAAGTTCAACTGTCAAGCTATCAAATTTAACGTCAAAATTACTTATTGAATTATCATTTCATTGTTAATAGTGATTTTGTGGTAAAAACAGTTCTTTTCAAAACTCTTTTTTACCAAATACTAAAAACTGCCTTTTTCAGTTGAAGAAGGCATTTGAAATCGAAAGCCAAAAGCCAATGTACATTTATTTGTAACAGCATTATAACAATAAAATTATTATTATAAAAAAAAAGTTGAACAAATTACCTTTAGCGGTTTATTTCTTTGCTAAAAGTACGAAATTATCCGTCTTGTTTGGAAACTTTTCCATAGCCTGCTAGACCAGTTTTCTATTTAGACATTCATTATTAATAATGACCTAAACATAAACTAATAGTATTCAGTCCTAAAATTTACAACTGCAACACAAATTTAAAACTATCATAGAAAACAATGAAATTCTTACAATCTTAATTTTTATTTTTCAGATTACCAAAGCTTGAAGTTTTTCCTAACTTGCTATTTAAATTCTAATTTATAATACAGCAACAAAATGTTAAATGTGAAGTTAGGAAATTTATATTTGATGAAACGTGAAAACAAAACCGAATACCATCAAGCATACCATACCATATTTTACATAATTTTTACTAAATGATGAGATGGCGCATGTTTCTTTTAGTTTTTATATTTATTTATAGTTGTAAATATTTATGTACAGTTCATTTTCTCTCTCTATATGCCGATCGATCGATCGATAAGTCAAAGAACTTTTATCTAGCAATCCTCTTCTATAGTCGTCCAAGTTTTGTATCGGTTTTATGATCTTGCTATAAAAAACAGCTTCAAAGAGACCGGCACTGCGGTCGCCTCTCTGTCGCTTTTTTTGGCAAGGCCATAAAACCGCTACCAAACTGGGACGACTATAACTTTCGTGAAACAACAGTTTTTGTCAAGTCACGTCATTTCGTCGTATATTTTCTTAACTTAGATTTATAAAGGGTTTTCCAATAAAAAAACTTCTCTAGCAGGCCATGGAGAAATGTGATGAAGAACACGCGTGTCTGCGCTTGTAACACAAGTAACGGGGTAATATAACCTTATTTTTGGAGAAAGAAGACTCTTCAGATATTTCAAAAGTTGTATTTATAAAAGATGTGAAAATGCTCATTAAGAAAATACGATTTAACCATAAACGATTTCTGCTCTAACGTGAAAACCATTTCGCAATACAGTACGACTGAAATTAAATTTTAACAATGCTAAAATGTATTTGTCAGTTGACAACGCAAACGTGTTATAAGCTAAGACATGCCTTTTCAATTTTTGTCATTTCATGGCACACTACGAGAAGTTTTTTTTAATTAAAAACCTGTTACGATCGGCATATAGTAAAAAAATAATCTGTAGTTGTAAGTTTCTAGTTTTTTGTGATCATTGTTGTAATCTCGTAGATTGTCAAGTATGTGAGGTTGGGGTAATATATTCAAAGAGTATGTAGCAGATACTGTTGGAATGTCAACAGGTTTACCGTTATCACCTGCCTAGAGTAACATATTCATAGAAGAGTCTAAATCGAAAACAGTCGACCAAAAACTAGCCTTTAGCCTGAAGTATTTCGGTATGCTCTATCATATACTCAGATCAACAAGCGAACTTAAAAAGATTCCTTAACATCTAAAGATAAAAAGTAATTGATCAAGTTCAGTCAAAACGATCGTATATCAAGAGCCAATACATGTAGATCAATCCCTGCACTTCGATTCAAACCACAACATACAAATCAAATTAGGTACACACATATACATCTATACTAGGGTAAAGATAAGGGGTTTGACAAAATCGCCGATACTCAGAAACAATGACTGTCTTGGCAACCTCCTGACGAAAACAACTTAGACAAAATAACAATTGGACAGAAGCAAATTCAATATCAAGCCAGTAAGAAAGCCACATGTATAAGAATTATCCAACATGTCAAAAGCGTTTCCGAGAAAATCAGAAGATTAAGTCAGAGCAGCATTCAGAACTTCAAACACCTTAAGACCAATACTGTTCAAAAGAAAATAATTAAGTCCAAAGATCTATAAATTCCCGGTAAGAGCTATAAATTACTATAATAACAATGAATAATTTGACAAATAAATGTTTTCCTTAAGGATATTCCTCTGAAGATGGCAGCACTTGCACATACGATAATAATGATAGTAACTCCTCGTCGAGAGACACGAAGCTGAGTAAACCTCAACTTTATCTGTTATAGATAATTGAAAACAGTTATGCAGAAAATGTTTTGCATTTCTAAAAAAAAAAACAAATGTAAATCAAGTATATATTGGGCTTTAAGGAAATAGAATGAAAAAGGTGTTCTATTCTTTAGAGCAAATTAAGTTTGAAGAGATGATGTACGATGTCACTGTAAAAGTCACTGTATAACAAGTCCACCTTCAAATATGCTATTTTTTTTCCTGGGAACTGCTTTAGACCGGTATATGAATTTACGACTGCATTAAATATTTGCTCTAAATCTCATCAATTCATCATAAATAAAAGTAATAACAAAAATAAATTAAATATTTTCAGAAAGACATTTCTGTGATTAATAATGTAAGTCATCTGAAAGAAGTGCTAAAGTAAATTTTATTATTTATTTGTTCCATAATTTTTAAGTTATTTTCATCTCATCAATCATCTGATGTTATTAAAGTAAACGTTGTAGTTTTGGCATTATAGACTTAGTGAATTTTTATATTGTTTTTTCTTTTGTAGTTATACATTCAATATTATGCAAATGTTTCAGTGAAAATAGAAGAGCTTAAGGTCCGTTTTCACGCTCATGCAATTTGCGCAAATGTACTTGTGCACACAAATTCGCACAAGGAAGTCGTTGCATGTAATGATCCGTTTTGACGCTCAAGCAATTTGGGCAAATGGATTTGTGCAAGCATTTGCTCATACAAATTCGCTTGCGCAAATGCTTGCAGTTTGCCAAACTTTTTGGCTTGTACAAGCAAGAAAATACGTTTTCATGCAACGACTTCCTTGTGCAAATTTGTATTCACAACCACATTTGCGCAAATTGCTTGAGCGTGAAAACGGACCACAAACGTAATTGTTTTGCTTGCATAAACCAGAAAGTTTGGCTAATGGCCCCTTTTCACGCTCAAACAATTTGCGCAAATGTGCTTGTGCACACAAATTTGCCCAAGGAAGTCGTTGCATGAAAACGTATTTTTTTGCTTGCACAAGCTAAAAAATTTTGCTTGTGTAAAATCTGTCTGGTCAGATAATTTGCTTGCGGTTGCCGCAAATGTTTGAACGTGTAAACAACACTCCAACTTAACGCGTGCGTAGTGGGTAGATAATATAGTAAACAGTGAATTATTTTTTCGAAACTCACGTGACCGCTGTACTTATATCAGTTATTTTGTGTGTTTTGTGTAAATAATGTCGCAGAAAGAAAAAGAATTTTGATGATTTAAAACCGCAAAAAATCATAGCCAGGAAATGTTCTCTAGTCAAATTCATTTTTGAGTGAACACAAAATTATGATATGTAATTAAAAAACTATTAGAGCAAATCGAACAAACTAAACGATAATCAACTCGCAAAACATTAAAATGCGGCTGTCAAATAAAAATTACTTTTATTTGTTTTTAGAAACATGGGATTCTAGATATTTTCAGCCCCTTGCCCCCGTAATGTGCGCAACGGGCTGCACGTTTATAATAGGTGTCTAAAGTGCAGGATTACCGAAAAATTTGTGCAAATATAGTTGAGCGTGAAAATGGATTATCAATATTTCATTGAATCAAATTTGCATGCGGAAATTTGTGTGCACAAGCACATTTGCGCAAATTGTTTGAGCGTGAAAACGGACCTTAATGGTTAATTTTCACGCTCAAGCAATTTGTGCAAATGTGCTTGTGCACACAAATATGCACAAGGAAGTCGTTGCATGAAAACGTATTTTTTTGCTTGCACAAGCTGAAAAGTTGGCAAATTGCAAGCATTTGTGCAAGCAAATTTGTATGCGCAAATGCTTGCACAAATCCATTTGGGCAAATTGTTTGAGCGTGAAAACGAACCAAAACTACATACATTTGCGCAAGTATATTTGTATGCGCAAATTGCTTAAGCGTGAAAACGGACCATTAAGCAAGAATTTATTTCGGACACCCACGATTTATGGAAAGTTTAAAATCGAAGAACTACTTTTTTTATTTTATAAATTAATCCAGTTATTAAAATGGATTACAATCAGAGAAATTGCTACTGACTACTGAGTCAATGATTTACGGATATTGTTTTTTTTTCTTTTGTGTGATAATGAACATATAAAATTTGCTTATTAATATACAAAAGTCATATTTTTAACAAATAACTGACTAAAAAGTTAAACTTTACCGTATTATTTACAATTAAAGTAAAAAAAAATTAAAAATATCACAATCGCTCAGCGTTTCACTATCATTGGATAGTGTCAGGAATATTATTTACATTTGGTAGAGATCATCTTACTCACAGAGCTTGGCTTATCAGTTCTCAACTGACAAAGATAATGAAATATGAAAAGGTAAAATTTATCTGCGATTTTAAATAGGCCACATAAGTTAAGTCATAATTCTAAAGTTATGTGCTTGGTGTTTAGATTCTTTTAACAAGTTAGAACAAACTGCCTGTTGTGGGTCATTCCATTATATCAATTTATAAACTATGCAAATACAATTTCGCTTCATTGTTGCACCTGAAACTCTGAAGAGCTTTCAACAATGAGTTGCCTACATTCATCAGCTGGTCCCATGCATTAGGTAAACTCATGATTAACAGATGCACTTTCACGTTACGACTATATTACAATCTACCTCGTGCATTTTGATATCACAGGAGATTAAATCCATCTGCCATATGCTACTTTTTCTCAAGTTAATTAAGCCTTTAGAAAATGTTGATGGAAGAAATTATGGTTTAACTTTTTTAGATAATACCCTTTTCAGGTATTTTCTCGAATACCATTCTTTCCAACATCATGTTTGTCATGTGCGACTTTAACGGATCTTGTAAATTTTTAAAGTGAATAAAAAGTTTTGCTAACAAAAAAGCTGTTACTTGACAATTTTTTATTTAATTTTTTCAATTCTGACGAGACTGTCAATTGATAATGAAACTTTGAGCGATTGTGCGATTTTTAATATGTTAAAAGATTAAAAAGAATTTGTTATACAGAAAGCTGTATGTATGACTGTTTTATTTAAAAAAAAAATATTTTTTGTCTACAATGAATGAATGAATTTTTTGTAAATTTTTTTCGATGAGTTTGGTATTAAGGAATATTAAAACTGGATCTTATTGGTATTTGCACTTAGCGGAACTTTTTATCCGGATTTACGAACATTTGTACTATTTATTTATTATTGAAATATATTATGTACAGTATGTCCCCGATTGCGTTTACAAGAGGAAAATAAATTTTAATTTTACAAGTTACGTATCAGAGCCCTGCAAGAGTAAGTAAAAATGTATCCGATTAATAATCGCCGATTATTACAATACAATAATTAAACTACATTTTCTAGTTGAGTATACGTTTAAACTATCATAAACATTTCTTTTAGATGATATTTATTGATTCTATGATTGAAATAAGATGTGTGATTATATTTTGAAAAAATTGTGAACACTGAAACTCAACAAGTTCAACCGTTTGTAATATGTGGAGCATGCAAAAACATATTTAAGTTTGGAAAAGGATGTAGCCCTTCAAATTTAAAAAAACCACCGATGCTACAATTAAGCACCAAAATGACGAAGAAAATTTAACAGATGTAAGAAAAAAAAAATCTCTTGTTACTGTGAGTGACCAACTTGCAACTCTGCTCCTGACGATGCCGATTACTAATTATAACGATGCCACGATGCCGATTACTGTACTCGTCACAGACGTATACGATTATGCGTATTACGATACGCATCGTTGTAATCGTCAAACGAGTATTCGTATCTGTACTCGGACGATTCTGTACTTACTCGTGCAGAAGCCCTATTCTCAACTCGTTCGAAAAGATTCGCATGCGAAAATGACGTCAAAATGACGTAGACTCTCGTGCAAAACTATACAAATCGTTCGGAAAATACGTCATTTTGACGTCATTTTCGTATGCGAATCTTTTCGAACGGGTTGAGAATAGGGCCCCTGGTCTCTATTACGTATACCGAAGGAATTTTTTTAAAATTTGATTAAAGTAATCCATAACAGTTATAAGGAGCTACGATGTAGACTTGAATTGCTTACTGAGTGTACTGAGAAGGATGGTGGGTTAATTTAATAGTTTAAAAAGTTGTTTTTGTTTTTGTTTTTTTTTTTCGAATTTAAGAACACACTGTATTAATCTTGAAGTTTTAATTAGAGATATGTTCATTATAAATCAAACAATTTTTTTTCTGTTTGGCACTTTTTGTAAAATCAAAAATAAAATATTTTCCCCTCTTGTAAACTTAATCCGGTGACATATTGTATTCGATATACCCAGATAATTTTTCCAGCATCGAAGTCTCGCTTATTATAAGAGATACGAATTTGGTTAAATGGGACGAATTATTCCTAAGTAGTACCTAGTAGTCATAAACTACATATATTATTTTGAAATTTAAGAAATTCCAAGTAATATTCAGGAGTTATAGCCAAAAAACAAAATCTTTCGAATTTCGTTTTTTTGTAATAACTTCTTTATTGTAATCGTGTAATCGTAATCAGGGAATATCTTAATAACCAGTTCCTTAAATTCGTGGATTGGTAATCGTGGGTATAATTTATGGCTTCCACAGTTTCTAAATTCCCCTTCGAATTTTTCTATTTTCGTATCGACTCTAATAAAGAAGTTATTACAAAAAAACGAAATTTGAAAATTTTTGTTTTTTGGCTATAACTCCTTAACCATATCGAGGGCGTCATATCAGAAGGGCGTATCAGCATAGGATTATAATGGCGCTTCGATATGGAATTTCTGAAATTTCAAAATAGTTTATGACCACTCTAATACTTAGCAATAATACATTCCATTTAACCGCATTCGTATCCCTTATAATAAGCGAGATCCCCATGCAGGAAAAGTTATCTGGGACATATAACATTAAAATTTTTTTTTTTACAAGAGAGAAACAGATAGCGAGAGTTTTTTTGTTGCAAATGTAGTATTATTTTATATATTCTTTTCTGATTTTTATATACATGTAGGTAATAATTTTCATGAATGTTATTGTTTTTTTTTAAATTTGTAAACTGTGAGCAAATTACTTTTTATTCTAATTTGCTTCGTTATTTTGTCCAAAAAAAGTTAACAATAAATATCAGACATTTTAGGTAAGTTATTAACAATAAGTATAACTATTGTAAAACATAATTTTTAGCTTTATTCACTAGTAGGTACGTAATTATGTAGGCACGTAGTTCAAGCGCATTAAATTTATGTTCTGAATTGCATAGCACCTACCGCAGCTTTAGATTTGAAAATATCGTCTAGTCTAGGTAAATTTCGAAACATTGTTGGAGACAAAAAAAGAGAAAGTTTTCTCGGTAAAAGAACGATGTAACAAAGTAAAGTGAAATCTATTCAACAAATGTTGCGTAACTAAATGATGCAGTTGGCCCGAAAAAAATTCAAACCCAAATCTGTGGTGGTTTCGTTTTGAATAAAATTAGCACGCCCGATACGGATTAAAGGATAGGTCAGAATTAAAAATAAACGCGCCCGCAATAAATAAACAATTTAACGACATGTTAACAAGTATACGTCGAGTTAAGTGCGGAGTGATGTGTCAGTGACAAATGATGGAAGCTAAAGAAGCGGCGGTCTGACCGACATAAACAGAGAGCGGATGCCAGAGGAGGACCCTTCGTGGTCGTCAGCCATTATCACTGCGGGTCGGGCTAAGCGACACCCTTCCTTCATCTACTGTTTGTAGTCTAAATTTCGTTTTAATGACTTAATTTTCCCGGCTAATGACATTTTAAAAAGCGTTTAATTAATACAACATAAATTTTGTATACAACTTCGTCAGCGGCGGCAATCGCTTAGGAGTACTTTGAATTTTAAATTGCTTGTATTTATTAATTTAAAATGTAAATATTTGTACTCATATACTTCAAATTTATTTACTGTATGCGTCTAGTTAGACAAAAACATCTGTTCAATTATTTACACTGTTTTATATTAGTGACATCCGACCTGTTTTATATTCTTTTATTGTAGACGATGAGTCGAGTTAAATTTAAACAAGTATAAAAGAGAAAGATCGTTTATATTACACTCTGAAGGTGATTACAGATTCAAACAGAAACATATTGTGTTTAAAAAAAAAATGACAATTAACCCCAGAAAATCAGGTCTTTATTAACACAGGCTTGCGTATGTATGTTGTACATAAACGTTTATGTATACGAAGCTGACTCAATCAATCATCACAAGTTGTGGTTTCTTTTCACTGAAATAGGAATAGGCCAAGAAATACACATATATTTTATTCTCAAAGAATCATTGAATAATTGAATTGCACCGATTGTCAAATAATAACCTCTAATGATTTCTCAACATTTCAATAACAATGATTTATCATATGAATAGGTAAACTTAGTAATTTGCAACATATACAGGCTGTTACAAATTCGAGGCTCACCATTGGGATCTCGGAAACGGTAAGAGATACGAAGTCGGTTAAATTGGGGCAAAGTTGCGTATTTTGATGCTGAATAATAATCCGTTCTGAAAACTCCTCTGCGATTTGTAGTTTTTGAAATATTTTCAAAAAACAAGAAAACGTAATTTTCTCTTTTATTTTTTTCTGAAGTTATTATTGCAGGGATCATAACAAAATTAATACATTCTACAGGCACTTTTTTAAGCTCTTTACGATGATATCATTAGGTTTTACTTACATAATTCATTTTTATATCTAAAATTTTTTCAAAGATCTACTTTTGTGATAAACGAAATAAAACTCCGAAGTTATATCAAACTTTTCTGGTTTTTGTTTTCACTGCATACCATGTTTTTCTTTGCAGTGTTATTTTCAACAATTTCTTGCATTTCCAGCTGTTTCAAATTATTAAGTAGGGATGTATGATATATGAAAAAGCATCAGAAAAAATAGATCTATTCATTGGTGTTAAAACCCAATGTAGCGCCCATAAGAAAAAATGAAGTTGATGATGGTCAGAACGAGACGAAACGTTTTAAGTAAAATCTAATGATGTCATCGTAAAGAGCTTAAAAAAGTGCCTGTAGAATGTATTAATTTTGTTATGATCCCTGCAATAATAACTTCAGAAAAAAATAAAGAAGAAAATTACGTTTTCTTGTTTTTTGGAAATATTTCAAGAACTACAAATCGCAGAGGAGTTTTCAGAACGGATTATTATTCAGCACCAAAATACGCAACTTTGCCCCAATTTAACCGACTTCGTATCTCTTACCGTTTCCGAGATCCCAATGGTGAGCCTCGAATTTGTAACAGCCTGTATTTTACATCAGAAAAAAAACAATATTCATGGCTTATTGTTAATATCAGATAAAACTTATAAAGTTATAAAAAACAATTTACGAAAAAGTTTCAGTACTGAGTGGAGCTGTTCAAAATTCATTTTCTTTCAGTCTTGTATCTTTATTTTTTATTTATACCGGGTGTCCCAATAAGAGTGACGAACGGCGATATACAAGAAGACCGTAATACCTAGGTAATTTTAAACTGATCTAAAGTTTGGGACTCTGGCTATTTTGTGATAACTTAGTTAGAGCGCTGTTTGCAATGGTAATATTTTTTCCCAGTTTGCTTAAAAAAATGGTAAGGTATATTTCTTTTACAGTGCTTACAAAGCTTCAGAAAAGGAAAACATTTTAGTGGAAATCCGAAATTGACACCTATCTCTTTTCGTTCTCGAGTTCTCTAGGTATTACGGTTTCCTATATACCCCTTATTGGGACACGCGGTATGTGTATGACCTATATGTATATACTGCAATTATTATTGTTCTTAATGTAGAATTATACAAGTAACATACCATATATTTTATTTTGATTTGGAAATGTTTGCCTTATCTCACGCACATTTAAGCCTCTTAATACCCTTCTACTCAGAAAATAAAACACTTAGGCCCAGTTTCATAAAACGTAGTTAACCACTCGATCAAGTTTTATGAAACTGGCCCTTAGGCGAACAAGCGAAAGCTTATGCGATGTAATGGCGCCACTGACACCAACTAAAGCTTTCAGTTAACTAATCGGTCAAGTACCAACATAAACAAAGCAGTGATAAGAAATGTGAAACCTGTTCGGATGTAGAAAAAATATTGTATACTACACGTTTGTAAAAGTTTTTTTTCGTTTCGGCTGACACGTCGTACGAAAACTTTCGCACTCGATTAACAAGACCTACTTTACACACTAGTTCCATAAATAACTATTATGATGACAAACTAAAGGCGACGGGCCACTGCGCGCGAAGCGAAGCTAAGTTGAGCGAAACTAAGTTTTTTGAAAATTAGATCCAACGTAATCTTACACGGACGAGGCAACCGAGCGAAAGTAAACATTGTTTTATATCTTTGCTATCCTAATTTCGCTTCCCTTAGCTTTAGTTGCCACGTCCGCCTGAGATTACCTTGGATCTAATTTTCAAAAAACTTAGTTTCGCTTAGCTTAGTTTCGCGGTCAGTGGCCGCCTACCTTAAAGCAGTTGATAATTTCATTAATCAGGTCACTCACTAGCTGTTGAGTGTATTTTTAACCGTGTTCCGCCAGCAGCAATACAAACTGGCGTAGGTTATAGTACACCAAATAAATAGAAACCGGCGCCGGCGCACTTCCTTAGTATAAACCAGTTTTATTGGATGCCTGTCATTTTCCATTCTTTAAAATTTTTAAAAGCATTTCTTTAATATTTTCTCCATATTAAATTGGTTATGATATCCTCGCCGGATATTTGTATATTACGTAATGTCATTGATGCAATGTTCTTATTGTTTTGACTGGCTTTAGGTAACCGTAGTTTTGAAATTTTCGAACCTAGCCAAGTAGTAAAATATTAATTATTAATTTGTAATTTCATTATTGACTAGATTAGATAATTAATTAATAGTGTTTGATCATCTTTAAATTTAATTCTGCAACAATTCAAAACCTGCTTTCATTCTGCTCAAACTTTTACCAATTTTTCATGTAACTCACCATATATCAAAATTATACAGTTTTTGACATATTGACGCTTGAAAGTGATTTTTAAAATTTGACAAACCAAATTTGACAAAATTAACATTATTATCTTGGAGCGAAACTACAACTTCTGCTTACTCATCTTAGTTTTTCAGAATTATATCGTTAGATATTAGTTATCATTGAAATAAGCTTTAAATAAAATATTAATAATTTAATATTCAACTTTCAAGCGTCAATATCTTAAAAACATTTGAGTGTTGATAAATGGTGAGTTACATAAAAAATTTGTATCGTTGTAAGCAGAGCCTAAAAATACGAATGATATAGACGGGTTCCGTTTGGAAAAATAAAGTTAACACTCGCCCAAATTTGCAGGCAGCCTGTAGTACACCTGTAGTACCAAAACATTTCTTGAAAAAAGCAAAAATAAAATAAAATTGATAAGTCCCAGCGTTTTTTAAAAGAATGATTTGTCTTGAAAATATCAAATATTTCCGTTATTTTACCTCGGCTTTGTATATGTTTAACAGAACACCATTATCAATTAAAGTTAGCAATTGCGAAAGTAAACATAAATAACAGTTTTTTTTCCATTTATCGATTTTATCACTTCAAATAAACAATTCCCTTACTATTTATTAATTTGGAAATTAGTGACAGTCCTTGTGAATATTTTTCAATACGAGTGTATGAGCCCTAACAACTAAATATTCGTACACTTAATAATAACACTTCTGTGTAAACTGTATTTAAAAAAAAAAAATACTGGACGAAGGGCCGTTTTCATAATAGTGCTAAAGGAGACTTTAGTTTAAAGTCACTTTAAGCATAGGAAAACTAATGTGTTTTTATAGGTTAAAGTCACTTTAAATTTAAAGTTCTATTATGAAAACGGCCCGAAAAGTTTTATTTCGTCTATTTCTGCATACACAAAAAGTTTGTTACCTTATATCACAAATACCCTGTATATGTATTCAACTTTTCAATTCTGGTTCATGTAAAAATGTATACGTACTTCTTAATATTGTCTAAAGTTAATACAATCTATTTTCATAACCGACCACCCAAAAATTCCAGATATCAAAATACACTAGTACGTTAATTGCATAAATTATGAACCTCGCGGAAATGCACATCGTATCAATTGATCTGTTGTGCGCATTATTGCCAGGATATTTATTTATATCGGTCATTAAATATTCCAGCAGCACTGTTTGGTCGCAAATTCCTGAATTTGCAAACTAAAGCCCCGGTATGCTTAGTATATTATAAAACAGGCTGCCAACTGAACGTATGTGTTGTGTAATACGTATTTTGAATTATGATTATATGTATGTAAGGTTTGCGAATACGTGACAATAATTGTTAGTGCTTTTTTGACTTTTATATAAGTAATTTTTGTTTGCTAAAACTTATCTTCTTTTTAAAAGGTATTTTGAATAATTATCTAAATTTCTTTTTTTATTACAAGGGGTTGAATATATTAATTTTGCATTGAGACCGTAAATACTGCTCCAGCAGATAAGTGCCATTTTTTCTTTAAGCGTTCGAAAACAACATTTGCAAATTCTGACGGTGTATATTTTAATTAATGCATCTGAGAGTATCTAAATTTAAAAGGTGATTCAAAGGTTTAACTTTTATTATTTTAGAAGAAGTAAAATACTTTATTATTTACGGGAGTAACATTAAAAAATGAAACTAGCGTAACCTCATTGATTTGAGGACTTTAATAATAATAGGATTACAAAATTATTAGGGCAATTTGGTAAGCGATAAATCTGCATTCCTATGGGATCCATTTTGTTGTTCCGCAAAATGACTTTCCTTTTGGCGAATTTTCCACTAAACTTGGATTTGCTTTACAGCAAAAAATGCAGCAAATATGAAAGCACCTTGTAACAAACAGCGATGTCATGGTAGCGAAAACTGAAATTGATAAATTGAATGGCCCGGGGTTTTATGTAGTTGCGGATGGCGATGAGTATCAGCACCGCCAGCAGCGAAGTCACAAAGCTCGCTCCTCATAATTCAACCATATTAACAAAGAATGCAGACTCTTTTTTTAGCAATTTCGTTTTATTTTACATGAGAGTACACGCTAAACCACACATGCTGTTTTTTTCTTGCCTTGAGAACACAATATGAATTATTTCAATTAACAGAAAATTTAGTTATAAATGCAAATTTTCATTGAATTTCTCGCATCAAAGGAGGACCTTCTTTTTTTAAGCCACGCTTGATTTGTTCATTTTTTGCTGCTGGCTTATTCCGTGACAGAGCTTAGCGGTAAACATGAAATCATTTTGCATTTTTCCGGAAACTATAAATATGCCAGGGGATATTTATTTCGCGGGAAGGGATTTCATGTCAATTTTTGTAAACGATATTTGGTGTAAATCATTCGCGAAATAGGTTAGGTTATGGAAATCATAAATTTACAACATTATAGTTTGACAACGATAAAGGTTATTAATGGTTAAAACGGTGGTCAAAAAATATATGACACAATCAATAATACAGAAAGTTTAACTTTCACAAATCTTTCATTAATGAATTCTTTACTAAATAATCGATAACGATATCACAGTACCCCTAAATAATTATTTTCATTAATATTGTACCTACATATATGGCTTTTTGGACATCGTATAACAAATTTTGGTTTAGAAACCATAAATTAAATGATAAATATTTTTCTCGCATAAATAAACAAAAATTTTAAATTAGAAATATGTCACAATTTAAAGTAGGTCAAAATCCTTTAAATAAACCTTTAAATCTCTCACTTTTCAAGGTCTTTAAGTATATTAGATTTACAACAATTTAATATGATTTAATAACCTGTCAAAACCTATTACAATGACGTTGAGAAGTGATCTTAAAATTGTCTGGAGAAGTAATTATAGAACTTTAACAAAAAATATATCAATTGTATGAGAATTATGACTTTTTTAAAATTAAAATTTGAAATGAAACGAAGTAAATTCAAGTAATATTAACTAAATACTTGATTTTTTGTGAATTTTTTTAAATAATTATGTTAGGTGTTATTAATATTGTAATTTTAAAACGTATTTTTATTATTAATCACGGTAATATTAAATATTAAACTTTCTTCCATTTGTAATTCTGTACACCATTACATAAATTTGAATTTGAAAACATCGCCACGCATGAATTGATTAATTAATTATTGAAAATTAAGAACTATAAAGCACCAGTGTAAATATTTGCTTGCTTTCAATTTCTTCGTAATTCTCTAATTTGTATGTGCATGAAAAGAGTTCCGATTACATTAATGTGTATAGTATGCATGATGTGTATACTTTACTAGAAATTAAACGCAGTTTGTCTTATCATGACGCTTTCTTTCAAAGGAGACCAACACTCGCGTCGATGTCCTTTTCTTTCTTGCAATATTATTCTTTCACGGTTAGGTCACAACTGGTTCGCTGAGATCGGTTTCAATATATTGAATGTCAGAATCCTGATTTGTGATGTGATGTTTTTACGTTCTTCTATCATTCGCATCTTGATTCCAAGACAATGGTCCTTTCTTTAATACAAAAGATGCTGAGATTACCGATGTAAAATTTATGGTAATAATAGTGGGCATTCGATGAATTAATAAATTAGAAATAATCGAGCCTCTACCTTTCTTATAGTCTCTTTTCGAAATATTGAACTCACATTCAGTTCTTCAACACTTTAAAATTTAGCGTCTATTATGCGATTACTTCGCATGTTTCATTGTTGTTAATTTACTAATATAGGCAACGGTATTTCATTAGTCACTGTGTGACAGAAAAATTTTTAGTCGAATTGGAGTGTAAAACTTTAATTGCTTCAGTTAATTAATAGTTTAGCTATAAAATTAATGTTTGATATTAGTCCAAATATTCCTGTTTCGTGATTAGCAATCACTGAATTTCTGGTTGGTCTACTTAAGTGGTCGAAAGTATGTTTCTTATCACAGATAAAATTTACAGTGTTATTTTTTTACGTGGAACATATAATATTTTTTATAACAGCAAAATTGAGATTTTGATACATACAGTGTGCGGCATTTAACCGGGTTCTTCATTTACGCCGTTCCTATTGAAAATATGAAAAAAGTTTTATACAAAAGTATCATCCTTTCAAGCTCCGCATAATTTAAAATTATTTTCGAATATACAGGATGTCCCAGTTTGGCTGTACGACGTGTTACTTCGTTATTTTAAATGGAACATCCTATATTTTATAACGAATTTGAGCTTTTCAGGTTATTTTAGGGTAAGTTTGATAAGGGTTCCCTATACCTAAGTCTATAGTTTTTAAGATATTAGGCTTTGTTTACGATTTTTTGGGAAATACGGATATAACTTTGATAATTAATATCTCAATAACGAAGAATGTTAGAAAGCAGATATTCTGATGCTGTTGCGAGCTAAGTAGAAGGTATCTACCGTAGTAACAAAATTTTCTTTTCATTAAACAGGGACTCAGTAAAACTATTTCCATTTCGACAACAGTTGAAAGGCAATAACTTTTGTTTTTTAAATGGAACGGTGTCATTTTTATATCGTTAGATGCTCCATAAAAGTATCTTTCAATTACCTATACACTTCCCTATACCAATTACTGACGGTTCGGGAGATATTTAACGTCATTTCATAATTTCTGTATTTTAACATATTAATTAAAATCGGGAGTGAGTATTTACCCAAACTTTGAATAAATTGTCAATTTTCTAAGTTTATTAATCTCTGTTATATTAAATGCATACATTTTGAACACTTATTGTAAAATTACAAGACATCTTAGAATTATTTTGTTGTTTCTACAGTTTTCAAAAGTTTCGTATTTATTTTGGGAGACCAGTGTTTAATTTTGTTAGTTCTTGTTGTATTATTCAAATATGATTAATAAATATTTCGTCAATAATATTTAGAGCGCACTTTATTATTTGACATAAACAAAAAGTTAAACTAAAGTACAAGAAGTCTTAGGGCCAATTGTATGAAACGTAGTTAACCACACAATCAAGTTAATCGTGTGATTAAGCAATATCACTTGAGGAAACTTAACAATACTTAAAAATACCAATCAAAATTATTTCTCTCGTTACTGTTTAACCTATCACAAGCCTTAACAATGGAACTAAATAATCATGTATTTAACAATATTTTATACGACCAGGACTTAAAAACTTAGCTAATTGACATTTAATTCAAACCAAGTATTATGTTTGAATAAATACTCACTCCTGCTTTTTAATCAAAATGATAAAATGTAGAAATTATGAAATAATGTTAAATATCTCCTGAACCGTCAGTAATTGGTATAGGGAAGTGTGTAGTTAATTGAAAGACACTTTTATGGAGCATCTAAAAACGATATAAAAATAACACCGTTCCATTTAAAAAACAAAAGTTATTGCCTTTTAATTGTTGCGGAAATGGAAATGGTTTTACTGAATCCCTGTTTAATGAAAACCAAATTTTGTTACTGCGGTAGATACCTTCTACTTAGCTCGCAACAGTACCACAATATCTGCTTTCTAACGTTCTTCGTTATTGAGATATTAATTATTAAAGTTATATCCGTATTTTCCAAAAACCGTAAACAAAGCCTAATATCTTAGAAACTATAGGACTTAGGTATAGGGAACCCTTATCAAACTTACCCTAAAATAACCTGATAAGCTCAAATTCGTTATAAAATATAGGATATTCCATTTAAAATAACGAAATAACACATCGTACAGCCAGACTGGGACATCCTGTATATTCGAAAATAATTTTAAATTATGCGGAGCTTGAAAATATGATACTTTTGTATAAAATATTTTTCCATATTTTCATTAGAAAAGGCGTAAATGAAGAAACACGGTTAAATGCCACACACTGTATAGGTCGGAGATACATGAAGTTTGTTTGTAACTATGAATATCATTTTATAATACAAATTTATATGTTCCATGCAAAAAAATTCTTACTGTATGTGTCATGTATGCACGCGTTTTTTAAACATAGACAGTATCCGAAATTATTATTTGTTTATTTAAAAAAGTGTCCCATTTTTTCACCAAGCAGTCTAATGTATCTAAGTCTGAGTTTTTAGCATACTAGAGAAATTCTTTGAACAGGAAGCATTTTAAATCTGGCAACACTTACTTTCATTTGTACTTCGCATCTAACACAAGATTTAATTGAGGACGCTGTTACTATTACAGTGTTACTATGGTGCAATTACACAGGGTGTCACAGAAAAACTGTTCCTAAATGACTTTCAGAAGCAGTAGAAGGCATGTAATTAAGCAACTTTTACTAATAAAGTTATGGCCGAAAATGTTTCCGCGTCGATTTAAAACGAAATAAAGAAAATGAAGGCTAGAAATTAATCTGTATGTATCCTCTATTATTTATTTCTAGTAGCTACACAATTTTAATTAATTTCAATATGTAAAGAAACTTGTTTAAAAAATTAAGGCCACCACTTACAAATAAAATTAATGACCCAACAAACAATAACAATAAATAAACCAAAAATAATTTTAAAAATAATCAAAAATATAAAGGAGAACCAAAAGAGTTCAACGTAAATTTATTTTTTTATATTTACAATACGTAAACTTGCAGGCAAAATCTCACAGCATTCAAAAACAATTCTTTTCTAAGATAACGGTCTCGAACCTACAGTTAATCTAAATTGATTGAGGCCCAGTTTATTCACTTTCAATTAACCTTATCTTCCGATTTATTGTCGTAGTAACAATTGTACAAATAATTGTTACTACGGGAATAAATTGAAGATTAAAGTTAATTGAAAGTTAATAAACCGTGCCTGGATCAAATTAGATTAACTGTAGTTTCGAGACCGTTATCTTAGAAAAGAATTATTTTTGAATGCTGTGAGATTTTGCCTGCAAATTTAATAAATTTATGTTTTGGTTTTTACAAAGTGAAAAGTGCAACGTGCAAAGTTTTATAAGTTGTTGGTGGAATATGCCCCTGACTTAAAGTACCTATACACCGAAACAATAACAAAAGCATGTTAATAGCAAAAATGCTAGTAACAAATATGTGAATAACATTGATTTGATTGGCGCTGGAAACGTAGATAACAATTTGATATTAACATTGCTATTAACATTGTTTCTAACACTGTTGCTAACAAAAAGCTGTAGTGAATTTTAAGTATGTGTAACAATGTTATTAGCATTGTTGATAACAATGTTATTGACACCATTATCAACAATATTCCTGATATTGCTGTCAACAATGATACTGAAAGTTATGAACAGGTTGGTAAATTTGTTTGTCCTTGTAAATTGAAACCTAATGGTTTCACAAATATTCAAGCTTACGGTACAGTTGCAATAAAAATTCATGACGCTTTAAATCTGTTAACGTCGAATGCATTCAAATCTTACTATTAAAAGTGAATCTGGGATATAAATTATTTTTTGCTTGAAAACTACAAAGAAAATGTCCACGATGAGTTTTTCTCTATGTCGTGAATTTTGATTCCCACTATACTCTTCTATAAGTTTAATACTGTATTCCGTGGAACATTCCATCTTGGAGGTTTGAAAAATGCGAATACTGAACTCAGATAAACGAAAGACTAACAAACTAGGGAGGTACACACACTTCTGAGCAATAAAATTAATCGCACTAAACAAGTACAGTTTAAAGGGATGTCAAGAACAAAAATAAATTTGTCAGAATAAACTACATGGCAGAGTCAAATAAAAACCTTAAAAGTACCTGAAAACAGTACCTAACGGAACCTTGCGTTGCAAGTTGGCAGAAATATTATTTTTGAGATGTATAAGCAATAAAATAATTACTGTGCTTAATTTTATTGCTCAGAACGGTACATTCAAAACTATAAATCACAATAAAGTCGACAGCGCATTTGGTCTCTCGGAAAGTAACGAAATGTTATCCACATGTTGTTTCCAAGTCTGACATGGGAGTAACATTTTGCTAACAACACTCTTTGCTCTTGATCGCCTCAAGACCGATCGCAAAATATTTGGTATTAACAAAGCTATAAGGAATGTTATTAACAAGTTAATGGAAAACATAATAAATGTTAACTGTTAACATAAATTATTTTCCACATGTTGATAACAATATTAATAACAGACATTTCTAACATTTTTTGGCCTAGTTTTTAAATTTTTTTAACAGCATTGCTATTAACACTGTTATTAACGATGTTACCTCCGGTGTAAAGCCAGCTTTAGACTTATGAAATTACAAAAAAAAAACAGTGTTGCATGCTTGTAAATTTAAGAATTAAATTGATTATGTAGCACAATTATTGTACCTTGATCATGAAAATTACTTAAATACGTCTAATTTTCTAGTGCCAGGTGCTAACTTTAACTGTTTTTAGTATTGAAACTTATCATTAAAAATTGTTGAGACCACAATAGAATGGATATTATTAAACACGGGAATATGTCGTAGATAAAATATTAATAGCAATTAAAATATTAGCAAAAAAGTAACTTAAGTATTTAAAATTAAATATTCATTCGATCAGAAAGTTATAAGAAAGTTTTTTATTTTATTTGTAAGAAATTCCTTATTCTACCAAAAAGAATCGTATTATTTAACAATTTTAGCAACACGCAAAATTTAATAATATTAATTTTAAATATAATTTTCTAGATTCATATAAGCAAGATGACTTTATGTATTTATTTATTATATTTTAATTACACCTTTGACAAGTAAATTTATTTTACGAGTAAAATCTTGCAAGTATTATGTTACAAAGTACGTTATAAATGTAGCAAGAATTTAAAGCACATACATATTATAAATAACCTAAATGTTGCTATATTTACGTCTCAGTAGTTGAGATTTAATTGCTTCGCGTTAACCGTGTATGTAAAGACTGTGAATTGCGGAAATGTAAATGAATATTATTCTTATTAAATATTAACTTTGTTTTTGTAATTAACCTAATGCAGTATACTACATATTGTACTTATTATGAAATATTTAATTGATACTTTTCCAATAGATGATTACTTCTGATTAGTAAACTTTAAAATTACAAATAAATAAATTACCTATTTATTTTTATAATTAAAGCTGGTTCTTGTCCGATGTAAATTGTATCACAAACTCTTTTAAACGGACATTAAATGGCGCACAAACACTTAACGTTTCACAGTCGTTCGACAGCTTCGTCAGAAGTGAAAAATATAAACATGTTGTCACAATAAACAAGGTTGTCAACGGAAACTGAAAAAGTAACTTGATTTTTTTTTTAATCTAAAAATAATTTGAACATTTATTTCCAATTGTTAAACAATATAAAATGAAAGCGTTCTTTCTCATTTTATACTATATAATTTTTAATTTGAAATATTTAACAGGTGTTCAATTGAAAAGTTGGTTTTGATTTCTTGTTGAAAGAAGATGAAAAATGGGATGATTTCCTAAACCTGACGTTTGATATAAGACAGTTGTTTAACGTATTTGGTTTGTTATGTTCTCATCAGTGAGTTAATTTTTTATAAACTGTATTACATAATATAGAAGTTTTTTTCAAATGCACCTCGTATACAGGAATTTGTTTTGTTTTTTCTTTGAACTGGTCGCAAATTTGTATGAGATGTTTTTTTATAGATACAAGAAGAGTCTCATTTCTGCATAATAAGTGCCGACATACATTTTGCAGATTTTAGTGTCATAAATTCATATTTCATATACGCTCAGGATTGAAGTTTAGTGAAATGTGATGGTATGCAAAGGTGCAGGGTGTCATGAGTGAAATATGTGCATGGTTATCGAGTCAGGCCGCTGACACCCTCCCGCTCACCCGCTTGCTGATTCCGCACTCTCCACTCATGTGTGTGCTCCGCGTGATAATCATCCCCATAGCTGCGCCGCCCGGCTTCGTACGAACGGAATCATCCCGCGGGCGTGTATTGTTTTATGAAATAAAAGATTTTTTGTTTGTTCCGACCGCGCTCGCACATAAATTAAATTTAGACAGAATAAAACGTTTTATATTTTCATGGAGTACGAATGATGGATTCGCAAAAAAAATCGCGCATGCATTTCCATAAATTTTTAAAACATTCGAAAGTAAACAATGACGAAATATAAAAATTAATATTTACGGTCGCTGCGTGTGATTTATAGCTGGGATAAATATTTTCCGGTAGTGATAACGAATTACTATATAACATTAATAAGCCGTAAGGAAGTATCAACCGAGAAAGTACCTTTAGATAAAAGAAATATGCTCATATGTTCAGTGGACTTGGATAAACTTGACAAATTATGTTATTTTTAAATTTTCCCTGTAATAATTTGAATTTATTTAATATTGTACCAGATAAATATTGATAATTTTATTATTAAAACTGTACTCAAATGTTACACTATTTATAGTTCACATTTAGACAACATTATGTAAATAATATTTTATTTTGTATATCAGTGGCGTAGATAGAAACGAGTGCGGACTCTACTTAACATTTTATTTACGCGGAACATTATATTTTATCTACGCCACTGTTGGATATGATAACTAAATTATCAAAACAAAATTTCATATCTATTCATCTATGACTTTTCGTTTTATTGCTATGTGTACTATAATTTGTAACGAAATATATTATTTTATCAAAAACTTTATCAAAATAATTCGTAATGGCCTGTCAAGATGGGAATGAATGTAAAGCTAAAAGATTGTCATATTGAAATAAGCTTATTTGCCATATTCGAAAAGCTTCAATGAATGGCTGGGATTGAAACTTTAATGTAAAGTTTTGAGAAAGATACTCCTTAAAAAAACATAATTTTGGTAAAATGTTTATGGAAAATGATATACAGGGTGCAATCGATTGAGTTTTACTTATTAATATGTACTGTAAAAATCCTGTAAAGAACGGTATACATAATCAAACTAATAAAGAAAGAAAGAAATTAAAAACAGGAGAAATATAATATAAATTATAATTTGATATAAATTGGTAAATTTGTTATTCATCACATAAGAGAATTAATTCTGCAAGTATGGTTTAGCTCAAAAAAAAACGGACCTACCAAAAGAGCGCAACTTTTGTTTGAAAACTTCTACATCCGATTTTATAAATATATCGTAAAACAATAAAATTCCAGCAAAATTCAGAGTCACTCGGTTAATGTCGCTCATATGTAAGATAACGTAAGAAAATGTTATATATTTAATTGCGTTGATTATTGAATTAATTAGTTACAAGCCCGTGTGTGCGTATTGTTAATGCAGTTTATAAGTACTGCTCATAAAAGTATAGCAATTTACATCAATGAAACAAAGTATTGTAATCTTCGACCATCAGATTCATAAGGTAATCGGCAATAATTACATGATGATATTTCATATCTTTGAAAACGAATAACACATCATGTGATTAAATTTGTTAAGTGATTGAAAAAATAAATGAATGTTATTATTAGTTAGTTTGCATTACAACACTGACTGACCTGCAAACTCAGAAAAGAAATTTTTTACATGTTAATCTCTCTTTCTGTAGCTGGACGTAATAAAGTAATAAAATAAATTAAGGGATGATGAGTATCGTTTTGCTTGTTTTCCATTAATACTTTTAGAATGTGATCTCTATTGAATTCATTATTTTCTAGTTTTTCCTTATTGTTGGATTTGATTCATTTATTACTGTTTTAATTTAATAGTAATAATAATTACGTCATGATATTCCATTCTTTGAAAACGAATAACACATCATGTGATTAAATTTGTTAAGTGATTGAAAAAAATAAATGAATGTTATTATTAGTTAGTTTGCATTACAACACTGAGTGACCTGCATACTCAGAAAAGAAAGTGCATTAAATAAAATTGATGGGTTTATTTAATTTTTACATGTTAATCTCTCGGAAGTTTATTTGTGTAGTCTGGACGTAATAAAGTAATAAAATAAATTAAGGGATGATGAGTATCATTATGCTTGTTTTCCAATAATATGATCTCTATTGAATTCATTATTTTCTAGTTTTCCCTTATTGTTAGGTATGATTCATTATTACTGTTTTAATTTAATTCCTTAAGTTGATTAGTTAAGGATATATGTAAATTAATATGTTTAGGTAAGAATTGTTTTGTGAAAATCTGCATTTTTATTAGTTAAACAGTAATAAAAAATTAGAATGTAAATGATTCATCTTTATTTTTTTATTGCTATACATCATTGACCGCTGATCTCCGTAAAAGTCATAAGTGACCTGTTTTAACTGTCTACCGGTTTACAGCTGGAGTATTTAAAACACATCCAGTGCTTCCCAAACTTTTTTAAAAAAGTAAACGGAGATTCTTCCAGAGTTATTATTGACCTTTGCCCCATATGTATGTCATAACTTCGCTTCTTTTCTTGTGTATTCATAGTGGTTACAGTAAGTGAAACTTATTCGATTACACGCTGTATGTACCTATTCCAGAGATTTTTGTAATGGTTTGTTTAGTGACAAGCTTTCTAATTAACTTGAATAAATTATACATAGTAATCATATTTTCTTCAAAGAGTCTGGAGGATGTATCAGGTTACTATAGAAACGTTGAACGTTGGTATATACATGAGTTCAAGAAAATTTCATTCTACATTCGACAAGATTCGGCCGTAGACGGTGGACTTAAACTGCTTTGTAACAATCAATGAACGATAAAAAAGGAGGTCATCATATTCGATCACATTTCTAGATTATAAATTGACAATATGCAGTCGAAATAAAATTTATTAAAAGTTTGTATAAGGGGACAGCACCAACATTTTAAAATTTATTGTAAATTGTTAGCATTTCAGATTTGTTAACGTGAAACAAGATGAATCAAATAACAAGATACCGATACCGATTTTAGAAGATACAATAATAAAGTTTTTTAGTAAAATGTTTATCAAATGCCATTTTGCCACTTCCTCGGAACTCTGTGACCCTATAGGTATTACTTGAGACATGATTCGTTATTAAGTACCTAAGCATTTAAAACTCTTTATGACTGTATTTTTAGAGACTGATGAGTGGAAGAAACTAACTGCCAAATCTAAACTACCTACATAATGCGACCGGAGTTTAACAGAAACTTAGGTATACAATTCAGTTTGAAAATTTACAGAAATTGTCATTTTAGTAATAATTAATTCTCGCAGGTCATATTTCTATCACTGAAAAGAATTCGTTATGGGTGACTGCTTCACATACAGTGTCCAAGTTTTGGATGTTTAAGCACATTAGTAGAGAGTCTCGGTGGCGCCGTAAGACGCAATTAATCTTTAAATAAAATATTCTTCTTGGCAGGAAAAATTAATGATGTATTGACTAATATACGGAGTGATTCTACAATCAGAGGTCATAACTGTAGCATGGTGTCCAAAATGAACTTCGAAAAAAAAAATATTGGCACTATTTGACATTTATTTTTAATATTCTACATTTTAGTGCTACTAAAATATTTTTTAAGTCATGGTATTTTTTCTATTCCAGCCCCCTAATTTTGGTACTTGTTATTGGTGGTAAATTTTTCATTTTAAAATCGCACGTTTTAGAAATAAAATGAAACTATTCTCTGAAAATGTAGAAGTGCGCCTAGAAAGTATCCGAAAAAAAGAAAATAACACTGCAACTTCCAGTTTTTGAATTTATGAGCGAAATAATTACAACAGAGGAAAACAATTCCAGTTATTGTTTATGTAATTTCAGTTTAATCTTAAAACATATTAAACGTTCAGGGAATCTGAAATCAAATCAACTGCATTGTTATTTTATTTTTTCTTACATTTCTTGGTACAAACAATTTTACAAATCCTTTTTCTTTAATTATGAAACCCTTTGTTGAAAATATGTTCTATCAATTTTCACTTTTCTCAAATTTGACACAATTATTCAAATTTTTCTGTTAACATTCAACATCTGTGGTCACTTTTTTTGTTAGATTCTTTGAAAAATATGATTTTGACAAAATACTGCGCTTCTAAAAATATTATAAATATAATAGAAGTACATATAATATTTATAATAAGCAATACAGGGTGTTTCAAAAGTTGCGACGCAAAATGAAAGGGGTTATAGGGAATGGAATTTCAAACATCTTTTCTCATATAAACATTTCTACGCATTTACTAGATACAGGGCTTAACTTTGTTACATGTAATTTTTTTTTACCGGAGGTTGGTATGACTTGATGGTGTTCCTTTAGGGTTGTTTAAAGCAAATATTCGAAAACACCTACTCCAGTTGCAACACTAGATTGATTGACATCAACGAACTAATTCGTGGGTGTAATTAAATTGAAAATTCCCATTTTGGATTTCAGCGAAAGCTAAATAAATTGTTTCCAAAAGCTGTTCTTCTGTATGAATTCCGACAGCATAAACTATTTCCTTTAGTGCTCCCCAGAAATGGATACGCTTGAAGTTCTTAGGTGGCGATAACTTGATTACGTTACATAAGTGTCTATTTGACAGTAGTTTATTGTTTAATGTTAATTTGCAATGTTTGTATTACGTTTGCATCTCAGGATGCATTTATACATCTACAGATGTTACCGAATATGTTGACAATAATTTTATTACGTTTAGAGGATATCAGAATATTACGATTTAACATAATTTAAATATATATGTAACTTGTTACTGTCAGTGTGATAAATCCGGTTAATATTAATAATTACCACTAAGTATTATTATTAACCGTTCTATTTGGTCCATGTAATTAATAACACTTTAGTAATTACATTACAGTAATTTTCAAATAATTTTCTGTAACATAAATACACAAAAGTTTATCGTTTCTGAGATATAACCTCCTAAAGAATATACGTGTAACGTATATTTTCTTCAATATTTCTGAAACAGTTAAAATAGAGCGTTGAAATTTGATGCAAGTTGCAAGACAAATGATTGTCATTTTAATAAATAACTTTTTATTGACAATTAAAAAAAATGTGAAGCAAAAATTGAAAAGTTCGAATAAAATTGCACAAAAAATGATCTAAGATTAACCGTTTTCGAGATAAGTATTTAGATCGAAAGATTACGTTGTTTTAGAAATTCGAAATTTGATTATTTTGATACTAATGATTCTACTATTAATTAATTTTTTTAATTATATACATAGTTACTTTAAAAGATGATCTTGGTATACACTCAATGCTTATACACTGAGAAAAATGAAATAGTTAAGTCAACAACTTTTTGAATGTCAACTTTTTGTGCGTTGACTTAAATAAAATGGACTTGTTTCAACGGTAATATTCTTAACTAAACATTTTGGAAATTGTTGAAGTAACACTAAGAAAATGTTAAACTATTACGTTTGACTAAACGATGTAAATGTTTTGCCTTAAAATGAAAGTGTTTAATATGTTAAATCAAAAAGTTGAAATTTCAAAATGATCGTAAAGTGCTGTTGCTTTTATATGTCTGTTTTGATTTTTTATTTAACGGATTAAATGTTAAGTCAAGTAAAAGCGATGGTTAATTCCCATATTACTAAGCTATCGAGTTCCAGATGGCGCCCGCTAAAACTTCACGTATATTTACTGCCTGTCCCAGCATAACCTTGTTGTTCGACATTGTTTCTTAAACGGATAAGTTATTCATATTTCGAATGCGTCCGACATTATAAAATTCGATGAGAGGTTTATTCAGCTCCTCTTGTCACCTCAACCAAGGTTGAAGGGTTATCTTACTTTGGCAGTATCGCAAGGGGGTGAACATTTAATTGATGTTTCCCGAAACGATAGTCTGGATTGAATTGACTACGCTTTTATTAGCCGTACTGAAAAATTACTTTAAATATATCAAAAATATAATTTTAATTCCCTAACAGCGTTCAGACAAATAAAATATTTAGCAATTTTAACAATCTAAAGTTCTTGTATCAATCTTCTTGTGCATTAAAACAACAAGAAAGATGTCTTCATTGTATGCTTGCCTCAAACAAAATATTGAGTTGATTCAATCGAAAATATTTAACATTTTTTGACTGTTGGTTCAATGACCACGCGTCATTGCTAATAGGTAAACGAAAAATATTGTTAACTGAACGTGTTTTTGGTTGACTGAATAGTTTATTTTTCTCAGTGTACCGTGAGAACAATAAAAACTCAAATCAAAGATAAACATAAACAGCATAAACCCTTAAACTTGCACAGCATAAAAAATACAAAATCCCTAAACTAAACCTTAACCCTGGAATTTCGAATTCTTGTCTTAGATTAAGGGAGACGGGGAGAATGAGAGCCACTTAAGGAAAAATCAATATATTTTGAAAAATATAAAATGTATTCTCTCAACAATTTTATGATGTTTTGCTATAAGGAAAAATCATTAAAATGACGTAAGCATATCATTCCTGTCATTAACAGAAATTATAATATATTCATTTAAATTAAAAATGGAATTGGCTCTTATTGCCCGCATGTTGGGGTAGTGACAACCTTGAACGAAGACAAACCGACTGCTGCCTAAATAAACTTGTTTTAACAAACAATAACTGCTACAGTTAATACAATAAATAATACACTTTTCTTTTATAACACAACATAAAATGTAAGACTGAAAAAAATACGAAAACAATAATAAAAGTACTTTAACATACTTATTGAAGTATTAGGTACAAAAATCAAATATCCAACTAGTTTACGGTGTTGTTCTATTACGAGTCCTCGGCATCTTCAACTACAAAACATAATATCAGGAATAATAAAAGCCACCTTGGATAATAATAACTTGGCTTTCATTACCCCAGATAGCATTAATATTTTAGGTATGAAAATTAAAAAAAAAAAAAAGAAAACAGATAATCGAGGAACCAAATAATAGAAATATTAACGATCTAATAATATAAAATCAAAACATTGTCCAAAAAATAGTATCTGACTACTTACTTTCTCGATTAAAAATTATAAAAAATAACAACACAAGGCTTAATTTGAAACAAGTGCTCGAGTGTTATTACTACGCCTTGAATTTTGCGATAAATGGATATTCTGTGGGCGAGAAGGGGTATTGCTTTACCAAATTTAATTTTTTTTTTTCGTTTGTTAGTTATACCTAAACCAGGCTGGCTCTTATTGCCCGCAGGCTCTCTTTACCCCCATGCTCCCCTAAATAATAAAGGTGTAGACAATATTAAATTTTTAACTATTATAGAACATTTTAACTTATAAATTAAGTAATAAAACGCTATTAGGTTCTATTTAATGTATCTATGAAGCTAACAAAACCAAGATATTTTTGACTTGTGCTTTTATTACTCTCACGACAGTTGTATAAGATTTATGAGTAACATAGGTACTCATCAATGTGATGAATAGAATTTTAATTTTCCTCTCACTTTTTTAGTTTTCTAATCATTTCTACCAGTATAAAATTTTATTGTGAGCTCTAAGTATTTTAATATACTCGCAAAAAAGTAGGTATTGGCCAGTAAATCTTATTTTTCGTTCAATGTTTAAATTTATTTCTGTCGAATGAAGTGTGCTTAAATAAATGAGCTCTCAAATTTAAAACATCTCATTTTTGCAACAAGAAACATACCTACCTACCTACCCAACGCATTTTTATTTCTGTCTACATTTTTTATATCTAAAAGTTTAGATTGATATTTATTTATCCAAAATTACTTAAAAAAAAAACAAAAAAATATGTGTTAGCTCTTTTCGGACCGAATAAAAGAAGACATATGAAAGTATCTTGTCATTTTAAAATAAATGAAATTCAGGAAGCTTCGGTTTTATGGGACGTTATCGAAACAAAATAGCACAGTTTATTGAACTAAAAATTTATAAAATAAAATTAATATTATCCTTGATCCTAACTTTTCTATATCAAAAATATTTCTAAGCGTAGCCATAGAAATAAAGTTTGCTTCTATTAATTCCGTTTCTTGCATTAAAGTTTTTCAGAAACAACTTACCGACAGATAATTAATTATAAATAGTTGTGTACTACTTTTGCTCCTCAGAAAACTCACCTTGGAATATTATTTATATGCTTAATTAGTATACAAATAACGTGACCTCTTTATAGCTTTGCGTATTAACACCACATAGTTATTTCATACAAGTTTATAATTGAAGAGATTTAAGTATGCACGCGTATCCAACAAGAGGCGCAGAGGTACTGGAAAATGATAAGGTTCCTAACCGAAATCCCGAGCGCAACTTTAAACCGTTTAAAATTACCATGAAGTATTCAACGGGACTATCAAGTTCTAGAAGTGTTGGATTTTTATGGCAGCCATTTTGATGGATAGCAGCCATCATTGTTTAGAATTTTCCCCCGCAGGGGTGACTCCACCCTTCACTCAATCACTTGGGTAGGCAACCCACCCTCCGGCCCCTCCCAGAACTCCGATCTAAAGAGCCTTTTACTGCCATCTATAGGTTATTTGTGAGATTTCTTGACCCCTGCATGTTGAGTTCTGCTTTCTATATACTTAATAGTTTATCACTTTACACCTAGAGGGTATACTTCGCGAGCGGACCGTTTTAAAACTTGTTTCTTTCACATGCGCGCTCTCGAGCTTAAGAAACTCACATGACAAAAAATATTAAACAAATCTATCATTTCTTTCTAATTTAATTACATGTTACTACTAATTTCAATTTGTAAAAAACTATTCAGCCAACATATTCGATTCGATTTAAATCAGATTGTGTTTGTAACAAGACACATTAATATGTTAATCGGTAATTAATGCTAGCAATTAATAATTAAAATTGACAAGCAATTGCCGTTTACTGTCTAGCAATTTTAATCAATGGTTAATCGATGATAATAATAACTCTAATGGGTCCATAATAACTGTAACATGTCCACATAAATTATATCAGCGCACTAAACTAAGCGCGGAATAGGAATGTTAATAGAATTATAGTTTACCTCATATCTTCAGATTGTGGTCAGTTTTGCTTTCAATCAATTTTAATAAGTGAAATCTAATTTCGTTAAACTTTATTGTTAAGAAAACTTTGAGTTCGTTGTATTAAATTGTCTCAAATATTTTTAGAAGCTTATTATAGTACAAATTTGTTAGTGTAAAATAACAGATAGAATCAGACGATCAGAATACAATTACTCCTATATAAATATTAAAGTTCTAAGAATTCATTAAATAATTTTATAAATAGAAATTATTCTTAGTCAACGAAAATGATATTTACTCACTCTCATAGAAAATTGAAATTTTATACAATTAGCAACCATTAAATTGGAAATAACGGCCAGTATCAGTGACAAATTTTTAAATACAGTAAAATATACTTCTGCTTGAAGCTTCTGCCTCAGTAGCACTTAGTTATAGAACAGAATCTAAAAAGTTCTCTTACAGCTACAGTAATGTGAAATTCTGTTACGGTTCACCTTGCTGACAAAATTTAAATGCAATATAAAAATCAAAACTTGAATCAGTTTTTTGTCTGTTGAAAATTACTGTAATAAATTTGGTAACATTTAATACTCTTGTGTAATTCACGTTCCGCTGTATGCGTTGACAGTTTTTCAAGATTGCATTTAATATTGAAGTTGAAATATTAAACATCTATTATTATTATGACATAATAAACGATGCCTTGGAATATTACAGATGTTATGTCCCAAGGTCACAGCTGCAAACTCTGAACCTGTATGCGTGACCTAATTTGAATAATTTTTTAATTAATATTAATATACGATATTAACTTTTCTTTAAATTATTAAAATTGCAAAAATATTTTTCACAAACATTCTGGTAGCGCACACTTAAGTTTAGTTATTTTGCTTTTACCTAAAAAATATACAGGGTGTAATCGATTAAGTAACTTACTAATATTGTAAGCTTCATCAACTAAGGGCCAGTTTACAGAAAATTTAATTGCAATCAAATTTTAATGACGTTGTTAATTTGACAGTTTGCAATGTAATTCTTATGGCAACTTAATCGTGATTAGTTTAATTCGAAATTAAATATTTGATTTGCTTTCTGTAAACCCACCCTTAGAGAATTAATTCTGCAAATATCAATAGAGAGTTTTAGCAATTTTTACGATATGGATAACGTTTACGTTAAATGCTACAAAACTATTAATGCGCATGCTCACAAATATATGAGCAAGCGCGTTACTCTTTTTGCAGCATTTAGCGTAAACGTTATCCATATCGTAAAAATTGCTAAAACTCTGTAATGATCTACATCAAAATTAAAAAAAAGCTAACCTACCACAAGAGCGCATCTTCTCTTGTTTGAAAATCTCCGCTCGCTCTTGAGATATACGTGTGTCTGCGGTATTCACAAACAATAAAAATAATAAAGCTCCAGCAAAATTCACGATCACTCGGTCAATGTCGCCTATAAGTAATTCGGTAATAGAAGAAAATTCTAAATATCCACTTGGGTTGACAACTAAATTAATTAATTATAAGGCAATTTTTATGTGTTTTAATACAGTTGTTAACTGCTGCTCATAAAAGTGTAGCAATTTGTATCAATAAAACAAAGTATTGTAATCTTCGACCATCTACATATTTATTTGGATAATCGACAATAATTACTTCATAATATTCCATACCTCATAAACAAAATAACACATTATGTGATTTAATTTGTTAATTTAATTTATTAATTTAATTTATTAAATGATTGGAAAATCATAGCGCTATTATTAGTTAGTTTGCATTACAACACCGAGTGCCTTGCATACTCAGAAAAGAAAATACATTAAATAGAATCAATGCATTTATTTAATTCTTTGAATGAAATACATGTTAATATGGACGATCTTTCGAAATTTTGTTCGTGTAGTGTGAACGCAATAATAAAGTAATAAAATCATAAATTAAGGGATGATAAATATCGACATGCTTTTTTTCCAATAATACTTTTAGATTGTGACGTCTATTGAATTCATTATTATCTAATTTTTTACTTATTGTAAGGTATGATTATGATTATGATAATTATTACTATTAATAGTATTATTATGTCAGAATTATTTGTGAAAAATCTGAATTTCTATTACTGATAAAGTATTAGAATGTAAATATTTCACTATAATTTTTTTATCCCTTACGTCTCACTAAGAGCTAATCTCCGTATTCTTTCATACGAAAGAAAGTCATAATTGACCTGCCTCAATGTTTATTGTATTATGTCTACGGATTTACTGTTTTAGGTATCATTTATTACAGATGATAATGTACTTCGCTCAGCTGGGGCATTTAAATCACATCCAGTGCTTCTGAAACGTTTTTTGTTACAAGTGAACGTAGATATTTCAGGAGTTATTCTTGATCTTTGCCCCATACGTATATCATAACTTCGCTTCTTTTCTTGTGTATTGATTGTGGTTATAGTAAATGAAACTGATTTGATTACACTCTGTATAATTTGGAAAATGTAAAACTGAAAATTTTAAAACGAATATTCAAAAATACTTTTTAAGCATGCGCAAGCTTTTTTTTGAAACTTCACCTTTTCATTAGTTCATTACAAAAATATAAAATCAACTATGAAAATATATCTTAATTTTAATATCATTTAGCAAAAATAATATATAACTGCCAACTGTCGCTTTTCTTCTTGGGTATTGACAATGGTTACGGTAAGTGAAACTTATTCGATTACACACTGTATGTAGTCCTCGATATGATTTTAATTGTCAAGGATTACACAATACTCTTCTCTGTTTTTTGTGGATGTTTTTTCACTCGCATGGTTTTATAACTTCATATCTTATATTCTTGGAACTGTTAAATAATATACCGAGTGTTTCCAACCAAACGTACCTGCTCTTTTTTTCAGAAATATATAATTACAGGAGGTTGTCTAACAAATTTTATAGCCATATATTTATTTTTATGAGTCAACGTGAAGTAGATGCAACAGAGATCAACCTTAAAAGTTAAAATGCGAATATAGTCGAATTTAGGTATCATTGAATAGGTTTTTAAGAAAGAAGCGAATTTTATTTAGACAGATTTTTAATATTACAGTTTTTAAAAAAATCTAAAATGTGTAAAATCATAACAAACTGTGTGATCGTAATCCTATGTATTTCATTTTATTTGTGACGTTTCAACACCTTGAAAATAATAATTAAACATTGGTAATCAAAAGACAATTTAGTTTCAAACACATTTTTTTTCTCAATGAGGCAATGAATCAAAACAATTTCAAACTTTTAAATTCAGCGAATCACACAACAAAACTACAAATCGTAATTATCTGTACATCGTACTGTGTTACGATCCTACGAAACGAACGCTCATAGTAAATCAAACGTAGACCATCTAAATTAGTACTGAAATATCAAAAGGGAAATTTTCATTGTTATATCCTGGTTTTCTACAATTAATTGGTCACACAGAAGTAGAATTTAAAGCTTTCTTCCTTTTGCTACTTAATGGCGTATACAGGGTGAATCACGGTTCTTTATCTTTAAAATAACTTTCTTATTTTGGAGGATAGAGCAAAAAGTCTTTGAGACAATTTATATTGAATGTTAAGGTCTACAAATACTTAGAACTCCTTTCCCCTCGATCTTAAGTTGTATTGACACGGCCATGCCTTCATCAGATTTTTTTTTTAAATAGCGTGATGTTCTTTTTATAACAAATTTTAATAGATATTTAAAATCTGCGATTATCTGTGTAAATGGTTACACCTATAGAAAACAAAAATTTCGAGAAAAATATATTAATCAATTAATGTCGTTAAGGACAAAAATATATGTATTAAATCATTACTAATTGATAGATTTATATGACTCATTTGCTACTGTTTGTAGGATTGCACATTTTACTATTTTGTCCATATTTTATTTTGTTTTGAAAAGTTCCTGCAACATTCTTCTCTCTATAAAGTAAAACCACACAAGGTTTAGCAAATGTTTTATTTTATAATGTTAGGTAGCTGTTTTCTGTCGCTGCCTTCCTCCAAATTTTCCGGAAACAATCGATACATTACCTAAAGAATTGTTAGCTTAATATTCTTTTTACACTGCAATAGATAATTTCGACAAAAAGTATGTTGTCATTGAAAAACCAAAAACCAATAGAAATATCCAGATGGATTAACACAATATATATTATTATGAAATATATTATTTATTAATAGAATGAGTGAAATAAATGTGGAGCATCTCAGTGTCATAAAGTTCCTGACAAGAGAAGACAATGGCCCAAAAATTATCTATGAAAGAATGGTTGGTGTGTAGGGAAGATGCACCATCTTATTTTCAAGTTAAATTTTGATTTATACTTTTTCGATGGACGAGGTATTCAATTAACGATAACCCATAGTTCGGACGACCCGTGGAAGCTCGAACTAAAGGGATGCAATATCGGCGCATAAAGTTCTCTAGTATTGTCAACGAAGTCTGTATATGCCAAACAAGTGCCCTGAAAATTTACATTGATGATTTGGGTATGAAGAATTTGGTATCCTTACACCTGAGCAAAAACTGGTCAGAAAAGAAATTCCTCAAGAAAATTTGGCTCTCCCACTAAACAGGAATCAATGGAATGGGTTCTCTACCAAGAAAAAGTCAAAACACAATGGCAACTGTTTTCTGGATGCTGAAGGAGTTTTGTTTATTGAGTATATGTTGTAGGGACGTAACATAAATGAAAAAACCTATGGAAAAACAATTCAAAATTTAAAAACTGCTCTGGAGAAAAGACGCCCACATTTTTTTTCGCAAAAAAACTTGTTACTGTGGGTTCATCAGGCAAACAAAGTCCAGCAGATAATCAATGATTCTGGGTTCACTGAATTAGGGCATCCACCTTATAACCCTTATCTAGCTCCGCCAGATTCATTTTTATTCAGAAACTCTAAAAGATACTATTGAATTATCCATGAGATTTGTGACGGTTTAAAATAATTTTGAAGTTGAACGAAATGCCAAAGGTCACAAAAACAACTACGTCGTGAAACGTATTATATTTTCTTCGGTGTACAAGAACTAAATGTTTGTGGATAACATGTTTCGGTTAAAACTTAACCATTCTCAAATCTAGAATATAAGAATTTGCGCTTAACTAAGGAAAAACATTAAATAAATTGAATCAAACCTTTAACAAAGAAGTTACTTAGCACGTGGCCATTTTAAAGTGAAATGACAGTCGAACGCTGCAAGAACTTAACCTACGGCGAACAAAAGTCCCTAACAAATACCAACTTAAGGGTCACAATTATAAAGGCTGATGGCGCGTAAATTTGAATACCAACTTATGGGTAACATTGAATGGAAATACAAATTTATGACAAAATTCTGAAAGCTGAAGGCAGGTTAAAGGCAAAAATTTGAAAGCTGAAGGCAAGTTAAATATAAATACCACTTAAGGGTAAAAATCGATTTGAAAGCAGATGGCAGCAAACAATTAAATATTTAACTAAATGGAAAAGTTACAATTTTAAAAATACAAATATTGTAAAAATCACTTTAACAGCTGATAGGCAAACAAGTTACTAGTCGATTAAAAACGCAACTATGAATGATTCCAATTTATAGATTCGAAAAAGTTGAAATGTAGGATTCGACGATATTGAGTTTTAGGCCTTTCTGAAGTTGGTGAAGTAATTTTACATTAAAGATTGGGTCTGGATAATGTCCTGAATCTAAAAGATGAAGAGCAAAATTAGAATCTGTTTTTCCTATCTAGCAGACGAAAAGTGTTCCTTAACACGAGTGGCCAAGTTTTGACCAGTCTGACCGATCTAAATTGATTTGAAGTTGATTTTGTTCATATAGGGTATCTCATCTTTAGAATTCATCAGAATAGAGATAAGGTTATAATCATTAGAATAGGTGACTTGTACCCCTTCCAACTTATTAAGGATTTTCTTTAGTTTTTCTGAAATGACACCCACATAGGGTATAGAAGCATATCTGAAATTACGTTCTAAAGAAACGTCTGCCAGAGTGGGAAAAACAGCTTTGTTAATTAAACGGTTACGAATTTTATGAAAAAGACGGTAGATGACGTCAATGGGGAAGCCATTATTATGAGCCATTTGGCAAATAATCTTGATCTCCCCAGCGAAGTCCTCTCTCGACATTGGAATAGAAAAAGCTCTGTAAAAAAATGCCGAAAAGGCTGACATTTTATGTCGATAAGAATGATTTGAAGTGAAGCTAATGGTAGCGTCAGTATTAATAGGTTTTCTATAGATGCTAAACGACAAAGAAGAATTGATTCTTTTAATTGACACATCCAGAAAGTTAATACTATTGTTCTTTTCTAATTCTAAAGTGAACTTAATATTATTATGAAAGGTATTAAAAAGGTTAAGTAATTCATAGGCAAGATTAGTGTCTCCCTCCAGAACGACCAAAATGTCATCAACGTAACGAGCGAAGAATTTAATTTTATGTGACAGGAAATGTCCAGAGTTTAAAAATTTTGATTCTAAGTTGTTCATGAAGACGTCAGCTAATAAAGGACTCAAGTTACAACCCATGGACAGACCATCTGATTGTGAATAAAATTTATTATTGAATTGACAAAAGTTATCTTTTAAACTGATTCTTAAAAGTTCAGTAACGCAATGAACATCTTCATCGGATAAGTTAGAGTTCGTAAGTAACTCTTCCACCAAGTTCAGACATTCTGTGACCGGTATCGACGTGAAAAGATTAGTGACATCAAGAGAAATAAGAATGCAATTTTCAGATATTTCGCAACAATTAAGTTTCGATACTAATTCGGCCGAATTTTGTACCGTGTAGGAATGAGTTAAAGTTAAGTGATTCCTTAAGATGTCATCTAAAAAGCAAGCCAATTTATGGGCAGGTGAATTAATGTAACTGACGACAGGTCTGATGGGTACGTTGGTTTTGTGTATCTTAGGTAACTCATATAATCGAGGTGTTAGTGGATTCATAGAAAGAATTTGTCTGTTTTTGATTAAAGAGCTATCTCTAAAACTGAAAATCAAAGATCTAAGAGAGTTGTTAAATTTTGGACCTGGATCGCCATTAAGCAGAGCAAAATTACTACTGTTCAAAAAGTCATCAACTTTTTGAACATAGTCAGTCCTCTCCATAATGACCATGCAGGAACCTTTGTCTGCCTTACTAAGAATAAGGTTATTTTCTTTCAGTTTAGATTTAAGAGATTTAAGAATAAATGAATGCTTAGATGATTTCATACGTTGGTTAGCTGAATTTAAAATATCTGAACATCTGAACCTTCTGAACCGTCTGAACCATCTGAACCGTCGAAAAATTCGAATTTTTCGATGATAGCTTCGGTATTAATGTAAAAGATTTCTCAGAGGAAACCGTTTAGCTTCTGATGAAGCTCTTAAAGAATCTGTCGAACAATATTTTGCAGAGTTTCCCAAGGAATATTTTCCTAAGTGTATGGGGCAATTGGAAAAAGACGGAAAAGTGAAATTAATTTTTTTTCACGGCTAGGTAAATAACATAAAAATAGCCCTCGTATTTCTGTTATTATTTGAAGTAACTATCAAATTCTTATACTGCGACTTTGTATAAAATACATTTTTGTAAGTATAATGTTTGCCTTTAAAATTGCGTTTTAAAAGTATTACCCATCTTAGTAGCTTTTCTGGCTTTTACTATGAATAACTTAGTTGTGATTAATTAAATCAATATGCCTGTTTTATTGAATTGATTTAATTAATAACGTGAGAATTTTATGTTAGGAATTGCTTAAAATCGAAAACGTGAAACAATATTGTTATTGATTTGTTCTTTATTGGTCTCAACCCTGAGGCATTAGTACTACATTCAATTACACGAATGCAAAATTTAGCTCGTGAAAATTTACGTTGGCGCGGTCTGAATCCGGGTATCTGGTAATGGAGCGGCGGCGTGCACCAACATAGAATTTATCTATTTCCGGCCGGTACTTCGACGCAGATTGTTTTAGCCCGATTAAAATTCCTACCGCACGCTATCGGACCACCCCTCGCAAAGCTTTGTCCTGTGCCCGCGCGCCCCCGCTCTTCCCGGTAAGCTCGCCCGTTTGCATTTTCATGAAGTTACACTGGTACTATCGATTTCAACCCAGCATTGATGAATTGTTTTCATCATGTGCGATTACGCCGGCCGATTTCAATTGCCTTTTCAATGGTCCCTCGATATGCAACGCAGTAAATCACGAGGACACTATCAAACGCTCTGATAGGTGCAATGGCTTGTCCGTTTTAGTGTCACATTATTACATAATTGCAATAGACAAGTCCTTGCTGTAGCAGCTATTGATGATCGACACATCAAACTATTGATTTGTAGGTGACCAAACTTAATTTTTATAATTTCTAAATTTCTCCTCGAGAATTTGAAGAAATAATTTATATTTAGCCTATAAAAAATTAAGTGGAAATCAATAACTGTTTCATATAAGTGGAACACATTCTTATTTCTATCTTCGTCGATATTAGCGGTAACCTGAAGCGACTACTCGATTAGAAGTAACTGTCGTACCGGCTGAATAATGCAAACTAGCAAAAAGTTCAATGGTTTACCGTCAGGAACGCTCGCGTCGGATGAACTAATCCGAGAACCGCTATTTTTAAATAAACACGACCGTAGATTTAAATGTATATCTCCTTTTAGGAAATTTATTTCTTAAAGGAATTCTCATAATCTGGAAGTCATTTAAAATATGATTAACATAAATACATGAAATATTTCTGTATATTTTGAGATATATATGGTCTATCCCAAAAGTTTGTGAACACAAAACACCACATACCTTACCGTTTTCTGAAAATAAATTTTGCTATTAGAAACATAAAGCAAGTTTCCTGATAGGTATTTTCAAAACTCTTGTGTAGTTTGTTTTCAGATTTCGAGGTGTCAAATCTGATCGCTTTTAAAGGTAAATATTAATATGAACACAAAGGAGATTGAAATTATTAGCAATTATCGTTTTTCCTGTGCATGCCGAGTGTGTGTATTCTCATAAATTCTAGCAAATAATTAAAGTTTAAATGTAGAAAACCATGAATATTAAGGGTATGCATAGTATTTAATAAAACAAAATTTACACGTCAGCTATGGATTATTAACAATAGCAATTTTTACAAAATTTCAAAATAGGCTTTGGAATCATCAGCTTGCTTTTTATCAAAGGTGTGTTGTCATTGCGTGAGTAATTGTTGAGATGAAGCATATTAAATTATTAATGATGCCCGAAATGTCATAGGCGAATTTTATTCAGAACAAGGATGTTTTAACTACAAATCATTTTCTACGAACTCGCATTATTAAACGTACAGAGTGTGCCAAAAATGTTGTATGACAACTAGGACAGCGTCGGAGCTATAAAAAAGAAAACAGAAAAACAGTTTAATGAAGAATGTGGTTGGAAATTTGTCAACATCATTGAAAGAACTGGCTCGCAAATATAATAGTAGTGAAAAATATGTTCGGATAATTTTAAAGGAAAGAAATGTCAAATTAACGAATATATTTCCGCACCTAAGTACCTATATCGAAAGGCAGCTAGTAACGCTGGGAAGATGCTCTGCTAATTTTGTGAAAATGAGTTTCAACCATCAGAAAGCAATGACATTTTGCTAGATAATGAGAGCTACTTTACATTTGATGGTAGCAAAACTGCTAATGACAAGTATTGCTACTGCACAGAAGGCGAAAATATTGATTCAGATGTAATGTTAGAAATTTCAGAAGGAAATCTTTGTGTGGTTGGTAATTTCTCCAAAAGGTCGAACATCATCTTGTATTTGTAAATTCTATTACGCCCGAGTATACACTACACTACTGCGACTACAACAGTTCTTAATGAAATTGGTATAACTTCTATAAACAAAGACACAGACGTGTCAAATGTGCCACAATTACGGCCAATGGAATGGTTTTGGATGTACTTCAAACGAAATGTTTAAGCTGATGGTTGGGAAGCTCGAACAAGTACTGCATTGATTGACAGAATTAAATTTTCCCACAGAAATTTGTGTCCCTGCATTTTTCAGGGGTGGAGAACCATTATGCATCCATTGCATACACACAAAAAAATCTGGAGTTAATTCTAACACTTTTTCAACCCCTTTTCGGTGTTCCTACGCATTCAACCGTTTTGGTGTTAGGACTTTAACTTTAGAAAGTGTTAACGTTCTCTTCAAAAGTGGTATTTTAATCCTTGCGGTGATTATTTCTGTCTTTCAAGGAGTTAATATTGTCCAGAAAAAGAGAGAGACTTAATTTCTGAGGGAATAGTTTGTATCCCTAAAGGAGTTAGTATTATCCAGAAAGTGTCATGCATTTCTATCCGTAAGAGAACTAGTAATTATCCAGAAAATGAAAGAATCTCTACCGTTGGGGCAGTCACTTGTGTCTTAACTTGTATTTTAAGTACTCCAAAGACAGGAATGTACTCTTTTCAATATTGTATCTGTTACAGAGATTTCCTTATAAAAAGTGAGCAAATAAAAATCAGATTAGAGTAGGCGGTGCAAAGAAAATGTATGTCTGTGATTAACTGAATTAATTAATGTAACACATTCATGGACTGTCAAATTTGTTGACTTTTCATTTAATCACAGACATACATTTTCTTTGCACCGCCTGCTCTAATCTGATTTTTATTTGCTCACAGGTTACTTATTATACTTATAACGAGCATCTAAATAAAAACCTAGTCAAGTGGGTTGTGATCGAGAATTTTTCCATTGCATTTACAAAGCAGAACTACTAAATGTAGCCTACTTGACGAGGTTTTTATTTAGACACGAGTCACCTCAAACTTTATGAAATAAGTGTTACATATTCAGGTATTTGGTTATTATTTTTGAACTATTTGTAACAACCAATAAAGTATCAAATAAAAACCGTCTTTTGTCTCTTGTTCTTCTGTGCGGAAATAATTGAACTCCTTATTGCGGGAGGAATTGGAATATAGATATCCATGAGGCCTTGCCAATATCCCCGGTAAATAAGGCTTTTGTTATATATGGTGTCATTTGTTATTATATCACTATTTTTAACCCACTTGTTGTTGCTATTATATTTACGCAAATAAAATGACGGTTGCATTGTAAAACAAGCATTCACCACAGTTGATAAGCATATACTAGTCATAACTTGTAATGAGAACGTCAATCCCCTTCCCTCATACAGCAGAATTTACCAATAGACGAAAAGTAAATAAGTGTGAACTAACACCCTTAGGATGACACTTTTACTTTTTTGGGTTAAATACGGTGATGAGTTTCACCAATGCAAATAGAATATTTTACTATTTAGTGTAACGTATTTCCTACTTATTGAATTAACGAATTATGGATATCTTTACTGGACGGTGTTAAACAGGAGATAAAGCTTATCCTTGTTGAAGTAAAATTATTACACCTTCTTTTTAACACTTATTTTCAGACGCATTTTAATCAGGAAAAGATTACAATATCACTAAATTTGATGAGCTTTACAACTTTTCAGGTAAAACTCTATCCGTATTTTTAACATCGATTAGGAGGATAACACTTTATTCCAAACATTTTTATATGTGTAGATTCTTGTTTTGTTTCTGGGTCTCAAAAATGCACCCAAGTTTCATCGAGAGGGATAATTTATGAAAATAGGTTTGGACTGGCGTCTAAAGAGGCTAGGCTTTTCGCTGAAATTTTCCTGTGGCACAATTTTCGATCTGACGTTAACTGCCTTGGAACTGAAACTGCTTTGAGCAAAATTTGACTTGGAAATATGATGATTATTCTCTTATGGATATTTTTAGGAGTAGTCCCTTTTTTAGTCAAAAATTCTATTACATCACATTTTTAACTTTTTAACTCAATTTCGCTAATTTTATGATCAAATGAATTGAATTGGTACACAGATGTGTCAAGAACTTGTCAATTCATAACTGTTAAAACTCAACAACGTAGCTGTTTTGTTTCATGACTAGGTAGATAATTATCGTGTATTTGGATATAATAACTACTGATATTATTTTCTATTCGAAAGAGTTTATGACAATAAGCAAAACTTGATTTATTTCAGTAATGCTTTGCTCTCTTAGATAAATACGATTTTAGTTACTGTTTTAGTTAGTTATCCTCATTTTTTTAAGTTATTGTCTTTCTTTACGAAATACTGTATCGGGCCCTCTTTGCACTGTGATTAAAGTGGCAGAGAAGGACACGACCGCTGACGTCCAGCGTTCTGACGTCTATAATGTAGGGCCCTCTTAACAACCCTATCATAAAAGAAAGTTCATTGAAAATGAAATCAAATAGACAAGATAAATTATAGCTGGCCACTTTAATACTTACTATGGCATCGATAATTTTTATTCAAAGGCTATAAAAACAAATTAGGAATTGAAGAAGTATACTCCATCGTATCAGAGAAATTAGTAGTAAGTTCATGAAATTTGTGTCTATATACTGGGTGTCCGGTAAAGAATGGGCCATACTTCAAGGGTGGCTTCTTTGGATCAAAATAAATCGATTTAGATCAATTTATCTTAGTACAATTTTGCTTCATTAAAATGTTATGGCCTTTCAAAGATAATTTTTTTATATCAATATTTTAGCAAAACTCGCTCATTTTTGGAAACATTTAATTGTAATTTGGTATTTAGAGGTTCCTTGTACTGCTGAATCTGAATATCTGCTTATTTTTAACGTAACGTATAGAGGGCGCTCTAGAGACCCTGACATCCTCTTGTTTATTGTCGTACTTTTTTGTATGTGAATATTTTTAAAATATGTTTCGTTTTTTTGAAACGACATTTAATTTACTTTAAAAAAGGTATACTTGTCACATGTCGCTAAAGTACACCAGTTTTGAGAAAAATGGCTTTGAAGGTGAAAATGTTGAATACTTTCTACACCAGTAACGCTACTGCAGGATGAAAAGACAATTACCTAAAGTTGCACTACTTCGTAATTTACTTAAAATTGAAAAAATTTTACAATTCCACATTTAAATCAACGATACATTACGTAAAAAATTCTTATTATGTTTGCTATGGCCGCGTATTTCACTCATAGTTTAACTTTCAACTCCAGATTACTCCCATAGTAACAATTATAAAAACAGTTGTTCCCATGGAAATAAAGTGAAGATTAAAGTTCAACTGTAACTGAAATACGGGTCTATGTGCCTAATTCAATGTAGACCTAAAACAGTAATATTCAGCATTATCATATTCAAAGCCATTTTTCTCAAAACTGGTATACTTTAGCGACATGTAACAAGTATACCTTTTTTAAAGCAAATTAAAAGTTCTTTCAAGAAAATGAATATAATTTTAAAAATATTCACGTTAAAAAAAAGTACAGCAATAAACAAAGGAATATCAGGATCTCGAGAGCGCCCCCTATATATTACGTTAAAAATAGGAAGATATTCAGATTCAGTAGTACAAGAAACCTTTAAATACCAAATTACAATTAAATATCTCTAAAAATGAACGAGTTTTGCTAAAATATTGAAATAAAAAAGTTATCTTTGAAAGGCCATAACTTTTTAATGAAGCAAAATTGTACTAAGATAAATTGGTCTATATCGACTTGTTTTGACCCAAAGAAGCCACCCTTGAAGTATGGCCCATTCTTTACCGGACACCCGGTATAATATAGATTGCACAACGATGACAATTTTTTAACATGTCATTCTAATGACATTCACCTTTATAAGATAAATCCTAAAATATACACGGCAAATTATTGTATACGGAAAGCACAAGTGATCAAAGTAATTTTACCTCTTTACCACCAATTTCAGGCACAAGTTTTATTTTTAAAGCCCAGTAAAGGTAAAAATACTTTGATCACTCGTTACCATGCTTAACAAATTTAATTTCATACAAGATTAATTTATTGCAAAGAGTTTTATTATATCTTATGATCATTTCATTAAGATTTCTTTTCAAACCTTTTACTAATTAAAATCAGTTTCTCGCTAATTAAGAAAGTACCCTAAAAACGAAAACGCAACGAAAGAATGATTAAAGCGAAAACTAATTAAATTACTTTTTTTAATATACGTGTAAGAACAAATTACACCCCAAAGTAATTTATGGTATCCTTTATATAGGGAATGTTATCCTATTATGGCGCAGTATAGAACAATACAGGGCTTGTGAATATTAATTGGCGTTAAGCGCAGACAGGTTGGTGCCACCCTAACCGCGAAAACCGGGACATTTACACCTCATGCATTAATGTCTAAGCTGCGCGCCCCATTCCACTACCCCTCTGATGAACCATTGCTCCCAAAAACACACCCTGGAGCGACAACTTCTTTGATTAAATTAAAAGTTGGACCCCAGAGCGATTCAGCTTCCATTTACATGTAAATCTCATTTAACCAATTACAACTTGTATATAAAATCGTCTCTGTATTTAGATTTCTGTTTAGCGAAAGCTTTGCCGAAGTCATATATTAAGTTATTTACAAACATAAATTTAAATTGTGTACATACGTTTTTAAAAACTGATTCACAATGGTGTCTTATTTTTCTGAAATAAGAGAATAATTTTTAATACTAATAAAAAAAATTAGTTAAACTAGAGCAGTAACGCCCTTTTTCAAATTTTTGTTTATTAAGAGCCACATAACATGATATTAATTTCATTCATAAAATGGAAGTCAAGACAAAACCCTTAACATTAGAAACCAACTACAAAAATCAATAGTAGGTATGTAGTTAAATAGGAATATCGATATGGTGGAAAAAGAAACCAAATAAGAAGGAAGCGCAAGAGAAACTTGATGGGTGGAAATGAAGCTTTAAAAATAAAGCTCGAAGGGTGTACAAAAGGATGAAATAAATAAATCCGAGAAAAAAAGGAAGAGAAAGTATGATGACACTATTGGAGAAAGATGAACAGACATTTGGAAGATGTTGATAGCAAATCTGCCAAGGAAGTCGAACCAGGAGGGTTCTCCTCCTGGTAAGTTGTAAAGAATATTTTCTCCCGGATAATTTATGCGTACTAAGAGCAAGTATTTAAGAAAATAGCACAGCAACGCTTGCATACGATGCATAAATACGGCCAATGCCGGAAAGATAAAGAAGAAAATAAGCGCCATAGAAATGAGATTTCTGAGGAGAATGGAAAACAAAAGAAAAATCAATAAAATAGTTAGTTATTCCTGTTCTATTTTTTCCTCTAAGATGGTATGAGCATGTGAAAAGAATGACGAAGTTATTTACCTGAAACCTGAACCTGAAAAAAGAAAACAAGAGGGTAGCTGGAAAAAGTGGAAATCGCAGCAGTGAAAAGAGTGAAATGTGAAGAAAGCAAAGAAGCCACTCGGGACAGAAGGAGATGGAAAGAAAGAAGGAAAGGATCAACCAAAAACAGCTCAACTCTCCCAAATGTCCTACAGTGTTATGTGGTGATAGGTCCGAGGATTAAGTAAGTAACTAAGCAGGTCAATAAAAACAAAAAGAAATTATTCTAAAAAATGTGACTGTGCTACGCGACAAAGTAAACTAAAAAAATAAACTTCAGGCGAATATTTGACCTAATACAATTACCAAAATTTATTATATAGTTGTAGAGGATGCAATCAGTTAAGTTTTACATACTATAACCACCATTATTACACAAGAAAAGAAGCAAAGTTATTACTAAAGCCCGGATTTTTAGGCACTTAAAAAACTGAATTAGGTAGGCAAATAGGCAGTTAATATCTAAGAAATGGACGCACTTTTAGGCAGTCTAAAAAAATTTAGGCGTTTCATAATTTCTCCTCTTTCGTCGTTTTATAATAAAAAAAGTAATATTAATGCTTATTTCAGTTACTTGGTCATTTATTAAGATATCGAATGGAGGCCCTTAGGGGCTGTACAAGTGTATCAAACACATAATTCGCCGTAAAGAATGTATTGTAAAAACACGCTTTAAATAGGGACCCAAAATCGACGTTTAAGTAAAAAAATCCAGACAGTACCTAAGATGGTTTCCTTCCTGATAGAGTAATTCGAGTACCCCTTTACAGCTTTCTCTTTTAGGGTTTTTCTATTTTTCTATGGAGCTCTAGGCGAAGGGTCTACTTTTCATACACTATCAAATCACCCATACCAGGAATATTTAAATTGAAATACCCATTCGCAATAAGGGGCCGATGATAAAGTTAAAGAAGAAACAAAAATGACAATTTCTAAATTTCAACAAAGATATAAAAATAAAATAAAGGATTCCGCGAACATTATTTATAAAAATTACATGAATGTGAATGCTAAAATTGGAAAAGCAACCGTTCGCGAAAATGATTCGATGAACATCAATTAATTTTTTGAATCTTCTCTTCCTGCGGAACTGCTTAAATTTTCAAAGCCCGAGCCCCTTTGTAATTTGCGGCTGCGAGTTGGAGACATCTGTGCGAGTCCCCCTTTCGGTCCCACTCATTTAAGTCACTGGAGTGACTTAAGTTGATTGAGAATGTTTTTGGACTTCGCCACCTTGTGTGAGTGAAGTTCTCAATCCCTCAGTGTCTTTATCGCGTAGCTTATTTATGTTAACGTATCGTAATGGCTACTTATCGTAAGAAGAGTCAATATTTTGGCTAAAGCTTGTCGCTTGAGCCCCTTATCGCCTAAGATTGTTTGTACTAACAATTAAAGCGTGAAATTCTTTCGTGAATGATCTTTTTGGCAAGCAAATACGTATTTCCACGCACAGAAAAAACAATTCATAAAAGTTAATTACACAATAATTACCCAGGCATCAAATAGGCAACAAAAATTTTTGTAGGCGCTTAAGCTATAAAACTAAGCAAATACTTAAAATAGTATAAAAATAGGCACTTAGGCACGAAAAAATATGCATCTCATACTAATTAAAATTGTAATCTAAATGTTTAAAATTTAATTGCCTATGTTTTTTGTTAAATAAAATTTTAGGCAATTGCCTAAAAATTCGGGCTTTAGTTATGACATACGTTTGGGACAAAGGTCAATAATAACTCCGGAAATATACCGGGTGGAAAGTTTCAAACCCGAACATAGGAAACTTGCATTGACAAGTACGTTTATGGAGATTGCTGCTCGACATTTAAAGATACAAAAATGGTTATGGTCTTAAAGGAAAGAGAAAATTATGACCATTAATTACCATACTAAGATTTTTGCTAAATGTTAATAATTTCGTGAAAATAAAATTTTTAAATTTCATCTGAAAAATCTAGTTACCAATATGTCATGTTTGAAAGATTTAATTATTTTCTATTGATTGAAAATAATTTCTCCCTCACCCAAAATGTATCATAAATAATTACACACAAGGAAGGACTTTTATTTTAGAAATCTTTTACAGTGATGTTGGGCTTCGGATAGAGAAATTTATTTTCCGTGAAATTCAAGACATGAAAAGTTTTCTCTATCGATTAGGATATTGTTTATTGCAAAACGGTGTCTTATTTGAATACCTGCTGTAAAATGTATTGTATTAAGAACGTTTAATAAAGTTTCAATGTGTAAATTATTCATCATACATTTTGAGTGACGGAGTGACGTGTAAATTATTTTCAATTAATAAAAAATAATTGAAGGTTTCAAATCTGACATACCAAGGAAACTAAATTTTTCAGATGAAATTTGAAAATTTAATTTTCATGAAATTATTAACATTTAACAATAATTTTTGCAAGATAATATTGATCATAATTTTCTCTCTTTTAAGCCTATTATCATTTTTGTACGTTTAAACGGCTAGCAGCAATCTCCATAAACAATGCAAGTTTCCTATGTTCGGGTTTGAAACTTTCCACCCGGTATACGTTTAACTTTTACAGAAAATGTTTGAGAAGCATTGGCTTTAATTTAAATGCTCCGCCTGAGCGAAGTTTACTATTATGCGCAATAAATGATAGGACAGTAAACTCGCAGACGCGATACAATAAACGTTGAAACGTTCCGAAAGATCGCGCAGATTAACATGTATTCAGTCAGAGAAATAAACAAATTCACTTGTTTGATTGTATTTCATGCATTTTCACTTACAATTAGTGTTGTAATGCAAACTAACGAATAATACCTTTTATTTATTTTTTCAATCATTTAACAAACTAAATCACACGGTGTGTTATTTATTTACAAAGTATGGAATATCTTGATGTAATTGTTGTCGATTATCTAATGAAACAGATGTTCGAAGATTTCGTTACCGAATTATATTGCGGGCGACATTGACCCAGTGCCTGTGACATTTGCAGAATTTATCGCTTTACGATGTATTTATTACAACCGCAGGACGAACGAGCAAAGGTTTTCAAACAAAAGGCGATGCGCTCTTGCGGTAAGTCAGTTTTCTTTTACTTTTAAGCAAGACCATTGATATTTGCAGAACTTATTCGGTTATATCCATTACAGATAAGCTGAAAATGACACTGTTCTTGGAATAACGTGACGTAGATATGGGCCTTTGTATCAATTCGCAGAAAAAACTGCGTTCACAGTTCACATTTTGACGCTGCATAGATATTAATTAGTTTTATTTAATTCACCGTTTCTCACACAGCTTTTATACATGAAAATATTTTCAAAATATTATACCTATTCAATTTTTTAACTAGTTGTCATAAATAATGTAAATCTAATTATGATTATTCGAAAGATCATCAAACTACACTTAGAAATACCTTTGAAATAATTACTTCAGGTAAATACCGTTACCTATAAGGATTTTTGTTAAACCAAAATTAAGCAGTAGAATTAAAATGTTCTGAAATGATTATTTCGTAACCGTGATAATTTAAATGAAAATATAAAAATGTTTGTATATACCTAGCTTACCTGCTAGTGATATTCATGATAAATTAGTACTGGCAATACCTCACATGGAACCGCACGTAAAGATATTAGGGAAAACAGGGAAAATTCTGGCCGTAAATATCATTATGTGACGCAAACAGTAATTGACAAAATATATACGTATTTCATGAAATTATACGGATACGTCATTCAAACATGATTAATGTGTGAAATATATTTTTAAAAATAGGCATTTGTCTTCCACGTTCACACAAAACATATGTGTGCGTGGCTGAAATTTCTCGAATGCCCACCCGCCGCAATATTTCAGCGTTCACTGTGTGTGATTAAAAGCTGACGTAACGACCACTCTCCTCTTTCAGCGGAATTAGATCGTGCGGTAGATTTAAAGATGTAGGATTGATCATGCAAAATGCATCTTAGCAGAATCTAATACGAACTTTAAACTAATTGCATCCACCCACAAGTACGGGGTTCGAGACTGCGACACACGATTTGTCAAGCTGAAAGGTTCCGCACACATGCAATTCGTTAACCGCAGCCAGCCAACGTGACGCCGCCATGAAGCTAGCTTTTTGCGAAACCGACATTTTTTACCTCAGACATGTTTTGATGTACTCGTTGCTTTTGTTTTTTAATGTCACAGATTTATGAGTTAGCTCTGAGACAGAAATGCTTACCAAGTGAATGTGCAAATGAGTTTTGACGCGCAATTTTATTTTTGCTCATTTGCATGTTATACGCTCGATTCCACTGTGACTTATGTAAACACGAAAATCGTCAGATGTGCATTTTATTTCCACTCATATACATGAATGTCTATCTTCATGTATATATTTAACATGTAGGCCTTAATATCCTGTTGATCTCGATAATATAGGCATTTCGTGCTGACGTTTATCAATATCAAAATTTACTTATATTTTCAATGCTTGCTTACATCCTCCTTTACATGTAACGAGTGTTTCTTTAAATTTGGTGTCGGAGCTAGCGGTGACAAGGTGTTTATTGTACGTCTATGGCTTATGTAAACACAACACAATTGTTGAAACTTCTGTCATCAAATTGTTTTTTTTTCGAATAAAATGGTTTTCTCGCAATAATAGAAAATTTTCATGATTAGAGTAATAGTTCCATAACGACCACCGAGTTGATGGTGAGTGGCAGTATTAAATTCAAATTTGTTTTGAAGAATTCCGCCAACAATTTCCCGATGAACTGTTGACATACAATACTTTCCATCACAGTTTAATCCACTACATTCAACTCCTTCGTGACAATAGATTTTCGTTGTAAAAAGGATAGTGGTTCTCCTAAAAAGAGGACAGAGGAGGTAATTGAAAACGTGAGGCAAATTATGAAAGACTTACCACAAACTTTTGTGCGTCGACTGTCATAACAAGTTCAACTGTCAATCACTACTTACCACAACATAAAAAAAGGACATTCACCACTTGTCTTCCTTACCGTCTGCAAACATTACAGCAAATCCTTGAAGCTGATTATCACGCACTTATGAAATATCGTCATCGGTTTCTAAACACTTTGAATGAAAACTTATTAGACCTAAGCTTCTTTATGGATAGACCAGTGTCTGCTAAACTTTTTTATGATACTACGGCACACTGGGAAATGAGAATTTATTTTGGGGCGCTCCAAATAAAATTAAAGTTAGGAGCGTGGGCGGCTATTTCAAGACGCAAGATTATAGGGCCAATTTTTTTTTACAGTATAAGTAGTACAAAAATTTTCTTTTTAAATAAGAAACTTGACTGCAGCAAGATATCGAGAGGAGATGTTACAGCTTCATGACGATGAAATTGTGGACGGATATTTTCAATAAATCATGCCATTGCATACACTACATATGAGACCTTAAATACTGGGTCCGGCAATAGGAATGAACGGTTTTTAATAGGTCACCGTAAGGAGATAAAGATTATACAGTGCCGGGCAAAATTATAACCGCACTTACAGTTTTATCCCACCAAAAAGGTACATTTTTCAAATTTTCTCTCCATTTTTTATTTATTTTTGTAGTTGTGTTTGTTAACGTTGGGATGATAAGATCTCTTAAGAAATGTTTTCAATAAAAAAATTCCCAGCTAAATTCTCCCAACATAAGGCGAATTATGACAAGAATTTTAGTGCGGCTATAATTTTGTCCTGCACTGTATTTGAACTAATTGTTACTAAAACTAAAAATACAATTCTGGAAATTTGTTATAACTCTTTTAGTTTGCAAAGTCACATCCCTAAGATGGCCACCGCCTTCTTCTATGCATTGCTGCAATCTGTTCCTGAAATTGAGGATAACGATTCTGAGTAAATCTTCGTTTATCGATGTTTCTTTGTTTATCGAATTTATCTCTTCACAAATCTTATCCTTTGAGTTTGAAGTGTTTGGGAATAGGTAGAGTACACTTTAGACTTTAGAAATCCCCACAGAAGAAAATCCGTGCAATGTCGCCAACGATAGACTTTGTCAGGATAAACGATTTTACAGCAAGGACCCGTTGATCGACCGGCCAATTTGAAATTTTAACATAAAACCTTCAACAATAAAATACAATTTTATCACCATTTCACGTTTGTCAAATAAATAGTATTTCCATAGCAACCTTTTCAAAACTGTTCAATCCGATTGCCGGATCCAGTATAATACAATAATTTTTGACGAACGGGTTATTAGCCAAAATAAGCCATACCTTATCCTTCCAGATCCTGTAACTTGACTGCATGTGATTTCTTTTTGTGGTGCTATTTAAAAAACTCCACTTGCTAACAACGGGTAAATAACCTAATCGAATTGCGTTTACAAAAATTAGAAAAGTTAATAAATGTTAGTAATGGAATTGTGCAAAGAGTGCAAAAGTGACCCGAAGTCGGTGGAGAACATTTTGGTTATTTGTTGTAAATGTTATTTTCTTATTGTCTTTTTTCGTTTGTTGCAACAAATTACATTCTTGTGTTGTCCTGTCATACTGTCGAACTCGAAAGCAAAGTTAAGTATGGCGTAGTGGTAAGTTCAGATATCAGTTAACAACAGCCATTTTGTTGGTGGTTCACAATTAAATTTTCTTGACCAACTTCAATGCCAGATTTAAAAAAAAATTATACCTACTTCAGAAGGAGAGGATATGCATTTTCTCAGATCAAGATCTTAAAAACACTATCAATTGATGGAGTGAAGGAATTTAAAACTTCAGGGAAGTAATTTTCAAATTTGCTACATAAACTTTCAACGAACGTGAACCTACAATTGCAAATATTCTTAATATCTTGATTTTTAATTGTGATGTTTTGACAATTTAAAAAAAGCAGAATAATAGAAGAGGAAAGTTCATATTCGTCTCTTTACAAGTAAAATTAAAAATCTTCTTATAGGGAAGTTGGGGGGAATGAGAGCCACTTATGGAAAAATCAATATATTTTGAAAAATGTAAAGTGTATTCTCTCAACAATTTTCTGCGGTTTCGTTTAAGGAATAACCATTAAAATGACGTAACTGTATCATTCCTGTCATTAACAGAAATGATAATATATTAATTTAAAATAAAAATGGAATTGGCTCTTATTACCCACATATTGGGGTAATGAGACCAGGCAAAGAAGGCAAACCGACTGCTGCCTAAATAATCCTGTTTTAACAAATAACCGATACAGTTAATAAAATAAACGATACACTTTTCTTTCATAACACAAAATAAAATTTAATATTTATAACATACTTGTTGAAGTTTTAGGTGCAAAATTCAGTTATCCAACTAGTTTACAGTGTTGTTCTTTCACGAGCCTTCAGCATCTCCAACAGCAAAACATACTTTTATAATATCAGGGATAATAAGAGTCACCTGTGGGTAATAATAGCTTGGCTCTCTTTACCCCAGATTGCATTAATATTTTACGTATGAAAATAAAAATAAAAAACATAAGTAAAGAAGAAACCAAATATTAGAAACATAAAATATACGTATTAACAACCTAGTAATATGAAATCAAAACATTGTCCAAAAAATAGTATCTGACTACTTACTTTCTCGATTAAAAATTACGAAAAATAACAACACAAGTCTTAATTTGAAACAAGTCCTCACTGTTATTACTACGCATTCTTTTTTACGATAAACAAATATTTCATGCGGCCTGGGTGGGATGGGGTACTGCTTTGATAGTTATATCTAAACCAGGCTGGCTCTTATTGCCCGCAGGCTCTCATTACCCCACGTTCCTCTAGCTATTTGTTTTTGGCAATTTCAAAAAAGTGTTGCATCTAAAATAGTGGAAGGAATAATTTTTCAATTAGAAATAGTGAATTTTTGAATCTGTTCGATTAAGTCAAATATTGTAAAGGGTTCTCCATGATGTTAGTGATTATATAAAATTTATTTAATTGACTTATTTAATTGTTGAAGTATTTGCCTGATCACTAAATTAATTTAGTGATAGTGCAAATACTCTAACAATTAAATAAGTCAAATATAATTATACATCTTTCATTATATGATTTATAGTTTGAGAAAGTGGGAGAAATTACCTTTTGTCACCTTCACGAACTGTAACTCTTTAAACTTTACTGTAATTTATCTTGAAAGCAATTTACACAAATAAAATCATTATTATTATATGTTACGTTAATAGTTAACGCAGTCATTAGGTTGACGATATTGCTATGATGTCTTATCACTACTTTTTGGTTTGGAGTGGATATTTCTAAAAATTTGACAAAAAATAATAACTGTGAATAATAAATGTCGATTAATAATAATATCCTATGCAACACATTCCTGAATTGATTGGGAATGTCATACAGTGAATTTTTGTAAGTTGATTAATAAATTAACAATATCCTAGGTGTTATTAAATTTAATTGTATTAAGAATGATATTGTCGGAGAACTAGTAAAAGGGCTATCCAATCGTATAATTATATATAGAGTGTTCTATTTAAAATAACCGAGTAATTTAGGCTTAACTCACTCGTGCCACTATTGTTGCGGTTTTTGTGTAGTTATTATGTGGTTCCTTGTGGTCGACATCAATTTCAAATGGAGTGGTTGTTACTGGGTCGACGATTATCCACACAAAAATCGCAGCAAAGTGGTACGTGGGAGTTAAATCTTAGTAATTCTTGGTAAGGGATCTATTTTTGTTAATGGCTAACCAACATTCAAAATTGGTGAATGTTTTGAAAATAAAGATGTTCAAAAGAATTTTTTCCAAATTTCAACCTACTTCTATTACTAATAACCTTCAAGCAAACGTCCGAATTTAGATCAGTTCTCGCACAAAATAGGAAATAACTAGAAAAATACTGAAAATAAGTTAATATGTCATATCATTAGTTAGTTATTATGTTAAATAAAATATTGCAGTCATCCGCAAACATTGTTACCATGCCCTCACTTATACTTCTTTCATGATCATTAATAGATATGTAAGAAACAGAGTTGGTCTTAGTATGGACCCCTGCAGCACATCATGAGGGGTAATTTTTTCCGAGGGTAATAAATAATTGATTCTTGCAAACTTAAATAAATAAATGAATTGTCATTTTGATAGGACAGGTGTCTAGTATGTAAGTATGGAACAAAAAATTATTTTCGCCCTTGAACACAATGAGCGCTAGACTATAATTGTTGATATTCAATGCAAATGACATAAAATTTTCATTGTATTCTTTGTTTTTATGAAAAATGTAGTTAAGAAAAGTTGGACAGAAATTTTGCATCTGTGGCCGAGCTAAAAGAAGCAGTTTATCTTGTCAAATGAATTTTAGATCACATTGTGTTACCTTGAGTAAGGAGATCAGGATTTCAATTTGTTTAATCCGACTCTATGGTAAATATAACTACAGTCGAACCTCCATAACTAGAATCTCAAGGGACCGGAAAATTACTTCGAAATTTCGAGTTAAAGAAAGAGATTTCAGTTATACACAATGTGCAGGGACATCAGTAAACTTCGGCTTACAGAGAGTTTCGAGTTGTGGAGGTTCGAGTTATAGAGATGCGACTGTACTTGTAACTGTATTCTTTGATGTTTTTAATTCTAGTTCTGTGTCAAAATACCTACTTTGAATGATCTTCATTTACTAATATTTTACTGTTTTTAAAGGATAAGATAAATGATAATTGAAATTTTGAAATTCTTTATTTTTAAAAGCTCGGTTTGTACAGACCAGTTTTCAGATATCAAACAACACGGTTTGTTCAGACGAGTTATCGAATATCAAAGAATACATTCTGCAAAGATTTCTAAACAGAAAAATAATTTGCGAACACGCCATGGGCAACCATATAAGTTACGTAAACATCCGTTGAAATACGTGCCTCTAATGCTTCAGCTGCATCCTGAATTTCTGCAAAAATTGTTTAAAACACATTTGCTTAAGAAAATAGATTATAAAAGGGCTTATAGAAAAGATTTATTATGTTTCTCTTAATTAAAAAAGTTTTTTAATCATCAGGTTTGCCTATCATAGGTAACCGAATTCGCTGCAGAATGTAAAATCAAGCTATAACTGTCACCGTGATGCTTAAATAAAACGTACAAACATGTGAGTAAACTAAGTGATATATGTTGTCGATGAAAACGCTAACATTTCTTTGTTTCTACCGAAACAAGCAACACACGTAAGGAAAGAAAGAAGACCCATGAACCACAATGACCATTAAACCGGGATTGCTAGTTGTGTACGTGACATGTCAACAACACGTGTTTGAAGTACAAGGTAATCATGACAGAGCAAACAAGGTGTAGATGTTTCGGGAACTCGGCTTGTTTAATGCGGTCGTGTCAGAGGGCAGCGTTCAAGTTGCTCTATAAACCCGCTACAATCTAAACGAGATCTGGATATTCTCACTTCTCAGAAAACGCGCGATAATGGACAAGAAACTTAACTTGAAATCCTTAACAAACTTCCATGATCGGGGTTTAATATTAACTTGCCTTGCCGCATTTCCCAGCATCAAATTGAATGGGCCAAATTTAATTAGCCTTCTCTAATTACAAAATAAAATTTATTTAACACATTTAATTTTTTTAGATCGTACAATTTGTACACAATACTTTACCTCATTTTCATCCAAAGTGTAGGTACCTGTAAATGTTTCTAGTTATTTAATACTTTTTTAGTAATGTGAGAAACAGGTTTAATAAAAAAGACTTAAAATATTTCTCCGAGCTTAAAAACAAAAAAAAGTTTTACGAAACCGTTCGAAATATTTTTAGATATAACAATTCGGTATAATACGTGAACTCCCACTTTCCCTAATAGCTTATAATTTCATATAAAAAAGATTCCAACTAATGAATAATTTTCCAAATGAAGGAATAATATGTATGTACGTCAAATATTAGAACAAATTCTTCATGACTTTAAGTTAATTAATCTCCATTAACTAAAGTAATTAAATTTTATCTAATTAAGGAGTGCTACAATTATTTTTTCTCACAGGATTAATTTATTAGTGCTTGCCATTATTTCGTTTTTGTTTGCGTGCCGCTGTTAAATATTTTTAAAGTTATTTAGAATTGGCCCGGTAGATATCTGGAATTTTGTAATGAGAAATGATTCTTTATTCAGTATTAAGTGTGTCTACTTTTTTATTTAAGCTGAAATATATCAAACTGTAGCAATTATTTTCTATTTTTTCTAAACTATTTTAATTTACACCTAATTACACGAAGTACCGTGCATTCAATTAAATTCCAAATTAAAGTAGGCTCTGATTTCAACGTTTTTTCTCCTAAAGGTTTGTAGCACTGAGAGTTGTCAAATATTTCTTCGTGCTAATATAACCCCCCAACAAAGAAATATTTTTCGTTTTTATTTTAAATTTAGTTTTCATAGCTAATACGCCTAAATAAACGTATAACATGTGTCTTCTAAAATAACACTAAAAAAGATTAGACTTTATTGCTGTTTGTAATTAAGATGTATGTATGATTTTAACGTCAAGCGTATAATAGAGATTTTGTTGATGTTTATATGACTTTTTTCGCGTAGCATGTGTGAAAGTAACTCATATTAATCCTAAAAATGTGACGCAAAGTAATGTTTATCTGCCATAGGGCTGCTAAACTCATAACAACACGATTTATAGTTCGTAACCTAGCAACACAGTGACTTTCATTTGCGCGCTTTGACATTTCACAGAATTTTTCATTAAACGTCAGTTTTAAACAAAACTTAAATTTGATTTAGAGCTAGGAGAAAAACAGTTGTGTGTCACACATGCAGAAACGCATTAGCAGCCCTTAGCTATGAGCTGCCCTCGCTTCGCTTCGCTCGCTCGTGCAGCTCATAGCCGTGGGCTGCAAATGCTCACTTTCTGCCCTTGTGACACAATATACTATAGTAGAACTGCCAATCAGAAAAATTTGCACATTCAATATCAAAATTAGTTAGTAATAATAATGTTAGTAATAATAATTTCTTTCATAACAATTGAATGCACTAAAGTAAAGTTATGTATGTATAACCTTTACGATTTATGGTAAATAATTCCATGAATTTTTGACTAGGAAATCAAAACATAATAAAATTTTTTGGAAATCATACAGTATAAGTCTGAATGTTGCGCGCTGAAATGAATAATATTATCATTAACAAATCTTTGGCTTAAAATCAAAATTATATTATTCCACTATGTCTCGTAACATAATGTTTATAAATTGGTACACAATGATATGGAAGAATATTCTAGCTAAATTAAAATTAATATGAATTTATTCAAGCGACCAACAGTTACATATATAAATTAGATCTAATTGCCTGAGCAGCTCGTTAACATACTTCCTTGTTTTGAGAATCTCGGTTTAACTAGATGCAAGTGTAGCATTCCGCGGACACGTGTGCATATGATGCGTGGAAACCAAATGACGAAGTGTCTCATTTTACATGTGTCACTCATTCTTTGTCAGAGTAGTACAAAATTCAGGCATTTGCTCATAGACCCTCAAAAGATCAGTAGATTTTATGTCGCGAAACGAAACATTCCTTTTTCTTTCCATCATGACCACGTTCTAACGGTTGGTGTTTTTATCTTTTGCAGAGTAATTGCAACGAATAAAGAAGTTACTGCTAAAACGGCCGCCGACGTCACAAGTGGATAAAAAAGAATTTCCTCGGATTTACTGTCGTGTATAATAGTGTTCATGTATAAAATGGTATAAGTTGCAATGATCCTAAGAAGCGTCACTAGTGGTTGTAAGTTATTTTGGTGATCGAGTAATTTTTAAGTGTGTATGTGAAATTTCTGTGATCTCACTCAATGGAAATGAGTTCATATTTTGCTAATTCGTACATGCCGGACATGCGGAACGGTGGAGTCGTATCTGCGGAACATCCACATCAGCATCAGCACTACGGTGCCGCTGTCCAGGTACCTCAAGGAGGTGGGGTACAATCGGACCCAAATTCATGTGGCGGGGATCCTTCAGTAGTTGGACTAAGACAAGGCATACCGCCTCATCATTATGGTGGCCCACCAACGGCGGGTCAGCCTCCTCAAGGCATGCCATATCCTAGGTTTCCCCCTTACGATCGAATGGATATTAGGAATGCCGGATACTATGGTGCACAACAACAACAACAGATGGAGACTCAAGGTTATAGACCCGATAGTCCTAGTAATATGCATATGGGGGGTAACGGCCCACCTAATGGACATCAAACACCTGTTGTTTACGCGAGCTGTAAGTTACAAGCCGCGGCTGTAACGCAGGGTGGTGTTTTGGGTCCTACCGGGAGTCCACCTTTAGATAGTTCCCAGGGCATGAATAATCATCACATGGGACATCATATGCAAGAACATCCGCAACACGTAGCGCAATCTCATGTTCCACAGCAACAGCAACAACAGCACTTGATGTACGGGGGACAGCAAGGTGCTAATATGCATCAACAAGCTCCACCACACCAACAACCGAACATACAACAACCGCCACAATCTAATCAACAGCCTCCGAATAATACTGCCTCCGCATTACCGAGTCCGTTGTATCCATGGATGAGAAGTCAGTTTGGTAAGTGTAACATTTACAGTACTTCTAAGAAATTTGCAAAAGCTAACTGACTACCTGAGTGTTGTAAATTTGCGTAACAGATAGATCTGAAAAGATTTATGACTCTCTTTGCTTCAATTTTGCATAATACATAACAGCTCAATTTTAACTGCAGGTGGTCAGGACCGAATTGGCACTTGGTTCTTTTCATAAATCAAGAATAAATAAAGTCGTCGGTTCACCCCAACTTTATAGTAGCTTTTACCTGCACAGCTATTCGCAAATGGGTGGTAATATAACAAGTCAGTGTTTCGCTCTTCTTGTTTTTACTTACATTAAGTACGATTTTACGGGGGTTTTGTAAAAACGCTGATAGTATCCTGCGCAATTACAAAAAGGAAAACGATCAAAAAATTTCAGTGTTCTTTTATTTATATATGATTAGAACTTGTTAGACAGACGAGAATTTGCAGTGAAAAGAAAAAAAAGCGTGAAGATGGAATTGGCAAAGGCTTTCGTTTAATTGATGGTATGTGCAGATTTTATTTAATTATTAGCTCAAAAAAACTGTAGTTCGTTTGAATGTGTAAAGAGAGCAGACAGGTATTCAGAGATATTTGGGATATGCTCGGAGTAATATTTATATAGTTAAATAAGTCTTTGATTGCTTCGTTCGCTTCCTCGCGATTAAATAAGAATATTTAAGTTATTTAATCGAAGAAACTCTCAATGTACAACCATGTGTACATTAATAAAGCGTTGCTTAAAGTTGATTCTAGAATAGGAAATTAGAATTTTGCTTCATAAATATTCAGCGCACAAGAAAATATATTTATAAACGAACTGTAAGTTCGATGTGTAGAAAGTTATAAATACATAATCGTCTATACAAGGTATATCGATGTATTATGTATTCTACGGAGCTCTAAATCTTGTAAGAGGTTAATTAATTTTGACAAATGTAAGGTATTACAAAAACAACAACGACTTTTTTCAACAAATGTTGAAAGCTTTGAAGCTTTGGCTCAAAGTTGTACTAGAATTGTACAATTGGGCCTAAGACATTTTGCAGAAAAGACGCGTGTATGTACAGGTAATCCATGGTTCTGTATTTTTAAAATAACTTTTTTATTTTGGAAGATAATACCTACTTCTAATAAATAATTTTAAACGTTGTATAACTATGAATTTCACAATCAACCAATGATAATCACTGCACTTATTTCTTACTATACCTATTATGCTTTTTAAGAGAGGTCGACAAATATTATTATTTAAATAAAATCCACAAACTTAATTGCATAATCAATGTTAAATCAATACTTTAGGAAATTCTGCATTAATATTAATCTGATACTAATGTTTGGGAATATAGTATTGCTATTAATACATATGATTGATCCACAAATATATTTGCATATTCAATTTTGAACCAATATTTTAGGAAGATTCTTCAAAAATATCTGAAAAATATTGTATGTCGTTGAAATTAATTTAACAATTAACAAAATGCAGAATAATTTACTCTACCTTTATTTACGAATAATTAGAGTATAAGATTTTCGTTTGTTTTGCGGAAGTTCGTGGTGGTAGAAATTGTTTGAGCCTTTCATTTTTTCAATTAAAACTGTGCGTCTGTTTTATTTATTTATTTATGGGATAATAAAGTTGTTAAAATTCGTTCGGGCTTGGTATGGCTATTAATATGATAAAGATAAAATTTACATCTGTTGCCAACTATAAGCATAGTAATAATAATATAACCGCGACGGTATATAGGCTACTTGTTGAGCGCAATTTATGAACCAAGGATGTGTTCGGGCCGCGTTCGTGCAAATCCGACGAGCGTCGAGGCTATTAAATAAGCATTCCGGTGATAAATTGTGACGCGATGAGATTTGATAGTGCTGTAAATTATTTAACCCTTTTCATAGGGTAATTATTATTAGGTTATGTGGCTATAATGCTTTATATTGTTTATTTTATGGCATTTTAATTTGTTTGATTCATGATTCACCATTACCATTCAATCAAATGTACATATATTACCGTGTTTTAAAAACGAGAAATGCATTCATCAGAATTTATTGCACTAATCATTCCTTGAACTTGCTTTATGTAATCACTTCTAAACTCGAATCCAAAAAAATCCTAGTAACGTAACAAAATGTTATTTATCTTACGCATTCATGTTTACAAGACAAATTTTCATTAACAGTTTAAAACATATCTTTCTTCATTTATCTTTAAAAAAATTATCAAATTACAACGTGTCCCAGCCAAGACTTTCACCCCTAATATCTTGGTTATTTATGATGAATTTTGCTAAGATTTGGCAGGCAACTTTACTAAAAACTAAAAGTTTATTATTTTTAAGTGGCTTTTTTCTTTACTGGTGAGAAGATAGCAACAAACCTTCAGCAACAAAATTTCAAAATTTAAATTGGCTACCAAGGCCGTCCTAATTATCACAGAACTATAATTTTAATAGCATTGTGAAGATCATTAACTATTGTTTGTCCCTGGTGTATCACAATTGAGAAAAAAACGAAATCCAAATTATTGGCAGTAATTAATGCCCAGTATCTAATTATCTAAATAACTTTTTAAAGAAACTATTTACGATGAAAACTTTCAGGTAATCGGATAGCAAAAGTTCAAATGTATCGAAAAATGCCACCGGTAAGTTTTGGGCGAACGATTTTATTGATTACTGATCGATTGAAAATAGTTAATGTCACGCACTTAAAAGACGCCAAATGCAATAGCACATAACCTTTTGTACCAATGTTTCACAAATTAAATTCTGGCAAAATACGAAAGAGTACATTCAGATCTATCGATTTATGGAATTTCTGAGTTTTGGCCGATCGATTTTATTGGCTAATTATCGATTGAAAACGGGCGCTCCGACACTTCAGATATTCACGAAAGCGTTAACTATAAGTGCACATAACTTTCTATGCAAATGTTGCACAAACGAATTTCTTGCAAAATATGAAAGAGAACATCCATGTCCATCGATTTATGGTACTTCTGAGTTTTGGCCGATCGATTTTATTGATTAATTATCGATTGAAAACTGGCGCACCCACAACTTCAGATATTCAAGACAGTGTCAACTATAAATGCACATAACTTTTTATGCAAGTATTGCACAAACGAATTTTTGCAATATACAGGGTCTCCCAAATAGAGTGGCCTATTAAAATATTATAGGGAAGGAAATGTACAAAAATTCTGAAAGTTGGTACACTGCCCTAAGACATAGTGATCTTTCCGGGTAAAATATTTTCACTCTTACATTACTTCCGGTCATACCGGAAATCGCCATTAACTTTCTTATTTTAAAGCGAATGTTACATTTTTTATTACAAATTCTGATTCTACACATTATTCTAAATAAAAAATGTTAAGACTTCTCTATGCCTATATGTAACAGATTTTGAGATATCTTTAAATTTCTTAAAATAAAAGTTTGGGTAACCTTCCCTTTAAAAAATTGTATCTATGACACTTTCAAATTTCAAGATTCAGGTTGCATATCGTTTGAAAGTACAATCTTCAGGCTTCCAAATCATATCGTAGTTATCACAAAAAAAATCACAGACTGGTTACAATATGGTGTCCAATGTCATTATGTTTAACTGCCCAAAACTCAATTTTCTTAAATGGAACACCCTGTATATTTTTACATCATGAGATACAGAATCAAATTCTACATCGATTGGTATTAGCATTCCCTATACCTATTTCTTTTAGTTTTTTTTATTATGAATGATTGTTTATTTTATTCTGTTAATTAATGGAATGAATGCCGTTATTCGTACCAAGCTTTGAAAAAAGAAGCAGATATTGAACTGTTACTTTTTAAGAAATAAATAATTAACATTAATAATAACATTACTTCGACGTACATAAAATTAAATTTAAAAATTAAGCATGCTTTGAAAAACAATTTTCTTTGTCAATTTAACGTTTTTATTAAACAACAAAAGCAAAACTTACAATTGGTAAAGTAGTAAAAATAATAATGAATAATTTTATTTATTCTAATGAGCGGATTGTTAAATTTATTTTACATTCAAGGAGAGTGCGATAAAATGGTTACGAGAACTGGCAGAAAATTTAATGAAATGTATCCTCAGTTACTGCCAATAACAGAAAAAAAAATAGAAGATTTGAACGTATTTTTTAAGAAATGGCACCGTTTGACCAAAGAAAACTTCATTTGCTCCTGTAACTGGCAATGAAGCAAATAAAATTGCTGTATTAGCATTAGTCGAAACTTATTTATTTATTTCTACTTATCTGTTAATGGTATAACTCAATAAATATTATTTTGTCGACACTTACTGCGAAAAATTTCGATAATTCTAGTAAAATATGCCGTTATAATAAACTATTATTGATAACAAGGAAACTAAAAGAAATAGGTATAGGGAATGCTAATATCAATCGATGTAGAATTTGATTCTGTATCTCTTGATGTCAAAATATACAGGGCGTTCCATTTACAAAAATTGAGTTTTTGGCAGTTAAGCATAATGACCTTCGACACCATATCGTGACTAGCCTATGAATCTTTCAGGGATAATCAGGATATATTTTGAAAGTCTGAACATTATACTTTTAAACAACATGTCACTTCAATCTTTAAATTTTAAATTGGTGTAAATACATTGTCTTCAATGAAAGGTCACCAAAACAATCTTTTAAATAAATTTGAAGATATCTCAAAATTAGTTACATTTAGGTATAGGGAAGCCTTAATATTTTTTATTTAAAATGTGTAGAATCAGAATTTGCAATAAAAAGTATAGCATTCCATTTAAAATAAGAAAGTTAATGGCAACTTCCGGTACAACAGGAAGTGATATAAAAGTGAAAATATTTTAGTCTGAAAGATCGCTTTCCCTTAGGGCAGTGTACTAATTTTCAGTATATTCCCTTCCCCGAAAACTTTTAATAGGCCACTCTATTTGGGAAACCCTGTATGAAAGAGCAAATATAAAACTTTATCGATTTATGATGTTTCTAAGTTTTGGGCCATCGCTAATAGTTTTTTTTTTGCATTAAATAATTATACCCCGAAAATGCCTAAATACAGTCAATAATAGTTAGTCAATAAAATGGGCTAAAACTCAGAGATAGCATAAATCGATAGATTTGAATGATCTTTCACATTTTGTAAGAAATTCATTTGTGCAACATTTGCATAAAAAGTTATGTGCATTTATAGTTGACGCTGTCTTGAATATCTGAAGTTGTGGGTGCGCCCGTTTTCAATCGATAATTAATCAATAAAATCGATCGGCCAAAACTCAGAAGTACCATAAATCGATAAATTTGAATGTTCTCTTTCATATTTTGCGAGAAATTCGTTGGTGCAACATTTGTACAAAAAGTTATTTGGCGTCTTTTAAGTGCGTGACATTAACTGTTTTCAATCGATCAGTAATCAAAATCGATTGCCAAAACTTACTGGTGGCATCTTTCGATATACTTGATCATTTGCTATCCGATTACCTGAAAGTTTTCGTCGTAAATAGTTTCTTTAAAAAGTTATTTATAATATAATTGGACACTGGTCATTATATTTGGATTTCGTTTTTTTCTCAATTGTGATACACCAGGGACAAGCTATAGTTAATGATCTTCACAATGCTGTTAAAGTAATAGTTCTGTGATAATTAGTACCTACGGCTTTGGTAACCAATTTAAATTTTGAAATTTTGTTGCTGGAGGTTTGTTGCTAATTTCTTACCGGTTTTTTCTTTAGATTTTGAACACTTTTAGGAAATAAATAAATTGTTGCTACCGTTCTTTCACAAATCAGATTCTTTTATAATCGTGTATGTATTTACCATGATAACATCAACTCTGCAACAATCGAAAGCTGTTTAAAAATAAGATTTTGCGTTCACAAGAAATTTGACAAAGCAGAAAGATTCTTCATTAAACAATATATACCTCTGCCAAATTTTGCTTTTTTCTGTCCATAAACAGCGAAAGTATAAGGAGTAAAATTCTTGGCTGGGACATCCAGCGAGACGTCCATATTCCAGCCTGATTAAAAATTATCCTGAAAATAGTTAACGTGAAAGGTTTTACCGTTTTTACGTTCACTGTAATTTTTTTTTTATTTGAACGCCTCTTGGGTTTTCGAAATCAGTTAATTTGGTATTAGTCTGCCTTATTACAAAAAAAAATAATAATAATAATAAATAAACTTATAATTTTCCTTAAAAATCGCATGTTTTCACTATATCACAAGATTAGTTATAAAAGTTCCCACTCTCGCATTCGAAATTACTACAGCACTCTAAATTAGAATGAAAAAAAGGGTATTTAAAATTTGTGGTAATTTAAACAATACAGTCAAAGAAAACTGAAAATAATTAATTTTCTCAGAAAAGCATGTTTCTGCTTTTTTTCATAGTTCATAGTTCTGTTCCAATTTTTAGCTTCTCGTTAAGTAGGCAATACTGTGTCAATAAAACACTAATACTAGATTATATAAAGTAGTTTAATTTTTTTCTCTGTCGTCGAATTTATTTAAACTTTGTTCTAGCTTTGTCTTTGAGATAACTTGAAATAAGCAACTTTTGTTTAACATTTTATGTTCCACTTGAGGAAGCTTATAAATATGACATTCTGCAGGCTTATGAAAAATCGTATACAGGCCAATACTAATTTTAGTTTGCAAAATGATGTAAGAAATAATGTAACATTACTCTAACTTACTGAAATTTTTGTTCGTCGAAATAAACTTCTGTACAAAATCAAGGATCACTAATACTTTATGAAATCATTGTGCATTATTTTTTAGCATCCCCTGAAGAAATTAATACTGGCAATGCAATTGTTTTATACGAGCAAAAGTCAGCAATAAGAATGAGAGTCAAAGACAAAATTTTGATTTGTTTTGATGTAGTAGATTGTGATTATTTGCGGAAAAAAAGTACAAAAAGTGGTTTTAAATCTCAACCCTTCTCTAAAATATGCCTAAACGTAATCTTACAGTCCAAGATGTAAGTCACATGGTCATTCTTCTTCGCGAGGGATATTCGCAGAGGGAAAGTTGCTCGAATTCCAAACACAAACAAATCTGTGGGCAAAAAATGCTGAAAGGCATAGAACTACTGATAGTTTTATCAGAAGAAGAGGACAAGGTGCTCAAAGGAAAAGCTGCCAAGGAAAATCGTTCCATAGAGCTATAGGTTTTAAGGAAGCGTTTTGCGACGTTTCGGGAGTTAAAAAGTGATCTGCGTTTGGCGACTGGAAAGGAAATATCCAGATTGAAAGAAGTTAATATGACTGCCAGGTGACCTGTAACTGGTCCAATTCTTACGGCGCGGCGCTCATAAAATAAATCATTTGACTTTCTGTTGAAACTACTAGGCACGGGACGAAAGGCAGTGGGGCTGGGTTCTATTCTCTGATGAATTCCGATTTCACTTTTCCTATAATGATTGTCGTGTTCTCATTTACGAAAACTAGGTGAGAGGTACGCACAATGCATCATTGTAGGAATTGAGAACTTTGGCGGAGGACTACTGATGGTATGGAGTGGGATAATTTTGAATGGTCGTATAGAGTTAGTTATTGTACACAATGGATCACTGGTGGCAGTAAGATACAGGGACGATATTATTATACCCCATGTACAGCCATATGCTGACAATTTTTCCAGATTGTATTTTTCGAAACAACTGCCTTAAGATAAGCAAATATTGAGTATCTAGAATGGCCAGCAAAATTGGGTTGGGCCGACGAATTAGAAGTGTTTTCTATACAAGATACTATGAGAAAACATCCAAAATCTCATTAGGAGTCTGCCAAGAAAGGTGGAAGCGTGTATAATTGCGAGAGGCGGAAACGCGTTTAGCTCATGTTAATGTTTTCTTTTGTTGATTTCTTAAATTCTGTTTTTGATTATTTTGTGTATTTAAGAAAGATTATGTCGAATTTGTTAATTTTCTTCTTTGACGTACTAGGTAAATAATGTAAAAATCATTTGTTAATTTTATTAAGTTGTATGAAACTTTCATAAAATAATTTTGTTTTTTGTAGGTGGTACTTTAATTTTGTCCAAAAGTCTATAAGGACGATTTAAAATATTAAAATAAAACTTCTAAAAGAATCCATGTTGCAGATTACGGGAAAAATGTTTAAAAAATTCAAATTAATAAATTAGAATGAGTTAAAAACTTACTCTAAAATCTTATTATGACACTACATGAAATGCAACGTTCTGTAAATAGAGCAGTAAAATCGTGCAGTAAATCTTTAGTTATTATACACACGTCACAGCGTGACTCTGACCCACTGCAGTTTCTTATCAGCTGGTTTCGAAGAATAAAATCGATATTTTTTAGGCAAATTGCTATTCGCTACTTATTAGTGTGCTTAATTCAACGATTTTTTAAACATACTAATTTAATGATTTGGAAACTAGATACGATGGTGTTTAAATTCCTGGGGATTATGGGAAATGTCACAGGACACTTCGATTTCTTCGAGCGTCTTTTGTTATTCATGTACAATTTTACAAAATTACAGCTGATCATAATAACTACCTCGCCGATGTGAATCCGTAATCTGAGACATGAAACAATAAAAATGTTTCCAAAAATATTTTTCATTATTTTCACTAACGAGTGTCCAAAAATCTGTCAGTTCAAAACAATTGTTGATACATGCTGAATTAGAGATGTAACAAGTATGAACAGTTTTAAGCTTTATTAGTAAATGAACAGACAACTTGAATGAATTTGTCTTATTAATTTAACTGATCTCATATTACATTATTTGTTAACAAACTGTCTTGTTCACAGTCATTAATTCCGTTACAAATATAGGAATATTTGAAATTTCTGCCTTCTGTGATATTTATCGATTCAAATGACTTCAACTATCATAGTACATAATTTATTATTAAACAGTACAAATTTTGATGTAGCGGTTAAATGCAACCAATTTTGTACTAAATACCACAATTACCCACTTTCTCGTTAACTAAATAAATAGATATTTATTCTCTAGACTTCAAATTGGTTATGTCCTTTATGCAGTTAATAAGTATCATATTCACGTTCACTAATACAAAATATGTTGAGAAACAAACTTCTTGGAAATGGCGAGATCCTCCCTGCTATTACAGATTTTTATGCAGATTGACTGTTTTTATTTTCTTAAACTTCTTGGAGATAACGACAATTATTTAAACACAAAAGAGTTTTGGTCAAAAAAGACACATTTTGCATATTTTAAAAACAATCAAAATGTTTGTATAGAATGGCCGGTAATTATTCTAATAGAGAATATATGACGTATTAATGACATTAAGGGCTACTGAGTTAGTAGTATTAGTCTAATCACAAAATCGTTGTGGAACTTCTTATTCAGTTTTTATTGCATATCCTGCTTTTCATATTGACGAATATCGAAACACCCTGTATAACTTTGCTCCAATTCGACTGATTTGTGTTTCTTAATATAACTAAGACGTCGATGGTTAAACACAAACAATATTCACCCTGTATGCTCGTTCTTTTATACATTTTCTAATATTTATAATTTTGTTGTTTTTTGTTGGCCATATTTCTAGTCAAGTTAATAATGCGTTTAGCTTAACTGTAAGTGGTTTTAATAGTGCGTTTCATGTTTGCAAAATTTTTAATCTAAACGGCCCTGTCTCTCAATCAATACATTCAGTGTACCTTATATAGGGTCATTCACGGTGAGTGGCTTATTTTTTGATTTCTAGGTTTAATGATTAGATCGTTTATAAGCATGCTTTGCTTCACAAATTTGCACAAGAAGAAAATGTCTCGAGTGCAGAGATTGTATAAAGTAAAATTTGTAATTGTGCATTTTATATTTCTTAAGAATTCTTTGTATACCTGAGGAAGATAAAGTCCTTCCGGTAGTCTTAATGTACAATTCTGATTCTTCTGAATATTTTTAAATTCCTAATAATTTTATTACAATGACTGCGAATGTAAAAGTGAATCAAAAATGTCTTCATTCGAATACTTACTTACTGAAATTTGACAAAATGTGATGTTTTAAATAACCGTCCAAGCCTATTTGGTAATACTGAAAAACTTTATAAATGTAAAAATAAAACGAATTTGTTATATAACTCAAAAAATATTAAAAAAGAGAACTGAACTCTATAAAATGGAAAATAATTTTGTCTTATACAGATTCTAGATTACATAAAAGCTGCGTTTGAATCTTTTGCCCATGTTGAATATCTTAGATGCTAGCCACAGAAGAAAACCACATTAAGTGGACACTGGTATACGGGTTATAATTTGAATTATTTATAAAGAATTTTTTTTTTTCATTAAAATAATTATTTCTTTCTTGTGCAACGTTACAGTGAAAGGAAAAATCCCTGCCTTTTAATTTTTTAAATTCCTAATTTTTCGTTGAACATATTAAACGTAAGAATTTTCAAAAAAAATTGAACATCGTCAAAACTGAGCGTTCTAATTCCAAAAGTATGTAGATATAAACAATTTAATATTAAGCTGATAATCCAAAAATACAATAATATACAGGGCGTTCCATTTAAAATAAGAAGGTGTGTATGGACTTCGGCAGTAGCGGACCCAGAAATTTGTCTTGGAGGGGGCATAAAAATAATAATAATTGTAAGAATATACAAGGATATATTAAATAATAAATATACATAACATTAATTTATACTGAGCTAACGTTACAAAACGAAATTAAGAATTAAGTAGACGTGCTCTTTTCCACAATCTTTTAATAGGCTACTCACTATGAATGACCCAGTATTTAATAACAAAAATTCACAATGGAAAGATCATTACATTTTATAACTTAATTATTATTTTCTTAGTTTTTTTCTTTACAAAGCCATTACAGTTTAAATGCTACGTTTGTAAATTTGTTATTAATCATAATCAATACATTAATGACATAATTATTTTGTTATTAAAATTTTAAATGAAATATTGTTCTATTCTTTATGCCAGATAATAGTAAAAAGTAAATAATTACAAATACTCAAAATTTAAATGCGTTCACTTCGTTACTGTATAAAAGAACAAACAAAATTTGAATTATTGTTATGGTCATTTTTATAAACCGTGTTATATGCGGTTCCGCGCTTTCTATTCTAAATCAAATTTTACAATTTACATTTAACAGAGATATCAGGCTGCTACAATGAGAAGCGACAGAGAAATATGAGTTTTTATTGTGCGCTGACGTACAATTGCATAATCTCCAGTATAATAGATCCGCTCTTCCATTTTACATTTTGGGATTCATTTATTCCTGTTCGCTCGGTGGTCCCCTAGGAAACGATCCCGGTCGAAATTAGACTGTGACCGTATACCGAACTGATTCGCTTGTGATTAGAACGCTCTAATCCAGACTTTGATTTTTGACGGTCAGTCATGGGAAGGTTGACATGGGTCTGACGTAACTTTCTATAACTTAGAATGTACATGGTTCATAGATTAGTTAATCGGAGCAGTAACAGTCTGCTGATTAGGAGGGTTACAGACGGGATCATCAATCATGTCAGCTGACAGCATCTCTAATTAGAAGATGCATAAGCGTTTATGAGATGATGGCGATTTCAAACTCGTGTATTTTAACTAACAAAAGTTTTCGGTTACTTACGTTTTATCTCTTTAACGGTTACCTGTATAATTTATATAAATATTAGACAATAAGTTAAGTATATACCTGGAAAAAATAAAAAGAATCGGACATTTTTCTTCCAAATTAACATCTAATGTAATTTTTCAGGTAAATAACTGAGAGAATTGTAGGAATTTTTTTCTGTGAATATCTTTTCTGTGCCTTAAAACTCGATATGATAATATCTCATTAAAGTTAGAAATGCCAACCATTTTACTGCTTTTAATATATTGTTTTGTAAAAATAATCTCAGACACACGCCCGAGTGTTTTTATGCACCACTCAAAAAAAAGTCATTCTTCTTTGTTGATACGTTTAGCACGTCCTTTAATATTAATTTGATTCAATGTTTCCAAATTTGAAAATATTTAATCGAATGTATTTTGGAAACTATACCTTTTTGGAAAAAAAGTGTTATTATACAGTGTCTCATAACTATGGAGCGGATTTCTATGTACGAGTATTTACAAGTTTTATTCGCGGACTCCAATACAGCTGGTGAATTAGGCGTTGTATGTTTCTCTTCAAAAGTGTACACTTCTACATACCAAGTTATACTTCGCATATAACTTAATATTTCTGCTTTTTACCACTTAAAAAATTATTACCCTTATAATAGCATATAACTTCGTAGATAGTTAATATTTTCTTCTATAGAAATTATTGTATGAATTAAAAAATACGGGTAATTTAAATGTTGCCTTTGCAGTCCTAGTTAGTGGAACATTTTTCTTAAAACTGAGAGACGTGCCACCTGAAACTGTCAACAACAAATATAATTATAGCAGAATCATGAATATATTTCTCTAAAATAAATTTTTAAAAAGTGTTTGTGTGATTAGCAATTTCTCCTAAAGCGAAAACACCTGCTTCTATTTTCAAATCAAAGAACTCAATTACTACCGAAACATGCTCGAATCAGTGTACTTATTAAAAAGAGGTTAGTTAGTACCTTTTATAAAAATTAAATATCCTGAGGGTTAAAATATTTTCTGGTCAGACATGACAACAGTACATTTCGTTTTGAAACTGTTGGAGATATTAACGATATCGTGTACTTCTAAAAAAAGAAATATGCCATATATACCTCAATTTCACTCAATTGAAAACTTTTGGCGGAATCTTAAAGGAAATATCATTTATTCTGGTGGCAGGGAAGCTAAAAATATAAATGAACTTACAATAGGAATAAAGTTAAAACTCTGACAAGCTAATATTTTAAGTATACTAAGGCCCGGTATTTCAGTCAGTAACAAGTAATTTTAGTTAATTTTTGGTTTAGGATTAAGTTTGGTTTAAGTATATTTCAGTGACACGTTAAGGTTTAATTCATTTTATTTAATCAGAAAATTTAATCCACAGACAGCAGATTCTTAAATCAAGAAAGAGATGCGAATTGAACAAAATACGTCGAAGTTTTTAATCGATATTTTAAGTATTTGGATTATGGTTTAGTTAATCCAAAATTTAACTCATGACTGAAATACCGGGCCTTAATGGCTAGAATAAAAATAAAAATTAGAATTGCAACCAAATTTGGTGTTGACAGTATTTTGTTTAGGTCAGCCAAAAAGCCAATATATAAGAAATAAGTTTTTGTTACTTTATAATAAATTTAAACTCATTAAACTCATTGTCAATATTCTACCCAACCGTTATCCCAGTCTCATCAATAAATTTAAAGTTTTTTCAGTTTTATATTGCATATAATTCAAAATTTTTGGCGCATGTTATCCGCATATATTTATCTTTTTTAAAGCGCATAAAAACAATTTATTTTGCTCTTTTTTGCCGCATATAAATCCGCTCTCTACTCATAAGGTACGGAGGAGACTAAAAGGTTTGATAGAGAAGATCAAAGTAAAGTTTGCGTTTCCACTGGAAATTTGGTGAGGAGAACATTCTCTAAGATTTCATGAAGTGCTTTTTTTTAACTTGTGAGTGGATGTGTGTGTATGTATGCGTACTGAAGGTGACAGCGTAGTTGCCGAAATACATATTTACGGATATAAAATAATTCTGTGAAGAGATCATTTTTTATTAAAGCTTTTTTTAAATACATTTCTAATAAAAACTTAATAACTAGAAAATTACAGCAAGTTAAAGTTTTTTAGTGTTCAAAAACTGCTGTTCATATTGAGAGCCGCTGACTAATTGAAGTAAAACTAGAAAACAAGTTGATGTACTGAGTGTTTCGGTAAAGGTGCACCAAACGCGGTGTGTCGGTAAATACCGAGAAAAGAAATAAAAGTTTCCTATAATTTTTTTAACGAATATGTTTTGAGAAAGCTGAAGGGGAAGGAGAGTCGTATATTTTTAAAACGCAAGGTAGATGAGGACGAACGGCATCCTTAACCTGCCTTAACCTTTCGCTTGCCTTTTTGGAGCGGTGTACCATTCGTAAAACAATTTAAATCGCGCAGAGATTGAAATTGCTATAGCATTTCTAAAAAAAAACGACTTCAAATAATGCAAATTTCAACTTGCTCAAATTGCAAAATTGTGTTAAGATACTTTGTTCCAAATAATGTAAGAAAAGTGTCCCCTAAGTTTGGTGCATCATCACTGAAACACCCTGTATAAATGTAGGTACTCAATTAATACAACTTATTTTAGAAAATTTTATCATTAAATAAATTCTAAATGTATCAAAACTAAAACATTCACAAAAGGTATTCAAATGACCCTTCATTTCAACGCATAGGAACAATTATTTTCATAATTGTTACATAATTGTTAATTGGAACAATTATTTTCATAATTGTTACATAATTGTTAATTGGAACAATTATTTTCATAATTGTTACTATGAGAATGAACTGATACTTAAAATTCGACATTAAAAAAATTCTACGTGCTGCTTTTGCCATTCCTTTCTTGTTGGATATGTACTTTAAGATTAAAGTAACAGCAAACTGCCAGCATTTGTAAGAAATATCGTCATCTTAAGTTGTTAACCTGCTTAGTCCGTTTTGATAAACTTTAAGGAGCATGAAAAAACTTAATATTTCTTTAAATATTTCTGTAAATATTGTAAGAATTGTAAAATCATTTCGTATTCTGTATTACACACAAATTAATGGATTTTTTTATTTTACTTGTTAGAGTCTATAATTAGTTTGGGACTTAGCAGTATTTCGAGTTAATGTTGGTAACCAAATTTTATAAAAGTACGAGGTATAAAAAACTGTTCCTAATTTTCAGAAGTAGTAAAGGTCATTTAATTAAGTAACTTACTAATAAAATTGTGACCGGAAATGTTTAAAACGGATCGAAGAAAATGAAGACTAGAAATAATCTCGATGTAAGAAGTAACTTTTCTATTTATTTTTTACTAGAAATATATGCAGCTACTTCTACACAATTTTAATTAATTTCAATTTATTAAGAAAACTTGAAAAGTTATAAGAAATTGTGGATGCATAAGTTATGATGACGTATGATTGAACGACGAATTCTTCGAAATATCTGAGGATGATCAGGATTTGTATCAAAAGCAATTGACATAAACATTTAATTTAATGTGACCCTAAATGCAAAAATTAATTGAAGTCATATCTCGCGATCGTGCAGGCCAACAAAAAGAACAATCACTGATTTTGGAGAAATTGTCCTTTTCCTTGGCCTGCACGCGGGATATAACTCCGACTCATTTTTGTATTTAGGGTCATATTCTATCAAATGTCTATGCAACATCCTGCCAACTCAGAAAAGAAATTAGGGATTTGAATTATTCTTGCTTTTAATACCATTCATGATCGTCCTCAGATATTTCGAAAAATTCAACGTTCAATCACACGTCGTCATAAATCATAACTTATGCATCCAAAATGGTGGCCTTAATTTTGAACATTTTTTATAATTTTTCAAGTTTTCTTAATAAATTAAAATTAATTAAAATTTTATAGCAACTAGAAATAAATAGAAAAGTAATTTCTTATATCGAGATTATTTCTAGTCCTCATTTTCTTTATTTCGTTTTAACTTGACGCGGAAATATTTCCGGCCACAACTATATTAGTAATAATTGCTTCATTATTATACATGTCCTCTACTAATTCTGAAAGGTAAGAACAGCTTTTCTGTAACACCTGTATGAATAAAACTAATGTACTCAATAACCAAATCTTTACTAAACGCCAAACATTTTATAATAACAATATTTTTCTCTCAACAATACTTATGAAAGTAGTAGTAAAAATAGATTAGCGGAACCGATCTTCAAAAAATGCTGAAATGAAACTAAATTATAACGTTCTTAAATATTACCTATAGACTTTGGTACTATTTTCAAAATTGCAGGCCCTTTTAGTGAAACAGTATTCTAAATTGGACTTAACATTAAATGAGACCACATTCTCAACTATAGTAACAAAATGTCAACGCAACAAAGTACAACTACATCATGTCGAAATTCACATGAGTTCTGTGCTACGCTCCTACAAAATCGCCGATTATTAAGGACTTAGTAGGTATTCTGTGTGAGATTTGGCGCTTAGTTATATTAGCAGTATTATGTGTCATCAGTTATTTCGGAAATTTGAAATTATATGTGACTTGTCCGTTTATCATTCGGTACAGAATCGTCTACGCCTTTTAATTGCATGAAAAAGTAATATTCCACCAAAAGTGGACTTGGCAGGTTAACACATTAGGCCAACGATATGTTTCCTTGGAAACGGGAAAACTATTATATTATTTCTAATTCTTATTAATTTCAGCGGTAGTCAATAAGTAACCGTTAATTTATAAGAAATTGAAACTGCTGTAACTTTCTTGAAGGTTTATTTTGATCTCCTGTAACTACCCCTTCAATCTTCTCCATACGTTATGGGACATCCTGTATTTGTCGGTGCAGTTTTTAACAGAGAATTGCGTGGTGTGAATATTTTTATCGGTAGTTATAACACATCCTATATTCAGTAGGTAAAATCCTTAGAAACGCTAAATGAAATTATTTCGGACTCTATACATGAAATTTTCTATTAAATTACAAGAAAAATACAATACATATATCCAAATGATCTTTTGTTAAAGGTAGGCCATGGAAATGAAAACGTATGTGGTAACCTACAACACCAAGCAGTTCTTGAGGTTAGTGACGTGTCAATGTATAAAATGAACTTCGGTTTTGCTTCACTACTCAAGAGTTAGACAGTATCTGAATGTAAACAATAATTTATTATTTAATAGAAGCAAGTTGCAATATAGTTGTATTGTGTTTTTAAAATCTGCTTTAAGAAATACAAAGTCAGGAAATTTTGTGCTAAATTTTTCCACATGGGCAGGAATATTGAACATCCATTTACCGTTTGTTTGTAGCAAAAGCTTTTCGATTGGGAATGGTTACGAAAATTGTACAGAAGGTTAAGTCAATCTGACGAGTTGTCAAATTATTAAATAGATGGGTGTAATCTCATACAAATGGTTATTCTTTCCATAGCCAAATTTATTTGGACATGTTGTATAATTGACTGTACTAAAGGAAGTATTTTAAAAACCTTTTTCAATATTATTAATCAGATGAAATCTAATAGATTTTTAAAGTACTTTACGCAAATTCTTCTTTATAATTGAGGAGATTCGTCAAAAAATTACTGTGTCAAAAAAGTCGAAAAATTAGTTAAATTCAGTTTCCGGTTGTTATTATTATAGTCGTCTATGCACCAGTGAGGTTATATTATTTAAAATCCTAGCTAATAGCAGTGGATGTGATGAATAACATACTTTTCAATATTTCCTACTACTTTTACTTGTTATTTTTGAATATTTTATGTTATTATGGTTTTTTAATATTTTGTAGTATATAAATACTAATTTCTTACAGATCTTTCTTGTAATTTTATTTAATCATGTAACTTTCTTTTCGAAGTTAAGGAAAATGAATATTCAGGTTTCCCCATAAATTTAAACAAAATTGATAAAGAAATTGCTTCCGATTCACTTCTTTCGAAAATACGAAAATTTGTTCAAAATGGATGGCCGGAAAAGGTTTCTAAAGAAGATAATGCTTTAAACCCATACATGTTACGACGAAATGCAATAACTTTTAAATCGAATATTTTAATTTGGGAAACAGAGGAAAATTCTCGAGTAAATATTCCAATGAATCTACAACCTCGCATTTTACAACTTTTACACGAAGGCCACTGGGGTATCGTTAGAATGAAGAAAATGGCAAGAAAATATTGCTGGTGGCCAGGAATCGATAAAGACATTGAAAATGACTCCAAAAAAATTGTGAAGCAGTCAATATAATGCTTTATCACCTAAATAATATTTAAACTATGGCCTCCTGCCAAGAAATCTTGGCAGGGAATTCATATAGACTTCGCTGGACCATTCAAAGGTGAATATTGGTTTATAATTTTATTGTAGACGCATTTTCAAAATTTCCTTTTATCATCAATATGAATGATATTACCGCGGAAAACACAATAGTACCTCTACGGAAAAATTTCCTTATGGAAGGATTGCCAGAAACTATAGTATCTGATAATGGAACACAATTTAAATCGAATTTATTTCAACGTTTTTGTAAATTAAATGGTATTTGCCACCTTACTACTGCACCTTTCCATCCTGCTTCTAATGGAGAAGCAGAGCGTTTTGTACGTACTTTTAAAACAGCCATGAACAAATGCATGTGGGGAGGAGCAAGTTGCACTTGAAAAATTATTATTTACTTATCGAACAATGCCAAATCTTAACACTGAAAAAACTCCTGCAGAGCTTTTGCATGGTCGCGAATTTCGAACTCAGTTTTCGTTAATGACTTCAACATCAGAATATTCAACAAAATTCTCTAGGAACGATATAGTCTACATAAAAATGTATCATCTCAACATGTCCTGCTTGATAAAGGGTAGAATAATACGTTGTCTGGGTCAAATGCTGTATTTTGTCGAGTCTCCAAAAGGTTGTCATCGTCGACATCAAAATCAAATGAGGAAAATAGGAATTTCACCTATTGAGAACGAACAACAATCTAAGCAAAACATTAAGAAAAGTTATCATTCTGAATCGGAAGAAACAAAACTGCCCACGACTCTTGAATCTGCGTTGAAGAGACGAAGATCACAAAGGAAACGGCGTTCACCGCTACGTTTTGTGCCGAGCTTGTGCCGAAATTTGGCAGGGAGGAAGTTGTAACATTCTAAAAAGTTAAAAGAGTGAGCTTTGAAAAATTGTTTGTATTAATTTAATTACATTGACATGTAACTTCTTGATAAGTTGGTTAAAAATAAAGAATCTACAGATACAGAAAATCAATAATCTCATGTTGTCAATATTATAAGTGGGCTTTTTGTCGAAATTCACCAAAAATCTACTTTGTCCAAACATTTTAAATTTTTTTCAGCTATTCAGATAATTACTGCTCTTACCAGCCATTCATTAATCTAATGTGAACATAATACTCCTAACATTCATGGTACTGAATACAAACAACACCAGATCGTTTTTACATATTAAGTTTTGGACAAGTAGGTTAATAATATTAATTTTGATATACGGGGTGTTTGAAAATTCGTGGAAATTATAACAAATGTCATTGCATTTTAAAAATATTTATTTTTGTTTGTTACATTCGAAACTAACGTTAGTAACGGTTGTGAAGGATATTGCCGTAGATGATGGTTATTATAGCAACGTCCAAAATATCTTTATTTATCAAAATTGAAATTTCGCCACCAAAATTTCAAAGTTTATATTTCTTTCAAATTTCATATTCTTTTCGGAATATCAGATTTATTGCCTTTAATATAGTCTAAACTCTCTACTTAATGTGTCCCAACAATTTTTAACTGAAAAGAATACATTCTCTATAATAATTTCATACAATTGTCGTATTTTGAAAACCTGTTTTATTTGTTAGATACCATTTATTTTCTTTTTGGGGAAAAAATAAATGAAAATTTAGTAAATTGATTATTCTTGATGTATGTATATATTTTTTTTGATTTGTGCGTGTATTCTTAAAATTATTACATTATTATTTTATTTTAGTTTCCGGGATAATTAACCTAAGCAAAAAAAAATATTGCGGGATTCACGTAGACGTTTGATAAATCGCCTCATCTCAAATAGCCTTCCCACACGAACGAAAGAGTATTCAGAAAGAATAAAAAGTCACGTTAATTAAAGAAGCATCGAACTAATCAGAGCTCATGTCTGTGTAGAAATAAATCAAACTCAGAACAGTCGGGTTAAAATAATTACACGTCTTGTTCAGGGTAGTGTAACGTTCATCACGCGCTCTGCATCCGAATCTAATATCGTTAATTAGATAACAGAAAAAGCTCGGCGGGATTGGGGAGAATTCGTAAGAAAATTTCTTCGGTTTGATATTAATGCCCCAGACCTTACATCATATTTTAATCTTAACAAAACGTATTCAGAATGTGAACGTGTTTTCGTAAAGATGGTTCCAAAGATGAAAGTTAAAAATTGCCCGGTCCTGTCGGTGTGCAACAGAGCGTGTTCTCCCCACATGTTAGTTTTTTGCCGTGCGCGGCTGTGTTGCTGCTAGAGAGCCGCTATAGATCTTCGTCACCCTCGACGTCTGCACGTTGGTTGCACCCTCCAATTCCTAAACATAAAAGCCGAATTTTAAAAGACACCATTGGTTTCCTTGGACTCATTAATAACTTAGTATTCTTTATATTTTTACATTTAAAAGTGAAATGCAATTGTACGGCTAACATTTTCATAAAAAAAAAACTTATAATCAAACACTAATAATTACTTAATTATTTTTTTTAAGTGGCACATCAATTTGTGCGTCATTATTTATTATGACACTTTTTGTCACAGCAGTTTGTTTTCGTTTTTTCATAAATACTACGTACAGGAAATTCACTATTAAACTAATTGGTTGAAGTCTGTCGCGCTTCATCGCCATCTTGGCGGAATTATTTTAATTGACCAGCTATGACTATAATAATACTTGATAGCTGTAGATAAGCATCAATTGAAATTTTTAGATGTACGTAAATGCGTTTAATAATAGGCATGGGTGTATATAAATTACATATAATCAATAAATAAATCAACTGCTTAAATAATGCAAGAAATTTGACAACTTCAAGGCTTCGTCTGTAATTTACACCGTGCTGTTATTTATTATAATGTGTAAAACGCTGTTCTCTATTTTAGGAAAATGTTAATCGTCACTTACTGTCGATCAGAGGATATGTATTAAAAGCTTTCGTATACGAAGATTATTATGTGTTTTCTCTGACCTGTTAACGGTACAAACAGTTTTTTTTGAAGTGTTTCCGTTTGTCTTTCAAGAACGTCTTTCGAAACAAATTGTTCCTAACAACTTTACACCTCCACGTTAGCAGTTTTATTAAAAGAGGTTGAATTTATTAAATTAACAAAAACATTATAAAAACTAATAACAGGTAATTAAAAGCAAATAACATTTTTAAATTGATTTTATAAAAAATTTGTTATACTAATGGCGGATTTCACAAACATTACTTAAATTTAATCATCCGTTAATGGTAAACGTTGCCATGGTTACATGTATTGAAGGTATAGGAATGATTATTCTTAATCGATGATTAAAGTTATGTGAAGTGTGTGAAATCCAGCATAAGAGTAATAATAATTTATTTGTATATAAAAACACCATATTTACTTGCATCATTAAAGTGCAGAAATTGTGTAAAAGTATCAGTGGTCTAAAGTAATCTAAGAACTTTAAGTGTTTGTCATTTTAGATTTTTATATAAATTTTCACTGTTTGACTTCTTTGTTTCTTTCTAACAATATTTGATATCTATTTTAATCAATAACAAATTATGAATGAAAAGAAACTTCTTTTTAAGTTTTCATTCCATAATTTTTAAATAAATAAGTATACATTGATGGACAAAAGTATGGAAACACCTAAATATTTGAAAATGCCATTAAAGATGAAATTTGGTTTCTTCATATTTAATCCTTATTCTGGATGAAATGAATTTGTCGATGTTGTAATGCGACTTCTGGCTACACCGCATAAACTTTAAAATTTCCAGTGAATGCCCTATTGATTTTTCAGAATTCAGTTAAAGAATTCAATTTTAGAAATCAGAAATGTATGATTTTGTACATTTAGGGGTGGAGATATTCACTTCTTAATAAATTGGCTAATAGTTATTAGACGAATAACTACCTTGGAAACAATTCATAAAAAATCAATCAACAATTCAGAAAAATCAAGTTATTCGTCGAATAACTTTAATAGACTAGAATATAATCGACCCTAATTGTTATGCTTTATCAATATGTTTTAAAAAGCAGGAATTAAAGGCCCTCTTACCAGTAATATTAATTATTTAATTAAAATAATATCAACACAACAAATAATTATTGTAACTAACTAAAGCAGGTTTTTGTCCGATGAAAATTATATCAAAATTGTATTTTGTGATATTGTAACTAACAATAGGAAAATAAAGTTAAAAAAAGATTTTTTTAGGTGGTTGCATACTTTTTTTGCCCATCAATGTATGTTCACTAATCTTCTCTAATGGAAAAGTCCATTTTTTAAAAGGCTTTCCACAGAATGATATAATTTAAATCAAATGATTTTAGGGTTTATTTTAAATCATATCTTAAATTTTGTTATTTAATTTAAAAAAAATATTATATTAAGAGCAGGATTTTGAAATTATAACAAAATTTAATACCTAGTATAACTCAATTAGTAAAACCAATCGTAACTAAATTTCATTTACTCGTACATTTACCATACAATAATATTGGTAACTGAATTTTGCAATCTCAAGTACTAATTTGTGAGAAAACGTTAAATGGTCTAACCTCCTTTCGCTTTATTGTCAAAGTTAAATATTTTTTGTGTTTTAATCCCCGTTCCGAGTCCTAAGTTTTCAAAGCTTCTCGAAAAGTTGCAGCTGCAACAGACTTACTAGATGATTTTCTCTTTTCACACCTTACAAACACAAACCCTGTTCGAATAAGCCAAATTGAATTCAAAGACTATCTAAGACATGAGAAATCTATCTCTCACGTAAAATCAATATGCAGTCTAAAGGATTTGAACTCAAATCTCTAGTTGCTGCACTCTATGTGTATTTATGTATAACACCCACTATAAGCGAAAACAAAAAGGCCGTTTTAAAATTAATATTACATGTTGACTTTCGGTTACCAAAAACACCATGCTTGCAGATACTTTAAATTCGATTAATATAAACATTCATTTTGCCTTTTGGAAACTTTCTTGTTTCAAATTACCTGTATTTCATGTCACAAATTTGGGAAATACGTATATGGTTTAATTTAACAAACATAAGTATAGTTTCTGGTTATCTATATTTTCTTGAGTATATGTTCTTGCAGTCGAATTAAGTACAGTTAAAAAAGAATGGTATCTTAAAAACGTTCATTGATTCGTCTTTATCAGATTTATAAATTTTAATTTTTACGTTTTTTTTTCAATTACTATTTATATGAAATGTTATTGTATAATTTTTTAACCTTATTTTCTTATTGTTAGTTACAATAATTATTTGTTGTGTTTATATTTAATTAAATAACTTATTACAAGATATAAAAAACTTCGGTATCTAACATAACTGTTTTTTACTTAATTATAAAATTGTCATCTTATACAACATTTTATTTTACAATATTTAAAGTAAGTTATAATATTAATATTTATTAGTAATAAGTTATTTATATTTTGTTTAATTATAGTTTACCACTTGAAAAAGTCTAATTTTGGACGAAACCGGTTGTGGATACTTATAAATAAAAAAAAATTGTAGGAAGACTCTGCCTTTAAGTCTTCTTCTATATGAAATGTATCTACCGTACCTAAATTAAAATACTCAATAAAATTGTGATTTTTGCTAACTTTTATTATTTTGTATTTTCATAAAGAAAAAGCACATAAATTTGAAGACTCATGATATCTACACGGAGAGAATTAAGTTGTAAAAGTAAATATAAATATAGTAATTTTTACAAAAATTTATATTACTATATGTGACAGCAAAATCATTTTATTAACTTAAAAACATATTTATATTAACTGTTATATATTTAAATTTAAAAAAGGATATTCTAAAATGGCTAAAATATAAAATATAATATCGTTTAATATATTTATGTTTTAACACAGATAAGAAGCTACGGAATTCACATGATCACCAACCTTTGCAGCTACACCAAAAAAAAAAAAATAAGTACTCGATTTAAGAAAAAACGTATATTAAATTACAAATTTTATAAAAAAAAAATTGTGCAAATCGGTTTTGATTACAGCGGATTCCTCGAGCATGCTCTGTACAGCTGTTTAAGGCCTCATTGGGGCTTCATCAACAGAATCGTAGCTCCAGAACTCCACCATAGAAAACATAAATATATTATGTTATGTTGTGTTGTCTATGAACTCCGCTGCAAACCAAACCGATGTCTTCTAGGTTATATGCCATTGCGATGTGAAAGTAATGAACAATTTAAGTAGTGACATCTTTCGATCGCTTTTTGACCTACAAATTTTATGTTGTAAACATCATATCTGCAGGCCGAACTCATAAATGTTACAAAATCATATGCTTAATGTAATATAATCGCATTCTCATTTCTTTTAAGAGAAAAATTTACTTGCTTTACTTAAACAATTTTGCTACTTTTAAAACAATTTATTTTATTATTAATGATACTTTTTTTACAACACGGTTTTTAATATACATTTTTCTCAGTGTATTTACATAATTTTAAATAGTTGCTCATTACTTTGCACTTGAGGCAGAGTTATAAGTTCAATATTTTGTTGTTTTACTATTATTCTGTTACTAAAGCTTTCCCTACTACTTCTTATTCTTTTGTTATTAATCTAAGTCGAGTCTATAGACTGTGCAATTATAACGGGAAGCTTTTCTAAGGCTAAATCATTTTCCATTGACACGATTATTGAGAGTAAGAATACAGAGATTACTATTTTTTTTTAAGATATATGCAAGAGGTATGTTAAAGATGTTGGTATGGAATTAAATAGCCATGAGTCATAAGTAATATATCTTTATTTAGATTTCATTTTTACTAGGAACTTTAAGTAGTGACCCGCCAGCATGCGTATTCAGTTTAGATTGTAATAGCAGGTCGTTGTATGTAATTTTGTGAAATATTTGTTGCGTACGTACAGAATTATATGTAATTCAAAATTTTTTTACAGTGGACTTCGTTTTGTGACTTATTTTCACCATATAGAATCGTATTCTTAAAATTCCATTAAAGAAATTATTACCTGAAGCATGTCAAGATTTAGAAAGCAATACCAAGAATATAATTATATACATTGGTTTAAAGGGAGGCTACACTGGCCTTGTGACGCCAATCAAAGTGGGCTCTAGGCGGTCTCGGCCTGCATCTCAGATAATGAGTTTATAAATGATGCATAAATCATCCCAGACTTTTGAAACAAAGAGGAATCTTGCGAAATTTCCAAAAAGATTTTACCTAGTAATTAGAATTCGTTCTGCATTGAAAGCGCCCCGATATATTTTGAAATAATTTCGTGTGTTAACTTTAATCTGTGTTTCCAGAGAGGAAGAGAGGTCGACAGACGTACACGAGATACCAAACGCTGGAGCTCGAGAAGGAATTTCACTTCAACCGGTACCTGACGCGGCGGCGGCGAATCGAAATAGCCCACGCATTGTGCCTCACGGAAAGGCAGATTAAGATCTGGTTCCAAAATCGCCGCATGAAGTGGAAGAAAGAGAACAAAACCAAAGGCGAAGGCGGCTCCGAAGGTGGCGGCGACGATATTAGTCCGCAAGGTTCTCCTCAGTGAACCTAACAGCACCACAATAACCATGTACCTAATAACACATTGTAGTCATTTCAAATGCATTTACTTTTTACTGACCAATAACGGCCATTAAAAGTTGATGCCTTTTCGGCAGGAACTCTTCCAAATTCCCCACACAACCACAATGACCTCTTACGATAAAAGTCCTCTTATTGTGTATATTAAAGTCAATATTTAGTTCCGATTATTGCGATATATTAAAACGAATTATTATAGTTTATTTATTTATATTGTAGATAATATATATTTAGATTTGCGCGAATATATATTTGGACACTTAAATGAGAGACGGTTAAGGTTTAGAGGCCAGTGCGACGTGCAATTTAAACAGTGCAGAGCTGACTGCTAAAAGTCACCCAGTGAAATTCCGTGCCGATTCAAAATTTTACATGAATTCTTTTAGGCAGCTTCATAATGTAAAGTGAGTCTCCGTTTGAATCTCGTGCAAGAAGATCGCAAGATACGAAGCCAAGGTCAGTGACAGACAATTAGTTTTTTAAACCTTGGATTTTCTTTTTGCTAACTGGAGGAATAACAACTGTCGCTTCCTTTCACGAGCGCTTCCTCCATTTAGATCTAAGTGTGAAGTGGAATAGCAACTCGCGGGTTGTTGCAAATCGCCCGCTTAAGAAGTTTCATCCCACTCCACTTTAAAACTGAACTTTAATACTTACTTATGTAGATATTTCGAATGTATGTATATTTGGTTAAAACATATTACATAAGCGATGAGATTTGTAAATAATTTCGAAAATGGAAAGGATATGAAATATACGATACTATAAAAATTATGCACTTTTATGCCAAAGGTAGAGTAATGTTATCCATGTAGGATATTGTTTAATTACTCGTGTACATTTAGCAAAACTTTATACAGAGTGTTTTTGAAAAGTATTTTGATACGGTAACATTGAACTGAAAAAAATATACTTAGACAAATCGTACTATTTTGAAACAAACAGCTTTACATTTTTAAATTTAAGTCGTGAGGAAGTATCCAGTTGTTTCGCTTGAACTGAAGATTATGAAATGTCAAATTCTTTTATAACTACATTCCTAAAAAGGCAAAGATCATCTTAAAAAAAATACACCGTACTATTCTTCAGAGAAACGATTTTTTTTCTGGTTTCCTCCAAAACCGTTATTCTATCTTTTTTAATGTTTCGGAAACCTTTATTATTTTTTATATTAACTCTTGCACTTTCACTAAATTGTTTGTCATTAAATTACGTATCACTGATGAGTTTAGATATTTTGAAAATTTTTGTGAAAACTACGTAAGGAGCTCTTATACGAGTTAATGTGATCAGAAATAGTTTTTCAAAGAATGTGTGCTTTATTTATTTATTTCTGCTGAAAGTTCAATTTACATATTAGATATTAATAGCATAAATTCAAAAATTTACATGTATGAAAAATGTTTTTGAAAAAAACACGTGGAAATTATATGTTTCACACATGCTGATGAATAACTTCATTCATAAAATTAAACCATTAGTGCATTACCGCTTTTGTTGTCCAACGAAAGTATCGAGAAAGAATAGAGGTATTTAACCATCCTTTGTATTTAATAATAATTCATTTTAATGTTAAATTAACTTAATGCTTTTCAGAGACATCTGTGCGTATTATTACGATTGAATAATTCGTTCTCATTTTATTTTATTTTTTCGAGTTTTAAAGATTACGTTGAGGATTCATTTTTAGAAATAGCCTGTAACATATTTAAAACAAAAGGAAAAACTTGTGCAAGATATAGTACGAAAACATATTTTGTATACCAAAATATAACTAATTGGAAACGCCATCCGAGCTTAATCTCCGATTGCTAGTGATAATATTAACCGAAATACGTAACATTGCTACAAATGAAGTATACGTAACTGGAAATACGAAAAATTATCGAACAAATGATTGTAACTGAAAATATATAGTAAGGTTTATCAAATTAAATAGGCTCCGTACGATATCGTTTGTATGATTTTAATTTATTTTTCTCTCGTCGTTGTGAAGTTGACAGATCTTCCCTATTTAAGTTGGTTAACCAGTTTATATACGATTTAAATTAGGGTATTTGCAGTGGCATGCTGTATATTTGTACCTATATGGATAAAAAATAGCGTATAGTTATTTGTGCTGTGGTGTAATATTTTAGTAATAGAAAGTACTCAGTTTGACCGTGTTTATTTTCGGCCAAAAAATACGTTTTATAAATGGGATATTTAAAAAAAATTATTGTAATATAAAATATGAATTTTAACTTAATTATTAAATTATATTTTCAGTCTGAATACAAATTTTTTTTTAGTATATACTTTAATACAATATTTTAAATTTTCTGTCTTGTGGATTTGATCTTATATAGGTATACAATACATATAATTAATATATGTATAAATAAATATAATTGTAAATTAGACCTGTTTCTCACTTATACCTTTTATTACTTTTTAATGCCATCAATCCTTTTAAGTTCACTTCAATTCTCTTAATCATAAAATCTTCTAGAATTATAATTTGAGTAATCGTTCTTAATGTCTTAATAACGTCGTATGTTGCATAAATTTACATTTACAGTTCTTGTACCGGTTTTCATATAATTCACTTTGCGTTCGTATAAACTTACAGAAAAGCATACGAGATGTGTCCTAATACTGCGATAATTTCCTTTTAATGCTATACTGAGCCTAATACGGTATTAAAATTGATAAGCATAGCCCAATTTCCAAAATATGGCAAGATGGCCTCTTTTGTGGGGATTATTATTGGTTAACATAGTGTGAATGGCTCCGCCTTGGTTCTACTTTTGACGGGATGATGTATTGATTCTCCCAACTCGTAGGGGTTCAACCTGCCACCCCACAAGATTACCATGCTCTTGCTTTTACTAATCTATTTATAAAAAAAAATATATATCATTCCAGCATTAAATTTAAAAATATTTTGTGTGGAAGTAAATAAAACAAAAATAATCTGCTAAATTCATTTATTAAACCGATTAAAATTGCATTTGTCAATTAATAAAACTACGACATCCTACATAAATGCATTTCTTAATTAAGAAGTCTTAAAATTGGTATACTACTTCAATTACAGATGATTCGAAACTCCTGCAGCAAGCTAATGAATCTTAATTAATAAGTCTGCGTTGTTGCACACGTTAACGCATTAAGCAAATAACAGTCTGCCACTTAACAAGAAAATTATTTTCTAGTACATTGTTTCCTCTGTTAAATGCTATATCATAAGTAGACTTAAGTTCTTCACGACAAATTGAAATTATTAAATTAAAAAGTTAATAATTTAAAGTTTCATTTTGCTTGCAAATACCCTAAAGGCCATTTTACATGATGCAATTTGTCTTGCAGCAAGTCGCAATTTTTAGAGTGCACATGCTCATTGACAAATGTACGAGCCCTGCGTCAAAAGTATTCGCCTAGCTGGTATGCATAGCTGCTTTTGAAAATAAAAACTTTCTTAGAATTTCAATATGAAAACTTTTATTTAAAAATGTTTAATTTCTATATACAGGCTGTTACAAATTCGAGGCTCACCATTAGGATCTCGGAAACGGTAAGAGATACGAAGTCGGTTAAATTGGGGCAAAGTTGCGTATTTTGGTGCTGAACAATAATCCGTTCTGAAAAATCTTCTACGTTTTGTAGTTTTTGAAATATTTCAAAAAAACCAGAAAACGTAATTTTCTTTTTTATTTTTTCCTGAAGTTATTGTTGCAGGGATCATAACAAAATTAATACATTCTACAGGCACTTTTTTAAGCTCTTTATGATGATATCATGAGATTTTACTTAAAACGTTTCGTCTCGTCCTGACCATCATCAACTTCACTTTTTCTTATGGGCGCTACATTGGGTTTTAATACCAATGAATAGATCTATTTTTTCTGATGCTTTTCCATATATCACACATCCCCATTTATTAATTTGAAACAGCTGGAAATGCAAGAAATTGTTGAAAAATAACACTGCAAAGAAAAACATGGTATGCAGTGAAAACAAAAACCAAAAAAGTTTGATATACCTTCGGAGTTTTATTTCGTCTATCACAAAAGCAGATTTTTGAAAAATTTTTAGATATAAAAATGAATGATGTGAATCCAAGAAAGACGTACATTTTTAAAACGTATTGTGTTAACAACAACAATTTAGTAATAGCAAGAGAAATTTATTTCCAACAATGACGATGACGCAGTATTTAATTAGTTTCGTAATTAAATTATACATTTTATGATTAAAGCAAGAAAGTATCACAAGAAATTATGTCTTTAAAATCTCTCATTCTTGTAAATTTAAAAGGTATTGTGCTAACAACAATTTAGTAATAGCAAGAGAAATTTACTTCCAATAATACCCAGAAAGATGCCATCCACACAGAACAATGTTATTAAGTTAGATAGAAACATTGCACTTTATGGATATTTGAAAGCTCGAAGGACGTATCGAGATCGCCTTAATGGTGATGAGAATGAAGAATTATTAGTAGAGGTAGTTAAATAGTTACTTATAAAATGTATAAAATTATGAGACTACAAGAAAGAATGTTTCCTCGAGCAGTAATATCTTTTAAGAGCTTAAGCTGAGTTTTCTAAAGACATACATAATTTAATTTGATATTTTCTTGCTTTAATAATAATAATAATGTATAATTTAATTACAAATCTAATCAACTATTGTTTTGTAGTTGTCTTTCTGGATATTGTTGGAAGGAAATTTCGCTCGTTATTACTAAATTGTTGTTAAGACCACAATAAATTTTTAAATTTACGTCATTCTTGGGTTCAAAAACATTCATTTTTAGATCTAAAAATTTTACTAAAATCAGCTCTTGTGATACAAGAAATCAAACTCCGAAGATATATCAAACTTTTTTCGTTTTTGTTTTCACTGCATACCATGTTTTTCTTTGCAGTGTTATTTTCAACAATTTCTTGCATTTCCAGCTGTTTCAAATTATTAAATAGGGATGTGTGATACATGGAAAAGCATCAGAAAAAATAGATCTATTCAATGGTATTAAAACCCAATGTAGCGCCCATAAGAAAAAATGAAGTTGATGATGGTCAGAACGAGACGAAACGTTTTAAGTAAAATCTAATGATATCATCATAAAGAGCTTAAAAAAGTGCCTGTAGAATGTATTAATTTTGTTATGATCCCTGTAATAATAACTTCAGGAAAAAATAAAAAAGAAAATTACGTTTTCTGGTTTTTTTGAAATATTTCAAAAACTACAAAACGTAGAAGATTTTTCAGAACGGATTATTGTTCAGCACCAAAATACGCAACTTTGCCCCAATTTAACCGACTTCGTATCTCTTACCGTTTCCGAGATCCCAATGGTGAGCCTCGAATTTGTAACAGCCTGTATTTATTATCATTATTCTGGAAAAATAATCTACCTCTTTCTTTACCAAAGGGAGGTAGGCGAATACTTTTGACGAAGGGCTCGTATGTGAACAATAATGTCAATAATTGTTAATTAACCTCAATAGGACCACTCAAATATAAGGTACCGTAAAGATTTATGGAAAGTTTAAGTCGCGACATCCTGCGATCGCTTTTTGACGTAACACTGCAACAAAATTTGTAAATATTTACATTTAGAAATTGGCACCTTTGGCACAAATACTCAGAAATTATTTAAATACAAAGCCGCCAGCAAGTGTAATTTTTGTGTTCAATTTTCATTGCATTCCATACGCGCAAAGCGGCCTTAACAGATTTAAGTAACATGACCATACGCTCTTTAGACAATCATCAAAATTTAAAATATAGTCACGATGTTAACATCATGGAATTTTTTATTCGTCTGCTATTTAAAAGTAACCGATCGAAATTAAATTCATTCATCACTGAATGAAAAAAACCTCATTTTTGGAAAAATCCATTTATATTTTTAATTATTTAACTTTTGTTTTTCAATTTATCTGAAAAGGTTTAAATTATATACTGAGAAGGATTAACTATCTCCGAAACTGTTTTTCTTTGTAAAACTTCACGCTTGCAATGGAAAATAATATCTTTTTTACCCATCCTGAAACTGTTATTTAATTTCTCCTTTTGTTACACAAAATTATTAAGAAATTTTAAATTAGGCTTGAAAATTTATTTAAATATAATATAACAATAATTTTCGTCTTAATATTTAGATCCGGTTTTATAAAAGCAAGATAACTTTACTGTGCAGTTTAATACTTTAATAACCACTGTTTTTATAATTCTTGCTAAGGGATTAAGCTACAGGAAATTTTTCTTGTTTTTATGAAACCGGGTCTTACTTGTCAATTTTTTTCCCACGCAGAATTGATTTTGACTAGAACAGGAACACTATTCATAAAGTCAACAAATTTAGTATTCGTGCAGTTTTGTGCGTACATTTAGTTTTGTTCTCTAATCAGTAAGGCAAAGAAAGTTAATATTATTGAATTATTAAAATTATCCTTTACTTTTACTTATTATTGTAATCATCGTTTATTTTCCTTTTGTCTATACAGGGTGTTTAAAAAAAAACGTTCGGATACTGTAACCATGAATAGTACTCGCCAAGAGAAACAAAAAAGTCTTATAAGTATAGGTCCGTAAATAATTTTTTTCAAGGATAGAGCTGATTTTGCATTGAAGTTAAAAATTACATTATTATGAAGAAGCAAACAGTAAAAATCTGATTATCTAGACACAAAAAATAATTAATTAATTAATTAAAATAATCATTCTTTCGAATAATCCTTGATTTTGTCGAAAGGTTTAGCAGTTATGTTCTATTCGCTGCTGCAGTTCATTTACGTTATTAACGGGTCTTGATTACACCAGAGATTTTAAATATCCCCAAATGCAGAGTCTAATGGGATTAAATTAGGAGATCTAGGTGGCTTCAATCACGTTTTCCAAGAAAAATAAAACATGATGGGGCCCTTCCACATTTCGCTATCGTTGTAAGAAATTTCTTAAATGCAACGTACAACAATAACTGGATAGGAAGAGGAGGCCCAGTGCCATGGCCACCTAGATCTCCTGATTTAAACCCACTTGATTTTTGCATTTGAGGATATTTAAAATCTCTGGTGTATTCAAGACCCGTTATTAACGTAAATGAGCTGCAGCAGCGAATAGAACATAACTGCCAAACCATTCAAGAAAATCAAGGACTATTCGAAAGAATAAGAGCTTCTTTTCGTCGAAGATGTGAAGCCTGTGTGCAAGCGGGAGGTGGACATGTAGAACATTTTCTTTAAATATTTTTTGTCTACATAATCACACGTTTACTGTTTGTTTCTTTATAATAATACAATTTTTTAATTTCAATGCAAAATCAACTCTATCCTTGAAAAAAATTATTTGCGGACCTATACTTACTAAGACTTTTTTATTGCTCTTGATGAGTACTATTCATGGTTACAGTATCCGAACGTTTTTTTTAAACACCCTGTATATATTTTTTTCATCATAAATTAAATTGATTTAAAAATATAATTTACAGCGTACAGGGAACAACTAAATAAAGAGCTAATACGGGGATCTCGTTAACTCTAATGGCGATTTGCACCAAATACTTAAGCTAAGCTTAAATTTAAGTGATGTAACATTACAGGTTACACAACATTGAGTAAGTCATATTCTAAGTGGCACTCAAATTTAAGCTGAGTTTATTTGTTCGGTGCAAACCAGGGTGACAGATACAAAGATGGTTAAATTACAAAAACGTTGCTCGATTTTATATTAATTCGCTGAATTTTCAGTTTTTTTTTTGAAAAATCAGACCGTTTTCAATACATTATTACTTTACACTTAATTGGTTAAATGAATATAAATATTTCGTGTACTACCGTTTAGAGGATCAAATATTACGTCTTTTTATAAGAAAATGCACCTGGTATTTGATTTTAAAAAATATACAGGGTGCTGCATTGATGAACGCAACATAGGAAATCTCACGTTAATTTAGACGTGATCAAATATTGGCTTCCCTAATTATTTTACAGCAAAATTCCCTATAGGTTTTTTAAAGTACTCTTCAAGATGAATCTGTCTGTACAGCTTGAGAATTTTTCATTTGCTCAGTTTCAAAAGATTTAGTAACCAAACTTAATTTATATCGAACTATAAGCAAGGCCTTAATCAGTGAACGTTAAAATAAAGTAAAGCAACTGATCAAGGCCTTGCTGATAGCTCGATATACAGGCTGCCCAAGACCCTCGTTTGAGACTGAAACAGTATATAGAGAGGCGCAAAAGAAACAACTTTTTTCAATTCTTTTTTTTTTTCAAAAGTCAATAAAATACTGAAAAATTAGCCCCTAAAACTACCCTTTAAAAAGGAGGGAGGATCTAACAAATACATTGTAAACGCGTAGTTATGTGCCTTATACCTGAATTTAAAATGTTAGTTTCATAACTTTAAGGATCCAGAAGATATTGGCCAAGAGAACAATATTTTCCAACCCTCTTTCAGAGCTTATAATTCCTTTATTATTGACTTCTGGAAAAAAAAGTATTGAAAAAAGTGTTTCTTTCGCGCCTCTCTGTATACTGTTTCAGTCTCAAACGAGGGTTTTGGTACAGCCGGTATATTAATTTTGGTTACTGAATCTTTTTAAAATATTTTGAAACTGAGCAAATGAAAAATTCTCAAACTGAACAGACAGATTCATCTTCAAAAGTACTTTAAAAAATCTAAAAGGAATTTTGCTGTAAAATAATTAGGGAAGCCAATATTTGAACACATATAAATTAACATGGTATTTCCTATATAGCGTTCATCAATGCAGCACCCGGTCTATATTTCTGCATGCTGTCAACGTTAAACGAAAATACGTTATCTTTTATATTATATATATTATATATATTATATATATTATATTACTCAAACAGACAGAGAATCTATGTGAAAATTCTCTCCCGTTTTGTCAACGAGCTGTCGAAGAAGGGTTTAGTGACTCACCCTGTATAATCACTACTTCCTAAATGTCTATTAATTGACTCATTTATCTACAGTGGAATAAGTCGGATTTCGAAAACATAATTATTTACTCCTTACCGTTAAAACTATCTAACGGTTAGCTTCAAGAAGAATCTAACTCATAAACGGTTTAACGGAAACAAGTGCTACCTTTGCCGGATAGTCATGCTTTTAAGATATGATGAAATTACATATGCCTGAAAGTAGGTTGTTAAATAAATGAAGGCCGACATCGTAATAAAAATTCATTTCAAAATGAACAGACGAAATGTTTTTTGTAATTCAACCGTCTCTGTATCTCTTATAGTTTACAGTATCCCCCCCTAATGATCCTTTAATTAGATGTAATCCTGTATACATACTTAATTAAATTTCTCTTTCTCTGCTTCTGCATTCTTTTCATAGTTTTATTTCTGTCTTTCGCTACAAATATGTCGTTTCAAATTAAAATAATAGTACCTAAACACCAATATTAATTTTTTTAATTTATTTTTATTCTTAATATTTTACCCACGTTACTTTCAAAATAAATTTTATATGATCCATAAGATGGTCCCGTTAATTAGGTAATTATTATAGATGAATAGATAGTACTTCCTAATTTTATTTTTTATTTATATAGCTACCGGTTTCGGTTCTTGAAATTGTCTTAATTATTATACATGGCTCACACATTTTTACATTCAATTCACTTTATACAATATTTTTACATTATTTACAAACATTTTTTAAAATTCAATTGTAATGCTAAGTAATTTTTTCAGGCCTGATGAAGGTTCATTTCAAGAACCGAAACCGGTAGCTATATAAATAAAAAATAAAATTAGGAAGAATTATCTATTCATCTATAAATTTTATATGACTACTCAATAACAGAACTTTTAAAAGTCGACACTTACTTCAACTTAATTACTATCAATTGGCTGAGAACTCTTTTAGCTATTGTCCAAATTATTATGTGGTGTGCTTCTATTATTTGAAACGACTTGGTGAACACATGTTATTACTTATTGTCACTTATCTCAATTGTAAAAGTATTTAAAAAGGAGCATTTCGTAAATTTACTATTTCTACTTGATTTTCAAAACTGCTATATAAAATCAAAATTATTTTTTTTACAACATATTTAAATTATTGTCTGAATCTCTGCACCTACATCTTAACGTCAAAAAAAGTCTTTTGCGATCTAAATAAAAAATTATACCTAATGATGTGCTTTTTACTGTGTACAAAGCGATGAAGATCATCTTACTTCCAGCTGCTAATGTTTAAATTTAGAAGCCAGATTTATAAAATCAAAAAATTCTGTCTTTCTCTTTAAGTTCTTCGGTAACAAACAACATTGGATTAATTGTATTACTTATGAGACGAGGCGCAATAAATGAATATTTTATATGTTTATATATAAATTTCCTAAATTATATAATCAACATCACTGATACAAATCTCTTCTATAATTTTCACTTAATGTAAAAATTGACATAATATTTCTGGATACAAAGATGAAAAAATAGTACAATTGCATTTCTTCCAATAAGAATCATTGTTACTTATCCGTGTTCTTTATGAATTCTGAATTTTGAATCATATTTTTCCAGAATATGTTTTCTTAAAGTGGTAAGCAATTTTTACGTATAAGTAATGAATTCTAAAGAAAAAAATACAAAACAAATAATTCTTGTGTTGTCGGCACAAAAAAGTTATGTTGGTACTTTGTACCTTAATGTACAAATGGTAGTTGTTTAATTTGATCAATAAACATAATTAAATATAATAGTGTGCTAGACAGCTTTAACGCCGTGTACATTCATAAAATCAAAATTAAGACATTCAGAATTCGAAGAGAATACACGACTACATTACCCACAAAATCAGACACACTCTCGATCATACATCTCTCACTAACTCGTTGGCAAGTGCACTCGAAGGGTGACGCTATCGCTCTCCCTCAAAGCGTATGTTGTATCACCACTTGAATCAGGAGTTATGGGCAATAACAAGTGGTCTCTTAAAGTAATCTCCCACTAAATCATTCCGGGCACACGCTACAACCGTTCATCTTGCTCGCTTGCGTGTTCAGAATGAGTCAGAGAGAGAGAAGGGATGGTAGTCGTGGGACGCAATGGGCGCGAAGACAAACGCAAGACCATCCATAAAATCGCAGATGATGATTTAAGATAGCTCTTGTCTTTTTCGCTACTTAGCAGTATGTTTACAAGGTGCTTATGGCCAGATGCTTTATGAGTTTAAAGGGAACGCGGACGAGAATGGGAATGGGAATGGGACGTGCGAGAAGCGCTAAACGTCCGAGGGATTTGGAATTGTATTTAAATGACCCTAAACACATACTTAATATTTATGAACCACCTTGCTCCGTTACGTCTTTATTTCCTTTGTTACTCATTCCTACAAACAAAACTTGGGGTTTATTTTTTATTTAAGTTTATCAGTGTATTAAACAATTACATATTACATCCGAGTTTAAGAAATTAATTTAATAATAAATATATCCATCAGTGATTATTACCAGAGCGTTATTTTTTCTATATGTGATATATAACTGTACATTTTTGCGGTCCAATGAAAAAATATTTTTATCCCGCATTATTAATGGCGAGATTAAATTTACTTCATGATAAATTAAAAGCATATTTTAAAGGACACCGTAAGTAGACTGTCACATGATTTTTAATTTACGTGGGAAATGCAATTTATATTTCTAAAAATTTATGAATTTTACGTAATCAAACTTTTGCTTTTGGAATTCAACTTAACATTTAAGCTTTTCTTTCCCTTAAAACAAATAAATTTGATCATTTTTATAATAACGATAAACATTCATTTTTGAATTGGCTTCCGGTTGGAATCGCGTTACGTTGACTTCTTCTACTGCCGACGTTTCGTTCTCCATTGCAGAAGAACTTCCTCAGTGTCAACGACTAACGAAAAGCAGCAGCAACACCACCAGCAGCAGCAGCAGCCCTGAGGAAGTTCTTCTGCAATGGAGAACGAAACGTCGGCAGTAGAAGAAGTCAACGTGACGCGGTTCCAACCGGAAGCCAATTCAAATATGGACGACGGCCGCGGAAGCCTGCAAGTTAAAATAAACACTCATTACCTAGGCCACTCCACACAGTATTTAAAAACTTTTACAGCCTGGATTATGTTTTTATTGATTATTTGATTCCTTCTTATAATTATTATTTTCATTCTTAGAAAAATCAGCTTTCATAAAGTGCAAGAAAAATTATATCGATAACAAAGGACAGTTTGAGAACATTTTTAATTATTTCGTTAAGGATGCTTAAATATTTATATATAGGGTGCCTAAAAATGGCGAAACAGCGCCATTCTGCACTATTCAGAGACACCCTCCGAGCATAGGAAAAATGTTAAAAAATTCTTCCTTATCACTTTTTTCGCGCCTAACTTCCCCCAAGCTCACATGGCTCGTCGGGAAGGGCTGTTGGCACTAAACAATACATATTCAATAAAAAAAACATATAAAGGTACTATTTATTTCCACTTTTATTTATTTATTTCCGTTTATTGTCTTCCACTACAAGAATTGTTGAAATATTCAGAATTGGAAAATAATAAAAATTTCAAATTCCAATCTTATAAATAACCTTGATATCTTTATATGTTAATAGACACTTTTAAATCGTGACCCCTGAAATTGACTCCGTGCACAGCCCTTGTTAGTGTTTGGAATCACGAGATTTTTTTTAACATTTTTCCTAAGCTCAGAGGGTGTCCCTCAATAGTGCAGAATGACGCTGTTTCGACATTTTTTAAGCACCCAGTAGAATAACAGAAAGATATGTTTTGATTTTATTTATTATGGTATTCTACTACTTATTTAAAGAATTTTACAATGCTTTTCATAAAGTCCGTAACATGTAAAAATTTACAGTATATGTAAAAGACAAAACTAATACATTTACTATGTTATAAATTATGCTTTTGTTTTTACTGATTAAACCAACAATAAACGGAAACAAATTTTGTTTATTTATTGACAGGCTAATCTAGCAAAACCGTGTTTTTGTATATGAAATTTCTTTTTTCTATAATGAACATTGTATTTAATGCAATAAATTGATATTGATTATATTTTTCTTAATAAATTCTATTCTGTATTTGTTTTTTAAGAATATTTTTGGATAATGTTTTAGTTTTGAACCCCCATAAGAAAAAATTACAAAAAAAGAGGATTGTCGGACATACTTTTCATTAAATATTGTTTTCAGATACTGCACATTTAATTTTTGTGATTGCATCAATTATATAAGAAAAAGTTTTATTGTTTCCGAATTACTGTAATTTTTGGTTTTTGGGAATTTCACCTTTTCAAGTTTCCCATCAAATTTGAAAATGATCAACTAGATACGGTTGTGTTTTTTTCTGTTTTTTGATGCACGAGCTGATACCAATCAGTAAAATTTTTTCGCAGTAATCAACAATAAAACATATATTACGAACTTTATGAATAGCATTGTATCTTAAAAAGCTCTTTTAAATTATCTAGAAGACAATAAAAAAAGTTATAGGAACCATGCACATGCAAAGTCAGCGCCACCAATGACCATATTTTGCATTAGTGGTATGTTGTTTAAAATTATTAGTGAACATTTGAACTTGAATATTGTAATGTATTTCAATACCAGGAAGCTCAAGTATTATGTACTACAATTGTAAATTGTCATAAGAGTGATATTATTCCCATACAATGAGTCTCAAGAAATATTTCATATCACTAATTCACAAATCACCACACCAGGCGACGCTGAACGCAGAGATGTGCATGGCGCCTATACTGAACGTTTCTTTAACAAAGGATAAATAATTTATTGCTTTTATTTTGACTGCATTAGTGAAATTATTTTATTATAGTTTTTACGAAATAAGATTTGTAAAACATAATAATCCCAGGAATTGTTATTTCATAGAAGATACAGAAAATATAATTTCTCTAACCACTAGTGTATTGTCAGCATCTTGTTTTTAACACAGTTAAAATACATGAAATTTAATGTTTAATGAAATAATTATTAGTGGAAAAATAAAATAGAAATTGTAATATAAGTTGATGCAAAACTGTTGCTTCGAGGCAACACAATCTCTATAATTGTTTATATCAGCGAAATACGACTTAGGCCAAGTTTCAATGGTGGAATAAGGACAAAATAACTGTTCGTCGAATATCCTCTAATGTTCCTCCATATCTACGTCACACCTACGTCATGTTATTCTAAGAATAATGCTTATCCGACGATTGTAAAATCGGGCCTTAAACTGATAAGAATTTTGATAATTTCTCAAAGCAATAGCATGAAAATCTTTAAAAAAATAAAATTTCAGTTTACAATTTTATTTGAAATCCTAAAACAATTAGGAGTACAATATTTAGGCTGGAAAACTGTACTAACCGTAGAACCAAGGCAGTGATAATTTTAAAGGTGTACAGATATAAATTATTCTAAAATGAAAATAAAAAAATCAATAATATTTTCTAAAATATATAAAACTAATTAATTGATAATCGTCTAAACAGGAAAACTTTTCGAAAACTATTGTTACAATATTTTGCAAACTGAAGTAATAAACCAATTGTGCACGGAGTCGATAAAGAGTTTAGTGAAAAGTGATCTCGAGATCTTCATACTAAACACTTATTTGGCCATATATTTCAGGGCTGGTAGTCGGGACCGCAAACAGCTTTATGGAAAATGCTGGGGTGGCGCACATAAATCAATAATAACTCAGGAATCCGACTCTCTTTCTTTCCATTGTTTGCGCCCGTATATCTGTTTCTATTCGTATAGCTGCTCTTGCCTAAAACGTCTGCTTTGGCATGAGCTCAATCGTTTACTTGTGTATATTGTATATTACGTTAATATATTTTCATTTGTATAAGCTCGGCGGACGCATTTTTCATATTTCTTTTGTGTGAAATGTGTATCGTAATTTACAAGCAATTTTCATTTTAACCGTTTACGCGATTCACATAATACACAGGAATGTTTTTATTTAATTTAAGTAATTGAATTTTGTTTATACTGTTGCCTTCTTTTCAAAATACCATTCAATTGTTTTCGTAATAGTTCAGAAAACATTAAAATGAAAATAAATATAACGAAAAGCAAAATAATAATTAACAATGATGAAATGGAAAATTTAAAATGGAAAATCACAGGCCAAGATCAAGCTTTTAGGCAGCATCCTCGTAATGGCGGAAAATTGGATTTGAAAGCAGCAACAAAGCAAGAAGGAACATGCTATGCCCTAATTAAATCAGTGTTTCGCAATAGAAAATAATTATGACAACCCGGCTTGATTCGTGTAGCAAGACAAATATTTGACCATATGTGACAGACCAAGAAAAATATGGATGAACAGGATTATAGAATCGGTGGAGCCAGACATAAAACGCTTGAAGAGAGAGATAAATGGCAATGGACACGAAAAGTTGGAGAAAATGAATGAAAGCAAGAACAAGGTATTCGACTTTCATTAGGACTTTAAAGGAAAAGGAAAGAAACAGAAATTTGTTTATGCGAGTATCTCGTTTTTAAGAATTTTAAATTACTTTTGTAACAAACTATTGTAATTTAAAATTCAATGCCTATTTTTCTCATTTTCACAAGAATTCTGAGCAATCTTTTACAAATCCTCTAGCAATCGAAATCGTCTGTTAGTACACAGTAAGTTATAGGCGTAGGAATGTGTTAAGAAATTTCTCATAAAACCGAATAATGTATCCAATGTATCCTGTGAAATTTTCCATGTAAAATAAAAAATGCTGCTTTAAGAAAACAGGGATACTTGTTCCGTTATAACCTCAAAATGCACTTCAAAAGTGATTAAATGATAATATAGGACAACGAGGACAACTCGATGGATATGAAAGGATAAAGCCATTTCATCATCTAATCTCTTTCTTAAACTCCGTCTTTCTCACGTTTCCGTTTAATTCCTGAGAAAAACCATTTATGACACTGAAAATAGCTCTGTATTACAAATTTTACAGGACCATATTATTAAAAATTTGCTGCATCTCTGGTATTATTTCACTTCACTTTAAGGTAATTCGTTCCATCAATACGCCCAGTTTGTTAATTCGTTCTTTGTAGACCTTCTTCTTGAGGAATCAAAAGAAAATTGAAAAAAATCTAACGGAATAAGATCCGGTGATCTGGCTGGCCAAGTACCTCTGCGCACAACTCGACCAGGAAAGGACTCTTTAAAGAAATCCAAAATTTTCTTGAGTAGTGTGACCTGTAGCTCCATGTTGTTGGAAGAAACTACCGTAAAATTCAAAGAGATGCACTGATCTTAAAATGGCACCAACAATTGATCCCTGTAACGTTGGCCATGGTATAATGGAAGAATACTGGCCCTATTATTCTACGATGTGATACAACTAACCATACTCTAGCGTATGACCGTGAAAAAATGATAAGGGGGAAGCACTATATATTTTTTTGAAATTGTACTTTCTCCTAGTTTCAGTGGATATAACGACGCTTTAATGAAATTGTGTGGATTGATCATCTTCGACAATTTTGTTTATTGACATAACCGCTCCAAAGAACCAGGCTTCTTACGTAAAGAAATTTAGATCGAGAACGTTGTCGTAGCTTAAGTTTGACTGGAAGAAGTTGCAATTCTGCATCCGACTGATGTGATTTCTCGATAAAATTTCTTCCACTAGAGATACTTTGTATAGATGCATGTGCAAAGGCCTTTTCAGAATCATTCTAACAGTGCTGGAAGATAGGTCAGTTCGATCAGATAAACGACGTAATGACGAATGCGGATTCTCTTCAACAAGGGCTTCCATTACATTTGCATTAGTTTGCTGCGTTTCAGTAGATTTCCCTTTCAGCACGCTTCCTATTGTTTGAAATCTTTCCACAACAAGGTGGTGTTGCAAGGCAGTTTCTTCAACAATTTTATTGGGAAATTTCTATTTCCCGTTTACATTAAGCGATGGCTTCGGAAATAGGCCTTGATAATAAATAGTTGATTGATGGCCACGGTTTATTGACAGAAATAGCTAGTTCAAAAAGCACAAAAAAAATAATTACGTGTAACAAAATTCTAAAGTTAACTGGAAGAAATTCATTGAAACACATGGTATGCTTTTTACATGAGATAAGATAACTTATAATGTGAGATTCAAAAAACATACGATGCCAATGTAACCTTATAAAATTGAGAGACTTCTTCAGGTTGGGCGTAAGGCGATATCGAGTGACACCTAGCATAATAGGTGGTTACACTTTATACAAGTCAGAAAAACGAAACTTCCAGAGGCTACATTGGATCAAGTGAACAGTCATAAAAGTATACGTTTTCATATTACTGATACAATTGAAGATTACTTTTGATAAAATGTAGAAAAGTTTCAGGATCAGTTTAGACAGTTTTGTAAATTCTTCAGATATGTGGAAATGAAATGTGACTTTAAGATACTTCTCTAACAACATAATTTGCGTTTTCTAACTTTTTTTGGATTGTAATTTTTCCAGATTTTAGTTCTGCTAGACATAATTTTCGCATATTAAAAAATGTCTACACTAATTGAAAAGTTTGAGAAAATCACGTAGCAGTAACTATGATTATTTTTACGAAATAATTTTGAACTTTTAGAAAGGAAAACACCAGAAAAAAATAACTGGTGAAAACTACCAAAAATTAATTTTTTTTATCCGAACAACTGAAAACTCTACAAACCCGATTGACTTTCCGAATATTATTTTGGACGTTCTCGGAAGATTCTAAGTGAAAGAGCATAAAACAGAATGCAGTAAATGTAGCAATAAGTTAATTTAATACAAATAAATATGTAATTTGTTTTAAGACAAATTCATATCAGATGTTATTAATTTTCAGCAGCTTTAATAAAAACGTATATTATTCCAAAAGCACTAGAAATATTAAAAGGTACTAATTTATTTTAACAATTCAAACAGAAAAAAGCGTATAATATAAATAAAAAATGAAATGCATTTCCGTCATAATTGTTGAAAAAAAAGCCTGCATTCTATGTTTATAAAATCTGTAAGGTCACATTTAAATCGATCTAAGATAATGTGTTTATGTCACGTGCTCTGAAACAACAATAGAATATTTTATGTTGAATAAATAAAATATATTGTACCCTAATGTAATATTAAATACTACAGTAATTAGATGTGAATCTAGATAAGTTATCGACGTACATATCCGTACATAGAAAACGGTGGTGACTTTTATATCGGCTGCGTTTTACCATGCCCATTATTAATAATGTTGTGTTTACAGGTCTCCGATAGGCTGGCTGAACCGATACGATCGGATTATTACGTTGCATTACAAATTTTAATACGGATTCTGCTTGCAGCCACTTTCGAATTTGGCGCTCGTGGGGGCCATTCTGATTTGGGCCGGTCCTGACGCGCTCCACCTCTTGTACTTTGTAAGTGTCAAGGAGCTGTCAAAGTTGCACGGCCCCCAGATTTGTCAGGGACCCCTAGCGCCGCCCCTGTTTCTGACCTGTAACGCCGATTGGCCGGCACTGCCAGTTTCCTGAGTATGATTAGTGACTAAACACACACGAGTGTAATCAAACTCCTTCACTGGATACTAGCGACACTTTTGTGAACGCGGTAAGCACGAGAACTATTCAATTGCAGCCGTTACTTTCAAGGTATGCGGATCTACATGTATTGTAAAATGCGGAAAATTTTATTTAATTGTTTATCTTGTATGCCCTGCATGTTGGTGACATGAATAATTAATTGCGTGCATGCTAATGCAAAAGCTGATTAATTTTGTTCTGAAATAAAACACATTTATACTATGTATACATAAATTGTGTTATTTTTTAAGAATTAATTATGTGAATTGTGCCAGATGATGCAAATTATAAACAACTAATTGTACAACAATACAAAAATTTAAAAATATGTAAATAAGAACGAATAATCTTTGGTTTTTTTCCGTCGGAAAAATGTTACGACGGGAAAAAATGCGAAATTTAGTAAAAATTCCTCTTTATTTTCATTTATGCTATAATAGCTTGTAATGAAATATTTATTTGAAACCACAGATGCATCATTGTGGTTTAGACGTTAATATGCTATATTTAGAAGGAGTATTGGATTAACAAGGGAACAGTAATTACGGAAGAGAAATAAAAAATTGTGAAGAATAAATATGTCTAGCAGATACCTTTTACGGAAAATTGAGTAAAACACGATTCCTCTTTTTAATTTGTATTTCTTTTGTGTGATTTACATTAAAATGAAACAAGATTTTGCAACAGAAGTTTTTGTTATCGAAATTTTTGTTTTTGATACATGTCAAATATAACATTTTGCACTACATGTTATCGACGAATAATTGTTTTGTAGGTTTGCTATGAATAAATGCTTTTAAGAATCTGAAACTCGTAAATTTTATGTAGTTTTGCTATATGTAGGAGTTATACATTTTTTAGTCATTTCGAATATTAATTTATGTAAATTTTATATTTCCCTGTTAAAATTATTTTATAAATTATAATAATATATAATTTTAACGCAAAATTACATTAAATTTAGTCTCGTTTGGCTAGTCTATTATTGTTTCTTTTCAGAATCCCAAATGATAATAATCTAAAAAAGGAAAAACATATATTATTCAGGGTTATAAAACGATATAGAAAAATGTGCAAAATAGAAATATCCGCAATGATCAAATGAATTTAATGTAGGTAATTTATTGTCTCGCCTGTTTAATTGACTGATTAAGTAATATTTATTTCAATTTAATAAGTTGGGCCATTTAGTTTTTTCTTTTATTTATCTGTTTATTTACAAACAAATTATTTTGTTGCATAAAAAATTTCACTTAAAAATTTCAAATTTTCTTATTTTAATAAAAAAAAGGATTTTATATTTCACCTTCAGTAAGTAGTTAGTTCTAATTTTCATGTTTCTATAATGAAGCTTATAACTGTAGCATAGTCCGGATAAAGCAATAAAATATTACGAAATATTTGCTAATAAAAAGAAGTCTTTTTATTTAAACATAGCCGTTCATCTCCGATAACATAAAATTAGAAATTTGGTTTACCTAACAAATGCGGAGTTACTTCCCTACGTTTATAAGTCATAGCTTACCTGTATCTTATACATATATTTCCCAGTAATTTTACATAAAGCAGGTTCATTTTTCGTTTTTGTACACGGAGAGAATTACATTGTAAAAGTAAATATAAATATAGTACTTTATACAAAAGTTTATATTGCTATATGTGAAAGCAAAATCATTTTATTAACTTAAAAACATATTTATATTAACTGTTATATATTTAAATTTATAAAAGGATATTCTAAAATAGCTAAAATATAAAATATAATATTGTTATTATATTTATATTTTAACATTTATATCTACGCACAGATGAGAAGCTACGGGATTCACACGATCACCAACCTTTGCAGTTGTACAAAAAAAAATAAGTAATTCGATTTAAGAAAAAACTTATATTAAATTACAAATTTTATGTTTTAAACATCATATCTGCAGGCCGAACTCATAAATGTTACAAAATCATGTGCTTGATGTAATAAAATCGCATTGTCATTTCTTTTAAGAGAAAAATTTACTTGCTTTACTTAAACAATTTTGCTACTTTTAAAACAATTTATTTTATTATTAATGATACTTTTTTTACAACACGGTTTTTAATATACATTTTTCTCAGTGTAATAATAACAATTAAAAAAGGGAAAAAAACATATTATTCAGTGTTATAAAATAATAGAAAGGAAATAAAAGTATTCGGGAATGATCAAATGAATTAATTTAATTTATTGTGTAGTCTGTTTAATTGAATCTTCTCATTTATTTTCGGTATAATTGTTAACTTTCTTTTAAGTGAATGGGAAACTACTAAAACGAATAAATACGTTTTTCAACGTTGTAATTCTAATTCCAATTATATGCTAATTATAATGACTTTAAGTTACCTTTAAAATATTGTTATTTTTGTAAGTAATCTTGCCTTTCTTATATCTCATATTTTATTTTTGTTAGGCGAATGTTATTAGAGAATTAGAATACTTTGAATATAATAAATCTTTTCATACTTATCTATAACTTTTTGCTAATTAAAAAAAATACACTTTTATTTAACTTTTTTTAACAATTAATTAATTTTCTATTGTACGAGCAAGTAGAACGTTAATACATATCAATAAATTTTTATTGATTATATTAATGAAATATTATTAATGAAATTAAAATAAATGAGATTAAAACTGGCGACAAAAATAAATGAGTGTATGTGTAAATAATCATTATCAGTCGTTTTTTGTATTCATAGTGTACAAAAATTAAGAATGAATTATTTTCAAATTTTGTTTGCTATCTCAGAAATTTTTTTTATTTATTTATGACTTTAGCGCTTTTTGTTTAGTAACTTTCGATGCTATTAAATTTTGATGTAATTGACTTCAGAAGTAAGTTTCGAGATATCACTGTTAAATTTCCAAAACGAGAACTGTACTATGCTATAACTTCTAACAGTCTTGCATGATTTAAAAATAGTGCACCCAGTAACATTTTCATTTTTAAAGAGAAATAGACGTGATGAGGAATAAATATAAACGACTTAGCGATCTACTAGGTATATTTCATCAATTTGTAACACTGACACGCTTATAAAAATTATTTGTTCGAGAGTAGAGAAAACAAACGTCATAGAATGTCATCACAAGATTTATTGTGCGTGTAAAATGTTCGGAACAAAGAAAAATAATTAAAACAGACACAACATACAATCACACGCTGTATGAGAAATATCCAAAATCATGCGTGTGTATATAATGTCAGACAAATGAAATAAAAACAAAATGTTGTTCACGCCCGCCATAAGTTTAAATTTTGACAGCTGACGTAACACTATCACACATGATGAGAGCGGCGCAAGTTCATAAAAATATATCATAATTTTATTATGGTTTGATAAATTACAAGGAGAACTTAAAAAAATCTTCCGTCTGTTCGGGCTGCTATAAATAAATTTTCCTTTGCTCGAATTTCTCGATTTCTTATCTGCACGTCACGGAGATCACACATTTCGCAAAATATTTTATCATTACGGAGTTTATGTTATTCGGGGACACATTATATTATCGAAATTCTATGGCTTCCTGAACGGTTATATTACGAAACTTTATACGTATCAAGTAAATCTCGAGCCTATTTATCAGTTTTTGTCTCCCACAGAACGATTTCTGATCTCCTTTTTATATTCTGGCCCTTTCCTCCGATCTCTCAATCACGCCCAAAAGCTTTGTTTCTTTACAATACCCGGCTGTTACATTATTCATTATCGTCAGTATCCCAGTTTCAGATAGTTTGCGACGCTGAATATATTTTACTTTACTCTTTATTTTTTCTATTTGAATTATTGCATTTATATTTTTTAAATTATTTTTATTTAATCCGCAAAAAAACTAATTAATTTTTTATTAAGGTTTATAAAAAAATGTAAATTTTGTATTTTTCTGGATATGTTTGGGTTCGTTCCTAATTATTTAGCAATTAGTAACTTATTAAGTTATAATAATCTGTAATTATTAAACATTTGTGATTAAAACAAAATAAGGATCACTTTATCTAAAGAAACAAAGGAAAAAGGAAATAAGAATAAATAATTTGGTATGTATGTAATATACACCTCACCCTAAGCGACAAACAAAAAAAAATAAAGTTCCTGTATACATAAAGTATAAAACTAATACATATGTAATAGGCGAATATACAATACATCAAATGCATCAAAAATAAAACTCAAAAAAATACTCTTAGTATCTTTTGACAAAATTGTATTTAGTGAACAAACATTTCAAGAAGTCCAAACTTTATTTAATACTACTAACTTTAATTTTTTAATTAAAATTGGCTTTTGTTAAAGAAATACTCTTCCATGTATTCCAAGGAATGTTCCCAAAAATTGAAAAAACCATTTATTTTTTCTACGATTTCCTTTTATTTTTTATTTATTCATAAAAAACCTCGTTACATGTTGTTGCTTAAAAATGTTACTACTATTTAATATGGCTTGCACAGCAGGCATATTTTAATTATTAGATTTTCAACGTTGGGACTCATCGTATTTTAAACTCTTTCCCAATTTTTTTCACAGTTTATATTTAGAATGTTTAAATCCTTTAATCCTAGGTTCACGTATGTTCCCTCACATCACAACACCAATTGATTTAAACCGTTTGCAGAAATCTGGACAGTGAGTTGGACAAATTTATCGATTTAAGATCAGTTGGGCCTTTCAAATCCAAATTAGCACTTTGACACGCAAGTGATATTTGGACGGACTCTTTATTTAGGCAGGGCACACGACTCTATCGACACTCTAATGTCTTTTTTGCGTACGTGCATATAGATGCCGATATGTATCTGACACATACAAATGTAACGTCATTTTTCACGCCGAATTTAGAAGTATATAAATAGAAATTCCTTATTTTTTGTGTGCACTGCGGTAACATCTGTAGCACAGCATATTTTCCGGAAGCGTGATTTTATTTACAACGAACACGGTTAGTCGTAAAGGATAAATGCTATAGTTTTATTTTTGGTGCCGAATTTATTTTATTCTAATTAAATTTTATGCGGTACACTTGTTTAATTTCTTTTTCTGAATTCGTAAAATGAATTTTGTTTTTTCTTTAAATCGTTTTTATATTCGTTAACCTTTGCTCTGACGTTCTTCTCAAGGGGGAGGAAGAGTTTGTCGTTGTTTGACAATCAATTTCACTAACCTTGCATTACTGCAATAGCAGTACGAAAGGTTTGGATTTACTTTGAATGTTAAAACAACTGATTAGTTACAAAAATTTTTAAACCAAATTTTATTTTCAAAAACGCGCAAATTTCTTGTTACAAAATCTTGCATTCTTGCAAACTAAATTATTTATCGTTATTGCTGATTATATGTTACGTGAAAATCACACAGTTAAGGCCACTTTACATGTGACTTTACATGATGCAATTTGTGTTGCAGCAAGACACAATTTCTATTTCATTTAATGAGAAAAATAAATGTATTCACGTTATAGGTACAGTCCTTTACACTGCAAACTGACTACGTCAAAAAAGAAGCTAAATCTACTACTAAAAGCAAAAAATAAAATAAAATAAAAATAACGTACAGAGAGCGGACATTGCTATCAAGTTTGATTTTGAATTGTGCGCATGCTCGTCGGCAAATGTGTGTGAACAATAATAATAATTTATTAACTTTAATAAGACCACTCAAATATAAGGTAAGTAAATATTTACATTAAGAAATTAGTTGCAACTACACAGAACTTGTTTAAATATAAAGCTGCGAGGAAATATACCTAATTTTTGTATGCAATTTTTATTGCACTGAATTGCATACGTGTAAAAGCCACTTTCTAAGCTTAAATAACATAAAAGCGCGATATAAATATAAGCATGAATATCCTATTTAGATATTTTTTGCACGGAATCCTCTGGTTACGTAAGGATATCCTTTCCATACACTTTTTATTAAGCGCTTAAGTACGAAAAAGTGTGTTGTCCTGTTAAAGTCAGGTTCGTGGACGCAACTTTTATCATTGCTATCGCAGAAAGTAATTTTAAGGTGGTTCACACAAAAGAATTCTTCTCGTTGAATCTCTTTTCCTGGGGTTTGACTAACACATTGCAAAAATGATAATTTACTATAGTTTTCAAAATTTTATTAATCGAGAGGAAACTTAGAATTAGGTATGACTTTCTTAATACTTTTACAATTATATAATTATTTCTAGAGTTAAGTAAAAACATTATAAATTATAATTAGTTAAATTGCTATTTTAATTTAAGTTTTAGCTGCATTAATTACGAAGTGTGATAAAACAAGCTGGGATAATAAGTAATAACTACAATTTAATTGATAACATCCCTACTATCGTTCATCTAAATATATTCAGTAGGAATCACAATTAGATTGAATATATTTCATTAAATGATTTCCATAAGTTTACTACGGTTTTTGTATTTAAAATAGTACAGAAACCTTAAACTTAAAGCGGTATTAAAGCATTACTTTGATATCGGTGCAATTATCCTTGCTGTAAAAATATAAAAGCATAAGGGCGAAATTTCAGCGATGAATATTCATGGTATATAATTAACGTCCGTGCATGTATACCTTACTTTCCAAACGCGCATCCTCTAATACGTATGTTTTCCATATAATTGATCAATTTGTTACTTTTTACTAGACCTACGTAAATTAAGTATTTATTACCAATTGCATGCACGCATGCATCGTTCTGCTTTGAGATGTCAGGCGTAAATTATTATTCTTCAGTGCATTTCGCTTAATTCATGTAATAGTCTGTTGGTTTTTCAGTATTTCTTGGTTTTTCAGTCTCCGGCCTTAGAGCACCGTAATAATAAGAAGGTGAAGTAGCAAAAAATTTGATTTATTCTTCACGAGAGAAAATCGATTTCACACTGAAATTATCTTACATTAGGGGCAGCCAACTCTTAAGAAAACTGACCAACTTCCTTTAACAGGAAAACATATTATAAAACTTTTTTTTTATTTGCTTGATGCATAACTAAATTTTGTCAGTTAAGTAAAATCTATTTTTAAAATTTTCCGTTCAGTTAAATCGATTATATATCTTCTAAAGTACATACCGGTAGATGACTTAAACTAATATCATAGAGATTCAATGAGAATAAACAGCGAGAAGCATATTAGCTTAGAACCTATTTAGAAGTATAGAAAACACCACGCCTCCTTAAGAGGAGATTGCCTTTGCTGCCATCTGTTTGTTACATTGCCTACACTGAGAAAAATGAAAGTATTCAGTCAACAAATTTTGACATGTCAACTTTTTCTGCGTTGATTCAAACAAAATATTTTTGCGCCAACATAAATTCGTTCAGCTAGATATTGTAGAACTTGTTGAAATAACATTTATAAAATGTTAAACTAATGCTGTTGAGTAGATAGCGTAAGTGAATGAAAATAAATAACATGTTGAGTTATAATTTTACATGTTAAAACAACAATTTTGAAATGTTAAAACAACTACAAATTTCAGTTAATATGTAAAACATTTTTTATGTGCTTGACTGAACCAAACTTTTGATTCTCTCAATCCGAAATATTTAACATTTTTTACTTGTTGGCCTAAGGATCACACCTGATTGCTAATAGGTAAACGAAAAAACTGGTTCACTGAATGCGTTTTTGGTTGATTGAACATTTTATTTTTCCCAGTGTATGTTCTCACTATAAAACAATTCTCTGTATATGTTTGACATTGATAACATTTTGCATTAATCCATATGTTTAAAATTAGATATTGTTAAATTAAATGAACTAGAGAGTTTTTAATTTTGTTACAGAACAAGCACAAATGAATTTTACAATTTGAATATGAAATAATATCACCTACATCTAATTTATCAATATTGCAATAAATTAATTCTATTGCCGACATTTCATCCCACATTGTAGAATCTCTGCTATTCTTCCCGTTGCTGTCATTGGCATGCTGACATCTCGCTTTTGTTTAGTGGAGACTGTTCTGATTTGGTGCAATTAGATTTGACAGTTTTGTCAGTAATAAATATCTTGGAAGATTTATGGCGTTGATGGAGATAAAAAACTAAAAAGAAAAAAATTCGGATCCAAAACAATGTACTCGATGTACTTGTTGTTTGTCAGTAATAAGTATCTTGGAAGATTAATGGCGTTGGGAGTTAAGAAACTAAAAAAAAATTCGGAGACAAAGCAATGCACTCGATGTACTTATTATGCTCATGGCAATATTATATAATTTAAAAAATATGTATAGTAAAGTTATTATAAATACATAGAAATAGTAGTTTTACTAAAATACAAAGCTGAAATAATTATATCCACTTCCAATGTCGAAATATCGTGTAAGAAATAACAAGCTAACAAGTAATTTCCATTGCGACAGCACCGAAATATCTTGAAATTGCTGTCATTATTCGACTTACATATTAGAATACTTCGGCTAAAAATATGCCCTAGCATATGCCTCCTCGAACGGACGCGGCCCAGTTTTAGGTTTTCGGAGAGAAAGTTAATTCGAAAATTGCGTAACTGTCCGCAGCTTGACGAGGGTTTAGCAAAGTTGTATGGGAAGTTTTAAAAATTGGTCATGCCGATTCTGGACCTTTTCGAATTTCCTGTCGAGTCCGTTGTTAACGTACTCGCCGCGAATCGATACTTACTCCATAATTTCTTTACCGGAACTGAACTTTAAACAAGTAAATAAATATCTGCAGGGGCAAAGCGATGAATTATCAGGGTTGTAAATATCGGTTTAAATCTTTTTCAGACTTCCCGAAATAAACTGCTAAATTCAACGCTGCGGTAAGAAGTCATGGATGTAGTTGCAAAATAGGTCAGAGAATGACGGCAATGTTCCTCGTAAGGATAGAATAAGTTATGCGTGACGAAACTAGGGTTAGGACTCCTGAATGGACAACGTTGCATTCGGAGTCATGCCAAGCTGGCATGTCTCTAAGATGCCGCCAGTTAGGTTGGAGCAACGTTTACACTCGAACAATTTTAAAGTAATTTTTTCTCTGTCCGCACGAATATCTGAAAGTATGTTACAACAAATATCCAGCCAGAAGGATCAAGATTGATTGTTATTTTTAAAACATGATTCATGTAAAGATAAGATATATTGCGATCGTAAGTTATAAGAAGTAATAAATTTTACGCTTGTCGGATAAAATTTTAAATGTTAAGTAAATTCAATATTATGTAATCGTCGAACAGTTTGCATAAACATCTGCACCGATTTAAAGAATACTTTTTCTTGGAACTATAAATTTGGGATATGTTTGACAGGTAGTATAATAAACAACAATAACAACATCAAGGCCATTTTATTTAGTTTTATTTCTGTTTTTAATAGTATTTTTACAGTAAAGGACAGCAATTGTAAATGCAAAACTGATCTTCCCTATTTAGCTGCACAAATTTTGCTCAGTATGGATAAAAGCGTTTTCATCAAATAATTTTATTTAAAATACTTTAAGGCTTTATTTTATAATCGTCTAATCGTATAAATTGAGTATACACTACTCGTAAAATAAAGTCACATAGATAAAATAAAATAAAGTGACATGGATAGAAGGAATTTTCGGCGAATAATTATTCTGCCTTTATTCTGTCCGATTCAATATATCATTTGTGGGGGGAGGAGGCGTGTCCGAGATTGGATTTCAGCGTCTCATAAAAACGAAAAAAAAACTGTGGTGACATAACGAAAATATATACGTAGAAAGATAAACAAAGAAAAATATAACAAATCCATGACGAATGAAAACATCACTGAAGACGTTAAGTATCATAATATTGTGACTTTGTTAAAATAGTATCCAACAGAATATTTTTCTCAAATTTCAAAAATAAATACAAAACTACTAACGCTATCGATTAACTGCTCTAGACCGCTCTCAGAGCTTTTAAGCTCGTATAATAATCGAGGTGGAGATACTCTGAAAGAAGAGAATGAAAACGCTATATGTTATCATCGTGCATAAACTTATATTAGAAGACAGAGAAAATGGAAAATGTACCGAATTTTGGAGGTTTCGATTTTCGAGAAGATGCGATGATGTCGCATTTGAAGCCCAAATAAATCTTAGAAAAAAGTGTGACCAATTCATGGCAGTTTCGTACGATTTAGGTGGTGTCATCGGGTATTCGAAAATGAACCGTAAATATTGAACAAATGTGCTCATTTTATAAGTCCATTGCTTACCTTATCTTTCCTTATCTTCAATGTTAGTCGAAGTAATTGATCTGTTGAATAAGAAATATCCTGGACGCGTCATTTCAAGAAAGGAAAACATCAGTTGGTCGCTTAGATCACCATTGGCGTTTCTTTCTTTTTTCTATAGGTATACGGAAAAAAGAGTTTAGTTTTAGTGTTTGTTACTTAAATACGAAAAAGAGAATTTATGTAGCGACTCAGGAATTGTAAGACAAAATTCTCGCTGTTATTCGTGAAGTCGACATCAGAATAGTTATGGTGAACATTTAAATGATGTCATTCGTTATAAGTTTTTGATGGCGTGTCTTTGATTCGTATTGACCAGAGATATGGAAGATTCAAAGGCAGGCCTAATTTAAGATACTCCAATATAGACACAATACATTTCTTTATAAAAGTATCACTGAGACTAATTTTCGATTTTATAAACTAGGAAATGAAGTTTCTTGGTTCAAATTCCCTGCTCCAAGTTATAACCGTTGATGTTGTACAAATGTTTACGTTACAATTGCTTTTTGTTTTCAAAATATGTATCTAAATATACGGAGTTAATAACATAATCAAACAATATTTCATTAAACCGTCGCGTCGCGTCGCCGTCGGTGAAAAGAGAAATATTGCGAGCATGTTATTAAAACAAAAAAAAATGATTGATTTGTCAATAATGGAAATCATAGAAAATTTGTCAATGGAAATGGTAAAAACTGAAGGAAGAAGAAAGAAAATATATCTTCTAGGAAATTCAAGTGAATTTTTGGAGAAATGCTATTTGAGACTTAAAAATGCAGAAATTTCGTGATGGTTCGATATAGGGCTAATATTAAACATTACTTATTAGAGTCTTCCGGGATCCGTACAGTTAAGGGCGTGGGACAATGTGAAATTCTTTGATTAATATCACACAGTTTACATTTAATAAGTAATTACTGTTCATTATAAATTATTGCCGGCCTTATCAACGTTAACAAGCTGTCGGAACACCGTTAATTGGCGTTAACATTAACGCTTTATTTTCTTTAAAAAAAGTCCTTGTCATTTAGTAAAAAAAATTAGCAATTTATAGTGCAGGTTTGGAACACATTTACTAACACAATTCCTTTTATCGTTAAATCAAATATTTCGTTAGTGTGAATAGGGTTTTAACTAAAAGAGCAGCTGTGGTGAAGCTATCGGCCTCAAATAATGGATTCTATATTATCCTTTGTCAGAGATTAATTAAAAATATCATGCTTCTAACTTATAATATGTTTAATAACGACTGTATTATTATTTACAATTCTGTAAGCGTAATATTTCGTAAATGCAGACGTTGTATTACCTAAATGATATAACCTTTTTTCAAGTGCAATATTGGCAAATTAATTAGCTACTCTATTTTAATATAATTGGTTTATTTATCCTATACAGATGTAGGTACATAATAAATTATTTTGTTCTAGAATAGTATTGTTAAGTAATGGAGTCCGGTAGCTGTGAAAAAAGTGCGGGCCCTATGTACGTGGACCGTTTTTCCCATCAGTCTTTCTGTTAGGCTCATGATTAATGAATTTATTTCGGATTTCATTAATTTCCATTTGTCTGCTTTCGTCGGTGATTCACAGATAGTCTCCCAGAGGTGGCTGTTAATTAGTTTTCGATCACGTTCGCTGCTCCTCATTGTTTGTTGCTATTAGCACCCTAGGCTACCACATTCTAGTAATTGTTGTACCATTATTTTCTCTTGTTATTAAATCGGACCGTCCTTAATTTGATGTTGATGCATCAGTTTGTAATTATTTTAAATTTTTTTTTGCAGGAACGATTTTCACTACTTTACTAAAACAAATAGTGGCAGTTTCAAGTGGCAGAGTGTGCGAGTTAGTAAAGCTTATTCAAAACATTTTAAAAACATTCTGTAATTTTGTCATTCTTTAAAACTAAATATTCTGTATTTGTAAGGGTTTAATAGTAATAATTATACAAGTTCTGTCTTTAGAATTAAAAATATTTGTTTTATTATAAATGAAGTTATTAATAGTAAAGGAAAAGAGAAAAATCTCTTTTTTTAGATGTGAACTTTAAAAATAATGGTGCTATCTAAAGGTGCGTTTACACTATATAACACAACATGTAAATATAACAATGTTATATTATAACTTGTTATATACATGTTACATAACATTTGTTGTAATACATTAACTAAAACACATCTATAACAAATTATATCACCTATTCATTATGACGTCTGACTATGAGTTTCTCCTTGCAGCTGTAGTTACCGCAGTGTTGCTCAAAAGCCAGAAAAAAGGACTGAAAGACGATTCTGGGTTCGACCATCTCTAGTCATCAAAAATAATTACAGTGGAAGTGATCTTTCGACTGATCTTAAACGTGATGGACATGACCTTTTGACTCGAGAACTAAGTTTTAAAAACTTTGTTCGGATGACAAGCCAGAACTTCGAGTAGTTAATTTGATTATATACATTTTTTAACAAGTTGTAAAACGTTGTCATGTAACACAAAGTTTTATAATTTGTTATATAGTGTAAACGCACATTAACACCTTGATGTAGCCACCTTGTTTTAGCTCGAAGAAATCAGTGTGTAGAAAGTAGACGGACTTTCAAGTAGGAGCAGGCGGAAAAACAATGATTAAATGAATTAGTTTTTACTTGGCTGGTCAATGAAATTCACTAATCATTATTTATTCAAAGAGTAAATTTTCCTTTTTAATTGTGGTCAACATAAACTGTAATTGTAAAATAATTCAATTTTTATTTTTATGTTTGATTTGAATAATCCATTGATTTAATGTAATTTGTAAAGGTCATTTTTAGTTTAAGAAGTTCATGATAACTGCAACCAACTGGTGATCAAGGGAGTAGTATTTCCTGTAAAGATAGATATTTGTTACAGTAGGTAATACTTTACGTGGCTTCTTTGCAAAGATAGGCAATAATATGTTTCAAATAATTTGTGTACTTCTTAGAGGAAAATAACTCAACCTAACAATTGATTAGCTGAAGATAATAGGTAAGATAGATTACTTAAAACGATCGATTAATCGAATTAATAGACTAAACAAGTATTACAGAATTAATAACAGATTTCTAAGTCACCTATCTCAGTTATGTTATTTGATAAATAAGAGTTTGAAGCACTGTTTCAATTTGAAATTGTGCATTTGCTTTGAGATTTCTGATTTTTTCAAATAATTTCTTTTGATCGAATTAAATTGGCTTAATGTAAGTAAACAGTTACCCGTAAACTAGTTTTTTATATTACCTGGAAATTACATAAAATTTATTTTTTAGAATAATTCCATAATAGAAAATTATTTCTCCTAATTGTTATACTTTAATTTCATAGAAGAGGTCCCTTTTCTTATAATTCTCAATTTTCTACACTTGACTGCTTGACCTATTAGTGTATTTTCATAGACCTCGCAGATGATTTACATTTCATTCAGTATTTTTTATTGTCAGAAGTAAATCTTTGTCATAATAATACATTTTTAAATTGATATGAAAAAATTAATACATATATAAATTAAATTTTGTGTGAAAGTTTTATCTGAACACATAATTGAAATTTGATTATGATTTAACAGTTGTTAAGTGTTACAAATGATGAGTACTCGGGTTAGTGCGGGATCTTCTTGTTGAGTATTATTAACGATCCTTCCAATTAGTGAAATGATTGCAGATTAGTGTTATTAGATTTTATATTTCGTAATTATGTTGCAGACAAAACTTCCATTTTTTTACTCCAATCACTAACGTTTCTTGTGTATATACATGCGGTGGTACGTTAACGAAAGTGTTAAAAAAATCAGAATAAAAGCGCGCGTCTTAAATTCTAATTCTAATTTCATGAATATATTAGCATAGTAAATAAAACTTGCAGAGCATTTGATTTCGGTTGAACGCGTTCCCCGAGCTAATATGCAAACAGAATGTATCCCAAACCGCAGTTGGTATTAAAAAAGTCCCTTTTGTATAGAAACACTATGAGTGAGCCACCCCTTCGGATATCATATTGACATGACAGCGCCTTAATGATACTTCTCCCTTCGCGGTTTGTTAGACGGTGATGGTACATGCGATTGGTCCGACGTCGCCAGCGACTTCCACGACGGAGCTGGCACAGTCAAAGCTCGATCCGATGCTGTTTTGTCCCACATGACACAGGCTCCGCCAACTGTGCCAGGGACACTGACAAATGACGAACTGTCACCGAGAAGGAAGACTGATATGGCCGCGCCGTTGCTATTCCTCTATGCTGGGCGAATTCCACGCGACACACCAGCCATTTTCAAAATATTTTTCTCTTCTCTCTCATATTTCCGCTGGCTGTAATGATTTTTTTCTTTGTGGAAACGAGAATAAATATGAGGTATTTTTCGCTCTAATAATTATAATAGTCAGCCTGTAATATATTTCAATTTTACTTGTGTGATTAAATGCCCTCACATATTTTAATGGTGAAATTCTGCTGAACATATATTTGCATTAAAATAAACAAAAGCGGTTTTCCCCTTGAGCGGAAAATGCAACAGCTATCATTTTTTTTAACAATTCGTTGAATCTGAAAAATTTAACACAAGGAAATTTTTAACTTACAGTTAACATAACATGTGTTTTTTTTTAAATGCCATAAGGGGTGGCTGTGGAAAAGAAAATTCATGTCTTAGCTCCATTCATTTACTCTAAATTTTCAGATTTGGCATGTGTTAGATGCCAAGCTACGACATGAGTTTTAATTTTCATGGCCAACCTTTATGGCATTTTTAAAAAAACACATGTTATAATGTACTAGAGTGTATTGAATGCACTATAATAAATAATAGTCAATGATTTTTCCCATGTAAAACCTTTTACAATTATTATATAATTGGAAACCTGTTTACAGAAAATTGTCTACTGAAACAATTTCTTCGGATACCATCACTCACTTATCGATGTTTCTTTGCGTACTTTCAATATATATGTATTTAGCGAGATGCCGTTAAATGAGCGATTGAAGAAGTAATTACAAACATGTTACCTACACAATTTTTCATTTGTCAAGAACCTATCAAAGGATGATTGCATATTTAATTATGTCATTGAGAAGAAATTAATAAAAGGGAGTAAGATATTGGAATCAATTGAAGACAGAGCTGGTTCTATTTCAGTTCTTTTTATATTTTGCATTTGCTTATAGTTATCAGAATTGTAGTGTTATTTATTAAATCGATATACTACTCCTTTACCGACGCCGTAATAAGATGTCTGGCCTAAAGAATTGTATTTGTTTCAAATAAGGGCACGGCTATGTAAATATTTTGTAATTATTCTTCAGTAAGTAATAACCATAATATCTTTTTTTTTATTATAGGTACCTAATTACTTAGTTCTTCACTTATAAATTAACGTCTGATAACATTAAATTGCACATATATGAAAATAACGAAGATCGTTTAAATTATATATAATCACTACATTTGAATAAATAAATATAATAGTTTTTACGTTGTTTTTTTTTTTCAACCCCTTTGCTTCCTAAGAGAAACACTCAAGAACTTATATAACGTAAGTTATACAATATTTTTGGTCCCTGGTCCAGGTAGCAAATATATTTTTTCATAAAATCATATTGGATGTTGGCCCATTATACTCAAACTTCGTAGTTACCTAAGAATTCATTTACTGTTATCATAATTTAATTCGTTAAATTTTGTGCTGTGGAGAGTCTCATACAGTTTGTAGTAATTAGCTGAGCAATCTCAGTGATCCATTACTTGCAATTTCGTGAATTGCGATTATAGATATTTTACGAGGCAGTTAAGTTAAAAAGCCATCAGCAGACGTATGCCTCATTGACATATAGAAGGTATCAGATAATCAAATTAGGATCAAGAAGAAGGATATACTATTGAAGACGTAAAAGCAGTGTAAGAGAATAATATGAACTTTATGAGAATAAATCATGAAGAGTCGGAGAAATTCGAAATTATAACTGACTTAAGGCTGGGATGAGTGCTCAGCAATGGATAGAGGAAGCCATTGAAACAAATAAAGAAAAAATGAAACGTTACAAAGTAGGATATTGGAAAATGTAAAATATAAAATTAATTGAATTAATGTTCACTGATGATATGGCAATTGTAGCAGATATAACAAAATTTATGACTTAACATGAACTGTTTAAATGAAGGAAGGCAAATAATATAATGAATATGAAAATAAGTATAGAATAATCAAAAAGTATATATACTAACTAATAGAGTCTAATGGAAAACTGAATGCAAAAATTATCGAAAGAACAAACAAAACGGAAAGATTATATAACTTTTGAAAGAATACGAGTACATTTCTAAATCATAAGTATACCGAAGGAAATAAAACTAAATGTGGTGAATAAACTAGCAGTACCAATGTTTGAATTGGCTCCCGGTTGGAACCGCGTCACGTTGACTTCTTCTACTGCCGGCGTTTCGTTCTCCATTGCTAAAGAATTTCCTCAGGGCTGCTGCTGGCGGTGATGGTGTTGCTGCTGCTTCTCGTTAGCCGTTGAGACTAAGTAGGTATGTCTGTTGTCGTAGTATTTATAGTGGTCGGTGTAGCAGTACCAATACTTACATGGGGTGCTGAGAATCACAGTGTGTCAAAATTTTTAGATTTAAAATGAGAGTTTTTTCAGAATGATATTTGCTTACATTTTTATCTTGATCTAATAAAACAATTACTCCAAAAAAATACCTCATACTTTGAATTTTCTATGGTGATGAATTCAAAACGTCACTTGCATTTAATGCTCAGCACTCCATATACAGATGCGAGTCATCGACACCAACTGAAAAAGGGAGAGACAGAATAAACGTCATAAAAATGAATTTCCGTAGAAAAATTGAAAATATGCAAAGATACAGATTAGAAATGTCATATAGAAAACAATTAGAAATAAGTGAAATAAGATTGGTAGAAGAAATAGTCTAAGAAAGGTAGTTGGGATGGTTGGAACAGAATGAAAGATGATAGACTAACGAAAAAGCCAGACCCTAGGAAAAAATACTTGGGGTGGTGATGCAAGAACAACAATTGCCAAAAGAAAACAAAAGGTGTTCAGAGATACGCCATCTTGCACAGGTTAGGCAAAACTGGAAAAGGCTTTATAAAATGGAAACGATCGATGGGAAACTCCACTCACTAATCACCGCCTCACCGCAGAATGTAAAGGTTTAAGTAAGTAATTTGTCTTATGAATAGGAACATTGTCTTCAGGTGACAGATTCCTGCATTATGATTATTATTATTATGTTTCGAAATTTGGAGATTGTACATACCACATTCCAGATAACAGAGTACCAAAATCATTTGGCATCTCAAAAAGTAGAGGTATTAGGGCGGGCGGCCAATGGAAATTAGCTCCAACGTAATCTTATGCGGACGTGGCAACTAAAGCTAAGCGAAGCGAATTTAGGATAGTAAAGATATAAAACAATGTTTATCTTCGCTCGGTTGCCTCGTCCGCCTAAGATTACGTTGGAGCTAATTTTCAAAAAACTTAGTTTCGCTCAGCTTAGCTTAGTTTCGCGTTCAGTGGCCGTCCGCCTTTAATCTTGTCTTTGAAAACATTTAATCAAAATTTGCGAGGAGACTGAAAGACTATCGAATCAACAGTAACATAACATCTTGAAATTTCATTTAAATGACCTTGTTTGGCGCATTCGTGCTCTTAGACCGGCTCTTGATCTAGGTTATACATCTTGCAAGTAATTAAGTATAATGTAAAATAAACGGGAAAAAACACACGAACAGTATGGAAAAAAGATTAACAAAAATAATACTGAAATACAAATTACGATGATAACTACGGATTGGAATTTTATAAGTTATTCGGTTAATCTCGAACAAGGCGGCAATGTGCGTTTGTACAGTCAGAATTAAAGTAATGTCACCCCAATAACATGTAAATGTTTGGTCTTATCCATTCTGATCACCATAACAAGCAGGCGGTCAAACAAGCATCGACAAAAAATCGATGCATGCCCATCTACTAGTCGTAGCGATCAAAAGTGATTAGGCCACAATTTAACTTTTTATTGGGGAGACATTAATTTTAATTCTGACTATACATTAACTAACTTCTTGCTGCAGCGTTATACGTTGTCTCCTCGTTTGCAATTAATCGAACCTAATATTAAAATTCCGATCCCTAATGATAACCTTTCCAGAAAATGTAGTGACTAATAGTATGAAGAAGGGAAACCAGATTTTTAAACTCTAGTTTCGGAGGTTAAGAATATACAAAATTGTAATAGGCTACACTGCATCTAGTGATTTGGACTCAGAATAATATCTTTCTTGGATATAATACTAAACTATTAACTGATGCATTTAACTTATTTTATAAATATCACAAAATCTTCTAAGCGTACACTAAATCGCGCAACTATACACTTTACGTTTCGCAGTCGTTCGACTGCTTCGTCAGAAGTGAAAAATATTTTTCACTGTATAGTTGCGCGATTTAGTGTCCGCTTAGAAGATTTTGTGATACAAATTTCATCGGACAAGAACCAACTGTAAATATTTTATAAATATATCTCTGTATGAACTTAGTAGGATTGAAGGACGACAACATTATAATGATGATTTAACTTTGAATTGAAACTTTTTGATATCTAAGCTACATACTTCACTATGAAAGGGATGGCATAAAAATGCACTTCTTACATTTCGAAATTAAAGAAAATAAATCGTCAATCTTTTTTTCCTTGGGTTGCAAAATGTTCATCGTCCGAAAATCATTGTCCACGAAGCCTTTTCTTTAAATGAGGAAATAGTAAATAATAGTAGGAAGCCAAATCTGGACTCTAGAGAGAATGGTATAATTCTTCAAAGCCTAAGTATATCGGGGAATCCCGAACAATAGCGGCCTTGTACACAGGAGCGTCAACGTGCAAAATCAAAAGCTTTTGACCTGTATTTTCAGGCCAATTTTGTTTGATAAACTCCTACGATTTTCTTGAAAGGGTACTGCAATTAGTCTCTATTACCGTAGTTTCGTGGGGAAGATAATCTAATAGCAAAATTCTTTTTTAATCCCAAAAAATCGTTGCCATCATATTAAATTTCTTTGGTGTTGGTATGCTTCCATTGCATTGTTACTTTCAGGATCAAAATAATGGATCCACGTTGCGTGGCCTGTCACAATTTTCTCAATAAAGTTCTTTTTTTGTCCTTCGCAGGCAGCCAAAAGTTGCTACAAACTTACGACTCTCCGTTGTTCATCGAAGAAAGTAAGAATTCGGAGCACCCTCTTACGCTAATTTTTGACATTCCTAGGATGTTCATAAATTACGTGGAAAATTCTTTCTCCACTAATGTGCAAAATCGCTATTTAATGAATCCTAATTCGTCAATCTTCAAGAATTAATTTCTCGATTTTATGTGACAGCTGTTGTGACATAGTTCGGGCGTCCACTGCAAGGGCCGTTTTCTAAAAATACCCTCCCATTTGAATTGTTTACACCCAAATTTTACAGTTTTATAATATGGAGAAGCTTCACAGTAAAGTGCAGACGTCCTGTCGTGTGTTTGCTTTGGAATATTCCCTTCTGTCTGTGATCGTAATTTACCACGCACCAGTAATTTTAAAAATTTTTGACTTCAACAATATGCGAACGAGATTTGGCACAAATCTATTGACACTTGAAACTATAAACAATAAAAAATGTTTTAGATTTCGTGACCTCCTTCATAGTCAGGTACCTTAGATATCAAAAAGCCCTCGTATGTATAACTAATGTAGATCGACTGGAATTTATTAGCGGAGACTTTGTATTATGTGTTTAAAATATTATCAGGATAGGGATTCCAGAAGCTATATGGAATAGCGGCACTTTCCACCTCAATTCTTTTGAAGTTATTGATTTGTCATAGCAGAAATACCCTCTGCATTTTAAGTGTAAACAAGAATATATTATTATTATAGTTATTAATTTGGTCGTTGCTATATATAAGAGTAAGTGAAATAGACAAATGGCTATTTGTTTTTCTTCTCATAACATTTCCGAACAGGCATAAATTATAATAATTTATTTTCCTTCGCCGCATTCTAATAGAGAACGATAGTAAGTTACTTTTTTGCAAAAGGCAAGTAGGTTTTACTTATCCATGTCTCAATTTATATCGAACGAGCGAGGAGCAAGACTCATCTAAAATTAATGAATTCGCATTTCTAAGAAGCGTACATACAACCCCGTGAAATATAAACCTTACATCCCATCCATAACACACGCATTCTATCATCCGAAATCGTATTTGTAACCTTCTGGCGCACACTCTGGTTTCTCATTCCTTTCACAATGGCACCCCACGCTGACCGACGCTTGATACATTACGACATACATCCTACTTGAAAATTACAGCGCAACACACACTTTCCCAAATAAAAGATCCTTGATGCCGAAATTAATCACGTTCCCACTTGAAATATTTTAAAGCGGCCGACGCGACTTTACATATGAACCACTGTTGTTTTCTTAAAATCAACATGGGAAAGGATTTGCTGATTTTAATATTATCAAGCAACAATGTTAAAACATGACAAACATCGAAACCCATAGTGTTTTTCGGAGCGTTGTTTAAATCAAACAGTGTTTTTATGGAATTTTTATTTATGTAAGTTCTACCGTAAAAATAGACATAGGTACACAACAAGTAAGCAATTTTATAAACTTGGCAATTCAATATTCATTATTGGTTCAAATGAATTGTATGCAATATTGAAAATCAATAAAAACTGAGAAAAAACAGGATATGGTTTCATTTTCTTTTATTTAAAATAATTAGGTTTTGTTTCTTTTAATAATTGTTACTAATATAGCGTAAAAATACTCCTTTATAATTTCTTTAATTGAGTCACTGCGAAATTACTTTTTAAAGATCTAAAACATTCTTGATTGTTTTATTACCATCAAAAGCAAAAATTCTGAAATGGTCTCTAACATACTTTTTAACAATAGTTATTTTATGCTTCTTAATAAGTCTTCAAAGATGTTATAACTTATAACTTTCATTTAAGATAGAATTGATAAATAAAGTTCATTCAGCGAATTCTGATACCCTAATAATGAACTAATCACATGTATGTTCACAACATGATAACCTTTTATTAACTTTTTTTAGATTTGTAATACATCTTTGTCCGTTAAAAATTATCACAACTTTTTTGATTATAATTGATCGAACAAATCCCAAAATCAAATCAAAATTGATTTCACAATCTGTTCGATTAATTTTACTTAAAGATTTTGCCATTTTCCTATATTAAATAATTTTCGCACGCGTAGACGAAATAAAATGGAATGAAAAAGAAAAAAAATATTTTTAGCATCAGAATTAAATGCATACCTGACATTTATTTTCTTTTGCGCAATGTGACGTGTCTTGTTTTTTAGTTTTTAATACGAACGTCCGTTTAGAGGACATTAAATGCAGGAATATCTAAAAATTAAGATTGTCAAAATATTTCTTATCGATAAAGACAATAAATTATTCACAAAAACTTGATATTTATATTTATTCTTCTTTTGAACATGTGGTATTCTAAGTCAATGTATTTAAAATATGCCTGGAGAAGTTAGTTGACAGATAATAATAACACACGAAGTGTGGACACAATTTTACACCGAATATTTGAAAACATATCAAATTCACTACGGCATATGGTCTGTGTCATATCTTCCAGAAGCTATAAGCTGCAATATATTCCTTTTCTGTTTATTTTGTCATTAATTTTGCATTAATAACACCAAGCTTTGAATTAAGTGAACAACCTTTGCTCGAAATGTGCTAAATAAATAAACGATACATAAAAGCAGAATATAATATACATATTCTGTCACGAAATATAATATTTTATATTTCTTGCATTAATTGCTACCTAATAAATTACAAATCTAAATCTGTATTTGATATTTTTATTATCTGCAGCGTTAACAGTGACTTGTGCTTTTTGTTTATTTTAGTAAATAAAAAGTCATTCTTGTACATAGAACTTCTGGTGTTCAGGTCGACTTTTTACTTGGCAATACTTTACAATAACGCTATGATTATACGGACTGATCACTAAATCAGGATCACCTTGCTAAATGATTTTATTTTATAATTTGTTTAAAGTTGGTTTCCTTTTAATTTGAATCCCATTAATTTATTAACAGATTAACTATATTTCATCAGTTCAAAATTACTTGATTTTCATAAATATCTGTATTTTCATGGCTAGTCTTCAGGGCGACTGATAATGTTTGGCATTGTACTATGTGATTTTCTAAAAATGCCATAAGGGGTGGCTGTAGAAAAGAAAATTCATGTCTTAGTTCCATTCATGTACTTTAGATTATCAGTTTTGGCATGTGTTATATGCCAAGCTACGATATGAGTTTTCATTTTCATGGCCAACCTTTATGGCATTTTTAAAAAAATACACCGTATATTTATGGACGTGTGAAACAAACGAATTTACCAAGTTCTACCAAGAAAAAAAGAAAAAAATTATTGAAAACTTGTAGTGTAAATTAAGAAAGTAACTCGTGTCTAAATAAAAACCTGGTCAAGTAGGCTGCATTTAGTAATTCTCCTATGTAAATGCAATGGATAAATTCTCGATCACAACCCACTTGACCAGGTTTTTATTTAGATGCTCATTACTACTAATACATAACTGTATTAATAACTTGCCACTAAGAATTATTGCTGCTGCAATTAAAACGAAGGTAGGTGTTACCGGATATTAAATAAAATACAATATAAAATTAGTTCAAAATATTATTTCGTAATTATAATAGTAATTAAAATCGCTTAAGTGGCTATTTATTTTGAATTAATTTATAAATAATCTTGGTGGTCCTAATTCAATATCTGTGGACTATATTTTATTTTAACATAAATTTAGCATAATTATAAGTTCGCACAAAAGTAAAAGTACATTAATTTCAAACCTTTTTTTTAGGAACCATCAAGCGAAAGGTTTCCAATAGAAAAGTCTTGCCGTTTAATGTATTTCATACAAAAAACGAATTAGTTTCCCAAGTATTGAGTCGATTTTACAAGTTGTCGAAGTTTTGGAAGTTGTGGTTTTGATTATGAATATCGATTCATAAACAAAACCACTAAGTTCATAAAATGTCTGAAAAGTATTTAGATATTTGTATTTCTCTCTAAACATTTAGGTTAATAATTTACATAACACGATAATAAAGTATTTATTATTACTAAATACAGAATGTTCATGGTGAACGATCACAATAACCTAACATTTGAACTTTTGCTAGGTTACCTTGTAATTCAAGATAGATAAAATACAAATATTTCATCATTCAATTATATAGAAATATTTAAGAGCCTGTAGACGTCTTTTTAATTGTTACAATAGTTATCATTTCTATTTAATTTTCTAAGTTACCAGGGCTTTCAGTTAAAAATGAAAACCGATTCCATGGTTTCGCTAAATTTGTTAGTTTCATCAGAACAAATATGTAATAACATTGGTAAGATAGGCAGTTTGTTTACAATTTTGTTTCCAAAATTGAATAATTTAACTTTTCCAATATTATGATAATTAAATTATTCAATTTTCATTTTGATTAAAGTATCATTCAGAATTGACTTAGTGCAGAAAATTAGTGCAAATTGGTACTGCAATTTGGCCGTGCAAATGTTTGACAAATGTATTTTGATGTATCTATTCACAATCAACTTAGTGCAAAATGTTTGTTGATTGTGAATAGACACATCAAAAAATGGTGTTATCAGGAAGATGTGAAAATGTTCAGAGTAATACGTTGACCAGTTGTACTCTGACTTTCAGAAAGCTTCGTAACAACACGACAAAACACGAGGGCCATTGATATACATATAAGGTACCTGAACGTTGTCGTGCAAAATCAAAAGTTTTTGCCCTACTTTTTCTGCCGATTTTGTTTGATAGACTCATGCAATTCGCTTGAAAGGTTACTATAAGTAATAAGCTCCTTTCAACATAGTTTGTGGAAAAGATAATCAGTAAAAATCGTGTGCTTCACTGGCAACTAGTGTCGCTGCGAAATTTCAACTCCGTTGCTTATCGAATGAAGTGAGCATTCGGGGCACTCATCTTGCTCTCATCTCTAAATGTTCATGAATATGTAGAAAATTCCTTTCTCATTAATTTTAAAATCTTAGTTATCCGAAAATCCAAATTCCCAGATCTTGAAGAATTAATGTACTGCGAGGATCGTCTTCTAAACATATTTAAATTGTTTAGACCAAAATTTTACATTTTTAAAAGATAGAGAAACTTCATTGTAAACAGCAGACATTCTATCATATATCTTCTTTTGTGAGAAATTTTTGTAATGCTTGATGTTCGATTGTGTCCATGTCCGTAATTTACCACCAAAAAATGTAACTTCAACAGTAATAATGTTATACGAACGAAACTTGGCATAAAATCTTTTGACACTTCAAACTATACGCAGATGATTCCTCAATTGCTGTTTCACACTCGTCTATAGAGCTGGTGTCACACAAATAAATTAATCTTGAATATCAGTAAAACACAGTGTCGTCACTTCATAAACAATATTCCATTGGCTCTGCCAGAACTGGATCGTATTTCAAATGTAAAGTTTTTAGGACTGGTAATGGACAATGGCTTATCGCAGGAAGATCATGTAGTCTTTATTTGCAGAAAACTGCCATCCTCCTATTTTTCTATTAATAAAAACAAGTGTACAAGTGTAGTATCTGTGGATGTCCTCCTCCAGATCTACTGCATCATGGTGTACTCCCATCTAAGCTACAACATAGTTTTACGGGGGCAGTCAACAAGTATAAATCGCGTGTTTGTACATCAAAAACGCATTCTGCGCCTTATGTTTAAATTGCAACCTAGGAAATCATGTAGAAGGATATTTACTGATAAATCTGTTCTAACTTTTACCTGTATTTATATTTTCAAGACTTATCCATACATTAAGAAATTTATTAGCAATGTTGAATGCAACTTCAATAATCATAACTATTCTACTGGAAAAGATGACTATTGCTGGGTTCGGTAATTCCTCCGCGCTCACTCTATTCACTCCTCGAGCACTTTTATCTTACTTTTACGTATATCAAAACAACTGCGTTCTCAATCTATTTTTCACTTCGAGCTTGCACTGCGTGAATTTCCGAACTCAACTTTAGTATCTTAGAATTTCCACACATTGAACTAGTCGATACTAAAAGTCTCCCTACTATGCAGGCATTCGCTCGTACAATAAACTGCCAGATCACATAAAAGAACAAAATAATTGTAACATTTTCGAATTAAAATTATAACACTTCTTAACCTTCATAAGGCCGGGCTTCAAAATTAACATTAAAGGCCGCGTGGGGTACAATTGTACCCCACGGATTCTTTTTTGTTCTGTGTAAATTTTATGTAAAATATATAAAAATTTTGCATGGACACTTCGAAAAATTTATGTTATAATCGACGTTTCGCTCTGTGTATGACACCTTCTTCAGGAAAATTATAATTATAATTAAACTCAATTTTTCCAAGGGTCCGTTCAAAAATAATGATATATTTTATAATAGTTTTCATCAGACAAAAATGTGCTTCAATTGTAAATTTTATAGGCAACATAAATATTCAAAATATTCATAAAAATCGTCTGATTCGATTATTCTCAACAATTCATCATCGGTAAGCTTATTTTCGTTACGAAATTTTGATAATGAAATCATTCTTTGCACACAAATGTTCATTCAACACTGTTCCACACAGTAGGAAATCAGGAGTGGTATTCCGTTCCTCATTTTGAGTCGAATTCGCTATTCTTGTCAATGTCTAATTCGACTCGAATTGGGGAATGGAATTCCCAGGCAGGTTTACCCCAAACAATTAGGGGATTCACAGTTGTAAAAATATATAAATAATTTTTCATGCGACAACCAGTAATTCTAGCAAGAAAAAATACTTTATAAACCCAATATAAACCAAATGAAAGGTTAGAATTGTGCGTCTAATGTCACTTTGTACCCCGGTCGGTTTTTCACGTGATCAAAAAAATTGTATCTGTTACAGGCTAGGTGGGGCACAAATGCACCCCAATGAAGTAAACTGGCCTTAACTTGTAGCAATTTTAAAACAAATGCTTTAATATTTTGGATACTATATAAAAAATATATAAATTAAAGATAGCAGAAAAGAGAAAATTAAAAAAAATATATTGTTGAAGTTGTAACAGAAAATGTATGTGTGGGGTACACCTGTACCCCGCCCGGCCTTATGAAGGTTAATTGACAAGTGTTATTATAATCTTGATGAATCTCTAGATGATACTATTACTGCTAGCTTGTAAATATCTTGACGTACCATATATACATGTTTATATCTTTTGGCCAATAAATATTATTATTATTATAAACACAAAAAAATTGTTTTAGATTTCATGGCCTCCTTCAAAGTCTTAAGGCGCCTACTGACCAAAGCTCTGATCAAGTTCAGAGCTGCTTGGAGTTAGCTCGATAAAAGATCTGAACTTGGTGAGGACGCTTCTCGTGTTGGCCGGTTCTGAGCTTTCAGCGAACCGAACCCGATCCCTGAAGTAGCGGCAAGATCAAAGGGTTCAGAGTTCGGACAAGTTGCAAGCCAACTTGGAACTCATTTCCAGTGTGAACGTGTATCACTCATTCTGGCAACAACAGAATAATAGCGAACCAGTTCGGAATTTTCGCTCTGAAATAATTCCAACAAATTCCAACAAATTTTGAGGAATTCAGGTCGATAAGTTTTTAACCTGCTTTGAACTCGTTAGTTTTGAACCACCTCAGAGCTAGTTTGAAACACTGTTTTTGGTGAATACGCATCATTCGATACATAGATATCAAATAGCCAAGGAAGGAGTAAATAATATGAATAATCCCAATACACGGTGTGACTTTTCGGGTACGCTGTTATCATGACGGGAAAATACTCGGTTCCTATGTAGCTATATGTAGTTATTTCTAAATAAAGATATTATTAACAAAGACTGCATTAGAGTGAAGTCGGCTCGCGCGTCACGTATTCCCACAATTAGCTATTGTAGACTTTTTCCTTACCACGTATACGTATGCTCCAGTGTATTCCTTATTTTGTTTTGCCAATTGCCTATATTACATACAGATTCGGAAATTTGGGTACTGGACATAGCAAGTTTACTTCGATTCGGTTCGCGGAGAACTAATTGCTAATGTCCCGACGGGGCGGGCGGTGGCCGGCATCGAATACAATTCAGCTATGAACACAAGCGGGCGTGATTAGTCAAATTTCTTTTTTAATTTTTCTAGTGCGTTCCGTGTCGCACGCATTATAACCGGATGTCTAGTTAAACATTTACCGAATCTGTATGGTGGTTTATACCTATATGGTATACAAAACTTACTAAATGTTTTCTAACTATTCGTTCTTAACATAAAGAGGTCAACAGTAAGTTTGGAATTTGTAAATTTTTTTTATAGAATTGTCCTATTAGATTTTGCAGCAAAGTTAAGAAACTGAAAAATATAATGTAAAATAATTCATGTTCAAAGGGTAAAGTTAAGAAAGATTATATTGTGAGCTCTAAATAATTGCTGTTGATTAAAATATAATCAAAATGATGAAGGTCTACAAGCAGTTTCCAACCCAACTGTCGGAATTGACCAACATTCGTGATTGTTAAATATTTCACAATATTAAAAAACAGTTGAATCTAATATACTAATTAAAACAAAATCAATTTCTAGACAGCGTAATATATTGTGGAATCGCTTGATATTAGAAAACCAGTCTCTTAATATAGATTAAACATTGATGGTAAACAATATAACGTATGATGTAAACTAAAATGACCTAAATTCATTTTTAAGTTGAACCTGGGAAGAATAAGTATTTCTTTTCGAGTTATATGTTTCTAATAATATAAATTTTCGAAAACACGTTCAAGTTTCTTCTTTCATGTGTACCCAATATACCGGAATGTTTATCTTAGTGATTCGCACATCTAGCGAACACGATGCGCATTAAAGCGCGAAAACAAATCGCCCATCACTTATCACGGTGCGAGTGCAGGGACGGATTTGCCTGCTACCTATTGTGCACTGCACCACCCATCAATCACATTTCGTTCGCGACATAAGTTATGGGGACCGTTTCTTTGCGTATTAAACTGTTGTTTCGGTTTTTGTGTGAGCTTGCTCTCGCCTTGCAAAAGCGTCGGCGGCGACGGACGTCGTACGTCAAAATACATTCATTCCGTTATTTTGCCACCGAAGGATTTGCACAATGCTAGTTAGATAAAACCGTACCCGGCCCCCCAATGCGCTATTTTCTGTGCGAATTTGAATAATAGATGAGTGGTGTGGCCTAGATCTTTGGGCATTTTTGCATAATTTGTTGGTTTTCTAATTTCACTTGGCTTCGGTTAGTTCAGTTTCGTAGGCGACTTACATTTTATGTGTGTGTGTGGGGTCCGCTTTCGAAATTTTCTTTCAAGTTTATATCAAGTTTGATTGTATATGTGAGTAATATATCACTTTATTATTTAATTTAATAACATCTGATTTTGTATCTGCAAATTTTGATGAATGATTATTGTCATGAATATCATATATTGGAGTAAATGACATACTTAGTTATTAATAATTCATATAATTCATAATCTCTGGGTATAGTTTAAGACATAACCTATTGTAAAATATAAAGCTAGTAAAACAGGAAACAAAATTATAACAGAGTTTACAAAGTACAAGAGAAAATTTTCAAACTGTAATGAATTTCATTAAAAATAACTGTATATATGATTCTTATTATTTTTTTAAATCTAGCTTTAATATCTTATTGTAATTCAAAAAATTACTGCAATTCTTAACCTTCATAAGGCCGGGCGGGGTACAGGTGTACCCCACACATACATTTTCTGTTACAACTTCAACGATATATTTTTTTAAATTTTCTCTTTTCTGCTATCTTTAATTTATATATTTTTTATATAGTATCCAAAATATTAAAGCATTTGTTTTAAAATTGCTACAAGTTAAGGCCAGTTTACTTCATTGGGGTGCATTTGTGCCCCACCTAGCCTGTAACAGATACAAATTTTTTGATCACGTGAAAAACCGACCGGGGTACACAGTGATATTAGACGCACAATTCTAACCTTTCACGTGATTTATATTGGGTTTATAAAGTATTTTTTCTTACTAGAATTACTGGTTGTCGCATGAAAAATTATCTACATATGTATTTTACAACTCCATTCCTCAATTTGAGTCGAATTAGATATTGGCAAGAATAGCGAATTCGATTCAAAATGAGGAACGGAATACCATTCCTGATTTACTACTGTGTGGAACAGTGTTGAGCGAACATTTGTGTGCAAAGTGAAATGTAAAATCATAAAGCACTTCGTGCTTCTTTCCTTCTAAGAATGACTTTGTTATCAAAATTTCGTAACGAAAATAAGCTTACCGATGATGAATTGTTAAGAATAATCGAATCAGACGATTTTTATGAATATTTTGAATATTTATGTTGCCTATAAAATTTACAATTGAAGCACCTTTTTGTCTGATGAAAACTATTATAAAATATATCATTATTTTTGAACGGACACTTGGAAAAATTGAGTTTAAAGTCGACGTTTCGCTGTGTGTTTGACAGCTTCTTCTTATAATTTTCCTGAAGAAGCTGTCATGCACAGAGCGAAACGTCGATTATAACATAAATTTTTCGAAGCGTCCATGCAAAATTTTTATATATTTTACATAAAATTTACACAGAATAAAAAAGAATCCGTGGGGTACAATTGTACCCCACGCGGCCTTTAATGTTAATTTTGAAGCCCGGCCTTATGAAGGTTAATGTTTTAATTTATTGCTCTATGAGGTTACATAATCATTCATAAAATTTCAGCTTTTGAGCGGAAGGGGGAATATAATTTCATGGCTTAGCTAATACTTACATGCTGTCAAGTTGACATTTTCAATTTAAAAATTATTTACCTTAATTTGTACCGTGACATCAAAAATTATTTTGGTCAAGAGACGATCATCGTTTTCAAATAATAACATGCAAATGTCACCAAATTGTAGTTCTAACTTCATTATTATTTTATCTCTAGAATTAATATTGACTAATTTGAAAAGTAAAATGGAAGAATTATAACATTTTTTCAACAAGAAAAGACAAATTAAAGTAACTGTTGGAACTATCCTCCGCCTTGTTCAATGCATAAATTTACGCGCCTTCTCATGCTAGCAAAAGCATTTTGCAGCATTTCTGGCGTTATAGTTGCACATTCTTCAACAATCCTTTGTTCTAGTTCTTGCAAATTCTTTACAGCAGTTTTGAAAATTCTATTTTTTAAGTAAGGAAACACAAAATAGTCCATGACGGTCAAATAAAGTGATCTCGGAGGAAACTCAACTTGTGTATGTAAACTTAAATCGGTCATCAAAAAAACTCGCGGAGAAAAGCTATATAATATAATAGCTATATAAGCTATATAGTGTCCCGTGTCGTATGTGCCGTTGCATCGTCCTGTTGAAAATATCGACGCTGAATTTCATCATGGTGTAATTGTTGAACAAATTCCGTTAAAATATTGTTTCTGTATCTCTCGGCATTGACATTAAAATTGAAAAAAATGGGCCCAATTATTCTTCTGCGAGAGACTGCCATCAGTTTTCTGAGCATGTAGTGGAGATTCAACAAAAATATGCGGATTGTCAGTGCTCCACATTCGCGTATTTTGTGAATTAACGTACCCCAAAAAGGTGAAACCACGCCTCATCAGAAAAAAATGTTAAGTTTAACAGACGTCTGGGGTGATCTGCCGGCAAGAGGGCTTCATATGATTGCATCTTATATGGATGCATGCCCAAGTTCTTCTTCACAATCGTCCGGCAAGTTCCATATGAAAGTCCAATTTCTTGATTCAGACGTTTTATAGGTTTTCTAGGATCTTCTTCCATTCGTTGACGAACTTCATTAACAACTTTTTCTGTCCGAACGCTTGGCCTACCAGCACCTTTTCTATGAGTCACAGACCCAGTTTCTCGAAACACATGAATACAATTTGTAAGGCACTCATAAAAATCCTTCGGTAGGTATTACAGTCAAGTCTGGGAAACGTTCTTGAAAATCATCCAAACATAAACGCTGACTGTATTTCCAAATTCCATTATCAAGCACACCAGTTCGGAAATAGTAATGTAAATCTTTTGTTCTGTTGTGAAAACCATAAAGCAAAAACTTAAAAACAAATTGCAAAGTCAATAAACTCAAGAAACTATTAACAGCAAGTAAAATCAAGAAACTAAAGAAATAAGTGCAAGTAAACTCTTTCAGAAATGCTTGACAAATTTTGACAATCAAAAAATGATTGATACATTGCACGAACCTAGCTCCGACAATAATTTTAAAATTCATGACTACCCTTGACCAAAATAATTTTTGATGTCATAGTAGGTATAATTTATTGACTCAAATGTAAAGGTACTACTTAATAACTTAATGAAATCTTTTAAAGTTAATGTTATTAATTTTGTTTTCGCACAAATTGCTTATTACTTTTCATTTTTAGATTAGATTAGATTGTATCAATAATCCCTGTTTGTTCTAAACTAAGTTATTTTAACATTCTCGCCTAAGATCTAAAATTTTATGAATCGTATGTTATTAATTTTATAAAATTGTTTTAACAACTTTAATATTTTCCAAGCTTAGACGCTGGGGGGGCTCTTTTCATTAGTATTTTAGTAATTCCTTCCTGTGTGATGTATCAAATTTAGATAATAGATGTCGTGTAATAATATAAATATGTATACCTCATCGACTAGTTCTTATATTTCAGTGACATTTACGTTGAACATATTCTTGCTAAAAATCATTATTAGCCAGAAGTTATACATAACTGCTTTTTAAAGTTTTAAACGAATTTCTCTAGAAAAGTCCGGACAATTTATTTTAACCACTTATATTCCGGGAATCTAAAACATCTTTAAATGAGTGCGATAAATGTCGACGTTCTGTAGCTTGTTTGGGTACTCTATTAAAGGGATATATAAAATCGGATTCTCTTTTCCGCCTTCTGAAAATAATTCCTTTCATAGCTTCTTAGATATACACTGATAAAAATTATTCTGTAAAATTACCAAGAAAAACATTGGTTTTTTGTTACCTATGATTTTCCTAGTAAATTTACAATTGTTAGAAATGAAGTGTAAAATTCCATTTCATATGTTTTATTCAGTACTTTTACACATTCTTGGTAATCTTCTGTGGTGTTCACCAGGGGAACTACGTAAATTTACAGAATGCCTTTTATTTTACCTATATTTTCTAGTAATTTCTAGTAATTTTACCACAACACTTATAATCATTAAGAAAATTTACACGCATTCTCTGTAAATACACATACTTCAATAGTTTAGTGTAAATAATTCAATATTTTCAAATTAAAATTACATATTATTGTAATTTTGAGTTACAGTTTACTTATTAATACATAAAATGTACAACATTTTACAAGAATTAAGGAAAAATAAATGTAATTTTATGTAAAATTCAAATCGTTAGTCAATCTATATAAAATCACATCAATATTCTATGTAAAAATATGTGTAATTTTACTGCCATTTTTATCAGTGTAGGGTAAGTTCACCAGTGAGTGAACACAACCCAGTGAATGAATAGTCCGAACAGAGACGTATATTTCTGTGAAAAAAAACGAAAACTCATTTAAAGAATTGGCCTGTTCATTCACTGGGTGTTTGAGCACTTTTCGGAAAAACTGTTAAAAGTAAGAAAAGTTACATTGTTAAGATGATTTTTTCTGGCTCATTACAGTTTTTAATGTCAAAACATTCTCATTTTATATTCTTTAAATATCGTAGCAATAATGTGACGTCTTGCAGCGGCCAGAAAATAAAAAATTGTCTAAATTGTTCATTCACTGGGTATTTGACCCTATATTGTGTTGATTCGTTTTTCAGACATAGGGAAGTAGCATGTAAAATTGAATGTTTGCAAATATTGGTTCTCCTGTACATTTAGAAGCAAAACGGTAAAGGAAAAAATTGTTCAGAATTCTAAAATGATAATATTGCATTCACATTTGAGAAACAAATTTATATGCAGGATGTAGTAAATTCGCGGGTAACTATTATGTTTTTCCTTATTATGGGAAATATGAAACTGTTCAAATTAGATCAGATTTACATAATTCAGCGCCATAGTGACTGGTGAATTCGTTGCAGCCTGTAAATCTTTTTAACAAATTAATATTTTCACTTCATTTATGAAGGAGGCATTTAAAGTGATTTTGTTTGTAACGCATCACCTGAGTAAATGAGTTAAATAATACCGTTCCGGCGAAGTATGTAGATGTGTAATTTAGTAATAATTATCTTTGCTTGCGTGGTAATTAACTCCCTAAATAATTAATATTCCACACCAGTACGCCGTATAGATAAGAAATTTTAATAACTCGGCCACGTTTCACTTTGAATATTCAACACTCTATCAAAGTAATGATCGGTTTATATAAAAGTAAAAGTTGAAAACAGAACTTTTACATATGAAAATTCTGGGCCTCGATTCTCCACTTCTTTGAATTACGAATAATTCGAATGTAAAATTTCGAACGGAACTATTGTATTGTAGGCAATGCCAAAAATTTGTATGCAGAAGTAATTCGCCCGATCCAGAATACATTTTCGTACGACAGTTCGTGCGAAACAATAATTTTCGTATTTGAAATCAAGTCCAGATATCCCCCCGTCTGTGGTATAAAATTCAACTATCGCGCGACGGTAAAACTAATCGGCACGATTTTAGTTCTAAGCATTTTATTTAATTGTCCTTACGAAACTTTTCACGTTCATAATCTGCTAGAACGGAGTCGTGTGGGATGTTTAAAACGACTGTAATCATCTTTGTAAGTACTTCGTAAATTAAATCATTACATAAGTACAACCTGGTCGACTAAATGTTAATTCCGAACTGAAGTTCGGTCCGAATCCCAAAATCCCCAGTAAATTTGCGGTCAATTATCTTTTGGCCAAGTATAAATGAGTTTATGGCAGCAAAGTCGAGCAGTGACCGAAAGGCAAAATTACCGTCATATATCAGCCACGTCCTTCGATTTAAATTCGTAAGCCTTTGTCGTTGTCAAAGCCTGAAGAAGGAATCGTAAAATTTAAATATAAGGTGAACGTGTTGCATTGAACGGCCTAGTTTACCGGTCTTTTTCAATGGGGTAAATGGCGCTATAAAACCATTTATTTTTAGCTCACAGGCGAGGCAGGGTTACGTCTGTTGTTGTTTGGTGGGCAAAGGCTGAGAATTTGCGTACCGTAAATAGAATTTACACTAAAATAAGCAATTGTTTCAGAAGATCCTTGAGTTTTATGCGATTCTCTTGTCTTGTTTGTTGATAACAGGTAAAGTACGATTGCTGAAAGTTTTCCAATGTAAGAAAACGTTAAGTTCTCTAATGGTTTGGAGCCAGTATGATATAGTATCCTACACTTCTAAGGCGGGAGCATAAGTGCACGTATCAAAATATTCAAATACGGGTTAGTTTTATTAAATTAAATTGTGTTATACAGCGCAAAAGGAAATTGTTAAACTGAAAGGTGAATTTATCAGTGCAAATTTATATCAGGATTTTCTAGTAAGGCAAAACTCATTTATTTCTTGAACACTTATCTTCTAAGTTCAGAATTTGGAAAACATTTAGAAACCTTAGATTCTTCAAAATCAAAATAATGAAGCGTTACTTTTATTATTTAATAGAAATAACAAAATTCTTCTTCTAAGAGTTGTTTTTATTATTGCATACTTTTCGAATATTCAATTTTTGAAGACAAATAGATTTTATTGGGAGTAAATTTTGGATGGTACATTTGGTTTGGCACATTTATAGACCTCGTTATAAACAATTTAGTTTCCTGTTTGTATTCTTCAATTTTTAGTAAGCTAATATCAATGTTATATAATTTTCCAGATTTTAATTAGTAACTCAATAAGGACAGCGTGGAAAAAAGTAAGGAACAAATTCCTTAAAAAATTGAACTAGTGAGTTTTAACAAATATCCAAAACAGGTCAACTTTTGTTTTAAATTATACACTTTTTGATATTGAATTTAATTATGGATGAAAATATTATAATGTTATCGACATATTTTTTTAATTAGAACCACATATTTTTTGTTATTATTTTAGTAGGTCATGTATCTGTAAAAATTGCTTTGTAAAAATTCTTACATCTTACATAAGAAAATTTGTATTGAAATCCAAAAAATCAACTTTTCATTTTTAACAGAAATATTGAAAGATAGCAATTTTTACAGACACGTGGCCTACTAAAATAACAACAAAAAAATACGTACTTCTCATTTTAAGAAAATGTCCACGACATCGTAACTTTAACATAAATCGCCCTGTATAATTAAATTTAATGTTAAAAAGTGTATAATTTAATACAAAAGTTGACCTGTTTTTGAATTTTTGTTAAAGCTCAACAGTTCATTTTTTATCAAATTTGTTCCTTACATTATTTCCACACTGTATATTAATGTTCTGTATTTGGGACTGCTATACAATCTCTAAAGTATCTGTAATTTTATAGAATAACTTTATCTCTATTAAAAATTGAACATTACAAAACATTTGTAACAAAGTATATTATACTAAGTAAAAAGTTAAAAAAAGAAAACAAAACTGCACAAAATAACGTCGTTAATGTAAATTGAAAGAACACGGGAAAAATATGAAGATTAAACATAAATAAGCGGAAATACAACACAACAAAAATAATTAACAAGGAAGCAATTCAAAATGACCGCGATTTAGAAAATCTTGCTTCAAATAATTTTACTTCACGTACCTATATGGAGGCAGTAAAAAAAAAGCATCAATTTTAATAATTTAATATTTAATTAACAAAATATTTAAACATTACCTTATTTTTAAAATAAATAAATCTTAATGCAGTTTTAAATAAAGTCTCTATTTCATATGTAAACTGTTATAGGACAGACTGTACAGTGATCGGCAAAAAGTCGACATAAAATGGAAAAAATTAAAAGTTTTGATTCCTTCTTAGGAGTAATATTTTTCATTGATTATTATAATTTATTTAAATAGCTTCTAATCTATCTTTGTTAATGAATTATTTCATAAAATCCTGTAAAAGTTGTCTACAGTTGTCTAAATGAGGAGATTTTTCATTATTCTGTCGATTTAATTAACTTGAACATGAAAACTAAACAAAGAAAAATCTTCTCATTTGGGCCGCTCTAAAAGAACTTTTACAGGATTTTTGTGAAAGGAATTCGTTAACAAAGGCAGATTAGAGTTCTTATGGTGGATTTCACAAACGTTACTTAAATTTAATCATCCGTTAAAAGTAAACGTTGCCATGGTTACATGTGTTGTGGTATAGGAATGATTATTCTTAATCGACGATTAAAGTTAAGTGACGTTTGTGAAATCCAGTGTTATGGCGGATTTCACAAATGCTACTTACATTTAATCATCCGTTAAAAGTAAACGTTGCCATGGTTACTTGTGCCGAAGGTATAGGAATGATTATTCTTAATCGATGATTAAAGTTAAGTGATGTTTGTGAAATCCAGCGTTAGAGTTTTTAGAGAAATATTGCTCTTGAAAAGTACCTTGCGTTTAAAACTAAAAATTATGCAAAAATATTATTTTTCCGTAAATAATAAAATTTCTATCGGAATAATTAATCTTTTCTATTACACGGTACAACAAAAATTAAAAAAAATAAAAACCCGTCAGGTTTTGCAACTGCTTTTAATGTTTTTGGGGTCGCTGAATACGAATCTGCAAACAGTTTTCTCGGGTCACCTCAGGTTCTCGTTGTAGACATCAGTAAAGAAGTCAATGAAGCAGTATACAGAAGACAAAAAAAAAGAAAAACCTGCCGGGTTTCTCAACAGTTTTTTATGTTTTTGGAATCGCTGAATACGAATCTGCAAACAGTTTTTTTGGTACACCTTAGGTTCTCGCTCTAGAAGGCAAAAAACTCGTTTGTCTTCAGTATACTGCTTCTTCGACTTCTTTATTGGTGTCTAAAGCGAGAACCTGAGGTGACCCGAAAAAATTATTTATAGATTCGTATTCAGTGACCCCAAAAATATTAAAAATAGTTGAGAAACCCGATGGGTTTTTCTTTCTTTTTATCTTTAGTATACTGCTTCATTGACTTCTTTTCTGGTGCCTAGAACGAGAACCTGAAGTGACCCGAAAAAACTGTTTGCAGATTCGTATTCAGCGACCCCAAAAACATTAAAAACAGTCGAGAAACCTGACGGGTTTTTTTTTGACTGTTGGACAGTGTTATTTTTACAATTTCCACCCAATATATATTGAAATTAAGCTTTGATGTATGAAATTCTGAGATTACATATTTCAAAAATTGAAAAATTCAATATTGATATCCTATCCGGTTAAAGCGGAAATAGTCTCAATGTTAGAAATTTAAATGAAATACCCTGTATATGTTTACATTTTTGGATTCTAGAGTCGATTTCAGTTCGAAAACATGTAAAATGTCATTTGTGTTCCCTATTTGTAAAACCCGATACATCCATTTTTTGGCGAAATCAGTTTTTTAAAGAAATCACAAGTTCTTGATCAGTTCTAACAGTGCTGGAAGAACTGAGTTTCAAAACAGTCTAAATCCAGTGTGAAATCAGGTCTAAAAACTGGAGTCAGTAGCATTTGTAGATTGTGAGCAAACAGTTTTTCGCATTTGTTTAAAAATTTAAAAAAATGGATGTATCCGGTTTTGCAAATAGGGGACACATATACCTACCTAAGTTCAATTCTTTTTAAGTAACGGTGTAGTGTTTAAACAAATCTTTAATGTTATTAGCCGGCAACATATTTTCTAAAATTTATTATTTATTTAAATACTCAAATTATTTACACCAGCTTCAAGGCACATTCTGTCCAATGTATCACTTTTTGAATGAGCACTCTTGTTAAAATGACTTGATTGATTCTTCCAACTTCTGTTATTATTCATCTTCATAATTCTTCCAAATTTGTTGTATGCTCGTGCATACAATTTTCTTTTAAATATTGCCATAAAAATAATTTAATGGTGACAGAAAATCTGCAAGAAAAATAATTCCTTTAGTGTCTGTCTACTGAGCATGATGAATTAAATTCGATCTAAAAATGAATAACAATATTGCAGCGGCAACTATTACCTGTGGTTGAATTTGACTGTCTTAATTTGATGAAATGGAATTTTATTTATTATGTAATTGCTTAGACATAATAGCTTATATGTACATACAGACCTGGATGGTCCACAGGTTTGCATGTTTGCTTTCGGACCCGAATGACGTGGGTTTAGATCTCAACCCGGCGATCGATTTCTCAATTGCAGATGAAAAGCCAAAAACATACTTCCTTCGCGGATAGGAAGTAAGACCGTAGGCCTCATGTCAATATAATGTTTGGTACGTCAAAAATTCCTCTTCCGAATTTGGCTAAATATTAGTAGGGCCTGGCAATATGACCATAGAAGTAAGAAAAAACCAAAACCCGATACCTCGCCCATTAAGTAAGAAATAAGAAGAAAGGCAGAAATGTGATTGATTCTAAAATAGTTCTAAAAAATAAGCACAATCAGAATGGAAACAATTATGAGATGATCCACCTTGCTGTATTTCTGAAGGAATGCCTTCTAATCTGGCAAAAGATATTGTAAAAAAAATATTTATATTTCTTTCATATAAGTATGACCGCTGACATAACGGCTGATTATTCCACACATACGTTTATACTCCAAGCGTTTTGGAAATAGTTCTCATTATCCACTAAGGAATTTTTACTGCTTAATAATGATAACGATATTTACAAAAACATTACTAGAAATATTTTACTTAATAAACCGTCTTCCTGGCCAATGTTTAGCTAATTCATAAAATGTGTCCTTTCATAATCTCCAGGCAACATTAGTTAATTACTCAAAAAGGATTGAACTTAGGTACAAAATATATTACATAATTTTGATTCAGAATTAATTCTAGAATTCAAAAATACAAAAACATGCAGGACGTTCCATTTAAAATTTTCACTTGAGATCACTTTCGTTCAAACCGGAAATGACATAAATTGTTTAGTAATATAAAATAGACTACTGATAAGTCTATATTACTCATACTAAATGCCATTTTCATCCGGTAACACTCATCACCAGTTAAACTTTGTAATACGAGAGAATGTGAAAATAAAAGAATTGGAGAGTAAAAGAATAAGATGTATTGGGAAGAGTAAGAAAACTTCTATCATAAATTAATTTGTAAATTATTTTTATACTCATTTAGTCTCTACATAAAACAATAACAATTTTACTTAATTTTCTTTTTCCACATTGAAAATTTTCATTAATTTTTTCAGGATTATATACAAATTTTGGGATTAAACTGAAAATAAAATATTTCCAATTAACAACAAAAGAAAAAACTTCTGGGAAATTTATATGCGCCAATTTGTAGGTACAGATGCTTTAACCTGGCATTATCTTTAAAAATAAAGAGACAAAATGAAACCCAGCAAAGTATAAGTTTAGTAAGAACCGTTTTTTTTATTACGGTAATGTAAGGATGTATTTTTGGTGGGAGCTATATAATAACGTAATAGCATGATGTGTTGAATGTTCTCCCATAATAGATGGTGTTACCAAAGTAATAAAAGCACTTGCCTTGCCTGGTAAGAGATCGTCGATATTGTAATACTGTTCAACAAATAACACCGTAGAGTGATGAAAATGATAAACTCAATTACGTAGCTCGGCATTGAAGAAGAAATTATAGCTCGTATCCTTCTTCTTTGTTCTTGTAAAATGGCAGCTCTTGATGGCTTCATAAAAATTATAAATATATAATGACTGCCGTGTAAGATTGTAGGGAGCGGTTTTACTTTTATTAAAACGCACTTGGAAAGTTGTTGATGCGGATAAAAATGTAACGCAGCATACAAAAAAAAATGCCTTCATACAAGTTTAGTCAGTAAGCGGTACGGCAACACGTACACATAGGTACTCTGTCGACTCTGCAATTTAATAAAGTTAATAAAGTAATTTTCTTACCGCTTTCAAACCGGTATCCCGTAACTTGTTTTAACCATGATCGAAGTAAACGCATGGTGTATACATCGTAAATTATGCGTGTTTTCGATTCCAGTCTCGTGTGACCCAAACGCTGATTATAGAGTAATCTAACCCTCGCCATCTTAGAGTAGGAATTAATGTGAAATGGCGGCGATATACTTTTCCTACAAATTGAGCACACATTACACACTCTAAACTATAATTTATTTTAAAACGAAATTCCTAGTTTACATTGTTCTCGGGCACGAAAGGTTAAATGTTTCCGTTTTTACACGTTCAGATCACATCTACTACGTAGACCTCTTTTAGAAATATGGCTAATTTTACCTTTTAAAATTAATCCTCTTCTCTTATCCATACTGTTTTTATAAATAAAATTTGATTGTACTATAACCTCAGTTACTCTTTAAACATCTTAACTTACAAGGAAACATTTTCAACCCGGATTCGTTGATTTGAATGAAATTTGTTAGGTATAGTATAAGATCTCATGCACTGAGAAAAATGAAATGGTTAAGTCAACAACTTTTTGAATGTCAACTTTTTGTGCATTGACTTAAATAAAATGTACTTGTTTCAACGGTAATATTCTTAACTGAACATCTTGGAAATTGTTGAAGTAACACTAAAAAAATGTTAAACTATTACGTTTGACTGAACGATGTAAACGTTTTCCTTAAAATGAAAGTGTTTAATATGTTAAATCAAAAAGTTGAAATTTCAAAATGATCCTAAAGTGCTGTTGCTTTTATGTGTCTGTTTTGATTTTTTATTTAACGTAATAAATGTTAAGTCAAGTAAAAGCGAGGGTTAATTCCCATATTAATAAGCTATCGAGTTCCAGATGGCGCCTGCTAAAACTTCACGTATATTTACTGCCTGTCCTAGCATAACCTTGTTGTTCGACATCGTTTCTTAAACGGATAAGTCATTCATATTTCGAATGCGTCCGACATTATAAAGTTCGTTGAGGTTTATTCAGCTCCTCTTGTCACCTCAACAGAGGTTGAAGGGTTATCTTACTTTGACAGTATCGCAAAGAGGTGAACATTTAATTGATGTTTCCCTAAAGGATAGTCTAGATTGAATTGACTCTACGCTTTTATTAGCCGTACGGAAAAATTACTTTAAATATATCAAAAATATAATTTTAATTCCCTAACAGCGTTCAGACTAATTTAGAAATTTTAACAATCTAAAGTTCTTGTATCAATCTTCTTGTGCATTAAAGCAACGAGAAAGATGTCTTCATTGTATGCTTGCCTCAAACAAAATATTGAGTTGATTCAATCTAAAATATTTAACATTTTTTGACTGTTGGTTCAATGACCACGCGTGATTGCTAATAGGTAAACGAAAAATATTGTTAAGTGAACGTGTTTTTGGTTGACTGAACAGTTTATTTTTCTCAGTGTGGGGATACATAAAAAGCGTTTCCAAGAAACGCGTTTAAAATTATGAAACGCCCTAAAAGCCACAGTATTTTACGTCCTCAGAAAATTACTCTCTAACTATCGACGCTATAAATTATTAGTTTATACAAATGAATTTTTCGAATACATATAAAACAGTTGTGTTTGTTTCAAAAAAGTGTTATTTCCTGGTTTGATGGAATATTCACGCTAAAAAAAATATTGCTTGTTTATATACAATGGATTGCACTTGGTCAAATCAAGATGACTTATTATTAGCAGGAAACCGATGACCTTAGTTTTGACCCTGCCCTTCGCCTTCAAGTAATAACCGGTGTGCATGGTGTGTAAGTAAATGCTGATGATTCTACGGAATCGCAAATGTGTTATTATACATTCCACATTCTACCTACTTAATTTCAGTTGGAGTCTATGAGCGGTTTTACAAACGGTGTTTTTGCAATAAGACGCTTCGATAAACAGCAATGAAAGTATTGATCAAGTGAGCACTTGTATAAATTACGTCGCTTATCGTATTGGTTGGCACCGTGTATAACATTTTAGCAGTTTGCTTGCTGTAAGACAGAATAAATTCATTTAAATAATTTGCTGCATTTGTGTATTTTTCATATCCAGTTTAAAGTTAACTGCTCTTTTATTATTACCTAGTAATTAGTTTATTTGAACTGTAACCACATTGCATAGATTCCAGTTTTGTCTCTGGATCCCTAAAATGTACCTACTTTTCATCGTCAGTGATCATTTGTAGGGATAGGTTTGGATTTGCCTTTAAAGAGGCTAAATTTTGCGCTGAAATTTTAATACGGCACAATTTTTGTTCTGGCGTCATCACCCTAGGAAACAAGCGTGCAGACACTTTGCTAAGGCCCTAAATCTACGTGAAATTTTCTTAAAACTGAAGCTTCAGATATTACAACTTCTCTAGCGATTGATGACACTTTCAGACGCCGATCCCTTCATCACGAAATTCTCAACCTTTTTACCATTTCTGTATTTCGATTTTCTAAGGGCCTTCCACCTCACGGGTCGTCCTCAATGGATTCTCTACCCTAACGAAACTGCTTTGACAAAATTTGACTTGGAAAAATCATGTACAATCATTGTTATACAACGTGTCCCGAAAATAAGTGCTCAGACGAAAATGGTAGAGAGTAGACGAGATTTCATCGATAAAAAACCTATATTTTCAGAGTTGGAACGGCTTAGTTTTTTTTGTGGGTATTTGAATTTTATTCCCAAAGAAAATGTTGTTCATTCAAAATTGTCACATAGTTCATAAACTATTCGGTCAATTTCAGTCAGCAGAACAGTTTTGGAAAGCTAATTAATACCTTTTTGATTACAGGATATTGTATCTTCGCGAACAAATTATTTTGACTAAAAAAAGTTTGTCAAAGAATTATCCCTGAAGTACCTCTGTTACTTTATGAACAGCGACGCACGAAAGGTATAGGCTAATTTCACACACAGCGGTTTCGTTCGTACGGAAAAATTCCGTACGGAAAATAATCATGTGGACATGTCTTTCACACGCAACGATTTCTCCATACCAAACCACGTTCTCTTGAATGACTTATCAATTAAGTAGTTGATCGTGAACGACTTGTTACTTTGTGGCTTTTGTACTATGGTCAAACGGGAAAAACAAAATCGCTGATTTTCACCCAGATGTCTTCCACGCATTATTCGAAGAACTTCGTGTAGATGAAAATAAATTTTAAAAGTATTTTCTTATGACTACAAACAGTTTTGATGAACTGAGTGCTCGATTTAAAGCATTAAGGCCCAGTTTTACAATCGTGGAATAAGAACGGAATAACTGTTCGCCAAATATCCTTTAATGTTCCTCCATATCTACGTCACACCTACGTCACGTTATACCAATAATAATGCTTATCCGACGATTGTAAAATCGGGCTTAAACATCAAAATACTAAAATCTATCTACCTGTATGAATTCTTGCTGTAAGCCGTACGGACAAAGTCGCTGTGTGTGAATCACAACATTATATTGTATATTCAATTGCAAGAACGCATTCCGTACGGCAACCACAACTTCGTAAACATGTCCGGCTGTTATCCGGATGCCGTACGAATGCCGTCGTGTCTGAAAGCTCCCATAACACTTTTGGCGTTTACGAAAAATTGATCCAGATTAGTGACCAGAATTGCCCTGTCACGTGACAGAGTGAATTGGGATTACTAATCAGATCAACCAATTTCCGAACAAGTTTGTTGGCGGTTAGTAGTATTTATTCCTTATCTGAAGTTATATTAGGTTTTATTGCTCAGTAATAATTGAATCGGTCAATGCAGAAAGGGCATAATGTCCATAATATTCACTATGGACATACCTAACTTATTCTGCATTGACCGATTCAATTATAGTTTTCTAACCTCAATCAGTGATCTGAGTGATTCTATTTAAACAGCAGAGTCACCAGATCACTGATCGAGTTGATGATCGGTTGTGCTCCGCTCACATTTACGATCGCAGTTTATCCGCTCCGATCAGTTTTTCGTAAACGCCATTTATGCACTACTATCTTATCCAGCAGGAATCGTACGAGTTCCGTACGGACGAAACCGTTGTGTGTGAAATTAGCCATACTTTGCAAGTGACTTGGCGTAATGTGAGTGGTAAAAATTTTTTGTTTCATGAGACAATTGAAAACTTTACTATTTAAAGAAAATGCAACCAAAATTACTAAAGTTTTATTTAAAGAACTATTTTCAATTAATTAAGAGTTCAAAATGTTGGGCTGTGTACTTTTTGTACCATTACTGCTCATAAAGTAACAAGAATAGAACATTGAACTTTTTTTTATTCGATAAGTTTTCGTTGTAACTTTGTAGTAAAACTAAAAAAAAGTGATACCCTTATGAGTTTCTTCCTGAGATATGAGCGAAAAATGTTACATTTTCGTAAATTTTTTGACAAACTTTCTTTAATCAAAATAATTCGTTCACGAAGATGTATTATCCTTAAATCAGAAAGGCATTAATTAGCTTTGCAAAACTGTTTAGTTGTTTTAAACTGACCGAATAGTTTATGAACTATATGCCAATTTTTAAATGAACATTTTCTGACTCTGACAATATAGGTTCTTTATCGATGAAATCTCGTCTACTTTCCATCATTTTCGTCTGAGCACTTATTTTTGGGACACGTTGTATACTGCCACAATTCTCTCATAGATATTTTTAGGTTTGTTCCGTTGTTTAATCAAAAATTTTATTACACTTCGATGTTCTAATTTTAAGTCACTCATTTTACAGATATGAAAGTTTAATAACTTCTATTTTTTAATTTAATTTTTACGCAGAAGCGTCAAAGGTTTTTCAATTCCTAACTGTTAAAAATCGACAGCGTAGTTCTTTTGCTTCACGTCTAAGAAGATAGTTATTGAATCTCCCCTCGGTTACGCTGTTAAATCAAGTTTGACGATAAGTAAAATCAGCATAAAGAAAGCCAGAAGTAACCAAACTTTTATTTTATAAAACTAAGCCTCCTGCAACTAATTTGTATTATTATCTAAGACACATGGAATTTCAAAAATATCATCTTTCAGTGCGACTGATAAATTAAAATAATTAAGAGAAATTTGTCACTGCACTTATCCAAATAATGAAGTGTACAAATTATCTCCACCAACTTCAAACATCAAAGCCTACATCGCGACAGTCAGAAACAAACACTGTCAAAAGAGTTAAGTTACCTAACATATCGTTACCAAACTTTGATGAAAACTCTGAAAACGTGGTTAAAATTTGAGATATGTAAAATTCTTTGATATTCTATTCAAAAAGATCAAGGAACATTCGAATTTATACTAATTTAGGTATGCCTTTAGGACAATGGGAAGATGTACTCTTAAGGTCTGTTTCACTTTCTGACGGTTTTGAAACCGTCAAAAGCATGCACTCATCAAAGTTTTAAACTTAAAAAAGTTGTCAAAATCGATCATTATTTCGGTGGGAAACTGATTATGACGGTTTTGAAACGGTCAAAAAGTGCTTTAAGAGCTTTAATTTACTTGAAAAAGCTAGATTCAGAAAGTGCTTTAAAATGGAATCAAGATATCGAAAAAAAGACGATAATCCAAAATTTGAAAATGTTAGAAAATTGACGAATTGTTACTCATTAAAATGAAAGTATAAAGAATAACCCATTTCAAACAAAACATGAGCTTTAGTAATAAGAAAAGATGATGTCAATTTTTTTTGTCAACGCTCGCTAATGTCAGTATTAATGAATAATACCCCTTATAGGCGCCGTGCACATCTTTGCGTTCAGCGCCGCCTGGCGTGGTGATTTGTGAATTAGTGATATGAAAATATTTCTTGAGACTCACTGCATGGGAATAGTATCACTCTTATGACAATTTACGATTGTAGTACATAATACTTGAGGTTCCTGTTATTGAAATACAATTACAATATTCAAGTTCAAATGAACACTAATAATTTGAAACAACTCGTATTTTCATACCGCTAATGCAGAATATGGTCATTGATGGCGCTGGCTTCGCATGTGCATGGTCCCTATAAGATGGCTATTATATTAGGATGCATAGTTCAACTTTACCTTGGAATTAATGGACAAACAAGTCTTGTTCTAATAGAACTAATCTAACGAGCTACTACCAAATTATGGCTACTTCCCATTTGTACCTTGACGACTTCAACCACATATTAAAAATACATATATCATCTGTTCACTCGGTTTCCCCGTCAGAGCAGGCCGTGTTCTCATTTTGTTAAGTTGCTGGCATGCATTTTGATAGATGCCAGAATCTGACATGAAAAATATTATGACAATTCCATACCACTGATCTATGTTGCCTAATACGAAGGAATCTGTTTCGATCTGTTTGCTTTACCCCTATGTATTACAACAATATCTCCGTCAATAGGCGTTTTCCCGTTAGCTCTGAATTTTACGCATTTAACACAGTTGACTTTCATACCCATAAGCTTCGAGTATAAACTTACTGGAACGTATTTGTAGAGGTGTGACATACAACAAATTGAAAATTAATTTGAAAAATTGTTTAATTGTTGCATTTAATTAAAATATTTGACATTAATTAGTTTTCAATACGTATTTGTTTTGTAGTTATCTTGTAAACACCGTATCACGGCAAAATTCAAGAGTGGGGGAACATGTGTTCCGAGCACAAAAATAATAGGCGGTGCTTGAGAGGGCAGACGAAGGGCATATTGAGCGCAAAACGTGAGCGTCGAAACGCTAACTGGAAAGTGCGTTTCGCGAATTCTTGGGCTTTTGCGTGCACAAAGTTGGTAACAGGAAAGCAGCTAATGTACTAAAATCATAAACATGAAATTAAAAATAAACATAACCATTTCATCTGACTATGTTTAATAATAATAATAATAATAATAATTTATTCAAACTCAAAAATACAGTTCATGTCAGGTACACAGGGAAAACTGAAAGCTAAAAGTGCAAGATAAATTCATTGATTGTATAAAATGGATTATCTAACAGAAATCGTTTGATTGTGATTTTGAATTGTTTTAGTGTCATTTCAGTCCACAGTTTGGGTAGCTTGTTGTATAAGTAAATATGCCTATACTGAGCGTCCGTTGTATTAATTCTCCGGCAGGGGATATAGATCGAGTGCCGGACCTTGGGGCGATGTCCACCATATCTCGCCTTTTCTGAAGATCATCCGCTTCTTCTCGCGCTCTTATGAGTTGACGATAGAGATAAGCAGAAACCATTGTCATTATTCCCAGCTTGCGGAATAAAGGTTTGCAGTGGGTTTGCCTGGAAGTGCCCTCGATTACACGGATGGCGTTCTTTTTTGGCTAACAAGTATGTTATCAGCGTGTGCAGATTCGCCCCAAATTTGAATTCCATAACACATACGGGGAGTGAAATAGGGCGAAGTATGCCGTCCTAGCTGCTTCTTTGCTTATGACCTGTTTTATTCGGCGGATGGCGTACGTCGCCGAAAACAAGCTTGTTTAGCATTTCTTGTATATGGGTCCTCCAAGTCAATCAGTCTCTAGAGTAATCCCCAGTAATTTAGCAGAGTCGGTACTGTTGTTGGTCAGAGCTTTTTTGGTTGTGAAGGAGATTTGTAATTTCTTTTCTTCATTTAACTGCAGCTTATTCGCACGAAACCATTCGCTGGCCAATTTGTTAGCTTCACTCATACTCACCAGCAGATCTTCGGTACTAGTATCTTTACAGCATATTGTAGCATCGTCAGCATACATGACAGTATGTGCTGTTAATTGTTTCGGGAGATCGTTAATGAAGATGATGAACAGGAGCGGTCAATGAGAACCTTGTGCTATTCCATTGGAAACATCTTGTACCCTACTAAGCTGACCATTGAAGTAAACAGCCTGTCTTCTGTTAGTAAAATAGGATGCAATTAATTTAAGAGCTGTTACCTCTAATCCCAATGCTCCAGCTTCATGAGCAGTATTTCATGATGCATGCAGTCAAACGCCTTTGTTAAGTCGTATAGTATAGCTTCACACTCACAGCGTTCTTCAAAAGCTTCCCAAACGTAGTTGAGCAAGGACAGTACGGCGGCTTCGGTATTTTTCCCTTCCGTAAAGCCAAATTGTGATTCATTTAGCATTTTATTCTTATTAAAGAATGCTCTTAGGCGGGTGTAGAATGCAGCTTCAAATACTTTGGAAGTTACTGGCAGTACGGATATGGGTCTGTAGTTGTTTGGCGAACAGCGATCTCCTTTCTTGAAAACAGGTGTGACTTTGGCGACCTTCATTCCATCAGAAACCGTACCTTCTTGAAAACAGGCATTAATTACATCAGCTAAAAGCTCGGATAAGAATTCCGAAGCATTCTTGAAGAGTGTTACACTTATTCCGTATATGTCAGTTGAGGGTTTTGGCTTTAATCTGCGTATAATTGACTTAATTTCTTGTCCAGTGACAGGTTGCAAGAAGCATAAGCGGCTGCAACCAGAGACCTTCTTTAAAAAAGACTCCGGCCCCTCACTACACGGTGGCATTTCTTTTAAAATGTTCTCGGCAATTCCACAGAAAAAATCATTCAACTCCCCTGCAGAGAGATTGTTTCCAATCTCTGAAACTGACGGCGAGGTTTCTTGTTTTATGATGTCCCATAAAGTTTTTTGTTTACAATTGGAAAACTGAATTTTATGAAGATTATTTTGCCTCCTTTCTTCTCTTGCATAGCCGAGGTAAAAATTTCTGTAGCTATCGCGAATGGTCTTTAAATCATTTCCACCATATAGCTTGTAAGCATCCTCGATTAGGCCCAATGTAGACTTAACTTGTAACAGTTCTTCAGACGCAGCGTAGGGCTGGTGTCTTGTGGGTTGTCTTACGGAAATGATTGGGAGAGCAGTTTCTAGACATGCCGTTAGCGTTTGAAAAAAGCTTCGTACTTGCTTGTTGCCATATCCGCCGCATATACGCCTTCCATGATTCTTTCTGAGAGCAAAGTAAGAAAAGTATCCAACTTTTCTTTGGTAATTACTCTTTTTCTGATACATTTATTATTTGATGTCGGAGTAACTACAAAATTAAAAAATAGTGCGCTGTGGTCAGACATATCTGCATCAACCACATAGCTGTTATGTTTTCTAACATTGGTGAATATGTTGTCGATACACGTTCTTGTGTTGACTGTTGAACGGGTATAGCTCTTAGTCACATGTTTTAAGTCATAAGAGAGCATTAAATTCTTCCAGTAGTTCCGCTCTAGTTGATTCCTTCAAAATATCGACATTAAAATCTCCCGCAAAAACAATTTTTACCGTGTTTTTATACCTTGAAAATATCAGTTCAAGAACAGTAGATATTTTCTGTAGACACATTTCAAAGTCACCATCAGGCGAACGGTAACATTCGATTGTAATTAGGTTCACCTGATTTATATACACACCTGCTAACTCACAAGTTTTCTCCACAGACATCTCTGTTAAAAATTGCATCTCCTGGCATTCCAAAGAGGAGCGAGCAAATATGGCTACGCCTCCATGATTATAGATTTGTCTTGTAAAGGTACTGACTAACTTATAGGATTGCATGTTATATACATTTTTATTGTTTATTGTTTCATTGAGATATCTACTAAAATGTCACCTTAATTCGCCTACTCTGACGAGGAAACGGATAATACATATCCATTTGAAAGAAAAAGTAGTTTGATGTAACCATTGTCACTAAAACAAAGTTAAATTTGTATTAATTTGTAGTATTTATGAGCCATTTTATATGTTTTTAGCATATCCAAATCGGACAAAAAGTATCATAGTCGTATTAAAATATAAATAATTTTTTTATATGCACTTAAAATATGGAGATCATCTTAAGATGATACGAAATTAGTATTCAAATTACGCATTTATACGCGATTAATTATAGCAAAATTTGCAGCATAACTAGAAAAGGTGAAGAGCAAGCGGTTTCCATGCAATGGCATGTAATTTTTCAACTGCGATCTACATTAAGTAGATGTTTATGTATATACGGAATTAGCATAATCTGGCCGCATTAATATGGAGAGAGTCGCGCGAGGCACGCAGACTAAACGAGACTTTAACAACCACCCTGCAGTGCCGGACATGCAATATTTAAACGTAATCAGAAAATGGGCGTTTTTTTTTCTGCGGCGGCAGGAAGATGCACCCGCCAGATTCATCAAAAAATATAAGTGACCGCCAGATTTAAGACAGAGGCGTTCGCAATGTAATTATTTAGAGCGTATTAGTAAATGAAGCCGTGCTCATTTTTTAACTGCCTATCGCCATTAAGTCTTGTTTTTATTTTGCACGAGACCAAGATTTGGATCGTTTATAAGACACTTACGCCACCATTTTCTTCGGAAACCTGTAATATAAGAACGCGCTCAATAAATGCAGAAAATTACGTACGTTTGGTTCTGAATTTCTTGTAAAAAAATTACTTTTTATATCATTACACAGATGTTCTCATGCCAATTAATAAATGATCTTTCAGAAAATTACAATTTTAGGACTATAATAGTTTGACAGTTTATTTTTAGTATATAGTTTGGGATAAATATTAATTGAAATCTATAGAGACGCAACTAATACAAACAAACTAATGTTTAATGTGATCTGAATCTAAGATTGTCAATGGTAACTCGCGTCATGCATTAAATTATGCATTTCTATTATTAAAACATGAAAGTATCACAAGAAATTATATCTTTAAAAAACTCTCATTCTTCTAAGTTTAAAAATGTATTGAGCTAACAACAATTTAATAATAGCAAGAGAAATTTACTTCCAACAATATCCAGAAAGATGCCATCCATATGGAACAATGTTTATTAAGTTAGAGAGAAACATTGCCCTTTATGGAACTTGAATTCATAAAACTCGAAGTACGTATCGAGATCGCCTTAATGATGCGAATGAAGAATTATTATAAGAGGTAATTAATTAATAGTTATTTATAAAATGTATAAAATTATGATACTACAAGAAAGAATGTTTCCTCGAGCAGTAATATCTCTTAAGATACGAGTTTTCTAAAGACATACATAATTTAATTTGATATTTTCTTGCTTTAATAATAAAAATGTATAATTTAATTATAAATCTAATCAACTATTGCATTGTCGTTGTTTTTCTGGATATTGTTGGAAGCAAATTTCGCTCGTTATTATTAAATTGTTGTCGTTTTTAAATTTGTAATTTTTAAATTTACGTCATTCTTGGATTCATAACATTCGTTTTTAGATCTAAAAGTTTTACTAAAACCGGCTTTTGTCCTATACAATTTCAATTTATTAAATAGGGACGTGCGATATTTGGAAAAGCATGAGAAAAAATAGATCTATTTCATGATATTAAGATCCAATGTGGCGCCAATAAGAAAAAATGAAGTTGATGATGGTTGAAGGAGACGAAACGTTTGAAGTAAAATCTAATCATATCATCGTAAAGAACTTAAAAAGTGCCTGTAGAATGTATTAATTTTGTCATGATCCCTGCAATAATAACTTCAGAAAAAAATAAAAAAGAAAATCACGTTTTATGGTTTTTTAGAAATACTTCAAAAACTACAAATCGCAGAAGATTTTTCAGATCAGATTATTGTTCAGCACCAAAATACGCAACTTTGCCCTAATTTAACCGACCTCGTATCTCTTACCGTTTCCGAAATCTCAATGGTGAGCCTCGAATTTGTAACAGCCTGTATACTAAAATTATGTACTGTGTAATAATACAGTAATACTTATTTAAGCATTAATGGAGGTAAGTGATACTTATCAGTCGAGAATGAGTTGCGCCCGAGCGATAGCAAGGGCTGGCAAGTCCGCGACTGGTTAAGCACTTACCTCCCGCATTGCTTATTAAAAATTTAACACTCCTGATTTTTAATTGCTCATGTTTCTTTAATTTATATTTGACAAAAATAAGTAAGTATGCTTTAGCGCTGCTTTGCTATGGAGATGAAGTTTACGTCCCTAGGGACGCAAATAGTTCCTTTACGTCATCGTTTATCAGTATCAACCGATAACGTTTTGGCAAAATAGTATTCCTTACGTCCTTTTGTTAATAACAACCGATAACGTCTTGGTAAAATCAAGTTACGTCTCTGTCAATGTCATTTTAGCCTACTTACTGAATCGGGAGTGGAAAAAAATGTAATTAATACTTGAAACTATATTTCAATTTTCTCAGATAATGTTAGAATAACCCTGACAAAATTTTGGCTATAATGAAAATAATTTTTAAAAAAGTTAGAGCATTTTGCATCCTTTTAATATGTATCATCACCGTGCAAAATATTTTCTCAAGTATTAAATTCACTCAGTACTCACAGTTTTTTGATTATGAAGAAAACGTAGATAATTTAATTTTATCAATTATATAACATCGGCTTCTTCTCTTATACTGTTTTAACTGTTTGCATTTTTTCACCATCGATAGTTTGTTTTTGTTTTATACTTTAAAACCTGCTGAGTTGAAAGCAACATCATTAATTATTTAACCGCGTGTAAACTTATCGTTATAATTTCTGTAACTGTAAAGATAACTTGAACTTTGTGTCTTAGACAAGGTATACATATATAAAGACAAGCTTGTAGACGAAAGATATACATCCCTGTTTGTTTTTACGGACAATCACCTAAGTAGAAAGGCACCGCAGCAACGGAACACATGGTTGAAAAATGAGTCGGCGTTTATTAAATGAAGACGTTCTATTCTCTTAACGCGCTACTAATGATAATTTATTTTGTGCGATTCACGTACGTTTATATATGCATGGTTAAATTCTCAATACTGATTTTGAACTTGAATTGTATATAATGACATGAGTTGTTAAAGAGAATTAACGATAATGCAGCAAAATATGTTAATACGTTAATTTTCATGGTATCATTCACATGAGGTACCTACTAATTTGAGTAAAAATTGTTGAAACCGACACCATGTCTGCGAGCTTGAAAATTATTTTAATTTAGATCTAATTACCCAAACAAAATGGGACTCTTGAAAATATTAGAATCGAAATTGTTGTAGAAAAAATTCTACTACCGGGCAGCAATTGTAATAATTAGGGTATTTGTTTGTATATAATAGTAAACATTGTTGACAAGGCAGTGTCAAAAATGTTAGTTCCACCTTCAACTAGCGTAGTACCGGTAATTATTTAGCAATCAGCAGGAGAATATCTCATAATGATATATCCTGTTAAATTTACAGACATTTCTTGTTGGCGTAAATATGTGGGCGCGTAATCGTGAGGAATTTTACTACCATATTTGCACGTTACTTCTTCATGAGATTAAAAACAGATTTGTAGTCAGTTTATGTAAAAATAAAAGAAGTGCAACGCACGCCTAAGCTATTAACATCCGTCTAGACTCTAGACGTACACATGTAATTCAAAACACTTGTAATGTAAGGAATATTTTATTTCTCCGTGTGCTCGAAAAGTTAGCGGAGAGAAAAATTGAAAATTATTACGCATAGCAAAATCTCAATCAATACATGTCAAAACAAAATCTGGTTTCTTTTTTCGAAATCTGCATTTCAAAAGTTGTGTTGTAGTTAGAAAATTAAGAATTAATGAAGCAGTTTCCTTTTTCATGTAGAAGAAAAATATTTTTTCTTTAAGTGAAACAAAAAAATGTGAATATTTTCTACTGATACCTCATAGTTTTTGGTAAATTTGAGGGTGTATTTTTATGTAATCTACAATGAAAAAACTACGTATCACATTAGCCTTTTTTTATGTGTAGGTCCTTTCAACACTTATTCCATCTTTTTTTCATTTGTCCCATACTCTCAGTAAAGAATTTCTTTGGCAACTCTGAAATATTGTTCAACAGATTCTTTAAATGCTTCACCAGATGCAAAACGCTTTGCCCTGAGATGATTTTTTAAGTTTGTGAATAAAAAGGAGTATGAAGGAGCTAGGTCAGGGCTATTTATAAGGTGGATGCCTTAACTCTATGAACCCAGTACCTCATGAATTCGAAAATTGTCGTACATCAACAAGATTTTTTACGGATAAGAATGTGGACGTTTTTCCTCTAGAGCAGTTTTTAAATTTTGAATTGTGTTTCCATGGGCCTCTCCATTTATATCAGACAGCCTTAGCATATAGGGGCAAGTGGGGTAAAACCGGGCCCTATCTTTTGATTGCTCAAAAAATAACAATGGCCGTCTTGATCCACATCTAGTATATCAATAAATTATGCTTACCTGAAAAAATATTAGCTTCTCAAATCACAAATTTGATTTTAGTGAAAGAAGTCAAAATTCGCTTTTTGAGAAGAGGATGGGTAAAACCGGGTACCCCCAAGAAACGTATAATCGGGCTCATTAGAAAACATTTATGCAGAAGTCACAAATGATTGCTGTTGCTGCATCAGAATTATAGCGGTTGAATTCATCGTGGGACCATTCCTTGCAGATTGTGCAAATGGACCACCCCTCTCTTGAAAACTCATCTGTTTCCATGAACTGGTCGCAAATTGAACAAACTTCCGGATCCTGATAATCACCCTCGTCTTCTGACGAGGCCTTCCAGTCGTTTTCCTCTTCAGAAGAGGATTCAACCACTTTTTTCTGAACTTTTTTTTGGCTTTTTTGATTGTGTTGGAGAACGAGATTGTTTCTGAGATCTTCCATTGGCTTTTGATCCATCCTTTTCAAACAACAGTTTTCGTTCTTTTACTTGTAGCTTAGGTTTAGACGCATTATTCTCTAGTTCTTCTTTGTAGGGTGTTGAGGTGAGAACCGCAGCTTTCCCCCTTCTTTGACTCTTCTTTTTGATTTTCTTTTCTTTCTTTTTTGGAATCGGTAGAATATCCGATGGCAGTCATGAGTGACAAGTTCTAATGAAGATAGCAGCACCTGTTGGGATATTCTAGCAAAACCCGGTTTTATCCCGCTACCCGGTTATACCCCACTTTCCCCTACTCAATAAGCATCCCAGAAAACTGTGTCTTCAGTTTTTTTCCAGAAAATGGTGTTTGGCTTTTTTGGTGGTGGAGAGCCTTTTATGAACCCACTCCATAGATTCCTATCCAGTGAGAGGATCCCAGATTCGAGAAAGAAACGAACAGAATTTTAATTGCTTGATTTATTTTCATGTTTTTGAAATACAATAACAATCCTAAAAAGTATTTTATTAATAATATTGTTGCATTCGAAAATTATACATCGGATGCATCTGGAGCGTATGATCTTATCTTTCTCAGAGTCCGCTAAATATGTTTATATCATCTTAGCAGACGGTCCTTTATATTATTTGCTATAATTTTTATCTTATTAGTTTCTTAAACGTTTCGCGATCTTTACAAATAAAAAAATAAACTAGAATTTGTGATAAAATTTTACAGTTTAGATAAAGCTCAGAGTTTTATAATAAGTTATTGCAGTCCTAACAAATCAGTTGTTAAGAGGTAATGCAACTTTGTTGCTTGAATCATGATTAATGTATACTTATTGTACTTCCAAAAGATGATGCGCCGAGATTGTAACTCAAGTACGTGGTCGTCCTTAATTAAATGAGCATCAGCTGCCTTCGTGGAACTATCTAAACATCGGAACTGATTCAGCAAGCCATTAAAAGAGAACCGATCCCAATAGGTAGAAAGTATCCGCCATTTACGCTGACCGATTGGTTTTCAAGTGCTACCTGCCGAAATATGGCTCAATTTTTTAACGAATTAGGCCCAACGACGGTCTCAGCCCCTACAAATGAAAGAACCTAGATACAAATCAAGTTATGTTTCTTACGCCGGATATTTGACAAATACTTGAGCTCATTGTATATACTTTATCAAAGAAGTGGTATGCCTCGTGCTATATCTCGAGTTACTCTTAATTAATTTTATTCTTTAATAATGCTGTTTATCAAAACAAAAAAAAGTAAAAACGTTTATAAATATCTCATACATAAAACATCGTACGGTAGAGGCAGGCTCTCGATTTAAGATCCTGTTGGTTAGCACCCCAGGAGGCGACACAGAGAGACGTTGATTAAATGATTCGATCTCGGTTTTAAGACTGGGAATATTTTGATTCATGGAGCATATTCTTACAATAAAAGGACTGGCTTCTGTTGGACTCGGCTTGCATGCACATCAGAAACAAAATTGAACGAGGTATAAAAAAAACACCTCGCATTCCGTTATACTTAACAAGAAATTTCAGATTACAAAATTACACACCGTTTCTTTAATAACATGTTATATCTAGAGATATATCTGGACAGGCGGCGGTTGCAAATAGTAATATACCAAACAGCAAAATTAGTTCTGGAAGGGATATTTGTGCTACACTACCGCACAAGAAAGATTAATGATCTATAATTTCGTATTTATAACAAATTAAATATTATAAAGTAACGGTATAGATTTACGTTATCGATATATAATCCCAGTCCGTTCTTAAGTAAGATATTTTTAATAGGCATTTTAACTTTTAAATCATGTAGAAATGTGGGGCACAAAAAAATACAGAAAGATGAAGACATATTTTAAATATAGAATAAATACTAGAGATGTAATTTTTCCGGAAAAATAAAAAAGATGGAAATTTTCCGATGACCTTTTCCGGTAATTTACCAGAAAATTTCCAAATCAATTATAGTAACGTATTTCTTTAAAAAATATATTTTTATAAACTCAGGCGCTAACGATAGTTAAAATAGTACCAAATACTAATGTACAACGGTAATATAAAAAATGACAGAAATTACAAAATAATGTGTATTCACAAATCAAACTTACGCTTTGGCGTTCGCTTATAATTCATAAATTGTACGTATAGGTATTTTTCCGCATTTTGGGCGCATAATCTTTTGAAGTTAGGTTAGGCATTACATTTTAATAAATGATTTTATGTTAAACTGCGCAAGCAGGACAAGTAATAACTTCGTTAAATTTTCGTCGGAAATTTTCCAGAAAAATTGGTTGGAAATTTTCTGGAAAATTTCCATTTTAGAAACTTTCCAAATTGGAAAATTTCTGAACCCACATCCCTAATAAATACAAAAGATGTTTTAGTTTTAGCTACCTTTGTCAATGACAAACAAGAATCTGTATATTTGTTCTTAAGAATCTATATCAGCAGAAACGACCCAGTTTTTCACAGCTGATGGCGGCATCATTATTAGAAAAATGTTGCGCATACAGAGTGATTCATCAATAGACCGAGAAAGAAAAAATCTAGAAAGAATAGATATCACAGAACCTCGGAGAAATGTTAGAAAAATTGTATGTTTTTTAGTTTTCCAGAAATATTGAAATATTATATCCCATGGCGAACAAATAGTATTCGATGAACGAAACAAATACATTTCAAGTAGCGACATCTTTTGATCGCTTTTTGACCTGACATTGCAGTAGGATCAAAAGATGTCGCTACTTGAAATGTTCATTACTTTCACATCGCATTGGCGAATAACCTGGACAATCGGTTTGGTTTGCAGTGGGGTTCTCGAGCTACGGTTCTGCTGACGAAGGCCCAACTAGGCCTGAAACAGCTGTACAGAGCCTGCTCGGGGAATCCGCTGTAATCGAAACCGATTTGTCAAAACGTTTTTGAAACAAATACAGTTATAAAAGTGTATTTTTAAGTTTTATAACCGTACTGTAAAAACAAGTGGATTCACAAACGTCCTTATCGATGTTCATATGACGTAAAGCGTTTATACATTTTTTGATATACCGTGCAAAAACTCCACACTTCACATCATCTAGTGGCCTGGCACAAAATTCATTACTCATATAGGTTTCAAGGATTAAATTTAAACTGAAGCTTACATAAGGAAATTTATATAATTTATTTGTAGATGTCTTTTAATATTTTTCCCATGTCTGGGAAGTCTCTTCTTTCGTTAGAATTTTTTTGGCGGTCTATTCAATCAATGACTGATATTCATCCGTCTTCTTTCCAGCCATGGTTGATTTTTTTTTTTTTATGATAGCAGCCTGATGAAAATATAATATCGAAACCGGTAGATATATAATAAAATTTAAAACAAATTACTTTACAATTATATACCTAATTATGGTCAATAATAATATTATTACATTTGCTATTCTTTTATATTTAATCGCGAGAGAACTTGTTGATGTTTTTTATTCACTCTTAGAAGAAAACTTGAAAAACTTAATAGTAATTAATACACAAAAGACAAACCGTTATAAGGTCTGACACGATGAAATTCCTAATTACAAACATCAGTTATGACAATCTCTAAACAATTATTTTCGAAGATCTTAAACGATGAATGAGAACTTTGTTGACACATCCTGTCATGAATTTTATTTTTAACCATTTTTTACATAGTAAGTAACTTTTGGTTTAACATATTAACCACTTGATTTTCGATGAGATTTAACGATTAGATTTAAAAGACATGTCAAGAAATATCATAAACTAATAGAACAGAAAATAATTTTAATTATTTATTTTTTATATCAGGTGACGAGAAACCACACATTGCGTTTTGTACTATTTGATATTGATTTCTATAGCACTTTTTCCTGAAAATGAATAGAAATTACATAAGTTGCTAAGCAGCAACTCATTTAGAAGTTTATTAAAAGGATTTTTCTTCAGGGAGCAAGCGTTTAGGTGGGTAGACAATAATGGTCATTTTACGAATCGCTTTTTATCACTTTTTCTTGTTCTATATTCATACCTTATGATTCTTCTTAAAGTTAGATTTATTTATTATCATTATAGGTATATTTACTTGCGGAAGAGCAGAAAGCTGATTGTTCAATTATTCTGAACTTCGCTTTTCTTCAGATATCTATGTACTATCGGCGAAACTAATAATGTCATAGGGAAAATAGCTTATAAGAACCAGCCTATCTTCTTTAAAGTTTACGCAACAAGATCGGACCGCAATAAATGTAACACCTGCAGCACTTACGCTATTTTTAGACAAATACATTTGGCGTTTTATGAAAGCTTAAAACAGTATTTCACGAGGGTTCAGATATACTGAGCGTTCCATTTAAAAATGTTGAGAAAAATTATCTTTTGCAAAACTTTACACCCTGGACACATAATAACTGATAAACCGAAGCTGTTCTGATATTTCTGTAGATAAGATATTGCATTAACTACCTACAAAAATTCATAACGAAATGTTAATAATAACCAAGATATAAGCGCTCATAATACAGCAATTTTTTACACTTAAACATCAATTTTTTACAAACTCTTAAGTATAACTTATTTTTGGTTATTATCTATTCCTTATGCGTACTTTCGAAATATGTAAAAATATACTGGGTGCTCCATTTAAAAAAATATAACTTCGGTATGGCTCTCTGTTACTGAACACTCTGTATAGCCAAAAATAATTTTATAAACTAGAGCTGACCGAGTTACACCTTACTACGTTTGAATTTTTGAATCTTATATACTGTAGACGCTAGAGAAGACCGAGGCACTCGGTGGACACCCTGTATAAATGGTTTCTAAAAACTCTAATCTACTTTTACTAATGAATTACTTTCATTTGAGGAATTTTTTCTTTGTTTAGTTTACATCTCGATTTATATGTTCAAGAAAAATCTTCTCATTTAGAACTGAAAAACAGCTTTTACAGGATTTTTTTAGAAGTAATCCATTAACAAAGTTAATTTTTTGAGAAATCAAAAATAAAAATGTTTTCCGTTTGATGCCGACTTTTTGACGGTAACTGTATATATTAATTAAAATAAGAAACTTAATATGACTTCCTGCTAAACTGGCAGTCCTATGATGTTCAATTATATTGTTATTATAATGTTCTTGTGTTTAATTTATTTTTTATCAATCGATTAAAAACGAAAAATTTAAAAAGGGGACCATGGATTCTATGAACACTCAACAAGAAATACATACAGGATGTCCCAAAACCCTGGTTTGAGACTGAAACAGTATATAGAGAGACGCAAAAGAAACAACTTTCAATAATAAAAGTCAATAATAAGGGTGTTATAATTCCCTGAAAGAGGAATGAAACGTATTTTTCTTTTGGCAACATCTCCTGAATACATTAAGTTATCAAACTAATATTCGAAACTCAGATATAAAGCACCTAATTGAACATTTACAACGCATTTGTCAGATCCTTCCTTCCTTTTAATGGGTAGTTTGAGGGAATTACTTTCAGTATTTTATGATAACAAAATGCAATGGACGTATATTAACTTTTAAACCTCAATTACTCGAAAACGGTTCGGTTTATGGAAATACAACAAGAGGGCCTTCCTGTGCCAAATAATCTAAAGAATATTCTCTCCGTAAATATTTGATGAAATATGTAATAATAAAAAGTTAGGAATAAAATACTGAAAAGTCACCCCCCTAAAACTACCCTTTAAAAAGGAGGGAGGATCTAACAAATATGTTGTAAATACTTAGTTAGGTGCCTCATACCTGAATTTAAAATGTTAGTTTCATAACTTTAAGGATCCAGAAGATATTGCCAAAAGAACAATATTTTCCAACCTCTTTCAGAGCTTATAATTCCTTTACTATTGACTTTTGGAAAAAAGAAGTATTGAAAAAAGTTGTTTCTTTTGCGCCTCTCTAAATACTGTTTCAGTCTCATATGAGGGTTTTGGGACACCCGGTATACTTGCAGATAAACCAACTTGTTCTGCTATATTACGTATTGATGTTCCGGATGCTGCTAGACCACAAATATATGCCCTTTTAGCAACAGACGAATCTCTTTGACCTAATGCTCTTCCCATTTCGTTTCCAATATCAAACAACTGTTTTCTATTACTAATAATTTACTAAAGTGAGTGATGACAGCTTAATAACAACACCTAAACTCTTTTCGGATAATCATTGTATTTGCGTGTCATAAAATTTAAGTTATGCAGGTGTTACATTTAATGCGGTCCGATCTTGTTGCGTAAACTTTAAAGAAGATAGGCTGTTCCTTATAAGCTATTGTCCCTATGACATTACTAGTTACGCCGATAGTACATATATTATAACTGTTCCAATTATATATACAGGGTATTTTTGACAGTGTTGCTGAAAATAGAACCTTGGTATTTACATGTGCTGAGTATGTGATTGAACACGTTGTTTTTGCTCAAAAATAAATTTAATGTGATTTTTTTTGTATTCTACCCCGATACCGGCGGCACTGGTGAATAAGGAAATTTCTTTAAATAAATTATTAAGAACAAAGACATAATAATTCTTAGAAAAATTCGTAGTGTCAACACCTAAAGATAAATTGTCACAATTGTCAAAATATGGAAAAATTAGTAAAAGTTTAAATTCTGTACCGTGTACCAATTTTCAGTAATTTATGAAAATTTATGAAATCATTTTTCATTTCAAAATGAACACAGAAAAAAGAAAAATAAATCTGCCATTTTTTTAGATTTGTTTCATATTGTATCCCGATTCGTTTTCAGCCACACTTCCAAAAACACCCAGTATAATCTATTATTAGACTACAGAAAATATGTTGGATGAAATAAAATAAATATGTATATATATGCAGTAAAACATGAAAAGCAGCTACCATAATTTATTTGTTCTGTTGCATACATAACTACAGTTCACTTTTCCAATATATACCGATCGATCGATCGATAAGTCAAAGAACTTTTATATAGCTATCTCCTTCTAACTTTCGTGAAACAGCTTTGCGGCTTTTGTCATGTCACATCATTTCGTCGTATATTTTCTTAACTCAGATCTACAGCCTGTATCATAACGTCCGACAAATATTCACACCACGCGATTCTCTGTTAAAAACTGTATCGAAAAATATAATATCACTTTCTCCAAAAACGTAGTTTCCAAAATATAGTCGATCAAAGTTTTTTTAAATATGGCAACGCAGTGCAAAGAACAGCACATTTTCTTTAATTTTTCAAATCTCACTATTCGGGAACATGTACTCATATGTACCGTCGTTCCTTAGCAATCTGATTTTCAGAAAAAAGCAGGAGAATTCTGCGAGAATACACTTCAAATTTGACACTGATTTTTAAGTTACCTGGATACACATTTACACAGATGCAAAATCGTCCCAGATTATAAAATGCAAAGAATTTGCTTTAGTAAAATGTAAATTAGAAGTAAAGCCGGAGGAAAGAAGGTGAAAATATTATTTATTTAACTAATCTATTGCATGTTTCATGTACTACTTGACGAAATTAGGTAGATTTGTCGCACCTTACTGAAACAAAAATCAATTTTCAACTCTCAATAACTTCACAACCAGAGATTTAAGAGGAAAGTAGTATTATAATTTTCTGTATAGTTTTCAATATAGAATCGTGTGGTGTGAATATTTGTCGGACGTTATGATACAGGCTCTATACGATAGGTATAGAGTAAAAAAATGATCTCTATACTGTGCAGCTTTTGTTCGTAAGTATCGTGTGTGTGGAAAAATTGAATAAATCTTATAAGACTCTGTAAATAAAAGGACCCGAGATTAATATTAGTAACAAAATCAGTATTTGTAGAAAGTCATCTGTGATATATACCAAGTAGAAGAGCAACATGTCTGAAATAGCAAGTCGGTGGTGGGTCGATGATGGAATTAACATTCAGAGTTGTAGCCGTGTCCCATCCGCCGCGCGTCTGAAATATGACTCGATCACGCTCTGGGATAAGATGAACCAAATCCATCATTTTGATGTCTTTGTTCGCTTTGAGCATCGGTCTAGCTCCCTCGCCGGCACGTAAAAAACCTGAAAGGAAACGAAAAATGTAGAAATCCCAAGATGCAGCGGGGCCGGGCTACGAAATCCATCAAACGTCATTGCCTAATGGTGTCTCTGAGAGCTGACAACCTCGTGCGATGCTCCGATACCGGAGGAAAAATAGTTTTGATCTCTTGTAACATTTACAACTGTTTTCTATCATTAACACAATACGGCCATTAGTGGCTTCTTTAAGGAATATAGACGTTAAATGTTTACGACTTTAAAACTCATTTATATTTTAATTGCGTCTCGTGATTAATTTTTCGAAATTGTAAAGTATTAGTTTCCTGTTTCACCTGTCCCTTAAAAAAATTGTATAATCCATTCAAAAAACTCCCGGTGACGTTTACATTTTCATATTGAAAATTTGGAGTGTATTTGATAAGTAGTAATGTATTTAAGAGTCAATATCGACGCAATTTAATAATAGCGTCGATATTGACTCTTAAATACATTACTACTTATCAAATACACTCCAAATTTTCAATATGAAAATGTAAACGTCACCGGGAGTTTGGTGAATGGACTATGTTTTATTTCTGACGAGAAGGTAAACTTCAAAGTTTACGCTTATTTACTAATATCTTACGTACATTTATCACCATTATCAATTTAAGATTTATGGCTAGTACAATTATGTTCAGAAAATTGGAGCAAAAATAAAAATCTATAAATTTACAACAATTAAGTATACCGTCACAAGCCATATTTGTAAAGGATAAATGAAGCAAAAAAAGTTAATTTTCCAACATACTATTGAGTACGGTAGGACTTCCGGTTTCGCCGCAAGTGATGGCAACTTTCTTATTTTAAATGGAAACACCGTATATATTTTTACATATTTGGAATCTGTAGGTCATTGCATTGAGGCCGAATATTTATCATTAGGTAATTTTGGTTTGCTATGACTACGAAAAATTTGTTAATAATTTGGAAAACGAAGTGCCAGAAGGTCACAAAAAACTTTGTTTTTTGTCCAAACATCATGGATAACCCGCTAGTATTTTGAAAAATTTGTTTTTTATACCATTTGAAATTTTCGTTAGGTTGTATCTCATTTCTTTTAATGGAACCTCATGTGTTTCTTTGCCTAGCTCAACAGAAAATGTTTTTGCTAAGTACAACCTAAAGAAAATTTCAATTAATGCTGTAATAATCTTAAAAATGGAGATACAATGAAACCAGTGATTTTCTCAAATTACTTGTTGTCATGAAAACCAAAATTACTTAATGATACATATTCGGACTCGCAATAATCTGCAGATTCCAAATATGTAAAAATCTGTGGAGTATGGAGTGCTCTATTTTAAATAAGAAAGGTGTATTACGTAAATACGTTAATTCGTGGCTGTAGCGTTATGCATTCCGCCTCTAATAAAATATAAAATTCCAAATTATAATCACTAATTATGTAAGGTATATCTGTTGGTCAAGTACCTATTTAGATAATCTTTCACAATTTTAAACAAATATTAATGCTTAATTTTCTTAATAAATTAATCTTAAAGTTATAAAAGCAATAATTTTTCTGTTTTACTTTTTTCAGGCGTTATTCAACGAGCGTGTTATTAGATGCACATTGGATAAAAAAAGGTTACCAAGTGTTCAACAATGCATCGTTCGGTTCGAGGAGTATTTACGTCGCGATACGTTTAAGAAGATAAATGGCTGTTCCGAACTAGGAGGTGTTCGATGTTCGGGAGTACAAAATATAGCCAAATTAACTATATCCATTGTACGAATGACATGTTTGTATGATTGTTGCCAGGCACTTATTATTGATTGATGGCATTACCATTACGCGCGGTGTATTGAAACTAATGACTTTACGGTAAGTTACATCGACCATGCTAAATATCATTGATTGCGTTTTAATATTTTAAATGATTTTATATGAGTTTTGATTTATTTTACTGTGTATATTTTGTTTAAGTTTTATAAAATATAATGAATAAATACAAGGCCCATCATGTATAAACTTTTGTTAGGATATTAATAAAAGATACGCGTTTTCAGAAGCCTAATTCGGATAATCAAGCGGAGAGAAGTATTACGTGCAAGAATTTATTATAACAGGTTAGAAGAAAATATTTCTTGTGTAAATGTTTTGGTTTACTTTCGCATTTTTATGATAAATTTTAGTTTTCCCTGAGAAAAATTTCAAAGTAAATGACTCGTAAACAAAAAACCCGGCCATCAAGAAAGCAGATTACAGTTCAGGCCGCTTATTGATGACCTCCATGTTCAGAGACACAAAGGTCTTATCACTTGGAAGGGAACAAATATCACGAGACCTAAAAAATCATCACCAATCAATATATCCCCGAAATGTTACGGTGACTTATATACCTATTGATGACTGTTCTATACAAGGAACTCTATTTTTTTGAAAAGACTCGCTAAATGTTCTTAATTTTTCTCTTGTCAGTTTTCTTTGCTAAAAATCTACTGCGTGTTTATGAGGTTATTAATATTCTTTGACGCTTCGCATTTAAAATAATGCTCTAGCGGATGACAAACAAGATGAATTATTACGTTACGTGTCAGTGTATGATTTTGGAGATTTAAAATTATTTTCCAATTCATAAATCACACCCGGTCGAATACAACATAAAAGATTACAAAAATTTATAATGGAAAGTTCTTGTACAGAATGAGTCATAAACCAGGTAACTAATCATTCTTGCTTTCTTTAACCGGATTTTCAAGGTTTGTTTCAGTTTCCTTAGTACAATTTTCAATAAGCGCTAAAAGAACAAGCATGTAAGTGATTTTCAAAATTAGTTTTTGGACATTTAAAAATGAATTCATTACCGTCAGCAAACGGGACTATCAACGAACTCCATTTAGTTTAATATATCTGTTCACACCTAACAACGTATCCTAGTTAAAACTAGTATATCACTTACGCTAACATAGCAACGCATCCAGCACGGAGACATAAATCAGAAATACCCCAAGGCACTTAGCGAATGATAATATACATCAATATTCTATTGTAGGAGGAATAGTTTTATCTTCAAAAGTTACAGTAGGTTATATCAATAGATGTATACTTAAGGAAATTAGACAACAATAATTTATTCATGTTCTCTGTGCTGATTGATTATTAATGATGATAAATTTATTTTTGTTACAAAGAAATAATATCCAGCAATAAATTTTCTAATGAGTTATGGAAGCTAATATAAAAATTTATCTATTACGTCCTATAATTGGACAAGCATTAAATTGATATGATGGAAAATCAAATATACATATGTCTTTAAAATATAAAAGCTTGTAAGTCAAGTTTTTATTAACGTGCAGCTTAGGAGCAGAGTAAATGATCAGAATAAAGTGAATTTCAGTAATTTACATTAGAATAACATTATTTTTTTTCAATATTTGTCAAAATGTATTAATAGAGATAGGAAATTCTTATTTTACGTTGTTCAAGTTTTAACAATGAAGTAGCCAGAAAATGCAAAAAATTGTAGTCGTATACACTGAGAAAAATGGCACAAAGGAGTACGTTTATATTATCAAGAATTCCGAACATTTTATTCGGATTCGCGTTAAAAACCGACTCAGCGTATTCCTGCAAAATTAACACTACGTGGTTTGTTGTTTAAAGTATCATTTCCCGTCATGATAAAATTACCAGAATAATTAACAAAAAGTCAGGCATGATATTTTATTACTAAGTTATTCAACATAATATTTCATTACATGGTTTATTATTTTAACAACACGTATTATGTAGAATGATAATTTTACATTCTTAAATTGAAACAGTTTCATTGTGCTAGGAATCATGATTAATTTAGAGTAAGATGGGTCTTATAACATGACAGCATTATACTTTTACATTATACTTTTATTTTGTCGATAGGAAATGATGTTTTATCAAAATCGCAAAAGTTCATTTTTCTCAGTGTAAACAGTTGTTCCTTTTCCAATACGTAGAGATTGTTAATGTGATAATTGAATCTGACGTAGTAACTTACTCAACAGTCGAAGTACCTTTTTTCTTCTTCAACTTTATCTTTACCTTTATAGTTTGCCGTTCTCTCTTGCCTCTATTGCTCTCCACCTGTTAATACCCTGTTTTCCCTAACTCCGATATACATATATCCGCCATAATAATGCCGGCGCTGCTCTCTCACTTCTTCCAGCTGGCTGTAATAATAGTCTAGTAATTTCACTTCTTCCAGATGGGCCTGTTTCATAATAAAATACAAGTTAATAATATTAGTATTGAATAAAAGTTTGATGATTGGGACGAAGTCAAAAACTATTTGTTCATTCAGCTGACAGTTTCGGTTTGTAAACCGAAACTGTCTGTTTATAAACAGAAACTGTCAACTATAATTTTTTACTTCGTCCTTAAATCCGATCATCAAACGTTTTATTCAATACTAATATTATTAGCTTGTATTTTATTATGGAACAGACCTCTGGCTGCAATAATAGTCTAGTAATTTTTTCTGTCATCTAGTATCCTGCATTCTATTTACATGCTTTTGTCCCTTGAATGCCCTGTTTTCTAAGGCATACTTCCTTATTTCCAAATCTTTCTTCGCGAGTACGTTGTAAATATCCTCGCATATAATCTAATTCTATTGTGTTTATTTTGTCTCTTACTTCGTTGTCATTTGCCAAATTTCGGCGCCATAAAAAACGATATTCTATATGCTCTGAAAAATTATTTTCTTATTTTCTTTACTTATTGTTTTACTCCATATTAGTCTGTGTATTGCTTTGATAGCTTGTTTACCAAGTACTATTTCGTTTCGAAGTCTCCAGAGCAAGTACCATCTTGATGTATTATCGATTTCGAATACTTAATTGTTTGACAACCTTTAATTTTTTCTTTTTATTCTTTAAATCGTATCCTCTCCACTAATAAATAGATATTCAGTTTTGTTTAAATTTATCTTAAGGCCTCACCCTCTTTAATTACCTCTTCTTTATTCTGCGCAAAGAGATCATCTGCGATCTGGAATGCATCACAACCTTTAATTTTCTCTTCTTCTTTAGATCGTACCTTTTCCATCAGTACATACACATTCTGTTTTTGTTTAAAGTTCTCATCATTCATTTTCCTCGTTTAATTCCATTACGTTACATTCCGTGTCTTCTTTGTCTTACGCAAAGAGATCATCTGCGAAGCATGGAATGCTCAATAACTTAAAACTATTAATTTCTCTTTAGTTGCAGTGGTATTTAACTCATATCAGGTCTAATTTCAATTAGAATTTATATTAAATTAAAGAAACACTTATAAAATTTTAACAACAAATGTATAAAGACAAATTGGAGACATTTATGTACAGTCGGGGAATCAATACAGTTTACACTTTCATTTTTATATTTTACTTTTCATCATTGACCAAATAATTCCGAGGCATTTTATCAACCTCTATAGTTTTTGACACTGAATGTCAAATTTTCTCATAAATTTTATTGCCACGCTACCAGCTTTTTCTGAATCTAGAGTAGAAAATCGAAAGTGTTAAGTATACTGATTCCGCAGTTGTACATCCTACATAATATTTTGAAAATTTTTCAGGTTATCCTTTTTAAACACGCAAACTTGCCGTTTTATTTAACGGTTTGCGCACTTCATATTGTGTTCCAGCACTCGCTCTTTGAGCGTATTCAAAGAAGACATATCAAAGTTTCTATACGCATCTACAGTATGTCCCCAAGAAGGAAAAAAATTAATTTTACGAAGTACATGTACCAAGGAATTTTTTTCTATTTGAGTCAAGAAATCCAAAACACTTATACTGCCCTGATAAACAAAAAAAGACGTATCTGACCGTTTTGTTTTTTTGGATGAGTACACTTTTAAAGTATTATAAAAATATCTTTGTATCATATTTACTAAACAATGTTGGTATATTCCAATCACAGAATACCTATTCTTCAAAAGAAATATCATTAGAATATACTTTACCATTCAGTTCGGGCACTATTTCAAGAAAACATAAGACATTTCAAAAGTATGAAATTTGCAGATACGTTATTTTCGCTTAGCATAGCAGTCAGTATAAGGAGCTAGGATGCAGACTTGAATTATGTATTGAAAGGGGTGGTGGGTTAATCTAATAGTTTAAAATATTGTTGATTTTATTTTATTTTTTCGAATAATTTAAGAACACACTGTATTAATGTTAAAGTTTTAATTACAGTTATGTTCATTATTAATCAAACAGAATTTTTTCCCTTTCGCGTTTTTTATAAATTTAAAAATTAAATTTTTTCCCCTCTTGTAAACTCAATCCGGAGACATATTGTATATTTTCTGAGAAATACAGTAAGTTACAAATATTTAACATTAGATGTGTCATATGTCATATGAATGACAGAAAAAAATTATATACCTACGTTGCATCATAATTACCGGCAAATATTCACACATGTTTCTAAAAACGTATAATTTTCAAAATATGGTCGATTAAATTTTTTTTTAAGTTTGACAGCGCTGTGTAAAGAACTGCAAGTCTTCATTTCCACTTTGAGTCCTCGTCTTAGCGGAATCGTTTCCTCCAATCTTTGATTTATCTTTCAGTGAGCGTCTCTTTTAATTTGTTGATATTAAAATGGTCAGCGTTCCCTATAATCCCTTATTAACTTTAATTTAATTGAGTATGTGATTATTTACGTCTTTACCTCTTTGTACTGTGTTCTTTGTTTGTGTTTTCAGTTAGTTTGCAATTGACAATTTTAAATAACTGAAATGATAAATATTACATTTGTTTATTTGCTCAGAATTCCAATTTATTTTATATGAGGTCGAAGTTTGGAACTATAATAGTGGCAGTAAAGTTCAATTGTGTTCCAATGTTTATTTGTTTAAAAAATGAAACGCTTATCTTGCTGCGTATCGCGATGGAATATGTGAAACAAGCAGTTGTAATTCGTTTCACACCCAGTTGTCACTCCATATTAATAACGTGAATCGATCAGTAATAACGAAGTGGCAACCGCCATCAATCTGACTCATGAGGGTAGAACAGCAACCGCCTGATATGATTTCATGTTATAAGGGAGCATCAGAAAATAGGGTGTTTCAGTTTGGATTCCTGACAGTGCGCCCAATCCTCGTTAACGCTACAGTCTATGTCTTTTTACGAATGTAAAATAAAATCTAATACACTTCAAAAATAACAAAGTAACTGTACATATCAAGTACTGCATGTTACAACTGTTGTAATAGAATTTCTCAAAAAACTATTTTCTAAATCAGCAATATGTTAAGGTTACCGTGTAATGTCACTGTCTGAACTATTTATGATCTTAGAAATAACACGGTCGTGCTCGAAAGTGATTAATTGCTGGTAATTTCGTTCAGAAAAATGAAACACTATGATAGATTACTTAATTTCCTCTCACGTAGCTTAATTTTTACTTAATAAACGAGCAATGAATTTATTAAAAAAAATTTAATTTCTATACAACGAAATAGTTTACATAAAATCCTAAACTTCTCTGATTAATAATTAAACTCTTATCTTATCAGTTTTAGACCCGATTTATTCACCTCCAATTAAATTTATCTGGCGATTAATTCCCATAGTAACTATTGTGATCATAATTGTTACTATGGGAATAAATCACCAGATAAATTTACTTGGAGGTGAATAAATCGGGCCTTAATAATACAGATAATTTGTAAGTTTAGTTAACTGGCGTCCAGCAGATAATACAAACTTACATTAATTTAAAAAAATAATTTATTTGTTATTTGTCACCTACGAACATTACAGACTAGGTAATCGATATATTTTTTCCAAATACGAAATAATCAAATAATTATGAATATTTTTGATAGTAGTCCATAATTAGGAGGAAATTTAATTGTAAATAATATAAGCACTTCCTAATTTGAAAGTAGTTTATTTTTAATTCTGAGCGACCGGTTTCGATATTATTATCTTCTTCAGGTCTACAAAATTAGAGAGAGCAAAGTATAAATAGTGTGAACAATAATAGTTTATAGTAAATAGTGAAATTTGAATAAATTTTTAACAAATATTATCACATGTTGTGAATTATTTGGTTATGTAAGTTCGGAACTATGTGAATAAAATTAGTAAACTATTTTCTGATTATGGTTATGGTCTTGATAAGATATAAATACTTACGGTTGACGTCCGAACGGCATAGTTCCGAACATACATAACGCAATAATTCACAGCATGTGATAATATTTATTAAAAACTTATTCAAATATCACCATTTACTATAAACTATTATTGTTCGCACTATTTATACTTTGCTCTCTCTAATTTAGAGAGGGCCTGAAGAAGGTAATAATACCGAAACGGGTCGCTCAGAATTAAAAATAAACTATTTTCAAAATAGGAAGTGCTTATATTATTTACAATTAATTATGAATAATCTAAGATGTTGAAGAAAGTTTTGCGAAAATTTATGTGGTATGTAGGTAATTGTTAAAAATACTTGTTATTATAATATTTTTTATTATATTTAAATGCGATGTGGATATTATTTCATGTTAAATCAAATCCGTTTCTTTACATTTATGTTTCTTATTATACTATGTATTTAGCAGCGCACATTATTCAACAAAAAGAAATAAATCTTAGTAGCTTACACTGATAAAAATGGCAGTAAAATTACACATGTTTTTACATAGAATATTGATGTGATTTTATATAGATTGACTAACGATTTGAATTTTACATAAAATTAGATTTATTTTTCCTTAATTCTTGTAAAATGTTGTACATTTTACAATAATATGTAATTTTAATTTGAAAATAGTGAATTATTTACACTAAACTATTGAAGTATGTGTATTTACAGAGAACGCGTGTAAATTTTCTTAATGATTGTAAGTGTTGTGGTAAAATTACTAGAAATTACTGGAAAATATAGGTAAAATAAAATGCATTCTGTAAATTTACGTAGTTCCCCTGGTGAATACCACGGAAGATTACCAAGAATGTGTAAAAGTACTGAATAAAACCTATGAAATGGAATTTTACACTTTACTTCTAACAACTGTAAATTTACTAAGAAAATCATAGGTAACAAAAAACCAACGTTTTTCTTAGTAATTTTACAGAATAATTTTTATCAGTGTAGTAGCAACGTACCTAGACTAAAGGCTGTTTTACGTTATACTTTTTTCGTCTAGAAACTTGAACAAGTTTGAATACTAGAATCTAGTATCTAAATTCAAGGTCGTTTTAAATATTAGTTCATAAACCGATCGCTGGCGTCGCAGTGGGGAAAATTTAAACGTAGAACAAAACTGCCAACGTACAAAATTAAAGAGAAGTTAAATGCTCAAAAATGAATTTTTATAAAAGAAACCAAACCAGATTTCAGAAAATTTCAAAAATTCTGCATATTTATTATTTGCAAAAACAAAATAGGAAACCTAGAATTTGGCGTCAGGACTGGTTATTGCGGAGGTACTTCGAGGTTATATTTTCAATCACAGTTATGTTTACTGCGTCGTGTACTTTATGCGCAAGTCTAGTTTGTAAACTTTGACGAAAAATAGGTTAAGAACTAGTTTGGAAATAAAGGTCTGTTCGATAGCTCTGCACTTTCTACACTTTTAACACCTTTACTCTATTTTTCTCACTCCTACTCGCATTAATTATATACATCTCACTCTCTCAGGCGCGGTTGGTGTAAAAAGTGTAGAAAAGTGCAGAGCTATCGAACAGACCTTAAGTTTCTAGACGTTTCTAGTATGAAAACTTGGATGACTTTTTCTGATTTACATTATTCAAGTTAGTTCTAGTGTGGTTCTAGTATTGAACTTGTCAAAGTTTCTAGACGAAAAAAGTATAATGTAAAACTGTCTTAAGGTTTGCTGGAAATATTTAATTTTTAATAGTTTCTTCTTCAAGATTGCTTTAAATTAACTCTTATAAGTCATTGTCAGTTAAAATCATTCGAAACGATGATGACTTTATATAGTTTTTACACTATTGACATAAATCAGCTATTTTCATAAGAGAAGAGCTCTGCGTATAAGTGAAACGCGTCTGGCGTTGCATCTTCAGACATAAAAAACATAACTCCATCTTTCTTTTCTTATTCATCGTTGACAAAGAAATAATACTGAAATATTTGTCGGTTGTAACTTTGATGATTGATGGCGCAGACCTCAAGTTCCGTGAATTTGATAATCTATTTATAGATTTATAGTGAATCGATATTTTGCAAGCGATGCATCCAAAGAATCGTATCGATTCGGTTTGGGGTGAATCGATTCGCGAATCGAATCGGAAAGCTTTCACCATACCAACCGATTTTTCATCGCCGCGCCATCTGTCACTAAAAGCTAATATCACATAACGATAAAATTATGCTCCACATAAAATAGACAATCAGAAGCAGCTGTGATTATAAACGCCCAAAATTTTGATTTAAAAGTTCGTTTCTAATATATTTAGGGTTGCCATACGTCCCGTATATACGGGACTGTCACCGTATTTCACTACTCAGTCCCATATTACTATATGTCCTGTTTTTGTCCCGTTTTCTACCTAAACTTACATACTTACTTCAGGAGTGGTCCGATGAAAGAAACAGGTTGTCAGTGGAGACAATTAAAGCAAATTGGATTTGTCATTATAATTTTGTAATGACTTGCGCCGAATTTTATAATTACGTGAAAGAAGAAAATGATATAATTAAGAGAGTAAAATCAACTTTAAAATGTCACTGGGCTAAAAGGGATTAGCTTTGCATCTTTTTTATTATTCTACTTGTTCATTTTATTAGAATGCTTAAACTTTATTCATTTTTTATAAGAGTAAAATAAACCATTACCTACCCACTTTTTTTTTATTTAGCACTTAAACGTTCCGTATCAATGCTTGGCAATTATGGCAACCCTAAATATATTGCTTTTATTTTAAAGGTCAATTTAAAAAAATGAGGAAATATAAAATTAAAATACTTTTGAAGTACAAAACTATATTTCTTTCTTCATTACAGGCGAAAGATTTATAATTATGGTACATTACAAAAGTCTGGAATAAATTCAGTATTTTTTTAAAATTTGTATTTTCAACGAATATCTTCAGATACATTGATATTATTTTATTTTTCTTTCACATTCTGATATGAAAATTTCATAAATAAAGGGTAAAACTAAACCGAAAAGAATACCAGTACATATTTAACCGATTTTTGAATCGAATCGATTCCACATGTTCAAAGTGAGTTGACTCAGATGAATCGATTCCATACAATCGATTCAATTGAATAAAATCGTCTAACTAGTTTCAGCATCCCTTATATCTGCTAAAAACTAGGGTGTGTTACTCGAGGCAGAATATTCCGACAATTACGCAGTATTCTGAATTCAGCTCAAAATAATGCAATTGACTCTTTGGAACAAAAATATTCCATAATTGAATTTGGTACTTATCAGAGGTGTTTCTGTGTTGAATTCGGCTACCCGTAACCCAATTGATTTTCATGTAATACAAGTATCTTGTTATCTCGGAACCGTGCACATTTACAACAAATAGTTTCGGTCCGAACATAATTAGGATAGGTGAGATTGCAATGGAGTTCTCAAGCTACTCTTCCTGTTAGGCGGCCCTAAATAGGGCCGAAACAGCTTTACAGAGGACGTTCGAGGATTCCATTGCAACAAAATTTCTATAGTTCCTTATCAATTAACTTGCTTCCAAAATCTCCGAGAAATTGGTCATCCACGTAGAGCAACATTTTGTGAGTGGCTTTTAAATGGATTTTAAGATTACCTCCTGGATACAATTTTTTCTTTCTTTCTTTTGTTAATTCGTAGAATTTGCAAATGTGGATTCCTGAAAACTCAAAAATTAATTTTTGTGGAGACTTCTATTTAGGACCAGGAAATTGTAGGTTAGTCAAAGAATTTTCTTTACATCCCTATTGATCAGCTTGATGGTAACAAAATTGGAGGAATTTGTTTTCAACAAGATGGTTGTAGACCACACACAATAGGCGAAATATTGATTATATTGCGGAATATCTTTCAGAATTGCTCGATTAGCTTGGGCTCGAACAATAGTTTTCCTCGAGGTCTTCCTGATTGTGAGATGTTTTTCCTAGCAAGTCCCTATTTACAACCTAGACTAACTTGAAGAAAGGAATGCAGAACAAATAAATGAGATAAACAATATCCCTCAGGTTCTTGGAAATGTGTTTAATTCGATAAGAAATAATTGCCATAAATGTTTAGAACAATGTGGATGACATTTTCAGCAATTTCTTTATTTGTTTAGATATTAAGTAATTTTTCAATCAATTGTTTTTATTGTTAGTAATTCGATCGCAAACCTACCACTCTAATCGCTGCTTGGAAAAATTTATTAAATCGCATTTATAGTTACATAATAGTAAGTTACAAGGAGAAAAAATTAATTGAAGTAGGTTCTTGTCAGATGAAAATTGTATCACAAATTCTTTAAACGGACACTGAAAATGCGCACTTCCACTTAACGTTTCGCTATCGTTTGACAGCTTCATCAGAAGTGAAACAAATATAAACAAGGTTGTCAAAATAAACAAAAAAATTAGGTGCGACATACTCTTTTCAAGGCCTACTTGGAGCTTGTTGTAACTTCATCATATGTACATTTTATTAATCAATAGTTTAGGTAGCGACCGATTTTTCCTGAAGAAAACAACTGTACAGAGGCTGCTCGAGGTATCTATTGCAGTCAAAACCAATTTGCAAACATTTGTAAATTTTATTGTTCAAGATTCATTATATTGTATGATGATCACATTGCGACTTTAGTAACCAGGTTTTAGCAGTGAGGACTTCGTTCAACTAAGAATATTAAATAAGACAGTCGTTTTAGAAGTAACTAAAATTAAGTTCTTGGCTCAAATTTCTATAATATTTCTAACCACAAACCACAAAACATGAAAATATGAGACGCCTTGTTAATATTTAACTGCTGTATCAATATGTTTAACAACTGTATCTAATATGTTCAAAAGAACTAAATATTTGTTCAAAGCAAATAACCACTTAATATTTCATTGTAGGCTAATTAATAGGAAAAAAAAAACGTATATTTGTAACGACTGTGTTATACAGCTTTCCACTCTTAATTGAAGGGGTCAGTGGAAAAGGTGCCTATTCCACAAATTTGACAAAATCGCCATCCATTACTCTACCCATTATATCATAAATACAAATATTTGTATCCGAGATTTTCTAATAATTTAATACAGTATATTAGGTGCTGCTAATAACCCTTTTTATGGTCTCTTTATAACCATCTATTTTACATTTTATTCTCAACTTTTAACGTATTGTTCTCGAATCTTCATCAAAGTGGAATAGGCACCTTTTCCACTGACCCCTTCAATTGGCCTTATAGGCTATATCTGTCATTTATTATCTTTCCCGATTCTCCTATAACGCTATCCTTTTTTAACATATCCACGTTGCCAACTGTATGTTCCGCTTTCCAACATTTTACATTTTCTTTATTATAAATTTAAGAAATAAAATTTAACCTTTTCAATCCATTAAATAAAATTTTTAGTCGCTTATTAGGTGATAAACTATGTCAGCTATACCGGGCGTCCACTTTGATTACGCACCATAGGGATTTCAATGCATTTTTTTTTAATTGTAAATTCCTGCTCTCCTATCGAATATATCATAAAGCACTAAGGGCCAGTTTCATAATGGAATTTAAAGGAGACTTTAAATTTAAAGTCACTTTCAGATGTTCTCATGTTCTCAGCGTTCTCCACTGGTTGCACTAGTGCACACTCAGTGTATCTTCATCTCTTATTATTACGCGAGGTTAACATGAGATGAAAATATAACGCGTGTGCATTAGTGCAGCCAGTGGAAAACGCTATAAACAAATATGAAAACGCATTTGTTTACACATCAGAATGTAATTTTAATTTTAAAGCCTCCTTTAAGTTCCAATATGAAACTGGCCCTAAACGGGATAATACGTAGCTTTGTCTTAAGACTCCTTTTAGTATGTTTTCGAATAAATAGGCTTTCAAAATTAAAGAAGAAAAAAATTAAATAAGCAGTTATTTCTGTATTCCACAATTATGATCAAGCAGGTAAATTTCCAATTGCCAAACTTTATTAGGAGTATTTTTTAAAATTTTGTAATGAAAAATAGAGAATTCAAACATAATTCGTATTGAAAAATATTTGTTTATAAATTAATAGGTACCACACCAAATGTTCAAATAATTCGCCGTTTGCGGCCAATCTATCCTAGAAGTTTCTACGAAAATTGCTTAACATTCTAGAAGTAATAGTTGCCCATTCTTCCACGTTTCTATCTCTCAACTCATTCAAATCGCGGAAAGGAGTCTGATACATTTTTTTACTTTAAATAAGGCCACAAGAAGGAATCATTTGGTGTTAAATCCGGCGAACATGCAAACCATTGTGGATCAACAAGCCTCGATTCAGTATGGTGCTTTTTTAACAATAACTTCAAAAGGGAAGCAGGAATTTACAATTATAAAAAAATGCATTGAAATTCCTATGGTGCTCAAAGTGGACACTCAGTATACTGTTTATAATATTAACAATTTGGAATATGTACAATCTGATAAGATTGCTCCATAAGCCCCGCACTTCCAGTTAAGAGTAGTATAATAATTGTATGGGAAATGGTTCATACATTACAACAAATATGAGAAAAAGTATTTTCTAAATGTTCGTGTACGCTACAATTAAAGGAACATTAAGTACATTAGCTTTATGTTACGCGTGTATATTTTGTGTACTTTTCTCTTAAAGACAAATTATTCAGTTGTTCTGCCCAAGAATTGATTTATGATATATAATTAAAGATGTATGTATCAATTTGGGAAACCACATGAACGATGGATGATCTTAATAATTCACAGTTTGGGTCATTGTAAATGGGGTCACTGTAGGTTTGAAGGCGCAGGTATAAATAATTTGCTATAAATATGTAAGCGTTTGAAGTAAGTTTGTAACTTTGAAGAATCGTACATACATTAGTCAGGCTGAGACATGACATACGTCACAGCTGAAACTAGAAAAGATGAAAAATGCGAAGCAAAGACGCTTGGGAAGGTCGAGCGAAAAATACAAAGTACAAAAACTGAGGAAGTGGGGATCAGAACTCACAAACAGCTAAAGTTTTTGGGCCTCCTGTGGGAAGCAGCGCATTGATACACGCCGTGATGGATGTTGGTGATAATGCCCTCTCGTCAATCCCCGTCCGCAGCACCGGCCCGAACAATACCGCGCGCCCCGTAATTCACTGAACCGCTATCTATTCATTTCTGCGATCTGGTTTTGTGAGTCTAGCTACATCTTTCATAAATGTCATTACATAATTACAACAGAAAAAAATTAAACGTCATTGTAAACGTTATCTAGCGGTGTAATTTAATGGCGCACTTTAGATGCATTAGTCAAATCCATGTATGAGAAAGGAAGTATATTATTAACTCTAATGTTTATTGATTACTGATACTGTAATAATACATCGGCTGATAAATAATAAAAAAAAACACATTAGACGTATTGGTTTTATGTGAAAGCACGAGCGAATTTGTCATGTTCCACCCTCTGAATACACAACTTTTCGAGTTTATGAATAATGAAAATAAAATTCAGGTCCGTTCAATAAATCAAAGATCGAACCTTTGTTTCAATACGAACTGTCTGTAGATAATATGATCCGATCGGTTTTTAAATAATTTTATTTGCTTTAAAATTCCGAACCGAACGGTGGAGCTATCCCGCGTCTGGAGAGACAATTTTAAAAATTCAAAACAAAACATAAATCAAACGGACGTATTCGAGATAACGCAATCAGTGATTCAATCGTAGGAATTCTAATTGGTATGAGGGAGACGTGTGTCGCATTTCTCCCTCTCCCCGAAGAGAGGGCATAATCCATCAAGACCGCTGAGCGTAGTGCAACCCCCGGTCAAACTTTACCTCTCTCTTCCACCATTGAGCGTCTCTCTTCTTCCCTGACGCGATCATTTTTCTCCGAGGTTCGTTCCATCATCGCGTCACATTCGCCCCACCCTCGCGCGACGTTGCCAAATGGAACGTCGAATTTTATTTATGGCCTCTAGGATCCGTTTCTGTAATTAATGATTGGATGGATATCATAGCGGCTTCTGTTTCTACGTCGTAATCGAATAGGTATGATCGGCTGCATGCCTTGTTTGAAGTATTGATGGATTGGCGTAATTTATTCATTGCAATGTGTTGTGTATGTATGAGTATGATTACCTTATAGAAGGTGCACGAGTCTGACTGATGACTCTACTTAGTTTTATTACACCTTATTACATATTGTGCATATATTACCATTGTAAACCATCGCGATAGCTTTTACACAGGGTATAATGTAATTTTTGAAATCTTCTGGAAATATCTAAATCTTACAGTAATTACGGTTATGAATAAAATTGACTATTTATTACCTTGCTATAAGTAGTAAATAATTTCACCTATAAGATGCCGTCCATTATGACATGTTACACTCTGCAAACCCGATTGGATCTCAAATTACTTAAAATATGCTTTTATCTACTTGATAACATCTTCATTTCAAAGTTAGTAAATAACGGAAAACTTAATCCGCAATTGTTATAACCAGGCTTACGATTTCGGCCCACTTTGAACATATTGGATTGTAAATTTCCCGGCTTCACCCAACACGGCAAGTAGTATACAGTGTGTCCCAGATTGAGTAGGCCACCATGGGTAACTTTCTTATTAGTGAAGATAGAGATTTGGTTAAATGGGCAATATTTTGCAGTTTTATGTGCCGATTCAGATTCCGTTGAGAAAATTTGAAAATTCCGAATAGTTCAGATATTATCGCAGAAAAACTGAAAATCGCTACTTTCTTTAATGTCCAATAACTTCGCAATTATAAAAAATATGAAAAAATGTTTCAGATAAAAGTTACTATGTTTGATAAAATACAGTCAAAATAAAATTCAAGATGGCGGCTGACAAGATATTGATAGCAACTTTCTTATTTTAAATGGACGCCATACTGGATTTTTGTACGATTAAATAGCATTTTTTTTTCTCGTTTCAACCATGTATCACAACCCATATCTAAAAAGAATTTTTTTTTTTAATTAAAATTTTTTATTTTAGATCAAGTAAGCGGGTTGCATTTACTTATTACTAATAAGTTGCCTTTACTTATTACTAATAAGTGAAGGCAACCCGCTTACTTGATTAGTAATAAGTAAATGCAACCCGCTTACTTGATCTAAAATAAAAAATTTTAATTAAAAAAAAATTCTTTTTAGATATGGGTTGTGATACATGGTTGAAACGAGAAAAAAAAATGCTATTTAATCGTACAAAAATCCAGTATGGCGTCCATTTAAAATAAGAAAGTTGCTATCAATATCTTGTCAGCCGCCATCTTGAATTTTATTTTGACTGTATTGCCTTCACTTATTAGTAATAAGTAAAGGCAACCCGCTTACTTGATTTAAAACAAAAAATTTAAATTAAAAAAAAAAATTTTTTTTTAGATATGGGTTGTGATACACGGTTGAAACGAGAAAAAAAAATGCTATTTAATCGTACAAAAATCCAATATGGCGTCCATTTAAAATATGAAAGTTGCTATCAATATCTTAACAGCCGCCATCTTGAATTTTATTTTGACTGTATTTTCAGCTGTATTTTATCAAACATAGTAACTTTTATCTGAAACATTTTTTCATATTTTTTATAATTGCGAAGTTGTTGGACATTAAAGAGAATAGCGATTTTCAGTTTTTCTGCGATAATATCTGAACTATTCGGAATTTTCAAATTTTCTCAACGAAATCTGAATCAGCACATAAAACTGCAAAATATTGCCCATTTAACCAAATCTCTATCTTCACTAATAAGAAAGTTACCCATGGTAGCCTACTCAATCTGGGACATACTGTATATTGTCTTACATACTTTTTTGATTTATGTTAAACTTTATTTAATTATTTACTTCGATCACGTGGCCCATAGCAAATTTCCAATATATGTTTAAATGCGACGTGGACCGAAATCGTAAGCCTGGTTATAACTAAAACTGAGAAAAATGTCCACTGATCCCTATGTGAATGGGACAAGGAAATTTCTTTTAACATTAAACGAATAGTTTATTTTGAACCACTTTATTTGGCATTAATTGGAAGATGTTTTGTATTCATAAACAAAGACAAATCTGAAGAAATTGTTTCACAGTATTAATAGCTGAGTTGGCAATGCGATCTTTTTCATCAATCACCTTTGAATCGTTCGGTAATGAAAAGTTGAGCTTACTTTAACAGATCTGGAGCGTTCGACAAATACAGATCAGATGAAAAAGATCGCGCTCGTTCAGCTCGGAATATTTTGGAGGAGCTCTCAGATTTAGACCTTGTCAAGTAGGTTATGTTTATATATTTTCATGAATTAAGAGTAAACGTTGTCTAATTTAAACGATTTAGTGTTGTACTGTGTAAAATAACGAAATTAAGACGAATTTCAACATTATAATGAGCATAATTAATTTCAAGAAATAGTGTTTGATGATGAAGAATGCAACCAGTTTCTAAAAGTGAATAATAAAAGTGACTGTTGGAAGAAAATAGAGTATTTCAAATATTAAGATTGTCTTCAAGAGAAGAATTCATAAAATTCTGCTTATTTACAAACTCAACTGTCAGAATCTACACTCCAATTGTTCGAAATCGTTCGTCATTAAGTTTGCTCATGTGGAGCACTCTGTGATCAGCTGATTAAAAATCTCACTAGCTCTGCTCGTAACTCTGCTAATAGAAGATCTGCTAATAACTAAAGGGCTTTGAAATAAAAAAATTCTCTAGCATGCCATGGAAAAATATGATGTCGAAAACGTATGTCTGCGCATGCGGCACAAGTAATAGGAAAATATAACCTTACTTTTGAAGAAAGAAGACTCTTCAGATATTTCGTGTAAAAGATGTGAAAATGTTCATTACGAAAGTAGAATTTAAACATAAACGATTTCTGCTTTAACATGAAAACCATTTCACAGGACAGTACAACAGAAATTAAATTTTAACAACGCCAAAATGTATCTGTCAGTTGACAACGCAAACGTGTTATAAACTAAAACATGCCTTTTTCGGTCTTTGTCATTTCATGGCACACTGCGAGAAGTTTTTTAATTGAATACCCGTTAAAAGCTTATAAGTTAATTTATAATTGACAAATCATTAGTTTTAAGTAAGTATACACCCTGACAATTCATTTTTCAGACATAGCAAAATAGCATGTAAAACTAAATACATATATGCAATTATCGGCTTTCTCGTAAATTTTAGAGCAAAACGGTAAAGGGAAATATATTTAGTTCAGAATTCTAAAATGCACTTAATACATTTAATTAAGTGAGTTGACTGTTACTTGATGAAAATCCATATCAATAATAAGAAATAACGTTAAATTCTTAACTGACTTCCACTTTATTTGTTAATACATAACAATTGTTTCGGTACACTGTATCTTCTTCAGATGTTGAACACTTAATAAGCTTTGAAGGTACAGTACCGAAACAATTGTTATGTATTAACAAATAAAGTGGAAGTCAGTTAAGAATTTAACGTTATTTCTTATTACTTAATGCATTATTTAAAACTTTAACTTTCACAGCCATTTTCTTTTAAAATGGCAAAAATCTTCTGGAAAATGCACATCATTTACTAAGTTAGCTATGACTGATAAATATTTATTAATTGTTAAAAGTGACAACTTCAAAAATTTGCAATTTTTACTCTTCTTAGGAAAGTTCGATTTCTCTTTCCGCTTCGTAATTATCTGCTGAGTTTGGTAATTCCTCCGCGCTCACTCTAATCACTCCTTGAGCACTTTTATCTCACTTTGACGTTTATCAAAACAGCTGCGCTTTCACTCTACTTTTTACTCCGAGCTCACACCACGTGAATTTCCGAACTCAACAATTGTAACTGAGTATTATTAGAAGAAAAAATATTACTTTTAAAATCCTATTATTCGGGAAACTCTTTGCGAGGATTTATACGGAACGAAAAATACCTTATGCGGATGCCATTAGTTGGATTATTAAACATCTTGAAACAACAGGAAGCTTAGACGAATTATGCGAATGTAAAAAAAATATCATTGAAATAGAAAATGAAAATCACTTTAATGTATTAGCAATGGTCAATGAAAATTAAAATTTAAGTTTAAGACACATTAGTCAGAATTTGGGAATTCATTATTACTACAGCTTTTCGAGTACTACAGAGACAGATACGAAAATTTAAATCGTTTAAATACCACAAACAACGAGAAATCTTTGAAGAAAACAAATTTTAAAGAATGATGTTTTCTGAAACTATCTAGGAAATATGTAGTAATGTTAGAAATCTTTTACAGCGAATATTTGTTAGTGATAAGGTGCACATTGGAACCCCAAATTCTCAAAGTTTTCTATATCGGAGTACCTACTCAAAATTTACACTTACTGTCCCTAACCGAAGTGAACACCATCAAATTAACGTACGGGCAGGAATTTTAGGAATCATTGGTCCATTTTTTATCGAAAGATCTCTCACCGGTAACAAGTACCTCCAGTTGCTACAGAATTCAGTAGGATCCACTTCAGGAGATCTTGGCGTAGACCATGAAATTTGGTTGCAGCATGATGGTTGCCTTGTGCACAATTGTGCGAGACCTTTTAAATGAAGCATTTCCTAATCACTGCTAGGGAGAGGAGGTACCATTAACTGGTCGGCACGTATTCGAGATTTATCAGCAAATGACTGTTTCTTCTGGGATAACTTAAAAAATAAATTGTATAATTGACCGAATTCCCATGAAAAGTAGAGACGTTAAGAGAAGCAATAATTGCCGATTGCGACAGAGTATCTCAGTATCAATTAACAAACATGAGGCAGGAATGTTATGTTGTTTAGCTGCATATGGAGATCAGTTTGAACGCATTATTTAAAAATGTTAATTTGATGTTTTTTGCGTTGTCGTAGTCATGGCTCCTGCTAATAAAATGATAATTTTCCTCAAAACTTTTACTTTTTTTGAGAATGCGAGTACAAAATTTTAAAAAATATAAGCAAGGCTTTTAAGTGCATTTATTTAATTCTGAACAATTTTTTCCTTTACCGTTTTGCTTTAAAATTTACAGGAGAGCTAATATTTGCAAATATTTAATTTTACATGCTATTTCCCCATGTCTGAAAAACGAATCAACACATATTCAAGCAATTTATTTAAAAGCATGTATTCTGTAACCTATAGTGTTTCCTCCTCTAGTATGAAATGCTGTCTAAGAGGTGTGCACGAAAAAATTTGGACACATGAAAATAATCATCATTCTTTATACATTGTACATAACAAAGTCACGTTTTGATTAATAGATAGTTTGAGTTCAATTGTTTCTTATACATCAGTTTAAACTTTTCTCTTTGTCATTTTTCGCAGTGTACGAAACGAATAATGAAGAGTTCCAAAATACAAATTGTTCTGCTATAAATCTTTTCCTTCTTTTTTCAAGTGCAAGCACGAAAAAAGCATAAGAACCGCAAGGGATACGAGAAAGTTCTTAGTCTTTTAAGTAAAGGGTTTATGTTTATACAGACTTAGTCAAAAGTATGGAATAATCAAAATATCAAAAATGATAAATACCACAAGGTTGATATATTACATCAAGGTATTAGCAAATAAGACGGATTAGACCACAATACCAACATTGTTGCCAACCATCTACTTCCTCAGAAACTGATATCAACTTTATTATTTTAAATGGAGCATCCCGTATATTTTTTCATATATGTCGACAGAATTCTATGTTTTCATTGCATTGGTATCACATTTGCCACAGGTTTCGTTACTAAACCGGAAAATATAAATATTTAAATATACCGTTATTACCTCTTAAATGAAATCTAATAGGACGCTTGTTTACAATTTTATTTTCAAAATTGAATAATTTAACTATCTTAATATTGGAAAAGTTAAATTATTCCATTTTGGCAACATTTGACTAATGGTCCGTTTTCACGCTCAAGTAATTTGCGCATTCAAATTTGCTTGCGCAAATGCATGCAGTTTGCCAAATTTTTAGCCTGTGCAAGCAAGAAAATACATTTTTACGCAACGACTTGCTTGTGCAAATTTGTGTGCACAAGCACATTTGCACAAATTGCTTGAGCGTGAAAACGGACCATAATACTCACGTATGCATTATATAATTGTATACTAATTTGCATTTCACATTCCAGTAGCGCACGTACACGCAAACCACATATGGTGTTATAATAAGCTTTGTGTAATTGCTAACAAGATCAATCTAATAATGTAACAGAATTTTCAAGAAATGCGAACGAAAATTGTTTCGAAACAACGTCCCAGTACTGTAAGCAACCTACAATTAGTTACACGTGCATGTTTGATGGTTCCACAGATTTTCGGACATTAACTAATATCACGCCCATTAATCTACTTCACCTGTAATTGCAGTCAACGGCCGCTGCTCGCTTTCAATAATCCTGCCGAATGCCTTAAGTTTGCGGAAACCTGGTTAAAATTTGCGACAGTTTTTGTATGAGAACAACGGCTCGGCCTTCAGAAGTTCGATGTATGGATGATGAACAGATTTTATGGAAATTAGGTGATTCAACTGCACTAACCTTGGTCTTAACACTTTACCTGCTGGTTGTCCTTTTCAATACGCCTTTCAGTTACGTGATGCGTAATGTTTTACTGACCTCTCTGGATTGTAGAAAATAAACAGAACAGTTTCTAAAACATTAAAGAAAATATTCTGAATGTTTCCTACTTTAGTCGCCTTTTTTCTCATAATAATTGAAGTACCACTCAGTGAAGTAGCATTTTGGTTATACTATACATACAATACCTATGTCCCAGACAACTTTTTCAACATGTGGTTCTGGCTTAATATATACGATACACGAATTCGGTTAAATGGAATGAATTATTCTTAAATATTACAGTTTTAAACTATTTCGAAATTTAAAAACTCCATGTAGTTCAAGAGTTAAAGCAAAAAAAGAAGAATTTTCAAATTTGGTTTTCCTTTGTAATAACATTTTTATTGTAATTGATACGCTTTTATTATTTTTGCTGTCTTAAGGCATTTTTTTTACAGAAATTAATTGTAATTTTAGATATTTGTTTTTACAACCTATTTGACCAGGTTTTCATTTAGACGCTCGTTATATACGTATGTATGTACCATAAACTAACTTATCATATGTATTATGATAAGCTAACAGCTTAATTTTATTAAAGATGTGTTTGAATATATACAGCCAGTAATTATTATTGAAATGATTGATGACTATAATAATAAAATTTTTATTGCGTGATCAAAAGTGATAAAAAACTAATAAAAGTACAGAAAGCTTTCAGGTTCTTAATGTAACATAAAATCGATGATGATTTTTATGTATCACAAGCTTCAATTAAAACTTTTGAAAATAATAATACAAGAGGAAAACAAACTCAGGTCGGCCATCATTTCTCCATTATGTTTGCCGTATCATTTCCATTAGGGTAATTAACTTGTTGAGCTTGTCATTCGGTAGCGATGTCCCTTTATAACCTCATCAATAATGCAGTAATCGCCAAGTAATGGAAAAAGAAAACAGGTCGGTAGCTGTAAACTGCTAAACAAATGGCCATCAACCCCCGCATAAAAAAAGATAAAATTAAAATTAATAGAGGCTTAGACAAATGGCACTCCTCTGTGAATACGGCCCGAAATATTGTGTGAACATTATTTACAACCACACCTTTTGTGCTGTTACCATGATGAGGACAATAAATTATTTTGCTTTTTAAAAGTGCCTCATACTTATTAGCCGCAATAAAAATGGTTGGTTTTTAAGTATACAACTTGGTACCTGCCTACCGCTTTGCTGCATTATCACTTGTGATTTAAAATTGTTATTTACATTGACGGTTAAGTTATTATTCGCAACTTATTATAAGACATTCATTTTATTTATTTAAGTCCGAACATTTTTATAATACAGCTGTAGAATAATTAAATTCATCGTCGGATTCCGGTTCTTCTTGAAAGTTTTCGAAATGAGTCGTGCGTATTAAAGTTCTTCATACAACATATACGCATCACATTTGAACAATTATCGAATTTCGATTTTGGTCATATTAATATACAAAATCGAATCTTATATCGAAGCGATCTTGTATTCTAAATAAAAATGTACAACTAAATTTTTCTCTTAAAATAAGCAAGAATTTATAATTCTCTAATATTAAAAAAATATTTATTATACAAGGTGATTTTAATAGTTGTGCAAACTGGTAATATGTATTGTACATATAACGACAAAATATTATGAATCCCTCAAAATCAGAATGAAGCCTATTCTTTATTCTACTCTTTCGATTATTGTTCATTTCTACTCTTTTAATTCAGGTCAATAAAAATGCTACAGAGTGACTTGTAAGATTTAGAGGAGTTTCCTTTTTCCTCTCTGCAACTTTCAACAAATAGTCAAACTGAAGACCCAAATTATTCATTTTCAGGAAAATCCGAGAAAAATCTTAGTGTTTTTCTCTTGTTTTATATTGTTGCCGGTGCAACATTGCTGGTTCATATCTTCATATGAAAGTCCTCAACATGATTGTGGTCTATGAAGAGTTTTGCTCGTCATTTGGTTTTCTGTAGTGGCAAAATGGGCAGCTGCTAGAAAATACACAATGGTGAGAAAGTCCCGTACCAAGCTTATAATTTGTTTATTTAATGTTTTTTACAAAATCCTGAAACAGGTAATTTTTTTATTTTAAAAAAACACATTTTAGTGCAAAAATATTTTCTTGATCGGCATTTTTTTTAAACTGTGACGTCATCATTGATTTTTTTAAATGGCAACCATAACTTTTTTATGCAGATTTTGATAGTCCTTCTTGTCAGCAAAATGGTAATGTAAAAGATAAAAATACAATATTATTTTAATGATAATCTTGGAATTGAAAACAAAAACGTAGAAATTAACGAAAATGTTGAAGCTGTTCCCCAGGCACCATTTGTTTAAATTTTCATTGCAATTTTTTCAAGAAAATTCCAGACGATAGTCTGGATCATGTCTATTTCTTCTCGAAAAAGTTGTGTAAGGTACTATTTTTTATATCACCATTTAACTGACATGAAGGACAATCAAAATTTGTATGAAAAAGTTAGGGTTGCCATTTAAAAAAAAATTAATGATGATGGCACAGCGGAAAAAGAAATACCTATTTATCGAGAAAAGATTTTTGCTATTAAATATGTCTTTTTAAAATTAAAAATTTACCTGTTTCAAGATTTTGCAAAAAAAACATTAAATAAACAAATTATGAGCTTGGTGCCGGACTTTATTACTGTAGGTGGAGTGGGGGGACATTGATACAGTGGGAACATTGATACAGTTATGATATCTCCTCATGAAATATAGTTAAAAGGTTCACTTATCCACCCATAGATGATGTTAGGAGAAACAAAGTTTACAAAGACTTTTCATAAGCAAGAACTGTCTATTTGACCGGCGGCGGGTGGTGATACATAAAATTTTTCATCTATCTTTGAAAAGTAATTTTTCGAGAAAATCTATTGAAAGGAAAAAAGAATTACGTTAAAGGTAAGAAAAAATATATACATTTTACTAATTTGTAGAAAATTTTGAATTGACTTTGTATTATTTACGGGTAAAAATATATTTTAGTATGTACACACTGTGGGGCAGATTCATACACTGACGTGCGGCGCGCACTTTGATACGTATCAATGTGCCAGTGCCAACTGTAAGCAAAGGTACCAATAGAACAGCATCGCTCTTCTCTTTCAAAATTAATCTTATTATAATTTGTCTTAAGGAAGTCAATTGAAGCAACAGTTGACATATTCAAGCAAAATTGTTCTTTATGTTGTTATATTGTTCTTTTAATCATTACAAATAAACACTATATCCATTAACTCTGTTTTTTTCAATCATAATTTAATTTGTTTTTGATTATATTAATGAACACCATTATAAATCAAATAGCCTTAATATCCGTATCATTGTACCCCACGTCGGGGGCACATTGATACGAATCTCATTGAACACATAAAACATTATAACATATTTTTTTATTAACCTATTACATAAATTTAGTAAAAATACATAAGAGGAATGACAAGTCTGTAAACTTAAGCTATTACTTTAATCCCAATCTATGGGCAAAATTATTTTTTCAACTTATAAATAAAATCGTATCAATGTCCCCTCACTCCCCCTACAGCATACAGTGTGACCTTAATAATCGTGACAAGGTTGAAACCTGTAATATTTCATCATAAATGGTAACTATTGAGCGATAATGTTCTTAACCAAAATTTAACAGTTATTATTTTTACAGTCACCCTCTACGTATGCATTCCAGTAACTACGGCCGGTGTTATTTCTAATGAAGCAAACACTATCAAGGCTGCTTTACTGTTTGTCATTAAAGATATTCTTTACGTGCTTAATTAGATCCAGTACAGATCAGTCCCAAGGTCGTAAACATTTCTGTTTGGAATGTAGTGTAATTTTGGCCCAGATTTGCTACTGGTCATTTATTCCAAATCTGTTCCCTTAGCTGTTTCGTGCCTTCCCGTGTTCAATGAATATTTTCGTAAATTCATACTTTTTATACATAATATACGAGTATATGGATCTTAGAAATTTTATGCAGGTTTGATGAATTAGTTTTCTTCTTAATTTTAGTCTATGAACTTCTCTTAACGTCACTAATCCTCATAACTAAATGGAGCGGTTTCAGGTTTAGAAGGGTTTTAATTTCAATAACATCTGTAAATTTTGATTAGGAACGGACAATTCTTTCGTTTTTGTATTCTAAAAAAGGCCTTGTACCAAGATATGAAAATATTATTATGAAGCATTTTCTTCAAGTTAATCAAAAATTGAAGTCAAACAATTCCTCGGAGTGGTTGCTTTTTATATGAAGATGGCTGAAGCATTCGTTACGTGAACCAAACAGTAAATGTGGCAAGAATTACTAATAATGATGGTATATTTCATTAAAACTAGATTAAATTCTACGTAAGAAAAGTTGAATTTGATCGAAATGTGTAACTAACATACTGCCAGTGATCTTTTTATTTCCTCATGAGTTCTTTGTAATTGTTAAATAACGGCAGGAAATATTGCTGGTCAATTAACTAAAGTTAAAGGAATGATGGTTTCTTTAGAACCTTTAACAAAGGTGTCATAATTTTCATCTTGGAAGATCCGCTATTGGCCCTGTACTAACTGCTGTTCGTTAAAGAACAAACTTACATTTTCCTTGAAATAATCTTATTGTTACTAAGAGTGTAGAGAACTAGAGCAATATCTTATTTATAAGTAATTGAATTCCGTTTCAATATAAGATGGCCGAATTGAACGAGAACATGGAGAATAAGGAGAAAGTATGGCTATTTATCGAATGTAGGTATTTATTAGTTAACGGATTGGTTGAGCTCTCCTCTAAGTGGTTGCAAAATATTGGTACTAAATGAGATAGTTGATGTTGAATTACATCTCGCACTATTTTATTCCATACTACTCAAATTATTTGCAATCTGGATAAAGTGGTATAATCCATACGTCGTACATGGTATCCAATCGACGCGACGCGAAGTAGGCATTTTACAACATCGTCCAGATTGCAAAAAACAAGACCATATTCATCGCTATTTAAAGAAGTTCTTTAGGAATATAAAAAAGCCCTTAAAATTGAAAATGTGACGATTAATAAGGAGTAACTGCCAAGTGAATGAATGGCCATTTTTACTTCAAAAATGCCCACGTGATAATATGATTTTTCTAACAGATTTGAGAATGGAAATCAAATCGAAACATGTAATCTAATTTATAGTTTCTGTACTGATGAACAAAATATAATTCAAGATCTTCGACGTAGTTTTTTGTGACCTTCTGGCATATCGTCTTCTAAATTATGTCTAACAATTCCACATTATAACATTTTTTTAAATTTTCTTATTTTAAATATGTACCATTTTTAGCCACACTAAGAATTGTTCAACTGATCTATCCTGCTTATACAGTGTATTTTTTTAAAAATGCCGTAAAGGTTGGCCATGAAAATTTAAACTCATGTCGTAGCTTGGCATGTAACACATGCCAAAACTGAGAATTTAAAGTAAATGAATGGAGCTACACTGAAAAAAATTATTCTGTAAAATTACTAAGAAAAACATTGGTTTTTTGTTACCTATGATTTTCCTAGTAAATTTACAATTGTTAGAAGTGAAGTGTAAAATTCCATTTCATATGTTTTATTCAGTACTTTTACAAATTCTTGGTAATCTTCCGTGGTGTTCACCAGGGGAACTACGTAAAATTACAGAATGCACTTTATTTTACCTATATTTTCCAGTAATTTCTAGTAATTTTACCACAACACTTATAATCATTAAGAAAATTTACACACGTTCTCTGTAAATACACATACTTCAATAGTTTAGTGTAAATAATTCAATATTTTCAAATTAAAATTACATATTATTGTAATTTTGAGTTACAGTTTACTATTAATACATAAAGTGTACAACATTTTACAAGAATTAAGGAAAAATAAATGTAATTTTATGTAAAATTCAAATCGTTAGCCAGTCTATATAAAATCACATCAATATTCTGTGTAAAAATATGTGTAATTTTACTGCCATTTTTATCAGTGTAAGACATGAATTTTCTTTTCCACAGCCACCTCTTATGGCATTTTTAAAAAAACACATAGTACATATTTGGTTATCGAAGATGCATAAATTATTGGCGTAAACAGTTTTAAAAAAATCAATAACAAAAATTTTTCCCATATGATGCGAACTTCTTGGCGGTCACTGCATATTATTTTAATAAACTGGCTATTCTTACACAATACAATTATGTTGTATCTAATCGTTTAGGCATGTAATCTGATATATACCTATACATAAAATTGGAGTTTGGAAATCGAAGGTTTTATCTCTTGATCTAATTTTATTATAATTTTCATTTAAAATTATACTCTAAATTATAGATCCGGTTTAAAATTTAGTAAGTAAGATTCAAGCCGAGATAAACGATCTCACTGAACAATTTCAGTCCACTAATAATTTTTACTCTTCTAAATTACTTTATTTTCGTAGTTTATAATTAATGTAAGTAGTTTTTGCTCTTTGCTAACTCTAGCCAACGGTATGTTTCAAAAGCACATATTATGAAACTTAAAAGGCAACATTTTCTCAAAAATTTGTTGGAAAGTCCAGATTTGATTTATATGTATTTAAAGTTTAACCTTATACTTTATTCTTCGCTTTAGCAAACCTTCACTGCTTATATGTATATGAGGCTTGTACTGTAATTGTTGCCTCTTGAACTGTAAAAATCAAAGAAGATAATCTAGGGAGGCTATGCTCACTTCGTGTTTTTTATGCCATTTATAAATTAAGCTGTCACGTTGCTAAGCCTTAAAACTATCTTTAATGTAGACAGAAAATTAAAATAAAAAAGCAGAGATAGAGTTCTTGGAAAAAGAAGGTTGTTCAGCTTCAGAAATTCATGGAAGGCTTTTAAAAATGTGTGGTGATTTGACAATTGATAACAGCAATGGGTAAGCAAATTTAGGGCCGGTGAAACCGATATTTTTGATAAACCACGATCAGGAAGACCGATTATTTGTTGTTGGAACAGATGAAACACGTTTGGGCATCATTGCAATGATTCGTGGAGATTAACATGCGACGGTTTGGAATATTGTTAACGCTTTGGGATACGGGCACAATATTTTGAAGAAGGCTATACATGATCTTGGATATTCTAAGGTATGTGCAAGATGGATTCCACGTAAGTTAACCAATGAACTCAACGAAAAAGGAGTGGAAATTTGGGCTGATCTCATAAACTCTCTTGAAAACATGGTCCATCTTTTTTCGACAATTTAGTGGCTGGAGATCAAAGATGGGTATCTACGTATGATCCAGACACCAAAAATCAATCAAGTGAATGGCGTCAGACATCATCATCCCGTCCAAAATAATTCAAAGTACAAACTTGTGCAACTGTATTCTGGCACCACTATAAACAGTCAGCGGTACAAAAGACGTTATAAAAATTATGGAAACCGGTAAAAAAAAATCAAATAAAAATTTGCATAACATTGTCTTACACCATGACAATGCAAAACCCCACACTTCATTTTCCACAGTTAGGACAATCCAGAAATTCGGATGGTCAGTTATATTCCATCCCGCTTGTAGTTCCTGTTTTCTCCCGGCGAATTTCCACTTGTTTGGCCCAACTAATAATTTAAAGAGATCAGAATTCAGGCGAACATAAAACTGACTGTAAAACAGTGGATGAAAAATACAGACAAATCTTTTTTCCAAACTGGGTTTGAGCGATGGGTTCAAAAATTGTACAGATGTCTTGAAAGAGAAGGAGATAATGTTGAAAAATAGTGTTTTGTAGCTTAAAGTTTGAATAAATTTTGTAGAAGTTTTCTTTTAGTTTCTTCTTCATTTAAGAGAAATTTAGATCAACAGGCATTACTTACGGTACAAGCCTCGTATGTAATGGTATCAGATTAGTGTGAAGTATTTCTCACGGAAATGGTAAAAACAGAATCTCACGCCTTCATAGATGTTTACACCTAGAATTACCAAATCAGAATACACTGAGAAAAATGGAAGTTTGCGATTTTGATAAAACATCACTCCTATCGATAAAATATAAAATAAAAGTATAATGTAAAAGTATAATGCTGTCATGTTATAAGATCCATCTTACTCTAAGTTAATCATGATTCTTAGCACAATGAAACTGTTTAAGTTTAAGAATGTAAAATTATCATTCTACATAATACGTATTGTTAAAATAATAAACCATAATGAAATATTATGCTGAATAAATTTAGTAATAAAATGTCATGCCTGACTTTTTGTTAATTACTCCGGTAATTTTATCATAACAGGAAATGATACTCTAAACAACAAACCACATAGTGTTAATTTTGCAGTAGTACGCTGAGTCGGTTTTTAACGGGAATCCGAATAAAATGTTCGGAATTCTTGTTAATATAAACGTACTCTTTGGTACTATTTTTGTCAGTGAAGACACCAGAAATAAATTTGAAGGCTTCCGCGCCTGCTGTTATCTTCTTCTAGCTTCTGTGATACCATGTTACAATTCTTCTTTTTGCCGACGTTTATCTTGCAGAAAGACTTCCTCAACGCTGCTGCTGCTGAAACCAGACGAAAATACCGAAAAGTAGATAATAGAAAAATAAGTTAAAGCAACATACAACAAAAGTATATTATGAGCAATCTGGTAAGTAAAAATAAAAATACCTGAAACAGATATTAAATCGTAATGGTGTGTTAATGAAACATTTAACAGAATCACACATCAGCTACATGATTCAAGATACATTTTATACAAAATTAAGATTATTTCTAATAAAATAACGAGAGTATTTCCCTCTTCAAAATTATAATATCACGTTACACAACCAAACGGTCATTTTCCTGAAAGCAGAACATGTAAAATAATTACGATTTTATAACAGTTAAAATATGTGTGCTATGATTAAATGCCCTCTTTATTCAAACTCGATGCGGCATTTCGGCGAAACAATAAAATATAATTACATTTCACTTATCACTCATTCATCTGCCACTGGAGCGGTGGCGAATAAAGCGTTTCAGTGTTTAACCATTTCCTATTCATTACTATTCATTTCGTTCGCATTTTCTCATTTGGGAAGCATTTATCTTGCGCTTTCTGGCCTCCTCCCATTTATTACGCCCATTCTAGTGACAGTACATTGTTTGGCATATTTTAATTTTACGCTTACTGTATTGATACCTTATTTCTTTCAAATTAACAAATTAATTTAAATAATGAATATTTGACTAATATATGTAGATGTAAAATTAAAAAGTTGTTAGAAAATTTCATTTAAACTACTTAGAATGAAATATTTACCAGATAAATCAAAGAAAACACAGTGTGTGTTTTTCGATATCGACTGTACCGACTAAATAATACGACAATAAATATGACACTAAATCGGCAACGAGAACTGTGTTTGAATTGGCTTCCGATTGGAACCGCTTCACGTTGGCTTCTACTGCCGACGTTTCGTTCTCCATTGAGGAAGAAATTCTTCAGGGCTGCTGCTGCTGCTTCTCGTTAGTCGTTGAGACTGTTAAGGCGCAAACACATTATTATCACGTCACGTGAATTCTCGTGATATCATGTCACACGTGAATCGCATAATATTAACAATAGAATCACACTGTTGTCACGTCACGTGAATTCTCGTAATTTCATTATTTATAAACATTTATTTTTACCTATGCAATTAAAAATCAGAGTAAAAAGAGTCTGCTAAAGAAAAAATAAACAATAATTGTTCATCCTCCTCTTCAGAATTTGAAGATTTTGAAAAAGCCTGTGCTTTGCTTTTAATGTCGAAAAATAAAACTAGGAAATGAAATTAATTTAAACAGAAAAGAGCAGGGTGAATTTCAAAATTTGTTCCAAGAGCTATTACAAGGAAATTGTCTTAGTAGGTACTTACATGATGCATGAAAAAAGATAAATTTGAATTTCTTCATAATCTTATTAAATATAATTTGATGACCTGGTATTGTATTGCAATACATTCTGTTCTCACACTTTTTCAACTAAAACTTTATCTATTTTTTAAAATTCTGTAGCTTTTCAATTTCAAATTGGGACTAAACAAATTCAAATTGGGAATAAACAAATTCAAAATGAGAATAATCAAATTCAAATTGGGAATAAACAATTTCAAATTGGGACTAAACAATTTCAAATTGGGACTAAACAAATTCAATTGAGAATGTTTTTAGAGAGGACGAATTGACCAGTAATCATTTGCTGAGACTTTCTCCATACAGCCCAATGTTGAACTCCCGTAGTCTTGTTTAAAAGCAATCCAAATGCCACAAATTTTAACAGGTGAGGCCAGGCCAAACATTGCGCAGACGGAATATCGTTTACAAAAATTAGAAAATATAGTGCGACAAAATATTATTAATAAAATTACCGTACTTAACTCTATAAGATTCGTTGCAAACATCCAAAGTTCATATCTGATGGGTTAAATATGGTTGACGTAAAATTATGATTTAATACAAGTAATTATTAGTTAGGTAATTACATTTCGTTTTGTTATTATTACCTACGAGCTTGTATTTTTTCTGTATTAAAATATTTTGTTCCAATTTGAATTTGTTTAAACCCAATTTGAATTTGTTTATTCCCATTTGGAATTTGTTTCGTCCCAATTTAAATTTGTTTATTCCCATTTTGTATTTGTTTCGTCCCACTTTAAATTTATTTAGTCCCAATTTGAATTTGTTTAGTCCCAATTTGAAGTTGAAAAGGTGTAGATACTTCACGCCATCACGTGTCTCGAAATTGATGCGAAAATCAGATCGTGTGCCGGCACGTAACAGCATGTGATATCACGTAAATGCGTGAAGTGACAATAATGTGTCTCCTATAAATGCATGTTTATGGAAAAGCAGGCCTCATCAAATTTACGATTCACGTGTCTTCACGTGAAATCATGTGAATTCACATGAAGTGATAATAATGTGTTTTCGCCTTTAGTCTCCTTAGTCGTTGAGACTGTTAGTCTTAACGACTAATGAGAAGCAGCAGTAGCAGCCCTGAGTAAGTTCTTTTGCAATGGTGAATGAAACGTCGGCAGTACAAGAAGTCAACGTGACACGGTTCCAATCGGAAGCCAATTCAAATATGGACGTCAGCCGCGGAAGCCTTCACGTTAAATTGAGAACTTAATGTGTTCTGTTTATAACAAAATCAATGAATACTGCTTTAAATTCCGATCTGCACGAACTAATGGCAGTAGTTCAATGTTTCTTTCATATTAACTATTTTACCAATTTTTGTTTTGATTAATAACGAATTAAATTCTTCATCTGAAGGATAACAAAAATAATTGGATTTTGTTTCATTAACTAAAAATCCATGATAGATTTTTCTGTGGGAAATCGCTGTTGACTTTCTGATTTGTGTGAATAATTCTGTATTTGCTACTGTTAATTAAGGTAACTAAAGCTTATAGGAACTACATCAAATCAATACCTACTAAAGCAGAGCAATTAATAAAGTAAAAAAAAATGTATTACATTAGATGTAGGAAACCTAAATAGAATTGAAGAGAAGCATAAACACTATCTAAGGTATTCGTGAAGAGAAAAAGAAATTGAAAAGTAGCAGTTTGAAAATTCAGATTTTTAAATTTATCAGTAATTTTACAAGCTTGAATATTTGGAAAAAGAAATAAAATTAAGATAATTTATAAACAGGTTATTTCTCATATCTTAATTTATAACACTATCGATTTTTATTGCTGAAGGATAGAAAATACACTTATAGTAAATATCTAAGCAGAAGTAGAAAAATAAAAGGTTTTCCTAAAAATATTAATTTACCTTAAGCTTGTTAAGTAAATACAAATAAATATTCGGTGTACTGTCTGATGCATGCTGCTATAGCTTGCGGAACACCCTCTATGTGTCAAAATATTTTTTTTATAGTACTCAATAGGCAAAAACTCTCTGTGAAAGCAAAAAATTCTATCTCGTTCTATAAATGAGCCTTTGATAGTTCATTGTGGTTATTCATTTATTGCCTCTTTTCAGATATCAACACAACATTAAAGATCAATAGTATATGTCATTATCATCACTGCTTTAACAAAATTTGAAATATTTATCTTGTTAAATATATACCGCCTGTCTTACGAAAAACGCACCACGCTATAACTCTGTTATCAATAATCCTATTTCAGTAATTCAAAAATCACACAAGACTGATTTATAAATACTACAAAAAAGTATAATTCTTGAATTTTTTGAAATTTTTTCAAGCGACAGTGAACTTTTTTTTTTTCAAATAGCAATATATCTCATTCAGTTTGGCAGAGATTTTTTTTCTGAATTCAACGCTTTATTTCAACTTGATTTTGTAGAATACTGTAGGAAAATAATTTCGCTTTTAAAATAGAAGTAAAGGGTGCGGTGCGGTGTGTTTCAGTTAGTTAGTTTCAGTGTTCTGTAATAGTATCTACATATATTACATAACGAGAGTTGTAAATGCACGTGTGGAAAAGCTGCGCGCGAGCCGCGCAGCGGTGAGGGCAAGTGCGTAATTGCTTTACAACTCGAGTTTTGTACTTATACTTTATCTACGACCACAAAAATTACCTTTTTATTCAAGTTCAAAAGAATCAGTAATGACAGTTGCAATTTTGACGACTGTCAATCTAACGTGATGCGGCTACCTAGATCTAACTACAAACGTGCGTAATATTAGCTTCAAGTGTCTTCGCTGTGCGATTTTGTACTTTACGCACGACAGTTTTTAAACACTCGCTTACTTAATTTATGAGTTGTACGTAATTCGTCATTTACAGTAGTGGTCGTAGATTAAATATTATTTCAGATTAAATTGAAATGTTTAATTATTTAAAACAATTAAAAATTAATTTTAGCCATATGTATTTGGGAATTGGAGAAATTTTATTAATATTTTATTTGTTCTGTTTCTGTTTTAAGAGGGTGTACAACTGGCGAAAGTTTAAAATCGATCCGTTAATAAATAGAAAAAGTACAGTGGTGTGTAGATGAGAAATAAAACACACTGTATATTCCTAAGAATTAAATGAGTTTCTCATATTTCAAGATCTCAGAAAAATGGATTTAGAGAATGCTAAGAACAATCTGCTCATGAGTTAGTTTCACATAGGTATGATGATGTAACAAAATATGAATTATTCTATTAAGGGCCAGTTTCATAATGGAATTTAAAGGAGACTTTATATGTAGACACATCCGAATGTAACTTTAATTTTTAACCCTTTCGCTACGTCAGTCGTCAATAAGCGACCTGGCAAAACTTTTCTGAAACGCGGGTGTCGTCAATAAGCGATTACGGCAAAGACACCTGTAAGCTTTATAAATTTCAACTGTATTATCCGTTCACGTTCTTTTTGTATTCTAGTAGGCCGTTTTTTTTTCGTTAGGTTACGTGCATGTATTTTGATAGAACTCAAAATGTGACAAATGTAAACTTCTGACACTTTAACGTCAGTCCCATCGACTATAATACTTCTTATACTCTACAATGGCAAGAAGAAAGTAAAATAATAGCATTAAAACAAATAATTACTTGTGACTTTGCAATACTAAGTCAAAATGCTCAAAATCATCAATGTTTTTTGGCGTCAGTTTTCAAAAATATAACCATCATATTAAAATGGAACATATTCACTTGAAGGTACCAACAAAAATGTCACCCTAACACGGCCTACTAGAATGCAAAAAGAACGTGAATAGATAATATCTGTGCATTTTTATTCATACTCTGTTATTTATTAATAAACACATTTCTTTGTTGATTTGTATTTTGCACAAATGCCAGAATATTGGACTCCAGCGGTTGGACTCCTCCATCCATGGATAGCGTTTCTATCTAATATTAAAAAGTATTTAAAAAAAAAATTAAAAGTTATTTTATAAACGAAAAGAATATTCCAAAAAATGAAAAGAAATATAAAAAAGCAAACAAGCAGGTACATACAGGTCATTTTTTTACTATATGCCGATCGATCGATAAGTCATGTCAAGTCATTTCGTCATATGCTTTTATTTGGTCCCGAAATGACATGCCAAAAAGAAATCAGTTATAGGAGATGATGAGTAAAACTCATATACAAAAAAAATTTTCTAATAAAAGTCGTTCTTGAGATAAACATAATTGAAACTTTGTTGAAAATTTGCTGTATGCTACTGAGTTTAGATGCTACAGGTACCGTTGCTAAAAAAATGCAAATATTATTGCCATACAATCAGTATTATTTTTTCAATCCCGATTAACATTAGCGTACAGCAAATTTTCAACAAATTTTCAATTATTTTTATTTCAATGACGAAAAGACTTTTATTAGAAAAATTTTTTGTATACGAGTTTTACTCATCTCCTATAACTGATTTCTTTTTGGCATCTTATTTCGGGGCCACCCTGTATATTTATCATACCAGAAGACATTTTTACTTAGGTTATTCTTATATTCTATTTATATTATTATCTAGAAATTTATTACAGTTCGGTTTCCATTGTAATGGATTCCTCGAGCATCCTCTGGACAGCTGTTTCGGTTCTATTTGGGACCTTATCGGAAGAAGAGTAGCTCGAAAACTCTACTGCAATCTGACCAACCTGTCCTAGTTATCTCGAAGCACAGATCGGTGAGATTGCAGTGAATTCTCGAGCTACTCTTCCGTTGACGAGGCCTCAAATAGAGCTGAAACAGCTGTCCAGAGGATGCTCGAGGCAGTGGCGTAGATGGGGGGGGGCGCTCCCCCCCTCCGAAATCGTTCTAAAATATTATGTTCTGCGTAATTCATCGTAAAGAAGTTTTAGTATGACGTTTTTTGTTTGCCGTTTTACATTTCATAAATACAATGTATTTTTTTAAAAATGCCATAAAGGTTGGTCATGAAAATTAAAACTCATGTCGTAGCTTGGCATCCAACACATGCCAAATCTGAAAATTTAAAGTAAATGAATGGAGCTAAGACATGAATTTTCTTTTCCACAGCCACCCCTTATGGCATTTTAAAAAAAACACATAGTATAATGTTAAGTAGCCTGTACTCGTTAGATTTTTTTTTGTTCCACCCCCCCCCCCCAAACAAGTTTCTATCTACGCCACTGGCTCGGGGAATCCGTTGCAATCAAAACGACCTCCCACAAATTTCTAAATTTTCAAATGTTAGAAAAAGTAAAGTGTGGGTGATTTTATTTTGAACACAACATATTGTGTTCAAAATGAAATCAAAAGCTTCTGTAAATGTGAGCGGAAACAATGTTGTTTTTGAGGGTCTTGAGAGTCGAAGAATTTATAGCACAAGTGAAAATTACATATTTTCTATTTATTTATAACAAATAAGTAGATATTATTTTTCTATACCAGAAAACATTAAACTTATTACCATAATTAGTAAAGCCCGGATTTTTAGGCAATTGCCTAAAATTTTATTTAACAAAAAACATAGGGAATTAAGTTCTAAACATTTAGATTACAATTTTAATTAGAATGAGATGTATATTTTTTCGTGCCTAAGTGCCTATTTGTACATTGTTTGAAGTATTTGCCTAGTTTTATAGCTTAAGCGCCTACAAATTTTTTTGTTGCCTACTTTATGCCTAAAATTGGCAACTATTGTATAATTAATTTTTATGAATTGTTTTCTTTGTGTGTGGAAAAACGTATTGACTTGCTAAAACATTTTAAAGATGCTGTACGTGTTCAGCTCAACAGCCGAAAATTGAAATTCAAAATTTTTAAATTTAAATAAAATTACTTCAGGATTATTCACGAAAGAATTTCACGCTTTAATTGTTAGTACAAACAATCTTAGGCGATAAGGGGCCCAAGCGACAAACTTTAGCCAAAATATTGACTCTTCTTACGATAAGTGGCCATTACGATACGCTAAAATAAATAAGCTACGCGATAAAGACCCAGAGCAAGTGGGAACCTCACCCACGCAAGGTGGCGAAGCTGGTTCAAAAACACCTTGCAATCCCCTGAGGATAGACAACTTAAGTCACTCCAGTGACTTAAATGAGTGGGACCAAAAGGGAGACTCGCACATATGTCGCAACCTCGTAGTCGTAAATTACAAAAAGGGCTCAGTCTTTGATAATGTAAACAATACGGTTCCACAGGAAGAGAAGATTCGAAAAATTAATTCATGTTCACCGAATCATTTTCGCGAACGGTTGCATTTCCAATTTTCACATTCATGTAATTTTTATAAAATGTTCGCCGAATCCTTTTTGTGAACAGAAGTTTATTATTTTATTTTTATATCTTTGTTCAAATTTAAAAATTGTAATTTTTTGCTTCTTCTTTAACTTTATCATCGACCTCTTTTTGCGAGTGGGTATTCCAATATTTAAATATTCCTGGTGAGGGTGATTTGATGGTTACGAACAGAAGACCCTTCACCTAAGGGCACCATAGAAAAATAGAAAAGCCCTGAAAGGGAAAGCTGTAAAGTGGTCTTCTGTTACTGAGTCCTCGAACTACTCTATTAGGAAGGAAACCATCTTAGGTACCGTCTGGATTTTTGACTTAAAAGCCGATTTATGGTCTCTATTTAAAGCGTGTTTTTATAATACATTCTTTACGACGAATTATGTGTTTGATTCACTTGTACAATTGCATAAGCCCCTAAGAGTCTCTCTCCGATTTCTTAATAAATTACTAGGTAACTAGAATAAGCGTAAATATTATTTTTTTTATTATAAAACTACGAAAGAGGAGAAATTATGAAAAGCCTAAATTTTTTAGGCTGCCAAAAGTGCGCCTATTTCTTAGACATTAACTGCCTATTTGCCTGCCTAAGGCCCGGTTTTTCAATCGATTGCTAAAGTGACTGTTAACGTTATCCGATTGTTAGCACAGAAAATGGGTTTATCAATCTACCGGTAGTCTTAACGATGACATAAATTCCTTTTAACAAGGAGGTAAACTAACAGTCAGTAATTTTGCTTGTTAGCCGTAAACAAGTAGAGTGGATACATAAATGTGCGCAACCGACTGTACAATTCTACTTCTTTGTGTTTGATTTAAAAATTGAAAATGAATAATGTGGGAAATGTAAATATATTTTCCGACTTTTTTAATTCTATAACTCCTGCGTATTTTACTGCTAGCTCGCTTAGCAAATCGGTTTCTGTTGGTGTAAAATTTGTTGCTTTTGCTTTCTTTTTCTTAAAATTATCACTCATAGTTACAATAATTGAAACTTAACTTAATTTGAAGGTAAGTAACCTTACACGCTTCACGTTCACGAGTGGGTTAAAATGTAGATGTGAAGATAGTAACCTATATTCTTCAGTATGACCAACTTACGGCTAATATACAGTTTTGGTTGTTAAGTAACAAGCAGAAACTTATAGATTGAAAGACAGATTTTGTTTAACAAGCACTTTACCAAAGAGGTTAAATTTATCCCATTGGCAAGTACCAATCACTTTACCAATCAATTGAAAAACTGGGCCTAATACAGTCTTTTTAAGTGCCTAAAAATCCGGGCTTTAATAATTAGTGATTTACAGCAGAGTATATTGTGTTCTAGGATGTATTTTTCTTGCCAGGCTTCTTACGTACTGAATACGTTAACAATTTTTTGGAACAAATTTATTAGAAAATATAGTCTTTTTTGAAATTTTGAGAATATATTTATAATTATAAAATATGCGGTATGATATAATTTTAGCTAATAATTTGCGCATGGAGCGAGCTACCGTGCAACAATTTACCCGTAGGAAAGGGTTAAGTCTCTTTTAAGTTCCAATATGAAACTGGCCCTTAAAGAAAAGCATTTTCATTGTCATTTATATGAATATTTTCAATTAGACCGGTAAATTTTAAATATTCTTTAGTTTAATACTTACTCTTATGGCCGATTTCCTCACCATGTTTAACCTAAGGTTAATTTATCTAACAGTTGGAATGTGACGTACAGTTGGCCGTATACATACTATGTGTCACATTCTAACTGATAGATAAATTTAACCTCAAGATAGGGCGATGAAGAAATCGGGCATAAGATGATTTTTAAAAACTTTAGAGCATCTATGAACTGCTATAGAACAAATTCCTCAACAATATATTTTTTTTAATTAGTTTCCAGAATTTAAATTTTTAATTTAAGAATAGTGAATTTTGAAACAGGTGAATGCACTGTAATTTTTCTCATTTTTAGTGCTATACATATCCAAAATTCAACAAAAGATTTTACTTATTACTTTTTATTTAACGAAGGTCCTCTTTCTTCTGTACTTTTAATGAATGGTTTACGTAAATTGTCCTGTTCACATATTTCGATATTTGGCCTAACAAATGGAAAAAATTCTGAGTTAATGAAGTTGTCGATTAATTGAAATTAATTGAATTCTAATAATCGAAAATAATCGATTACTCATTAATTGATTACTTCGCAATTAATTATTGGAAACCAGTCAATTAATCAGATATAATTGGAACATCATTTACTAATATAGATTATTTAATAAATGAACTTATCTGGTCTGAACACAGTTCAATACTGATACAACTTTCTACACGTTTCATTGTGTGTACATGTGTATTAAAATATAAGTTAAATAATTAAGTATTCTTGGTTCAGTGTTACATTTAAGTAAAAATGATCTTAAATAAGTTTAAATAGTAGTAAGAACGAATGCAGTACAATGATCTTTGTTCTATATTGATTACTAAATACTGTTTGTGATCGCAAGGAAATGATGGATAGAAAGCTAAAATCAACATTTCTTAATTTACAAAATTCTTTTAAATATTAGCTTTAATTTAATCTAATGAATATTCTATAAAAATAAAAAAATGTGACACTTTTTGCTGCACAAAATAAACGAATATGTCTTTCTCTAAAACTTTGTAAGTACTACTTCACACGTGAGTTTCTTCTCGTTATCTTTTTAAAAAGAGAAACATCCATTATGTGAATAGCATAAATTAATTATTACTGAAATATTAATTAAACTTTCAGGTAAAATATAAATAGTGTTGAGCGTTAAGAATCATTTTTTGCTTTTTAAATCGCATATAAAACATAGAGAGATATTCTGTCTTCTTAATTCTCTTATTTATTGTTGAGTCTATTCGAGGTAAAGTACCACAAAACCAGGGATTTACGCAACCAACAATGTCCTATCAGCAATATTAATACGGAATTAAATTAAGTAAGCACTCTTTTGAAACAGTTACTATAATAAGTCCTACATTGCGAGCAGCTGCATAACATGATATTTGTTAAATGTTTTAGTATAAAGCAAGTAAGTAGGTTATTTGTATTGTAACATCTCTACAAAATTTAACAGTATTTTGCAAAGACTTGCGACAAATTTAGAATATCAGAATTAATGAATTGACTGACTTCTTCAATATGGTGTTTTAAGTGAGCTATATAATTGTTGTGAATGTTATCAGCGTAATAGTGAAAGTAGTACTTGAAACAGGATAATTATTGAAATTACTAGTGTATAATATAAACAATACGGTCCTAAAATTCATCCTTGAAAGACACCCGACTTAATTATTCACGCATCAGAAAAGGCGTGGTTAATTTGTATTCTTTGAAATCTTCTTGATACACATATATTTTTCCTAAATCTTCACTGATTACTACGATACTTGCATATTTAGAACCTAGTCCTCCTACCAGAGGACCAGAGGTACAGGTGTAATTTTTGGTTTTAAAATTGAAAAAAAAAAAATTAGTAAGTAAAATACATAGAGCTTGGTTTTATTTCTATATTCAAGTTGAACCTCTTAGCATGGTTTTATGCATATTTCAAATTTAAGGGCCCAGCCTAATTTTAGGTATCTCAATTTAAATTTTTTTACCCTATATACTAGGTATGGTGGTACATTTGTACTTCCGTACAAAATGAATTGAATTTGATTGAAATAAGCTATTTTTTGTACCTTTTATTGAAATTTATAATATTTTCAAACATATGTTTCCACCATGGCTGACATAGCGTCATGATGCTCTACAGTTGCGGACACAATCAAAACACGTTTGAGCACGTACATCTATTACACAACAGTAATAAAACATCAAATTTTGCCTGCGCTACCATGTGTTTCATACCAAATATATGGGGTACTCCATATGTAGAAATGGAAATTATTTTTTTTTTTGTCGGAGGACTAGGGGTAATAATACCTAACCTCCTTCAGTTGAAAAAAATGTTTGGAACAGGTTATTTATTATTTTATATTATTATTAAAAGCGAGTCTTCTATCAAAATTTAATTTTAAAGAACAGTACACATTATTTTAAGCAAAAAAAATTACACATTTATTTTCCCGCAAAATAGATCTCTTTTGTAACACAGCAAATTGATGCAAATAAAAACTGATAATGGTATTTAAAAAGAAACTAAAATTTTGATGCTAAAATTGCTAAAACAGAATAATCAGGCAATGGACAGGAGAGAACGATGATCGACCACGAGCGTACTATGATTAAACCATCAACATATTAAGATGCTATGCCGTAAACGTAAAGAGTAGATGCGATATACCTTTCAAAATAAAATCATGCGCAAACAGATCGACAGCAACCCGCAAAACACATGTGCAGCCAGCCAATTGAATATTGGTAGGCAATAACTCAGTGACGTTATAGAATCTTTATATTGACGCCAGATTCTTTGCTCCTCTGAGTCCGACCTGTGATAATAATGGATATTAAGCCGGCTTTAGACCAGAGGCAACACTATTAATAACAATGCTGTTAACAAATCTTAAAAATTGATACGAAAAATGTTAGAATACTTCTCTTATCAACATTGTTGAAAACATTTGCGATTAACATGTGAAGAAGTATCGAAGAAATGTTACTAACATGTTGATAATAATTTTTGTTAATAACATATTTTGCAGTTATCATTTATTTATTTATTTATTTTTTTAATTAAAAAAGTATAGAAAAGTACATGTAATTCAGTACATAACCTTTACATAAAATCTCATCGTGGACATTTCGTTTCCAAGCGGAAAATAATTTACGACATCCCAAATTCAGTTTTAAGTAGTAAGATTTGCATTCGACATTCATAGTTTTATTCTGTAAGCTTTCGTTAAGCGTCATAAATTATGATTACGACTGTAACGTAATCATGAATGTTTGTAGAACTAGCAGGTTTCAACTTACCAACATGTTCAAAACTTTCAGTCACATTGTTGTTCAGTCATATTGTTGCTAACAGCGTCAATAACACTATTATCAACAATGTTAATAACATTGTTACACATCCTTGAAATTCATTACAGCTTCTTGTTCGTAATGTTAATACAATGTAAATATCAAATTAATATCTATGTTTCCAATGCCAATTAAATGAATGTCATTTACATACTTGTTACTAGCATTTTTGCTATTAATATGCTTTTGTTATTTCTTCGGTATATAGGCACCTTTAGATACACTAAATCTACAAAATTGCATTAAAAAATTTGAACATCCATTGTGGCTATATGGTTTTAATTCAAGGCCCTTATAACAATTATTTTCTCCTTTCAATCCCCTTCTTTTCGGTCACTGTGTTCGCGGACGATGACTAAGTGGACTTACTTGTTCGCAGGACGAAGAAAAATGATGATTCCCCTTTGAGGAGTTCCCCAGGTCTCCGAGCAATCCCTCTCGCACCCGGCTACGCTCAGAATTCTTCCTTTTAGTTTGTGCACCCTTCTCTTACACCCCGCAGAGGCCGAACTGAAATGGAATACGAATATGTGCGTCGCTTATTTAGCTAAGAGTATTTTATAGATCAGCTCGTTTTTTTATATAATCGTGTATTTCATCAGCATCAGATAAATACAATTCTCCAAGTAAAAAAAAAATTAATTCGATTATCAGCTTTAATTAAATTATATAAGCAGATAAGATTTCTTTTTAGTATAAATAGCGTATAGGAAAGTTTGAAAGTGGCTATATAATACGGGCATGATTATGTCTCAGTATGCCTTCTAATATAATTTTCAACGAAATTACGTGTAACTGCAGGGTGTGCTCCGGTAGCTAGCTCGGCGTGTGTCCGAATCTTTTCCGTCTCCATCTCATATTAGTTTCGGTCCACGCTGCACCACCACCTCCATCAATCTCAGCTTTAATTTATAGTCTTATTTCCCATTGTCATTTTTCATTTGTCTTTGTACCTACATCTTCATTTTAAATTGTACATGAGTGGATAAAATTGGCCGAGTGTGCGACAAGAACTACACGAAGACGCTAGAATTTATGTAGATTAATGATGATGTAGATTGTATTAAGCCTCGTACTAAGTATGTTTGTATGTTGCGTCTATACGGGCTGTGTTTCGTGTTGTCCGTTTCAAACTGCAATTAATAAAGTTTCCCTTTGTAGATGAGATTGTTTATTTGGAGAGTAAGTCTGCATTTTAATGTTTTTCTCACTTTTTACGTGTTTTCTAAACTGAATAAATTGCTTGTTGTATTTATCACGTTTACGAATATTATCATTAATAAAAATGTATTTATTCTTTAAACTGACACACCATTCTCTACCTCTCCCTCTCTTCTAATTGTAATTTTCAGATTCCTTAAAAATCATACAAAATGTAAGAAAAATAAATGATAGAAATAATTGATAAAACAGGGGCATAATGTCAGTTACGTGTGGTTTGGCATGAAGTTCGCTGTTTCTTATCCATCTTCATATATGCAAAACCTTACTGTTCTCTTTGCGATAACACTAATAGTACTGCTATACTTGCATTAGACTGCTAAATTGTCTCAGCAAATGTTCCATTTTAAAATATTTTTTTATAATAATTAAAGTTTTTTCTTTTTTAATTATATTTTGCTTCATGTAAATCCTTACTTAATAAACTGTATTATTTGACCGTGTTGTTTCGTGTTAAAATTGCATTCTATTCATCATAACATAACTAATGAAACTCAAAAGCATTACAAGTCCGTTTAGAAAGTAACCGGAAAGAAAGAAAATAACGTTGCAGCTTCCAGTTTTTAAATTTATTAATGAAACAATTAAAATAAAGAAAAATAATTCTAGTTATTTATTTATGTTTAATCCTAAGAATTATATTAGACGTTCAGATAATCTGAAATCAAATCAACTGCATCCTAGAGTAGAACTGGTGTTTCATGCGTGTAAAATTTATACTATTATTTTATTTTTTCTTAAATATTTCGGTATAAACAATTTTACCAATCCTTTTTCTTTCATTATAAACCCCTCTGCTGAAAATATGCTCCACCAGGTTCCTCTTTTTTTTTAAATTTAACAACTGCTCAGATTTTTCTCTTTGTATAAAATTATCAACATTGAAATTCTGTAGTCACTTCTTTTGTTAGATTCCTTGAAAAATATGATTTTGACAAAAATACTACACTACTAAGATATCTGGAAAACAATACGTTGAAAAAAATTCATAGAAATTTCAAAAATTCCGGAAACTTTCTAGACGGACTGTAGATTTATTATTGGTCTAATAAATTAAATTGTGATAAATAATTAATCGCAGCAGTAGTTTCTGTAAAGTGGTTGCAATCTAAAAAACGATCGAATTGATAAAGAAAAAAATGAAGTTGCACGTGGAATCTGATAATATATTAATGAGCAACAAACATTTTGTTTATGGCATGTATATTATTTTAAAATGTCGCTAGTCTGGTTAAAAATATTCACCCATAAATCAGAAGATAACATGTGCTCAGGTATTTCAAAACCAGCAGCTCAAACGGAACTTGCAACCAACAGGAATAAAAACGTCCGTAGTATGACATACCATATATTAAGGTCGTTAAATATCAGCGACTTATAAAACTCAACACGAGAAAATAAATAAGAACAATTTCATCGTACTGTAATATTGTTAAAGGTGAGTAATCAGAAACGGCTTGAAAATGTAGATATTTAATTTTAAATATACATACATATACACGTGAAGGAAAACGACTGCTGTTTAAAGGTCACTGAGTTTTTAAAATATACGTTATTCTACGTGTAAATATGTTAAAATTAATCTTTTCCTTCAGTTTTTATGTGTATGAGCAAAAGGTAGGTGTAAATAAAACATTAATTTAGTATATTCATTGTGTTTCTGACAATCAAAGAACGGAAATTGTGTAGATTCAGAAATGTATACATATATAAGAAACATGTAATGAATATACAAATTATGAATTTTTGCATAATTTAAGTATTTTTATTTTACTTTCCTATACATTAAAACATTTTGTCGCGGTTATATAGACATACGAGAAGGTATTAATGACTTCTTGGCCTAATGTAGAAAACGTCATTATATTTCAAAACAAATTTTTATTTATATGAACATAATCACCTTTTAGCTCTATTATACGAGCCTTAACAACTAAATATTCGGACAGACAGTTATTTTTAAAATATCTGTTAATTTTTCTGGTTACAAATTTATATTAAAAAAAATATTGTGTACCTAGATTTATTTGAAGACATATATTTTCTAATTTATTAATATTTCGTCTTACTTAATATAATTAACTTGTATCACAAAATCTTTTAAGCGGACACTAAATCGCGCACTATACACTTTACGTTTCACCGTCGTTCGACAGCTGTAAATAATTAATTTGATAGATACATAAAATTTGCTGGCAACTAATTGTTCGAACGTGTACCTTTTTATGCTTTAAAAACAAGAAAATCTTGAAAACAATATATCGTTATCAACACAAGTCTGTTGTCGATTTTAATACTAAAAACAAATTGCTCATGAAAAATATGGCCCGTGAAATTATAATTCGATAATATGCCGCGGATAAAATCATAAAAAAATTGTGAATGAATTTAACTTCTCGAAATTGGCAATTGACGATATAACAAAAAAAAAGTATGGAGATACGGCAAACATTGATATTCGTAGAAAAAGTCCTGGAAAACCAGACACTGTAACAGAAAGACAACCAAGAATTCTCACTAAAATTAGCAAACGGCAAACGCAGTGTACTTTAAGGGAAATTCAGTCCCAATGGAATTAAGAAACTGGTCTAATTGTATCTAGGGAATGTTGCCAACAATGGTTACATAAATCTGGCTATGGTTTTTATTAAGTAAATATCATTTACTGCATTCAATACTCACTTAAATTTGAGAACCTAAATTTTAATACATTTTATTTTAAAAAGGTGAAATACAAACCACTGCTTACCGAAGCACAAAAGAAAAAACGTCCGGACTGGGAAAATCTAAAGTTAGGTATACATGGACCGATGAAATGTGAAGCCAAATAATTTTTAGTGATGAATCAGGGTTTGATGTCTGTATTGGTGATTGTTGGAAAAGACTGATCAGAACAAAATTCAGGGCTTTCTTTAGAAACTATTTTAACGAATCATAAAATCCCACAAGGGGTTGTGATTTGGAGATACATGTCCAGGAATGGTTTAAGTAAACCGGAGTTTATTGATGGTATCATAAACGTAGAAAAATATTAAGATATTTTAGAAAGAAACCTCCTGCAAATTGCAAGGCTGCAGTTCGGAATAGAAAATTTCATTTGTCAACAGGACAAGGCTTCGTGTTACACGGCCAAATCAACAAGAAAATTGTTCGGGAACAATGATATTAGTGAACATTTTTAGTAGCGACATCTTTCGATCGCTTTTTGACCGATTTGCACAAATTTTTTTTAATGATATTAGTGTTGGCTTGGTCCCCAAATAGTCCCAACTTAAATGTCATCGAAACACTGCTACATGACATGAAAAAGATCTTGCGAAAAATTCCCCAACAAAGAATTCCCGTACTAAAGGCTAAAATACAGAAAATATGGAATTCTTTCACTCAACAATATTATGAATCCTTAGTAGACATTATGCCAGAAAGAATCCAGGGCGAAATAAAAGCCAAAAGTGATGTAATCTGTATTCATTTATTAAGTGTTAGATTCGTCCGAATATTAAATTGTTGGCACAATTTATAGTTTTTCTATAAAAATTTGATTTGTATTTTTATTATTGGAATAAAACTTCTTTTTAACAAATTATTAGTTACTGTTAATTAATCTTTTTATTTATTTTTTTATATTAAACGTTTTAAACATTTCCTAATGTTTATAAAATCAGTACTCGTCCGAATATTTAGTTGTTAGGGCTCGTATTTAGAACAACGCTCATAAAGTATTTCTAAACCTTTAAAAAAAAATTTTTGCAATTTGTTTGCAAACCATTCCTCCACAGTACTAATTGCTGTTTCCTGCTTCATTCGATGAGAACTCGTTCCCTTTTAAGTTTTCTTTTTAGTTTCAGAAATAGATACTAGTCTGAATTTCATCTATTTTTTTGCAATGTAACTACAGAGTTGTGATAGGTAGATAGATTTTATCTCAGGAACAGCACACTTTCAAAAATTTTCTAGGGCGCTTCTCCAAAATTTTTTCCCGAAGCTTGGTTAATATGTAACATAGAATAATACGTTCCCGTTACAGTTTTACCATATTCTAGATAGTCCGTCATGATTATTCCGCCCCTGCCCAAGTGGAACCAAGTTTCGCCCACAGTTACAATCCGATCCAAAAATTAGAAGTATCCTTTTCAAAATGGCGGAAAATCGACATCGAAGTTGTCCTGAGTCGCTTTTGATAACCGTTCAAGCATTTGGGCATCCATTTAGCATATTTTTTCTCATGTTCAAATCGTGATGTACAATGTGAAACACACGCTCGTAAGATACGTCCAATATTTTTACTATACGTTTGAGCCCATTTCTTCGCACGCCATCAACATTTTCTGGAGTGGACATTGAAACGGGTCTTCCAGATGTTCGTATTTCATTTCTCTTCTTCACCTTTTAATTTTTTCCATTCAATTTTTAGGCTTGCATACGAAGGAAAATTGGACGACTTTCTGCAGAAAGGAACCAACCCACATTTTGGTCAAACTGAGAAAACAGTTTTGAACAATTCTAAAATTCCTAAACAATTTGAGGCCTGCTGTATACTTTTGTAGTTTTAGACACTGACGTTTAAGTGTCCCTACTGAGTGTTTTCTTATACTCTGCCATTGATATGACATTATGCTTAAAGGAGCCAACCCATATGGTTCTGTTCTGCAGATCTATTTATTTACGACTATTGAATGTAGGTTGGTTCAGCGACCAATAGATGTTATTACCATTATTTTGGAGCTTCGATCTATTCTGCAATAGAATTTTAAATGCTTGACACATTCATAGCCCGAAGAACTCAGATTTTGTCCATTTGCGAGTTGGTTCCTTCTGCAGAAAGGCGTTCAATTATCCTTCAATGTTTCCAGCATATCCGCATTAATTTGTTTGCCGAGCAACCCTTTCAGAAAGATATACTTTATCACCGACCTATACTCAATTTTATCAAAAGTGTGATTTTCATCTGACATATTTTCTTTAAAAATTCACAGTGCAGAATCAGCTAAAATTTTTAACATCAAAATCATAGAAACTACTTGTTCCACATACTTGTCATGGTAAGCGTCTTTGATTTTGTTTATTGGAAAGGAAACTAGATTTTTTATGTAAAAACTGTATATACAGTTTGTTAAATGGATCTCTTTACGCACGTCATTGACTTTTTCCGTACAAAACACATCATTACTTTCAAGCCAAGTAATCGTAAATTTTACTTTACAAACATTCGTGTAAAGATGTTCCTTTTTTATTCTTAAAGCAGCATTTTACATTGGTATAGTTAATTATACCAGTAACTGGTATCAGTAACTAGTCTACCAATTGACTAGCTCAAGCCCAAGGTAAGTAGGTGTCTACAAATAAAACTATTTTTTTTGTACTAGTATTACTAGTAGCAGTTTTGCAGTGGAGAAGTTTTTAATTTTCGCTCTTGCATTCGCTACTGTAAAGCTCTCCATTCCTAACTCAACGACAAATTTTGTGTAGTACCGCTAATCGCATTTGATTGTTTCGATATACAATAAAACCTCCATAAGTCGAATCTCAAGGGACCAGAAAATTACTTCGAGTTATAGAAATTTCGAGTTGAAGAAAGAGATTTCGGTTATACACAGTGTGCAGGGATATCAATAGATAGATAGATAGATATTTATTGTGAAACATAGTTTCAATGTCAAATTAATAAATTTCGACTTATAGAAAATTTCGAGTTGTGGAGGTTCGAGTTATAGAGGTGCGACTCTATAGGCTTTGTTACATTCCAAAGGCACTCATGTTCCCTATAAAACTCAAGAAATTTAACTGTTTCCCTTTCGGACCACCTCATTTTGAATAGAAAAATTAAATAATATGTAATAATACGCAAATTTATATTCAACACGTACTCACAGTAGTAGGTAGCTACTATACCCACTGTGGCACAAAACTGTTTACATTAGGCGAGTTCAGAGACTAGTGGCGCGGACAGTAAAAATTAGTGAAATGGTGGAAGGTTAGTTGGTAAGTAAATCCTAGGAGGCTATTTACTAGCCTGCTCGGTCCGCTGGTACAAGTGCTGGTGGAAGTACTTACCTACAAAGTTTACACTAGGTTAGCGACTGTCTTGCAAGTTACTAGTACAAGTAACTGACCCATTTACTATGCCGCTTAACGAGTGATGTATCTAGATACAATAGTTGCAAATAAAAATTGGTTTTGATAGTGCCATTTGTCAATGACGTGCGTAAAATGATCCATTTAACAAACTGTATATCGGAAAGCTCATTTTTAAGGTTGATATAGGTACTTTGAAACTAAACAAACTGATGATTAGAAGCGATATGTTTCAAATGATTCAAGACGATATCACAATTAATTCGGCAATAATTGTTATAATTTTCCTTACGGTAATTATGTCTTAATAAAGACATGATTTCCATATAAATTCTCAATAAACTCTTCCTCGATTACTTAATTTATATTAACGGCTGTAATTTGTTAGCAACGCATGTGTATGTGTCGATTAATATTTCAACAGACTAAAGCAAAAAAGCCCGTACATCCTCAATTCGATTATATCTTATACAGAGTCAGCACTCCATCAACGCCCAGACGCGGAGACAATTTCTAAATGGATCCTGCTCGATCGAAAGCTGTGTATCGTGAGCGGCTTATCAGCGAGTTTTATCACACTGATTCTCAACACTTCTACCAGATTTCTCCTATTCAGAGTGTCAGGATGTCCATTTGTTAATTGTGATTTGAATAAAATAGAAAGTCGGGTATTATGTATTAATAATAATCTGATTAGAGACCTAGGACACTGAGAGATTTAAACTCCCACTTTTTATCTTTTATTAAGCGATTAAATTGAATACAGCTGCCAGTGCTTGCAACATATTTTATATTTAAAACGAACTTATAAACTGCTTTATATCATAAATCATGCGGCTTGCTTATCGAAATCTAATTTAAAGCTTATTATTGCACACGTTGATCTGATAGGTGGTTGACAGAGAAAAGAGTTATAAAAAAGTCTGAAAACCATTTTTACTGTTATAATAATTCGGACAAATAAGTCATGTTTTGTATGATTTTTTTAATCGTGTTCAAAAAATCGTTTTTAGAAACTGATATTACACAACGTTACTTAAAGTAAAAATGTTTATTTTTATGTTAGACCAACTAGAAACAAATTCGTCATATCATCATTCTATTATTTTCCTCTTACATAAATAATATAATTTTTAATAAGCAGTAAATTTCAATTTGGAAAAGAAATAAAAATAATTGAAGAATAAATTTACTAATGTGTCATGTTATAGTTATCAATACAATCCCTAATTCTTCGGTATATGCTTCGAATGAGGTGATCGGTTGACTCTTATGATACCTCATATCAAGTTTGTTTTTAGGTGTTGACGCAAATCCTCTAAGTTGTTTGCCGGTTGCGGGAAACATTTTAAGTAGCAATTCATTACATTTTATACATGTGCTTTTGGGTCTAATTCTGATTATGAGATGAAGAAAAAAGACAAAATTTCTACCTGCTCTTGTTACAGAAAGATTTGAAAAATGATTTCGCAAGCAAAAATGGGTTTCATAATGTTAGTCTTTAAGGCACCAAAATAGAAAAACAGTGTTTGTGACACTGCAAGTACTCTCAGACATACTCTTCTGACAGTTTACTTGCCCTCGTAAGATTTAGCAATTTTCTAGAACATGGCATCAACGTGATCGCTTAACATAGATAACAAGACGGGTCTTAAGGTCTCGTCGAAGTATCAATGGATACTGAACTTCCTTGGAATGAAAACCAAGAGTGATTTACATCCATAACACTATATCTTAATTACATGTCTCGCCTCGAAACCTTCTCACCAATAATTATGGAATATTTTCCAGAGACAAAATTGGGATTCATCGCTTAAGATTCCGTGACCCATTACTCTCTTTTTTGACACCACTAAAACCTAGTGGTTGCATAAAAAACGTACGTAAATAGGTGTTGACACGGTAGGTAAAAGAAAGATCAGACGACGTAATACGTTCGTCTTTCACTCAATGCAGCTAAAGATTAAAAGCTAACTCTTAGAACCAGTTGTATGAGGCAAAGATCTATTCAGTCGTTATTTCCCCGAAGACATCCTACAAGGACAACGGTATCGAATTCCTCTCCAGGATTAAGATCTCTATACCCAAAGCTCCGTAGAATAACTTTAATCCAAATGATGCTCAATTTGACGGAAAGAAACCAATTTCGTGCATGTTAAAAATTCTCCTTCTTTCAAAGTCAGATAATTAGATAAAATGCGCTCTTCTGGCATTGTTAATAGTCAAAATTTCAGTACTCTCTCAAAAACTAATTTGCGCCTCTTGTGTAATAAATTTTCGACGATTATTTATCTCATTTACTTAAACCTATGTCTAAATTACTGTCCGTCCAGAAAATTTTCGGAATTTTTCAAATTTGTACAAATTTCTTTCAATTTATCGCTTTCTGGATATCTTAATAGCGTAGTATTTTTGTCAAAATGACATTTTTCAAAGAATCTAACAAAAAAGTGACCATAGATGTTGACATTTTAAATAAATAATCAGAAAAACCTGAGTAATTGTGTTAAATTTAAGAAAAGAGAAAACTGATGGACCGTATTTTCAATAAAGGGGTTTATAACTAAAGAAGAAGAATTAGTGAAATTGTTTCAACCAAAAAATGTAAGAAAAAATAAAATAATATCAATTTTATATGTATTACGAAACATCAGATTATCTGAACGTTTAATGTAATTTTTAGGATTAAACAGAAATTTTATAAAGAAATAACTAGAATTGTTTTCTTCTACCTTAATTATTGTTATTGTTTCGTTCATAACTTTAAAAATTGGAAGTTGCAGCGTTATTTTCTTTTTTTCGTGTACCTACTTTCTTGACGGACTCTGTTATGTTGTTTAGAATAGTTATTTTTTCCTATTTGCCTTGCAATCTGAGAAAATGCAGAAACTAGAGCTCGGAATCTCCGGTTTGAAGATTAACTGTGAACACTATCGATCAGGTTAAAAATTCAACAAATTTAGGCTAACCAATCAACAATTGTATGCAAAAAAAGGCATAAAACAAGAAGTAAATGTCTACTTGAATTTATTTGAATATATATAGGTAATTGAATATAAAAATTGAAATTGCAACAATAATATAATAGTTAAATTATTTGAGTTTTACAATTTCTAGAATTTATTTTGTCAGTAGATTAAATAAAATACACTAATAAAAGACTTTGACAAAATTAATATCCACATTGCTTGCCCCTTTTCATTAACAGAATGAAGTAAAAAGTGTTATACATATATGTCAATTTTAATAAAGAAGTAATGTAGGGACATCTTAATTCAATTGTAAAAGTAAATGAGCGTGATAAATTTCACTCCCATGCCCACAACATGTAAATTTTGATAAATACAAGTGGATTTTATTTTCTTTCATCACAAACGCCTACCTCTTTTAGTTTATATTTGATGCCATCAAAAGGTCGCTTATCCTTTTCCATCGTGCGAAATTAAAGCCGCGCCGAAGAAAATAAGCAAACGTGCGTGATTCCGCTGTGAATCCTGGAAAGTTGGAAATATAAGATTGATCTTCGTAAGATATCAACATTGGACGATTCAAGGTTGGGCATGCCACAATATTAATCGGACGTCAAGTAAGAACAAGTAAGTGATATACTGTTGGAAACGGACTTGAACCTGCGTGTGTTTGTCGGATGAGATGAAGACATAACATCGGTTCTATGTTTAATAGTGGATGGTTGTAGGTTTCTTCGCCGGCGAAATATCATCACATCATACATGGAAGCGTTGGTACGCGCTGGCACCATATTGATTAGGAAATTTTGTATTTATAACGATATTGTGTTAAGCCGAGTTACCAAGGAACTGTCACCTAAATAACTTGATCGATGGCGTCATTTGTGGAATATGTTGGCTTAACAAATTTTGTGTGTGTTTGGAAACTTTGAGCGTATATGAGTCGCTGAAATATTAATGAAATACTTTATATTTTTCCTGCTAGGCCACATCTAAAACGCAACATTTGTTAAATAAGGTGAAAACATCAGTTTTTGCCCCCGACGAACAACTAAAATTACTTATTTGAATACCAACAACATTATTTTCTAAATAATAAATTGAAGCCATTTATTAAATAGCGTACTTGATGTCCGGAGCAATAAAGGTATTTTCAATGAAACTACTTTATTTATTCAGGATTGCTACATACAGTATTAAAGAGGTTTTCATTTTCTATCATTTTCACTATGTTGAATATCGTTTGTTAAATCTATTACTAAAATTTAATGTCGTAATTCTATACAGAGTGTATACGAATTCGACCTACAAACTTCTAAGGTATATTTTTTGTTTAAAGGTGTACCTAAATTGTTCATGTATTTTAATCTATCTTCTTTTATTTAGAAGTTACAACCTATTATTTTGTTTTTGTTTCCTAATCTGGCATTGAATGAATTTTGTTTACATTTCGAATTAAAGTTCACTGGCAACTAAGAAGTTTTCAAAGAAGAGAGGCTACAGTTGAGAAAAAAAATTATTACTAACATTGCAACACTAGCAGATGAAGTTTTTAATATTTAATAAAAGGATTAGTGAAAAATTCATGATAGTTTATTGAAAATGTTTTGTCAGATTAGGAGAAGAATGTGCACTACAAATTTGTCGGTCGAATTCGTATACACCCAGTATTCAACTAACCTAACCAGAAATTTCAGAAAATCTATTTTGAAATACTTCGTTTTACCTAGGCTGTGATAATAACCAAGTATCACATTTTAACAACCATTTATTTTTCTACTTAACTCTCTTCAACATTTTTACAACTATTGAATATTTTTTTTCCAATTGTCCCATATCATCAGAAAAAAATTCCTTTGGCAAATACAGCTTCTTTAATCGTCAGATGTAAATCGTTTTCCCACGTGATGCTTTTTAAAGTTTCCAACAAAAAGAAGTCGGACGGAGCTGGATCATTGATTAACTGCTGGACATTGTTTGCTTTATGAGCCCGTCAATTGTCGTGTAGCAACAAGTTTTTTGCGAATAAGAATTTGAGTATTTTCCTTCTAAGCAGTTTTTAAATTTTGAACTGGGTTCCTAAAAGCCTCTCCATTTATATTAGACTTCGACACAAACTCAACAAGCAAGCTTCCTTCAACCTCCTTGAAAACTGTTGCCACCAGTTTTTTTTTTTTTTTTTGAGTAAAATTGTGTTTTGGCTTTCTTTGGTGGTGGAGAGCCTTTGTAAATCAAATGTATAGATTAATGAGAAGATCCCAGTGATATACTCAAGTCTCATTAACGATAATATCGAGAAAGAATTTTTGTCACTTTCAAACTTTCTTGAGAAATTTCTTTTCTGGCCAGTTTTTGCTGCGGTTGTAAGCAATCGTGGAATCTAGACAGACACCGTCATGCTAAACCGTCGTGCAAACTTTTCAGGATACTTGTTTTGGATAGGCAGACTTCATTGACAATAGACCTTTATACGCCGATCTTGCAATACTAAATTTTTGATTTTTCACACCATCTCCTCAGTTCGGACCATTGCGTCGCGTCGTTCGGATTTGGGGTCATCATTAATTGATTCTCTACTTTATGGAAATAGTTTAGACCAAAATTTAACTTCAAAATAAGATGTAAATAAGGAACTTTATGACACTGCGATGTTCCTCCTTAATTTCATTCATTGTATTAACAAATAAATCATCCCGAATATAATTTTTGTAATTAAATAGACATTTCAAAGAGTCAATTAATATTGAAATAAATTTACTATTCGAAATTTGAGTTGTCGATACGAACAGAAATTGTTTCGGTTCTAAAAAAATGTTTAGCGTTAATGATCCCAGAAATTTTATAGAAATAATATAGGAATATTAAGTGAAAAAAGTTTTTTCTTGTAAAAATTTATTATTCAGATAAGCAAATTTCTGCTTGTATAAATTTAGAATACAGTTAAAACAGATTTTCAAAGAAATTCAAACGCTGATTAGAAATATATTAATACCTAGTGATATCACAATAACAAGATTCCAAGATTAATTTCAATGCACGATTTTATGAATAACGAAATTACTATTTTGTAAATATTTTTTAAATAACTGTTTGCGGACGTTTGCGGTCTATTGACAAATTCTCAATTCGGATTTCGCGCGGGCAGATCGACAGAAGGGGCTGCAGCTGATTTTCTACAGTCCATTTATGAATACATCGACAATGGTCGTCATGTAGCTGGCCTCTTTTTCGATCTTTCCCGCGCATTATCATCTCGGAAATTGTATATAAAAGTAAAAAGTACATTTTCTTCTGAATATGACATCAATCTTAGAGTTCCTCAGGGGTCTGTCTTGGGACCTCTGATCTTTTTATTATTTATTAACGATATAACGAAACATGTAATAACTGATAAAATAACCTTGTTTGCCGATGATACGTCTATGGTGGTCTCAGCTGAGACTCCTGAGAGACTCCAAGAAAAAGTTTCGGAATTAAGCACACAATTCAGTTTGTGGTGTCATAAAAACAAGCTTATCCTTAATTCTCAAAAAACGGTCATCATAAATTTTTTTAACAGAAAAGATACAGGAACAAAATCTTATACAGTTACTGGAACGGCAATACAATCTGAGCAATCCACACTGTTTCTTCTTGGAATGTACATTGATGAGAGATTGACTTGGGATAAGCACATAGACTATGTATGTAAACGTATCAATAGGTCATACTTCGCCTTACGTCACTTAAAAAATATGTTACCAAAAGAAAAATTACTTACAGTTTACTATGCAATGGTACATAGCATCTTATCTTACAATATATAATTTGGGGTCACGCCTGTGACAGTCATAGAGTATTTGTTGCTCAAAAGAGAATAATTCGTTTGATATTTAGTTTAAACTTCAGAGAATCTTGCAAACCAACATTCATAAAAGAGGGTCTTCTAACTTTCCCTTCACTGTTTATATTCAAATGCCTACTTTTCATATGGCAAAAAAAAGAAAAGTTGCTCAAGCACTCTGACTGTCATGGGTATGACACCCGCACTAAGGACTTATTATGCATCACAAAACACAGTACGAGTAAATTCGGAAACACGATTAATGTTCTAGGCATTAAGCTTTTTAACAAATTGCCTAGTACAATAATATCAGAGAAACTTGAGATATTTAAAAAAAGATCAAAAATTGACTCTGTAAAAAATGCTATTACTCCATTAATGAATTTCTAGAGGATAGATTAGATAGCGAGTTTTAACTGTATGTTCATGGGCGATATTTGACTTATTGTTAAATTATCATAGATTTGACTTGTACATCCATGTAAAAATGACTATGTATGTAATAAAGTTGAGTTTGAGTTTGAGTTAAAGACGAAGTACTTGTGACGCAAGAAAAAATAATTATCAGAAATGTTTTTTTCAAAAAGAATTCAAGATAATAATTTAAGTTTTGCATCTGCAAGTAGTAGCTTTCGAATAAAAGCAATTTGTTTCAAATGAACTTTAATTAACTAGTTTTTTCACTTAAATTAAATATGACACTTCTGCAATTATGGAATTTAAGTTATAAATTGTTTTTTTAAGTGCTTAATTGTTGTTAAGTTTAGATTCTTACCAGCGAATTCACTAATTTGTCTTTTTCATACCAAAGCATAAATTATATGCTTATCTTAAATTACAAGAGGATTCATGAACGTAACTCACGCAACATCAAAGGTTTAGACATGTGAAGATAGTGTAATTAAAACACTTACTTTTTTCGTTTTGCCGGCAATATGTGTAAACGGTTTTCCGCAAGCGCACACAGAACACACATCAAAACAGAAACGGAAACGAAATTATACTTATTTAAAGGGTAATTATGGAAACCGAAAATGTGTGCAAACTGGCCGTCGACATTTGGTTAATCTTTAGCGGCGAAAACACATGATATCAATTTAATTCAATTGGCAAACATAAAATAAACGATCTCGTATTAAGATTACTATTTACATCAATTCAAATTAGGGATCTCTATTATCTCGAGCACCGAGTTATAAAATAAAATACACAATTAAAACCCTCTTCGTTATATGTAATGTTAAGGCTTCCTGCTTAATAAGCGTAGGTACTATTAAAATCCCATCACTGTTTTAACCGCCATTAGTACGTATAAACCAAGTCCAGTCATTGGGGAAAGAGGGATTTAATGCCTAATGGTATTAAACCACTTACACACAGACGGGAATATAATAGTTATTAGCAATACTACGCACGCCATGCAATTATAGATATTTTATTTTTAACACAGAAAGCCCACGAATCTTTGAAACTAAATCTAGGTATTCAAATTTTTTGTTGTTGATAATATTATCTATAATACATTTTGAAAATTAAATTTATATAAATTGATCGTTAAAAAATAAAATCAAAACCACATAAATTTTAAGAAAAGCTTTCAAATTTAGGAAGAGAATTAATACATGGCGACTGGTGACTGTATAAAAATAACCACATTAATCAATGTTTGGAGAACGGGCTATATCTGACGTAAATAATTTATCAAACGCACCCGGCAAGAATTAATTTAACGTAATAAATTTTTTCAAGAACATAGCCACTGAAAATAAATGTAAGGCTTATTTAACCTTAAATAATGATTTATTTGCAATTAAATAACCAAAATAAGAAAAAAAGTTCTATATTTTGAAAAAAGTGTACAGAGTAAGTATTTAATAATTAATAAAGCCTGATTATATTAACAAATCGAATGAAGGTGGAACGGCAATAAAATTTAAACTAAAATTTGTTAAAAGAATATTATAGATAAAAGGTAATAGTACTGCCTGTGGCTCCTCCACAAGTATTAAGTATTAGCTAGGGGCTTGAACGAGTAATTAAAAAGAATTAATTCATCTGAAAATCTGATATATAGAATAATTTTTTTAATTACACAAACTTAGAAGAAAACTAGATAATACAAGACAAAATTTAAAGAAAAATTATACCAAAAAGTTTATTAATTTTTGTACTGTTCATTAAATTTTGTAAATAATAACGAATGTTTCTGATTGACTAGAATAAGATTTATTTATTTTTCTGTTGGACCAATTTTTCTGTCGTTGTTAACTGATTCTCGATTAAACATTTAATTCGAAATTAACTTTGGTACAAATGGACATAAATGTTTTAATGTAGTTTAAGCGGTAATATCTTAATAAAAAAGAAACCGTGTGTTGAAGTCATACACAGAGAAGAATTCTTGTATACTGAAAAATTTCTCGTGCAGCCTACATACAGTTCTTTAATTACTGTAGTTACAAATCGCTTTCAACAATCTTGTTATACGAACAAAAAGAATAAACAAAATAAAAATATCCATAGTATAGCCTTGCTACATGCCCATTTTTGTAATTGTTACGTCATCTACCTTTCTCCTTTTCTTCGTTTCGACGCGAACGCTAGATGGTACCGGAGTACTCGAATGTTCTCGAAAGATGAAATCTGTACAAAAGCCAAACCCAACGTGCGATTTATGGCCATTTGCACCAAACTCTAAAGATGAGCTTAAATTTAAGTGGTCTTTATAATATGACATTTTTATGTTGCATAGCATTGTGTAGATCATATACAAGGGCCGGTACTTTCATCAGTGATTAACTTTAATCTTTGGTTTATTGCTATAGAAACAGTTGTAGGGATTGGAGTAAACCATTAAAGTTTATCAGAGATGAAAGTACCGGCCCTAAGTGACGTTTAGAGTTAAGTTGAGCTTAATTGTTTGGTGCAACTGGCCCTTAAAAGTTTCTATTTTGAAAGCGACGTTTGCGATTAAAGGCTGTTCCATAATTAATTGCTCGGAAACGAAATTGGAATGATAACAGTATCAATGAAACTGATGTACAGATGTGTTCAAAAAGGTGTTGTACAGCTGCGTTTTAAATATCTTTGCTTTTGAGCGGCAATTGGTTTTTCTATTTTTGTGTTCAATACTATTATTATTGCCAGAAACTGTATATGTAACAAAACTTGTACAACAATTTTTTGAACTTCATGAATGCACATACAAGTCTACACAAGTACAAATTCTGTACAACACTTTTTTGAACACGACTGTACAAGCATGATAATCGTATTTCAAAGACGAGCATCGCCGAGAATTGAAACTAATTTGTGTTCATAGCAAGTGTATTTTTTGAACAACGTAGGTAAAAGACAGTGGCGGCTCGTCGGGGTGGGCAGGGTGGGCACTGCCCACCCTGTTAAAGTTTATCAATACATAATTAAAGCAGGTTCTTGTCCGATGAAAATTGTATCACAAAACTTTATAAACGGTGCGTATAATTAGTGTCCATTTATAAGATTTTGTGATACAATTTATTAATACAATTTAATCTTTAAAATAATTTTGAAATATTTTTTAAATTTCTTTTTCATCTAATTGTGTTCTTTAAATTTATAAATCCGGAACATTATTGTAATGCATAATTAAAAATGTGCATGTGATCTAGATTCTAGAACTTTGTATAATTCCGCACGCTCGGTAATACGTTAAATTGCGATGCGGTGCAGCTCCTTGTCACTATGCATGTAGCATAGGGTGGGCTCGCCCCCTGCATGACTGTAAGTACAGACATACGTTGTCCTTTCATTTAATGTGATAGACAGAAAGGAACGCTACACGTAGGTTGTTACATTACCCTCTCTTACGTTCACCCGATGGGCAGGCCCACGGCCACGTGACAACTCGAGATCGGAGTGCTATATAAACAGATTAAGATTAATTTGCCAAATTTTGTATTTTATTTTGAATCTTCTGTCCATTCTGTTTGATTAATACCTAATAAATGTTACATAATATTCAATATTCGTCTGAAAGATTTATATTATACATTGTAATGCATCGCATAATTAAAAACAAAAAGAATAATAGTTGGTCTGAAGTTATATTAAAGACAGATCGCGGGAGGGCAAGCCCGTCCTACAATTCGTCTGTGTTCGGTTGTTCACGAACACCATCCGAGTTAAAAACGTTAATGGTGCGTTAATGTCAACGCTTTATTATTAATTTAACTAAGGTGAGAGATTTCGATATTAATGTTTTAAAATGGCAGATTTATCATTTAAAAATGTATGTTAGTTCTTATTTTCAGAATTTATTTTAGTTACTGTTTTGCATTTTATTTAATTATTCTGAGAATTTATTTAAATTATTGTTTCAAATTTTATTTAGTTGTTATTTTGAGAATTTATTTCAGTTAATGTTTAGTTACAATTTTAAATTTTATCATTTCAGAATTTGTTTTAGTAATTCTTAGAATATAGTTTTGTTTTCTTTTTAATGTGTGGAAAATTGGAGACATACGGAGATAATGACATATCATATTACGATAATACTTATTCATCAACTTCAAAATAACTTCTAACAAAGAACATTTAAAAAATATCAATCAGAGGAATGTCTTTATAAAAGGTTCTTTAGTTTTTCAAATGTTGCCCACCCTCTGTATATCTTGAAGAGCCGCCACTGGTAAAAGAATAGTAAGTTGATTACACTGGAGAACAATTTTTAACACAACTTCTGTTGAGTTCGATTTTTCAGCTGTTTTAAAGTTAAATAGGCATGCTGATTTCAAAACTGAAGTTAGTTTTCTTCTATCACGTCAAGTTTTTTCTCTACAGCTTATCTTTATGGGACCACTCTTCGCTGGAGTCACGGTATCAGGGTAGATGGGATGTAGATGCATATGATGGCTCATTACAGTTAGAGCATCAGGCGAGATTGCCCACAGATTGAACACTCCAGGAAAAGCTATAAGCGAAAATTTTTAACTTAATATGTATGGTTGCCATTTGGTAAAAGAATTTACTACTTGTATGAACACAATTTGACTTACCGTAACTATATATAGCCTTCGTACGAATAAAATCATTCTCTGTGAACAGTATACTTGGTAATTTTTTCCTTTATTTTCCTTTGTATGCATATTTTGTATAACGTTTGGAACAAACAGAGGGTATCCTGTAGCTTGAAAAGTTGACGTGATAGACAAAAACAGGAGTCATTTTTGAATTCAAATGCCAAAAGTTAGTCAAAAACAGGTCTCAGATCTAACAATAAGTCAACGAAATTTGTGTTCCCCAGTGTTATACGTATGTACACTAAGAATCAAAAGTAATATCTCCCACATAAATGTTAAATTCCGGCCTAACCCCTACTGGCCAATAATACTTGATACTAAAAAAGTGATATGTATGAAACATACGAGTATTTTACTTTATAATTTGAGGATACAAGTATTTGATTAAGAGTAAGCAAGTATTGGAAATTACTATCCCTCGCATCGTTCTCTTACGCAATGAATTCTGAACTTGCTGAAAAATTCATGGGCTATTTTAGATAATTTTACATGCTGCAACTATGGGGAACTTTATTATCCCGTAATTAAAAAGCATTTTAGGCCACATACTTATAAAATCAGTCAAGGAATCGCCCTTTCAAATTTTTTGCAATCATTCCAGTCAAATTTTAAAAGATGAACTGGATGTGGTTGTGTCTTGATTGATGCACAAACTAATCCCAGTCAAATCTTTTCGCAAAAATCAGTAATCGCGCGGCCACATTTGCATTTAATGTAATGCCTAATGTGATTTTTTACATCTAATTTGACATTAATCTGCGGTTATACTCAAGCTAAATATCAAATTACTCGTTATAAATTTGTTTTCTTTTCTATATTATCATATCAGGAGTAAAAGCTATACCAAACTAGTCAAATTAGACTTTGAAAATCACGTTAGACGTTACATTAAATGCAAATGTGGCCGGGGAATAAGAAATGTTACGAACTTTATAAATGCCATTGTACATATAAAAATGTGTACAAGAAATAATTCCACGTTACCTTCCTAATAGTATATTACATAAGGAGCGTTGTAAATTAGCATATTACTCACCCGTGGAAAAGCTACCCACGAGCCGCGCAGCGGCGAGTGTAAGCAATTTCACAAGTGCGTAATTGCTTTACAATTCGAGTTTTGTACTACACTTTATCTATGACCACAATAATTACTTTATTATTCAAGTTCAAAATAATCAGCAATGATGACAACTGTCAATCTAATGTGATGCGGCTACGTAGATCCAACTACAAGCGTGCGTAATGTTAGGTTCAATGTGCGATTTTGTCCTTTACACACGACAGTTTGTAAACTCCCGCTAACTTAATTTATGCGTTGTACGAAATTCGTCATTTACATTAGTGGTCGTAGGTAAACGTTATTTTCTTATTATATTTGGTTTTCTTGTAAAGATAACAAAACATACTATTGAATAAACTCAGATGCAATCTTGCTTCGATTAAAATTCATTTAATTATAAATGCAAAAAAAAATCGTATTACAAATTCTTTAAGGAACGAAAAGTTAAATTTATTCGACGTCATTTATATAGCATTTTTACGGCGCATCAATATAAATGTTTCTCCGGCCACGTACATTAGTCGATGGCAATTATCATGTTTTTCAACATCGCGGTAAAAACATGAAATATTAAACGAGAGATTAAAGACGCCGGCATCATGAGAGAAGACGTTTGTCCCCGGGCGAGTTGAAAAATACCAGAAGTAAACACGAAAGCATATAGGAAACACCGCAAGCATATATAGATGACAGTTTTTCCGTTTCTGCCTTTTCCGTGTTACATACAGGGCTAAAGACTATCTCTTAATGATGATTCCCTCGTGCACTGCCGTCGCCGGCAAGTTTTCAATCGCACGTATTAAAAGCGTCTCATGAAAAAACTCGTGATAAATTATTTAGCAGAAAACTAAGTATGGTCCGCAGTTTCAGCTTTAGGTGGTTGCGCCGAGGCTCACTCTATCTTGAGCAAAAAATCCTTTTATATAAAGACGAAAGAAAAATCACATTTGTTTTGAGGCGGCACGGCGCTTTGATTAAGTGCGTTCTTGGCAGGGCTCGAACTCAGGGCGCCGTGGCGGAAGATGGATCAGCACGCGAGCTCATTCCCTGTGCTTCATTTAACATATGGATAAATGGAAAACGCATTTCTTATGTATACGGCCACATATAACATTACTGTTATTAAAAGTTGCAATTATTTTAATGCAACTATAATTTACAGCTCATTCTTTAAGTTTCGATTAAAAGTCAACTTTGAGTTTAACCTTATTTGCACAGTTAAAATCGAAAAAATATTTGCAATGCAAGTTATGATACATTTTTGAGCTAAAAGGACAACCGTAGATAACACTGAATTACCCCAAAAGCAGATGCCATATAAGAGTCTTGAATGAATATGGGCAAAACAAAATGACAATACACAATGATATCCAAAAATAAATATTAAGGTTTCGAATTTGAAAACATACAGTGTTTACTTTTACACAATGAGGTCTCCAATTTGAATTCACATCTACATACATTACTTCCTAGAAAATTTAAACCCGATTCCAATTTTAGATTTGTACTATTCAATTGTAGATTAATTTGTAAGTTGTGGTTGTACGAAGAAGGGGAAATTATGAAAGTTGCTTTTGTGTGATGCATTAAAAGTTTGTGCATATTGAACTATTGATTCAATTTTTAATTCATTAAGTATAGTAGTAACTTCGCAGTCCCAAAAAAAGCAGTCTTCGCCTTCTTTGGAGGTGGAGAGCCCTTAAAAACTTATTGCATCGACTTCTACTTCCTGAGAGGATCTCAATAGAACACTCAAGTCTTATTGTCTGTAACAAATCTCGAAAAGTAACTGTAAAAACGCTCCCTAAAGCGGCCAAATGTTCTTGACAAATTTCTTTCCTTGCCAGTTTCTGCTGTGGTGTAAGGAGTTTGGCGATTCATCACGCAGAAACATTCTTCATTCTTAAATCTTCGTGCACAATCGTGTAAACTGTAGCTTGGGATATTCCAGCTTCCTTAGTAGGTAAGCACTGGAATCTTCAATTGTCGACCTGACAGCAGCAAATCTTCAAGAAAATTAATGGTCTTTCAATTCTTACGAGAACGGATCTTCGTGATCTGGGGTCATCCTGAATTTGGTCACGGCCCCATTAAAATTTCCCCACTAAAATTTCATTTCTCTCTTCAGTTAGAAACTGATCACGAAAGCGTAGCTTCAAATTACTTTCACTCATTTTTCGGAAGAAACAAAACACAACCCACTCGTACAAAATTTTGTCAAAATTCTTAGCAAAAGTGACTGTAATTTGACAACACAGCAATTTTTTTGTATGCCATATAAGCGGCCAAGCGTACTGTCAAAGTCTATTGAAAGTTTTTAAACATTTTGTTGCAAGTCGATTTTGACTGCAGTGTATTCCTCGAGCATCCTCTGTACAGCTACTTGGGACCTCAGCAGAAACGTTGCAATGTTAGGTCAAAGAGCGATCGCAAGATGTCGCGATTTAACCCTTTTCATTACTGTTACATCGTAATTGCGAATAACCTCGGACAGGTCGATTTGGTTTGCAGTGGAATTCTCGAACTACGCTTCTGTTGACAAGGTCCCAAATAGGGTCAACTTGTGACAAAAGTTTTAAAATATCAAAGTTAGCTACTTCTGAATGGATAATCGCACAATAGCGCTACAACTTCATTCATGACCTTTTTCTCGCAACTTTCAATTACTTTCCATACTTGGCGGAAAGGTCAGAAACCGATGGTCTGAATCAACCCGTGTAAATACAAATTTGAATAAGTAAAATGTTAAATGTAAAAATTGCAATTTTTTGTTTAAATTACTAGCACTTAATCAACAGTTCATCAGAATGTTCGCTTTAAAATGGATGATACGTGCCTGTGTCAATATACGGTGTACGAAATTGTTGATTAAAATCATGAATATTTTACTCTGCACGTCTGCATCTTAATTATAGACGGCGAATTTCCACTTCAGATATTCATTACACGTTCGTTAAACTCAGTTGATGATTACGTTTTACGTTCGCAGTGCAAACGCGATCAATCATCGACGCTCTTTATGAATATACAAGACGGAGTCAGCTGTACACAATTATTAATTAATGCGAGTACCCCAAGACTTTTACAAACGCACACCAGTCCGTTCGCGTTTAACTTCCATCGGTAATTAAAAGAATCATCCTTGGCACCGCTTCAACTAATTAATAATCATGTTGTTTCTGTTATTTATATTATCTTGTTGGAGTTTAATACCCGAGGAGTAAAGCCCGCCAAAGAGCAAGTGTTGCGTGCAATTTTTCAAGTCAACTAGAGGAAATTTATAAAGTTTTTGGCACAATGCGCGGATTTTTCTGGGTTAATGTAGTTTTTGACACGAACTCTAAATAACGCATATGTCAAATTTAACTGCATTTATAATTAAAACCGGGTGAAACACGAAACTACATGTTTCCGTGGGTATCATTTATAAGTTGTTACAAAATCACACCATCGAAATGTTTATTTATATATAACTTTAATTACTGCTTTCTCACTTTTACAAAACACGGTTCAATTCCAATAAAAAAAATCCTTTAACAAATAAGTGTTAATTAGGGATGTATGTTTATGAAATAGAAAAGCACAAAGAATATGTTTCTTCTTCAACTAGCCAGAAAATTATTTTCAAATGCAATTTCTATTTCCGGCTTGATATTACTGAGTTACCACAAATATTTTATTCCATTGTCAGAACATCAGTAGGTAGTTACTCGTTCTATAAATATGTAATGTTGCAGTACGTACATCATCTCACACCGCTGCTTTATCAATAATTCCTTTTTATGGGGGATGGGTGAGTCTATTTTTGATGTGAAATATTGCTGCTTTTGCGTCATCACTTTTTGATACATAGTTTTCAATAAATGTTTTGAAAAAATATTCTTATTCGTAAGTAAAATACATTTAAACATTTCAAGATTGCATGAAGAAATAAATATGATAAACACACTACTTTTTATCGTTAAAACAGAAATAAGGACAATCTAATTAAAAATAACTACCTATTCCATTAAATATTAAAATAATTTTAAAAATGAGTTCTTCGATAGAAGTGTAAAATATTCATGTTTGTTGAGATTTTATAAAAATATACTTTGTTCTACATTTTATATAAAAATGAAAAGAGGCATTAGACGCAGCTAAGTTTTATATATGAAAATTTATTTAAAAAGGGCAACCTTCACTTCATCTGACAAAACTATGAGATTAACAAAAGAGGTTCTCAATAGCAAATGTAAATTTTCAAACACATTATGTCAATGATTCTAATTCACTGACAGATACGTTTTAGACATAAACTAATTCTTTCATTCATGAATTTCAATCTAAAAGTTAATAATTTTCCTTTTAGCATAACTTTCGACTGTAGTCAATTAAAACTGCTCTAGGTACTGTAACTTCTTCGAAAAAACAGCAAAACCAACGGCAGCAGCAGCTTATTTGTAGCCTTCTATAAGTTTTTAATAACAATAAATAAAATGTGTTCTGAAAAGACAAGGTTACAGTTTATAAACCTATTTTTAAGTTATTTCACACCTAAGAAATTAATGGAAAAATTTGTAAATTTATCGAACAGTTGTTAATTCAATTTAGAAGAAGGTGTTTCATCCTTACAACGTTACATCGACTTTTTCGCATATGTCTACTATTTACAAATAAGTGATAATTTTCAAAGGACAAGAAAGTGCCTTTATTAAGAAATAGTTCCAGTATTAAAAATCCTTCGGTCCTTATTATTACCATTATTGATGGAGCAATCTCCTAGTAATAACTAATCATTTACTATTAATTGAATACAAGGTTTCTTTACTCCCTGCGTGTTTTTATTCTTTTGAAATAATTCAGGATCTACCCGATCATTTTGTGTCAGATCTAGTGAAAACACCGGGAAAATATTAGCCCAGAAAACAGGAGAAGAAGTTTTTGGCCTAGTTTTTGTCAAAGAGACAGCCTAGTGAAATAGGAAGATAAAGGAAATTACAAAGAAAGGAAATTTAGTGGAGATAATATCTGAGAAACAGAACAACTTACTTCAATTACGCAAAACACAACGAGAAGTAAAGAAGAAGGACAAAAAAGAAAAAAAAGCAAGTGGTAATTACCGAAATTATTATATCGCACACTTGATTGTTTGAAAAAGAGTAGAGAATATCACTGAGAAACATAAAATATTTAAAAAGATACAGTGCTAAACGAAAATCACGGAGTTGTAAGTTAGGAGCAGACTTCGGACATTTCAGAGCGTTGCTATTGTTACACAGTACGAAAACAATTGAAAAGTGCCCATTCATTGCAACGCTCCGAAATATCCGATGTCTGATTATGAATAAAGTGTAGAAGACTAGGAAGCAGAAAACAGTGGAAAATTAACTAATGGAAAATCCCTATTTTCAGTAATTAGTAAAAGACGAAATGTGAGTATGAAGTAAAGAGAAAACTGTACAACTTGGGGAAAATATGCAAAAGAAAAATTTTCTACAGATAATACTTAGAAAATGGAAAATGAAAAACATAAGCAGATGCAATATCAATAGATTCAGAACAGCATAAACTCGCAACATTCCGAAGCTTACGATCCAGACCAGAAAAAATCCCTATGACAACAAAAGATTGAATTAATGAACTAAAAATAATAACAAATAGCTAATACTGAGCGCATACTGAGAACGTACAATCAACAGAATATACAACAAGTTAAAAAATTCCAACAACAAACAAAAACAACTCAATAGATCGAAATCAATGCGTCACATTTTACATATACAGGACCTTATGTACAGTCAGAATTAAAAGTGAAGTCTCATTAAGAAGAAGTTAAATTGCGGCTTAATCACTTCTGACCGCTATAATGAGTCAGAATGCATTTACATTTTATTGGGATGACATTACATTTTAATTCAGACTTCGCATCACAAAACAAACATATTCCAAACATACAATATGCAAGTAGCATGCAGAACAACAGACAAAACAAAGCAAAAAACAAACTAGACAAACCAGAAAACACCAACAAAATGGAAAAAATATCAAGCATTCATAAGTACACACATACGCAATTACCACATGGTTTCTTGAAAATGTTGCAGAAGTGACTTAACTTTCTTAATGAATAAATTTGTTTCTTTTTAGTATAGCAAACGTGCAATTTAAAATAAAATTAATTAGTTTTTAATTGTAAAAGAGTGTAATTGTGTATTTAGATCTGAGAATAATAATTATTGTCAGAAATTACTCTCCACTTAATGTGAAAATGTATGTGATAAACTGATAATGATTTTTCATGTGTTTCACAAATTTTTACAATTGCTTGTTAGTTTTTCGTCAACTGTCATTTATAAATTACTTGTTTGGGCATCATAGTTGCGAAACATATTAATTTGTAAAATATTTCAGCAGACGCCTGTCGAAATCAGAATCTTGCTATCGTAACAGAATGCTCGGTCAAATTAGTAATTATTTGTGTAAATCCATCTTCATTTGTCTTGGGAGTCCGAGACGTTCGTAATCATCTATTTCATTGGTTACTGAATGGGTAATGAATGTTCCGCGGATTCCGTCAGCTACAATGGCACCTACTGAACGCTTCTGGTGCGCCGAGCACAGTGGGTACCCAGAACTGTACAAAGAGGACATTTGTATTTGTCTGTGCCGAGTTTATGTAATTTCCTATAGAGTTCGCTCCCTTCTCTTCTCTCAGCGCCACTCCTTTGGGGTTCCACTTAGAATGTGCAAGGCGCAATAGATCGCGGTTTTTACTCGAGCAGACGATCACATTCTGGTGCGGACCGATATTACAAAGCTTTCTGTGAGTCTGCATCGCATCCAATTCCAAGCGGGCCGCGGCCTGGCAGTGACGGATTGAAGGGTATTTGTCATCCTCCCGGGTCGGCCACAGTGCTATCTGCCCCCTTGGCCCCCATCCCGCCACTCATGCTGGTCCCCAAAGCAGCCGCCTCTCTCAGATTGCGCTGATAACGCTCTTGAACAAACATGGTATTTTTCAATATAGTAATTATACATAGGCGTTCTATTAATTCACGTTGATTTATGTCGTCGTACTGTTTCTTCCATTCCAGTAAGAATTTTATAAGGAGAAAACCAGATACAAAACGACGAATTATATTCAGTTTTACTTTAAACATTAACTCATAATTCCTCACCATTAAATTTCGCTGTAATGCTCTATGCATAATAAGCAAAAGTATTTGACTAAACAAGTCGGAAAAATATGATCTGCACGGAGTTAAAACTAGAAATTCTGTTATTTATAAAATTACTCCTACAATGTGACCTACATTGAAATAAAAGAATTTTGGAAAGAATTAAAAACCGTTTTGTTTTAAACTTATAAACATTACAAGAACACGAACAAGAAAAGGATACAGAGAATTAAAATGAAGAATATACATATTTTAATTTCAATATTGACCAATCTCTTTCTTTTTGAGACTAGCCTTAATTTGAGATCTACCATTGAATTGAATTCAGAAAATACCTACATGTCTTTTCCAATATTTTGCAGTAGAGTCATCTCTACTACGATACCTGTTATACAGGGTGTTAGGTAATTGACTGGACACTTTCAAATCACGTATTGAGAACACTCTGTAGAGTAAAAAAGCTTTTACATTAGAGGGTGCTGCGGCTTTCGTTTGCGAGGAAAAAATTCAAACAAAAATCGATAAAAATTGTTTCGAAACCACTGATTTTCTTATCTACTGTTACACTCACGTGCCAAACGCCATCCGGGCGATCCCTTGCCATAAATTCCCAGATGGTTTATTGTTTTACGACAAGCAAATAACGCACGTTCAGTGTCTCAACAGATTTCGGAGTGTGCGGGTCAGTGTCAGGTAAGGGTCAGCTTACACAAATAACAAAATTGTTGATATTATTCTAACGTAATGTAATGCACGTGCTGCAGAGCGTAGATATCACCAGCGTCGTACACCGAATCGTCAAACAATTATTGCAATTGTGCAACGGGCAAAAGACACTGCAAGAGACATCAGCTTTAATAGGCGCTCGCTCCGTAAGTACTATCAGCGGTTCTCAATGATTCGCTCTTTTTGCATTTTTCAAAATGTCCGAAAATTCGTCATATCTAAGTACTTTCTGATCCCATTTGACACCCTTAATCTACAGTTTTAATTTGTCCAAGCAATAACCTAACACCCTGTATACACTATTATTGTACATATTAGAAAAATAAAACAAGGAAGAACTTTAGTGTCAATTATATTTTTATATCATACAGTGAGTAAAAATGTTTGGATGATTTCATTCAGTGATTCAGTACTTCCAAAAATTTCCTAGCTTCAGGAAAGAACGTTAATTTTCTACACAAATTTTGACCATTTCTTTTAATGTAGAGAACAATAATTAAACTTGGTTTTATTTTTATACCGCTTTGTCTGAGAAGTACATTCACTCCTTGATTTATATTGAATATTCGCTTAAAGTCATTCGGTATTATTTACCTATGCTCCAGTGAGCGTTTAAAAGAATTACTTTTTATTGTATAATCTACATTACAATATCAAGATATATGGTTGTTTCCTTATTAGTGAAGAAGAAAACATTTGAAGGGGTTAGAACCATAAGGATGTAAGTAACATAACGGTTCAACTTACACTTATACACTTTTTTGGAGCTAAAACATTTATGCAAATTGTTCATACAGTATGTTTGACAAGTTATACATGGCATTACATGTTGACTATATGTTGTAAAAGCAATTGTTTCGTTGTGCCATCAAATTAATTAGTATTTCATCTCCCTTTTTAGCACTTATGTCAAGTCACAAAAAATTTGCACTTAGATCCTTATTGTTCCGATCTCTTCATTTGTTTTTGTTTTTCATTTAGTTTTATGTTTATTTTCATCCAACTACTTTTGTATTCTTTTAAGAATTAAGATATTTTTGCTACAAACTTCATTCCTTTCTTATAGAAATACCAAAACATAACGTTTTACTAGTGTTACTAGCTACTTAACTCATCTCACTTCTTCTCTTAAAACTCGAAAACTTTTACAGCCATTGATTATCGGCACTTTTGACTTCCGGGCTAACGATAGCCTTGTTTTTTCTGTCGACGTTTCATCGTCGATCGCAGAGGGCACCTTTAGGGCTGATATTGCTGCTGATTTGCAGTGCTACAATAATAGTAGACAAATAACATCAGCCTGAAAAAACGCTTCCTTCAAGAGATCGAATGTTAACTTGAATGGTCCACTCTGTATAATAGTAGATGAAACCTACGCGATTTGATAGAAATCCTGGATGAAGTGCATTGTAGTTGAATGGTTTTGTTTCGTTTCATTTCAAATAATTAGGCTTAATTGTACTGAAGACATGATTCATATTCATAATTTACTCTACATATACAGGGTGTCCGTTTTTCGAGCCTAACCATGGGGATCTCACTTATCTTAAGAGATACGAAGTTGGTTAAATTAGAACAAAGTTGCATATTTTTATCCCAATCAATAATCTTCAAACAAATTTCACTTATCTTTTAACTCGTGTCTAAATAAAAACCTGGTCAAATAGGCTACATTTAGTAATTCTGCTATGTAAATACAATGGATAAATTCTCGATCACAACCCACTTGACCAGGTTTTTATTTAGACACTTGTTACTATTTCCAAGATATTCAAAAAAAAGTAAAAATCACGATTTTCGTTTTTATTTTTTTTTAATAGAAACCAATGAAGCTAGATATCTTTTGGTCAGACATTGTTAAGGCACATTTTTATGAGGAATTTGAATATGCCATTATCTTTCTCATGTCATCAAAAATTACGAACAAACGACATTCAACTTTTTATTCTCTTATGGACACCATCTTGGATTTTTACAAGATTAAATGAAGCCTTTTTTCCTGATTACAATGATGTATCACACTTGATGGTTTGAATTAGATTCTGGACAAAATTTCGAAATCATCTGTTCTGCAAAGAGTGCCTTGGAAACAAAAGCAATTTTTTTTGTTTCTAAACGATTACAACAGATGCTCAAATTTTCCACCCTTTAGCTCTGTGTACAATTTTTCTTAAGTCTTCTTAAATTAAAATTGCCCTTCTAATATACCTTCTTCTCATGTATTTCAAATATGTATTATAACAATACTTCTAATATCAACATCAGCATCGACAAGCCCAATTTTATTTTTTTATAGCACCCCACAAAATATAATTTAAAGGGTTCAATTCTGATGACCATTCAGTTCAATGTACTCGTTCTGTTGAAGTCTTTACATTTTTGAACTAATTTGGGAGTTGATAAAGGACGTAAACATTTCAAGTATTTCTCGTTTTCTCTAGTTCAAGAGCGAAATTTTATTACTGCAATTAACAATAAACGTAACTATCACACCTAGAACTGAATTGACCTGTCAAATTTTCGTTAGAAACAAAAAATTAGCTTTTGTTTCCAAGGCACTCTTTGCAGAACAGATGATTTCAAGAATTTGACCTGAATCGAACTCTAACCATCAAGTGTGATACATCATTGTAATCAGAAAAAAAGCTTCATTTAATAGTGTAAAAATCCAAGATGGTGTCCATAAAAAAATAAAAAGTTGAATGCCGTTTGTTCGTGATTTTTTATGACATGACAAAGATAATGGCATATTTAAATTCTTCATAAAAATGTGCCTTAACAATGTCTGACCCAAATATGCCTAGCTTCAAAACCGTAAAAGATAAGTGAAATTTGTTTGAAGATTATTGATTGGGATAAAAATACGCAACTTTGCTCTCATTTAACCAACTTCGTATCTCTTAAGATAACCGAGATCCCCATGGTTAGGCTCGAAAAACGGACACCCTGTAGAGAGCTCGCTACTGCAGAAATTAAAAAATCAAAACAATGGAATCGGTGAAGACAGGGATTCTTGGCTCTCTAAAAATACAAATAATTTTTTTCTAGTAGAAAAGCAATGGCTACTTTTTGGTGAATTTTATAGATTATTTCATCTAACTTTCTCAGATTTTTTTTAGAACAATTACGCTTCATAAAGTGCTTCTAATATTAAATTTCCAAGATCAGTTCAGTTTCTTTACGAATTCATTACTTATCTCTCTAGTAACAACTCTGGGTCAAAGTGTAACTTTTGTTCGCGAACGACGCAAACAGATTCCTTAGTAATGAGCTGCAATGACAAATGCTGCGGAGCCGCGACGCGTCTGCGTCTCCGCCGACGCCATCGCTCAACGACCGAGGTGCGTGGCCCAGCAGCTCAAGACTCTGGCCCCGGATTATAAATCCATTAGGAATGTTCAACACGGTTATTGCGATGCAGCAACTCTGATTACGGCAGCCTGTCGAGGCGAGATCACAGATTAGGAGACTGTTGCCTTGGGAAACGAACTTAAGTTGCAAGCACTTGCTGATTAGTTATGGTAAACTGATGAAATTCGTGAAATTAATGAAAGTTTCATGTACATGAAAATTCGAGAGAACTTACGTCTCAAGTCGTAAATATATTAATTTGTCAGGATGTCGTAAGAGGGATGATAAATTGCCGTTGCTATGTTATAGAACAACGAAAACAAATACAAATTAGTTCTGAAAGGTAGAGTTATTACTCAATAACTTTCCATAAATAATTCTTCTTTATATGGTAAATAATTTATTAATAATTCCTAATAAAAGATCAATATGATGATATCTGTCTCACATCAGATGTACATACACATACACATACCAAGCGATCGAAAATAAAATGATTCACAGTAGATCATGAATACTGAAAAAAAAGTACTCTCTATCGAATTTAATAACTGTACTTAACTGTGGATATTTTAATTGTTTCAAAATGTTCAAGTTAAAACACAAAGCGTTCTTTGTTGGGAGTTACGGAAATGATGAAAACTGGATTACGGCCTACTCACTGAATCATTTTATTTTCGATCGCATGATATTAGAGCAGATGCGAAATTTGCCCGTGCGATTTTCAAACAAGTGTCATTTTGGAAAAAGCGTTCAATTTAACATTAGATTTTAATGATAGGTAAGTAGTAAAGCTTCGACGGACGGTTTATTCAAATTCTTTCAATTGTAGTTCTAGGATATTCTAGAAATAGAAAAATCACGAACATGAGCAAAACAAGAACTCGACGATCTATTATGTGAACGTTTTGGTTCTAAATCTAATTGCAAGTGTACCCAAACATAGAAAAACAAACTCATTGTCACTTACTTTTTCGGTATTTTGTAAAGCTATACACAATACCCCTCATATTCAATACCTCATATTCTACTCTAGCAAAAAACTATTTAGTTAGTTTTCTTATAAATCTTTCGTTCAAAACGGCAACTCTCAGGAGTTTAAACTAAACTAAATCTGTACATGTAGGCTAAATATTGTAATTTGACTAAATTTGATTGAGAGGCACATATTCCACTTATCATAATTACCAGATTTAATTAATTAGAAGCAAAAACTTAATAGAGTTACTTACAAACATATAATTACGTAGAATTAAGCTGAACGAAATAAGAACAAGAAGCGAGTCATTAAAGAAATCCAATCTGATTCGAAGCTATCTTCTTCCAGAGCAGCCGAGTTCGGTCATTATTCCATGTCGTTTTTGTCTCGATATCCTTTGCATCAAGCAAGCCGCGCCAACACTAATGAAGTAACAAGTAGCAACTTGACGAATACCTGCATTATAATAATATGCGCTACTACCTACCAGACTCGGGGAATCTTATTAATTAGTTCAGTTTACATTGCGGTTCTCTTATAAGGAATACGTTTTGCCTTATATAAATTTGTGGGAAATATGTCTTCCCTATTTAAACATTACTAATTTTTTTTATTTGCAGGGCTGTGTCTAGGAATATTATACAATATTTCACCGATTATATGTATGTAGATACATTTATTGAAATTAGAAAATATTTATTCATATAGGTACATAAGTTTATCAGAAATGAAAAATTTTTCAGAAACGTACAGCTATACGTCATATTTATCTACGTGTTGACAAATTCATTTTAAAAATTGACAGTATCTATTACCTTATCTCTTTATGTTGGTCTCGCGTCATGTATGTAAGCATTCATACTAAGATATTCATTATACATTATAAGTAAATAGAAATTTGGAAGTCAAAAAATTCAACAAAAAACCTATTATAACCACAGAACTCTATAATTAACGTTCCACATACGCAACAAGATGATTTTCCTAATTACAGTCTTATATGTGAGATGCCATGCAATTAAGGTAAAATCACAAGAAAACTGCTCAACACTTCTATCACGCAATGCAGACGCGATTAATTTTTTTAATTGGTAAAATTAATCCACATTTTATGCTTTCGTTCACTAATCACCGTAATTATAACTTCTAATTAGACAAAGAGCGCATCGTGGCGCTTTCATAAGGAGCTCGCATGCCTTTAAGTTCGCTAAATAATGAAATCGTGCAAACGGAAAGGTTATTCAGTTTTGCATTATTCAAATTCCAATTGGAGTAAACTCTCACGGTTGCGTCAAGGACGGACGAATGATTAATTGCATTAAGTATTTTCAAAACAAAGTTTTTACTGTCTTTTAACATGATGTATCCCGAGTTGACTTAACGGTCATACCTAACTAATAGCCTAGTGTTTTCATAGTGTTTTCTTATTGTAATGAAAGAACAACTTCATTGGGTCTGAAGGGTACCCTAGTCAACGTAAATAGTTGACGTAGACTGATCGGCAAGCTGTGAGCTTGCTTGGAAATTAAAATCTTGTTCTATGTATACAATTCAATTTATAGAAAGAAAAAATTCTCTGCAGCCTTTGGTTTTTTAAGTTATCTGATTGAAAAAGTACTCGATTATAATTAATATTAATAACATTTACTTGTTGAATGATATATACCGGGTGTCCCAACGGTGTGTATTTCTTCTGTGGTGCCTATAGGAATAACAAGTAGAGAAAAAAAGATTAAGAAAGTTATACTAGACATCACGCGGCACATTTTAAAATTATTTTCAACTATACAGGGTGTTCCAGAAAGTGTTGGTGCATACAAAGCGATTTTTTTTTAATGGAACACCCTGTATATTCTTATAAATTTGAATGTCCCGCGGAGAGTTGATTACAATAATGTAAATATATATTGATTTCGCTCAGTTATTTTCGTAAGAAACAAATTTTTCTTCGAAAATTCCTTAAAAATTTACAAATTTTGAACTTATGTTGCTGACTATGGAGATGACACAGACTTACGAAAACATAACAAAATATTCTTATGACTTTGGACTTTTTGAAAATATGAAAAAAGTTAAAATATCTTTTAGCATTATACAGGGCAAACAGTACTTGCGAAGCACTCAGTATCTGATTTTTTTTTAATGGAACGACCTATTTTTTATTTCAGAAATGGGTAGTTGTTAAACTTAGCTTTCTACTGATACCAGGTTATATACCTATATTTCGAGCATTTCTTTCATTAGAAACTTGTTTTTACTACTATTTGAACAATTTAGCCTTCCATTTATAATTTTTGTATAGTAAATGAGCAAAAAGTAAATCCCAGAGTGTATTTATATCACACCTGAAGAAACGTCCAGGTCTACACATTTAACATTTCACAATACTCACACTGTTACGAGAAAAACGGGTAAATATGTGAAGAAAGAATTTTCATCGTAGTCAGCCATGATTTCATATTTGAAATCTTATAATAATTCTGAATAACTTTTTCAAATAATATTTCCGCGTACCTTGAAAAATAAAGGTACTTTACTCTTATGTCCACTTCAAGTATTTTTATTTCCTCGGTATGTGACCAGTGGTATTCGAATTTTGATATCTGCATTTTGAGTTTGGGAAGCTCTAGGAACTTTCAAATTTATGGTTATAATTTATTTCCAAAAATAAAAGGTTAAGACCATAAAAATGCTAATGGTGGTAAAAACAATATTTCTAGTTAAACAAATGTTAGAAATAAAGGTATATAACCCGATATCAGTTAAAAGCTAAGCTTAAGTACTATCTATTTCTGAAATAAAAAATAGGTCATTCCATTTAAAAAAAATGAGATACTGAGTGCTTCGCAAGTACTGTTTGCCCTGTGTAATGCTAAAAGATATTTTAACTTTTTTTATATTTTCATAAGGTCCAAAGTTTTAAGAATATTTTGTTATATTTTCGTAAGTCTGTGTCATCTCCATAGTCAGAAACATAAGTTCCAAATTTGTAAATTTTTAACGAATTTTCCAAGAAAATAATTTTTTTTACGAAAATAACTGAGTGAAACCTATATATATTTATATTGTTGTAATCAGCTCTCCACGGAACATCTAAATTTGTAAAAGTTTCCAGGGTGTTCCATTTAAAAAAATTCTCTCTCTATACACCACCGAAATCAATACGTATTTACATTATTGTAATCAACTTTCCGCGGGACATCCAAATTTATAATAGGGTGTTCCATAAAAAAAATCGCTTTGTATGCACCAACACTTTCTGGAACAACCTGTTAAAAATAATTTTAAAATGTGCCGCGTGATGTCTAGTATAACTTTCTTAATCTCTTTTTTCTACTTGTTATTTCTATAGGCTCCACAGAAGAAATACACACCGTTGGGACACTCGGTACAGCTTGAGAACCGCTGCTTAGGTTATACCAATACTTTGTTCTTAGTGCAGATATCACTTCCGATTATACCGGAAGTCGCCGTTAACTTTCTTATTTTAAATGGAATGCTATACCTTTTATTGTAAATTCTGAATCTACACATCATTCTCAATTAAAAATGTTAAGGCTTCCCTATACATAAATGTAACCGATTTTGAGATATCTTCAAATTTACTTAAAAATTGTTTTAACCTTTCATTTAAGCGAATGTGTTTACGAAACTTTCAAATTTCAAGATTCAAATGACATGTCATTTGAAAATATAACGTTCAGGCTTTTAAATCATATCGTAATTATCTCTGAAAAATTCACTTGCTGGTCACCATATGGTATCGAAACTCATTATGTATAACTGTCCAAAACTCAATTTTCGTAAATGAAACAGCCTGTATATTTTTCCATCATGAGATACAGAATCATTAGTCTACATCGATTGGTATTAGCATTCCCTATACCTATTTCTTTTAGTTTTCTTGTTATCAATGATTGTTTATTTTATTCTGTTAATTAATAGAATGAATGCAGTTATTCCTAGCAAGCTTTGAAAAAAGAAGCAGGTATTGAACTGTTATTTTTTTAAGAAATAAATAATTGCTCACCATAACATTTTTTTCCATGGAATAAAGCTATTGATTATCATTTTCATAAACGAGCACCTTTAAAAATTAAGCATGTCTTGAAATACAATTTTTTCTTCTAGTTTGACGTTTTTATTAGGCAACAAAAGCAAAATTTACAAATGGTAAAGTGGCAAAACTAATAATGAATAATTTTATTTATCATTAATAATCAATAAAAAACTTGAAAATGTGAAAGAAAAATTCAAAGAAATGAATACAGAGGAACTATGGTCTTTATATAGAAACACTATTATAGAATCGGCAAAAAATGTGTGTGGCACAAACAAAATAAAAAACAGTAAAAGACAAATGGCATGGTGGACAGACGAAATAAAGACTCAAGTCAAAATAAAATAGATGGCTTGGCAGACATACTTAAATAATAAAACGGAGGAGAAATACGAATTATATAAAGAACAACGAAAGAAAGTTAAAAACATGGTACTAGAAGCAAAGCAAAGTTCATGGAAGGATTTTGGAGTAAAATTAGAAAGTAATAGCAAAGAAAACAAAAAACTATTTTTCAAAATACTAAAAAACATGAGAAAGGATAAAAAAGTGGATGCGGTAGCAATCAAGAACAAAGAAGGGCAAATCATAACGGATGGAAAAATGATTATGGATCGCTGGAGAGGGTATTTTCAAGATCTACTAAACATCGAAAATGTAACGAAAATTCAAGACGTACAAAAGCGTAGAGAAGAAAAAAATACCACATGTAGAAAAAATGAGAGGGATAAAATTACAGAGGAAGAACTGAAAGAGGTAATTAAAAAATTAAAAAATGGTAAAACACCTGGACAAGATAAGATTACAACTGAGATGGTGAAAAATATGGGGGATAATGCAGTAGAATTTTTATTGGAAATATATAATAGAGTATGGGAACAAGAAAAAACACCGAAAGATTGGGGAATGAGTCTTATAGTACCTGTATATAAAAAGGGTGACAACAAAGACTGCAATAATTACCGTGGGGTAATGCTATTAAACACAGTAGTAAAGATATATGAGCAATTGCTAGAGAAAAAATTGAGACGAATAATAGAACCGTTATTAGCAGAAGAACAAAGTGGGTTTAGGAAGAATAGATGTATTCAAGACCACACATTTACAATAAGAGAAGTCATTCATAAGAATATGCTGAGAGGAGAAAATGTATATTTGGCGTTTTTAGATATGGAGAAAGCTTTTGATAGGGTAGCTAGAGTAAAATTATGGGAATGTTTAGAAAAACATAAAGTCGATAGAAATTAATAGCAGCAATTAAGAGTGTATACGAAGAAACATCAAACTGCGTTATTAGTAGAAATATGATATCCGAAATTTTTCTCACTAAAGATGGAATTAGACAAGTTGGAAGTCTAAGTCCCTTACTATTTATAATGTTTATGGACGAAATTATTAAAGAAACGAAGAAAAAGACAAAAGCTTTGCATATAGGCTACCACAACCTGGAAAATATGGAAGTTACGGAATGTGTATTTGCGGATGATGTAGTTCTGTTAGCGGGAAACGAAAGAAACCTACAGCACAATATAAACATCTGGAATGACACTCTTAATAACTACGGAATGAAAATTAACAAAAATAAAACTAAAGTAATGGTTATATCAAAAGAAAAAAAAGACCTACATATTCAACTTGAAGAAACAATAATAGAACAAGTTAGTGATTTCAAGTACCTAGGAGTGATAATACAAGAGAATGACGGACAAGAAGAAGAGCTCAATAACAGAATACAAAAGGCCAATAAAGTATATTATGCTATGAATACCGGTTTTATAAACAAAAAAGAAATAACAAGGCAAACAAAGATGACAGTTTATAAAACAATATATAGACCAATCCTCACATATGGAAGCGAAACGTGGGTGCTTAAGCCAAAAGAGAAAAGTAAGATCCAAGCCCTGGAAATGAAATACCTAAGAAGAGTTATGAATGTTACGAGAAAAGATAGGATAAGTAACGAACAAATTAGAGAAGAGTTACAGATAGAATCGATCGGAAGCTACATAGAACAAAGACAGTTGTTGTGGTGGGGCCATTTACAAAGAATGAGCGACACGGTACCAGTAAAGCGAGTATGGAAGGCAAAATTACAAAAAAAGAAAATGAGTGGAAGACCAAAACTAAGCTGGGACAAAGAAGTTACAAAAACATTGGTAAAGAAAGGGAAAACTTGGGAAGAAGCAAAGAGAATTGCGCAAAATAGAAAGGACTGGCGTAAATTTGTAATAGTCAGGAGTTAAAAGTACCCCGACACCCACACGGGTATAAGGGATCTGATATATATATTAATAATTATAATTATTAAATTTATTTTACATTCAAAGAGAATGCAATAAAATGGTTACGAGAACGAGCAGAAAATTGTAAATGTAATCGCAGTTATCGCCAATGACAAAAAAAAAATATAGAAGATTTGAACGTATTTTTTAAGAAGTCTAGCACTGTCAAAACCAAGACAACTTCATCTGGTACTACAACTGGCAATGAAGCAAATGAAATTTCTGTATTAGCATTCTTTGAAGCTTATTTATTTATTTCTACTTATCTGTTAATAGTGTAACTCAATAAATATTTTTATTTTGCCAAAAATTGAAATATTTCTAGCAAAATATGCCATTATAATAAACAATTATTGATAACAAGTAAACTAAAAAAAAATAGGTGTAGAGCATGCTAATACCAATTGATGTAGAATTTGATACTGTATCTCATGATGTCAAGGTATACAGGGTGTACCATTTACAAAAATTATACGTACATAGATGATTATTTACCGTACAACATAGACGCACAGACTATTTGTCTATTCGCTGATGATACATCAATTCTAGTTAAGGCTAATACAAGAACGGAACTGCAAAGCAAATTAGAAAATGCTATATCAATGGCTAGGCTAAATCAAAAAATAACTCATAAACGCACAGTAACTAAGCAACATTTGTCTGAAAAAAAGTGCATCGAGTTCTTAGAACTCTATTTTGATAGTATGCTGACATGGTAGTCTCTTACTTCTAAATTGCAAGAACAGTTAGCAACCACAACATATGCAGTAAGGAGACTAGAACATAGTACTACTTACTAAGCGACTAGATTGGTATATTTTGTAAATTTTCATTCTCGTGCAATCTAATGTATCCTAATGTTGAGTTATTCAGCAGAAGCAAGAAATTTTTTCCTTCAACAAAAAGAAGCTGTTAAATGAGTTAAACGAGCGCAAATGAGTATAAATTACTTATGCGTGAAATTGTTCAACCACCTCAACGCAGAGATCAAGAAAAAGAGCTCTATTCAATTCCAAAGATGGGTTAAAAATTTCCTAATGGAGAACGTATTTTATAGTGCGCAAGAATTTCTGGACTTTAAATTTTAACCATGTATGTACAGGCTATATCATAACGGCCGACAAATATTCATACCACGCGGTTCCCTGTTAAAAACTGTATCGACAAATATAAAATCATTTTCTCCAAAAACGTATAGTTTCAAAACATATCCGATCAAAGTATTTTAAATATTGCAACACATTGTAAAGAACAACACATTTTTTTTGTATTAACGCCCTGATTTGTCCCAAGCTTAGAAGCTTGTCGGGAAGGCGTCTTTTAACTTAATTAGGTAATCCTACTATTTGGGGACACGTAAGTAGTGTCGTTTCTTAGCAACTTGATTTTCATTAATAAGCGGGAAAATTCTGCGAATACGTCAAATTTGAATTTTTAAGATACTAGGAGTGCATTCACAATCTTTACCTCCGAGAGCGTCTTGGGCGTGTAATCACGTCTTTCTCACTCATGTTTTTAATATATTTTGCGTCTCGCTCATGCGTTTTAAAACGACTTGTGTTTACACTATTTCCATGACAACGGGCGCACTCTAAGCGCCCTACTTATAAGTGGGATGTGTAAAGTGCGTTCGTTGTCATGGGGATAATGTAAACACAAGACGTTTTAAAACGGATGAGCGAGACGCAAAATATGTTAAAAATCGAGAGTGAGAAAGACGCGATTACACGTCCAAGGCGCTCTCGGAGGTAAAGATTCTGAACGCACTCCAGGATGCACATTTACACAGTGGCAACATCATCCCAGATTATAAAACGCAAAGAATTTGCTGTAGAAAAAATATGAATTAGAAGTAAACCGGGGGGGAGATGACAATATTGTTTAGTTGACTAATCTATTGCATGTTTCATGTACCTGTTGACGATATTAGGTAGATTTATCACATCTTACTAAATCAGAAATCAATTTTTAACTCTCAATAACTTCGCTACCAGAGAGTTAAAAAGAAAGTGGAATTACAATTTTCAGTATAGCCTTCAACATAGAATCGCGTGGTGTGAATATTTGTGGGACGTTATGATACAATCTCTGCATTACATATTATAGTATTAAATATTTGATATTTGTATTTTCCTGATAATTTTGTAACCCATGTGTTATAAAATAAAACTATCACTGTGATATATATTAGCACAACTATTAAAATCACTTAGTATAATGGATAGAAATATTAAGTAGAACATTACAATATAGATCCTATTTAATCGACGTTCCCCAAAATACTTCCAAGGGTTCACCGACTCCTTTCTGATTTTCATCGAGCCCGTTGGAAACCTTAGTTTTAGACACTTCCTGTTGAGACAGTGAACTGATTTCTCAACTCACCTTATACAAAGTTGTTATAAATGATTGGTCTAGTGACCTCTAAAAGAAAAAGAACATTTGCCACTTATTAATAACAGTGTCAACTATCACAATAACCAAGGAGTATGCAGTTATGTATACACAAAAGGCCAAATTCAGAAACGTTACTCATTCTCATCTTAATCTCAAGTGATTCTCATTTTGACAGTTTCAGATGTTTGAAATGTGTAAACACGTTTATATTTATATTAACTATACTGTGTTTTTTGGAAGTGTCGCTGAAAAAACAATTCGGATACAATGTGAAACAAATCTAAAAGAATGGCAGATTTAGTTTTTTTCTTCTGTGTTGATTTTGAAACGAAAAATAATTTAATAAATTTTTATAAATTACTGAAAATTGGTACACGGCACTGATTTTGAATGTTTACTAATTTTTCCACTTTTTGACAATTGTGACAGTTTACTTTTAGGTGTTGATATTAGTTTCTTGTTTCAAATTTAATAATTAAAACTGTAACGACAAGTTTTTCTAAGAATTATTATATTTTTGTTTGTAATAATTTATTTAAAGAAATTTCCTTATTCACCAGTGCCGCTGGGATCGGGGTAGAAAACAAAAAAAAAACACATTAAATTTGTTTTTGAGCAAACACAAAGTGTTCAACCATATATCCAGCGCATGTAAATACCAAGGTTCTGTTTTAAGCCACACCTCCGATAACACCCTGTACATGGAACAATATACCATGCGATCATTTAAATTTATAATTAAAGTAGGCGGGATTTTTTTATACGGTTGTGCACCTTGCCAATCGACTCGCTGTGTAGATTAGAGGTTATGTAAATATTTTGACGTTTATAGGATTATCATCGGGTTTAGTCGTTTTAATTTAAAGGAAGTGAAACAGTTTTATTTACAACCATAGCAAATGTTCAAAGTGTTCGCCCCCGGCAATTAATTAAACATTTTGAAGAGTCACTTTGACAATTCAAACTCAAATTACGCTGTCAACAGTTAGTGTTACCAATCTAAATCAAAATTCATAGCCTACTTCAATTAGAAATTTAAATGATCGCGTGGTACTTTAAGCATTACTGGCATATAACAGTCTCATAAAAGTTTACTAACATAAAAAGTAAACCGTTTCTGATTTTAAAAAATTATCAAATTGTCAAATTGAGAATGAGATGGGAATGAATAACGTTTCTGAATTGCCCTATAAGAACATCAACTGACTGATTTCTCACTTACCGAAATTCTTTTCGCTATAGGAAAATTAGTTTTTTAAACATCTAGGATAAACTTTCAGACTTTGCAGGAAAATAAATAGCGACATACAAACAAGAGTGTGCCCTGGTAAACTGACAAACAGCTGACGAAATTTAGAAATTTCACAGTCGGAAAGAGGCAGAACATTTCAACTCCTACTAGGACCCATAATTCATTTTTAACAGCTCTTTATTTCTTTCAATCAAAACTTTTAATAAGCCACTTAATTTTTAACTTGAAGGACTTATGGGTTATTCTCTATAGTTTTAAATGGATTATAGCAAAAAGGGTATAACTTATTTCTATAAATTAACGAATTAAATTCTTCGTATCTACAACAAAAATCACAGTTTTCGAATGTAATTTAATGAAGTGCTTTAAGAAATTTTCAAATGCTTTTCATGAAAACTCGAGCCCTTTCAAGATTTGTCAGTTTTGTGCACGGGATAACAGAGTGTTTAGTTATTTCCGAATATTCTAAACCAAAGTACATCTTTCTTAATTAAAGCAGTTTCATTTAGGCCCGATTTTACAATCGTCGGATAAGCATTATTATTGGTATAACGTGACGTAGGGGTGACATAGATATGGAGGAACATTAAAGGATATGTGGCGAACAGTTATTCCGTTCTTATTCCACGACTGTAAAACTGGGTCTGTCTCTGAAATTGAAATGAATATCTACAAATCGTTAACTACATTATGTATTTGAAAATAGAAGAAATTTAGAAGAAAGTTATCAGAACAGGTACTTACTGAATAAAGGAATATTTTGTTAACATCTGTTAATATCATTTTAGTACCGCTTCCTTACTAATTAATAGCGAATTTTAAAATCACTGTATGTGAAATTAAGATCTCTGGGTAAGTACTTGAATGATCGCAAGACATTTATCAAACAATCACATCCCCCTTAAAAATAAGCAATGATGATATCGCGTTTATAATTTATCGGGGCTCGCAAGGTGGTTATTACCGGAGAGAAAAAAAAAAAAACTAGTTCGAAATGAAATGTAATCAAAATGTAATTAGCCTTGAGAAAACTAACCGGATCATTATACAATTAAAAAATTCCCTACCGTTACAGAAAAATTCAGTAGCCCAGAAATGACACGCATAAATTATATTAGTTGGCTGTTGGAGTGGACATAAATATTAATGCGGCTGAATAATGAATTAATGCACAAAAAAAAACAAAAACAGCCGACGTGGAAAACTTTATCAGCGCCAAAAAGTTTATGACGGCAACGACCTGCTGGAACAGTGTCAAACATCGGCAATAAACCAGTGATGATACTAATGGCTTCCAGTGTATTGAGAAGCGATTAGATAGGAATAACAGGGAGTGCGTTGGACCGGTCAGCGGTTGGCCGGTGTAAATGATGTGAGTGCCACGCCCTGTACTCATTACAGGTAGGGAGCTACCATCAATTTAAAAACCAATCAGAACTCACGCTCGTCAGCTGGATCTAGCGTGCTCTGTTAATGACAGGTAATTTTATGTAGAACAAAAACTAAGTTCGATTGTATCTGCTCTACAAATTTTCTGGAAACACGAAGCTGTGGAGATTGAGTTGTAAAGCATTCTTTAGCGCCACTAAGATGAGGGCAGAAGTTTTATCACATTATCAGTAACAGAAACAGTTATACATAAATATTTCTGCATAATTTATAAGAGATGTTTTCGCATGAAATATGTAAAATTAATTTTATACATCAGTGATTTTCAATATCAACGAGATTACATCCTTTTTCTTCATTTAGGAATAAATTAATTTAAACGATTATGGTTTTATTTTAATCTGATGCGCTCCTTGGCGCCTTGATACTTTCAGTTAATTTTATGTAGGTACTATATTTTAAATTAAACATCTATACGCTTATAATTAAAACGAGAAAATCACAACTCCTTATATCGTTATTCAGGATCAAGTTACTTATTAGATAAGTTTCAAAGACTCGATAACAATTTAGACACAAGGCAAATTTATTGTTAAGAAATTCAACGAAAACATTCATAAAGTTGAGGAATTGTCTTAGCAGATCGAGGAATAAGGGCTTAAATCATTATCACTGAAGTAAGGATATCAGAAGCTACTGATTAAAAATTTTACATGAAGAATTAGAAATTAGAGGTATGAAAAAGGTGTTAGCACGTTGGATTTTCAAATTGCTTACTCCCGAACAAAAAAAGGTTTCGCAAAAAAATTGTGAGGAAAACTTGGAGACCTTGGCTGACAAAAAAGACACTTTCTCGAAAATTATAACGGGTGACGAAACGTGAGTATATCTCAGTGACCCACGTATAGTCGTCCAAGTTTTGTATTGATTTTATGATCTTGCTATAAAAAGAGCTTCAAAGAGACCGGCACTGCGGTGTCTTTGTCGCTTTTTTTATAGTAAGACCATAAAATCGCTACCAAACTGAGACGACTATACAAAACAAGAATTCCGTGCAGTGGATCCACGAGGAATTTCCGACCCCAAAATAGGCAAGTACGCGGAATTAACGAGGAAAACTGATGGTACGGTGTTTTGGGATAAGGATGAAATCTTACTAATTCAATATAAGAAAAAAGCTCTACAATAACTGGAAAAGTTTTTATAGATTTTCCTTGTGGAAACAATCAGAAATTCGAAAACTGCCATACAGCAAAAAAGGGTCCCAGAACTAATCAAAATATTATGTTGCATCATGAAAATTGCAGAGTCTACAATGCTTATCAACTCCAAGGGATCTAGGAAAATTGCCCGACAACAATTGACCGACGCTAAATTCCCGGAATACAATTGACCGACGGCAAATTGACCGAGTAGACAATTGCCCGAAGCACAATTTACCCTGTAAGTAAATGTATTGTATTTTTCGCAATGTATACTTTGGAAGATTCAAGCGGAAGGTTTAAAAAACCAGTAAGAAACGGATCCAGAGTTTGCTCTTAAACTACGATTTTTAGCTGCTATTGTCTTTGTCCCTGCTGACAACGTCGTAGATGCCTTCCAATCAATCTGCGAAGAAAACATGCTACCACCGGAGGCGCAATCAGTTATTGATTATTTTGAAAACACCTGGATCGGACGTCCACAGAGACATCATGGTCGCCGCCCGCCACGATTTTCCCATAACATGTGGAACTATTTTGATGGGGTACATGAAGGCTTACCAAAAATAAATAATTCTATAGAAGGATGGCATCGAGCATTCGAGCAACAAGTTGCTGCTGACCACCCAAATATATGGAAATTCATAGAAGCAATTCAAAGAGAGCAAAGCCTACATGAGCTTCAAATAGAACAATATACAGCAGGCATGGAAGATCCACCTACTCGAAAAAAAAATACAAAAATTGTGCTGAAAGAATCGCACGCCTTGTAGAAAATTATAATGTAAAACATTTATGCGACTATTTACGCGGTATAGCACATAACTTAAGCTACTAGAACATATTCATGTATATTATTGCATATAGTTAATTTTTTTAAATATAATAAAAATAATGTAATGCGTATTATTTTTCTTAAAGTTAAATAGTAAATACATTACGCGGGCAATTTTCTACTCGGTCAATTGCTTCTTGAGCAATTGTCCATTCGGGTAATGTTTCATTCGGGCAACATTCCTGTCGATCAATTATACAATTGATCGACAAGAATATTGAATATATATCGGGGAATTTTCCGTCGGGGAATTTTCCGGTAGCGAACTCCGAGAAATGCTCGAGTGCTGCTGCATTATAGAGATGGAACATTTATCCTGCAGCCCGACTTTGGCATCGACTGACTATTGTCTCTTTCCTAAATAAAAAAAAAACATTCGCATGGAAGTGCTTTTCTTGGGATGAATACCTGAAAGTGGTGGTATGAAAGGTATGAAAGGTATAGCCTGATTGCAAAAAACGTTAATGAATCAAACAGGGTTATTCAAGCAAGCCGTTCATTAAAAGTTTTCAACGAAAAAGAAATTTGAAATTTGCGAAGGAGAGATGCTTCGAATTGATCTTTTCAAATAAAATAAAATTGACTTTCAGTCACTTTCGATTATACCGGAAGCCTCTATCAAGTCGGTTATTTTAAATGGGATGCTACATTTTTTATCACGTTTTTGAATTTTACATGTAAAAATATGTAAAATTGTAATACATTTCCCTATCTCTAAATTGCATCATTGTTGAGATATTTTGAGTTATTTTAGAAATCTGGATTCTGCAATCTGATTTTCAAAAAATCATATCACAGCTATTATTGAAGCAATTTTATTTGTAACAGCTAATATTGTAGTTGAGGCTTCAAGATTTCTTAACAGGGTAAGTCCATCACATAAAATGTTTGGAAAACTAAAAACAAAGTTTGAAGTCTAGGTTTTATTATTATTGAAGAGTTTTAATCGTGACATCCTTCGATCGCTTTTTGACCTAACATTAGGATTGACAAATTGAAGCCAGTTCCTACATAGTTTGCAACAAAATTTTGAAAACTTTCTATTATTATTGTTATAAATTCTACATTTTTTTATATAAACGGATAAGTCTTTTGCTACAAAAGTTTTTTTTTCCTACACTAGTAGAAAATTCAATTTTACCGGCTCATCTGAGAGGAGAAAGCGAACGTTTCCACGGCTAGCCCGGCAAAATGAACATAAATGCCTAGCCGAGAAAATAATTTACGAGGCTTTACCACTAGGTGCCGCGACAATAATTTCTGGAATGCATTCTCATCGACATCAAAAAATTAATAAACGTAAGTTTTTTTTAATTTAATTCCACTGGTATTTGGTTTTAAAAAGGATTAAAATTATCAAAAAAAAAAAAAAACTCGGCAGCGGTGGAATTCGAACCCATGCCTCCGAAGAGACTGGTGTATTAAACCACCGTCTTGACCGCTTAGCCACACTACTATACGTATTGCTATGTTTTAAAACATCTATAATAATTTTAATAGTAACTCAATTTTAATATTTTTACTTCGAGAAAAAGAACGTTTGTGTGATATTAACAAAATTAATTATAATTGTGTAGGAAAAAAAATAATGTGTAAACCATGGCGGTAAAGCAATTTTCGAGGTCTTGAGAAGTGGCCAGGCTCGGCTCCTCGCCTCGCCTGTCCATATCTTCTCTCGACCTGGAAAACAAGCACTTTACCGCCTCGGTCTACAATATACTATTATTTCGAGAAATAAATAAAATAAAATAAATAAAATGGAAATAAAAAACTTTTGTAGTGAAAGACTTATCTTTTTATAAAAAAATATATAATTACTAACTACAAAACAGCATGGAGTATATAAACCATATAAATACTACGTCTAATTAGTATAATTACAACCTCGTCAGGAAAGTTACCTTTAAGACTGAGTCAAGCAAACGAGCTTCCGGTTGGACATGCCTGTTTACTCCCGTTTTCACTGGATCTTACATTGTTTTCTCCTTTACTACTTTTTGAAAATACTATTTTTCCCCCATCAATGATACTACCGTTCGAGAGCCCTCTTCAAGCTTCACCTGATTGCACCAAAATCTCAATATCGAATAAAAGCAGACTTACTTTGTTTTCCCCCGACATGCTTCATACTTTCTCCATTTTTTGGAATTGCATAAAATTTTTGTCTTGACTTTGACTACACGTCTCAACAGAATCAGTTTCATCCAGTGCTTGAACAATGACCACTTTTGTACTCTGCAATGTGCAACCCATGGTCTCTGAACATTTCTTCTTAATTGGTTGATTTGTTGATAGCAAAATTCTCAAAGTCTGTCATGTTGCTCTATTGCGCATGTATTCACGACATTCCACTGTAGTCACCGATTGTCAAGTTTTCTTCAACCAATTTAATATCCTGTTATCAGATTATTAGAATAAAATAGAAAATTTTATGGTCAAAAATTACATAACTCAATATCGAAATTATTTATTATAATAAATAAAATAAATTATAACGCCTCACAATTATAATAAAAAAACAATAATAAAATAATTAATAACTAAATAACTATCACATTCAGTTCAGATACAACATACAGCGTGATTCAAAAGGGTCGCACCATCGCTTTGGTGTGAATACAGACCATTAACGGGAGCACAAATATGTTTTCAGAATTTTTTTGCCATGAATAGTTTTTAAGATATGAATGTTTAAAAATAACGCAAATAGGCAACGCTGCACCTTGTAGATGCACTTACAAATTTGAAATCATAGATCATGGGTACCCTCTTTTTTGTTGACAACTGCATATGCGGTGGTTTGTCAAAATCTGGAAATAAAATTTGACATAATAATAAATGTCATTGACGGAAAAACGTTGTTGAAATGCTTGTCGATGTATTACATGAGGGTTTTCTATTGTCCAATAATGATGATTGTGCATGTTAAACACATCGTCAAGAGTGAAGGTACATTCATCCGTCCACAAAATCAGATTTTGAAAATTTGGATTCCAATTGATTTGATCCAGCATCCAATGGCAAAAGTTAATACGAAGAGGAAAAAATCAGCTTCACACAGAGCTTGCACTTTTATATTGTGGAAAGAATTTTTAATACACGCTGAACAACATTGTAATTTACATTTAAATTTCGTCCAATATCTCGAATGCTGACGTTAGGATTGTCTTCAACGACTTGTAAAACAGCTTCCTCCACTTGGGGAGTTCTGGCGGAGCGTGGCCTACCTATCATTTCATGGATTACATCCAATCGACCTGTTTCTCTCACACGCTGATCAAGCCGTTGAAAAACATTTTTGTCTGGATGTCTACGTTCACCGTATCGTTCAGCATAAGCTGCTGCATCCCGTCGAAAGTTTCCTCCACTCTCTCCCAGAAGAAGATACATATCACAGTATTAATTTAAAGTAAACATTTTGAATTTGAATAAATTCTTCAAATCAATCAAAAAATTTGACTTTCAAAATGTGAACATCATTGATAAATTTTATTTGTCAGGTCACGATATGGTAACCATAGTAAAACCGAATTTTCGGTGCACCGTTGCCGGCTTGACTTCTAAAATAATGTTAACATTTCCAAAGACTTTTCCTGCTTTATTACTTAATAAATATTATGTTTTATTAGCAAGGATAATTTTACAGGCGTTTATCTACACCTTTCATTAATAAAAACATAAAGTTACATTATCTAGTTACTATAAAATCAACATCAGTTTCGTAACTTTGAAAGCCTATATCTTCGTAAAAAAATCATCTAGAAAATTTTTATTTACACTTTTGAGAACAAATAAGTGGATCTAAAAACCACCTAAGTGATGGTGCGGTCCTTTTGAATCACGGTGTATAAGGATTTCTAAGATTAATTAGGCAATTGTAAATACGATACATTTACATCAAATTTAAGAATGCTGAAACCAAATAAAAAATAATTAAAAATATGAACGATTTTAAGTAATTTGATAGTATTGAAATATTTAGATACTACGTATAATTTACCATCATTAGAAATGAGCTGAAATTTCGTTTCAAAAATAAATTATTATTATGGTGAACCAAACTCTGTCATTTAAATATTTTATTTTATATTGACAAATTAAGTAAGACATTCTTTATACAAATTTCTACGAACATTATCTTGGTGTATTTGTTCATTCTAATATACTAAATGACCGCATAAATTATTTATGTATTAAAATATTAGATCCGATATTTTTTATCGCCGACTCGTAAATGTATATTTGGATAAAAGCCTTACTCAGAAACGTGAAGAAATTTCCTGGATTGCGTTCCCAAAAAACACGCAAACGCACACGCGAGGTCTTCATTAACAGACCAGATTAAACAAATAATTTCGAAGTAAAATGAGTACAACATACATATATGTTTTGATGCGAATCTGATGTTTTTTGATAATTGTTTTCGAAATTATATAATTTTTAAATTGATGAATGTCCAGTCAGTTTTTGCTGTGGATAATTTATTTGTTTCTTTCTCTCTTAAATACCAAAAATTCATTTAACGTACAAATAATATGATCAAAATGTATACATAATTCGTATAATATAAGAATGCCAACCTGAAACTGAAAATTCATAAATGGAAATAAGATTGCGAGCATAAACCACAACGCGATATTAATGCACGTCAACCTTACAAGGAGAGATGGTCTGTTTGCTTGAACTATAATATTTATATATGCAAAACATTACAACAAGACATTTATCAAAAACTTTCATTTTCCAGTACAAATACTGCGCTGTGACAATAACTTATGACGAACATTTTTCTCCGCGCTATGACATCTTAGACAATAATGCACTCCGAAATTAAGTTTTCTTACCAACTATTGTAATAAATATTCCACGCTGAATTTGATTAATATAAAGCATTACGTAAATATTGTATTTCATTTACTCGAAAGTAAGAAGTAGAGAATAAAAACCATTTAACTAACTTACTTTGTAAAATAACTTTATTACACATTTATATTTTATGATATAAGATTATGTATATTGATTTACAATTTTTGAATTATTTTTTTTTCCTGGAAATTGTATATCAATTTGGAGGTACATAGTCAAGTGGAATCAGAATGTATTCCAGTAATCTGATTGTAGTAGATGTTGAAAAGAAATTAGCCTTCGTTACAATCTCTTTTTCTAGTATCTAACAGAGCTAAGCTAACTTTATGACAAGTATCTAAAAACGTGAACTAAGGCTGAAGTTATGGATCTATAAAAGTTAAAGATATATTTTAAAGTATTGTAATAAGTCCAATTTCATTCAGAACTATTTTGTCGAGTTAATTTCAATAAATCTCAAATAGAAATATTTATTTCCAATAAAAATATGTACATATATTGTCTCTACACCTGAGCTTAATAATTGCAGGTCCGAAGAAAAACTTTTTCAAATTAATAACGAAGCCGAGCTCAAGCGAAATTAAGTTATCAATATGTGAATTGGCTCGGCTCAAAGGCAAGGGCTATTAATGTAATTAAGTGATTTATAAATATCCGGACGGCAATCATGTGAGCAATTCTCGCGGTCCAGCCAGCACCAACGGCAGCAGCAACAGCAGGCGAGTTTTATACTTTCAGTAAGAACACGCCGGTGCTTTAGATCAATTAAAAAGATATGAGGGTTTGTTTTGTTCTGCTTAGTCTTGTTGGCTTTCTGAGCGGTTCTACTACAATTAACATTTTAAATTACGGAGGTTATAATTAATATAGGAATGAAAATTCTTATCGGTGTGCAAGATTTATTTTCTGTTGCAGTTACAATCGCAATTCGAGAGTGTCATTTTAAATTTAACAGCGCCCATTTTTTATATCATCCTTTCTGATCTTCCTAAAGGGAATATACAAAAGTAAAAAAAAGAAAAATGTCGATTTCATATTTAGTTTATTATTCTTTAAGTTTGATTAGAAAAGAATTATCTTAGGCAAAGATGTTTTACAACGACAACATTGCAACAAAATAGATATATATTTGCTAATGTTTGGTTTCAATGATTTTCCTTCAAAAATACTAATAGAATAAAATTATTTAATATGTTGAAAAATCCCATTATGTAGTCAGGCACTAGCAATTATGAAAAAGATACGTTGAAACAAAACATTAGAGGGTCATTTGATACCTAAGGTACCTGACTATAGGAGATCATGAAATCTAATACAATTTTTTAGTTTATGATTTGAAGTGTCAAAAGATTTTGAGCTCAGTCTCATTCGTATAGTTTTATTATTGGTGCGTGGCAAAATACGATCATGGACAAAATCGAACATTGAGCAGTAGAAACATTTCTCATACAAATAGGGAATACTCCAAATCAAATGTAAGATAGGATGTCTGCGGTTTACAATAAAGCTTCTCCATGTTATAAAACTGTCAAATTTTGGTCTAAACAATTTAAATGTGGTAGAGAGTCTTTAGATGACGATACTCGTTGTTGAATTTGTTGATGCAGTAAGAACCAAAAGTTTACCAAAGAAAAATTTATTATTATTTATCTTTCAAAAAAACTACTATAACAACTTTTTTTTTAACATTCTAGAATCGCCAACTAACATTAATAATCATACAATCATACATAATAACCGCCGCCCTTGAAAGGATTCCTTTCAACAAGGGTTAAATTCAATTAAACAATCCAATAAATATGAATACTAATGATAAAATTAGTTTACAATCATGATTCTATAGGTAAAATACAAATTTTTGTTAAAGAACGCTTATAAGTTCGAGAATAAGTTTTAACAGTAACAACTCGAATTACATTATCCTTTCCACGATGAACTTCAATTGTACGACCTAAACGCCAGTTCAAAGGTGGTGTATTATCATCTTTTATTATAACCATTGCACCTATTTTTAATGGAAGATTCTTTTTTAGATCTCCATTTTTGACGTGGTTGTAATTGAGACAAATATTCTGCTGACCAACTACGCCAAAACCTTTGTCTCATTTGTTCTAAAAGCTCGAATCTAGTTAAACGATTAGTAACAATGTTTTCAATATTTTTATTCGGGATAGCAGTTAGAGGCTGCCCTATTAAAAAATGTCCTGGTGTTAATGCAATTAAATCTGAGGGATCAGATGTTAATGGTGTTAATGGTCTAGAATTAAGACAAGCTTCAATTTGAATAATTAAAGTGCTTAATTCTTCAAAATTAAGTAATTGCAAACCAATTACACGAGTAATATGCAATTTTGCTGATTTAATAACAGCCTCCCAAATACCTCCCATATGAGGCGATGACGGGGGTATAAATTTCCACTTGATTGACTGAGTACTTAAGAAATCATGAATTTCATTTTCATTATTTTTAATAAATCGATATAATTCAAATAAAAAATATCTAGCCCCTAAAAAATTTGTTCCTTGATCAGAATGTATGCTAATAGGTTTGCCTCGTCTAGCTATAAATCTTTTTAAAGTGTTGAGAAACATGTTAGTAGTTAAATCTGAAACAATTTCAAGATGTACTGCTTTTGTAGTGAGACAAATAAAAGCACACAAATATGCTTTGCCTTTTTTATTGCGACTTATTTTAATTGAAAAAGGCCCAGCATAATCTACAGCAGTATAACTAAAGGGAAGTGTTGGTTGAACACGTTCTAAAGGTAAGTTTCCCATTAAAAATTCATTTATGCAGAACTTTACGCACAGTGCCATTGCCATCTTATTACTAGTCCAGGCCTTTAGGCAGCAAATGTTTTTAGCTGTGACGTCACGGTAAAGGGGTAACTGTCAAGCACATATATTTATTTCACTTAAAAATTTCAAGCTTATTTAATAAAAATGTAAGTTTTCTTTAATTTATATTACTTTTCTTAACACTACGCGTCTGTAGTTTACACATATCCTTGCGTTAATGTTAAGAAAATGTGTTTATATGAGTTTTAAAAATAAGGTTAAGCGTTAAAAATTTCGGAGGAAAATCATTACAGATCTGTATGATACTTTCGATCGGGCAAAAAACGCTTTATTGAAGCAATGATTCTGCTTTGTATTGGTATTAATTTGTCCAAATATAAACTCTTCTCATTATTTTCACGGAACCATTCCATCATCTTAATGCTTGGCTCCAACTACTTAAACCAACGAGCTTTACGTTGTTTTCCTGATTTGCGCTTTAAAACGCTTTAACAATAAGTTTAGTGATGTTTTATAATATAATTTGAACAATATGAGATCATATAAGACTTTAAAATTTAAATACATGTCAATTCTGGTAGTGATTTTGAATTCGGTTAATTATTAATCTTCTACGACTTCGTTCTATGGCAAAAACTATTAAATAGACTTACCTCATTCTTTACGGGTCAATTTTATTTACTTTTTCTTCACAAGCACTGATAAAAATGATAAAATAACGCATTTTGAGAAACGTCAAAACCCCTTTATCGTGACGTCACAATTTCTGCCTATAGGCCTGGACTAAATGTCAAGATGGCAATGACAGTGCTTCTGCCTGAAATGAGCCAAAATTTCTTACGAATTGAATATAAAATAGCTTGAGGTCCTGCATGTAAATTTCTCAAATGTTCGCCTTTTAAAATTAAAGTAGATAAGATATTTTTATTGCCAAGTATAATAGGATGCTTTTCAGAATATTCAAGCAAAGATTCTTGAAGTCTGCCACCTAATCTTAATAATACCTTAGAATCTAAAAACGGATTCAATGATAAAATTTTACTTTTCGACGATATAACTTGTCCAGAGTTTAATGATTGAATTTCTTGTTGAAATTCTTCAAATTGTGATATTTTAATAAGTATCTCCATTGCGTAATCAATTTGTTTCACAGTTAAAGGTCAGATTATTCTGTTTTCAGGGTTACAAGTATTATTTTTAAATTTGTATATCCATGCTGTAATTCTCTTCAAGCGATTCAAAGAAGAAAATTTTAATAACAAATTTAAAGGTTGTAAAATTGATGTTGCTAAGTAATAATTGACCTTTTCTCTTCTGGTATATTTTCAAACGAAAGTTTCTGTTGATCTTTATCGTCCATTAAATAATTTTCTTCCATTAGAAAATTTGGACCATTCCACCAAAATGAACAGGTTTGTAAATTATAGAAAGTAGAACCTCTTGAAAATAAATCAGCTGGATTTGAATCTGATCTCACGTGATGCCAATGCATTGAATTTGTTAATTTTTATATATTTGCCACTTTATTAGACACATATGTATGCCACCTGTTAGGTTCGCTTTCTATCCAAGCCAAAGAAATTTTAGAATCTGTCTATAAATGTACACCGTTGATTGTTAGTGTTAAAGCCTTTAAAACTTCTCTGCACAATTTCACTAGAAGTAAACAACCGCATAATTCTAATCTGGGTAAAGTAATTTTTTTTAATGGTGCGACTCTTGATTTTCCACATAATAATGAAACGTCACATTTACACATGTGAATTCCTTTGCTTCTCAAATATACACATGCACCATAAGCAACTGATGCATCACAAAATCCATGTATTTCTGTAAATATAGAATTTTGACAAATTACTGGACGAGAAATTTGTAATTGATTAATTTCTTTAATATCATTCCACCATTGTAACCATTTTGTTTGTATTTCTATTGGTAAATTTTCGTCCCAAGATAACTTTGTTTGCCACAATTGTTGCATAATTATTTTTGCTCTTATCACCAGAGGTCCAAGAAGACCCAAAGATTGATGATAAAATTAATCTTTTAGTTACCTTTTCTGGATTGGTAGAAATGTTAATTTTATAATGTAAAATGTCTAACTCTGGATTCTATCTTAATCCCAAAACTTCTGTACTTTGGCCAATTGCGATGGAAGATTCGTTCATTGCTTTATTAATGTCACTTATTGTTGCACAATTTGATGTCCACTTTCTCAATTCAAATTGTGCAGAATTCAGTACATTAGTGACTTCCTCCTTTAATAATAATAATTCTTTTTCACTTTGTTCTCCAGTTAGAAGATCATCCACATAAAAGTCTTGCATTATCACATTACATGCTCTTGAATATTTTTCCATTAAATCTATAGCAGCTTGCTGTAGACACCTTATTGCTAAAAATGAAGAACTTGCTTCTCCGTAAGTTACAGTTCCAAGTTCATACTTTTCAATTTTTTGCGTGTAATCCCATCTCCAAAGAATGCGTTGTAGTTTTCGATATTTCCTTTTAAGTTCAACTTGACGGTACATCTTAACAATGTCAGCAGACATAACGTATGCATGTTGCCTAAATCTAGTAATAATATGAAAAAGTTCCTGCTGAATTACAGGATCTACACAAAGTACATCGTTAAGTGATATTCCACTGCTTGTTTTGCAAGATGCATCAAACACTACTCTTACCTTTGTGGTGGTACTCTCTTCTTTTATTACTGGATGATGCGGTAAATAATATGCAGGATAATTATAAGTTTCCATTTGACTAATTGTTTCCTCTGTCACTTTTTCAGCTTGTCCTAAATCGAGGTATTCTTTTATGAAATCATGATATTGCTTTTTCAATTCTAAATTTTTGTCAAGTTTTCTTTCCAATGCCAAAAACCTTTTTGTAGCTATCTCTTCTGAATTTCCTATATTAACAAAATCACCTTTAAGAGGCAGTTCTACAACAAACCTGCCGTCTTTGTTTCTTGAATGAGTTTCTTGAAAATGTATTTCACAATATTCTTCTTCCTTTGAATATTGTCGTGTCTCTGGAATTTCTTCTATTAACCAAAATTTCTCCATTTTTCACTTTGATTAAAATAACATTTTACCTCATTGCGTTGTTCAATATGCTTTTTAATTGTACCAGAAATTATTCAACCTAATTTCGTTTTTTGCAACATGGGTTGCCCTAATGCCATTTCTATTTGACCTGTATAAATTAAACTCCAAAATACTGAGGCTCCCAATAGAATATCAATTTTGTTAGGAATATGAAATTCAGGATCTGCTAATTGTATTGAAAATGGAATATTTAATGATTTTAAATTTACCGTCATTGTAGGTAAAGAGTTTGTGATTTTTTTTTACTGTGAGAAATATTAAATTAGTTGAATAATTTTGAAATCTAGATTTAATGTACGTTTTTACTTGATTTAAAGAAAAAGAGTTTACCTGAACGATACCTTTTATTTTTGTACAAATTGCTTGTTGATCCAAATGTAAACGTTGGCTAAAATGCTTAGTAATGAAATTTGCCTGAGATCCAGAATCCAATAAAGCTCTACATTTATACACTTTACCAAATTTATCTGCTATCAAAATAACAGCAGTTGCTAATAATACCTGTGAACTTTCACCAGCCGAACAACAAAGGGTCTTTGATTCATGTAAAATTTGTATACAATTTTCTGAATTATTTTCATTTTGTGTTTTTAAATTTGCGTCAGCATTATTATTATCATAATGTAATAATGTATTATGAAATTTTCCACATTTTTTGCATGAACCAGCTTGACATTTTTTTCCATGAAAAGGTTTCAGACAATTAAAACATAACTTTAAATTTTTTGCTTTGACATATCTGTCATGTACTGTCAATGATTTGAAATTAGAACAATCAAATATTTTATGTTTTTCGTTACAAATTAATCAAGCTTGTTCTTTCAATAAAACATAAGATCTTATCTGATTGCCGTTTTTTTACCAAATGATTTCACAGCTTCATGATTCAATTTAGTAGAATTATATTTTGGTCTAGAAAGTGCTTCCAAAAATGAACATCTAGTTTTGAAAAAGAACATCAAGTCTTCTAATTTGGTCAATTCATCTTTGTCAGCTCTTTCCATTTCCCATTCTCTATTACTAACCACGTCAAGTTTTGATAATAAAATATTAATTAAAATGGTATCCCAAAATTGAACTGGTTCTCCTAATTTGTCTAATGATTTTAGATGCTGCTGAAAAGAATCATATAAATGTTGCAAACTTACATGCGATTCCTTTGTTATATTAGGAAGGTTGATTATTGACTGAACATGATGTTGTACAATAATTTTTTACTTTCGAATCTGTCCTTAACTAATTTCCATGCTATGTCATAATTTTCATTAGACAAATCAAGACAGTCTATTAATTTTGAAGCGTTACCTGTCAATACAGATTTTAAATAATGTAATTTTTGTACTCCACTTAATGCTTCGTTTTCATAAATAAGAGATAAAAAAATATTCTTAAACGCCATCCATTTTTCCCAGCTTCTATCAAATTTCGGAACTTCTATGGTGGATAACTTAATTGAAGGCTTTTGTACGACTGCAGGAGGTGCCAAAGGAACTGGAACATAATCAGGAGCAAAACCCTGTTGGTTGACACTTGGAATTAGCATCTGCTTGGCTTTTGCAATCAAAGAATGAAATTTATCTTCAAATTCTTCACGTTCTTCTTCTTCTTCGGTGATAATTTCGATTTGCGTCTGAAGTTCATTGAAGTCGTTAAGTAGAGTGTCAATTCGTTCAATTCTTAAGGAAATTTCAATATACTTGTTCGGATCTTCATCACATTTTTCCAAAAAAAATTTGAATCTTGTTAATTTTTCTTGCGCTTCAGTTGTACCAGCTCTTCCATACTCCGACGTGAAATTCAAATGCAGGTATGATTTAATATCACTTCTAGGATTTGTCGATACAGCCACCATCGCCGCCGCCCGTGGCCAATAATTTATGATAATGAATGCTTTTATGACTTTCTGTCACTCCAGAATACGTGTCTTGTGCCGACGCTTGTTGCTTTAAATACGATGCCTGAAGATATGTCTTCAACCACTGATGCATTACTTCTTGTCGAAGCTTTTTTCTTTTGACTTACTTGCACACACTCTCACCAAATAATGCTTTAATATCCAGGCTCAAAGGCCCAATGTTGAATTTGTTGATGCAGTAAGAACCAAAAGTTTACCAAAGAAAAATTTATTATTATTTATCTTTCAAAAAAACTACTATAACAACTTTTTTTTTAAACATTCCAGAATCGCCAACTAACATTAATAATCAAACAATCATACACTCGTAGTATACGCACGAACTCTGTCACAACCCCAGAAAACATTCAAAAAATCGAGACGTTAATTCTTCCAGACCGACGAATTGGGATTAATCAGATAGCTGAGCTGACATTTTAAACATTAGTGGGAAAAGAATTTTCCACTAATGTTTAAAATGATTCATGAACACCTAGAGATGTCAAAGGTGAGCGTGCCCCGGACGCTCACTTCCTTCGATAAACAATGCAGCAACTTTAGACTGCCTGTGAAAGACAAGAAGAGAACTTTATTGTGAAAAACATGACAAGCGACTCAAGATCTTGAGAGTAAACAAGAATCAATGCAATTGAAGCACACACATTCTCCAATAGCAATGAAATTTAAAGTTTAACGACTAGGGAATCCAAAGGAATTATCTTCCCCACAAAACTACAGTAAAGGGGCTTATTACAGTAACCTTTTAAGCAAATTGTAGGAGTCTATCAAACAAAATCGACTTGAAAAGCAGGGCAAGAATTTTTGATTTTGTAGGACAACGCTTCTGTGCACAAGGCCACTATTGACCTGAAGGATTTTGACTTCGAAGAGTTATACCACACTCCTTACAGTGCAGATTTGGCTCCCTGCAATTATTTCCTGCTTCGTCATTTAAAGAAAGAACCTCGTGGACAAAGATTTTTGGGCGAAGAAGAGTTTCAGTTGAAGCAGAAATTTTTTTTACAGCCCAAGGAAAATAATTTTTGATCATTTGTTTTCTGTAATTTCGAATGTAAAACGCGCATTAAGGACGCAGGAGATTATATTCAAAATAAATATAAATCATTTTTTATTTCATCCCCTTCACAGTTAGTACGATACCTAAGGTACTAACTAATGGCCCTCGTAGGTGGCAATGTTTTATGTTAAGATTAAGAATAGAGACAGAAATATAAAAGTATGAATTTCGTAATTTTAAAATAGTAATATGACGCATAAAGCTAAGTTGTGGAAACTGATGCAGAGAAAAAAAGAAATTGGTAGTGTGGTAAGGCAAATACTTGACAAGAGAAACGAAATTGTTCGGGTAGTAAAAATGAATATCCATTTGATAAATGAACAACAATTTACAATTTCATACTAATTTAACTGGGTGGAGAACTGATACAAGAGTGAGTGAAGAGGTCATAGAGGTATACAGAATCTTCAGAAGACGCCCCTAGGTTGTGGTGCAATGCCATGGGGTATGTTGAATTCATACTGACAACCATCCAGGCCAGACCACCGAGTTCACGGCAGCTCAACTCAGCAGATCACCAACACGCCTATCAACTAAACTGCATTCCTCTCTTTGTGGCCCTTTTACTCTGCGGCGGAATCACCAGATGGTATTACCTCACCACACCGACCTTATCTGTTTTCCATTATTTTCTTGATTTAATCTCCAATCGCATTTGGTCACTAATCTTTGGTCTCTTCAATCTTCTTCTTTCTTTTTTTTACTTAGGATCTTTTTTGAAAGTTCTTTTGTTTCATCCCAATTCACTTGTCCCTCCAGCATTATGTCTATTCTTATTTCCTTCTTGATCTTGCTTTCTGCCATTTTTCTATCCGGTTCCCAAGCATGACAAACAAAGAAAGTGTGCTGCGCGTTGTCTTTAAGCCAGATGATAATAATTATATTGCGAAATTTCTAGTTTTTTAATTTCTTTCCTGTAGGATTCATAGCAACCATGTCCGCTCAAAATTTGAGTTATAAAATATGACGTTTCCCCATGCTTCCTTGAATACCATTTTCTAGGTTTGGGATTAGTTTCCTGATCCATGCTCTTTTTGTTTCACTGTCCTATCTGTTCTGCCATGCTCTCATTGTCTCCTTTCTAACGTTTCTTTTCACTTGATCTACATTTATGGTTTTTGTCCTCTCTTTAGCTAAAAAGGCTAAGGGTATTAACTTCGCAATTATTAAGGCGACATCTGTGAATGTGATATGGTATCCCCTACACACCAATTATCAAGATCAGTTGGCAACTCACTAGTTGGTTATAGTATTTCTTGATACCACAGGCCTGGGCAAAGACCGGTGCAGCGTACAGGATCATTGAGGTTGCTGCTGAGCTTAAGACTCTCCTTTTCATTTCTCCCGGGCCATTTCTTTTTGGCATAATTCCTGAAAGCACAGTAATTGCTGTCCTTGCCCTCGAGGTGGCGTATTTGACCTGATCACCGAAAGCCAGTTTTTCACCCAGAATGAATCCTAAGTATTTAATGTTTTATTGGGTTTTATTCTTATTCCATTTAGTTTAAAAGAGATTTCTCTGTGTTTCTTTTTGCCTGAAAGTGTATAGCTTCTGATTTTTCTGGCACCAATTTGAGCCTATTAGTTTCTGTCCATTCCGCTATTTTGTCCAAAGCATCATTTGCGTAATATTCTAAATCTTCTTCATTAGCTCCGGGTACCACTACAGCAAGATCATCGTCAAAAGCCACCCTTTTCACATACTCCCCCAAGTCCAATGGTAAAACACCATCATATAATAAATTCCATAGGGTTGGACCCAAAACGGACCCCTGCGGAATGCCACTTGTCATCTCTACCTCCACTCCTGGTTCTATCACAATCCATCAGTCACTTAAATATAAACCTATTATTTTCCTTATGTGACTACTAACATGTCCCTTTTTAAATTCTTTCTTGATAATACTCCAATCAGCTGCATTGAAGGCATTTCGAACATCAAGTGTGATCAAGACATAGAACAATCGGATTTTTATCGTTTTCCTCATCTCACCTTTAGCAGTCTCAGTAGTTTATGTATCTTGTTTATTGCCATAACAGTAGATTTGCCTTCTGTAAAACCACATTGCGATTCTGCGATTTCGTTGTCTCTTTCTACCAATTCCTCTTTCAGATCCATTAGAGTCAAATATTCCAGAAGTTTCCCAAATGCGTCAAGCAGACAGATTGCCCTACATTTCGTAGGATCGTTCCTGTCCTTCTTGGCTTTTCGATTAACGTTACCTTTGATTTTTCCCATCTACTTGGGAATTCTCCTTTCGTCAACAGGCTATTCATAATATTTCAAACATAGTTTTGTTGTTCCTTAACTACAATTTTTAGAATTTCCCCTGTTATTTGGTCCAGGCCTGGAGTTTTCTAGTTTCTAATCATTGCTCTTGCCTCAAGAGAATTGTGAAGACTCAACTTATCAGTCTTCAATACTGCCTTCCCCTCTTGAGAATAACTGTTTCACAATTTGCACTTTAATTGGATTGGTTTATTAAGGAATCCTATCTTCTTACTCACAATTTTATATCCAACGTCATTCTCTAAATCATTACATACTTCATCCCATTTTTGCCTTTTGGGTGTACTAGTTTCACTTTTTAACTTATGCCCCGTAGTTCTATAAGCTTGTTTCAGTAGCATAAATCTCTTGGTGTTACCTTTCGTATGTTCCCTGGTCAGCTGTCTTTTCACCTTAAAACTCTCTTTTCTTGATTCAGCTATATCACTATTTCTGTTCGTTTTATTGCAAATGTCTGTGATATTATCGATAAACTGATTTGCTATATCATCAGAAGCTACATTTTCATTTGCTGCCCTCCTAAGGAGACTCTGGAGTTTCTTTTCATTAACCTTAATGAGATTCCACCCTCTCCAATTCTGCTCAACTTTATGCTCGTTTATTTTAACAAGTTCTAAATATGTTTCTAGTGCATGGATTCTAGTCGTCATTGTCTCAGTTGCTAGAGTTACATCGATTATTTATTGATTCAGCTTCCCCTCTTTGGAAGGTCGGTTTGATACCTGTGTTTAGAACGGCCAAATCTAAACTTGCTGCCCCTTCACATACAATATTTTCGCTTATGTCCATGAATGAAAGACCTACATGTTTCGAAAAAGTAGGATTGTGCTAGTACCAGCTTGACATTTTTATTTCTATCGTACATAAAATGGTTAATTCCCATTATCTCCTTCATTCGGTTACTGAAAATCTTGTCTATTCTAGAAACCCTTGCACTTTCTGAAATTTATTTCTGTTACATCGCCAAAGTATCTGCGTTCTGTATTGTATGTATTAAATTTTCGTTTACTTCGCGATTTATCAACTTACTTCATTCTAGACTCTAGAGAGTACGTACTTAAATTCCCTTACAATGAAATCCCCATTTCGTGTATATTTCTCCAGGTTCTTGAATATTAAGGTGAATAGAGTCGAGAGCAATTCTTGGTGGGACTTTAATGGCACGAGTTACGTACTTTTCAATAATATGGCAATCCCTTAGGTCTAGTTATTTTTCAGCGTTTCTTTAATGTCAAGATTCAGTGTTGTGAGTTTCCACTTCCAGAAGTTTGTCAGTTAGTCTTAGTTCAGACAAGAATTATAGATTTTTCAACTTTTTATTTTCTCAATAACTTCGCTTAAGTTCTATATCACACATCGAGTAACAAGCAATGTCAAACATTGTTTGTTGAAAATGAAATGATGTGCCTACCTTTTTTTTTTAATTTCGATATCTGTGAAGATATCTGTTTCATCAATTCTCTTAAAAGTTAGACCTTGAATATTAAGGTTTTTAAGTTCTTTTTATTGTCGCAATTTTTAGTTTTTCTCCGATTGTGAAGAAACCGTTCGAGATATTTTAAATTTCTTAACAGATTATTATCAGCATGAAATTTAGCAACTTTGCCTCAATTTAACCGGTTCTCTATCTCTTATAATAAGCGAAATCCCCATGCTGGCCCTCGAATTTCAATCAGTCTGTATATGTCACAGATTTTTCCTACTTTGCTTCACCCGGGGACGCATCCTTTACAGGTTAGAGATTTCTTTGATTATTATTTTTTAACGTTTTCATTTTCCAATCGTTTAGCAGTATTTTTGATCGCGTGTTTAATTCTGGCCAATAGTATCTTTATTATACTGGGAATAATCTACTAACATTATTCTCGCGAGAATAATTTATAATATTTTGTTTTGTGTTTATGAATTATGTAACAACTGCCATCGATGTTATGTCAAATTTAGTAAATCTTAAGAAGTGAATCGCAAACGCTTTAGTTCCGCATTAGTGGGTGAAACTAATATAAAAATTAAAAACATTAAAAATTAATCTTTCGAATAACACTCGAGATTTCGCTAAATTAGAAAATAATTCTCCAGATTCTTTCTCAAACTTGTTGCCATTTGGCAATCGATACTCGAGTCCAACGGACTCTCGGGTCTATTGCCTGGCAACACGTTTTCGAAAGAAAAATCTGTCGAATTATTTTCAACCTCTTGTGATAGTACTGAAAATAAAAACTTATATTTTTGGCTATCTTTATATCATTTCTTATTTTTGTTTAGTTACTTTGCATTTATTATTACAAATTTAACGTAAATTACTTAAAGCTCAGAATGACGCATTATACTTTCCATACCTTCACTAATTTAACAAGTTTTCTGCAAAATTTTCAGAAACAATTGATCTTGATACTCTAAATTGTTATAGTATAGAATGGTAAAAAAAATATTAATCTCATATTGTCAAGCCAATAAACTAAACATCCTTTAAAATAACAAGCTGTCAAATTGGAAACTTCCCAACCGTAATTACCCATTATCTACAGATTAGACGTGTCACAAATTTTCAGATATTTCCTATAAGTTCTGCAGCTAATGAGCAGGTAACTAAAATCACATTATCCGTAGAAGTGTCGGTGGCGCCTCGCCTCCTCCCCAAGTTTCAATCTTCCTGCAACCAACATTGATAAATTTAGCGCCATTTTTCTCGCCCGCCTCGCATCCTTTCTAGCAGCATAAGAACTAAAATAGTGTCTTAACGTTTTTTAAATGTTTCAGGTAAATGAACCTTTGATTAAACGCTGTGTCTAATTGCGAAATTACGGTTCACGAAACGCGGTATTTTTGAGTTAAACGAACTAAATTGATTTTAATGGGCAAAGGGGTCCTGAGAGAAGTTTAATTACATTTTTTTTTCGAACACAGATTTCGAAATTACTTTTATTTCGAGGTTGTCGTATCCATTCAATGTGTCTAATAATCTAGTCCATTTTAAATTAAATGAATTAACTAATTTAATCTATACGCTCAAGGAGAACTTAACCACAAATATGTAATTTAAAACTAAAGTGATCAGTGATGAAATGTTAGAAATATGTATGTGTAAGCTAGATTCTTTTACTTCCCATATATTTACTTAGAAATGCTTAGGAATATAAAAATTAAAAATATAATAAAAATTGTCGGCTTTTGTGAAAGCAAAAATTAGAAACTCGTAAGAACTTTGGTGCATGCTCGTACCTTCTGCATTTGTAAACATTTCATAAAACCGTCTACTAAATCATACTAATAATATATCATTATCTTCCAAACGTGAACTGGCGTCACAAATAATAAGAGCGACCTGCTTCGTTTCCCTGAGACATATGCCAAATTTGGCGGACAAACGAAACTCCTAATTTGATTTTTTTATAAAACATCTTCCCTCTCAAGTTTTATTTATTAATCCTATAAAAACAAATAATTATTTCTCATTAACTATAATGATGCCACTTATAATCTTGACGTGGTACAAGCAAGTAGCTTTATGGAAATTAGTAAATATTTACATCCGAAATGTATTCTCAAATTTGAACATGTAATTTTATCCTCGTGTTCCCCACAAATGCGTGCAGTAAAATAGTGTGCGTCACTGCACTTTAATTGACCATACCTTTGTACCTTTATAAAAGGAATTATAAACTAAGCACACCAACTAACTGGGTACTAGATGTCAAACTATGAGCCAAATATTTATTTTATTAATTGCTTGTAATCAATTTCAAAAGATTTAATTAAAATATATGTGATTCTATATTTATTCTTTGAACAATATTTACTCTCATGTTAAGACAATAGGGTAGCACTTTCAATTAATTATAGATTTTTCGTCAGAAAAGCCCAAAAAATACTAAAACATAGATAGTATAATAGGCAAGAACCATTTTTAGTAAATGGATTGCCTAGGCTCATATCATTTCCGTTAGAACATAGATATTAATAAATTCCGAGTTCTTATTTCAATTACAACAAAATAAAGGCCAAAAATGAAATATTAATAGAATGGCTACGAAATTATTCATATTAAGGGTCAAATCGATCACCACGGATATGAAATACAACAGCTGTGATGATGAACTTTTTAATTTTTCATAGTGTGTGACATTTAACCGGGTCTCTTCAATAATCCTTGTTCCTGTTGAATATATAAAAAAATGCTTTATACAAAAGTTTAATCTCTTCAAGCTCCTCATATTTTTAAATTATTTTGAAATATACAGGTGTCCCAATTTGACTGTACGTTTTATTTTAAATGGAACACCATCTATTTTATAACAAATTTGAGCTTATCCGGTTATTTGTAGGTACAGAAGATGAAAAATCATAAACCTGATCTTGTGCAGATTAAGTAACGGTATGGCAATGAAACCTTATGGCTGGTTATTTGACGTGAAAATTCTTACATCGCAATTTTTTTATATAATGTGTAAAAACCATTGGAAATTAATATCCTGAGGAAATTTCCTAAAAATTTTTAGGTCAAATACCCAGCCATTATGTTTTTAATGCTACTTAATCTGCACAAGCTCAAGTTTATGATTTTTTTTAAAGATAAACTAGGAGGGGTTACATCGCAATAATTCTTTTATATGTTGTGTAAAAGCTATCGAAAATTAATATCCTGAAGATATTTCCTAAGAATTTTCACATCAAATACCCAGCCATAATGTTTTTAATGCCAGACCGTTACTTAATCTGCGCAAGCTCAGGTTTATGATTTTTTTAAAGATAAACTAGGAGGGGTTACATAGTAAATTTTTTATATGTTGTGTAAAAATCATTGGAAATTAATATCCCGAAGAAATTTCTTAAGAATTTTCACGTAGCATAGAAGTGCTATTTTTGTAGCAACAGTTTATGTTTGATTTGAGTAAACTGTGTATTTATTTTAATGTAATTTTTGGTAAAACTTCATAATGGACTTTACTTTTGTATTAATATGACGAAATAATTGCTCAAATATATGCAATAATGTCATTTACGCCCCTGTCGTCCGGTGATAAAGTTTACAATTTTTATTGCTGGAAATCTATTGCTAACTTCACATCGGTGATCAAGTGTTATGTCTTTCTATAAGAAAATAAACAAGGTATTTCATTTAAAAAAATACTGCTACATGCTGTCATTATTTTACGTAACACTGTATGTATAAAAATAATTTTAGGTTATAGTGCTAAATAGATAGAATGTCCTTGTGAAAGGAAAAATCTATCTCGTTCTAAAATGAGCTATGGAAGAAGAGGCGCTTAAAAATGCATCCTGTATACAATGAGATTCTTAACTGTTCTCGCAAAAACAATATTCTTGAATAGAATGAAAGCTAATAGACCACCACATATGTAATTATCCACCAAGAGTTTATTCTTAAAGTTTATTATTAATACACTAACATTATCCCTTTAATTAATAGTATATTACATAACGAGAGTTGTAAATAGCATATTACGCATGGTGGAAAAATTGCGCATGAGCCGCGCACCGGCGAATGCAAGTAATTCAACAAGTGCGTAATTGCTTTACAACTCGAGTTTTGTACTATACTTTATCTATGATCACAAATATGACCTTATTATTCAAGTTCAAAATAATCAGCAATGACACTTGCAATTTCGATGACTGTCAATCTAATGTGATGCGGCTACGTAGATCTAACTATAAACGTGCGTAAAGTAGATGCGTTTTTGTTACTTTACGCACGACGTTTGTAAACACTCGCTTATTTAATTTATGTGTTGTACGTAATTCGTCATTTACAGTAGTGGTCGTAGATAAAAGTTTATTCTTTTATGATGAGGTGATTAGGTCTCAAAAAACAACTTTGACATCTAAATATACTGAGTGTCCGGTAAAAAATTGGCCATACTTCAGGGGTGGCATCTTTGGATCAAAAAAAAAATCGATTTAGATCAATTTATCTTAGTACAATTTGCTTCATTAAAAAGTTATAGCTTTTCAAAGATAATTTTTTTATTTCAATATTTTAGGAAAACTCGCTCATTTTTTTTGAGACATTTAAATGTAATTTTATATTTAGAGATTTCTTGTTCTGCTGAATTTGAATATCTGCTTATTTTTAACGTATCTTATAGGGGGCGCTCTTGAGACCTTGACATTCTTTTGTTTATTGTCGTACTTTTTTTACGTGAATATTTTTCAAAAATGAAAATTTGCTTTAAAAAAGGCATACTTATTACATGTCGCTAAAGTACACCAGTTTTGAGAAAAATCGCTTTGAATATGATAATGCTGAATATTACTGTTTCAAGGTCTACACCAATGATTTCCAAAGTGGTCTACATCGACCCTTAGGAGTCGACTCCGACTTGCAAGGGGTCTATATCAGCGAAAACAAAAATTGGGGATGCATGAGATGTAAATAGGGATCCACGGGAATGGATCCCATTTAAGTATGTCGTGACCGAAATTTGGCTTTCCATAAATGTACTATCAATATGCTGCGCGCATACGTGAAGTAGCAACGCTTGTTCAGACTTGTACCAGAGCTTTGCATCAGGCTCATCCCTCCCATTAAAAGCATTTTTTGTGTCGTTATTTTATATTAGAATTTTACTAGATTTGTATTTTGTCGTTTTAATTAATAAGGGCCAGTTTTTCAATCACAAGTTAACTTTAACCTTCATTTTATTGCCGTAGGAATAATTGTTTTTATAATTGTTACTATGGGAATAAACAGGTAGTTAAAGTTAACTTGTGATTGATATATCGGCCCTGAATGTATAGAACTTAACGTGTTTTTTTTTTTACTTTTTCACTCTATATGTATGTATATATAATTTATCAAAAGTAAGTAGCACTGTGTCAGCTGTCAAAAACACATTTGAAATTGATGAATTTCTAACAATTCAATATTAGCCAAACAGAAAAAATTGGCACGTGGTCAACGAGACAAAAAAGTTTGGAAACCTCTGGTCTACACTGAATCAGACACATAGCTAACATAATAAGAATTTGTTACCAAATGTATTGTTAATTTAAATATGGAATTGTCAGATTTAGACACGGTTTTATCAACCTGAAGTAAATTACAAAGTAGTGCTACTCAAGTAATTGTCTTTTCATCCTCCAGTAGTGTTACTGGTCCAGTAAGTTGCTGTACTTGAAATTATTTTACTTGATCAGTAAATTTAACATTTGAGTGTTCCAGTTGTCAAAGGCTGCGATGGTACTAGATTTGGTAATTTTTATTTTATATCGTGAAGGTCAGTAAGATTATCGGCAACTATATCGCACCAAATATTAATTTTAAATTCATGTTGAAAGTGTCGGATTCGTATAGCATTTTGGATTTTCATCGGCCCAGATGTGACAATTTCTTTGATTGAACATTCCTGTCCTAGTAAATCCGGCCTCATCCGTAAATAAAATTTTATTAATAAAAAATAGGTCTTCTTCGTTTTTTCTTAAAATAAACTGACCAAAATTTAATATAGGTAGATACGTACTGCATTACCCGGTAATAAATTTTGAACTGATTTGTAATGAAACGCGTGTAGTTGTTGTTCCTGCAAAATTTTAAATGCTGTACTGCGAAGTAAACCAACATTAAATTTGCAGATATTCTGCGACTGCTAGTTGTTGGTACTTCTTCAACCAGGTTTAATGCTGCTTCTTCTTGTTCAACTGTATGAGCTGCAGGTCTTCCCTGATGGCGGTTAGAGCGACAGCTTCCCGTTTTCCTTATTCTTGAGAACAAACAGTCTTGAAAATAATTTTCGATCTGGCTGTTTTCTATTTGGGTACTTATTTGCATAAGTTCTTGCAGCAGGCTGTTCATTGGAGTTTTGTTGAGCATAAATCGCCACCATATCAGTCATTTCACTATTTGAAATTAAATTACGTCGTGTTTTCAAGAAAAACTAATAATTGAAATGACATGAAATAACACGAAATTTTGTCACGGGTGTCTGGTAGATTAATTACGTATTTAATACGTTAACTTCAAAGCCACTTTTCTCAAAACTGGTGTACTTTAGGGATATGTAACAGTATGCCTTTTTTAAAATACATTAAATGCCGTTTTAAGAAAATGAATCATTTTTGAAAAATATTCACCTAAAAAAAGTACGACAATAAACAAAAGAAAGTCAAGGTCTCGAGTGCGCCCCTATACGTTACGTTAAAAATAAGCAGATATTCAAATTTAGCAGTACAAGAAACCCCCAAAAATATCAAATTACAATTAAATATCTCAGAAAATGAGCAAGTTTTCCTAAAATATTGAAATAAAAAAAATATCTTTGAAAGGCCATAAATTTTTAATGAAACAAAATTGTACTAAGATAAATTGATCTAAATCAATTTATTTTGATCCAAAGAAGCCACCCTTGAACTATGGCCCATTCTTTACCGGACACCTGGTATATTCATAGACTTTTTTATTTTTGGAAAGTTAGTGTATTTCATTTTGAATTAATTCCTTCAGAAGGCAACATGATAATTCCTCGTGCATTTTTACTTTTCATTCTCTACCCGATTTAATTTTTTCATCATTATAAATGTCATACACCACAACTCGTTCTTTAATGCGTTATTTCATATTCACTTTGATGCATAGATACCCAACTTTTGCCATTAGATCTGGACGGCATGTCTTAGCTTAAGTGAAAAGTACGTCATTGCAATACTTTATGCTGTTTTACAGTAAAGCTACGACATGTCGTCTAAATTCCATGCCATGAGTTGATAAAAAAATTAAAAAATCATGCGTTATATTACATAATGAAAGTTGTAAATAGCATATTACGCACGCCTGGAAAAGTCGAGCACGAGCCACGCAGCGGCAAGTGCAAGTAATTCCGCAAGTGCGTAATTTATGCGTTGAACGTAATTCGCCATTTACAGTAGTGGTCGTAGATAAATAATTTTTACTTCCAATTGTTATTAGGCTTTGTATTTTGTATTATTTACTGCAAAGATTGAAGTTCAAACAAAATTGTATCTCTAGTTATCCATGGAAAAAAATCGTATGTCGTAGCTTGTACTATTGATTCTTTATTATATCAACGATTGATTCAGCAAACGTACCATAAGTATTGCTTGTATATGGATAAAAAAAAATTGTTAAGTAATACATTTAAATGTAAATATAAATATTAAATTTACTGAATTTATTTCTGCAATAAAATTTGCAAATTTTCATAAATTTTGGAATTGTCCTTAAAAAAGTTATGACTTTTAAGGAAAAGGTAACCTTTGATATATTTTGAGAGAAGAGAAATCTTTGTGATGAAATAATCTTCTATTGAAATATGTTTCAACTTCAACACAAAGATTTCCATAATTAAAGCAGGTTCTTGTTCGATGAAAATTGTATCACAAAATCTTTTAAACGGACACGAAACAGCGCACTAACACAAAACGTTTCGCCGTCGTTCTGACGAAGCTGTCGAACGACGGCGAAACGTTAAGTGTTAGTGCGCTATTTAGTGTCCGTTTAAAATATTTTGTGATACAAAGATTTCCCTTCCCTTAGAATGTATTTTCATTTTAAAAGTTTCCCTTCTCTTATAATGTATTTTTGCATAAAGGTTTTCTTTACCTCAAAATATGTTTCCCTTAAAAATAGAAGCATAAAGGTTTCCCTTCTCCTTAACTGCACATTTTAAAGATGATCCAGTCGAAGATATTTACGAAAAGTTTTAATCCCGACATCCTACAATCGCTTTTTGACCTATTTTGTTACTACTCGGTTTTGATTGCAGTGGATTCCTCATTTGTACAGCTGTTTCGGCCCTATTTGGGGCCTCGTCAGCAGAAGCGTAGCTCGAGAATTCCACTGCAAACCAAACCGACCTGTTCTAGGTTAATCGCTGTAGCGGTGTAATAGTAATGAAAAGTTTTAATGGCGACATCCTGCGATCGCTTTTTGACCTAATCAAAAC